>CM051236.1:259780353-261247853 GCA_027917425.1 Gastrophryne carolinensis | reverse complement strand
CACACAGCGGGTGTCCCGATTTTGGATGCCCCAGGGGGAGCGAATCGATTGTGTGATACTGTATACTTGAAAATACACAACTTATTTGTTTTCTTGATTCCTGTGTTTACTTTCTTTTTGACATTTCAATAAAAACAGATGAGAAATACACAGTTTATTATGTGTATGGTGGGTTGACATAGGTTTATGAAGGTATGGGGCTTATGGACTGAGAAAGCCATTCAGATGAGGAATGATGGTATGTCTGAAAGTGAACTTGATGTCAAACAGTATAAAAGGACATTGGCACATGGCAGTTGATTTTCCTCATTATGTGAAGCTCTGTAACCATCTCCAGCCTCTGTGTAACCCCCAAGTGCCCTGGCAAACAGATGCAGTCTCAGTGTTTATTTTGTGTGATGTTTCTGTTTGTAACAGCCATGGCTTTTGTGTAATGCTTGTGATTCTGTCACTGGGGATGCTCAGTGGCAGTTGAAGACCTAAGTGCATTGCTCGGAAGGTAGCTATCAGTAGGCTGATCTTTTTGCAGAAAATATTGGGGGGTTTAATGCAAATTTACAGTGGGTGGGGCCTAATTTGAATAAAATTAAATCCGAAATATTAACTGCGCATTAAGTGGTTTATATACAAGCTGCTTTTTGACAAGGTCAGAGTTGGTGATGAAGGCATCTCTGACATCAAAGCTGATGTTCTGATGTACAAGTAATATTTCTGCTGTGTGCCAATCCCAAATCTTCATAAATGCTCCAGCTCTTTCTGGAAAGAGTCAGAACCACTTATTACATTCAATAGGGCCTACCTTCTGTTGCGTGCATTCAAGCGGACCAAAAATGACTTGAACCAGACCAACAGAGCTCATTTCTTCCTAGGACAATTCAGATTGCTGCAAAAAAATTCATTTATCTTTTTCCAAATCCTGCTGTAGTAAATCTTAAAAACCAAATGGCGGCTCATGCATCTGCAGGTCGCCTGCAAATAGGATTTGCTACGATCTAAACATCCCTCTGAGTAAAGAATCCATTTAAACCATCGAAGTTGTGCCTTGGAGTTCTGTCTTTAAATCCATCTGTTGCCCAAAGTGACTTTTCAGAAGAATTACACAGGGGACAGGCCACTAGAGTTGAGCAGTTCTCCCCCCACCTAAAGGCAGAGTGGTATTTTCAAACCTGTCGCCCCCCAGTTCTTCCGCTCTTCCAGTAATAGAAATAAATCTTTTTATGCTGGATGTAAAGGTAACCCCACCAGCATATATATGTGGATGCTTTATTATTATTGGACCACTTCGGTCTTGATACTGCTTCTTTAAGCTTGGCAAGGATGACACATTTAGTCCTGCGAAGTTAGTTCTGAATAATTAAACTCCATTATGTTTTTCGATTAAAAAAAAAAAGTCATGGCGTTAATTCAGAGTGATACTTTTCACCCTGTCTATTTAGTGCAACAACCACTTATTAGTACACAAAGGAGTGCACGCTACACCCCCGCTGTCAGCGTAAGGCTCGCTAGCTCGGCATGTTCTATAAATAATTCGTGCACATTTGTTACTTTTCTTTAAGGCTTAAATGCTTTGTGACTCATTGCATCCTGGGAGATGTGCGTTCTTCTCTGATGGCTATCTCATTGGCCAAGAAAGAGGTGGTTGATCATTTGTAAAAAAAAATTTCTGCGGCTCAAATAAAGCAGCAAGGGGTAAAAAAAAGAGGCTACAATATGTTGCTTCAGCCTCTGACTATAGTCCTATCCAGACTTTACTGAGCCTATCATCTCCTATGCTGCAGGCAGAGGCTCACAGGATGTCCTTTACTGGGTCCTTGGGACAGAATCCTCCTACACACTTCCATTTAGTAACCACACACTATCAACAAAATAAATACTGAAACTACAGCTTAGACCGTTATACCGAGGGATTTTTCAGCTTTTTGTGGGATTGGCCCTTTTTTTTTATTAAGGAGCCCTTTGTATTGAATTGTTCTACTTTTTTTTTGGATATCCATATTTGGATAGCATTGCATTGCTGCAAAATAGGTTCCTAAAGACCAACACAAACCAACACTTTTCTAAAACCAGATCTTCAGCATGATTTAATGAAATGCCCAAACCCCTAAATTATTCCCCAGCATCTATATAAAGTTTTTAGTTATGTACTCATAACATGCAGTAGATGCAGGTAGGAAGCTTTTTAATGTGAGCAATCTGTATGTGCAGGGTGTGGGAAACATATAAGATTCTTATTCAGAGTGAAGGTCTGCTTTAATGCTGGATAAAGAGGGAAGGAACTAGGCCAACACAGGTTTTTTAGTCATGGCTTGGACATGCCATGCAGTCTATCTGGCACACATTGTGTGTGCATGTGTTCTCTACACAGCCAAGGTTCTCAGGACAGAATTTGGGCAGCGTAAGAGAAATTTACCCCAGCACTCATAGATCCATATGCCAGCAACAAGTCCTATATTAACATTAAAAACCCAGCACCATTATTACCTGGGGCACCTAGCCAGTTTTTAGGGAGGGCCCCTGGGGTGCACTCTCAATAAGCACTCAATGAGCCCCTGAGCTTGAGATCATGAAGGTACCCCAACACAACCTACCACAATGCTCTTTACCTTTATAAAAGTAGTCATTGCTGACTTGCCCCCCAACCCCATGCTGCCTGTAATCACTTCAGAATCAGTGAGCAGTGCTATAGCACCACATTGAGACTTTCAAGGTGATGTGCTCCTGGCTGTGATGTCATTTAGAAACCTACAGTTGGCGTCAGCCATGTGCGCATCCTTTTATTTAAAAGGTATAACCAGCAGCAGGGGGTAGATGAATTAACCTTTGTGATGTTGGCGTGTTGGGAATCTTATTGCAATCCAATTCTTTTTCAGGGGGGAGGAAAGTGTGTGAGGTCTTGTGCACGTGCAGTGTTATTGTATTTATTTCTCTCTGGTTGTGGAGGAGGCAGTGTAGGGCTTTGATGGAAGTGTAGCAGATGGTATGATGTTGGTGAGGGGACCCCCATAATATCTCTGTACCATGTAACCTGGGCCTGAATGTGGCATAAACTATGGGAAGAATCTCTGGACTGGTATTAATTCATCCAGAGACATTGGATGCTGAATCCTGGTTCATAAGCTTCTGTATGTAGAGAATATAGTGTTCCAAGATGCACCAAAAATGTTTCTTTGTTGCCAGGTCCTCAATAAAATGCAACATGTTGTTTTTCATGCCTTATGCCATTAATTTATTAATTGGACCCAGCCGCTAATGCCTCAGCCAAAAGCTTTTTTTTTTTTTTCAAGGGAGTTTAGTGGGAAGAATTGCTTCCCCTGTTAGGCCTATGTTGCTCTGTTCCCATGCTGAGAAGTGCTTGCTTCTGGTTCCATGGCTCACAACAGGAAATTGAGCTTCCAGCGGAACTAGAAATGTAAACCCTGGGCAGTACTGCTAGCTGGGGTTTCCATTTAGTGAGATAGAAAATATTTGTCCCTCAGTGGAACCTACAATAAAATAAAACATGACTGAGGATCTCATTTTTACTCATTATATTAAAAGTGTCATAAAGCATTTTTTTTTCAATAACCTTAAAAATTACATTATGAATAGGATATTTTTTTTTTTAATTTGTCCGGCTCTGTCTCAGTGGAGCCTTGCAATCTAAAATCTAAAAGTACTAAAGATCTCCACTCTAAAGTGAAGGTCCATTTACAGGCATCAAGTGAGAGGTGAAGGTCCAGCAGGGCGCAGGTTGATAGTTTGAAGTCGATATATTGGGAGGGGGGGGGGGGTATAGATTCCACAGGAAAAACTAAAGAAGGCTGCTTGCCCCCCACCCCAAGACTCAGATTGGACACTGGGGAAAAAACAGTAGTGTTTTTTTTTTTTGGCTCCACTGAACCTACAGCTCTGGCCCAGACACACTGCTTTTAACTCCCCATGCATTCTGTGTAGGCCATGTACAGGGGTGGACTAGGGCCCAAAATGTTACTGGCAATAAGGTCTGGTAATAAGGATGGCTAGCTAGACCCTGCAATGCCACTTCCTGCCCGTGCAATACTTTATATTGCAGTGCCAGGGAGCAGAGTCATGACACTGGCAGCACTAAATAGCCGATCAACTAAAGGGGGCAGGGGTCCGGAAATCTGGCGCAGAGGCCTTCATTCGGACCCCGGTCTGCCAGTTGAGTACTGCTGACCTAGGAAGTTCGCTTGCTAGCATTGTATTTAATGGTGAGTGATATTTATTTTCTTTTTCGGTACCCTGTGCTTATGTGTAACTAGGAGAAAATGGACAGATTTGCCACATGCTGCTCATTAAAGTGTTCCTAAAGACAGAATATTCAATGGCCTAGATGGAAAGTCACTGGGTCATTTTTATGGTGTGCATCTAGTTTATCAGTTTTTGAAATGTGACTATATTTTCTATTCTAGTTCCCCCATAGCACTGTGGCAGATTTCTGCATCCCTTGTATGCCTTTTTAGCATAGATCCATTTCCTGCCCCACCAGATGACAGTAGCCGTAGTGTTTGCAGGTCTAACTTCCATCCTCCTGTAGATGTCTGTGCCCGTGATGTGCATGTGCATTACGTTTGGGTTGGATGCTGGCATCTTGAATGACAGTGTGGGTTAGCCAATTAGGAGGGGGCGACAGGCGCCTTGTCTTGCTGAGCTTCATCCGGTTTCAGTGGCGGGCATTGAAGGTATAAAGCTTGTTAATAGCCCACACTCTCTGAGGCAGTGGCTTTTTATGCTGGGGATCTTTACCATACACTTACATCTACCTTTGCAAATGTCTCCATCCTGTGTCCTTTTTTGCACTTTGTTTTGGATATGATCTTTGTAAAGCACTTTTTAATGATTTTATAATTTCTCCTTTTGCACATAAGAGTATGAATATTTGTATCTATTTATTTTATTGGAGCACTTGTCACTTTTTGGATAGTCTTAGTTCTGTCTTCAGTTGTGATACTTTGTAATCTAGTTTTGAGGTTACTATAGGAAGTGATATTAGCCACTTGCTCTATTGTTTTTATCATAAGGTGTTTTTTGTTGACAATACATTTTGCTGCTCTTTTATAAAACACTAGTGAGTGGTGCTATCTTGCTTTGGTAATTTACAATTGTATCTTGTGATCCAGTTGTTTTTCTATGCAAAAGAATAAAATAGTAGATAAACTCAGCACCTTAATGACATTTTTGTCGCACAATAATATACACAATGCAACTGAATGTGGAATTTCGCTTTAAACTAATATTTCATTCCACCTCCCTCTGCTATTCTGACTTGCCCAGGAACTCCTGCAAAGTTGAGCACAACTGCAGTATACAGTTGATAATGCTCACCTTGTGTCTGCTAGAATGGGCAGCAGCTAGTCTACAAATCTGACAACTTCCCAACCTAACATGTATTCATGCTCACCTGAAAGCAAAGACTTTGGGTGCAGCAACAATCCCACGCAGTCCAGAAGTACAACATTTGCAAATCTATTCAACAAAATCTGAATTCTGTAGGCTGCTCTTAGGCTGTGCATGTCACAAAACATAGGAGAAGGGTTTTGGGGCTTTCCTTCGGCCAGCCATTCAAATATGTCTGTGCGGGATGGAGGGGTTCCTGGGATGCCACTGGAGGCCTGCACCATTGGATTAAGAAATTAGGTAAATCTAGCGGCGATCTCTGGTTTTCACACAGTGGGATGCCTCGGGGGGGGGGGGGGCTTTCGTCTGGACCTTTTATACTCTAAGGCTGGCTAGGATGGATTTTGGTCTGCTTCAAGGAAAATGGGGGTTGACTTCCAGTCCAGATAATGGCACATTCCTCTCTTTCAAACTTCAGTAATACAATAATACTTTTCCTGTATGTTTTTTTTTTTGTGATGTCATTTGTGACCTGACCCTGTCTCTCTGACTCATTCATCTATCATCTATCATCTGTTGAAATGATATCATTGCTTCCCTTGGTGAACAGTTACAATTGCAACACATCTGAGCTGTTGCGGAACGATCTGTGTAGCAGTGATAATATATTGCTTGACATTTTACAAGCACCTAATCCCTGCTTATATTATAGCATCCTGTTTTGTGTGGCTTGCAAGTACATTTGTGGCAGCAATGGATAATATACAGTTGTTGCTGAGGCAAGATGTATGGCTGCGTAGCTGAGGTTTATGGAAGTAACATGACATTCGGTAATAGGTATGCACAAAGAAAAAGTAATGACATTGGCATTGTGACAGTAGCTTCTAGTTCACGCATTTCAAGCATATTCAAGTTCAACTAAGAATGTAGGAAGAGTAAAAGGGAAGGGGGCAGTTGGGGGGTTCTGACTGTCTCCTGGACCATAGTTCAAAGTCACATATCGATTCAAAGGGGAGGATGTGTAGTTGAGGTTTCAATAAAAAATGACAAAGATCTATTGGGTAAGATCCCGTTGTGGAGATTTCCCTATTTACTACTTCTGTGTCGTGGCTGAAAATGAGACCGTAAATGGTGTCACTAGGGAAATGGTTTGCTCAGCTGTGGTCTGAATTTGGGTCTTAACGTTTAACTAAACTTGAATACATGCTCTTGACCTCTGGGCATTGCAGCAGGACACCTCTGTCCCACTTATACAGACTTGTAGCCAGTGACTAACTTGCATCTAGATTGTCAGGACTGGCTTCATATGTCAGGTGAACCTGGCTGCTTACAGAATAAGGATGTAGCTGGGAAGCTGGGTAACAAATGATTTGATTCTTTAAGATCTGTCCCTATATCAAACTACCTGAAAAAACAGCAACTACATACAACTTTGATGCACAGTTAGTGACCCTATACCCAGAAAGGTTTGTCGTCACCTTCTATGCCCAGCTCAGTGCCCCAAACAGCCTTTGTTTTCCTTTTTTTCACTAAAGGCTTTCCCAATATTCATAACAACATGAACTGGATGCAGTCGGCCATTTTGATCCATGGTTGAGCATCAGCGAATAATATATTCAGTTACAGTGCACACAGCTCAGCAATGGGGTGTACTTCAACCTAACTGCCATTATGTGACCATATAGTATGTAACTGAATTAATTGGCATATGGCTGCCATTAATTAGGACATCATGCTGCTTCCCGTTATTGTTGTTTTGAATATTGGGCAAAGGCTTTAGTGAAGAAAAAAAAGCAGGCTGTTTTGGGACACTGGACTGGGGATAGAATGTGATGACATGAACTTCCTTTCTGGGTATAGGATCACTTCTGGGTCCCTATCCCAGTTCAAATGTCCCAACTTTTTTCTGAAATGAGTCAGACCAGCCTGTAAGCCCGGCCTGTTGCTGCATACAGAGAGGCCTGTAACAGTCACCTCAGTCATCCAGGTGACAAATGTTCCTAAAATAACGTGATTTGTGGGACAGGAAGAGAGGATAACTCTCCTCAGCAGGGTTACGGACAGGTTGAGTAAAATATTCCATATGGATGTGCAAACCAGTTCTGGATCTTTTATCAAGAATATTTATATTAGATCAATCGCCGGGCCTTTACAATCCTAGTGGTCGGTCCTTGCCCCGGGGGCACCCTGATTTGGGATTCCCCCCTGTCTGAAACCTCCATCCAATTGGTGCTTTATGCCTTGCATACTAATGCAGAGATACAGGGATGTTCACACAGTGGGACAAATCGGGATGCTCCTGGGGCACCCAGTCAGTTGGCCCTGGAGTCTTTTAGACACATGGGCCAGCCACAGGGATGATTGGTACTCTCTAAGTTTCAGCATGTTTGTTTAATATGCACAATTTCAGACAGAGCACACAAAACAGACACCTTAAATAATCAGATTATTCAAGGGGCCCTAAAATGACATTTTGGGCCCCAAAATCTTCTTATCTGCTTGAAATTTCTTGTAACGGGAAAACAAAAAACACACCCTCCCGTGGTGCTGCTGGTCGGCCAACCATCCCCAGTGGTCATTAGTGACCATGTGGGCATAAGAGCCTGGACCAGGTGAATAGAAATGACTGACTCTGGCTTTTTAAGGAGAATTCTGTTGGTGGGCATCCCAAATCACTGCTGCAAATAATATTGACTAAATGTCCACTTTTATCGCTCGGGGTGAGGTTTATAGGAAACAATGCCCATCTAGATCAGGGGTACTCAACTACTTCTTGTAAAGGTCCATTTATAGACATCTGGTGAAAGGTGAAGGTCCGGGGAGGGGGCTGTCACGGTGGGGGAAGGATAGTTAAAAATCAGCGCACTGATTGGGCACTAGGGAAAAACAGGGAGGCCATGGATTGGATGGGCAAAACTGGGAGGACAGGAATGGACTAGGCTGAGTAGGGCAGGGCTGAGGGGACAGGAATGGATGGGACAAAGCTGAAGGGACAGGGATGGATGAGGCAAACTGACAGAGAAACAAAGTTTGTGTGTACCTTGCAGTGCCACTTCTCTCCTGTACAATACTTCATATTGTAACGCTAGGTGCAAGTGTGCAGAGTCATGACACTGGCATGGAGGCTAAGCACTACACCTCCAATCAAGTAAAGGGGGCAGTGCTGAGCACAGCAACAAAGAAACTGGGTGCAGGGCTCTCAGGGCAGGGGTCCGGAAATCTCGCGCATTCAGACCCCGGTTCGCCAGTTGACTTTGGCTGATCTAGATTGATCTCTACTTTTGTATTGCTTTATTCCTTGTTGGAGGATGTATAGTTTAGTTTATAGTTTCATTGTATTACTGTTCTTTTCTGTAATCTGAATTCCTTCATCTATCTTTCCAGGTGTTTCAGAAGGAGCAGGTAGACTCTCTTCAGCTGAGGCTGCAGCAAGTGAATGGTCTTGGCCAGGGCCTGATCCAAAGTGCAGACAAGAACTGTGATGTGCACGGCTTAGAAAACGACGTAGAGGAACTAAATGCTAAATGGAACACGCTAAATAAGAAGGTAAAGTGTCCTGTATTCTGCATGTTTGTGACATTGTGATTGTGAAGAGGTGGGAGGAAGGGGAGTGCAGGCAGCAGATAATAATCCTCTGTGCTGACAGCTGATCTTGGCAGACGTAGATTTGACACCTTATATTGCAGAGATGATGTGGGAGGATTCAGATTTAATTTCTACGGAGATGGACTGTGTGTGTGGGCGTTGGAGATGAGACCATCTGACTGCCACAGCTTAAGATTTCTGTTTCTCTGCCGTCTGTTAAATCAAATTCATGTATGAAAAATGTCATACCCCCCTCCCCTCCAATGCCTTGTCATCCGTGATTGCTAGCCAGCCATGAACAATAAGATAATGTTTCTTTACAGGTGGCAGAGAGGGTGACGCAGCTACAAGAGGCCCTACTGCATTGTGGGAAGTTTCAGGATGCTTTGGAACCTCTGCTTAGTTGGCTCACAGATACAGAAGACCTTATTGCCAACCAAAAACCACCTTCTGCAGAGTACAAAGTAGTTAAAGCTCAAATCCAGGAGCAAAAGGTAACGCCATGTGGCTCATTAATGGAGATTTATATTGTTACACAAGTTAAATATGTTTAGAAAATAGAAAAGCCATGTCAAAGAACTTTGTGGCTACAAGATTTAGAATATCTATTGGAATAGCTTACGAGGAGTGTTTTGTGCATTACCATACAAATGATATCCTATCACATTTCATCTGCCTATAGCTTCTGCAGCGACTTTTGGATGACCGAAGGGCTACTGTAGAAATGATTCAGGCGGAAGGGACAAGGATTGCAGAGGGAGCCGATCTTGCAGACAGGGAGAAAATAGGCCGCCAATTAGAGACGCTTAAGGAAAGATGGTCGTCCCTGCTTCAGAAGGCACAAACAAGGTAAATTCTATCATCATCATGGGTGCCTGAGATTCAGTGAATATATAAAGTGCTATATACAAAGTTTACTTCTAGGGAATAAATGGCTTGTTCAGGCTGGCAAATAAATTACAATTTCAGTTAGCCCTAAGGTTCCTAGCTTATTACATCTTAAAAATGATCACCCTTACTGTTATGGCTAATTGGAAGGCCCAAAAAATATTGTGGCAGGAAGTGGAAGCAAGGATGGCATATATCATGGTAAACGAGCAAATGACAGCTACAATTATGCTTTGCAGAGAGAGATATGAGCAAGTATGGACACCATGGCTGGAACATATGCAAGGGAGGTCGTGAAGGGGAATGGGAAGATCTGGGTCAGCGAGGTGGGCTGGACAAGTTGGGGCATTGGTAGCAGCATAGTCACCCCCTCCCTTACATATCTAGCCCTTATCCTTTTTCCTTACTTGACTTATCCCAGTTTCTATTCTTTTCTTTTTCTATTCTTGGTATTCCTAAAGAATTTCTAGTACGGTCCAAATTACCCAGCTAGTCCCAGCTCTCCACCACTCCTGGAGAAAGGGTCTCTGTGGGTTTGTCTTAGGATCCCATACTTGATGTTTTCCCTCCAGGCACAGTGTATGGGCATGCAGTAGAGGTGACCTTATATACAACAGTTGTGTAGAATGAATTTAAGAATACCCATCGTAACTTCAGTGAGCAGATTGTCTTGTAGCGGATTAACCAAATGGACACTGTTGGAAGACTGCTTTACTATCAGATTTGGAACATAGCTGTAATATGTATATGGTGAACTGTTTTGATTTGACTGGCAATAAACATATTGTGAAAGAAAAACGATCACCCCAAAGATTAAGCATTGTATGATCTTATGTCAGCATTGGTGGCAGTCTTGTTGTTTTTTATGTTTTTGTTGTGGGCTCTGATGCTGTGGTAATAGGGAGAGCAGCAGTCTGTCATCACTCAGCTGCCCAAATATGAGATATGTTGCAGTGCTCGTTCAGCCTGAGGTCACGCTGGGAAAGACAGCGGGAGGGAGGGGCTGAGATAGGAGGGGAGCCAAACAAATGAGCATGAATGGGCAGTCCATCATCCAGGATGAAGAACAAAATTGGAAAACAAACACTGCAGCTCAGTGTCCCAGCCAAGGGAGGTGCTGTGGGAAAAGGTTTAACCCTGGGTTGGACAATCCCTTTTATTTAAAGTATTTCTGGGCTGATGCTGTCCACGCGGCTCTAATTTCATTTCAAGCTGTAATACCATTAATTAGATGCAAAACAGTCTAGTATTTATGTGAATAAAGATCAGGGCAAGCCTATCTCCTGGCTTTGCATATTCACTGATAGGGGTAAAAAGAAAGTCCACAATGAGGGAGCTGGACTCTAAGCATAGCATCCTGAGATTGCTGGACATTGTGGTTCTCTGCTGAGCATGCTTTGGCAGAAAGCTAAATCTGCAGGTCTCACTAGTAGTGCCCATAGTGCCCATTTTACTGGGCCTGGCTATCTCAAACAGCAAGATCAATCTTCTTCACTACTACCACCTTTAAAAGGTAAAATGTTTTTTTAATAAGCCAAGACCTTATGGGGAAACGGGGTTTAGGGTTCTTATTTGACTCTTTTAAAGAATATCAAAACCCACTCAGACTCTAGGGTCGGATGAAAGCCGTACTCGGAGGCATACTGATTTGGAATCCCTTGCTTTGTGAAATCCCCAGAATATCTGGATTCTTACCTTGCTGCATGGCAAAAGATGTCCATGCTCTGTGGGGTAAGGTAAGAGAAGGGAAATAAAGGGGGTTTCACATACTGAAGAATTACAATTTTGGAAGCAAAAATCTCTCATTTTGGTCTGTTTTAAAGAACAAAGCCCAGTCAAAAAATCAAGCCCAGATACCGGAGGAGCCGATACTTAGCTTTTCCTGCGATCCGCCAGCAGCGGGTGCACAACATTGTGCATGGCTGCCAGGTAAACTAGACTGACTGCTCGTGGTCCAATGGGGTTAGTGGGAAAAGAAGTTAGGAGAATTACCTTGGTTTTCCAGCTTGCCTGGCCACAGGTGCAGCATTGCATCCTGATTCACAATCAGAGGAAGACCAGTCTTTTTTCTCTCTCCTCTTTAAAGTGGAACTCAAGGAAAATATTAGCACTTGTTTAATCAATTATTGTTTTCTTTACAAAAATGTAAAGTCACTAGAAGTAGCCAAAAGAAGGATCTGCTATCCAATTCTCTCTATAGTTTCCACAGAGAAGGAAAAAAGCGAGAGATCATAAACTAGCCCTTTTCTTCTTCCAGGCTTTGGTAAAGTAATAATGCACCTTGGATGGTCATGTGACTTAGAATAGATCCAGTGTGCAAGTAACAATGAAAGCTTCATTCTAAAAAAACAATAGCTTTATGACCGACTTAAAGGGCCAGTCCAGCCTAACTCTTATTGTTCATGGGAGCAGCCATGATGGAATTACTGCATAATGCCAAACCATTATCTTCTATTGAGAAGCATGAGACAAATCACTACCCCTCCCTTCTCCTCTTAATAGCAGACAGGGGCCCGGCGTTATGCAGTAATTCCATCATGGCTGGTCCTATTAACTATAAGAGTTAGATAGGCTGGACTGGCCCTTTAAACGTCTACTGTTGCAGGAAATGAGGGACAAATTTACTATGGAGGTCCTCTCTAGGATACAATAAAACTCCTTTACTCACCCTTTCTCTGTCGCAACTCTCTCCATGCCTAAATCGAAATGTACCCACCCATTCCCCAAAATTACAGCTTGTTTGCTTTTCTTTTAGGCAAAAGCAGCTTGACGACATTCTGGTTTTAGCCAAACAGTTTCATGAAACAACTGAGCCTATACTTGACTGGCTTTCTGCCACAGAGAAGAAACTGTCCAACTCTGAGCCAATCGGCACACAGACAGCAAAGATTCAGCAGCAGATTGTACGCCACAAGGTAAGTCATGTATGGCAATGGTGGTAAAAAAAAAAAAAAAAGTAGTGGGGAAGAATAAAAATATTTATTTTTTGTTAAAGGTTTCCATATTTTCCATCTTTTTGTATTATTTATTTGACATATTTGATTACTTTATTATTTCTGTTATTTTGTGTTCATTTCATTAATTTTCATTATTTATGTTTTATTTTTTCCCCTACTGTTTGGTTGGGTTTCCTCTGGGTACATTATAGAGCCTAGAGGAAGACATAGCTGTCCACGAGCCTGCTGTGCGTCAAGCGGATGAGCTAGTGGATGCCCTTTCTGCCCTCTGCTGCAAGGCAGAACGTGATAGGCTGGCACACAGCCAGGACTTCTTGCATGCTAGATATGGGGAGGTGCAGGACCGCTGCAGCAGGAAAGGCACCTTGCTGGGCCAAGCTCTGAGCAATGCCCGGCTCTTTGGAGAGGATGAAGTGGAAGTCCTCAACTGGCTAGCAGAAGTAGAGGATAAACTGAGCTCTGTGTCTGTGAAGGATTGCAAGCTGGAGGTCCTGCAGAAGCAGCACGCTGACCAAATGGTACACATTTTATGTTCATCCCTTTTATTTTCTGCCGTTTGTCATTTTATTGTCTTTTATTATTTGGATTTTGTTTCGCACATTCTTCTTTGACATTTACAATTTACAATTCTAATTTGCACAGACCCTTAGCTGACTGTATTTTGTAATTCCAACATAAATTGTCAGTTTATTTGCCTTGACCTTGGATTGCCTCTCAGAAGCCCTCGTTGGCGTCTGGAGCAGTTCCACGTGACCTGATATTTCTTATAGTGATGTTATTACGTCATTGTTTTTTGCTCTTGACCAATTCTTAAATCATTTATAAAAAGCTATTTGGCACCAGGGCTGACCCCACTAGTTAAGTTAATTAGTCATAATAGAGCTGTGCACTGAACCAGGGCTGTGGAGTCGGAGTCGGAGTCGTGGAGTCGGAGTCGGAGTCGGAGCTAGTTTTAGGTGGAGTCGGAGTCGGAGTCGGAAAAATTGTACCGACTCCGACTCCAGCTTTAAAAATTTCATAATTAAACTTTCATATGAATTTTAAAAATGTTATTCATCAATCTAAGGTCCTTAATCATTAAATCAAAACTATAAAAAAGAAGAATCCATTGTGTGGGGGTAGTCTGTAAACAAAAGGGAAATGTGTGGTACTTTCTTCCTGAATGCTGGATTATTGTGTATGAGCAGCAATGTAATATGAAGATATGCAGTGTTCGAGGAGCCCTAAGAAGTTTGGTAGTAAAAGATAAACTCTGACCTCACTGTAATGTTTTCTCTCTGTCTGTTCCTTCACAGTGCTATGGCTGCAGCAGGTTGTTTGTGTGTCAGGCTGAAATTAACCCTTAAAAGCAGCCGATGCCCTTATGTAGAAGAATAGACATTTACAACTAAGTCTTAGTTTGGTTCATACCATTAAAAAGTCAGCTCCCCCTCACACTTGGTATCTCCCAGACCAGGGAAATCTCAGATTTTGATGACTCTATGCTGAAGGTAATGTAAACTCTTTCTCCAACTTATTCTGATGAAAATTGTTCAGCTTTCTTTCACCTTTTAACAAACTTTGCTTAAATTAGAGTAAATACATGAGGAAAAACACTATGGGGGAGATTTATATATACATAATTTTAATTTGTGCAATTGTTTTTAGCAAAAACAATTGTCAGTTGGTTTGTGGACGCACAAATAAAAAAACTGAAAATGTCAAAGAAGCTTCCAGTTAAATCAGCTGTATTTGAATATTTCACCTTAACGCAAGATGGAAAACATTTTGTCTGTCAATGTATGACAAATGATCCAGATGAAAACAAATGCTGCGAAGTCAAGATCAGTGCATTTTCAGGCACTGACAAAAATGCTCCTACGAGAGCTTCCAATTTAAAGAGACATTTACAGCGCTTTCATCCAGAAGTATACAAAACAGTGTCAGAGAAAGACATGAAAAGCAATGAACCAGTGGCCAGCAGCACTTCCAGCCAAGCAAATGAGCAGAGAACCTCACAGACAACACTTGGAAGATATTTTGTCAGTGACAAAGTTACTGTGACAATGACAGTAGAAACATTTAAAAAACAGATCATAGAGCTTGTTGTAAAGGATGCTGTGCCTATATCATTATTTTCACGACCAGCTTTTATGGGTCTGAATGGAGAAATGGCCCGCAAGCTTGGTGTTTCTCTGGAGAGAGAGAGTATTAGAAAACTAGTAATTGAAGAAGCTGTTAAACAAAAGAAAGAACTTAAAGAATCACTCAAGGGACGCTTTGTATTTCTAAAAATGGACGCCTGCACACGTCACAGAGTGAACTATTTTGCCATCAATGTGCGATTTGTTTGTGAGAAAAATGAGATAGTTACCATTACCAAGACATTGGCAGTAAAAGACACCAAAGCTCATCACTCTAGCGAGTTTCTCCAGGTCTTGGTGGAAAATGTTCTGCAAGAATATGAACTCAAGAAAGAGCAAGTTCTTTCAGTTGTAACTGATAATGCTTCAAATATGATAAGTACTATTAGGCTAATGAATGAGAATAATGAAGCTGAACAGCAGCTCGAAGAAGAAAATCCTGGGTTCAGAGAAACTGAAATGTTTGAAATGGAGGAACACCATTTTGAAACTGAGGTGCAAGCTGAAGTTGCTTCAGATGAACAGGAACATGACAGTTTAGATGCTCTTGTTGAAGCTGCGTCAGTACGTTCTCATATTCATCACATGCGCTGTGTTGTGCATACGCTCCAGCTGGCTATAAGAGACAGTCTGCAACAAGGACATGCTGCTACACTGATTGGCAAGGTGAGAAAATTGGCCACTGCTGCCAGAACCCCTAAGGTTGACTCAATTTTGAAAAGACGTGCTGGAAAAGGGGCAATTATTGATCAAGCCACAAGATGGGGAAGTACCTACCTAATGATTCAGCGATTGGTTGAACTGAAATCGTATCTCATAGACATGGCTAACCCTCAATTGACGCTAACTGAAACGCAATGGAGGCAGATAAAAGAACTAGAAGAACTGTTAGAACACCCATTCCAAGTGACTAAAAAACTCCAAGCAGAGGACTTAACTCCAGGTATTTTCCTTAAGGAGTGGAAAAACCTGATTTTTCGTCTGTCACAAAAAGGAGGGATCATTGCAAGTGGCATTGCCACATCAATGAAAGAAAGAGAGGAACTGCTATTAGAAAACAACATTCTTTTAGCAGCCGTTTACGTGGATCCAATGCATCGTATTCTTTTAAACGACCAACAGCTAAAAAAAGGGAAAGAATCGCTGTTTGAAATCGCTTTAAGGATGAATACCATGCAGAACTGTCAGGAACAAGAACAATTTGGTCCTGCTGCTGCATCTTCATCTTCCTCAACAGATGAAGAATTAGACTTCGAGAAATACTTGGATCACAAGGAACGTGCAAAGCGTTCACGAATAGAAAAAGAGTCTCACCCATCAGAAGACACCGCTAGTAGATTTCGGCAGAATTTTGCTTGTGCATTAAAAGAGTTGGAGAAATTTGACCGTTCATCAAAAATAACAGTGCAGCAAGCAATCAACATGTATCCTGAAACTGTCAAAGACGTTGCCCGAGTGGTTTCTGCTCTTCCTCCAACCCAAGTGAGTGTGGAGAGGTTGTTTTCAGCACTAAAAATTATAAGATCAGATTTGCGGGCATCAATGAAGGAGGATCTTATGGAGGCAATACTTTTTCTTAGAACAAATTGTTAATTTACTCTTGTTAATGGCATAAAGTTTACTTGTTCAGAAATTGTATTCTAAAAAAAATTGTGATCTTATTCAAGTGTTCTGATTGCTTATATGATGGCAGTAAAAAGCCAATGTTCATCATGCATACATAACTTTCCCTATTGCTTGCCTACTTCCCATACTCTACCCTCTCCACCCCCTGCCCTTCTTTCTCTTCTCCTTCTGGTTTCTTGTTGTTTCTTTTAGGGTAAACGTCACCTCTCCCTTTCCTTTTCTCTCTCCTTTTTGTTTTCAAAATTTTATGATAATTGTTGGCCCTGTTGGCCGTCCCCCTGGGGACAATTGTACGCATTCTAGTTGTATTACGTTTGATATTTTGATGTCTCCCTCTGCGCAGGGGACTTTCATTTGTTTATTTGTTTGCCTTTCTTTTTCTGCTGACTAGTAAACAGAATAAAAAAGTGTTAATATTTAATACAGTAAATTTGTTGGTATTAATTCGCTTTTTATGGAGGAGTCGGAGTCGGAGTTGGAGTCGGAGTCGGAGTCGGAGTCGGAGTCGGCCCCTGATAAAATACAGGAGTCGGAGTCAGAGTCGGACCAGTGGCTTACCGACTCCACAGCCCTGCACTGAACATAGGGTATGGTCCGTGCCAGGATTAAAAGCATTTCTTAAGCAGTAGAAGGGCTGCGTCATTAGCCAGGCTCTCACGTGATAAACTGGCACAGTCTGTTTTGTATAAGCTATTCAATTTCACCTTTGATGATAAAGACATGTATTCATTTTTCCATACTAGCGTTTCTTATTTTTTTTTCGGCAACAGTGGTATATAATAAACCTTTTTCACTGTTTCCAAAATCCAGTTGTCTCCCAAGTGTTAAAGGCAAAGGTAATTGTTACACCATGCATCAGGCTATGTTTGGCACTGTCCTTAAAGGAGCACTATCGCGAAAAAATGGCCCAATGATAAAAATCCATACAAATATGCTGGATGGCGGGAGGACAGATCACATATAAACCTGGCATCAAGATATATCCCGCTAGGCTGTTTTTTTTTTTTTTGTTTTTTTATTTGACTAGAGAAAATCAGGGGTGACAGGTTCAGTCACCCCTGATAGACTAAACCTGTCAGCCCTGGATTTTATTCCTACCATGAAAGAATGAACCACAAGCTTGGTCGGAGTTTTATTCAGTTCGAGTGTACAAGTGACCCCTCCTCTCATTAGCAAATGTGTTTATATTGATTTTAGTGCTCCTTTTAAACTGTTTTCCGTTTTGAAATTGAAGCAGAAATGGCCAAGATATTGGGGTTTACAGGTTCAGCCAATGACATTCTCATTTTCATCCCGTCCCCCAATCAGCTCAGAGGGACAGGATTGCTGGTCCCTCCCTCCTCCAGATTCTGATCATTATCACAGATCCAAGGGCCACACCCAATTTTTTTCTGATGAAAAATCATAAGCTGAACCTGTAAACATCAGTATCTCAATCATTTATCCTTCAATTTAAAAACGGAAAACAGTTTAGGACAGTGCCAAACGTAGCCTGACGCAATGGTGTAACAATTACCTTTGCCTGCTGTAGCACTTTAAGTGAAATGGGGGGGTTAATGTTTTAATTGTCTAATATAAATATATATATATATATTATATTCTAAGCATACAGCACGTCCTGCTCCATCTATAATAATTACACATGGGTAATACTCCGCCAGAGGGCGCTGTTCACTGCAGACATGCAAAAACAGGCTCCTCATATACCCAGGGACCTCCCACAAATCCCCAGATTTCTCTGCAGTGCTGAACTGCGAAGACATGAAGTATCACGCTCTCGCAGGCGAGCGGGGCTTTACAGCCCGTGGCCCTGTGGGACTCCTCGGATGGGATGCCCTGGAGCCGTGATGATTCTGGCCCGGTTCTTGGGGCCTGTGTGACACTGATGAACTACTTATAAAGATCTTTGAGGTTTTGTCAATCTCTCCTCCAGGAGAGGCTCCCAAGCCTAAGAGGGAGAGTTTCCACACAGCGACACCGCGCTTGGAATTTCTGGAACAGGAGCATTTCCAGGCTCTTATATCCAAATTATGGGATTCGCCTTGTAAACTTACAGGGGTTCCAGGGGTCTGGGATTGGAAGTACCCTTTTCCCCCTGATGTGGTTAACTTTTGGTCAGCACCTCCCGTGGTGGATGCACCAATTATAGGGGTTACTAACCCCCCCTTCATGACTGCCCCTCATTATCGTACCCTTCGGGATGCTGAGGACCGGCGCATTGACAGACTGGCTTCCCACGCCTTTTCGTGTGCAGGGACGGCTCTGCGCCCGGTCTGTGCCGCGGGCATCACTGCGGTGGCCGCCAGGACTCTCTCTCATTAGAAAACTACTGGATCACCGACCTGAGGACCTCCCCTGGGAGGTATTTAATGCGCTCTCAGACTGTGATGTGTTTCTAAGGTTTATCCTCTCAGCGCTGGATGACACCATTAAGATGTGTGCTAGAACCTCTGCCCTTGTGGTAGCTATCCGCCGCCTGGTCTGGCTGCGACAGTGGGGTGCTGACGATGATACGAAAAAGGCTCTTACTGGCCTTCCTTCCAGAGGACGGCGTCTATTTGGGGCCCGTCTGGACCTTTTTGGAAAAAAGGGTAAGGCACCCCTACGCAGAAGGCCGTCTCGGCCTCCTCGGGGCAGGGACACCCCTCTCTACGTTAGTGTCAAACACGAACCTGAGGTGTGCTTCCAACTTTTCGGAGTGGATTTCCACCACGGGGTGGGCAGGCAACGCCCTGGGCCCTCTGACAGGACTAAGTCCAAATCTGCCAAGACTTCCCAAGCATGAAGGGACGCCCTTGCCCTTCTGCTGCTACAGCAGCTGACTCCTATCTAGGAATGTATCTTCTCCTTCTGGTGGTTCCAGGAGGTAGTTCCCCTGGACACAGGATAGCATTTGCTGGGCGGCCCCCCTCAGTGGTTGTCAGGGTGCTTCTAGCCCCTGTTTTCCCCTCAGGAATTGGTGCAGGCCGTACTAGGCCTACAGAGTTTGGGCTTACTTACAGGTTGCCCTTAACAGAATGGGCTATGGCCTCTATATTAACCTTCCTCTTTCCCTCAACAGTATGAGGCAGTCTGGGCCACGCTGGCCTATGGTAGGCCTGGCAATTCTACTCTCACAGGTAGTCCCTATATGAAATCTCTGTCTTGGGACACAGGCGCCCTGTGCAAGGGGGGCTTCCGGCCTCCTGTGGAGTTCTAGATCTTCATAGTTCCCCCTGTGTTTGCTGGACACCAAGACCGTTACTAGGCGGTGTTGCAGCACCAACCCTGCGGATTGAGGCATTGTTTGTGGCCTCTCTTTCGCTCCCAGGTTACTCGCCATGGCGCGAATAGGGGTGATGTCTCGGACATGCCTGGGGGGGTGTCCGCATTAGGAAATACCGGGTCGTCTTTCCTTACTCCCCAATCTCTACGTCAGGCCGAGTGGATTGGTTGGCCGGCAGTGTCCCCTGGGAGTTACTGGATGGGTGCTCAGTCACCTCAATCCCTCATGGTCCCTTATCCGCTATCTCCATTCCTTGGATTCGGTTCAGGCTTGAGCCTTCTTCCTTGGCAACAAGTGGACTCCTGGTTACGGGGGCTCTGTCCCCCTTTGCTGACATCTTACTTTCACCAGGCAGGATTGCAGCTGGTGGGCCCGTTGGTGGCGTATCAGATGATGTCCCTTATATACCGAGCCCTTGGGCTCTTCGGCACAGTAGGTTATTGATCCTACATGGGGTTCCAGCACCCCTGGGGCTTGGTCTGTGCTCATTCCCCCTTGGTACGGTGGTTCCTCTTGAGCTGATCATATTCAAGGGCCCTGTCAGGGGGCACCCCCTTCTTTGCTTGCATCTTCCTGTGAATGGTCACCTTGGGTACCAAGTCTCGCAGGTTGGCGGAGGGGGGGGGGGGATTTCTTCCAAAACCCCCGGTGGTTCCTGGGTAGGGTCCCTTAGAGAGTCCATCTTACCTACTGGTTTGTTGAAACGGTGAGCCTTCCGTTGACTCTATACGGCTGGACTTCTCCTCTTTTAGGACCTGTCTATTTGGGGACTCTTGGCCTGTTGGAAGACAATGGCCTGTTTTATTATTGGTCTGGAGCTTGAAGCAGGATGATCCCTCTGGAGGGTTCCTGATCCTGATTTGGGCGGGGGTCTACGCCCCCTGCTTCTCAGCAGTATTCGCTCCAATGGATGCCTTTCAGTGGCAGGTTATGCTATCCTGGTGTCGCTCTGAGAGCCAACTAGGGTGGCTCTGTTGGGTCTCGCTTATACCACAGGGGCTCCGCCCTTGTTTTTACTGTCCCAGAATATTCTGACTCCGGTCATGGGGCCTAGTAAAATTATGCATAGACTTTCTATTTTATATGCCTTCTCTTCATTCACCCTACTATGTGGGGTTCTGCGCACAGTTGTGCTGATAAAGAGACCCGTGAGATTGATGGCCCCTGGGTGGCCTAGTGAACTGTGGTTCGCAGATGCTTCTGCTGAGGTCTGCTGACCTGTACACTCTCTCAGGAGTGCGGTTCTGCCCTTGTCAGGCCCCTTCTTTTGTCGTCCCAATATACAGACTCTAGTCTGGGGCTTGACAGCTGATTCATTCACCCCTTGGAGACGGGCTTATCTTCTGGGTGACTTGGTATATGGGGGGCTAAGAGCAAGCTTCCTTGGCTTCCTCTTCCTCCGTCTATTGTGGTTTATGGTATACCCATATTGATTGGCATGAGTCTTGGTCTCTTCCCTGTTGGACGTTCTCGGTTCCCAGGGTTCTAGAGTCATTACAGCATAGGTTGGGGTTGGCTCCCCATCTAGGTACTCTGAAGGTTCAGGTTCTGTCCTGGCTGTCTTCCTGTAGGAGTCTGGTTCTGTCTTCCTTGTGAGGAGTTCTCTTGGGGATTGCTTGGGTGCATCTCCCAAGTAGTTCTATGGTCCCTGTTGGGATCAATTTTCATTCTGTTTGCCCTGCGGATTGTTCCCTTGGGACTTATTCTGGATGCTGTCTGAGCTGTTTTGTAGTCCAAGTCGCTTCTCCGGGGGCTCTTGCTTCAGTCAGACGTGTGCCTGAGAAGGTGGAACTGATTACTTAGCCTTCGCTCTATATATATATATATATATATATATATATATATATATATATATATATACACACACACACACCATGACGTGGTGGTATTCCGCCTTACGCCGGACCCCTTGTCCAAGTGGTGTTTTATGATCATTATTTAAGTCCTTTTAGTCTGCCTATGGGCCTTATTCTTAATAAGGTAGGGGTAAGGAAGTAAGGGGTCTACATTCCCTCAACAGGTGTTTTTTCTGGTTTCCTTAGGGGGACTGATGCCCTTTGGGGTCTGCTGGCGCCTCCTTATGTATGCGCCTGATCTCGTTTGCTTCCTGGGCCAATGCGCCCTTTGGACTGATCTTACTTGGATGGTTGCCTTCCTGGTCCTGAGTAAAGGCTTCGGCTTCTTGCTGATCCTTGTTAATGAAGGGGTCAGTATCCCCGCCTGTCTGACGGGAGACCAGTTTACATTTCCCCGTTGGGGAAAGTTCTAAGTTTAACCGAGGCTTCTGTTGCCTGTGGGCTGGTTGGGCCGTTACACTGGCCTATTCCTTTTAGGGGGAAGATTCTCCATCTCTCGTTTATTCCGTTATATTGGTGTTTGGGTACCTTTGGCCCTTCAGCATCAGGTTTTCTGTTGAATAAGTTGCTAGACTGCTGCTTGTCTCTGTTCATACCTTTTCAAAGGTTTTGTTATGGGATTGACGTTAGAGCCTTTGCTCGTGTCGTACTTGGTAGCAAAGTTTTGCAGGTGACAGCACCTTTACTGTCTGCTGTGCCTTTTTTTGGGGGGGATCCCACCCTACTTTATGGACACGGCTATTGGATGTCCCATGTGTAATTATTATAGATGGAGCAGGACGTGCTGTATGCTTAGAATAATACAATTCTGTGAAATACTCACCTGTAGAATTGGTATTATATGCATACAGCACATCCTGCTCCACCCCACCCTGGTTTTACATTTTTCTGGATCCCCTGTATGGTGATTATCATTACTTTTGTTACCAGTTTGGTGGTTGGTTTCTCCCGGCTTCTTTTCTCACTGCTTTCCAATACTGGGGATTTGTGGGAGGTCCCTGGGTATATGAGGGGCCGGGAGGAGCCTGTTTTTGCATGTCTGCAGTGAACAGCGCCATCTGGCGGAGTATTACCCATGTGTAATTATCATAGATGGAGCAGGACGTGCTGTATGCATATAATACCAATTCTACAGGTGAGTATGTCACAGAATTGTATTTTTAAATAATCCCCTTTGCAGTATGTTGGAAATGTATTTTCATGACCACCTACAGGCACACACTCGGGGCTGGCGTAATGTTTTAGAGATCCACTTATAGCATGCTTTGTCAATTCCGTATGCTAACTTAAGGCTACACATGAGTATTTTAATCAAGTGATAATTATCCATTTACATACTGTGTGTTCAGGCAACAAAGAAAATCTCTACTTTTTGTCCCCCTGTAGCGCTTTCCTCCGGCTCTGGTATTTTCAAACTTACTGATTGCAGAGATTGTGCATCCAGCGCCGGTCTCCATTGCAGCACGAACGTCCGCCTCCTCCAAGATGAAAGTACTACCCTCCACACACCCAATCCATTTATTGCAATGGAGGGGGCAAAAGGAGGCTTGACATGCATCTCCATTTCAGTTAAAGAAGTGGGAATGCAGAGGGATAGACTTCAATTTTATAAGTGGCTGTCCACCCGTGAAAGGAGACCGGCACTGGACAGTGGGGTGTACAGTCGCTACAATAAAAACATATTAAAACACTAGAGCCGGAGGAAGGAGCTGGGGGGGGGGGGCTAAAGGTAATTAGAGATTTTTTTTCGGGGGGGGGGGGGGGGGGGTTATGCCTAAACCGAACCATTAAAGTGGACCTCCAATGAAAAATGACTGCAGGTCCACTTAGCCGGCTTCTGCGGTACCCCCAAATCACCAGAAAAAGGGACAGTCCAGGTAAATTATTAAACTTACATACCTGCCAAATCAGGCATGTGGAGATGTTAGGGGACCTTCATTGATTTTGACTGGAGCTCAGGTGGTGGCATCAGGTCTCTTTTTTCATCTTGGTGCTAGAATGTATTACATTCATACTTTTTAAATGTAATAAAGCTTTTGCATTTTAATTACCTCAAATAAAATGTCAGTAAAGTCTTTGTGTGTAGCTTTTGACCTTGATGTTCTTGGTCTGATCTCTGTTCTGTACAGGCCCTTAGTGAAGAGATAATCAACAGAAAGAGAAATGTGGACCAGGCAGTTAAGAATGGACAGGCTCTGCTAAAGCAAACAACAGGTAACATTTTTGTTTAGTGAATTTTTAAAAGGAGTTTTCAGACCCATGCCCCTATAAAAAATAGGGTGCTGTAAAAGTAGCGGTACATATATAATGTATATAAACTTATATTATAATATCAATCATGATTTCATGGTATTGCTTCTATAGGAGAGGAGGTCCTCCTGATACAAGAAAAATTAGATGGCATTAAAACGCGTTATTCTGACATCATAGCATCCAGTGGAAAGGCTCTCAGAACATTAGAGCAGGCCCTACAGCTGGCCAGTAAGTTTCAGACCACTTATGAAGAGCTTACTAGCTGGCTGGGACGGGTGGAGGAAGAACTGGCCCAGACAAGTGCACAGTCTCCATCTGGACATCAGATTGCACAATTTCAGCAACGCCAAAAGGTAATCCTGGGTGAACAGTGCTAATAATGACTCTCTTACAATATTGACAATTTGTAATGATCGCTTTTGTACTAACAATATCAAATTTTATCATAAGGAATTAAAGAAAGAAGCTATGGAATATTGTATTGTCCTTGATACCATAAATGAAGTTGGCAGTGCCTTATTAGAACTTGTACCTTGGAGGGCCAGGGAAGGCCTGGACAAGCTTGTCTCAGAAGCAAGTGAGAGGTATAAATCTGTCAGTGCCACGATTGGACACAGAGTGGATCAGATAGATTCTGCAATTCAGAGATCGCAACAAGTAAGTCATTTAGCTGCTAATGTAACACATTCATGGTTAGGTAAAATTAAAAACAGCATAGACTTCCTGTTTATCATATGCTACGTATGCTTAACTGAAAGTGGTGGTCAGCTGCTGACTCACAGGAGATCAAAGTACTCTGCGTAGGAGAATAGCTGGATCTTGTGTGAATCATATTGGCCAGTCATATATGCTGACCAGATCCATTCAGTTTTCAGGAAGTAATGCTCTTGGAATATGTGGGGGCAACAAGTGCCAAGGCTGTTTTTAAACCCTTTTACATTCCAACCAGACACTATTTTATTTAAATAACATTTCTGTGTAGTATTAAAAAAACAAAAGAGAAAATTCTCCCTGGCCTTCATGCACTGCTGTCTTTTGCCATCCTCTGCTTTTTCTGTAATTTTCAGTCTTTTCTATCGTTCATCCCTTGGCAGTCTCCAGAGGAGGCACAGCACATGTGCTTTCCCTCATTTAAGAGACCCTGCTGTCATTTGGGGAAAGGAATGTGTGCTGAGACCTGTAAATGTAGCAAATGCCATTATAAACCTGATTACATTTGGCTTTACAGATGTAATTGAATGAAAAAAATTCAGCCCTAGCGTTTTAAAAGAGCTTTGCAGAATTCACCCTCTCTTAAAGTGTTTTGTTCTGCTTTAAAGCTGCTTTTGTTTGTTTTAATTTGCTACATTGCATATTGATGCAGCTTTGTATGTATAAATGATCAATGATTGCCTTGTATTTTCATGCCCAGAAGCTTGTATTTTTAAACTTGCCACAGAACTAGAGCCAAAAGCTCCAGCTACTGTAATGACTATGACTATGGGGCTTTTATGACGGCATAAGAGATAATTAGGAAACAGACTCTATGTACAGTGGATAGTGTAGCTAGTCTTCACCCACCATGTCTGAGAGAATTGCAAAGAACTAGATGTTCAGCAAGCACAGTCACAAACTGCTAAAATATGTGAAATACAAGTGAGCAGAAATAAGGTTGTTCCTCATGTAAACACACTAAACTATTGGTTGTTGTTTGTTGAGAGGTTAATACTGACTGGTTTTCTGTTCTGTCTAGCACTTCTGAAATGAGTACAGACGCACTCGGTGATGAACTTCCTCTGTAGAGGAGGAACTTCTACTGAGCATGTGCAGCACAGTTTCAGGCATTGTAACTAAGGGCCTCGGGACAGCATGAAGATAACTAACATAAAGAACCGAGATTAGAGAACTCATTATCACTAGACCAACCTGCTGTTGCTTATTACTGCGTTTTATAAACAAAGGTTTTAGATTGATAGAATATAAAATATGTTTATGCTTAACAATTTTAAACTGCCTATTCCAGGCAAAAGTTTAAGCTAGCTGCTTTCTGTTTGCCCCATGCTGGCTGTCAGAGGCGGCACTTTTCATTTCCCAGCACTTTGTGTTGCGGGATAATTTAATCATTTGACCTTGATTGTCCATAATGTCCAATACTAGTACGTTTTTTTCGCTGGAGCCAAATATAGTTTGGGTTCGGACTCCACAGCCCTGCCCAGAATCTGTGCGATTTTGTCCTTTTGCTCAGGAGGGGGGGGTTCTGCAGCTGCTTTCATCAACTATCATTTTGTATTATAAAGAAAACACAGCAAAACTACAGCTGACAATGGTAGGGGGACTCCCATTGCCACCTGTAGCTTTGCTTGTTCTTTCTGATACAAAATTATAGTTCTCATCATAGATTAAACATAATTGGGAAACCGGCCTTTATGACAACCTACACTAATAACTTTCATCCAGGTCAGGGTGACCATCAGTGTCTTTTGCAGCAGGTAGGCCACTTTTGGGATCAATAGGCTGCGTTAATATGATTATTATGCAAATTAGGGGTGGAGGTTTGGGGCTTTATTTCAAGAAAAAAAGTACAACGCAGTTGAACTAATTCAGTGTGCATAAGCATATATATATGCTATATATATAGTGCTGTTTTTTACATAGGTTCATCTTTGATGAGAAGCATTTTTTATCACATTACTTGTGCATCTAGTGGGCATTTCCAAGTTATAAGGAGGTCAAATGCTTTTTATTTACAAGACAGTTCCTAGATTTTTGGAAGCCATTGTTTGTATCAGTTCGCTGTTTGTTGGACAGCACTTTACTAATCATTCGTCAGGTGTCATTGACTGCCATTATAAGTGCAACGCTGGCAAATATAGATCTACGTGTGTATTTGTATTGCTAGTCCATGTAAATCTGTTGTCTTTACTAAAATACTTGTGCCAACGTGTCTGCAATATATGTGCTTCATTGTCCTCCTTCGTCTTTGCTCCTTTTCTGCCAGTACGAGCAAGCCGCTGACGCAGAGTTGGCCTGGGTGGCTGAGACTAGGAGAAAACTTCTGGCTTTGGGTCCAATATGTTTGGAACAGGATCAGACCACAGCCCAGCTTCAGGTGCAGAAGGTATGAACCATGGCAAGACACGTAAATGTCCACAGAGCTTGACCTTCTATAAATGAACTATTTTATGCTGAAATTGTTAGATAATAAAGCAGAATAAAAAGGATGGCCTAGAGGTGACCCAAGGTTCTAGAGACTAGAGCAGTTACACACATGGAAAACCTGCATAACAGATAAATTTCACTAGTCCTTGAATAGTTCTTGGGAAGTACCAACAGCGAGCTTATGGCTTATTATATCCAGAGACTTACTTGCTCTTCATATTGTTTAGCTTCACCTTTTAATGGTTTACATTTATTACAGCGTTTTTTAAAGTCTAGTGTTTTTCATGTTCCTGCCTTTCTGCTTTGAGTACTATGTTTCAATTAATATATATTATAGTTGTATAATTGCTATAATATTATAGTGTTTTATTTGGGGCTAGTAATTACATATACGCTTATACATGTAATATAAGCAGTGAGGGTCTTGGTCCACAAGGGCACTAAACAAGCCTAATACATTCCCTTCACACCATTGGTAAACCCTTCCTTATTGAAAAAAAATTTCTAGCAGAGCTCCATCCAACAGGGGACTGGAGATAGCTAAATATATGTAGCAGCTGCACCTCATCCAATAGGAGCCATGTCTCACTGCAGTGCGCAGCAGTTTCCTGGACCCATTATACAGAGCCCTATGCATCTTGGCATCCTAGGGGCATCTCCTTTGGTGGCTAGGCTAGGGAAAATCCAGTTGTTACAATATGTCACAAATGTAATTCGTAGTATGCTTCACACATTCTCCACAATAGCTGAGAGAACTGGGAGCTCCATGCTGTGGTAGTAAAAGGACTGTTCCATACCTGCGGTGTAACTTAAATACAATGTGTGGGTAGATGGTAGTTCCTGGTATAGGCTTTTGTCTGCTTTACCTTCCCCTCATATCTAAGGAAATGTTTACCATGCACTTACTTTCCCCCAAACTGACCATGTGCCTACAATTCTTTTGAATAAATATTTCAGGTTTAGTTAGCCAAGAGTTAATTTGGCAGGTAGAATGGGTGAAGTGATTTCTTAAAGTGGACTAAAACTCAGACTTTTTCTATCCCGGGTTTTGGTCCAGGCCCCTGGGGCACCCTGATGCGGGAGGCCTGCTGTGTGAAACACCCCAGATCGCCCACCAAAACGTACCTTTCCCCGGTCCTACAGAGCATGCACAGCCTCTCTTCCAATTGTGCTAAACTGCCCTGACGTCAAATCGCCTTAGACTCGGAGACGTGCGCAGCCGAGCATGCCGCCATCCCTGCTACCCTCTAAAAGAGACCGTGCCCGCGCCTGCCATTCACAAAATGTCTTCTGCGGGCACGCCCTGCTAAAATCATAGCAGGCAGCAGCTGCTACTTGCTGTTTGACCTGGGGTGGTTTACACAGCAGGGCATCCCAAATCTGGATGTCCCAGGTGGACAGGAGTATGCCTACTTATAGACTCCAGGGTGGGTTTCGGTCCACTTTAACACTGTATTAGCATCTTATTATCATCAGCTTCTCAGCCAAGGTTAGGCTTTTCATACATCATATATTCATACAATATATAATTGTTACTTTGCAGGCATTCACTGTAGACATAATTCGTCATAAGGATTCCATTGATGGCCTGATCAGCACACAGGCAGAAATTCTGGGAACATGCGGAGATGAACAAAAAGCAGTTTTACAAGTAAGTGGTACTACACAAATCTCTCTGCTTTTTGACATTGATTGAGTTATTTCAAAAAATGACATTGAACTCCCTTTAATTTTAGGAGAAAACAAAGTCACTTCTTCAGCAGTACGAAGATGTGAGCCATTTAAATTCAGAGCGTTGTGCACGTCTGGAGCGTGCCCATGTGTTACTGGGCCAGTTTTGGGAAACCTACGAAGAATTAAATCCATGGATTGAAGAAATGCAAAGCACAGTTTCTCAGCTGCCACCTCCCGCTGTTGATCATGACATACTCAGGCAGCAGCAGGAGGAGATAAGGGTAGGGCACCTTGGCTATTTTTTTTCACACAATAAGCTATTTATAAGAGTCTAGGGCTCTGATTTCCCAAGATACCGGACAGCAATTAGACCAGTAATATCTTCTGCATTAAACTTTGAAATATAGGCTTTCTCCAGAGGCATTCATCTCCAACTCTCTCCACTCCACTCTTCCTCTTTGTCCTTTAGCAATTGTAAAATACAAATGGTTCGAAATACATATATTAACAAATAGTAATTTTATTTTTTGATGCAGCAATTAAGAGAAGCTGTGGCAGAGCACAAACCTCATATTGACAAGCTTCTGAAGATCGGCCCACATTTGTATGAGCTGAATTCAGAGGAAGGAGCAGCAGTGCAAGAGAAATACACTAAAGCGGAGAAGCTGTATTTGGCAATTAAGGAGGATGTGCGCAAAATGGCCATGGCTTTAGATGATGCACTTGCACAAGCCTCTCAGGTATACGAATTTGCTTAATAATAGGTGTGTTTCTCTCTATTTTAACTGTGCTGAATGCAGGTCAATGGCATTGATTAACTGAGTGTTGTGAATACTCTCCGTGTAATGTTAGGCATGGCATATCAAGCCATCGCTAAACGAAAAATTGAGTAATCTTGTGCTAAAGCTAAAAGCTCATGTAATATAGCTAGTTTTAATAAACAGGATGCAATTTCAAAGAGGAATACAAGGCTCTATGTAAAACGAAAAAAACACCTATCCTTCAGTTGGAGGGTGGTTGGGCGGAACTTGATTTGGGTATTTAAAATAAAAAAAAAAGGCCTCACTTGCCCAGAACCAGCATTCCTATCCTCTGACGGGAGTAGAGCTCTGTGTAGCTTTGCTTCTGACATCCTAGCTATCTGTCTGTGACTGCTTAGTCAGCCAGTCTGTATAAGAGCAGTACTGTGCTGTGACTGACTAAGCAGATCAGTGCCCCTAGTGGTAGCTGCTGTGAATGCAGGGGGGAGCTGTGCTTCATGCAACCCATTCAGTGGCCCCCAGTGAAATTCTAATTTTGATAGTGTTCATTCTTGACAGAGGTTCATCTCTGAGTACTGCTTGCTACTCACTATTCTGTGTTCCGTATTAAAAAATCTGGATAATTAGTAGTGGAAAAAATATGCAGTTTTAGTCTCCAGAATTGTATCTGCCATGGACCTGGTATCCAGACTGACCCTTCTGTGTCCCTTCTAACATGATTTCCCATCACCAGACATACATGTTTCATAGTTTTTGTTGTCATGTGTTTTTGAGTTGCTGTGGTTCATGCTACACTAACCCCCATCTCTCCTCTCATCTCACATCACCTCCCTTTCCTTGTGGAATGTGTTAACTTTCTGTTGTGCTGCCATGGTAACATGTCCTTGTCGACCTGACTCCTTCTGCATTTCAGATGGTGGAGGTAAGTGTCATCCCGCTTTATTCGTTACCTCAACCTACTCTTTACTACTTGCATTTTCCTGTGCTGTCCCATGTTTGGTCCTCTTGTATGTTCATTGCTATGTTCTTTATTTTTAGTTCCATGACAAGATTGGCCCCATGTTGGAAACACTGGAGAACATGGCATCTCGCCTACAGATGCCACCGCTGATACCTGCCGAAGTGGAAAAGATTCGAGATTGCATCAGCGAGAATAAGAATACCTTGATGGAACTTGAAAAATTACAGCCTTCATTTGAGGCTCTCAAACATCGTGGGGAGGAGCTAATTAGCCGTTCACAAGGAGCAGATTTAGATCCAGCAGCCAAAGGTGGCTTTTTTTTGTATATACAATTTGATACATTTAGAGTAATATATTGTCTATAGAAGAAAACCGGGGAAAAACCAATGCCAAAGCCACTTTCTGTGGCACTTTATGAGAGAGCCTAAAGTGCCACTGTGATTAGGTGCAGCTGGCATTCAAAAAGGCTGGGCATGGGGCCACCCACGGCCACAGAGAAGCCAGGGATCATGCCACCTTTGGAAATTGCGTCGCAGGATCCGCCGGGATCAGGTAAGATCATCAGTGCCCCGGGGAGGTTTTACACAGGGGGGCGCCTTATAGTGAAGGCAGACTAATGCCCGGGTACCTGTAATCTTTTAAATTCTAGGGCCCGGCCGTGAGTGTTTTGACCTGCTTTAAATGTTAGACATTTTAGATGTCAAGTAGATTTAAACAGATAATTATCTTCCTTCTAATAGTATACATTTTACTTTGTAGCAGGCATTATGCAAAAAATAATAAAAATAGGCTGCACCCCCTGAGACAGCTGATGCAGTACTGAGCTGTCGGTGGAAACAGGTCCCAGACCAGAAATGCTGCAGTAACAGCACTCGGCGTAGCTGGCTTGAGTAAGCTCTCCAGCTCCTTGGTCACTAAGGGTGTGGGAGCACACTAGGGCTAACCTGGGCCATGTTCCTGCATAGTTGAACTATGGCTAAGCTGAGTTTATGTTGCCAAGGATAGGATTAGAAGTAATGAATTTGCAACATAAACTTTGCAGACACTATCAGCAGCCGAAAGCAGTGCGGATCATGTGAATGTCAGCAGCCAATCATGATCAGTGGAGTAAGGAGCGAATATGTTTAGCTTGGGCTCGTGGCAATGTATGTGCTCGCTGATTATTCTAACATGGGTGTTGGTCCGCTTTAATAGCTGGCATATATCTGACTCACTGTAGGGGGGGCAACTTAGGATACCCGATGTGTGTGATGTGTACTTCTTGCTGGCTACTGACACGCTTGCCTGCTGGAGGACATGCACAGCTTAATAGGCAGGTTGCATAAGATTGACTGCAGGTAGTTATGTGGGGAGCCAGACTGTGAGGGAACATGGAAGTCTGTAATTTCTACTGGGTTGGTCTTGGCTTAGTAGCAGCATTGTGGGGCATTCCAAATGAGGAATCCCCACTGGGGTGATTGGAGTAATAACTGACTGGAGGTTTGCTTTCACATGATATAAAAGTTACTAGTGATGGATGAATCAGGCATTTTCTACTCTACTGTTTAGTTGGGGGCATTGTGTGGTGCAGTTGCCAGCAATTGTGGCTATCTGCTGCTATATAAGCTAGGGTGAGAAAACTTGCTCCTTTTTTTAGAGAGAGAAAACTGGCATACACTTTCATTGTCTACCTTGGGGGTGATTCAAAAAACGAATATAAATTTTCACCTGCCGTTGAATCAGCCCCAAGGTAGACTATTTTAAATTGAATGGCAGCTTTCTCTTTTAAAAAGTGTGCATTTTCTCACCTGGCTCGATCCCTATGTGTTGAAACAGATTGATGCTCAGAGCAGTCAGGTGCTACTGCACACAATTTGCTTGTGATTTTTGTCCAGCAGCCCCCAGCCTACTTACATTAAAGAACTATATGCTACAGTAATGTGTTTATGCTTATCTGAAATGTGTTCAAATGGAGCGATTTGCAACCCTGGAGCAAAAGTTTTATTTGTCTCCAATTACATTTCATCTCATTTTGACATTGGAAGCTAAAGCACCAAACAATGGTGTGTTTTTTTTCTAGCTGTCACACTGAAAGCTATATTCTCAGTGTCACACACCCCGCTTCCCCTTTAATTCTTACGATTGGGTTACTCCACCAGCAGGTGGCGACGTTGCCGAGAGAAGTCTTGAAAACGAGCCCCTTCCGGCCTATATATACCTGGGACCTTCCACTTAACACCCAGTATTTTCTCTCTGCATGAGGCGACAAGACAGAAGAAAGAAGTCTCCTTTCTCTTTGTACTTTCTCTTTGTACTTTTGAATTTCTCTTTGTACTTTTGAATTTCCCCCCTTTTTTGCTTGCGGTCTCGCCATTGGGCGAGCCGCGTCACTGGAGGGGCGGGGCCGCGCTCTCTGCGGTCTCGCTCGGTGATCAGGGGGCGTGGCCGGGGCGCGCTGTGTCCGGGCCCGCCTCACTTCCCCAGTCTCATTATGAGACAGGTGTGCTGGAGCCGATGGGGGAAGAGGTCCAGTGCGGCTGTAGCAGTTAAGGTAAACGGTCCCCACCATCGCGCAGCGTGGGGCCGTCTTTATGCTGTATTAGCTGCCATGTTTAGCGTTTTTTCCCTGGAGGCACTTTGCTGTGTATGTATGTGTATCAATCACGGTGAAGAGCTTCAGTGTTTCTTCCTGAGCATGAAGTGAGCCTTTAGTGCTGCTATTATTAGTGGTTGTTGCTGGCTGTTGAGGACTAAAGGTCTGTATATATGTATATATATGTGTGTGTGTATGTATATGTGTGTGTATATATATATATATATATATATTATACAGCATGTGTCATGTATATATGTTATTCATGATGTATAAACTGTTCATATATGTTTTGCCATGTTTGGTTATGTATGAGTGTGGTGCATACTGGTTGGGGGACTGACTGTGGTCTCTTTTCCCCCACAGATTCTGGGATCCCCTCACTGCAGTGGCTCTCCCGGTCTGTTATACCTGGCTAGTCTTAGTCTCTAAATTGGGATTTTCCTAGGCTTAAAAAATCCTCCCACTCCCGGGACTTTAATTACAAAGGGGCATCCCGGGTTGCTTAATGCGTAAAACCCTGGGTTGTTGCGAATACCATAATTTCACCATATGGAGGCTTCCGACGTTAGCGGAAATGGCTCTTCGGGGCTATCCAGGCTGTGTGGGGGTTGTGGGGCTCCGCTCCAAGGCGATGATGTCATATTATGCGTTCCATGTGCAAGGCAGAATATTGCGCGCCAGTCCGTCGCTCCGGCTTCTGGCTCCTCGCAACTTCCGTCATCCCCTACCCCCCCTCCCTTATTCCGGACCCCGTGTGACATTGTCAAGAATGGGGATTCGCATTCCGAGGTGCATGCGCGGTTAGCCAACCTCGAGAAGATAATTTCCGCTACGGTAGCTCAGAAGGCTACGGCAAAGCGGAAGCACCTTTCTCCGGCAGTACCTGCTTCGGAGGATGAGGTACCTGAAATTTTGGATTGGTCCGATTGTCCCCCTGCTGAGGAGGGGGAACTCCTTGAGGAGTCGGATGAGCCTGCAGACCAGCTATTGGTTGACACTACTGGTGATCAGGCTGTGGGGGTGTCCCTTGACACTCCTTCCATTTTGGCTCAAATGTTTAAGGTTTTGGCTTTGGATCTGCTCGCGGTGGTCCCTCTGCCAAAGGGTGAGTTGTTTGACGTGCCCCAGCCGCGTTTGGTGTTTCCCAGGCAACAACACTTTGAGAGGGTTGTCCTTAAGGAATGGGAACAACCCACGCGCCTGGCTGGAACTCCTCCTAATTGGGATAAGCGTTATCCCTTTCCGGAGGACTTGGTGAAGCTTTGGTCAGTGCCCCCTGACGTCGATTCCCCTGTGTTAGGGCTGACTGGCTCGGCTGTGTTGCACTCTTCTGACACCACTACCATTAAAGATGGTGAGGATCGTCTGATTGATCAATTGGCTCGCCGTGGTTTTATCAGTGCCGGATCGACACTACGGCCAGTTTGTGCTTCGGCCAGTTAGGTCCATTATTAGGGATCTGTACGCAGGTCTTGATCCCGCTTGTGATGTGTTTAGTTCTCTCAAGCAGTGTGAGTCGTTTATTTCCTTTGTCCTGACCGCTCAGGACGATGCTCTTGCGACGAGTAGCAGGACAGCGGCACTGCTGGTTGCTATTCGTCAATATGGCTGCGCCAGTGGATGGCGGACCTTAACTCTAAGAGGGCGCTTACAGCGCTACCTTTCTTAGGTTTGCGCCTTTTTGGCGATAAATTGGATGCAGTTACCAAGGATGGTAAGTTGCCTAAACTCAAGAGGCCTCGTCGCGCCTTTCGGGGTGCGAGTTCCTTTAGTCCCTCCTTTCGAGGAGCCAGAGCGGGCAGAGGGGCTTCCTTTCCCGCTACCAGAGGTGTAGGTTGGTCCAGAGGAAGGGGTCGTGGCCGTCCCGGTCAGTCCTGGTGCGCCAAGCCCAAACCTACTGGTAAGCCCGCTCAGCAATGAGGGGCTGCCCTCACCCGTGCGGGTGGGGGGAAGATTGCGACACTTCTCCCTGGTTTGGGACCGGGAGATTCCGGACACATAGATCTGGGAGGTGGTGTCGTCCGGTTACAAACTGGAGTTCGAGTCTCGCCCTTCTTCACGGTTTTTCCTGAAAATGGCGGTCATCCGGCCGGTGCCGCGCTTAGAGGTGGGCCTCGGTTTTTACTCCAATCTTTTCACAGTCTCCAAGAGGGACGGGTCGGCTCGCCCCGTCCTGGATCTGAAGTTTTTCAACCTTCCCAAGTCCTCCCTCGCTCCGGCCAGGGTGGTGTCCTTGCTGGGAATACTGTTGGATTCCGGTCAACACAGGGTGTTTCTCCCTCAGTCCAAAATTTGTCTGATTCAGGAGTGGGCTCGGGTCCTTCTTTCCAATCCTCAGCCGTCTGTTCTGGAACTAAGAGCCTGCCGTCTGGTTCTTGCTCTTTTGTCTCAACATGTTCTGGGCCTTCTGGTTCAGGTTCGCTCGGACAATCAAACAGCGGTTGCTTACAGCAATCATCAGGGAGGGACTCACAGTCTGGGTGCCCTCAGAGAGGTGTCCCTGATCCTGATCTGGGCGGAGGCCCATGTTCCTTGTCTCTCGGCAGTTTACATTCCGGGTGTGGAAAACAGGGAAGCAAATCTGTTGAGCAGGTGCTCTTCCTGTCTGGGAGAATGGGCTCTCCATCCTCAAGTTTTTCGGTCGTTGTGTCTCCGGTGGGGGACACCGGAGGTGGACCTGTTTGCCTCTCGTCACAATTGCAGGCTCCCGACCTTCGTGTCGCTCTCCCAGGATCCTCTGGCGGCGGACGCCATGTCCCTGAGCTGGGGGGATCCAGGGTTTTCTGTACCTGTTTCCTCCGATACCCAGGCTAGGCTGGGTGGTACGGAAGCTGGCTCTGTAAAGGGTGTCCGCCATTCTCGTGGCCCCAAGGTGGCCAAGACGAGTATGGTGCGCAGACACCGTTCAGCTGACAGTGGATCAGTTCATTCTGTCCCTTCGGCCCGATCTGCTCACTCAGGGTCGGCTGTATTACCCCAATTTACCAACGCTGGGTTTCACGGCTTGGCTGCTGAGACCTCCATCTTGAAGGAGGAGGGTCTTTCTGACTCGGTTGTTAAGACTCTGATCGGTGCCCGAAAGAGGTCTTCTTCTATCACCTACTATAGGACTTGGAAAGCCTATATCGCTTGGTGTGAGGTTAGATCTTTTCCTTGTAGGGTCTTTTCGGTCTCCAGGATTCTGGAGTTTTTGCAATCAGGGCTGGACTCTGGTCTTCAGCTGAGTACTTTTAAAGGGCCTTGTCTATCTTTTTTCAGAAGCGTTTTGCGCTTCATCCTTTAGTTAAAACCTTTTTCCAGGGGGTTACGCATGTGCGGCCTCCCAGGAAACCATTACTCCCTGTTTGGGACTTGAACTTGGTTCTCTCTGCTCTTCAGGCTCCTCCCTTTGAGCCTTTGCAAGATATTGCTTCGTCTACCTTGACTCAGAAGATTGTCTTCTTGGTAGCTATCACTTCGGTTCGGCGTGTCTCGGAGTTGGCGGCTTTGTCTATTCAGGCGCCCTACTTTGAGAGGCATCAGGACAAGGTGGTCTTTCGGTTCAAACCGGACTTTCTTCCTAAGGTCGTTTCTGCTTTTCATTTGAATCAGGATATTGTTCTTCCCTCCTTGTGTCCTAAGCCTAAGAATGACAAGGAGAGGGTTTTGCATTGTTTGGATGTAGTACGCTGTGTTAAGTACTATTTGATTATTACTTCTCCTTTTCGTAAAACTGATGCCTTTTTTGTTGTGCCCTGTGGGCCTAGGAAGGGTTTGGCGCCAGCCAAATCCTCCATTAGCAAATGGATACGTCAGGCCGTTATTGCGGCCTATTCTGCTATGGGGAAAGTTCCCCCTTTTCGTATCACTGCTCATTCTATTCGCGCCGTTGGAGCGTCTTGGGCTTTTCAGCACCAAGCTTCTGTTGAACAAGTTTGTAAGGCTGATACTTGGTCTTCTGTTCATACTTTTTCTAAGTTTTACAAGGTTGATGTGAAGGCCTCAGCGGATGCTGTGTTTGGCCGCAAAGTTCTGCAGACTGCAGTCATTTAAGTTATGCTTCATTTTGCCTTCGGATACCCATCCCTTGTGGACACTGCTTTTGGATGTCCCGATCGTAAGAATTAAAGGGAAGCGGGGTGTGTGACACACTGAGAATAATACCATTTTGTGAGTACTCACCTGAAAAATGGATATTGTCAGTGTGTCACACACCCCGCTTCACCCGCCCTTTTTGGTATCCTGGATCCTTTATATGGTGAAGCTTTTCTTGTTTTGAGGTTACCATTGGATTTCCTGGTACCTTGTCTTTCTGCTTTTAAAATCACTGGGTGTTAAGTGGGAGGTCCCAGGTATATATAGGCCGGAAGGGGCTCGTTTTCAAGACTTCTCTCTGCAACGTCGCCACCTGCTGGTGGAGTAACCCGATCTTAAGAATTAAAGGGGAAGCGGGGTGTGTGACACACTGACAATATCCATTTTTCAGGTGAGTACTCACAAAATGGTATTATTGAGTTATAAGCACTGCATTGTGGCTATTTATCAAATTCAGTTGAGTATTTTACTGATCTACCACCAACATTTGTCTAAGGAGAGCCAGAGATCTTTGTGCTGCCATTAGGCCAAAGTTGTGTCTGAAAAATGAATATGCTTCAATGTGCAGATAGTGGTGTTTATAGCCCAGTTCTACTGTCATTCTAACCATTGGAGCAAGCTGTGATTTTACACAGATCAGCCTCACAAATTGGGATACCTGGGAACAGATTGGATGGATTTTGGTCTACGTTAAGTGACTACAATGGCCCTTTAGGGAGTAATGTAAAACAAAATACTTTATTATACATAAATATGACTTTCCTTTTCACCTTTTGTTTTTAGCCATTCAAGATAAACTGGACCAATTGGTTTTCAACTGGGAGGATATCAAAGCCAGAGTAGATGAACGAGAAATGAAGTACCTAGATGTCCTTGAGCTGGCAGAGAAGTTCTGGTTGGATATGACTGCACTTTTAACAACCATCAAGGATACCCAGGAGATTGTACATGATTTGGAAAGTCCTGGTATTGACCCATCGATGATAAAACAGCAGATTGAGGCTGCAGATGTAAGCACTGTCTAATGAAGGCTGGTACAGTCTTTGGCAACCAAGACTTAGTCTGAAACACTGCTTTATTTTTTCATTTGTAGACCATTAAAGAGGAGACTGATGGACTCCACGAGGAACTGGAGTTTATCCGCATTCTTGGAGCAGATCTCATATTTGCCTGCGGCGAGACTGAGAAGCCAGAAGTCAAGAAGAGCATAGATGAGGTACTTTTTACTATACAGTATTATGTTGCTGATGCTTCTAGTCTTTAATGCTTTAAATTCAAGTCAAGCAGGCATTGACTCTCGTTCTGTGAAAAATAAATGGAGCAGGGCTCATCCAGCTTCACTATCACTGCACAAATAACATGCTGGTAGCAAAACTATTCCTTGCACCTATTAGGCTGGTTTCACACCAGTCTGATTGCAGAGCGTTCAGCTTTCGGAGAGTGCCCGGCAATCGCTGGTGTCTATGTGTGGAGGGCATTCAGCTCTAGCGCAATTCACTCATATGGAGGGAGATCGCTAGCGCTGCACCCTCAGGACACTGCCAGCAAAGGCTGCAAAAGCCTGATTTACGTGTGAAAGCATCTGTAGATTACTATGGGCTGTTTTTCACAAGTGGATGCGGGGTGCTCGCCGTAAACCAGCCTTAGGGAATGCATAACTGCAAATCTTTTTCCACATTTATAATGGAAGGTTTTACACTGATGTTTTAGATCATTCTTTTTTTCCCCCAGTCATCTCCCAGGGCAGCACCTACGAGAAATGAACCCGCCCTTCAGACGCAGGAAACACCAGACCACCCCATAAAGAACTTCTGATCACGTGGCCCTCAGTATGGCATGTCCTGCCATCCGGCAGGACGGATGATCTCGTTTGTTGTTTCTTTTTTTTTTTTTTTTAGATTCTCAGGCCTGTTGGCAGAGTTTCTGTTTTTCCCTCTGTAGTGGAAGAGGCACTTCAGAGATGGATCTGTTTGCCTCCAGTCAGAATTTCAAAACAAATCTATTTTTCTCCCTGAGCCAGAATATACCATCACTAGGGACAGATGTTTTGGCCCATCTTTGGAACTTCTGCCTCTTATGCTATAATCAAGAAGTTGTGCAAACAAGAGACAGCCCTCTTAATAGCCCTGTATTGGCCAGATAATTCAGATTATCCAATCATAATTGATCTGGCAAGTCAATTGCAGACATTCTGGATTTTCTTCAAGGTGGAGCGGACAAGGGTCTGTGGCTTAATACCCTTAAGTCACAAATTTCCGCCCTGTCTGTATATTTGAACTTTCAAATTTCATCATAACCTTTAGTTAAAAGATTCTTTAAAGCTCTGTCCAGGAAAAGAGTCAGCTCTATTACCTTAATTTGTGTTAAGTCCTGCAGGCTCTCATGCCTTTGGAAACTTCATCTATGGAAAAAACTAACCCTGAAAACGTTTCTGTTGGTAGCTTTGACTTCAGCTAGGAAAGTTAGCGAATTACGGACTTTATCGTTAGAACCTGCTGTTCATGCAGATTTTTCCAAATTGGATAGTTTTGAAAACAGATCAAGGTTTCTTAAAGAAACATTGGCTTCATTGGCAAATAGAGATAAGGAGATCATTCTCCCTTCTGTTTGTACTCAAGCAACTCATCCATTAGAGGAAAAGTTTTTCTGTTTGGACATACGTCATACGAAAATGTGTGTTGCATTAATTACAATCTACTTCAGAAATTTGGAAGTCAAAAAAACGTGTTTTTTCCCTATATCCAGTCCAGGTCGTCCCAGTGATGACATATGGTATTCCTCCCCCAGGGGGTGCTCTACTGCAAGATCAAAAGCTTTTGCTCCTCCCGGCCCTTTATAAAGGCAAGTGTCCCTCTATCATTCCTTGTGTTCATCTTGCAGTCTTGACTGCTGAAGATCGCTGGATTTTGGCAGCTGAGCGGGGCCAACTGCCTCTTAGCCTACGGCTGCTTGGGATTCGTGAAGGTAGGGTGAACGCCACATGGGTCCCTGGGCGTTCGGCAGAGCACATGCTCTGGGCCGCAGACCTCCCATTAAGAGGTACCTGGCCTCAGGTTATGGTGAGCCTGAAGGGGGGGGGGGGGGACCACTCTTTTTTTTACCTGTATGTACCCTCCCATATGTCTGCCCACAAGCTTTATTAGTTTTCAGAATTTGCTTGTCTTTTTTACTGTTGACTTCTTGCAGTGGCTCCTCGCTGGCTCTGCTGGGCTTGGAGCATGTACATACTCACCTCCCTCGCTCCCTCATCGTCTCTGGTTTGGGGGTCGCTGTACCCCGCGGACTGCGCTTCACCGCTGTGCGGCTCTGTCCATGACGGGGGGGGGTCACCGCTGGCTCAGGCATGGGGTCCACCGGTCCCCGCGGGCATTTTGATTGCTGCCGCTGTTGGAGACTTGGGCGGAGCATGCAGCATTGATGAGGATGGGCAGGCGCGATGTTCGTGCCGCAGGAGGGAGAGGAGTCGGGCGCCAGGGCATTATTTTGGACCATGACGGGGCGGGGGTTCCTGCCCTTAGCCCTTCATGGCCTGTGGCCTCTCCGTACCCTCCACTGCTGCACTCAGCCCCCAGTGAGGGAGAAGCCAGCAGGGGGTCCCATGTTGATTTGGCTCATAGGGTGGCCAGTCTCGAGAGACAGATCTCGCAAACGGCTCCTAAAAAGTCCATGAGTAAGAGAAGGCACATCAAGCCTGTTTACTCGGATAATGACAATATTTTTGATGATCCGGGCTCTGTGGAGCAAGGTGAGTTGCCAGATTATCCCGTTCCACTGCGGATTATTCTGCTGGCGATGACAGTTTGTCTGGTTCTTTTTCGGAGGAGGATGCGTGGCTCCCTGATGATACGGAGAAATTGATTTCCTCAGTGTTTTTAGACTTTACACATTGTTTATCCCAGAGCGGCTAAGAGGAAGCAAGGTGATTTGTTTAGGCCCGACAGAAGCGGGTCTTTCCGGAGCAGGACCATTTTTTTAATATGATTTTAAAGGAATGGGAAAGGCCTAACAAGCTATCGTCGGTGCCTAAGGGCCTGGATAGGCGGTATCCCTTCCCTGAGGAGCTGGTCCGGCTATGGTCTCGCCCTCCCGAAGTGGATTCCCCTGTGACGGGGCTGTCCAACACTACCATTATGCCATCACCTGATACCGCTTCCTTACGTGACCCGGCTGACAAGCGCATGGACCAGCTGGTCTGCCATGCCTTCACCTTTGCTGGTGCCCTGTTTGTCCCTGTGTGCGCCGCGGCGATTGTCTCTCTGGCCATCAGAAAGAAGGTGAGACATCTTGTGGATAGAGCTAAGGCTCGCAAGCGGCTGGAGGAGTATAAAGAACTCAAGGCCTGCTTGGAATTCATTGGTTTTGTTGCCTCGGCCATGGACACTGGAGTCCGGCTCAGGGCCAGGATTTCGGCCCTACTTATTGCCCTCTGCCGCTCACTTTGGTTGCGGCAATGGTCGGCTGATGCCGCGGCCAAGAAGTCGCTTACGAGTATCCCCTTTGTGGGGCATAGGCTGTTTGGGGAGTGTCTGGACCTTTTGGTCAAGGATGGTAGACTCCCTCATAGACGGAAGCCTGCTCGGTCCTTTCGGAACCCCTCTGCCTATCGTTCCTTTCGGGGAGGAAGAGGCTCTTCATTCTCAGGTGGCCGCAGAGGGGAGCCAAGTCCAAGCCCCTTGCCAAGTCCCCTCAGGCATAAGGGGGCGCCCTCACCCAACCGGTTGGGGGGGGACGGCTTCTATTGTTTGCTCAGATTTGGAGACGACACGTCTCGGATCGGTGGATTCAGGAGGTAGTGTCCTCCGGTTACAAAATAGAGCTGGCAGTCAGGCAGTCGGGCCGTCCACAAAATTTCTTCAGTCTCGGATTTCCCAAAACTCATTGAAGGCTCAGGGTTTGAGAACGGCCGTGCAACACCTCCTGTAATTTGCCCTGTACCTCGTCAGGAACAGGGTCAAGGTTTTTACTCCAACCTGTTCACGGTTCCCAGGAAGGACGGAACTTCAAGACCAATCCTGGACCTGAAGGGTCTCAACTGGTTTATCGGAGTCAGACATTTCCGCATGGAAACCTTACGGTCGGCGGTGAGATCGCTTTGGTCCGGCGACTTCATGACCACGGTGGATATCAGGGATGCTTATCTACACATCCCGATTTTCCAGGGGCATCAGAAGTTCCTACGGTTTGCTCTGGAGGACCAGCATTACCAGTTTGTGGCTCTGCCCTTCGGGATATCCTCAGCCCCCCGTGTTTTTACCAAGGTGCTGGCGGGCATCATGGCCATCGTGAGCATTCGTTTGCTGCCTTATTTGGACGACTTGTTGATTGCGGCACAGTCTCTTCATCAGGCCGAGAGCGATACCCGGACGATGTTGTCAACGCTAGAGGCCTTCAGCTGGGTAGTCAATTACCCGAAGTCTTTTATCACTCCTTCGACAGTGAGGTCCTTCTTGGGCATGACGATAAACACCGCTCAGGTCAAGGTCTTTCTACCACAGCAGAAGGTTTTGGGTCTCCAGAAGCAGGTGCAGGCTTTGCTGTCTCGTCAACGGCGGCAATGCCCTTCGACCAATTTCACATGGGACCTCTTTAATTGAACCTGTTGACCGGCTGGGACCGGATGCAGGAGTCGCTGGCACAGGAATTTTCACTGTCCCCCCTGGCCAGGCAGTCCCTCTTGTGGTGGTTGGACTCCAGGAACCTGTTGGTAGGCAAGTCCTTTCTGACTCCCCATTGGGAGATAGTTACCACGGATGCCAGTCTAACCGGCTTGGGAGGCGTTTGGCAGACGCAGAAGATTCAGGGTCAGTGAGGTATGCAGGAGAACCGCTTACCCATAAATCTCTTGGAGCTGAGAGCGATCCGGTTGGTGCTTCTTCGCTTGACTCACCATTTAAGGGGTCGTGTGATCCAGGTTTCGCTCGAACAATCAGACGGTTGTCGCCTACATCAATCACCAGGGTGCTCTGTGTCTTTGCTGGGATCAGCCGGATGTGGACCTGTTTGCGTCCAGACACAATCACAAGCTTCCAAGGTTCGTCTCCCTCTCAAGAGATCCTCTGGCCATTGCCACAGACACTCTGGCGATTCCCTGGATGGAGTTCAAGTTCCTTTATGCTTTCCCTCCGTTTCCACTCCTGGGCAGAGTGCTGCGCAAGATAGCCCAGGAAGGAGTGCCGACTATCCTGGTGGCTCACACAGGGGTCGCTGCAGCACCCCAATTTATGGACGCTGGCTTTGACGGCTTGGCTATTGAAATCTCAATCCTGACAGAAAAGGGGCTGTCGGCCACGGTTGTACATACCATGATTCAGGCACGGAAGAAGTCTTCCTCCATGATATACTACAGAGCTTGGCACGCTTATATTGCTTGGTGCGAATCCAAGAGTCTCCCTTGCCACACATTTTCTATTTCTAGGATTCTGGAGTTAGACTTGGGCCTCCAGCTGAGCACCCTCAAGGGCCAGGTCTCGGCCTTAGCCATCTTCTTCCAGAGATCCATTGCCAACCATGGGTTGATCAAGACCTTTTTCCAGGGAGTCACCCATGTCCATCCACCGCGTAAGTCAGTAATACCGGTGTGGGACTTGAATTTAGTACTGTCTGCTCTTCAGGGTCCTCCCTTCGAACCATTGTGCGATGCTGCATTGCCTATTTTAACTCTCAAAGTGGTCTTTTTGGCAGCGACCACCTCGGTGCGTCGCGTGTCATAGCTGGCCACACTTTGTATGAAGCCTCCCTATTTTGAGCGGCATAAGGATAAGGTGGTTTTTCGCTTTAAACCTGATTTTTTGCCTAAGGTCGTTTCTCCCTTTCACCTTAATGAGGAGGTTGTCTTGTCTTCCTTGTGTCCAGCACCGACTAATTCTAAGAAAAGGACCCTCCACGCCTTGGATGTGGTCAGAGCCATTAAGTATTACCTGGTTGCAACTGAATCCTTCATGAAATCGGATTTGCTCTTTGTCCTGACAGAGGGCTCTAGTAGAGGTTTGCCTCCAGCCAAGTCCACTCTCAGTAAGTGGATCAGACAGGCGGTGGTGCAAGCAAATTCTGCCAAGGGGAAAGAACCCCCTATTTTAAGTATGTCACACACCCCGCTTCAAGACATTCATTACACTTGGGTATACTGACCTGTAGATGGCGATCTTGCAGAGATGATATCAAAAAAAGGTAAGACCCTCCCGGCCCATAAATACCTGGGACCTCCCACTCATTACCCAGTCTTTCATCTCTGCAGTGGCGAGCAAGTCAGAAGATGATGTCTCCTCCTTGCAGGTAGCCGAGATGACTCCCAGACCCGTTTTTTTTCTTCTGGTTCTGCCCGAATCCCCTTGTTTAATATTCCCTGCCTCCCAGCTTAGGCTGCTGGTCCGGGCAAAGGTAGTTGGCACCGCTGGTGCTTAGGAGCCGTGAGACCCCATAACAAGGGGTAGGCGGCTATCCAGGTTGGTGATCCCGGTTTGGGATGCCTCGTCCCTTGGCCCTTCCCTGGCATGGATTCCCCCTCTCCCAGGTACCCTTAGAGGGGGGGGGGGGGCAGGTCCCTTATGGATTCCTGTTTTTGTGTGTGTGCGCGTGTGTTACATGTGTGTGCTTTCACTTTTCTTTAAATTTCATGGCGCCGGCCTCCGGCGCGCTAAGGGTGCTGCCCGCAATGGCGGCGAGCCCGTGCTGGGCTGCTTCTCCTCCGGGCTGGGGGGCGGGGCCGGCTTCAAGCCGGGAGAGACAGGGGAGGGGCCGGGCGCGAACCGCGCCGGCCCGCCCTCCCTCCTCCTACTGCACACTGCGCGCCGTTACCTGCGGTACCGAAGGTCGGGTGAGGGGCCTGATGGCCATCACTGTCATTGTTGTTATCTCCTGTACATTTGGCATGGTCTGAGTGTGTGCTTGTGTTCTCCCGGTCCAGGGTCCCTGGTTAATTTTTAGCTGGCTTAAAATCTTCCCACCCGGGTTGCATTATTGCGTAATTCCCAAAAATAAAAAGAGCATTGTACACATTTAATTGTATATACTATGTATAGTACTAAAAAATCACCATATGGAGGCTTCCCCGGATACTGGGCTTGTGCCCCCCTCGGGGCAATCCAGGCTGTGTTTGGGGTGTGGAGTATCCCTTTTGGGGGATGATGTATTTCTATGTGTACCCTGTGCACAGCGGTCTATTAGGCGGCAGACCGGATCTCAGGCGTCTGGTTCTGCTCCGCCGGTCACCTCCCCGTCTCCCCCTCGCCTGACACGTGCTTATGATGTGGTCATTAGCGGGGAGTCGCAATCTGAGGTGTGTGCCGCAATCGGAGGTGTGTGCCAGATTGGCCAATTTTGAAAAATTGTTTTCTAGTGCCGTCGCAAAAAAAACCACGGCAAAGAGGAAACATTTGTATTTGGCTGCGCAGGCCTTTGATAGGGAGGACTTTGACTCCCTGGATTGGTCTGATTGCTCCCCGCGTGAGGAAGGGGAGCTGTATGAGGGGTCTGATGATTACTCCGACGATCAGCAGTTTGTGGGCGCTGATACCGAGCAGGGCCAGGGGGATTCCTCGGATACATCTAGGGTCCTGGCTCAGGTTTTTGAGGTCCTGGCTATTTCTACCCCTGAGGCGGCTCCTCCGCTGAAGGGGGGAGTTCTTTGAAGAAACGAAGCCCCGCTTGGAATTTCCTTATCAAAAGCATTTTGATGGTATCATTCGCAAGGAATGGGAGAGGTCGACGCGGCTTCCGGGTATCCCACCGGGTTGGGACAAGAAATATCCCTTTCCGGCGGACGCAGTGAAGCCATGGTCGTCTCCCCCCGAGGTGGATGCTCCTGTTTTGGGGTTGTCCAGCTCCTCAGTCCTCCATTCTCCGGAGTGCACTACCCTCAAGGATGGTGAGGATAAACGCATTGACCAGTTGGCTTGTCATGGTTTTGCCAGTGTTGGATCGGCCTTGCGGCCGGTTTGTGCTTCTGCGCTTGTATTGGTAGCTGCCAGGTCGGTTGTTAGAGGATTATTGACCTCTTCCGGGCTTGACCCGGCTAGTGAGGAGTTTGCCGACCTTAAGCGCTGTGAGCTATTTTTGTCCTTTGTGCTGTCCGCCCTGGATGACACATTGGTAATGTGTAGCAGAGCTACGGCCCTGCGTGTGGCTATCCGCCGGTCGGTTTGGTTACGTCAGTGGGCGGCTGATTTTGTGTCCAAAATGTTGCTCACGCCCCTTCCCTTCGTGGGACTGCAGCTCTTTGGAGAAAAATTGGATTCGGTGGCAAAGGGAGGTAGGTTACCTCAGCGTAAGAAGCAGTGTCGCCCGTTTCGGGGGGCGGCTTTCTTCTCTCAGTCCTTTCGTGGGGCTAGAGTTGGTAGGGGTTCGGCCTTCCCTTCGTCCAGAGGTGATTCCTGGCCTAGGGGCAGGGGTCTGGTCCGTCCAGGACACAGTTGGGGCTCCAAGCCTAGAGCTGCTGCCAAGTCGGCTCAGCAATGAGGGGGCGCCCTCACCCTTGTGGGTGGGGGGACGGTTGCAACTCTTCTCCCAGGTTTGGGTCCAAGAGGTCTCGGACAGGTGGATTCAGGAAGTGGTGTCTTCCGGTTACAAGCTGGAGTTCGAGTTCCGGCCCCCTCCCAGATTTTTCAGGTCCCGAGTGCCGTCAGATCCTCTGGCTGCCCAGGGGCTTCAGGCGGCAGTAGCAAGTCTCACGGACATGGCTGTCATCTGTCCGGTGCCCCTCTCAGACCGGGGCATGGGCTTCTATTCCAATTTGTTCACGGTGCCCAAGAAGGACGGTTCCGTTCGTTCTATTCTGGATCTGAAGTTGCTCAACAGGTTTGTCCGTCCCCGGAAGTTCCGTATGGAAACTCTGCGCTCAGCCATCCATTCACTTCGTCAGGGGGATTTCATGACGTCCATAGACATCAAGGATGCTTACCTGCATATTCCAATATTTCTGGCACACCAGAGATTCCTCAGGTTTGTCGTGGACAATCTGCATTTTCAGTTTGTGGCTCTTCCCTTTGGCCTTACCTTGGCTCCAAGGGTTTTTACCAAGGTGTTGGCAGGAGTGATGGCCATCCTCAGAGCCAGGGGTGTCCGCATCGTGCCCTATCTGGACGATCTTCTCATCGTGGCGTCTTCCCTAAGTCAGGCGCAGATGGATACCAGGACTGTGGTGTCCACTCTGGAGAGTTTCGGTTGGGTGATCAACTATCCCAAGTCCTGCCTCACTCCCTCCAGGGTGGTGGAGTTCCTGGGAATGTCGCTGGACACTCAGGCCAGGGTGTTTCTCCCCCGAGCCAAGCTTCTTCTGATTCAGGAATTGACTCAGCGTCTCCTATCCATCCCCCGCCCGTCCATCCGGCTAGGGATGCGACTGGTGGGATTGATGGTGGCGTCGTTCGAGGCGGTTCCCTTTGCCCAGTTTCACACAAGGACGCTCCAGCTCCATCTCTTGGCGGCCTGGGACGGGTCCCCGCTGTCATAGGATCAGTCCTTTCTGATGTCCCCGGGTGCGGCGTTCCCTTCGATGGTGGCTAAAACCAAGCAATCTGACGAGGGGCAGATCCTTTCTGACCCCTCGTTGGGAGACGGTCACCACGGATGCCAGCCTGTCAGGTCAGGGGATTTTGGAAGGATCTTCAGTTTCAGGGACTGTGGGGGCCTCAGGAGGCTCACGATCCCATCAATGTTCTGGAGCTGAGAGCCATAAGGTTGGTTCTGGCTCACTTGACTCATCAGTTGCGGGGCCTACCGGTTCAAGTTCGGTCGGACAATCGGACGGCGGTCGCCTACATCAATCATCAGGGAGGGACTCTAAGCAGGCGTGCCCTCAGGGAAGTGTCCTTGATCCTTGCTTGGGCAGAGAGCAATGTCCCATGCATCTCGGCGGTGTACATTCCGGGAGTGGAGAACACTGAGGCGGACTCCCTGAGCAGGGGGTCATCTCGCCGGGGGAATGGTCGCTCAGCCCCAAGGTGTTTCGGTCGCTTTGCCACCGGTGGGGAACTCCGGAGGTGGACCTCTCGTCACAATCACAAGCTTCCGGCATTTGTGTCTCTCTCGCCGGATCCGCTGGCTCTGGCAGCGGATGCCATGTCTCTGAACTGGAGGGATCTGGGGTTTCTATACCTGTTCCCTCCGTTTCCCATGGTGGGCAAAGTGGTGCGCAAGCTGGCCCTAGAGGGCGCGTCAGCAATCCTGGTGGCTCCAAGGTGGCCAAGACAGGTTTGGTTCGCAGACGTGGTAAGGTTGGCAGTGGATCAGTTAGACCTGCCCCTTCTGCCAGATCTGCTCACTCAGGGTCCACTGCTCTACCCCAATTTACCAACGCTGGCTTTGACGGCGTGGTTGCTGAAACCTCAGTCTTGAGGGAGGAAGGTCTTTCTGATGCTGTCATTCAGACTCTGGTTAGGGCTAGAAAGCAGTCTTCCTCTGCCATCTATTATAGGACTTGGAGGTCTTATATTGATTGGTGTGAGGTAAGGGCCTTGCCTTGCAGGGCGTTTTCTGTCCCTAGGGTCTTGGAATTTCTGCAACATGGTCTTGACCAAGGTTTGCAGCTTAGTACGCTGAAAGGGCAGGTTTCTGCCCTGGCCGCGTTCTTTCAAAAGTCTTTTGCTCTTCATCCTCTGGTTAAGACCTTTTTCCAGGGACCTTTGCAGGATATTGCGCTTTCTACGCTTACTCAAAAGGTTGTTTTTCTGGCTGCCTTCACTTCTGTTCGGCGTGTTTCGGAGTTGGCAGCCTTGTCTATTTCGGCTCCTTACTTTGAGAGGCATCAGGACAAGGTTGTTTTTCGCTTCAAGCCAGATTTCCTTCCTAAGGTGGTCTCTGCTTTTCATCTGAATCAGGATATTGTTCTTCCCTCCTTGTGTCCTAAGCCTAGCAATGACAAGGAGAGGGTTTTGCATTCTTTGGATGTGGTTCGCTGTGTGAAGTACTATTTGGTGGCTACTTCTCCTTTTCGTAGGACTGATGCTCTTTTTGTGGTGCCCTCTGGGCCTAGGAAGGGTTTGGCTCCTGCTAAATCTTCCATTAGTAAATGGATTCGCCAGGCCATTGTTGGGGCCTATTCTGCCAAGGGTGTTACTGCTCATTCTACTCGTGCTGTTGGGGCATCCTGGGCCTTCCAGCACCAGGCTTCTGTTGAGCAGGTTTGTAAGGCTGCTACTTGGTCTTCGGTTCACACCTTTTCCAAGTTTTACAAGGTTGATGTTCGGGCCTCAGCGGATGCTGTTTTTGGCCGCAAAGTTCTGCAAGCTGCAGTGGTTTGTGCCTTGTTGCCTTGTTTTTTGGATCCCCGCCCTTTATGGACACTGCTATTGGATGTCCCAAGTGTAATGAATGTCTTGAAGCGAGGTGTGTGACATACTTAGAATAATACCATTTTGTGAATACTCACCTGTAAAATGGGTATTATAAGTATGGCACACACCCCGCTTCACCCTGCCCTTTTGTATTCTGGATCCTTTATATGGTGAACCTTTGTTAGTTTTAATTGGCTTTCCTGGTCCCTTGATCTTACTGCTATCTTTATACTGGGTAATGAGTGGGAGGTCCCAGGTATTTATGGGCCGGGAGGGTCTTACCTTTTTTTTTATATCATCTCTGCAAGATCGCCATCTACAGGTCAATATACCCAAGTGTAATGAATGTCTTGAAGCGGGGTGTGTGACATACTTATAATACCCATTTTACAGGTGAGTATTCACAAAATGGTATTTTTCGGATCACAGCTCATTCTACCAGAGCTATTGGTGCCTCCTGGGCTTTTCAGCACCAGGCATCGGTTGAACAAGTTTGTAAGGCTGCCACTTGGTCTTTAGTTCATATTTTTTACAAAATTCTACAAGGTTGATGTTAGTCTTTGGCTGAAAGGTGCTTCAAGCGGTAGTGAAATGAACTACATGCTGTTCACACTGGGGATCCCGTCCAAATGGACACTGCTTTTGGATGTCCCATATGTCATCACTGGGACTACCTGGACTGGATATAGGGAAAAATACAATTCTGTGAAACTCACCTGTAGAATTGTTTTTGAGTATATCCAGTCCAGGTCGTCCCACCCCACACTTGGTTCATTATCTCTTTTTGCATGTTATGGTGATTACCATTTTTTTATTTTATTTTTTATTCATTGGACTTGTGTCCTTAAAGTGGACCAACACCCACCGCTGATCTTATAGATTCCCGGGCCGATCAGCTCCCTCCCCACGGGGCATCCGAAATTGGGATGCCCCACTGTGTGAAGCCCCCCCCCCAGACGCCCACAAATCTTACCTTCTCCCGTTCCAGCGGCGCATGTGCGGGCTGCCGCCTCTCGCGCGCCCCTCCAGCAGGGCGCACACCCGCGCCGGCCGTTTGTGAATGGCCGGCGCGGGTGAACTCCCTGTAAGAGGGACGCGCGAGAGGCGGCGGCCTCAGCTTGTACGTCGACGGCGGCGGCCTCAGCTTGTCCGTCGGTGGTGAGGTAAGTTTTTTGGGGCTTTCTGGGGGGTTTCACACAGAAGTGGACCAACACCCAGGATAGTGAAAATCCTGGGTGTTGGTCCACTTTAAGTCTTGTTGCAGAGTACAAGCTGAAGCTATGTGAAGTAGCATGGTTTCTTGGACTCCCGGCCTGTCCCCTTTTTTGTTTACTGCTTTTTAACCGCTGGGGAATGATAGAGGGACACTTGCCTTTATAGGGGGCCGGGAGGAGAGACAGCTTTTGATCTTGCAGTCAAGCGCCCCCTGGGGGCGGAATACCACATTTCATCACTGGGATGACCTGAACTGGATATACTCAAAAACAATTCTGCAGGTGAGTTTCACAGAATTGTATTATTATCTGGTCAGGTCCTAAGAGAGGTCTGAGCGCATCCAAAAGTATGATTGCTAGGTGGTTAAGACAGGCTATAGCTTTAGCCTACCAATTATTGAATTTGACACCTCCGGCAGGGATTACAACGCACTACTAGAGCTACAGTGGTCTCTTGGGCAGAAAAGGCAGGAGTGAGTTTGCAACAAATTTGCAGAGCAGCCACATGGTCTTCAGCAAATGCCTTTGTGAAGCATTAAAGTGGACCAACACCCAGGATTTTGACTATTCTGGGTTTTGGTCCACTTCGGGGGGGCACCCCGATTGTGAAACCCCCCCAGAAAGCCCCAAAAACTCGCCTCACCATGCTCCCACGTGACCGTGCCGTCCAATCCCAGCCGACGGACAAGCGGGTGACAGCAACGGACAAGACAGCGCGTCCGCCGCTGCCTCCCGCACGTCACTCTTACAGGGCGCGCGCCCGCACCGGCCATTAACAAACGGGGGGCGCGCGCACGTCTAGAGGGGCGCGTGGGAGGGATAAGGTAAAGTCTTTTGGGGGGGTTGAGGGAGGTGATCGGCCCGGGAATCTTATATATTGGTCCACTTTAACGGTTGGACCTAAATCCTAATCAAAATTTGGTCTTTGGCAGAAGAGTTTTGCAGGTGGTGGTCCCTCCCTAATAGTAAGTGATCATGTGTATTTCTCTCGTAGGTGCTGTCCTGGGGGATAACTGGGGAAAACTCTTCCAGGAATCCCCCAGGACAGCAGCAACCCACCCAAATTTTGTGTTAGGGTTATGCAGTTATTGGGGTCTGATCCTTTTTATATCTTGGGAAGACACCATACCGAGGACCATATGATCAGGAAGTTCTTTTATTGGATGGTCTGGTGTTTTCTGCATCTGGAGGGTGGGGTCATCTCTCATAGTTGCTGACTTGAAACCCATTTGCTGACATGCAGTTGTGAGCTTCTGAATGTTTGGAACATCCACTGTGCAAAAAGAGTACATAAATATTTGCATAATGCACCTCTGTACCAAGGAGTGTCCGGAGCTTTATATACTTTTACGGGATTTTTACTATCTCGGGTTTTGGTTCTTGCCCCTAGGGCATCCCAATTTGGGAACCCCCCTAGGTTGCCCCTAATAACTACCTTTCAGTGTTGCCATGGCGCATGTGCAGGCTCCGGTCCAATCAGCGCTGTGCATATTAAAGTGGACCTTCGGATTTGCCCATGGGGCACCCCGATCGGGGATACCCCGCTGCGTGAGCCCCCCCAGGTCGCCTGATCTGACTCGCCTTTCCCCGGTCCTATGGCGCATGCGCAGCCTCCGGTCCAATCAGCACTCTAGGATCTGCTCCCGCCCTTTTAGCTAAGGTGAGCGAATCTGAGCATGCCGATGGCTGCATGCCCCACTACCCTTTAACAGGGAGCATGTTCTGGCCATTCACAAATGCCTGGTGCAGGTATGCACCCTGCTAAAGGGATAGCGGGGATGCAGTCGCTGCTGAAGGTACGTTTGCGGGCAACCTGGGGGGGTGTCTCACAGCAGCCGCTGCTGAAGGTAAGTTTGCGGGCGACCTAGGGGGGTGTCATACAACGGGGAATCCCGATTCTGGGAATCCAGCAGCCCTGGAATCTTATAGGTTCCAGGGCCGTTTGGGCGTGGGTTTTGGTCCACTTTAATGCACAACACAAATTGCTGAAGCTGCCAAATCCCTGTCGTCCTGCTGAGCGGCGTGTGATCCCATCCCCAGCCTATCCAAGGATGATGCCAGCAAGCACCACGTTAGAGCCCTCGAAAGGGTGAGTGGTTTTCCACCTGATCGGGAGGTTCCACACAGCTGGGCATCCCGAATCGGGATTTTACATGGGGGTTTAAATGGCAGGTTCTGGAGTCTCAGGAGTCTAAAAAAGTCTAGTTAAGGTGGTTGGTCCACTTTATCTTCACGGAAATCGCCGAATACACATGTGACAAATGATCTTTGCTGCAGTGTGCCTGTTTTCAAGTGCCTAATGGCCAGAACAGGAAACGTAATAGCTAAATACTACTTAGGGTCCCTGAAACCCTCACAGCAGGGTTTAGGTCAACGTTTACATGTTAAGCAAATTTTTTTTATTTTTGTAATACAAAAACCTTTGGCAGGCTGGATGATTTCGGTCCCTGTGGGGACAGTTCTCATGACTGATTTAGTTCCATCCATTGCACATGCTTTCAATTTCCTTTCTATGTGGATGGTTAACAGATGTCAGTCTGAAAGAATGCTGTTTGTGACCTTAAACTAACTAATTTAGGCCTGACTCCCACTTATGAACGTTTGGAGGCATTCTTTCCCCCGGCAAACTTAAAGTCTTGAAGTTGCACCTCTCTAAAGCCTTCCATTCAGGTCCATGTTCTGCTTAAACATAAGGCTGTACAAGAAGGGGGGGGGATTCCTAAATAAGCATAATAGAAGGGTGTTTTACTTATTAAAATTCGAAGATTTCAAAAGGGGGAAAATCTGCACTTATAGGATTATTTAAAAGTCAAGACCCCAAAATTGTTCAAAACATGGTGCAACATGGAGACTCCATCCTTCTGCCACCTCCAAAACAACTAGGGGAGACCCATCCAAGATTTGTAAATTTGTTTAACGTACAACTCTACTTTAAATTATTATTATTCCCTAGTACTAATAACACATGTCAACTTTTGAAAGCTGTTTTAGCTTTTGGACCAACTCTATAGTAATGTCAATTAATTTAAAATATGTCCCATACTCCTGTAAGTGATTCTATACTATTTATATTTCTGTGCAGAAAAATGCTATTAGGCCTATGCTGTATGATTTCCTGAATTTATCGATGTTCACACTTCATTTTTTCAGATGAACAATGCCTGGGAAAATTTAAAGAAGACTTGGGCTGATCGCCTGGAAAAGCTAAGAGATGCCATGTCACATGCAGTGCAGTACCAGGACACTTTACAGGTATGATTTTAACAGTAGCATATAATGCTGAGAAAAAAATGTCTTGCTGAATAAACATTCTTCTTCATACATAACCCACAATACCCTGCGTAATATGAGTATTTTTTTTACCCTTATATTTTGTATAGCGCCACAAACAGGGGCGGACTGGGGCTAAGAAAACGGGGCACACCGGCCCTTCTGTACTGTTCCTGGCCCAGACAGTGCACAGAATCACGCCATTACAGGCAGTGATTGGTATCCCTCATTACAGCGAGTGAGGAGCATCCCACTGAGGCATGTTGCAGCATCTCCCATTACAGGCAGTGAGGAGCATCCCTCATTACAGTGAGTGAGGGGCATCCCACCGAGGCATGTTGCAGCATCTCTCATTACAGGCAGTGAGGAGTATGCCTCATTACAGTGAGTGAGGGGCATCCCACCGAGGCATGTTGCAGCATCTCCCATTACAGGCAGTGAGGAGCATCCCTCATTACAGTGAGTGAGGGGCATCCCACCGAGGCATGTTGCAGCATCTCTCATTACAGGCAGTGAGGAGTATGCCTCATTACAGTGAGTGAGGGGCATCCCACCGAGGCATGTTGCAGCATCTCCCATTACATGCAGTGAGGAGCATCCCTCATTACAGTGAGTGAGGGGCATCCCACCGAGGCATGTTGCAGCATCTCCCATTACATGCAGTGAGGAGTATCCCTCATTACAGTGAGTGAGGGGCATCCCACCAAGGCATGTTGCAGCATCTCCCATTACATGCAGTGAGGAGTATCCCTCATTACAGTGAGTGAGGGGCATCCCACCGAGGCATGTTGCAGCATCTCCCATTACAGGCAGTGAGGAGTATCCCTCATTACAGTGAGTGAGGAGCATCCCACCGAGGCATGTTGCAGCATCTCCCATTACAGGCAGTGAGGAGCATCCCTCATTACAGTGAGTGAGGAGCATCCCACCGAGGCATGTTGCAGCATCTCCCATTACAGGCAGTGAGGAGTATCCCTCATTACAGTGAGTGAGGGGCATCCCACCGAGGCATGTTGCAGCATCTTCCATTACAGCCAGTGAGGAGCATCCCTCATTACAGTGAGTGAGGAGCATCCCACCGAGGCATGTTGCAGCATCTCCCATTACAGGCAGTGAGGAGTATCCCTCATTACAGTGAGTGAGGGGCATCCCACCGAGGCATGTTGCGGCATCTCCCATTACGGGCAGTGAGGAGCATCCCTCATTACAGTGAGTGAGGGGCATCCCACCGAGGCATGTTGCAGCATTTCCCATTACATGCAGTGAGGAGCATCCCTCATTACAGCGAGTGAGGAGCATCCCACAGAGGCATGTTGCGGCATCTCCTATTACAGCCACCGGGGGCATCCCTCTGCACAGCCACCGGGGGCATCCCTCTGCACAGCCACCGGGGGCATCCCTCTGCACAGCCACCTGGGGCATCCCTCTGCACAGCCACCGGGGGCATCCCTCTGCACAGCCACCGGGGGCATCCCTCTGCACAGCCACCGGGGGCATCCCTCTGCACAGCCACCGGGGGCATCCCTCTGCACAGCCACCGGGGGCATCCCTCTGCACAGCCACCGGGGGCATCCCTCTGCACAGCCACCGGGGGCATCCCTCTGCACAGCCACCGGGGGCATCCCTCTGCACAGCCACCGGGGGCATCCCTCAGAACAAACACAAATAAATTGAGAGAGAGACACACACACACAGAACGAGAGCAACAAGATCAGGCCCAAAGTCTGGCAATATACTCCCCTTCCACAGCCCAACTGCAGTAGTTGCTCCGGGTTTCTTTGTATGTGTGTACCCTGAAAGTGAACCAAAACCCACATTTATAACTAGCTTTTCCCCCATGGAGAGCACCTTTTGCCGATTTTCACTGCTCCTGCTTCACTCTAATCCAAGATAATGTCACCTTTAGCTGTAAAGTTCTTGCTCCTTCATTAATTTCCTTTGTTGTGTGTGGCAATGATGGGTTGCCTGCCATCTTGCAGAGCGTGACAGCAAAAAAAAAAGACACTGGCCACACCCACCCAGAAGACGGACCGACGCTCCGGGAACTTTATTCCTAGTATGTCACACACCCCACTTCCAAAGATCCATGACACTTGGGAAACCGGCCTGTAGAGGGCGATCTTGCAGAGATGACATGGAAAAAGGAGCCCCAGTCTTTTCGTCTCTGCAGTCGGCGAAGCATTCAGAAGATGACTCTCCTTCAAGCTGCAGGTAGCCGGGTTTGCTCCCGGCCTTTCTCTATTCTTAGTATACAGTACGTCCTGTTCCAGATATAGTACTTATCCTCCGCCAGATGGCGCTGCACTGCAGAGACATGCAAAACAGGCTCCTCCCGGCCCTCAAATACCCGGGGACCTCCCAGATTTCTCTGCAGTGCCGACTGCGAAGACATGAAGTGTCACTCTCTCGCAGGTGAGCGGGGCTATCAAAGCCTGCGGCCCTGTTGGACTATTCCCACCCGTCCTCCCTGTGATGTACCTCCCAGCCTGGTGCGCTGGTGAGGTGAAGGTAGGCAGCACCATGCGTGCTCATGGAGCCATGCTCCACCGCAGTCCCCCACCAAAAGGTAGGCGGTTTAGGCTGATGGTGAGCCTCTAGGGGATGCCCCTCCCGCACTATTGCCCCATGCCCCGTGTAGCGGTGGGCCCTGTACAAAGGGTCGCCATCCTCCCTCGTTCCCCCCGTAGCTCGGGGGGGAAAGAAAGGTGGGGGGGGTGTGTGTGGTGGTCTCAGTGTATGGTGTTTACACGCTTATGGCCTTAGTATTGTCCTTTGACTGGTATTCCCGGTGTCAGAGCCGCGCTGCTTGCATTTTTATTGTGTATCCGTCGTCGCCGCATGCACCTCTTCCTTTACTGGATGTGCTGCGCAGGGTGGCGGCGTCGCCTCAGACGTCTTCATTGGCAAAATAATTTTTCTAAGTGTGTCATACACTTCGCTCCTCATGACAACGTTGAATCTAACCTGGGGACCTGGTTTGGCGCACTCCGCGTCACAGCCCGCTCTGGCCCGCCCTTCGAGGTTCGCTTGGCGCCATTTTGATGCTAGTCGCATGCACGCGTGGTAGCGGTCCTCCTCCTCCCTTGGTCTGTAAGTGCCCTCGCGGGCGATTTTCATGATACTTGATTACTGCGCATGGTTCTGACACCCTTTATTCCCATTATGTCTTTCAGACTGGTGAACACCATTGGCTTCTCCCGGCCCGGTGTAATTATAGCGGGCCTTGTAAATCTTTTCCCACTTTCCTAGCGGGTCTTGGGGCATCCAGGGTTGCGTAAATCCCTGCTGGCATATTGTGTCTAAATAATCACCATATGGAGGCATCTCAGAATTATGTGACCGGGGTCTCTCTGGGACAAGACCGGCTGTGTATAGCGTGTGGACAACCCCACGCTGATGCGGACAGGGCACGGGTCTGCGGACCCTGTGCCGAGCAAGCACTGGCCCTGCAATCGGGCTTGCCAGTGGCTGCACCTCGTTTCAATTCACCTATCACCCCAGGCTTAAATCTCACTCTTGCTGAGTCGCATACAAGTGGGGAATTGCAGCCTGCTGGGCCTTCCAGACTGCCTACGGCTGAACAGATTATTGCAAGGTTGTCAGAGCGCATGGGCCCTGGTAAGAAGCGGCACCTGTCGTCTCATGTTTCTGTATTTTCTATGGGAACCGAGGAGTTTACTACTCCATGTGACTATACCCCCTCTGATGAAGGGGAGTTGTTCTCTGACTCAGGCTCATCTGATGAGAGGCCGAGGAGTCATGACGATTCTGGCCCTAAATACTGGGGCCAGTGTGACACTGACGATTTGTTGATTAAGGTCTTTAAGGCACTGTCTATCTCTCTCCCTGGTGAGGCTTTCAAGCCTAGAGGGGAGCGTTTCCATACAGCGACAGCACGCTTGGAATTTCTAGAGCAGTCTCATTTCCACGCTCTTGTGCTCAAGGAATGGGAATGCCCTAGTAAACTCCCAGGGGACTGGGATAGGAAATACCCCTTTCCCCCTGAGGTGGTTAATTGTTGGTCATCACCCCCCCGTGGTGGATGCGCCGATCATAGGGGTTCCTAATCCCCCCTTTATTACAGCCCGCATTGATCTGCTGGCCTCCCACGCCTTTTCTTGTGCAGGGATGGCACTGCGCCCGGTCTGTGCCGCGGCTATCACTGCAGTGGCCACTAGAACCCTCATCAGTAAGATGCTTGATCATCACCCTGAGGATCTCCCCTGGGAGGTGTTTAATGCACTCTCCAGTTGTGATGTATTTGTAAAATGTATTCTATTAGCGCTGGATGACACCATTAGAATGTGTGCAAGAACTTCTGCCCTTGTGGTGGCTATACGTCGCTTGGTCTGGCTGTGACAGTGGGGTGCTGACGATGCTACTAAAAAGACTCTTACTGGGCTTCCCTTTAGAGGGCAACGCCTATTTGGGCCCCGTCTGGACCTGTTTGGTAAAAAGGGCAAATCACCCCAACGCAGACGGCCGTCCTGGCCCCCTCGGGACAGGGGCACCCCTCCCCTCCCCCATCTTAGTGTTAAACAGGAACCAGGGGTGTCTTTCCGGCCATTTCGTGCAGACTCCTGCCCCATGAGCAGCAGACAATGCCCTGGCCCCTCCGGCGGGGCTAAACCCAAATCTTCCACCAAACCCCCTCAAGCATGATGGGGCGCCCTCGCCCGTCTGGGTGAGGGGATGGCTGCAGCACCTTGCTCTTATCAAGAGGCATCTCGCCTCATTCTGGTGGATTCAGAAGGTAGTGTACTCCGGACACAGGATAGAGTCTGCTGCGTGGCCTTCCCCAAAGTTTATCAGGGTACTCCTGGTCCCTGCCTCTGTTCAGGTGTTGGTGCAGGCCTTGCAGGGCCTATGGGGTCTTTGGGTCACTTGCAGATTGCCCCTAACAGGCAGAGGCAGGGGCCGCTACACCAACCTTTTCCACAGTCCCCCGAAAGGATGGGTCAGTCTGGTCCACCCTGGATTCACAAGTTGCGGCAATTCAACAGTTACAGCAGTTCTGCATGGATACTCTGGGTTGGGCCATCAGCGTCTTGCCGTCTGTGGAGCTCAAAAGATGCTTCTGTTCACTTCCCTGTGTCCTCGGGACTCCGAGGCTCTTCAGGTTCGTGTTGGAGGTCCAACACTGCTAATTTGTGGCCTTGTGATCTGGGCTCTCTTCAGCTCCCAGAGTGCTCACCAACGTGCTGATGGGGGTGATGTCTCTGATGAGACCAAAGGGGCGTCCACGCTATGCCCTATCTGGATGTCCTTTTTCCACTTCCCAGTCTCTACATCAGGCTAAGTTGATACTCGGCTGGTGGCGTCCACTGGGTGTCGTTTGGTTGGGTGATCAATCACCCCAAGTCCTCATTGTCCCCTTGATTGGTAACTCCATTCCTAGGAATGAATCTGGATTCGGTTCAGGCGAGAACCTTCCTTCCTCAGCAATAAAGTGGACAATCTGGTTGCATGGGCTTAGTCCCTCATTGCTGTCCCCGTCCCTTCGCCAGGCAGGGATGCAGCTGGTGGGTCCGTTGGTGGCTTGCTCAGAAGAGATCCCTTCTGCTCAGTTCCCCTTGGCCCTTCTACAACTTCTATTGTTAGTACAGGACAGGGATTCAGCATCCCTGGAGCAGGGTCTGTGTGCCTTCCCCACTGGTGAGGAGGTCCCTCTTGGAGTGGACGAACTCAAGGAACCTGTCTGGGGGCAGTTCCCTTATTGCCCCTTTCTGGAGACGGTCACCATGGCTGCCAATCTATCAGGTTAGAAGGGGGGATTTTCTCCTGAAACTCCCTGCGGTTCTGGGAGAGGTGGGGCCTTTAGAGGGTCCATACGCCTATCAATGTTTGAAACAGTGAGCGTTCAGGTTGGTTCTATTTCGCTTGGCTACTCCTCTTCAGGGCCTGCCTACATTAATCCTCTGGGAGGGACCTGGGGCAGGTGGGTCCTCCAGAAAATGTCTATGATCCTTATCTGGGTGGAGGACAATGTTCCCTGCATACCAGTGGTTTCGCTCCGGTAGGGTCTCTCTGCGACAGGATGTGCTAATCCCTGTGTCACTATGGGGGTCCAACCAATTGTGGATCTGTTTGTGTCCCGTCGCTATCACAAGCTCTCGGGCCTTGTTCCCTGTCCCAGGATCTTCTGGCCATGGTCAGGATGCCTTGGTAACGTTATGGCTGGACATTCTGTTCTGTATGTCTTTTCTCCATTCCCCCTGCTAGGCAGGGTTCTGCGCAAGATTGTTTGGAAGGGGGGCCAGTGACTCTGGTGGTCCCCGGGTGGCTTAGTAGAGTGTGGTTCGCAGACGTGGTGCTGAGGGCAGTAGTTCTGTAGGTTCTGCCAGGAGTGCCAGCTCTGCTCACTCAGGGCCCCTTACGTCACCCCAATCTACAGACTCTGGCATAGATGGACTGACTGCTGAAACTTCCATCTTGATGGAGACAGGCTTATCTGTCTCGGTGATTGAGAATATGGGAAGACTAGGAGCAAGCTTCTTCTTCTTCTTCCATCTGTTATAGGGTGTGGCATACCCATATTGATTGGTGTGAGTCTAGGTCTCTTCCCTGTCGGGCGTTCTCAGTTCCCAGGGTTCTAGAGTTATTACAGCTTGAGTTGGAGTTGGTCTCCATCTCAGTACTCTGATGGGTCAGGTTCTGCCCTGTCCGCCTTACTTTAGAAGTCTTTTGTTCAGTTTTCCTTGGTTAAGACTTCTTTCAGGGGGTACTCATGTGCGTCCCCCATGTAATCCTATGGTCCCTGTTGGGAGTTGAATTTGACTCTGTCCTTGCAGGGGTTTTTCCCCTTGGTCCTATTCAGGATGCTGTCTGGCTGTCTTCCCCTCAAGGTTGTCCTTCTGGGGACTGTTACTTTGGTCAGGCGTGTGTTAGCGGGCGGCTCTGTCTACCTAGCCCCCATTCTTTGAGATACACCAGGATAAGGTGGTGTTCCGCCTGAAGCCGGACTCTCTGCTCAGGCGGTGTCTTATGTTCATTGATTTGAGATATTGTTCTTCCTGCTGTGCCTTATTCCTGGCAACGCTGAGGAACGGGTTCTGCATTCCTTGAACAGGTGTTGGAAGTTTTTTCCTTGGTAGTCATTGTGTCCTTTAGGAGAACTGATGTTCCTTGGAGCCTGTGGTCACTACATCCTGAATGTGCCCGATCTCGTCTGCTCTCGGGGAGTTGGGCGGCTTTGGCCCTGGTTATTACTTGAATGAATGTTCCTTCCGGTCCTTGGAAGGGTTTTTTTGGCTTCTGCCAAGTCTACTGTTAGCGATTGGATTCGTCAGGCTGTTACTCAGGCCTATTCCAACAAGGGGAAGAACCTTTCCTTTTCGCCTTGCTTCTTATTCTGCTTGTGCTTTCATGCCTCTTGGGCTTTTCAGCACCAAGCTTCTGTTGAACTGGTTTGCTAGGCCACTACCTTGGCCTTCTGTTCATACCTTTGCAAAGTTTTACAAGGTTGATGTTAGGGCCTCAGCTCATGCTGTTTTGGCCGTATGGTTATGCAGGTGACAGTGGTTTTAAACTGTCTGCCGTTGTCGTTTTTGTTTGGGATCCCACCCTACTTTTATGGACACTGCTATTGGATGTCCCAAGTGTAAGTACTATATCTGGAGCAGGACGTACTGTATACTAAGAATAATACAATTCTGTGAAATACTTACCTGTAGAATTGATATTATTTGTATACAGTACGTCCTGCTCCACCCCACCCTGGTTTTTCGCATTATTCTGGATCCCCTGTATGGTGATTGTTACCATTGTTATAGCTACCAGTTTTTGGTGGTTAATTCTCCCAGCTTCTTGTTCACTGCTTTTCAATGCTGGGGATTTGTGGGAGGTCCCCGGGTATTTGAGTGCCGGGAGGAGCCTGTTTTGCATGTCTCTGCAGTGCAGCGCCATCTGGCGGAGGATAACCCAAGTGTAAGTACTATATCTGGAGCAGGATGTACTGTATACAAATAATATCAATTCTACAGGTGAGTATTTCACGGAATTGTATTATTTCTGCCTGAATTTTTTAAAACCTGTTTGGTTATATTGTATGCCTCCCAGCCCTGGCTGTGTTGTTCAGGCAAGGGTAGATACACCTTCTGGTGTTTTCAGGAGTTTTTTTTTTTTTTACTCCTCCGTGAGACCCAAAATTTGGGTAGGCGGCTTCCGGGTTGGTGTTCCTGGCATGGGATGCCCCCTGTCCCTTTATAAATCCCCTTGTGACTGATGGGTGCATTTCTATCCTCTCCCCTTTAGTTCTCTTAGTTCTCCTTTAAACCCTGCTGGGGTAAAAAGGAGGGGGGGGGGGCGTTATTTGGGCTTGTTGGTCACCATGCACATAATATAAAAGTATATATATATACCGTATATATATATATATATATATATTATATTATTACATATATATTATTATGTATTTTGATGAAAACTATTTTATTGGAAAGGTTTGTATCTAAATTTCCCTATCTCTGACTAAACAGCATTCATTTGGCCTACCTTGTTAAAGCCGATTGTTGTCAGGGCAATGTTCATTTTTTGAATTTCCCTCCATTTTCTTGGCAGCGTCATTTTAGTCATAGAGCACGCTGATGTGCTCTGTTTGTCTTCCTGGCTCCTGCTGATGTCAGGGGGCGGGGCTTCGGCGCGCAGCGTCATTTTAGTCATAGAGCACGCTGATGTGTGCTGTTTGTCTTCCTGGCTCCTGCTGATGTCAGGGGGCGGGGCTTCGGCGCGCAGCGCCATTTTAGTCATAGAGCACGCTGATGTGCTCTGTTTTTTTTCCTGGCTCCTACTGACGTCAGGGGGCGGGGCTTATCGGTGCATCCTTCTCTTAGCCGGCGTTTCCGGCTGCTTCCCCGCGGTCTTCCCTCGTTGTGCGAGCTGGTCGCCTGGTGCTGTGAGTACCCTTCAGCTTGTCTGAAGGGAGTTTTCTGCCATTTTTAATGCTTTGTTCATTTATTGTATATTTTGTGCATTGGTGACTGTTTGTTTTTTTCTGTAGGTGGAAACTCTTTATTTAAAAAGGGGGTTTCTCCTGGTCCTTAGCCCTTTAGCCTTATTTGGGGGTCCATTTGTGTTTCAATCCTCCCACTATTTAAAGGGGCATCCCGGGTAGCAATTGCGTAAAACCCATATATACTTGGCGACTATAATCAATTATAGTATAATACTAAACATCATATGGAGGCATCTCAGGATAATGGGCATGCAATTCCCTTGGCACAGACTCGGCAATGTTTTGGATGTGGGGCATCCCTTGTTGGGGGTAACGCAGTTCTTTGCATCCCTTGTGCACAATTAACCATTATGCAGCAAACTGGGGCCCAGGCTTCAGGGTCTGCGGCTACTGCCTCTTCTCCTACTCCGCCGTGTCTTGTCCGTACCCCCAGTGATATTGTCATGGGTGATGAGTCGCATTCTGATTTATGTGCCAGAAATTTATGTCTACCTCTGTGGCTAAGAAGGCCTCAGCTAAAAGAAAGCATTTGACTCATGCCGTCTCGGCAAGTGAGTTGGACAATTGCGAATTGCTTGATTGGTCTGACCCTTCTCAGTTAGAAGAAGGGGAATTATATGAGGATTCAGATGTTTCTGACGAACAGCAATTTGTTGGTACTGAAATTGAGCAGGGTGAAGAGAGTGTTGTGGATACCCCAAAAACTCTTGCCCAGTTATTTGAGGTTTCGGTTATTACTCCTCCTGAAGTATTCCCTCTCAAAAGAGGGGAATTCTTTGTAGCCTCTAAACCTCGTTTCGAATTTCCAAATCAAAAGCATTTTGACGATGATATTCTTAAAGAATGGGAGAAGCCTGCGCGGCTTCATGGCATTCCCTTGGACTGGGACAAAAAATATCCCTTTCCAGCTGATACGGTTAAACGTTGGTCATCACCTCCTGAGGTGGATGCCCCTGTACTTAATTTATCCAATTCTTCTGTGTTGCATTCTCCTGACTCCACTACACTAAAAGATGGAGAGGACAAACATATTGATCAAATGGCGTGCCATGCTTTTTCCAGTGTAGGCTCGGCCTTGCGGCCTGTGGGCACTTCGGCGCTTATGTCGGTGGCTATTAGGTCTGTTGTGAGAGACCTAATGAATATCTCAGGGCTTGATCCGGCCTCTGATGAGTACGCCGCTCTTAAGCGTTGTGAGATGTTTGCATCTTTTGTACTTTCTGCTTTAGATGATACTCTGCTCATGTGCAGCAGAACCTCTGCCTTGTTAATCGCCATTCGATGGTTAGTATGGTTGCGGCAGTGGGCAGCGGATGTTGTAGCGAAGAAATCGCTTACAGCGCTTCCATTTGTGGGATTGCGCCTATTTGGAGAAAAATTGGATTCTGTCACTTAAGGAGGTAAATTACCTCAGCGTAAGAGACAACGTCATTCCTTTCGTGGAGTGGCTTCCTTTAGCCATTCCTTTCGGGGGTCCAGATCCGGTAGAGGATCAGCCTTTTTGGCCTCTAGAGGGAATGCATGGAATAGAGGAAGAGGACGTGGCCGTCCAAGTCAGAATTGGGGGTCCAAAACCAAATCTGCCCCTAAGCCTGCTCAACAATGAGGGGACACCCTCACCCTTACAGGTGGGGGGACGGCTGCGGTTCTTCTTCCAGGTCTGGGTTCAGGAGGTATCATACAATTGGGTTCTGGAAGTAGTTTCTTCCAGTTACAAACTGTTAAACATGGGAATCTGTTAAACATGGCTGTCATCTGCCTAGTGCCTCCGGCGGAAAGGGGTTTTACTCCAACCTATTCACAGTACCCAAGAAGGACGGCTCTGTTCGGCCTATCCTAGACCTAAGGAGACTCAATCAATTTATCAGTTTCAGAAGATTCCGCATGGAGTCTCTGCGATCAACGATCGATGCTCTCCGTCAGGGGGACTACATGACATTCATAGACATCAAGGATGCTTATTTGCACATTCCTATTTTTCCGAGTCACCAGAGATTTCTCAGGTTCTCGATAGAAGACCAGCATTATCAATTTGTGGCCCTGCCATTCGGCCTTACCTTGGCCCCAAGAGTCTTTACCAAGATGCTGGCAGGAGTGATGGCTATATTCAGGGTCCAGGGCATCCGCATTGTGCCTTTTCTGGACGATCTTCTTATCGCGGCCTCCTCCCTCGAACAATCAGAGTTGGACACCAGGATGGTCGTCTCTATGCTAGAGAGGTTCGGATGGGTAATAAGTTACCCCAAATCCTCTCTCTGTCCGTCCAGGGAAATTCCCTTCCTGGGCCTGATTCTGGATACATTTCAGGCCAAGGTTTTTCTTCCTCAGTCCAAAATGGTTCTGATTCAGGACTTGATTCGTCTGTTCTTGTCCAACCCTCGTCAGTCTATCCGTCTAGGGATGAGACTAGTGGGATTGATGGTAGCTGCATTCGAGGCAGTCCCGTTTGCCCAGTTTCACATACGGACGCTTCGGCTCTTCCTCTTGGCAAAGTGGGACAGGTGCCCACTATCATTAAATCAGACTTGTCTGTTGTCTCACCACGTTTTGCAGTCCCTTCAGTGGTGGTTAATATCGCACAACCTCCAGAAGGGCAAGTCATTTCTGACTCCGCGTTGGGAACTGGTTACCACGGATGCCAGCCTGGCGGGCTGAGGGGGCTTCTGGAAGAAGCATCAGTTCCAAGGATTGTGGGGGCCTCAGGAGGCTCATTCTCTTCGGGCCATACGTCTTGTTCTACTTCGACTGACCCATTTCTTACAGGGTCTGCCAGTTCAGATTCGGTCAGACAACCGAACAGCTGTTGCATACATCAATCACCAGGGAGGGACTCGCAGTTGGGGTGCCCTCCGGGAAGTGTCTCTGATCCTTCAGTGGGCAGAGATCAATGTTCCCTGAATATCAGCAGTTTACATTCCGGGGATAGAGAATGTGGAGGCAGACTCCCTGAGCAGGGGATGTTCTCGCCAGGGAGAATGGTCTCTCAACCCAAGGGTCTTTCAGTTCCTCTGTCACAAGTGGGGGACTCCACGGTTGGACCTGTTTGCTTCTCGTCACAATCACAAGCTGCCAGCTTTTGTGTCACTATCCCAGGATCCTCTGGCGGTGGCAGCGGATGCCATGTCTCTGGCCTGGAAGGATCTGGGGTTCCTATATCTGTTTCCCCCATTCTCCATGATCAGCAAGGTGATGCGTAAGTTAGCACTGGAGGAGGCGCCAGCAATTCTGGTGGCGCCAAGGTGGCCAAGACGTCTGTGGTACGCAGACGTCGCAAAGCTGGCAGTGGATCGGTTCCATCTGCCTCCTCTTCCAGATCTCATCACTCAGGGTCAACTTTGTTACCCCAATTTATAAACGCTGGCTTTGACGGCATGGCTGCTGAAGTCTCCATCTTGAAAGAAGAAGGTCTTCCTGATGCGGTTATTTAGACTCTTTTTTGAGCTAGGAAGAAGTCTTCCTCTGTCGTTTATTACAGGACTTGGAGGTCCTATATTGATTGGCTTTGCCCTGTAGAGTGTTTTCTATTTCTAGAATTCTGGAATATCTCCAACAAGGTCTGGATATGGGATTCCAGATTAGTACTTTGAAAGGGCAAGTCTCTGCCTTGGCTATTTTCTTTCAAAGGTCGTTTGCTCTTCATCCTTTGGTTAAGACCTTTTTCCAAGGAGTCGCGCATGTGCGGCCTCCCAGAAAGCCTATACTTCCTGTTTGGGACCTTAACCTGGTGCTTTCAGCTATGCAGGGCACTCCCTTTGAGCCTTTGCAGGATATTCCTCTTCCTATTCTTACTCAGAAGGTTGCCTTTTTGGTTGCTATTACTTCTGTCCGCCGAGTTTCTGAACTGGCGGCTTTGTCTATTCAAGCCCCTTATTTTGAGAGGCATCAAGATAAGGTTGTTTTCCGTTCTAAACCGGATTTCCTTCCTAAGGTGGTGTCTGCTTTCCACCTAAATCAGCATATAGTTCTTCCTTCCTTGTGTCCTAAACCTAGTAGCGACAAGGAAAGGGTCTTACATTCTTTGGATGTAGTTCGTTGTGTTAAATATTATTTAGTTACTACTTTGGCCTTCCGCAAGACGGATGCCTTTTTTGTTGTGCCTTCTGGGCCCAAGAAGGGTTTTGCTCCTGCCAAATCTTCCCTTAGTAAGTGGATACGTCAGGCCATCATTGGGGCCTATATGGCTAAGGGGAAGGTTCCCCCTTTTCGTGTCACCGCTCATTCTACTCATGCTATTGGAGCTTCTTGGGCTTTTCAGTACCAGGCTTCTGTTGAACAAATTTGCAAGGCTGCGACTTGGTCTTCTGTGCATACTTTTTCTAAGTTTTACAAGGTTGATGTGGGGGCCTCAGCGGATGCTGCTTTTGGCTGCAAATTCTGCAAGCTGCAGTAATTTAAGTTATGCATTATTCCTTGGGGATCCCCACCCATTATGGACACTGCTATTGGATGTCCCAAGTGTCATGGATCTTTGGGAGTGGGGTGTGTGACATACTAGGAATAATACCATTTTGTGAGTGCTCACCTGTAAAATGGTTTATTACGAGTATTTCACACACCCCACTTCCCCCGCCCTTTTTTGTTCTAGGGATCCTTTATATGGTGGTTATTATTTTCAAATTATTTTTCAATTATTGAATATAATTGGCTCTTCCTGGTTCTCACTGCTTTTTAAAAAGACTGGGGAATAGTGGGAGGAACCCGGTACTTATGGACCAGGAGGGGCTCCTTTTTCCATGTCATCTCTGCAAGATCGCCCTCTACAGGCCGGTTTCCCAAGTGTCATGGATCTTTGGAAGTGGGGTGTGTGACATACTCGTAATTACCATTTTACAGGTGAGTACTCACAAAATGGTATTTTTTTTGGCTGGGACTGGGGCCAGTTATGTATGTTTGTGTGTGCCGCCTATGTGTTTGTCGCTGGGAGACGGCTGCAGCAGGTGGGAGCTTGAGAAATATATATTTTTTGTTTTGTTTTTGGGGGCATACTGCCTGTATTTGGGGTGCATCACACACTTCCTGTATTTGGGGTGCATCACACACACTACCTGTATTTGGGGGCATGCAACATACTGCCTGTATTTGGAGTGCCTCACACACTGCCTGTATTTGGGATGCCACTCACTGCCTGTAAAGTGGGGTCTGTAATAGGGTGATTGGAAGGTCTTATTACCCTCCACCAAATCCTGGGTGCGTCTTATATGGTGAACAATACGGTAATTGTAGGTTTGATTGCTGGAATTTAGTCTCTTTCTGCAAAGACCGCTTTGATAATTACTCAGGGATGATACTACCATGCATTTTAATGACTCCTATAATAAGCAATATTATATTAATATAATATATTATAATGTAATCTTTATCTCCTGATGATTAGTAAGCATAACTTTTTTTTCAATCCAGGCAATGTTTGATTGGTTGGATAACGCCGTTATCAAACTTTGTGATATGCCTCCTGTGGGGACAGATCTTAATACAGTGAAAGATCAAATCAATGAAATGAAGGTGAGTTGGAAATTCAGATTGGTAGTATATTGTGTCAGCGTGGAACATGGTTTGAGCCAATTTTGCATGACCTATTTTGATTTGTTGACAGGAGTTTAAGGTGGAGGTTTATCAGCAGCAGATTGAAATGGAGAAGTTGAATCATCAAGGAGAACTGATGCTGAAAAAAGCCATTGATGACACTGATCGGGATATCATCCAAGGACCAATCACGGAGTTGAAGCACTTGTGGGAGAACCTTGGAGAGAAGATTACACACAGACAGGTGGGCCAATAAATAATATTGCAGTGTTCTATCTGATTTAACAAATAGACATTTCCCTTACGTTGTGCTCTTGTTTTAAAGCACAAGCTTGAAGCTGCATTGCTGGCCCTTGGTCAGTTCCAGCATGCCCTGGCTGAAGTTATGTCCTGGCTCACACACACAGAGGAACTTCTGGATTCCCAGAAACCGATAAGCGGGGACCCCAAGGTTATTGAGATTGAGCTTGCCAAGCACCATGTAAGTCTGTGAAAACTAGGTTTCTGTCTGCAGGAAGTAGCTATTGTAATAATGTAGAGTGTGGTGGTTGCACGCCTGCTATGGTTCTTCTTGGTTAGATCTAGTGGTGATTTAAATCTATATTTGTTGTAGTGCATAATGAAATACCACACCCTGCTTAAACTTCTTATGGCTGCACAAAATAGATCACTTGCCTTCTGCTGTTTATAGGTGTTGAAAAATGATGTGCTTGCTCATGCAAGCACAGTGCAAACTGTAAACAAAGCTGGAAATGAACTTCTAGAGTCCAGTGCTGGAGATGATGCAAACAGCCTGAGAACCAAGCTGGAAAAACTAACTGAGCTATGGGAATCCGTGCTACAGAAAACAGAAGAACGAGAGCAGCAACTGGACATGGCCCTTCAGCAGGTTTGTGCAGTCATATTGGGAAGCATTTAATGTGCAATGGCACCAAAAACTGCAGGTTTCTAAATATGACGTGAGCTTTATTTTGCATTTATTTGCTTATTTTAGGCTCAAGGCTTCACTGGGGAGATTGAAGACTTCATCCAATGGGAGAACAGAATAGAAAGCCAACTTTCAGCTGCTAAACCCCCTGGAGGACTACCAGAAACTGCTCGAGAGCAGCTGCAAGCCCATATGGTAAGAAACCATTGCAGGGTTTTAGTTGTCCTTTACTGGTGCCAAATTTCTTAGTTCTTTTGCGTTGTATTACATGTATGCCTTTTTTTAGGAGTTGTATGCTGAGGTCAAATCCAATGAAGAACTGTATAAACAGCTTCTAGACAAGGGACAGCTCATGCTTCTCAGCAAGGATGACACAACTGGTTCTGTCACTGACCAGAGTGTAGCTATACTTAAACGAAAATGGCAAAATATTACCAACAAAGTAGAGGAGAGAAAGGTAATGAATGCCATGATGTGTTTTTGTTATACCATTTTGTGGGTAGTTGGACAGTTTTTTTTACATGCATTGTTTTGTTTTTAGATATATATAACATAAGTAATATATAGTAATGTGATGGATTTTTGTAACCCACAGGGGAAACTTGAAGAAGCTCTCACTTTGGCCACAGATTTCCAAAATTCATTGCAAGACTTTATTAACTGGCTTACACAAGCTGAGCAAAGCTTGAATGTCGCACCACCCCCAAGTCTTATCTTAGACACGGTGCTTTTCCAAATTGATGAGCACAAGGTAGCTTTGTTTGTAACAATACCTGTTTCAATTTGCCAGACATGGCCATAATGACTTATTTTCCTGTTTTGTTAGATTTTTGTAAATGAAGTTAATGTTCATCGGGAGCAAATAATTGAGTTGGACAAAACTGGGAACCAACTGAAATTTCTCAGCCAGAAGCAGGATGTGGTGCTCATTAAGAACCTTTTGCTGAGTGTCCAGTCCCGCTGGGAAAAGCTAGTTCAAAGATCGGTGGACAGGGGGAGATCCTTGGATGATGCAAGAAAAAGAGCAAAACAGGTTGGTATATTTAAAAAAAACATGCGACAAGTTAAATGCAAGGTAATTTACAGATTCTGGAAGTTATGACATTTTCTGGGCAAGGAAACGTACTTAGTGGACCAACACCCACCGGTAATCAGCCCGGGAATCTATAAGATTCCCGGCCCGATCACCTCCCCAAACACCCCAAACTCCTTACCTTATCTTCTGTGAATGGCCGGCGCGGGCACGCGCGCGTCAAGAGGGACGAGCGGGAGGCGGCGACGGAGGAGCCGCTTGTCCGCGGCTTGTCCGTCGGCGCGGGGAGAGGTGAGTTCGGGGGGGTTTCACACAGCGGGGCACCCCGATCGGGGGTGCCCCACCGAAGTGGACCAAGACCCAGGATAGTCAAAATCCTGGGTGTTGGTCCACTTTAAAGGGATTTCTCTCCTATTCCATTCCAGTTCATCAGAATTCAGTAACGAATGGCTGATGAACTGCAGTGGTTATAGAAGAGAAATCAATTCTACAGGTGAGAATCACAAATTTGCATTTTTTCAGGCACAAGGTTAAAAAAATTCAACAAAAGCTTACCTTGCCAAGCGTTCCTCCAGTGCTGTGCCTTCTCTCAACTCGGCGCCCTGAATGAGGAAATATATTTCCTCATCTTTCCCTCAAGCACCACCCGACTGATGTGGGTCATCAATATCAGTTCACAGAGCTAGTCCAGACCACTCCCTCCTCTGTATTGATAGCTTGAATGGCACTCTCAGAGCTGCCATTAAAGCCCAACTTAACCCTCCCTCCTCCCCACAAGCAATCTCATTCCCAGCACCGCCCCACCCATTATGCTGATTATTATGATGCATCACAGCTCTATGGGCCACGCCCACATGCTTCAGAGGAGAAGTCATGAGTTAAAATTGTAAACTGTAAATCTTCAATGTAAGAACAGAAAACCGTTTAGGACAATAGCGTAGCCCGACACAATGGCTGAACAATTGCCTTTGCCTGAAATATTACTTTAAGATAACATAGGATTCTGTACATGCACCATCCTGATATTAAGAAGTACTAGCGTCTGCCCGTCCATAAATACATCAGTAAATAGCTAAACTACCAATACCTTGAATAGTGGCCAAAGTTATAAAATAGGAATGGAAAGTACAAATTAGGAAACCTGTACATTCTGATGGTTTACAGGACCATCGTTTGTCAGCGTCATACTTTAATCTGTAGTAGATGAAATTAAAATATTATCTTTGTATTTCAGTTTCACGAAGCTTGGAAGAAATTGGTTGATTGGCTGGAAGAAGCTGAGAATCACTTGGATTCTGACATGGAAATCTCCAACGATCCAGACAAGATAAAACTGCAGCTTGTTAAACACAAAGTAATATGATCTGTTTCCTATTAAGTCTTTTTGGCTCTTTCTATTTTGTTACATATATATATATATATTTTTTTTTTTTTTTTTTTATTCTAGTGTAATTCGCGCTAATGGATGTTAAACCTGAGCAACTTAACAATTTTTTCCTCTTTTACCCCATAGGAATTTCAGAAAACTTTGGGAAGTAAACAACCCGTTTATGACACAACTGTAAGAACAGGACGGGCCTTAAAAGAAAAGGCTTCATTAAATGATGATGTACAAAAATTAGATCACCTACTTGGAGAAGTTAGGGATAAATGGGATACTGTGTGTGGAAAATCAGTAGAAAGGTATTTGTTTAGCACTGCCTAAAAGAGTTATTACCTGTAAACCAAGCAGCTGTAAAGAAGGCTTTATTTGCGGCTCTCTTTTCTTTTAGGCAGCACAAACTTGAAGAAGCATTGCTTTTCTCTGGCCAGTTCATGGATGCCCTGCAGGCCTTAGTGGATTGGCTGTATAAGGTGGAGCCTCAGTTGGCTGAAGATCAACCTGTTCATGGAGATTTAGATCTTGTGATGAACCTAATGGATGCTCATAAAGTAATTTGATGCCAATAGTCGGAAAAAAAAGTTGTATTTCCTGTATAATGATTACAGACACAGTATTCCTAATTGGGATCTTCTTGCTTGTCTCTACCCCGGGAGACTCTTTCCTATTTTATCTTTTATTCAAGTGTAACTATTTCATCTCATTTTCATGGTATAAGTTCAATGTATTTTCTTTCTCAAGGTCTTCCAGAAGGAACTCGGAAAGAGGACCAGCAGTGTTCAAGCTTTGAAACGTTCTGCCAGGGAGCTGCTGGAGAGCAGTAGAGAGGACACTACCTGGGTTAAAGTGCAGCTCCAGGAACTCAGCACAAGATGGGACACAGTCTGCAAACTTTCTGTGTCCAAACAGACCCGCTTGGAACAAGCTTTGAAACAGGTGAATTTTTATGGAGATATTGACTAAAATCTAAATGAAGGCAGGACATTACTTAAATGCCTTGTATGTTAAATTCTGAACCGGTTGATTTTTTAGGCTGAAGAGTTCCGTAGTACTGTCCACATGTTGCTGGAGTGGCTTTCCGAAGCAGAACAAACTCTGCGTTTCCGCGGAGCTCTTCCTGATGATGCTGAGGCTTTGCAGTCCCTCATTGATGTTCACAAGGTCTGGTGGCAGTAGCTGTTTGTTCTTTTTTATGCATTGTACAGTTAACGTGTCTAGATCTGTTCTATACTCTGAGGGAATGGTCTCCTTATTGTTACATGTTTTGTGTTAACTTTCAGGACTTCATGAAGAATGTAATCGAGAAACAAGTAGATGTGAATAATGCTGTCAGCATGGGAGAGGCAATACTTGCAGTCTGCCACCCAGATTGTATTACTACTGTGAAGCATTGGATCACCATTATACGTGCTCGATTTGAGGAAGTACGTGATTTATTAAATGTGGTTTATTAATATTAGCATTTATATTGCACTTGCCAGTCATTGTTATTTCATACTGCAATTAAACTATTACTTGCTGTGCATAAAGGTGCTGACCTGGGGGAATCAACACCAGCAGAGGTTGCAAGCTGCCCTATCGGAGCTATTGGCCAATTCTGAACTCCTAGATGAATTGTTAGCCTGGATCCAATGGGCCGAAACGACTTTAATTCAGCGGGACCAAGACCCAATGCCTCAAAGCATTGACCAGGTTAAGGCTCTCATATCCGAGCACCAGGTAAGATAGTAATGTTATTATATCCACTCCTTCGAGGTATAATGTAATTGTAATGCTTTTCTAGCACTGTCTGGTTTGTTAGTAATAACAACACCTTTTGAAATGGGTAATAGTGCTGTATGCTCTTTCATTCTAGGTGTTCATGGAGGAAATGACTCAGAAGCAGCCAGATGTGGACAGAGTCACGAAGACCTACAAAAGAAAACCAACAGATCCCAACGACAAGACCCGAAACAGTAAGTGTTCATTGCTTGTTTTGGCACATTTAAATAATCATTCCATTTTGTCTTGCTGTTTGCTTTTATCATGATAATAGCTACACTTCTATGAGGTGGTCTATGTCCCCACTGGAGGCACATCCAGCTTGTTTATGCTAATACATGACCTATTTCATGTAGTTCTCACAATAAATATATTAGCTTTTTTTCAAGCATGCATTAAAGTTGTCTTTATGTAATACCTTTTTCTATCTACTGAAAACGTTATTTAGTGATCATTTACTTTAAATTCATGTTGTTGCAGGGAAGACACCAGTGCAGTCTACTCCGCCTGTTCTTCCACTCCTTTCTCAGTCAGAAACCAAGAATCCAAGGATTAATCAGCTGTCTGCACGATGGCAGCAGGTCTGGCTGCTGGCCTTGGAGAGACAGCGGAAGCTTAATGATGCTCTAGATAGGTTAGAGGAGGTAAGAGATTTATATTGTGCTCTCACAGTGGAGCCATGGCTTTGTTTACCTGTTGTGTGTTTGCTTATTGCTGTTTTTTTGTCATTAGCTGAAAGAATTTGCCAACTTTGACTTTGACATTTGGAGAAAAAAATACATGCGCTGGATGAATCACAAAAAGTCCCGCGTCATGGATTTCTTCCGCAGGATAGATAAGGACCAAGATGGAAAGATTACCAGACAAGAATTTATTGATGGCATATTAGCTTCCAGTAAGTTGCCAGAGAGGGTTCATCATCTTTATTAGCATTGCCTTGCAGGCTGGATTCTCTTCAACTGGTTTATCTTGTCTTCTGCAGAATTTCCAACAACAAAACTTGAAATGACCGCTGTAGCTGACATTTTTGACCGGGATGGTGATGGATATATAGATTATTATGAGTTTGTAGCTGCTCTTCATCCCAATAAAGATGCTTACCGCCCTACCACTGATGCAGATAAGATTGAGGATGAGGTATATAATGACAGTTCTCCAGCTCTTTTATTTGTCTGTACGTTTTATGCCATTACTTAGGAATTTGTTCCCACTTTTCCCAGGTCACCAGGCAGGTTGCTCAGTGTAAATGTGCAAAGAGATTTCAAGTGGAACAGATTGGAGAAAATAAATACAGAGTGAGTATAGGATTGTGTTTTTTGTTGTGAGAAACCTGATTTTTTTTTTAACAGCTTGCTGGAAGAACCTTCAATATACGTCTAGAGTGGATGCCCTCCTTAAATAAATAGTTTGTGTTCTAGTGTCAAATCCAGTGGGTTCATCAGTAAACCAACCTGTATCCATGTTAAATAGCAATGTAGGTAGAATTCCTGCTGCACACGTGTACTACTAAATATGGTATTGTTAACACTTACCGTTACGGTTTGTTCAAAATGCATTTTAGGAGTTTATTGCTTTTCAAATGTCTTTTGAGTATGTACTAAGAATAATATGTCAGTGAAGATTAGACAACATTTGTTTACCTCCCCCAAGTATATATGTCCAAGATCACTACAGTTCAGTATGCCTGGGCTTCATCTGCTTTTCCAGTCCAACCACAGCCTGCTAAGTGCCCAACTTTGCCTAGAACAGGGGTACTCAAATGGCGGACCGCGGTCCGAATCCGGACCGCAGACGCCATTTGTCCGGACCGCGGCGATGGCCCCCGCCTGTGGTCAGTGTTCCCTGTAAGGTGCGCGGGAGCGCGGCCACGCACCGCCAGCTCCCCGGGCGCGCAGCTCTGCCCGGCGTCCGCGCACATCGCGCAGCTGTCATTTTTTTTTTCCATTGGTGGCTCAGTGGGGCCCTGCATCCCTCCCCCATCTGTCACTGCCGCCGCAGCATTGGCTGAGCGGAGCGGCGTGTAGTCCCCGCCCCCATTCCCCCTGCTGGTCTACTGCCTCTGACGAGGAGCAGCGCGCTGCTAGAACTTTATTTAATGAACAGCCTCAGCGCAGCCATCCACACAGACAGCCAGGTGCTTGACTGTCAAATGTATCCAGTTGCACTGAGAAGAGAGGGGGAGGAGGAGGGCAGCGGGGGAGAAGTAAACACGGCATCCTCTTCACCTCACACCCTGATCAAGGAGGGGGGGCGACATGAGACCTCGTGGTGGCCAGTGCATGGAGTCTGGCAGGATGGCAGCTTCCTTGCAGCCCCTTCCCCTGCCCAGCTCATCATGCAGCATGTCGGCTGTGTCAGGCACCAACACCAGCAAGTCCAGCAACAGCAGGTACTGAATGTGGGCAGCCATGTTGCAGGCAGCATGCCTCAGCTAAATGTGTGTATGTAATGCTGGAGGACACAGGTCATATCTATCCTAAGTTCCAGCCCCCACTTATCACATATTTCACTTATTTTCTACTCTGTCACCTTTCCACATTGCCTTATTCAGTCTTCCCTTTCTTTTTCTCTTTTCTGTGTCTGCTCCTTCTTTTTTCGTTTTCCGCATTCCCTTTCTCATCCCTCTCTTTTCCACTTTCCATTCTTTGTCTCTTTTCCACATTCTATCCTTTTTCTTTTTCAAACCCCCTCCTTTCTCTCTATTCTACAATACCTTCTCTCTTCTCCACCTTCCCTCCTTTCTCTCTTCTCCACCTTCCCTCCTTTCTCTCTTCTCCACCTTCCCTCCTTTCTCTCTTCTCCACCTTCCCTCCTTTCTCTCTTCTCCCACATCCCCTCCTTTCTCTCTTCTCCCACATCCCCTCCTTTCTCTCTATTCTACAATACTTTCTCTCTTCTCCACCTTCCCTCCTTTCTCTCTTCTCCACCTTCCCTCCTTTCTCTCTTCTCCACCTTCCCTCCTTTCTCTCTTCTCCACCTTCCCTCCTTTCTCTCTTCTCCACCTTCCCTCCTTTCTCTCTTCTCCCACATCCCCTCCTTTCTCTCTTCTCCCACATCCCCTCCTTTCTCTCTATTCTACAATACTTTCTCTCTTCTCCCACCTTCCCTCCTTTCTCTCTTTTTCCACCTTCCCTCCTTTCTCTCTTTTTCCACCTTCCCTCCTTTCTCTCTTCTCCCACATCCCCTCCTTTCTCTCTATTCTACAATACTTTCTCTCTTCTCCCACCTTCCCTCCTTTCTCTCTTCTCCCACATTCCCTCCTTTCTCTCTTCTCCCACCTTCCCTCCTTTCTCTCTTCTCCCACCTTCCCTCCTTTCTCTCTTCTCCCACCTTCCCTCCTTTCTCTCTTTTTTCCACCTTCCCTCCTTTCTCTCTTTTTTCCACATTCCCTCCATCTTTCTCTCTTTCCCACATTCCCTCCATCTTTCTATTTCCCACATTCCCTCCATCTTTCTCTCTTTTCTACATTCCCTCCACCTTTTTCCCACATTCCCTCCATCTTTCTCTCTCTCCCACATTCCCTCCATCTTTCTCTCTTTCCCACATTCCCTCCATCTTTCTCTCTTTCCCACATTCCCTCCATCTTTCTCTCTTTCCCACATTCCCTCCATCTCTCTCTCTTTCCCACATTCCCTCCATCTTTCTCTCTTCCCCACATTTCCTCCATCTTTCTCATTCCCCCATTCCCTCCATCTTTCTCTCTTCCCCACATTCCCTCCATCTTTCTCCCTTTTTCCACATTCTCTCCATCTTTCTCTCTTTCCCACATTCCCTCCATCTTTCTCTCTTTTTCCACATTCCCTCCATCTTTCTCTCTAGTGCTGGCTCCCTCAGTTTGTGCTATGTGTCACAGTGCCATGCCCCCAACTGCCTATGGGGGGCATTAGCATTAATAGGGCAGCATGAACCTTAAACCGGACCTTCACCATGATTTAATGAAAAGCCCAAACTCTTAAAAAACAATTCCTCAGCATCTAAAATTAATATATTTTACATGTTTAGTCGCTAATTTATTATACTTTCCCCCACTGGGCTGCAACTCTGTTCGGGAATTTAGGATACGGGCGCCGCCATCTTGACTCAGAAGCATCACACTTACTGAGGAGAGGAGAGTGGGATAAGGTACAGGGGGGCGGGTTATAGCTGTGCTTTGCTCAGACAGAGCAGAGCTGGGGTCAGGGAAAGGTCAGCAGTCCCAGAATGCAGAGCAGCACAGTCACTTCCTGTTTGCAGGCACTTCCTGTTTGCAGGCTGCCTGCAAAAATGGCAGCTTCCATAAGCCGCCATCTTGGATGTTTAGGGCTTATAAAATGCAGTAGATGCAGGTAGGATGATTTTTAATGTGAGCAATCTGTATGTACAGGGTGTGGGAAACATATAAGATAGACTCTTATTTAGAGTGAAGGTCCGCTTTAAATCCAGCTCTGGGCTCACACAGAATGTTGTCACCATCCTCTTGGTCCAGCATAAGGACACAGGTGGATCCTTTATCTCAGGTAAGTAAGGAGTGCAGCCTGGAAATGGAAAGTGCAGGGCATTCCAATAAATCTGATCTATAAAAAACAGCACATAACCTTCTAATGCACAGTTAATATCTGCATTTTTATTCTTGTTTCTTTTTCAAATGAGGCCCTGACAGGCCCAAAGTCAGACAGTCCCATTGATTCCAATAGGAGGCAACCCCGTGCTGAGGGGGTGCGACTCCATTGGGGCTCAGAGAGTTAGGGGGCCCATCATTGTTGCTTTCCCCAATATTTATCATATTTGTGCTCACTTGACATAAGACTTTAGTTGTCCTATTGCATCTACTAAACTAAATATAATGTTATATCTTTTTGTTTAATGCGCTTTGCTTTTTATAGTAGATGTACCAGTGTTTTTATCTTACTTTTTCCCAATTGCCCACCTTTCATCGGGCATTGCCCGGCTCCCTCGCTACTCCGCACAGCAGCTGCTCCAGCTTACAGGGAACATTGCCTGTGGTCCCCTGTTCGGGCGCCGCTTGATGACGCGCTGTCTCCTCCTCCCGCGGCTGCCCTGGACTCAATAGTCGGGCTGGCTGGATATTGCGCACGGTGAGAGCGCGCCGTTCGGTGGCTGGTTCGGTTTGCGCCCTGGTGTGAGCCATGTTCCGGAGCTCCTGGGTTGAGCCTGAAGTAATTCCCCGCCAATATGTGTATGAAAAGCGTGCGCCGCCATGGTTTGTTCTATATAGCCGCCGCTTCCAGCGCTTGATGTCCGGGCTGGCACTCTTACTTACACCCCCCCCCCCCCGGACCTTCATCCCACGGCAGACCCTGGTAAGTGGACCTCCACTGAAAGTAGTTGAGTACCCCTGGCCTAGAACATTGATATCATAATCCTCATAGTGTTAGCTAGTGCAGCTCTATTTTAAATGCATACAGATATCCTAATAGGTTTGCAGACTTTTCCCAAGAATAGAAATTAATATAGACTTCTATCATTGCGGTCAGTCAGATCCAATGCTTGATGTTCTAATAGCAACTAGAAGCATCTGTCAAATTGCTTGTTGTGGGACCTAACCAACATTTCTCAAAGCGTTTTGGCTGTTGAATTTTTTTCCAGGTCTCATCTTGCTGGTGATGACAGCTCTTCATGTGAACCAGTCCTTTTTATCTTTTGCTAGTCTACCTTGTCTATTGTTTTTTACAAATGCGCCACTAATATAAAAGATGTTTGTGCAGTTTGTTTCTGTTAAACTAAAGAGTTTTCTCTCTTTCTCCTTGTGCTGTTTCATGTAGTTCTTCCTAGGCAACCAGGTACAGTGCTTTCTGATGCTGCCTCTTGCTTCCCGAATAATCACATGCTGTGTACTAAATTAATTCTTCCTGTCATTTGCTGTGAACAACCTAAATTCATTGCATAATCATAGATGAATAAGTGCTGTTAAGGAGCTGTGTGCAGACTTTTTCCTCTTGCAAATAACAACCCCCCACATAGCTTATTGTGGACACTGCATATGCCATGAAAAGGTCTGCATGTCAAACTCAACAGCTGGTTTGATTTGTTTTAAATGATTTATAGTTGAATAGTGAGTGATTTATCATTTGTGGTAATCATTGCCGCTAATGGCTGTTTGGGAGCATTTGTGAGAAGCCTCTTTAAAAAAAAGGTGCTACAAATCTTAAGACATTTATCATAATCAGGCTTATACATTTACATTCCCAAAATGTTACAGTTCCTTTGTTTTTTCACTGTTCTTTAAAAGTTGCCATAAAGGTCCAGCGATTTATAATCCATTGCTTCTCAGTCTATGCCCTTTTAGTTTAATAATTAGAATATAAGGTTACAATTTCTGCAACCCTGCACCTAGAATTTTTTCTCTCCCAATTGAGCTGGTGTCATGGGCTAGAACTGATAAATTGGTACCAATAAGAAATAACAGAGAGGAATAGACCAAATTCCTGTATACACCTGATGTTCTTAATCCATGAACCTCGCCCAAAGAACAGGAAAATGATTTTTGTTAAGTTAAAATTTCTGTTTAAGTTCATAAATACAATGGTTTCTAGAATTATATATAATTGATATAGCAAATCGATATATTGTACCAGATACTAGGTACAATATATAGGTTTGCTACATCAATTATATATAATTCAAGGAACTATTGTTTTTGAATAACAGCAAATAACAAAAATCATTTTCCTGTTCTTTGGGCGAGGTTCATAGACTAAGAACATCAGATGTATGGAGGAATTTGGTATATTCCTCTCTTATTCCTTTCTTATTAGTACCCTTTTAGTTTAGCCTGGAATCCTTTAGAAGGAAGAAACAAAACAATATGGAGCCATTTAATTACTGTTCAATGGCCATTGCTTAGAGATTCTAACTGCCTGCCAAGTAAGACATATAATGTTTATCTTTCAGGGTTTATATTGTCAGACACGATATTCATATCATAGTATAGCCATCAAAGCAACTAAACTTGCTCTTCCAATAAAATGGATGAGAATTAGATCTTTTTTTTTTTAACACCAAAGAAGCATTTCTATTTTGCACCCACCTTTCATTAAAGGGTCTGTCCAGGCAAATTCAATAACAAAAAAAAAAATATCTTACTCACCTTTTGTTCTCTGCAACTGTCCAATCCTACTCAGGCACTATAAAATATAGCGGCATACAGGCCCATTCACTTGTGACCTCTACGACAAACTGCCACTGTCGGTCACAATGTCTGGAGCATGCCAACTCTATTATTACTATTACTATACTATTTATTGCAAAGGAGAGCTTGCATCAGATCTCAGCACCTCCCCTCCTCTGCATTAAATCATGTGGGTATGCTTTAGTCACTGTAATAGAGAGGGTGCCAGTGACAGGAGTTTGGGACAGCACAGGACTTGCTCTCAAGATCCGGTAGGGTCCGAACCCTCAGATTAGCATTGGTCTAGTGCAGGGGAGAAACGGCGAGTATCCCTTTTTGTTTTTTTGCCTAGGTAATTCCTTTAACTTGCTGTGGGCATTGGTGGCCTGAGACTGCACCTCTCCATTTCAGCCTGTCCATCTTCAAGAGTGCGGATATTTCTTATTTATATTATAGTTTACCTAGAAAGGTTTATGCTACATGGAACCTTAATGACAACATTTAAATGACCGCTAACAATAAGCTGACATAATCATTTTTACCTGTAATGTGTACATGTTCCTAAGGGAAAAATATAGCCTTATATAACATTGCTTGTTGACATCTCAGAGGCTCCCAAAAGCTTGACGGCCGCAAGAGCATGTAATCAGCAGTCATATTACCATATGCTAAAATGTTCTTCCAATGTAAAATTACTGGGAGGGGGGAACTTTCCTCCATTGGCTAACTAGTCATCCAATCAGGATTCCTTTTCTGGCAGATAAGCGGAGTAAAGCAAGTGTCATCTACCCAAAAAATCGGACCTACTTTTTTTTCAGTGCATCTCTGCAGTTTGTATGAGTTAACTCACATTTGCCTGTCAGGTGTCAAGTAGCCTGACATGCAAATTGATGGGATTTAATTTGGAGTAAACCCCCTCTAATACCTGTATCACTGCCATATGCCTTTAAAAGTCAATAGGCGCTTTCCGTTCACTGGATAGATGCTTGTACTCCTCCACATCTGCTCCATTTCTGCTTTGTTACTGTGTTTGTACACACATAGATCCCTATTTAATGGTATATCTATGGGCACATTGAATGCAGTATTAATCTATGTATGTCTGAGGTGGTGTATTGGGTTCTCATTGAGCTGAAAAAATATTATGATCCTGTTGAACTAAGAATAACTACATTTGATGCATTTACAGTTCGGAGACTCTCAGCAGTTGCGTCTGGTCCGTATTCTGCGCAGTACAGTAATGGTTCGAGTTGGTGGAGGTTGGATGGCTCTAGATGAATTTTTGGTGAAGAATGATCCTTGCCGAGGTGAGTGTTGTCTTCTGCATTATACTAGAGTGTCCTTAAAGAGCAATTGTGTCTCTGAGCCAACTTTTATCTTCAAAGGGACTTTCCAGGCAAAAGATTAAAGGGACTGTAAACCCAAGGCTAATACTAAGGCAACAAACAGCTCACCTGATACTTGTTACTATTTCTCTATTTCCTGCAGCATTGGTTAGAAGCTGTAGCAGGCCTTCAAAGTTTGCCCTCTTTTCAATTTCATTCCTCCAGGACCACACAAAAAAGTGCTTTAATGGCCATACCCCTGGTGCTCTCAAAGCAAGTCACAGGTGGTGGCCTCAGCTTTCTCTGACCACAGCAGAGCGTGCCACGCCATGAAACACCCTTCCCAGCTCAGCCACACCCCAGAAATGTAAGATAAGAAAGCATCTTCACATAGAAGACACATGCTATTTACATATAAGCAGAGATTTTGAGATGCTTTAAAAATAGCTGACATTGTCCTTTTGCTTCACTGCTGAGTGTCCTGTGCATATGCCGTGGGAACAGTGAAAAGGGATAGTCTGATAAACACGGCAGAGCATGCCCAGCCACAGAGGAACACCACCCAAGAAAATCAATTTTTTGGGTGGTGTTCCTCTTTAACCCTTTTGTTGCCAAGCACGTAACACCTACGTGCTGGCTTGGCTGGGCCTTAAGTGCCAAGCACGTAGGTGTTACGTGCTTGACTTTCCTCGCTTGTAGTTTAAAAAGTAAAAACAACAAATACTCACCTGACCCCTTGTTGGATCCGGCCGGGTCTCCTCTTTAATTTGGTGCCATCTGATCCCCCGTGGGGGGTCGGATGGCTCCAGGAGAGCCCCCGGAATAGGCCGCCCCCCCCCCCCCCGCTTCTGCAGCAGCAGCTTCTAACTGTAAAAAAAAAAAAAAATAAAAATGACATTCACTTACCTGTGTGTGCGCTGGCTCCCGCTGTCCCTCCTCTTCACCTGGGGGGCCTCCGATCCCCCCCCAGGACTTACCGATCTTCAGGAGAGAGCCTGGGAGGCTCTCTCCTCTCTTCTGCACGATGGCGGCCGCCATCATGCCTCTAAGCCCCGCCCCCTTGGGGGCGGGGCTTATGAAGTCATCCCGGCCCCGATCTCAGGCTTCAGCCTTCTCAGCTTCTCAGATGCCGGTGATCGGTGCCCTGGAAGGAGGTGGCAGGAGATCCTCTGATCTCCTGCCTTCTCCTTCTCTGGATGCCGATCACCGGCATCTGTCAGCTGAGCGGCGAGGGACAAGAGCTTGCAATCGAAGGTAAGTACAGTAAAAAAAAATTTTTTTTTTTTCTAATAAAATACTTTTTATTATTGTGTGGTGTTTTTTTTTCACATTAACCCTTTGTGAGCTGGTAAGGGGTCCATGAGACCCCTTATACCAGTTCACAAGGCTGGGGGGGTGGCAAGTCACCTGCCCTAGCGGGTGGCTTGCCATTAACCCCCGCACCCCCATTACCTGCCTCCCCAAAGGCCAGGGGGGGGCAGAAGAGCCCGGGCCCACATAGGCTATGTGGGCTCGTAGGCTGCAGGGTGGGGGGGCCACCAAAGCTGGCCCCCCCACTCTGTGCCTACAAGCCCCCATAGCTGGTCCCGGGCTGGTTACTTTGGGTAAGGGGGACCCCACGTCATTTTTTTTTTTTGGATTTTGAAGGGTTTTTAACCCTTCAAAATCCAAAAAAAAATGGGGTCCCCCTCCCCGGGAAGGGGGACCCTATGTCATTTTTTTTTTAATTAACCATTTGTCATCCAGCAGCTATAAAAGGCTTCTGGGCAGGAAAGGGTGTCTACCTATACATATGTGGTATCGCTGTAACCGGGAGAAATTGGGGTTTCTCACGCAATAAGATTTTATTGACAAACTTACATTTTTTATTACAAAAAAACTCTACAAATTGTAAAAAAATGTTTTTTTTTTGTTTTTTTTCACACATTTCACCCAAAAAAATTGAGAATACACCTAAAAAATACAAACAAGACATTTCATGTTAAAGCCCAGACTCTGTTGAAAAAAACAATATATAATTTTCCTGGGAAATCCCTGGAAATCCCTTCAAAAATGACAGTTGAATATGTGTAGCGCAAAATGGTGAAACATCGTCTGGCAACAGGGAGTGGCAAATGCTGCAGGTAGGCTGGCAGCGAAAGGGTTAAAGTAAACTATTTTTCGAAGTCTATTAGATATCTATAAGTGAATTAGTGGATTACACCTCCCACCTTACACAATGTGATACTATAAAGAAGAGCACTTATAAAGTCCCTTGAAGAATGAACATTGCATCAATTTCCGATTCTACCAGAAGATGGCAATATAACAAAGGAAAATACTGTAAGCCATAGCTGTTACCTCAATGCAAACAAGTAGCTGAAGTAGTTTTAACCTGCATGTGGGAAATCCTTCTTGTTTTTCTGTTAACTGCTGGGGCATGGAGTCACTGAATGTTGGGTTCTTCTGTCATTCAGCTTTCAGCTTAAAGGAACTGCCTTGCAAAATCACTCAATATTAAAAAGCCATATGAATATGCTGGATATTGAGAAGGAGGAGCTACTTATACACCTCAGCTGAAAGAAATTTCCACCAAACTTGTGGTATTCTTCTCCTAAAAGAATAAAATCCATGGGTGGCAGGTTTTTGAGCACCCATTCCGCTTTTGCAGGGACGAGCTGCTCCATTCCAATTTCTTTTTTCTGAGGCAGCCTGTCGGTAGCATTGCATGATGTGTAAAAGCATCTACACACATCAAAAAAATGTCAATAGCAATAAGCTGTTATTCCAACTCAGGAGCAAGACCATTAGAGTTGGACAGAACTTCCCTGGAAAAGCAGAATAGTACGTTCAAATCCCGTCACCCCAGATCCTTCTTCCTTCCCATTAAAAGAAAGAAGACTTTTTATGCATAGGTGTATAAATGACTCATCCTCTTGCTATATACCTAACAGATTTATTTGGATTTTTATTTATGGGACCATTTTTTTTGCTATAATGCTCCTTTAAGTTTCATAATGGCTGAGGCTTTGTGTTTCCTGTCCACATTTATTATCATTAACTGGACTTCCATTTTGCATGCCTTTCATTTTTTTTTCTCCCCTGTGCTCCTCTTTTATTCTTCTTAGTTCACCATCCAGGAAATAAGTTAAAGAGAACTGACTCCGTCTCTTCCATAGGTTTGGGTAATTGCTCTCTATTTGTAGAAGTGCTTGCTTGTCTTCATAACTTAAGGAAGGGCCAGACCATAACATTAGGTTCAGTACTTGAAAGGAAGCCTCTGTCCCTGCTGTCCAAAGCAATACAAATTTCAACCTCCTACATATGTGTTACACATTATCATCATAATATCTTTATACACGTTTGTGTGCTATGAGGCTTTACCCCCTGGTGCACACTTGAAGTATTGAAAAATGTGTATGTACGTATATCTATTTTAGTTACATTTTAATATCTTATCTTAGTAAAAAAAAAAAAAGGCTTGCGTTTCGGTGAAAGAACAGAATAACTAGTCAAACTGTCTACTTGATGTACCTTTTCACACCTTACATAATTAAGGCCGACCTGTAACCTACAGCGGCCCTTAAGTGTTTTCAGCTTTAGATGAGAATTAGATTACATTATCTGGCCAGTCTATGCAATACAAGTGAAACTAGTCAGTTTATATTTATTAAGCAAGGCTGCCCATCATATATCATTTTCCTATTGGGCCTTGTGACTGGTACCCAGATTGCCTGCATGTCCTTCAACCTTTGTAGAGGTCTGGTGAAACTCAAAATACAGTGACATTTCACAGGTTGCTATTGTAGTATAGGCCAAAATATAAAACACATTTTTGCAGCTTACTGGTTGTGATGTTATCTAAAAATATTAATCTCGATAATTTTTTGTTGCTTCTGTTGAACTAACTTTAAACTTACATTGCTTTTCTGCATGTTAATGTATATGTATGTGTTGCTAAATGTATATTAGGTACTTGCTTTTTTAAGTAAAAACCTTGTGTGAACTGTTTCTGAAACATATATATCATTTATTTAATATGTTGTATCGCTGACCAGCCTATTTAAATCTGAAACTTGCTTTGCCATCAACATTGCCCCTAAGGGCAGATCAGTTAATAACATGTTAAAATTATTTCTAACAGCAAGGGGAAGGACAAATCTAGAGCTGCGAGAGAAATTTATACTTCCAGAGGGGGTATCCCAAGGAATGACCCCCTTCAGGTCCCGCGGGCGAAGGTCTAAACCGTCTTCCAGGACTGCCTCCCCTACCCGGTCCAGCTCCAGTGCCAGCCAGAGTAATCACAGCTGTACGTCTGTCCCATCCTCGCCTGCCACTCCTGCCAGTGGCTCAAAGGTAAGGCCTAAGAAATGCCCAGCAAATAAGGATTAGCAATATCAGAGATGCAACGTAAGATACACAATGTAGTCGCTTAGCTTACTTCTGCAGAGAATTCCTTGCGCTCCTCTGTGGTTTCATTCTGTGTGCAATTGTCACTAACTGTATTTGCCGTGTTTAATATACGGACAAGACCTTTTCCTTTGTCTCTGGACTTCAAAAGTTCAAAGCAACAGCGATTTAGAAACACAATGCTGTGACTTTACAAAATGTCTCTTGTCTATACTATCTGTATTCTCAGCACCCATTGAGGTGTCATTGAAAAAATAATTGTTACTGGGAGTAGGCACATCTAAAGTTTTAAAGCTAGCTTTCCGGGCTTTTGCAAATATCCTAGACCTATAAATATCAAAATGTAACTGACTGGCACAGTATGTCTCTTATAAATAATAATAATATATTAAAAAAAAGAGTATGAATACAACCCTTGCTTTGTGACCTTTCTAACAAAATGTTTTACTTACCACCTTATTTGACTTTCTATTTCAATAAGGAAATTGCTGCCTCTTCCTGAAACCACATAATATATTGTGTGTTCCCCGGTATAGCCATGGTCAATGAGTACTAATACCTCAATTGGCAGATAAAAAGATAATTGGTTCATTTGAACTTTTATTATCAAACCTCACATGGACTTTTACACAGATCATGGCCTGCCAGAGGCTCCCTGCTTACCTTAAATGTGATGCCACAACATGTTCCAAACTTGGGGGTCAGTACGAGGCCAAACTAAGGATGACCATTGACTGGCCATCGTGCATAGATGCACACATCTGGATGGCCAAGACCTGGAAAATGTGGCACCTGGCTCCACACACTGGGCTGTGAGAGAAGAATCAGTGGTGTATGGACAAACTGTAAGGTAAGCAGGGAAACTTGTGCCCTCTGGCAACCTCCCCCCTGATCTGACGTCTTTGGGGGCCCACGCCATATTCAGCAGTACTAGTCTCTGCCCCCAGTCACTTTCTATGGCTGTTCTATTTTGATGTCCCCTCCAAACACTGTTACATATATAAATGTAAAATGTGTGATACAAGTTTTTAACACAGTATCATACTTCTTGGTTTAGAAAACCCATGGCCATAGATCAGAATCCTAGGCTCACCTGTCCACAATAGAAGCAACATCTTGCTTCTTATCAGTTTATAGTGTAAAAGATGATCTCTGAGACAAATGACCAGATATTAATATGCAATAATGGTGCCGTTACATACTGTGTCCATATAGCCACATGGTTCTTTATTCCAAGTATGCGGCACGCCCTGCTCCAGTAATGATTCATTACGTCTGAGATATAGTCCACAAGAGGGTGCTTTACTGCAGAGATGGCAAAAAAGAGGCCCCTCCCGGTCCTTATATACCCGGGACCTCCCACGACATTCCCCAGTTTAGTCTCTGCAGTCAGTTGCGAAGGTCAGATGATGGCTATCTCTCCTCGCAGGTAAGCCGGGCTGCCCAGCCCCCGGCCCTGTGTCCTATTCCCACCCGTGCCACTACCTGCCTCCCAGCTTTGGCTGCATGGTCGGGTGATGGTAGGCAGCACCTATTAGAGCTCCACCGCAAATCCCCCACCAAAGGGTAGGCGGCACAGGTTGGTGAGCCTGACATGGGATGCCCCGTCCGATCATAGCCCTCACTACATTAACCAAATGTACTTTATGGGCTTATTTCCCTTTTCTCCCTTGTCCGGTTAGTCGGGGGGGGGGGGGGTTCCGGTGTTCGTGTGAAGTGCTTTTGACTTTCTTGTTGTTCTTCACTGTGTGTTTGTTCTTCTTGTAACAGCGCTGGCACCTGCTCAGCGCTCCTTCCTCCTCTCCTCCATTATTACCAGTATGTGTGAGTGAACTTTGAATGGCAGCAGGCCAGTGACGTCATCGGTTGCTGGGGGCCGGGTGATAGGCTGCCTGGCCTTTCTGCTCGGTCCCCGCGTTCCCGGGGGGCGGGGCCTAGCGCCCGTCGCGCTCCGCTGGCTGCTATCGAGTGTGAGCTGCGGTTCTGTGAGTGCCCTCCGCGGGCTTTATTATTGCCACTGTTATGCTTATAACATTGTACATTGTCTTATAATGTATTATACATGCCACATTGAATGGGAATTTTTTTTGCATTGATAATCACCATATGGAGGCATCTCAGAATTATGTGACCGGGGTCCCTCCGGGACAAGACCGGCTGTGTACAGCGTGTGGACAGCCCCATGCTGATGCGGACAGAGCACGGGTCTGCGGACCCTGTGCTGAAAAAAGTACTGGCCTCGAGTCAGGGTTGCCAGTGGCTGCGCCTCGTTTCAATACACCTGTTTCCCCGTGCTTAAATCTCCCTCCTGATGAGTCGCACTCGAGCGGGAATGACCAGCAAGTCGTGCCGCGCAGACTGCCTACGGCTGATCAGGTGATTTCGATGTTGGCAGAGCGCTTGGGCCCTGGTAAGAAGCGGTCCCTTACGCCTGCGGTTTCGCCCATTCCTTCTGAAACTGAGGAGTTCACTACTGAGCAGTGTTTTGCTCTTTCTGATGAAGGTGAGCTGTTCTCTGACTCAGGCTCATCTGACGAGGGGCCGAGGAGTCAAGATGATACAGGCCCTGGTTCCTGGGGCCTGTGTGACACCGATGTATTACTGATAAAGATCTTCGAGGTCTTGTCTATCTCTCTCCCTGGTGAGGCTCCCAGGCCTAGAAGGGAGAGTTTCCATACAGCGACGCCGCGTTTGGAATTTATGGAGCAGGATCACTTCCAGGCTCTTGTACTCAAAGAATGGCAATGTCCTAGTAAACTTCCAGGGGTTCCAGGAGACTGGGATTGGAAATACCCCTTTCCCCCTGAGGTGGTTAACTGTTGGTCATCACCTCCCGTGGTGGATGCACCGATTATTGGGGTTCTTAACCCCCCCTTTATTGCAGCCCCTACTTATCGTACTCTTCGGGATTCTGAGGACCGGCGCATTGACAGGCTGGCTTCCCACGCCTTTTCTTGTGCAGGTATGGCTCTGCGCCCGGTCTGTGCCGCGGCCATCGCTACAGTGCCGCTAGGACCCTCATCAGAAGGATGATTGATCATCAACCTGAGGATCTCCCCTGGGATGTGTTTAATGCACTCGCCAGTTGTGATGTATTTGTAAGGTTTATCCTTTTAGCGCTGGATGACACCATTAGGATGTGTGCAAGAACTTCCGCCCTTGTGGTAGCTATACGCCGCTTGGTCTGGCTGCGACAGTGGGGTGTTGACGATGCTACAAAGAAGACTCTTACTGGGCTTCCCTTTAGAGGGCGACACCTAATCGGGGCCCGTCTGGACCTGTTTGGAAAAAAGGGCAAAACACCCCTTCGCAGAAGACGGTCTCGGCCTTCTTGGGGCAGGGGCACCCCCCCCCCCCCTATGTTAGTGTCAAACCCGAACCAGGGGTGTCCTTCCAGCTTTTTGGAGTAGATTCCTGCCCCAGGAGTGGCAGACAACGCCCTGGCCCCTCCGGCAAGACTAAGTCCAAATCTTTAACCCACACCCCCCAAGCATGATGGGGCTCCCTCACCCGTCTGGGCGAGGGGATGGCCGCAGCACCTTGCTCCTATCTGGAGGCGTCATGCCTCGTTCTGATGGGTTCAGGCGGAAGTTTCCTCTGGATGCAGGATAGTGTTTCCAGAGATTGTCAGGATGCTTCTGGTCCCTGTCTCTCTTCAGGTGTTGGCGCAGGCCACGCGCTGCCGGCGAGGTCTGGGGTCACTTGCAGGTTGCCCTTAACAGGCAGAGGCAGGGGCCTCTACACCAACCTTTCCACATTCCCCCAAAAGGATGAGGCACTCTGCCCATTCTGGCCTTCCATAGGTGCGGCAATTTACATCCACAGGCGGTTTCTGCATGGTTTCTCTGAGTTGGGCCGCCGGTGCCCTGTGTCCAGGGACCTCTTGCCGTCTGTGGAGATCTAAGATGCTTATTTAATTGCCACTGTGTCTTCTGGGCACCAAGGATCTTACAGGTTAGTGTTGGAGGTCCTGCACTGCTGATTGTGGCCTTGTTATCTGGCCTCTCTTCTGCTCCCAGGGGTGTGATGGGGGTGATGTCTCTGGTGAGACCAAGGGGGCGTCCGCGCGAGGAACTGCCTGGTCATCCTTCTTTGCTTCCCAATCTCTACGTCAGGCCGAGTTTGTTACTCGGCTGGTGGTGTCCTTTGGGAGTCTTTGGATGGGTGCTCAATCACCTCAATTCCTAATTTTCCCCTTATTTGGTATCTCCATTTCTAGGGTTGAACTTGGATTCGGTTCAGGCGGGAACCTGCTTCCTTGACTATGAAGTGGACAATCTGGTTACATGGGCTCGGTCCCTCTTTGCTGTTTCCGTCTTTTCGCCAGGCTGGATTGCGGCTGGTGGGCCTGTTGGTGGCTGCTCAAAGGTTGGCTCTTCTGCAACTTATATTGTAAATGCTGGACTGGGTTCCAGCTTCCCTGGAGCTGGGTATGTGTACCCTTTCACCTTGGTATGGTGGTTCCCCTTGAGACTGTTGTACTCAAGGAACCAGTCAGGGGGCACCCTATTCCCTGCGTCTTCCTGTAGATGGATACCAAATCTATCAGGTTGACGGAGGGGGGGTTTTTTCTTCTAAAATCCCCTGTGGTTCCGGGGGAGGTGGGACCTTTAGGGGTCCGTTCACCTGTCTAATTTTTGAAGTGGTAGGCTTTCAGGTTGGCTCTATCTCACTGGACTTCTCCCTTGTGGGATCTGTCTATTCGGGGCTCCTTGTTCTGTCTGACGACAGGGACTGTATTCATTATCTGTGTGGACGCGGAGCAGGCTGATCCCCCAGGAAGGTATCTGACCCTGATCTGGGTGGAGGACAGCGTTCACTGCATATCAGCGATATTCGCTCCGGTGGATGTCCTTCTGCGACAGGATGTGCTAATTCTTGTGTCACTATGTGATCCATCTAGGGTGGATCTTTTTGGGCCCCGTCACTTTCATGGGTTCTAGCCCTTGTTTTCCCTGTCTCAGATTGTTCTGATCTTGGTCATGAGCCTTTGGGCCTAGCCTTTACTTGGATGGATGTCCCTTCTGGTCCTAGGGAAGTTTTGGCTTCTGTCCGGCGTGTTTCTGAGTTTGCGGCTCTGTGCATTCAGGCCCCCTACTTTGAGAGACATCAGGACAAGGTGGTTTTCCGCGTTAAACCAGGCTTCTTGCCTAAAGTTGTCTCTGCCTTTCACCTCAATCAGGACATTGTGCTTCCTTCCTTGTGCCCTAATCCTGGTAATGACAAAGAGAGGGCCTTGCATTCTCTGGACGTTGTCAGGAACTTGAAATACTACCTGGTGGCTACAGCGCCTTTCAGGAAGACGGACGCCTTGTTTGTGGTACCCTCTGGTCCTAGGAAGGGTTTGGCGCCGGTCAAGTCCACGATTAGTAAATGGATTCGTCAGGCCATTTTTAGGGCCTATTCTGCTAAAGGGAGGGATCCTCCTTTCCGAGTCACTGCTCATTCTACCCGTGCTGTTGGTGCTTCTGTTGAACAAGTTTATAAGGCTGCTACTTGGTCTTCTGTTCATACCTTTTCCAAGTTTTACAAGGTTGATGTTCGGGCCTCAGCGGATGCTGTTTTTGGCCGCAAAGTTCTGCAGGCGGCAGTGGTTTGAACTGCGCATTGTTGCGTTTTGGGATCCCCACTCGTTGTTGGACACTGCTATTGGATGTCCCAGATGTTATGAATCATTACTGGAGCAGGGCGTGCTGCATACTTGGAATAATACCATTCTGTGAATACTCACCTTGTAGAATGGGTATTATAAGTATGCAGCACGCCCTGCTCCATCCCACCCTGAGTTTTTCTTCTTGGATCCTCTATATGGTGAATGTTTTCTTGTTAATATTGTTAATCTTGTTATTGGCTTCTCCTGGTTCCCTTACTGCTTTTCTATACTGGGGAATGTCGTGGGAGGTCCCGGGTATATAAGGACCGGTTTGCCATCTCTGCAGTAAAGCGCCCTCTTGTGGACTATATCCCAGACGTAATGAATCATTACTGGAGCAGGACGTGCTGCATACTTATAATACCCATTCTACAAGGTGAGTATTCACAGAATGGTATTATTGGTCACAGCATGCATTTATTTAAGAATTGCTATAATCATGGAGTTTTTCTTGCTGTTCAGGGCCTGGCAATGAGAGTGGCTTTGGCCCTTCTTTAACAAGATATAAATTGGTCTAGGCTTTTTGTGCATAACAGCTGCCTATTGAACAGTCTTGCCTGATATCATGGCCGTCCATGAGTTTCACAAGCTGTCCATGCCTTAAGTCCTTTTATGTTTGCCTTTGTGTTGCTTCATTTGTGCTTTATTTTATTCGTGGACATGTATATTTTCTTTTGCAAACTCATCTCCCTTATTCATCTTCACTCATTTCCCTGCACCGTCCTGTCTGGCATTGCCCCTTCCACAGACTCCACAACAAATATCTCGCTGTTACGAGAAGCCCTGGCTTATAAACAGCAAGGCCAGCACCCCTATTAGGGGCTCAGACTACCTGGACTTCCACCTTCCATCGTGTGAGGTAGAGTATGGTGCTTCAGCTCCTAGACTCTCTGTCCCTTTCCATTTTCCTGCCTCAATTTAGGAGCATCTGTTGCCTCGACTAACAATCGCCATGTCAATCTAATCAGCTGTGTATCGTACGGAAAATAATTGTTGTCTTTCTGATGATTAATTTTCATACGGAAGTAATCTAAATTGAAAGGTTTATCTTTACTTAAATAACCATTTTTTACTAGATCCAGGTGCATGTCTGTTTCATTACACTTTGATTTTTCTGTAATTTATTTATTTTTTCAATATTCTCATTTTTGGGTTAAGTGTATACACAACTATAGCCCTAATGCATGATGATCAGTATTTATCAGCTGTATATCCACCTAACAAAACACCGAAAGCATGTCATTTCATAAAAGTACACTCAGCTTCATTTTTATCACATTCTTTTAGTTTTTCTCTTTTAAATATCTCCTCAAAATACACGTCTTTTACTGTAGTTGTTTTTTAGTATGCTTCTTATTTAGTATATTGAAGTATTGGGTTGTGGATTTTATCAAATAATTGGTTTCTTATGTGTTAAAATAAATATTAAAGGGGTAAAGCTTGTACTTGAACATGCACATGAACCAAAACTTGGAATTTTTTCTATCCTGGCTTTTGGTCCTTGTTTTTGTAATGCACAGCTATGAGAAACGGCATTCTATGCCGCAAATATGAATGAGCTGCATAGTACCCTGATAAACCGCAGAGCAGCACAGCACTGACAGCCTCCTTCAATCACTCCCCTCAGGCTGTGCATGCCCCCGCGCCAGCCAATCAGACAGGCCTGGCGCAGGCATTCACATCAGCCAGGGGGATCCCCTGTCATTTTACGATTATCCCAGGAGAGTTCTAACAGAGAATCATTCCAAATCTTTTAGACTCTAGGGCTGACCAAACCAACCACTTAGACTAAATATAAAGTATGTATATGTATATATATATATATATATATATATACCCAGTGTACATAAACTAAAATTCTTTTAATTTAATTTTATTTTCTAGTGCTACAGCATAATATTTGATCGCAATATTAAGATCGATTAAGTAACAATAATTAAAACAAAAGACGCAAAGTTGCTAACCTCATAAATATCTGCAACAAAGGGGACTTGCAACAGTGAGGTAGTGGCCAGAGGAAAGCTTAGCCCACTTTAGGCATTGTAGTCTTGACCTGTAACCTGCACAATTGCCATGGTGCATGGCTTTTCTGCTACAGTGACCAGCAGGGGATTGTGGTGATTGGGTCCGTTTTTATTTATTGCCTAGGCTTCGTGCTGTGGGGTAGGGTGGATGGAGGGGGGGCTCCCCTGGTTGGAGAGGGGGGACCTTGACTGATTTGAGGTCCTCTTTAATTAGGCTTTAAATATTTACATAAAGAATTATTATTGCTTTTGGGCCTTTCTGGGGTTAATGTTGCAGTATTTATTTTATATTTCAGTAGTGTAGTTATTGATCCACAATAACCTTAGCACCACACAGGCATGCAAGGGAATGAGGCTTAGCATTTATACGCTTTATACCAATCTTCTTTTTTTTTTCTTTTTAAGGTAACACCTGTCCAGGGTAGCAAAATGAAAAAAGCTGCCATTCACACAAGCCGGTCTTCCCTCACAGGAGATATGTCTGGATCCACTCCTGGTGCCAAATCCGGTCGACCTGGTGAGTACATAAAAATACAGATTACAGATCACTCTGGTGACTGAACTCTTGCTTTATTTTATTTCTTTAGTTTTATAATGTATACTTTCTCATTTTCCTTGTAACTGCAATTATGTGACAGTTTAATTGTAACTGAACAGATTAGCATATGGCAGGCCAGTCACCGTAATACTGCTTCCTGTCTTTTTATGAATATCGCGACATATACTTTAGTAAAAAAAAAAAAAAGAATCACAGGCTGATTTTGGGCACTGGGCTGGGGGTGGAAGGTGGAGACATAAACCTCCCTCTGAGTATAGGTGCACATAAATGTTATCCCCATAGTTATTGTGCCATGGCTTAGCTATTTAGTTGAGCTACCACTTTCCACAATTCTCTTGATTATTTAATAAATTAAGAGTGAAGAGGAACCAAAAGGTTTTATTAGGATACCTCTTTCACAAGACGTTTTTGTCACCCAATCAATGTAGCAGCCATCTTCTGCAGTGATTGGGTGACAAAAGTATCAGGATTAAGCAGCATGACCCGAACAAGGTACGGTAAGTAGAATTTTTTCTAAATTAATATGTCCAACAAAGTTAGTGGAGAGAGGGTGACAAGGAACTATTTATTATTTAGTATGGAACTTCTTTAAACAAGTGGAAGGTGCTTACAATAATTTACACTTTTACTGCTGTAGCTGAAAGAGACAGGTCCTGGCTCATCTCTCCTGCAGATGCTCACCTCACCTCACCTCTCCTGCAAATGCTCACCACATCTCTTCTGCAAATGTTCACCACATCTCTTCTGCACTCCTCCTTGTCAATGTTAAGATTGCAGTGACCGCCCATCCTCACCACCCCCTCCAGTTATGCCCCCCCCGGTCATGCACAGGGATTCCTAGGGTCATCCCCTGGTTACGTCACACCACTGCCCACTCTATTCACTGCAATGGAGGCAGGCACTTCCTCAGTGTGCTCCAGGGGTACCTCTTCAGCCCTCTTGGACATGGTCCAGGTAGCTTAAACCAGACCAACACCCGTTTTTACTTTAACAGGTGTTGATCCCGCTGTCTGCTCATCACAAGAAGCTCGGGGGGGGGGGGGGGGCAACCAGAATGCATCCATAATGCTGAAGCCCTCTTTGCAGATAACCGCACAGAACGCTTGTAATAGGACCTTCCAGTGGCCAGTGAAGAGGACGCTACTACAGCCCACATTATCATCCGGCGGCCAATCGTGGGACTCCTTTTCCGGCGCTTGCTCGTAATGAATGAGTATAACAAGCGTTCCCAGCATTATGGATGACCTCCGAGCTTCTTGTGATCAGCACACAGCGGGACCAACACCGTTAAAGTAAAAACGGGTGTTGGTCCGGTTTAAGAAAACTTTTCTCTTTGCCAAATCTCGAAAACTTGCTAATGCTGCTGTGTGTCCTCTTTTCCAAGTGTACAGCACGGGCTGTTTCATTTCAATCATTACTTCTGGGTATTCCACCACAAGGTGGCGCAGTTGACTGCAGAAGACCCCCGGTGTTTCTCTGCAGTCATGACTGCGAAGACCAGAAGGTGGCACTCTGTTATTCGCAGGCGAGCAGGGCAACCAAGCCTGCGGCCCTGTAAGCCTATTCCCACCCGTTTCTGGACCCTCTTGCCTCCCAGCCTCGGCTGCTCGGATCGGGTGACGGTAGGGGAACACCTGGGGTCGGGTGTTCGGTGAGCTCTGCTCCAGGCCGCAGACCCTGTACCGAAGGGTAGCCGGCCATAGGCATATGGTGAGCCTATAGGGGGATGGGAGATACCACTGCTGCCTGTGTGTCCCCGTGTTCTGGGGTGAGTTGTGTTTGTTTTTGGGGGTTGTGATTTACTTGTTCCCGGGCTCCTCTCTCTATTCTAAGTGTGCCATACACTCCACTTCGGTCTTCATGACATCTGGGTAATCTCCGAAGATGAACTTCTGCAGGGATGAATTTGCAAAAAAGAAAGCCCCTCCCGGTCCATATATACCGGGGACCTCCCACCAATTCCCCAGTTCCTTCTCTGCAGGGAAGGCGGCAAGACAGAAGATGAAGACTTCTTTACTTACCGGTAAGCCGGGCTAGCGCCCGGCCTTCTATTATCCCTATCACTGCCAGGACCCTTCTAAATTGCCCTATATTGAGCCTCCCAGCTTAGGCTGCGGGTCCTGGTGAAGGTAAGAGCACCCTAAGGGTGCAGCAGGAGCACTGCTCCACCGTGAGACCTCGCTATGGGGTAGGCGGTTATCCAGGTTTCTTGATGATCCTGGTGTGGGATGCCCCGTCCTGTTAGGCTTATGGCAGGCTCCTGGCAGGATTCCCCCCTTCCGGGTCCCTTATTCCCCTCCGGGGGGGGAGTTGTCTGGCCTGGCCGATATTTCATTTTCCCCAGCCTGTTTTACTGTGTGTGTGTGTGAGTGTTTGCTGCCATACTGACATTCCAGGGACTAATTACAGCCTGGGGGAGCTTCTCCCCCCTCAGGCTGCATTCGGGAAGGGGGGGTGGACCGGGCTCCCGGCGCGGCCGCGGTAGCCCTGCTCCCTTATTTGGCGCGATTGCTATACTCGTTTTCTAGGGGTCCGCGTTGCTGGGAGGGGGGCGTGGCCTCGGCAAACGCGCATTCTGCGCTGGCCCGCCCTCCCCGCTCTCCCTCCTCAGGCACGAGGCTGCGTGGGGGCCATCTTCTCTGGCAGGCCGCACAGCAATCGGTGTGGTAAGGGCCCGATGGCCACCTCCTTAGCTTGTGTGTGTGCGGGGGCCCCTATTTAGCGGGGGCCCTCACTGGTCTGATACATTTGTGTGTGTGTGCCTTAATTGCACTCTCTGGCTGGGATGTGGTATATATATATATATATATATATATATATATATATATATATATATATTGTAAGGTTATGGCCATTTTTACACAGCTCTGCACTTATGTTGCCTTTTTTGTGTGTTACAGGTTGCCCTGTATATGTGCATATTAAGGGGTCCCTCCTGGTCCTGGGGTCCCTAGTGAAAAATTGTCCACCTAAAATCCTCCCACCGGGAATTTTAAGGGGCATCCCGGGTTACTTATGTCTGCGGTCTTGTGACTGACCACAAAAATTCACCATATGGAGGCTGCACAGGATACTGGGCTCGGGATCCCTTTGGGACAATCCGGGCCATGTGTGGGGTGCGGGGAATACCTTACGGGGGAGAATGTGCTGATCTGTATACCATGCGCACAAAGGGCCATAATGCGGCAGTCTGGTACCCAGCCTTCTGGGTCGGCTCCTCTCGCTTCATCGCCTTCCCCTCCCCACCTTATCCGTACCCCAAGTGACATTGGTACCAGTGGGGAGTCGCTTGTTTGGGCTAGGTTGGCCAGCATAGAGAAAATTGTTGCTAGCACGGTGGGCAAGAAGGCCCAGGCTAAAAAGAGACATTTGTCATCGGCCCAGCCATTGTGGGATATTGACGACGAGTCAGCTGATTGTCAGATTATTCCCCGTTACAGGAGGGGGAATTGTATCAGGATTCAGAGGCTGACTATGTTCAGTCTGGGAATTCCAATGTCGGGCAGGCGCTGGGGGATGCCGTAGATACGGCCACTGTTTTGTCACATTTATTGGAGGTGTTGGATATTGAACCGCCTGCGGCGCCCCCTCTTAAGAAGGGGGAATTTTTGGGGGCCTGCAAGCCCCGTCTGGAATTCCCTACCCAGGGTCATTTTGATGCGCTGATCCTTAGAGAATGGGAGAGGCCCAGTCGGCTTCCTGGTGTGCCTCAGGGATGGGATAAGAAATATCCTTTTCCGGTGGAGGCGGTTAAGCGCTGGTCTTCTCCTCTCGAGGTTGACGCGCCTGTATTCCAAGTATGTCTCACATCCTGCTTCGGAAGATTAATTACACGTGGGTTATAGTCCAGTAAAGGGCGAACTTCTGCAGAGATGACTAGAAAAAGAAGCCCCTCCCGGTCCATAAATACCTGGGACCTCCCACACATTCCCCAGTATTCTCTGCAGGAATCGGCGAGCAAGTCAGAAGATGGCTGTCTCTTCCTTGCAGGTACGCCGGGTTCACACTCGGCCATCTTTATCCCTATTTCTGCCCGGACCTAATTAATTTTAAACCCCTATGCCTCCCAGCCTAGGCTGCAGGTCTGGGTGAGGGTAGGATACACCTTAACAGGTGTACTTATAGGAGCCTTGCTCCTCCGTGAGACCCCATAACGGGGTAGGCGGCTACCAGGTTGGTGATCCTGGTTTGGGATGACTTGTCCGTCTCATAGCCCTCGCTTCACTATTAAGTTGCAGCTATCGGCTTCCTCCCATTACCCCCCTTTTCCCGGATGGCAGGGGGGGCCCTTTAATCTCTCCCTCATCTCCCCTCACAAAACCATTTCACGTGACCAATGCTTCCCACGTCTTTATTGGGTGTGTGAGTGTGTGTGTATTATGCTTGTGTACTTTTGACCTGGGGACTTCACCGCCGCGGGCTGTTCCTAGGCTGTGGCCGGCTCCGCAGCTTGCGGGGGAGCTCAGTCTGAGGAGGGGGCGGGGTGTGGCGCTTGGCGCGCATGGTGCTGCCCGCCCCCTACTATTAGCGCAAGCTGGCCCACCCTTCGTTATCTCTCCTGGAGCCGCCATTGCTGTGCCTCCCGGGACCTGGTAGAGCGTGAGTGCCCTCGGGCTGCTTTGTCTTCTAGGTCATACAATTGTGTTTATTTAGTTATGGAAGGCCAGAAGGGCCTTTTGTGTCAGTACATTCTTGTATATATATATATGTGCAAATTTATATATATAGGCTTGGCCATATATTCGTTATTACCCGGTCAATAGTGAATATGGTTCTATGACCTTTTTACATGCTTTATTTGATACCATTGTTATTGCGTGAATATGTGTGCATGTCTAAATATTATAGGGGTACCCTTATTATGTCTTTCAGGTGGGACTATTTACTAGTTTAAAGGGGTTTTCTCCCAGCCCTCTGTCCCTCTTTCAAATTGGGTCTTTTCCCTGTGTGATTATAAATCCTCCCACTTACAGACACTAAGGGGCATCGCGGGTAGCTTTATAGCGTAATTCCCATTGATCATTGCGACTATCAAAAAATCACCATATGGAGGCTTCCCAGGATACTGGACTCGGGGTCCCCTCGGGACAACCCGGTCGTGTGTGTTATGTGGGGCATCACTTTTGGGGGATAATGTGCAAAATTGCATACCATGAGCGCAACAGGCGCTTGTGCGGCAAGCTGGGCCTCGTGCGGACGGTTCTGCCCCGCTGGCCTCATCACCTACACCCCCACCGCCTGGTTATGACCCTAAGTGACGTTGTCACCAGTGGGGAGTCGCAATCTGATGTATGTGCAAGACTGGCCAACATTGAGAGAATAATTCCTAGCTCTGCGGCCAGGAAGGCCCCAGCTAACAGACGGCACGTGGCGCCCGCGGCGCCGGCCCTTGATTATGCTGATTTGGAACCCTTTGACTGGTCTGATTGTTCCCCGCTTGAGGAAGGGGAACTTTTCCCAGACTCTGACTCGTCTGAGGATCGGCAGTACTCTGGCGCTGATGCCGGTCCAGAGCGCGGGGATACTGTCGACACCCATAGGCTCCTTACTCAAATTTTTGAGGTACTTGCCATTTCCCCTCCTGCGGAGGCCCTTCCGCAGTGGAGGGAATTCTTTTTTTTTTTTTTTTTTTTGGAACTGCCAAACCCTGTTTGGAGTTCCCGGATCAGAAGCATTTTAACAATCTGATTCTTAAGGAAGGGAAAAAGCGTAGCCGGCTCCCTGGTATCCCTCGTGGGTGGGATAGAAAGTATCCTTTTCCTGTTGATGTGGTTAAACGCTGGTCGACGCGCCCGTCCTGGTTTTTGTCTAATACTTATGTCGTGCATACCCCGGTTTCCACTACCTTCAAGGATAGTGAGGACCGACGTATAGTTCAATTGGCATCACATGCCTTTGCTTGTGTGGGTTCGGCCTTGTGCCCGGTCTGTGCTTCTGCGCTTACGGCCGTGGCTACTAGAGCTCTAATTAGGGGCCTTTTTGGAAGGTTCCCAATTAGATCCTTGCAGTGAGGAGTTTCCAGCCTTGACTCATTGTGAGATGTTCATTGCTTTTGTCGTATCTGCCTTGGATGATACTATCCGTATGTGTAGCAGAACTTCGGCATTGCAGGTTGCTATACGCCGGTCGGTCTGGTTACGCCAGTGGGCAGCCGATGTTGCTACTAAGAAGGCGTTCACAGGACTTCCCTTCGTGGGTCTGCCCTGTTTGGTGATCGTTTAGACTCTGTTGCCAAAGGGGGTACGTTTCCTCAACGCAAGAAGCAGCGCCGGTCCTTTCGGGGTACCGGCTCATTTAACTCCTCTTTTCGTGGCTCTCAGTCAGGCAGTGGAACCTTTTTCACAGCATTCCGAGGAGATTCCTGGGGTAGGGGCAGAGGACGTGCCCGACCCGGGACTTCCTGGGGTACTAAACCCAAGTCCGTTGCCAAGTCCGCTCAGCAGTGAAGGGGGGCCCTCACCTTTGCTCGGGTCTGGACCCTAGAGGTTACAGACGTCTGGATCCGGGAGGTAATTTCCTCCGGGTACAAGCTGGAGTTTGCATGCCGGCCTCCTCCAAGATTCCTCAGGTCCCGGGTTCCATCGCACCCAGGGGCGGCACAGGGCCTTTTTTCTGGCGGTGCAAAACCTTTGGGATATGGGGGTAGTTTGTCCGGTTCCCCCCACAGAGAGAGGTCTGGGTTACTTTTCCAGCCTCTTTACGGTCCCCAAAAAAGTTGGCTCCATAAGGCCCATTTTGGACTTGAAAACTCTCAACCGGTTCATCAGAGCCAGGAAATTTCGCATGGAGACTCTGCGTTCTGCTGTCAACTCACTGTGTCCGGGGGACTCTATGACCTCCAATAGTTATCAAGGACGCTTACCTTCATGTGCAGGTTTTCCCGGGACACCAGAGGTTCCTCAGGTTCGTGGTAGACAACCAGCACTACCAGTTTGTGCCTCTTCCATTCGGGCTGAATTCGGCGCCCAGTGTGTTCACCAAGGTATTGGCGGGCGTGATGGCCCTTCTCAGAGTCCAGGGCATTCGTATATTGCCTTACCTGGACAACCTTCTCATTACGCCATCATCTCTCCACCATTCGGAGCTGGACACCAGGACGGTGGTGTCGACGCTGGAGAGGTTCGGGTGAGTAATCATTTACCCCTAGTCCTCTCTATTCCCGTCAAGGGTGGCTTTGTTCCTGGGCATGACTCTGGATACCTTTCAGACCAGGGTGTTCCTACCCCAGCCGAAGGTGGACGCTCTTCAGACATTAATTCGTCTTTTTCTGTCCAGCCCTCGTCTGTCCATTAGGCAATGCATGAGGCTGGTAGGACTGATGGTGGCTTGCTTCGAGGCAGTGCCATTTGCTCAGTTTCACATGAGACCCCTTCAGCTCCATCTTCTATCGGTTTGGGACCAATGTCCTCTGTCTCTGGATCAGACTTGTGTTCTGTCCCCTCTTGTCCGGCGGTCCTTCCGGTGGTGGATGGACCAGAGGAATCTCCTGGGGGCAGGTCCTTTCTTGCGCCCTGTTGGGAGATGGTCACCACGGATGCCAGTCTGTCAGGCTGGGGTGGCTTCTGGAGGGAACGTCAGTTCCAGGGGCTGTGGGGTCCTCAGGAGGCCCATATCCCCATCAGCATTCTGGAGCTGAGGGCGGTTCAGTTGGTGCTGTCGCACCTGACACATCACCTTCAGGGTTTACCAGTTCAGGTTCGCTCCGACAATCGGACAGCGGTCGCTTACATCAATCACCAAGGAGGGACTCGCAGCCGGAGTGCCCTCCAGGAGGTTTCTATGACTCTTGCTTGGGCCGAGAGCAATGTTCCATGCATATCGGCAGTCTTCATTCCAGGGGTGGAGAACCTGGAAGCAGACTCCCTGAGCAGAGGGACCTCTCGCCGGGGGGAATGGTCCCTCGGCAACAAGGTATTTCTATCCCTCTGTCGCAGGTGGGGGAGTCCAGAGGTGGATCTGTTTGCCTCTCGTCACAATCACAAGCTTCCGGCATTTGTGTCTCTGTCCCAGGACCCTCTGGCTCTGGCAGTGGATGCCATGTTTCTGTCCTGGCGGGAGCTCGGTCTCCTGTATCTGTTTCCTCCTTTTCCCATGGTGGGCAAGATGGTACTCAAGCTGGCTCAAGAGGGTGTGCCAGCAATCCTGGTGGCCCCAAGGTGGCCAAGACAGGTGTGGTTCGCAGACGTCGTCCAGCTGGCGGTCGATCAATTCAGGCTGCCTCTGGTTCCGGATCTGATCACACAAGGTCAGCTTTGTTTCCCCGATTTACAAATGCTGGCTTTGACGGTGTGGCTGCTGAACCCTTCATCTTAAAGGAAAAGGGTTTGTCTGAAGCCGTTGTCCAGACTCTTGTCAGGGCTAGGAAGAAATCTTCTTCTAATATCTACTACCGGACCTGGCGGACCTACATTGATTGGTGTGAGGCTAGGGCCTTTCCTTGTCGGGTGTTTTCCATTCCTCGGATTTTGGAGTTTCTTCAGCATGGTCTGGACATGGGTTTTCAGCTTAGCACTCTTAAGGGGCATGTGTCCGCTCTGGCAATTTTCTTTCTGAGATCTTTCGCTCTTCATCCTTTGGTTAAGACTTTTTTTCAGGGGGTCACTCATGTGCGCCCTCCTTGCATACCCATGTTACCTGTTTGGGATTTAAATTTGGTATTGTCTGCCCTTCAGGGTCCTCCGTTTGAACCAGTGCAGGATTCTGCACTATCCATCTTTACTTTAAAAGTTGCCTTTTTGGTGGCTATCACCTCTGTTCGACGTGTTTGAGTTGGCGGCTCTGCCCATTCAGGCCCCCTATTTTGAGAGACATCAGGACAAGGTGGTTTTCCGTTTTAAACCAGACTTCTTGCCAAAGGTTGTCTCTGCCTTTCACCTCAATCAGGACATTGTGCTTCCTTCATTGTGTCCTAATCCTAGCAATGATAAGGAGAGGGCCTTGCACTCTCTGGACGTCGTCGGATGTGTAAAGTACTATCTGGTGGCTACTTCGCCATTCCGGAAGACGGACGCCTTTTTTGTGGTGCCCTCTGGGCCCAAGAAGGGTTTGGCGCCCGTCAACTCTACCATTAGTAAATGGATTCGTCAGGCCGTTATTAGGGCCTATTCTGCTAAGGGGAGGGATCCCCCTTTCCAGATCACTGCTTATTCTACTCGTGCTGTTGGGGCTTCCTGGGCGTTTCAGCACCAAGCCTCTGTTGAACAAGTTTGTAAGGCTGCTACTTGGTCTTCTGTTCATACTTTTTCCAAGTTTTATAAGGTTGATGTGCGGGCTTCAGCGGATGAAAGTACTGCATGCTGCAGTGGTTTAATTTCTGCGCTGTTGCCTGTTGGGATTCCCACCCTTTTTGGACACTGCTATTGGATGTCCCACGTGTAATTAATCTTCCGAAGCAGGGTGTGAGACATACTTGGAATAATACCATTTTGTGATTACTCACCTGTAAAATGGGTATTATAAGTATGTCTCACACCCTGCTTCGTCCCACCCTGAGTTGTATCTTGGATCCTCTTTATGGTGGAACTTTTTTTCTCATGGATTTTATTGGCTCTTCCTGGTCTCCTTACTGCTTTCTTATACTGGGGAATGTGTGGGAGGTCCCAGGTATTTATGGGCCGGGAGGGGCTTCTTTTTCTAGTCATCTCTGCAGAAGTTCGCCCTCTACTGGACCATAACCCACGTGTAATTAATCTTCCAAAGCAGGGTGTGAGACATACTTATAATACCCATTTTACAGGTGAGTAATCACAAAATGGTATTTTTAGGTTTGACCAACTCTTCTGTGCTGAACACCCCTGACGCCACCTCCCTTAAGGATGGCGAGGATAAGCGCCTTGATCAGATGGCGTGCCACGCATTTGCCAACGTGGGCTCGGCCCTGCGGCCTGTTAGTGCGTCTGCCCTGGTGTCGCTTGCTATCAGGTCTCTTATCAGGGGCTGGCTGAATAACGCTCAGTTTGATCCAGCTGGTGCTGAGTTCGCTATCCTTAAGAAATGCGAATTGTTCATGGATTTTGTCATGGCTGCAATGGAAGATTCTATTGTCGTGTGTAGTAGGACGTCAGCCTTACTGGTGGCTATGCGCAGATTGGTCTGTCTCCGCCAGTGGACAGCGGGCGTTGGAGCCAAGAAGTCGCTCACAGCTCTTCCCTTCCTGGGTTCGCGGCTGTTTGGAGATTAATTGGATGCTGTTGCCAAAGGAGGTAAGTTACCTCAGTGGAGGAAACAGCGCCGCCCATTTCGGGGGGCGGGCTCGTTCACTCCTTCCTTTCGAGGGGCCAGAACGACTAGGGGTTTGGCCTTCTCAGGTGTCAGGGGCTCTTCCTGGAACAGAGGCAGAGGTCGGGCACGCCCCGCGGCTGCCTGGGATTCCAAGCCCAAGCCTGCCGTTAAACCGGCTCAGCAATGAAGGGGCGCCCTCACCCGCAAGGGTGGGGGGACGGCTACAGCTCTTCTTCCAGGTCTGGACCCGGGAGGTCACAGACAATTGGATCTTGGAAGTGGTCTCCTCCGGCTACAAACTGGAGTTCGAGTTCTGGCCGCCCCCAAGATTCTTAAGGTCTCGGGTGCCCTCGGACCCTCAGGCTGCACAGGGGCTCCTGTTAGCAGTAAAAAACCTTCTGGACATGGGAGTTATATGCCCGGTGCCTCTGTCGGAGAGAGGCAGGGGTATTCTTAGTATACAGTACGTCCTGCTCCAGATATAGTACTTACACTTGGGTTATCCTCCGCCAGATGGCGCTGCACTGCAGAGACATGCAAAAACAGGCTCCTCCCGGCCCTTAAATACCCGGGGACTTCCCACCAATCCCCAGATTTCTCTGCAGTGCTGACTGCGAAGACATGAAGTATCACTCTCTCGCAGGTGAGCGGGGCTATCAAAGCCTGCGGCCCTGTTGGACTATTCCCACCCGTCCTTCCTGTGATGTGCCTCCCAGCCTGGGCTGCGCTGGTCGGGTGAAGGTAGGCAGCACCATGCGTGCTTATGGAGCCATGCTCCACCGCAGTCCCCCACCAAAGGGTAGGCGGTTTAGGCTGATGGTGAGCCTCTAGGGGATGCCCTTCCCGCACTATTGCCCCATGCCCCGTGTAGCGGTGGGCCCTGTACAAAGGGTCGCCATCCTCCCTCGTTCCCCCCCGTAACTCGGGGGTAAAGAAAGGGGGGGGTGTGGTGGTCTCAGTGTATGGTGTTTACACGCTTATGGCCTTAGTATTGTCCTTTGACTGGTATTCCTGGTGTCGAGCCGCGCTGTTTGCATTTTTATTGTGTATCTGTCACCGCCGCACGCACCTCTTTCCTTTACTGGATGTGCTGCGCTGGGTGGCGGCGTCGCCTCAGACGCTGCGGCATCTTCATTGGCAAATCATTTTTCTAAGTGTGTCATACACTTTGCTCCTACATGACAACGTTGAAAGTATCTCAGAGCTTTGCGCTCTTCGGGGGGGCGGGGACCTGGTTTGGCGCGCTCCGCGTCACAGCCCGCTCTGGCCCGCCCTTCGAGGTTCGCTTGGCACCATTTTGATGCTGGTCGCACGCACGCGTGGTAACGGTCCTCCTTCTCCCTTGGTCTGTAAGTGCCCTCGCGGGCGATTTTCATGATCCTTGATTACTGTGCATGGTTCTGACACCCTTTATTCCCATTATGTCTTTCAGACTGGTGAACACCATTGGCTTCTCCCGGCCCGGTGTAATTATAGCGGGCCTTGTAAATCTACTCCCACTTCCTAGCGGGCTTTGGGGCATCCAGGGTGGCCTATTGCGTAAATCCCTGCTGGCATATTGTGTCTAAATAATCACCATATGGAGGCATCTCAGAGTTATGGGACCGGGGTCCCTCTGGGACAAGACCGGCTGTGTATAGCGTGTGGACAACCCCACGCTGATGCGGCCAGGACATGGGTCTGCGGACCCTGTGCCGAGCAAGCACTGGCCCTGCAATCGGGCTTGCCAGTGGCTGCACCTCGCTTCAATTCACCTATTTCCCCATGCTTAAATCTCACTCCTGCTGAGTCGCATACAAGTGGGGAATTGCAGCCTGCTGGGCCTTCCAGACTGCCTACAGCTGAACAGATTATTGCGAGGTTGTCAGAGCGCATGGGCTCTGGTAAGAAGCGGCACTTGTCGCCTCATGTTTCTGTATTTTCTATGAGAACCGAGGAGTTTACTACTCTGTGTGACTATACCCCTTCTGATGAAGGGGAGTTGTTCTCTGACTCAGGCTCATCTGATGAGAGGCCGAGGAGTCATGACGATTCTGGCCCTGAATACTGGGGCCAGTGTGACACTGACGAGTTGTTGATTAAGGTCTTTAAGGTACTGTCTCTCTCTCTCTCTCACTGGTGAGGTCCCCAAGCCTAGAGGGGAGCGTTTCCATACTGCGACAGCACGCTTGGAATTTCTAGAGCAGGCTCATTTCCACGCTCTTGTGCTCAAGGAATGGGAATGCCCCAGTAAACTTCCAGGGGTTCCAGGGGACTGGGATAGGAAATACCCTTTTCCCCCTGAGATGGTTAATTGTTGGTCATCACCCCCGTGGTGGATGCGCCGATCATAGGGGTTCCTAACCCCCCCCCTTTATTACAGCCCCTGCTTATAGTACCCTTCGGGATGCCGAGGACCGGCGCATTGATCTGTTGGCCTCCCACGCCTTTTGTTGTGCAGGGACAGCGCTGCGCCCGGTCTGTGCCGCGGCTATTACTGCAGTGGCCACTAGAACCCTCATCAGAAAGATGCTTGACCATCACTCTGAGGATCTCCCCTGGGAGGTGTTTAATGCACTCTCCAGTTGTGATGTATTTGTAAAATTTATTCTATTAGCGCTGGATGACACCATTAGAATGTGTGCAAGAACTTCTGCCCTTGTGGTGGCTATACGTCGCTTGGTCTGGCTGCGACAGTGGGTTGCTGACAATGCTACTAAAAAGACTCTTACTGGGCTTCGCCTATTTGGGGCCTGTCTGGACCTGTTTGGTAAAAAGGGCAAACCACCCCAACGCAGACGGTCGTCTCGGCCCCCTCAGGGCAGGGGCACCCCTCCTCACCCCTACCTTAGTGTTAAACAGGAACCAGGGGTGTCCTTCCTGACGTTTCATGCAGACTCCTGCCCCATGAGCAGCAGACAACGCTCTGGCCCCTCAGGCAGGGCTAAGCCCAAATCTTCCACCAAACCCCCTCAAGCATGATGGGACGCCCTCGCCCGTCTGGGCGAGGGGATGGCTGCGGCACCTTGCTCTTATCAGGAGGCATCTCGCCTCATTCTGGTGGATTCAGGAGGTAGTGTCCTCTGGATACAGGATAGAGTCTGCTGCGGGGCCTCTCCCAGGTTTATCAGGGTACTCCTGGTCCCTGCCTCTGTTCAGGTGTTGGTGCAGGCCTTGCAGGGCCTATGGGATCTTGGGGTCACTTGCAGATTGCCCTTACCAGGCAGAGGCAGGGGCCGCTACACCAACCTTTTCCACAGTCCCCCGAAAGGATGGGTCAGTCTGGTCCACACTGGATTCATACGTTTGCGGCAATTCACCAGTTACAGCAGTTCTGCATGGATAATCTGGGTTGGGCCATCTGCACCTTGCGCTCAAGGGGCTTCTCGCCGTCTGTGGAGCTCAAAAGATGCTTTGGTTCACTTCCCTGTGTCCTCTGGACACCGAGGCTCTTCGAGTTCCTGTCGAAGGTCCAACACTGCTAATTTGTGGCCTCGTGATCTGGCCTCTCTTCAGCCCCCAGAGTGCCCACCAAGGTGCTGACGGGGGTGATGTCTCTGATGAGACCAAGGGGCGTTCGCGCTATGACCTACCTGGACGTTCCTTTTCACTTTCGAGTCTCTATGTCAGGCTAAGTTGGTCTATTGGCTGGTTGTGTCCACTGGGAGTCATTTGGATGGGTGTTCAATCACCCCATGTCCTCATTGTCCCCTTGATTGGTAACCTCATTCCTAGGAATGAATCTGGATTCGGTTCAGGCGAGAATCTTCCTTCTTCAGCGATAAAGTGGACAATCTGGTTGCATGGGCTCAGTCCCTCATTGCTGTCCCCGTCCCTTTACCAGGCAGGGATGCAGCTGGTGGGCCAGCTGGTGGCTTGCTTGGAAGAGGTTCCTTATGCTCAGTTCCCCCTGGGCCCTTCTGCAACTTCTATTGTTAGTACAGGACAGGGATCCTGCATCCCTGGAGCAGGGTCTGTGTGCCTTCCCCCCTGGTTCCTTCTTGGAGTGGATGAACTTAAGGAACCTGTCTGGGGGCAGTTTCCTTCTTGCCCCTTCCTGGAGACGGTCACCATGGATGCCAATCTATCAGGTTGAAGGGGTTTTTTTTCTTCTGAATCTCCCTGCGTTTTTTGGGGAGGTGGGGCCCTTAGAAGGTCCATACACCTTTTGATGTTTGAAACAGTGAGCGTTCAGGTTGGTTCCTTTTCGCTTGCCTACTCCTCTTCAGGGCCTGCCCGTCCGGGGGCACTCGGTCTGTCTGGCGACAGTGGCCTACTTTAATAATCTGAGAGGGATCTGGAGCAGGAGGTTCCTCCAGGAAGTGTCTATGATCCTAACGTGGGTGGAGGACAATGTTTCCTCTATATCAGGGATATTCGCTCCAGTGGGGGTCCCTCTGCGACAGGATGTGCTAATCCCTGTGTCACCATGTCCAACCAGTTGTGGATCCCTTTTTTTGTGTCCCGTCACTATCACAAGCTCTCGGCCCTTGTTTCCCTGTCCCCGGATCCTCTGGCCGTGGTCATGATGCCTTGGTATTGTCATGGCTGGACATTCTGTTCCTTATGCCTTTTCTCCATTCCCATACAAATAATATCAATTCTACAGGTGAGTATTTCACAGAATTGTATTTTCTACTCCAACCTTTTCACGGTTCCCAAAAAGGAGGGTTCGGTGAGACCCATTCTAGATCTCAAGGTTCTCAACAGATTTCTCAGAGCCAAAAAGTTCCGCATGGAGACTCTGCGCTCGGCTATCAATTCCCTTCACCAAGGGGATTTTATGACATCCATAGACATCAAGGATGCGTATCTGCATGTTCCGATTTTTCAGGCACATCAGAGATTCCTCCGATTTGCAGTGGAGGATCAACATTATCAGTTTGTAGCTCTTCCCTTCGGTCTGACCTCGGCACCGAGGGTCTTCACCAAGGTTTTGGCGGGCATAATGGCCCTGCTCAGATCTCAGGGCATTCGCATTGTGCCTTATCTGGACGATCTGTTGATATCAGCTTCTTCCCTTCATCAGGCGGAGCTGGACACCCACCAGGTGGTGTCGACCCTGGAGATGTTCAGGTGGGTGATCAGCCGCACCAAGTCTTCTCTCTCCCCGTCTCGTGTGATTTCATTTCTGGGCATGAATCTGGATACCATTCGGGCCAGAGTGTTTCTGCCCCAGACCAAGGTGCAGGGGCTTGATCCGTCTTCTTCTGGCCAGTCCTTGTCCCTCTATCCGACAGGGGATGAAACTGGTGGGTTTGATGGTATCTTCCTTCGAGGTGGTGCCGTTTTCACAGTTTCACATGGACTTGGAGGTCCTAAATAGGACTTAGAGGTCCTATATTGATTGGTGTGAGGCTAGGGCCTTGCCTTGCAGGGTTTTTTCTATACCCAGGATTTTGGAGTTTCTTCAGCATAATCTGGATCTTGGGTTCCAGCTTAGTACTTTGAAAGGACAGGTTTCTGCTCTGTCTGTTTTCTTCCAGAGGTCTTTGCTTTACACCCGCTGGTTAAGACCTTTTTCCAAGGGGTGGCGCATGTGCGGCCCCCTCGGAAGGCTGTAGTTCCTGTTTGGGATTTGAATTTGGTTCTTTCGGCTCTGCAGGGTCCTCCTTTTGAGCCGCTACAGGATATTGCTCTTTCGGTTCTCACTCAGAAGGTTGCCTTCTTGGTGGCTAATACCTCTGTTCGGCGGGTCTCTGAGTTGGCGGCCCTGTCGATTCAGGCCCCTTACTTTGAGAGACACCAGGATAAGGTGGTTTCTGCTTTCCACCTCAATCAGGACATTGTTCTCCATTCCTTGTGTCCTAAGCCTAACAATGACAAGGAGAGGGTTCTGCACAATTTGGATGTTGTTCGCTGTGTGAAGTACTATTTGGTGACTACTTCTTACTTCCGCCTTTTTCGTGGTGCCCTGCGGGCCCAGGAAAGGTTTGGCGCCTGCTAAGTCTACGATTAGCAAATGGATTCGTCAGGCCATTGTTGGGGCCTATTCTGCTAAGGGGAGGACTCCCCCTTTTAGGGTCACTGCGCACTCTACTCGTGCTGTTGGTGCATCCTGGGCTTTTTAGCACCAGGCTTCTGTTGAACAAGTTTGTAAGGCTGCTACTTGGTCTTCCGTTCATACCTTTCCAAGTTTTACAAGGTTGATGTGCGGGCTTCAGCCGATGCTCTTTTTGGCCGCAAGGTTCTGCAAGCTGCAGTGGTTTGAGTTGGTACATTCTTTACTGTTTCTGGTTCCCACCCATGACGGACACTGCTATTGGATGTCCCAGATGTCATGAAGAACGAAGTGGAGTGTATGGCACACTTAGAATAATACCGTTTTGTGAGTACTCACCTTTAAAACGGGTATTATGAGTGTGCCATACACTCCACTTCGCCCCACCCTTGTTTTTTTCAGGTATTCTGGGGCTTTTATATGGTGAACCATTGGTTTTGATTGTTATGGTTATATTTGGTTCTTCCTGGTCCCTTTACTGCTTTTATGCACTGGGGAATTGGTGGGAGGTCCCAGGTATATATGGACTGGGAGGGGCTTTCTTTTTTGCATATGCATCTCTGCAGAAGTTCGCCCTCTACTGGAGATTACCCAGATGTCATGAAGAACGAAGTGGAGTGTATGGCACACTCATAATACCCGTTTTAAAGGTGAGTACTCACAAAACGGTATTTTCCAGTCCTGTCCTCCATACGGCATCCCCTACTCCCCTGTGGGAGGTTACCTTCGGTGCCCAAGGGGTTGGATAGAAGGCATCCCTTCTCGCCCAATTTGGTTAGGCACTGGTCATACCCACCTGAGGTGGACGCCCCGGTCCTGGGGCTATCCAACACTTCGGTCATGCCGTCCCCCTACACTACCACCTTGCGTGATAGCGCGGACCGACGCATGGATCAGCTGGCTTGTCATGCCTTCTCCTTTGTAGGGGCCGGTTTGCGTCCGGTCTGCGCTGCGGCTATTGTGGCCATTGCTATTAAAAAGAAGGTCAAGCGCCTTGCTGAGGCCACCCGATCTCGCAAGATCATGGAGGATTATAAGGACCTTTTGCTTTGCTGTGACTTTGTTGCCTTTGTGCTGTCTGCTATGAATGACGCCGTCCGGCTTGGCGGTAGGGCCTCGGCCCTGCTGGTTGCTATGCGTAGGTCCGTCTGGTTGCGTCAGTGGGCGTCTGACACCGCCGCTAAGAAGTCTCTCACTGGGCTCCCTTTCACTGGTCTTCGTCTCTTCAGTGAGCGTCTCTGACCAAGGATGGTAGGCTTCCCCAGCGTAGAAAGCAGGCTCGGCCCTTTCGGGGATCCTCTTCCTTTCACCCTTCAAGGGGATGTTGTGGCTCCTCCTTTTCAGGTAGTCGCAGAGACTCTTGGGGTCAATGCAGATCCCGCGGTCGCCTCGGTTTCTCCTGGGGAACCAAGCCCAAGCCCCCTACCAAGGCCCCTCAGGCATGAGGAGGCGCCCTCACCTGACTGGGTGGGGGGACGGCTTCGGGCTTTTTGCTCACGGCTGGAGACTGTGCGTTGGATTCAGGGGGTGGTTTCCTCCGGATACAAGAAAGAGTTTGCAGCCTGGCTGCCCCCAAGATTCCTCCGGTCCCGGATATCTCTAAACCCCGTGTCGGCTCAGGGACTGAGTTTGGCCGTACAACGTCTTCTGGAGTCATTTGTCTGGTACCTCTTCAGGAACAGGGTCGGGGTTACTACTCCAACCTGTTCACGGTGCCCAAGAAGGACGGCTTCCTGAGGCCCATCCTGGACTTAAAGGGCCTCAACAAATTCGTCAGGTTCAAGCACTTTCGCATGGCAACCTTATGCTCGGCCGTAAGTTCCCTGTCAAAGGATCCTCTGGCCTTCGCCACGGACGCGCTAGCGATTCCCTGTACGTCGTCCAGATGGCGGTGGATCGGTACGTCTTGTCCGACGATCCAGAGCTTCTCACTCAGGGGCAGCTGCTCCATCCCAATTTACAAACGCTGGCTTTAACGGCTTGGCTGCTGAAACCTCCATTTTGATGGGTAAGGGTTTGCCGGCCTCCGTTGTTGATACTTTGATTCAGGCTCATAAGAATTCTTCATCCACTATTTACTACAGGGTCTGGCATGCTTATATTGCTTGGTGTGAGTCCAAGTCTCTATCTTGTCGTGAATTTTCCATTCCCAGGATTCTGGAGTTTTTGCAGCATGGTCTGGATTCGGGTCTACAACCCTCAAGGGACAGGTTTCGGCTCTGGCAATCTTTTTTCAAAGATCTTTTGCCAATCATAGGCTTGTCAAGACTTTTTGTCAAGACAGGGAGTTACTCATGTGTGTAAGCCTCAGTTACCGGTTTTGGATTTAAACTTGGTGCTTTCTGCTCTACAGGGTCCTCCCTTTGAGCCTCTGTGTAAGGCCGCTCTGTCCATTCTGACTCTTAAGGTAGCCTTTTTGGTCGCTATTACTTCGGTGCGTCGAGTATCTGAGCTGGCGGCTCTTTCCAGGAAACCTCCTTATTTTGAGCGGCATCAGGATAAGGTGGTGTTTCGTCTTAACCCGGAATTTTTGCCCAAGGTTGTATCTGCCTTTTATCTCAATGAGGACATTGTCTTACCTTCCTTTTGCCCTGCCCCTGCTAATTCTAAGGAACGGAACTTTCATTCTCTGGATGTGGTCAGGGCGCTCAAGTATTATCTGGTTGCTACTGAGCCCTTTAGGAAGTCTGACTCTCTTTTTGTTCTTCCTTCTGGACCTAGGAAGGGTTTGCCTTCAGCCAAATCCACTATCGGCAAGTGGATTAGACAGGCGGGGGTGCGAGCTTATTCTACCAAAGGGAAGGAACCTCCCTTCCGCCTTACTGCTCACTCTACTAGGGCTATTGGTGCCTCTTGGGCCTTTCAGCACCAGGCTTCTGTTGAACAAGTTTGTAAGGCTGCTACGTGGTCTTCTGTTCATACCTTTTCTAAGTTTTACAAGGTTGATGTTAGGGCCTCAGCTGATGCTGTTTTTGGCCGCAAGGTGCTTCAGGGGGTAGTGGTTTGAACTGCCTGCCGTTACTCATTGGGGATCCCACCCTACTTTAAGGACACTGCTATTGGATGTCCCAGAAGTAATGATTGAAATGAAACAGGTCGTGCTGTACACTTGGAAAAATACAATTCTGTGATTACTCACCTGTGGAATTGATTTTACTGTGTACAGCACAGCCTGTTCCATCCCTCCCTTGTTATTGTTGCCCTTGGTTGCCTCTTTATGGTGATTTGTTTAAAAGTTTATCTTTTTTGAGGATGTGTATTTTTTTATCATGGTTTATGTCCCGGCTTCTTGCATAACTGCTTTTCAACACTGGGGGTCTATGGGTGATTCCTGGCTTTGTATAGGGCCGGGAGGAGCCACAAGTCTTCTGCAGTCAACTGCGCCACCTTGTGGCGGAATACCCAGAAGTAATGATTGAAATGAAACAGGCCGTGCTGTACACAGTAAAATCATTTCTACAGGTGAGTAATCACAGAATTGTATTTTTTATACCAGGCATAACTGGTTACACTGTGAGATAATAAATTTAGTTCACCATGGTAAAATTACCCAAAAAGGTAATTGAAACTATTACATAAATGTAATCTGTTTGTTTTGAACTTTATTTTGCTACCCCAGATCCGAAGAAAAGCAGCAGTCGTGCTGGAAGCCGTGCCGGAAGCCGAGCCAGCAGCCGCAGAGGAAGTGATGCTTCCGATTTTGACCTTCTAGAGACACAGTCTGCCTGTTCAGACACCTCAGAGAGCAGCGCTGCTGGAGGACCATCCCGCAGAGGACTGTCTAAACCATCCAAAATCCCTACCATGTCCAAGAAAACCAGCACTCCCAAAACATCAGGCACCAAGAGATAGTCCTACCGAAGGGGCAACCATTGGGCACAAAAGCAGATAGTCTGCCATGGTGCAGATCATACCTTGTTTTTTAATACCAAGCACTGTACATCTGGATGTACACTAGCTCCAAGAGGGGGAATTTATACCGTCTATACATGTACACGAGAAAGATGTTTATAACTGCCTTATCTGTTTTTTTTTTGTACCTTACTACTTCCATGTGAATATTTCTGTAGATAAAACAAGCCCTTGAGCGAAATCACGGGAAAGAGTCAGGGGCTCTCATAGAAAGTGTGTGTGTGAAACAGTCCAGAGTCCAGTCAGTTACTGTTGTGACTCTGCAGAGTATAAGACCCTTTTTTTAGGGTTAGTATCCTAGGGCAACACTACTAAACTTTAATAGGGCAATCCTCTGTTTTATAAATGAGCGATACTTTATTACATGCAGAGGACCGGAGACTGATGCAAGATCTCTTTTAATAACATGTAGAATTGACAGCACTTGCACACTCTGCTTTGACTTACAGTACCAGTTATTATCAAGCCTTTTACAGCAACTGCCATTAAAAAGACAATAACCATATGGTGTTTGGGAGCAGCCATTGTGTAACAGCAATTCCAAATTTGGTGCAGCATAGATTAGTTTATGCTTCTCCACCGCCATTTTGCACACATCCGGGAGTATCTGATTTTTTTTTTTTCTTATTGTAAGCTACATTTGTTTTATTTATCTGCGTAGGATATTCTTATTTATTATTTAATGGTCATTCCACCTAAGATTTGTGTGTCATTTCTGTAGACAAAAACTCACCAATGCGCATCCATGGAAATAGGGCTCATCAGAGTTCCTTCCTTGCATTTATCTGCCAGTTCCCTCCCTATGGGGTGGACATGGGGAAAGTGTCAATGGATCCCCCCTGTTCCCTGTCATTACATTCTGTTGTAACCAGGCTGCTGTGTGATTTTTCTCAACTAGTCTGCAACAGAAAATTATGCTGTACCAATGAACTGTTAAATAAACAACACTTTTTGTATTAAAACTTGCTTGCAGTAACGTCAAGTATACTTGGTATTGGCGTCATTACTGTTTTTTTCGAAGGATAGAAACAAATAAAATGTGATCTTTTAATTTCATGATTTTTTATGTAAGGTGCAAATTGTGCTTGGCTTGACTTCTAAGGATCATCTCTGCTCTTTACTTCAAGTGTACATGATTTACACCATTTTCACTGCTTGGTCTTTATATACTGTCACACATCAAGTGCTTTCCAGTCTACTAACTGACCTAATGGAAGACTCCTGACCTTTCTCTTTTTGTTCCTCTTCCATTAATTTGGGTTTCATATTTCCTGCCCCTGAAATTGTTGGCACAGATGTCCCTTCTTTGGGGTTTAAGTCTCAGTTGGTTCAAATATGCAGCCGTACAATGTATAGCTGATGGAAATGTGTGCTGATGACCATTTGTAACCGGCAAAAAAGGCTGACTGCTGTCCTCTTCCTCTGTTCTTGTCACTACCCAACCACCTCAGTACTTCCATTTCATTTTGACATTGGGAGGAGGGGTGTTGCTGGTTTAGAGGACCCCTTTTAGGCCAAAATGTCATGACAACCCTTCCTCAAGAAGTCTGAGGGGCCCATCTCTTGTTAGATGGACCTGTTGTTTTACAGTATCCTTTTAGGACATTGGTTAGGTACTTCTGCAGAGAGGATGGGAATTTGACGGGTAGAGAAGAGAAGGGGTACAGAGGAACAGCATCACAGTCTTCTTTTGTCACTCCCTGCTTTCCCCAAAGACCACTACCTAAATGCAGCGGCTTGAGTAAGGGTCATTGCAACTCAGCAGTGATTCACCTCCAGTAGTAACATGGAGACTTGCATATCTCATAGGTTTAATGGACGTCGTTGAACATGCTATCCATTCAACATATTATCGGGTTAACATGAATCTCGTTGGGAGTCTGGGCCCTTCCAACATACTTGTACTCCCCCGTGGGACTGGAGGACATTGCTAATTGTAAGTTAGCTGTCATACTTATTTACTCTGGACCTTTGGATTTAAAAGTAGACACCCCCTCTTTAGAACCAGGTGAGGTATGACCCAGGGGAATAGAGGGACCCATACTATTGTGGTGCCGACAATCCTGTGGTTTCTTTTTATGTGTGTGCTATATCTGATCTCGATCAATTAGGCATAAAGGAATCCTGCTATGGTTCCTATTGCTGCTTACCTTCTAGGAAAAATCTGGGAGTGGGATGCTTTCAGCACTGCCAAATGTTGTGAGTGTGGATACATTTTCTCCCCTACTTTAGGATATTCATTCTCAATCTGTGAGGGTGGATGGATTCTAGGATTGTGTGGTTATTGGCAGTTTGTTTGGTGTGGTCCCTACAGTCTCTGGGGGCAGTCGCTATTTTACCTTTATTTGGATGCCTTAGTCATGTTAATTAATTGGGCAGGCATGGAAACACCCACTGTCTCATTCCCTCCATGTCCTCAAAATGTATATATTCCCTTGGTCCTTATTGTTTGGCATATTTATTAATTAACACTGATTCATAAGTGTTCTGTACTTTGCTTTTTTTAATATACTTAGAAAGTGGATCATTTCACAAAGTCAGCACAAGTAGAAGACTATTATCATCACTTAGCTGAATAAAACCAGGCTATTATAGAATTGCATATTTAGTCCATAAAATGTGCTTTCTACTTGCACATGCAGCTTAATCAGAAAATATACGCATTTCGCCTTTTGGCTTCTTCAGAGAGCCGAAGTACTAAATACAAGTATAGTTATCTGATATACAAAGTTATGTACATTTTTAATTATCAAGCTTCACCTACATTTTTAGGTCATAGTGCTTAATGTAAATCAACTTGGGTAACTAACCACTAGAATGGAAGTGGGCGACTCTTAGCGGTGATGCCAACTCTGGTAACCAACCAAATAATGGCGGCGCTGCAAGCAACAGCCTATACTAACCATCAAGATGGCGCTGATCGACAGTGGTGACGGCTTGTATCTGCACCAGCACCTTGGTACCGACGTAATACGTCGGACCAACTCGTCTCCACCGCTTCCCCAGGGAAAGTGTTTGGATGAGGGGTGGAGCGCACGTTGTGTTCCACCATTTAAACACATAGGCTTCGGCCAGCCCTCCTTGCTCCCAAGAGCAAAGCACTGACGGCTGAGAGGACCTCCTGACTAGGATGCAGCATAACGCACACCCCTGGACCCCAAACATTTACAAACACAGGCCACGAGGTAAGCCCTAAACAAGGGAACTGGGACTTTGTACTCAAGCCTGTATCTGGCACGCCTTTAATATATACCTCATTTAACAGATCACTGGACCCTATACACCTCATTTTGCTAAAAACAGAGGGCTATCTCCAAACCCTTGCTACTAACGGAGGGCTTGCTACAAACAGGAGGGGTTAAAACCCTCATTGGAATAGGAACCTTTTAACTGTCCCGAAGTAAGGGCCAGTACCCATTTCAGACAATTCATCTGAGAACCACCCAGATACTAACAATATATCAATACAATACTACAGGTAAAACTGATCATATTCATCTCCACACTGAAGCACTATGACCTAAAACGGTAGGTGAAGCTTGTATACACCTCTAGGCTCACAGAAGTACAAAAGAAGCCAAGAGGTGGAACACATACATTGTATGATTAAGCCGCATGTGCAAATAGAAAACACTTTATTCTTAGTATACAGTACGTCCTGCTCCAAATCTAATACCTACAGTTGGGATATACTCCGCCAGATGGCGCTTCTCCCGGCCCCTCAAATACCCGGGGACCTCCCACAAATCCCCAGAATTTCTCTGCAGTCTGGTTGCGAAGGACAAGAAATGGCTCTCTACTCGCAGGTGAGCGGGGCTATTAGCCCGCGGCCCTGTAGGACTATTCCCACCCGTTCCACTAGTAATATGCCTCCCAGCCTTGGCTGCGCTGGTCGGGTGAAGGTAGGCAGCACCGCTGTTAGGTGCTTAGGAGCGCTGCTCCACCGCAATCCCCCACCAAAGGGTAGGCGGTTCAGGCTTATGGTGAGGCTCTATCGGATGCCCCTTCCACACTAGTGCCCCCTTGCCCCTGCCCATCAGTGGGCCCTGTTTAAGTGGCCGCTGTCCTCCCTCATCCTCCTTGTAGCCTTCGGGGGAAAAGGGGGGGGTGTAAATGTGTATGCTATGCATTCTGTGTTTTACACTCTTTTTCCATTCTGTTCAGTCTTGTGTCAGCCGCCGCGCTGACTTGCCTTTACTGTCTTTTTTAAAAATTGCCGCTGCCGCCTCCGCGCTGACTTGGTTCTGCGTCATCGCTGATACCGGCCTGCCCCTTGAGGTATAGCGACGCCATCTTTAACCTGCTTGGTTGGCCCATGCGCGACAGACCCCTACCTACCACGGTCCGTAATTCCCCTTCGCGGGCGGCTTTATATCTTTCACTTTTGTTACTGTGTGCTTACAGGTCTTGTCTGCTTATGTCTTTCAGGCGGGGCGCACCCTTTTGGCTTTTCCCGGCCCTGTATTAGTATATAACTTGTTGGCCTTGTAAAAATAATACTCCCACTTCCCTAGCGGGTTATTGGGGCATCCGGGGTTGCCATATAGCGTTATTCCCTATCGGCGTATAGCGCCGCTATAATCACCATATGGAGGCATCCCAGGATAATGTAACCAGGGTCCATTCGGGACAAGACCGGCTGTGTGTAGCGTGTGGGCAGCCTCATGCTGACGCTGACAAGGTGCGGGTCTGTGTACCCTGTGCTGAGCAGGTGCTTGCAATCTGGCCTGCCAGTGGCTGCACCTCGTTTCACTTCGCCTACTCCCCCAAGCTTAAACATCACTCCTACTAAGTTGCATACTAGTGGGGATTCTCAGCCTGATGTGTCTTCTAGTCTGGCTACTGTTGAGCAGTTGATTGCTAAGTCCTTAGCGCGTAAGGCCCCTGCTAAGAAGCGGCACTTGACGCCTAATGTCAATCTTTGTGGCTATACCCCATCTGATGAAGGGGAGCTCTTTTCTGATTCAGGCTCATCTGATGAGAGACCAAGGGGTCATGATGATTCTGGCTCTGACCCCTGGGCCCCGGATGACACTGACAGATTATTGACCCAGATTTTTGAGGTTCTGTCCATCTCTCTCCCTGTTGCGGCTCCCAGGCAAAGAGGGGAGCTTTTCCATACAGCAAAATCACGTTTGGAATTTCCCGAGCAGGCACATTTCCATAACCTTGTGCTCAAGGAATGGGAGCGCCCCAGTAAACTTCACGGGGTTCCAAAAAGTTGGGATAGGAAGTATCCCTTTCCTGCTGAGGTGGTTAAATGTTGGTCACCCCCCCCCCCCCCCGAGGTGGATGCCCCGATCCTAGGGCTATCTAACACCTCTGTCATGCATTCCCCTGACTCCACTACCCTGCGGGATGCTGAGGACCGGTGCATAGACCAGCTGGCATCCCACGCCTTTGCATGTGCGGGGACGGCGCTGCGCCCGGGCTGTGCCTCTGCCATTACTGCTGTGGCCACTAGAACCCTTATTATGCTTGATAGTGTCCCTGATGATTTGCCTTGTGATGTGTTTAATGCACTCTCCAGTTGTGATGTTTTTGTAAATTTTATCCTCTCCGCATTGGATGACACCATCAGATTGTGTGCCAGAACTTCTGCCCTCGTGGTGGCTATACGCCACTCGGTTTGGCTGCGCCAGTGGGCTGCTGACAACGCTGCCAAGAAGGCCCTCACTGGGTTCCCCTTTAAAGGACTGCGCCTGTTTGGGGACCGCCTGGACCTTTTTGCTAAGGTAGGCAGGCTACCCCAGCGCAGGCGTCAATCTAGGCCCTTTCGGGGTCAGGGTTCCTTCTCCTCCCCTTACCGTGGTGCCAGACAGGGGAGGGGGGTTTCCTTTCCTGGGACCCGGGGAGATTTCTGGGGCAGGGGCAGAGGACGTGGGCGTCATGGCCCCTCCTGGGGTCCCAAAGCAAAATCTTCCCCCAAGCCCCCTCAGGCATGATGGGGCGCCCTCACCCATCCGGGTGGGGGGACGGCTGCAGCACTTCGTTCACATCTGGAGGCTTCATGTCTCAGACCGATGGATTCAGGAGGTAGTGTCCTCCGGTTACAAGATAGAGTTTGCTGCCTGTCCCCCTCCAAGATTCATCAGATCCCGGATTCCTCAGGACCCTGTGTCAGCTCAGGAGCTAGTGCAAGCAGTGCAAGGCCTCCTGGAGCTGGGGGTCATCTGCCAGGTCCCCTTAAGAGAAAAAGGCAAGGGCTTTTATTCCAACCTATTCACAGTACCTAAAAAAGATGGTTCAGTCAGGCCCATCCTGATGATCCTCAACAAGTTTGTCAGGGGCAGGCGCTTTCACATGGAAACTCTGCGCTCTGCCATCAGTTGCCTGCGCCAAGGGGATTTCATGACTTCTGTGGACATCAAAGATGCTTATCTTCATATTCCTGTGTTCCCAGGTCATCAAAGGTTCCTCAGGTTCGCTCTGATAGATCAACACTACCAGTTTGTGACCTTGCCCTTTGGCCTCACTTCAGCTCCCAGGGTGTTCACCAAGGTGCTGGACGGCGTGATGTCTCTGCTCAGGTGTCAGGGCGTCCGCGTGCTTCCCTATCTGGACGACATTCTCATCACTTCCCAGTCTCTACATCAGGCAGAGTTGGATACTCAGCTGGTGGTGTCCACTCTAGAGTCTTTTGGATGGGTGATCAACCACCCCAAGTCCTCACTGTCCCCTTCCTTGGTAACTCCATTCCTGGGAATGAATCTGGATACAGTTCAGGCAAGGATCTTCCTTCCTCAACAGAAGGTGGACAGTCTGATTCCACAGGCTCAGTCCCTCCTAGCTTGTCCCCATCCCTCCATCAGGCAGGGGATGCAGCTGGTGGGCCTGATGGTGGCATGCTTCGAAGCGGTCCCTTATGTTCAGTTCCACATGAGACCTCTGCAACTTCACCTATTGTCAGTATGGGACAAGGACCCAGCGTCCCTGGACAGGGTCTGTGTGCTCTCCCCCCTGGTCAGGAGGTCCCTCTCGCAGTGGATGGACTCAAGGAACCTGTTGGGTTGCAGATCCTTTCTTGCCCCTTCCTGGGAGACGGTCACCACAGATGCCAGTCTGTCAGGTTGGGGGGGTTTCTGGAAGTCCCTGCGGTTCCAGGGGAGGTGGGGCCCTCAGGAGGCCCACACACCTATCAATGTCTTGGAACTGCAGGCGATCAGGCTAGTTCTGGCTCACTTGACTACTCACCTTCGGGACAACCAGACGGCAGTTGCCTACATCAATCATCAGGGAGGGACCCGGAGCAAGTGGGCCCTCCAGGAAGCGTCTCTGATCCTGACTTGGACGGAGGCCGATGTCCCGTGCATATCAGCTGTGTACATCCTGGGGGTGGAAAATCGCCTGGCGGACTCTCTGAGTAGGGGGACCTCTCGCCAGGGATAATGGTCCCTATGCAGCAGGGTGTTTCAATCTCAATCTGTGTCACCGTTGGGGCCAACCAGATGTGGATCTGTTTGCATCCTGCCACAATCACAAGCTCCCAGCTTTTGTCTCTCTGTCCCAGGATCCTTTGGCCTTGACCTCGGGTGCGCTAGCAATGTCATGGCAGGACTTTCAGTTCCTGTATGTCTTCCCTACAATCCCCCTGCTGGGCAGGGTTCTGCGCAAGATTGCTCTGGAAGGGGTGCCAGCAATTCTGGTGGCCCCCAGGTGGCCAAGAAGAGTGTGGTTCGCAGACGTGGTGCAACTGGCAGTAGATCAGTACGCTCTGCCCTTGGTGCCAGATCTGCTCACTCAGGGCTCACTACGCCATCCCAATTTACAAACCCTGGCTTTGACGGCTTGGCTGCTGAAACCTCCATCTTGATGGAGAAGGGGCTGTCTTCCTCAGTTGTGGATACTTTGATTAAAGCTAGGAAGAAGTCTTCCTCTTCCATTTATTACAGGGTTTGGCGTGCCTACATTGACTGGTGTGAGTCTAATTCCCAGGATTCTGGAGTTCCTGCAGCATGGGTTGGAGATGGGACTCCAACTCAGTACTCTGAAGGGTCAGGTTTCTGCTCTGGCTATTTTCTTCCAGAAGTCCTTTGCTCAGCACCCTCTGATCAGGACTTTTTTCCAGGGGGTCACTCATGTGCGCCCCCCACGTAAGCCTATGGTACCTGTTTGTATTCTGAACTTGGTTCTGTCAGCCTTGCAGGGTGCTCCCTTTGAACCTGTGCAGGATGCTGCCTTGGCCATTCTTACGCTCAAGGTTGTATTTCTGGTGGCTATCACTTCTGTCAGGCGTCTGTCTGAGTTGGCGGCGCTTTCCATTCAGCCCCCCTACTATGAGAGACACTAGGACAAGGTGGTGTTTCGTTTCAAACCTGACTTTCTGCCTAAGGTAGTGTCTGCCTTTCATTTGAATCAGGATATTGTTCTTCCTTCTTTGTGCCCTAATCCTTGCAATGCTAAGGAGAGGGTTTTGCACTCTTTGGATCTGGTTAGGTGTCTGAAGTACTATCTGGTGACTACTGCACCTTTCAGAAAAACTGATGCTCTTTTTGTGGTCCCTTCTGGTCCTAGGAAGGGTTTGGCTCCTGCCAAGTCTATCAGCAAGTGGATTCGTCAGGCTGGGATTCAGGCCTACTCTGCTAAGGGGAAGATTCCTCCCTTCCGCCTTACTGCTCATTCCACTCTTCAGCACCAGGCTTCTGTTGAACAAGTTTGCAAGGCCGCTACTTGGTCTTCTGTTCATACCTTTTCAAAATTTTACAAGGTTGATGTTGGGGCCTCATCTGATGCTGCTTTTGGCCGAAAGGTTCTGCAGGCGGCAGTGGTTTAAACTGTCTGCTGATGATTTTTCTTGGGGATCCCACCCTACTTTATGGACACTGCTATTGGATGTCCCAACTGTAAGTATTAGATTTGGAGCAGGACATACTGTATACTAAGAATAATACAATTCTGTGATTACTCACCTGTAGAATTGGTATTATGGGTATACAGTACGTCCTGCTCCAACCCACCCTTGTTTTGCATTATCTTGGATCCCCTGTATGGTGATACCATTGTTATAGTTGATAGTTTGGATTGTTTAATTCTCCCGGCTTCTCATTAACTGCTTTTCAATGCTGCGGATTTGTGGGAGGTCCCCGGGTATTTGAGGGGCCGGGAGTAGCCTATTTTCGATGTCTCTGCAGTCCAGCGCCATCTGGCGGAGTATATCCCAACTGTAAGTATTAGATTTGGAGCAGGACGTACTGTATACTCATAATACCAATTCTACAGGTGAGTAATCACAGAATTGTATTTTGTGGACTTAATATGCTATTCTGCAATAGCCAATAGCCATGATAATTGGCTATGATTAATGATCCAATTTCTAAGTATATTAAAATAAGCTGAGAAGTACAGAACAGTTATAAACCAGTGTTTATTACCAAATGCACCACAATAAGGATCAAGGGAATACAGGTGTTTTGAGGAGTGTAGGGGACAGTGAAGGTCACCTGTCCAGTTTCCTTACATTTTTCTTCTGATCCATTCCAGACCCTTCTAATCCTTACACTTGGGATTACTTACTGCCCGAAGGGTGTGACTGCAAGACAAAAAGGTGTGGCCCCTCCCGGCCCATAAGTAGCAGCTGCCTTTTAACTAAACCAGTTTCATTCTTGCAGTTGAGTTGACTGTGAAGGTTTCTTGAAGTTCTCTCTTAAGGATTGGCAGCAAGTGGGGGAATGCACCCTGTCGGCTTCCTGCACAGCCTTATTCCCACGGATCCCCCGGACCCATTTGCCTCCCACAGCTTTGCTGTTCAGGGGTCCATGAAGGTAAGGTGAAGCGCCGGGATCTTGGGCGCTTGCAGAGTGTATACGCTCTGGGCTGCAGGCTTTCCTTGAAAAGCATGTCAGCCGCAGGTTTTTGTCTGGTGTACCTGCTGAGGAACTGTGTGTATTTTATATACTACCCACCCTTCTTCCCACATGTTTTTAGGTTTATTTTTAAAATTTTCAAATTCCGCGCCTTCGGCTTTAAGCGGCGTGTTTTTCTGTGGTGACGCCATGTCGGGGGGCATTAAAAGAGGAGAATACAAAAGGGGAAAGAGGAAGGCCGCACCAGCTAAATTATGAAAGGAGTGTGCACATGAGAGGATAGAGGCACGCTAGTGCACTATTGAAACAAAAGAAAAACAAAAAGGAGTCCCACAACTCCTCCATCTGTCCTCATTACACAATGGCACCACTCATTAATAAAGATAAATGTAATACTTCTTTATTGATTCCAAAAATGTCTATATACATATGTACAAATCCTTAAAAACAATTAAAATACATATATACACAACCTGTGAAGGGGGGGAGGGGGAAAAACAGCACCCCCCCTAATATGTTAATTGCTTGTAGGCCATAAAGAGGAGAGAGAGCACGCTCTCCGCCGCCGAGACCTCGCTGCATACCAGTGCATGGAGGGGGAGATAGGTGGCATCGGACCCCCAGCGTACAACAGCAGCAGCGGGGGAGCGGCCATTTGCCGGGCTCCTCCGCAGACCACGCTGCGGCTTCTTGCTGCCCTTAGGCTTAGTAGCAGCTGCTCTCTAGTTAGTTTAGTTAGTAGTGGGGGCGGGGTACAGCCATGGTCGGGCTCCTCCGCAGACCCCACTGCTGTATTTTGCCCTAGCCGTGAGGGGATCTATGGGGGGGCTCTTGAGCACTAGGCCGCTCCAAGGCGTCGCGGCCGGGCAGGTGCACCCGAGGGTGTGGTATAGGTGTGGGCCTCTAAAGAATTTAAACCCTGCTCCACCTTTTTTACTCTGGGTCTAGGGTGCATTGTGTGGAGTTCGTGGTGCATGTTTGGTCGCCAGTTCTAAGGTCATTGGGCTGCTGCAGGGGTAAGTGGACGTCGATTGTATTATTATTATGATTATTATTATGTCTTTTTGTATTATAATCATTATGGCTGGTATTATGCTATTTAAAAAAAAAAGACATTTTTTAATAAGTTTTTCTCCTGTTTATTTTTTAGATTGGGAAGAAGGATAATATGATTGTGGTTCCTCCCAGTCCTCCTGGGGATTGGTATAGGCTTAGGACCTTAGGTCTTTTTTGCAAAATTAAAAACACCATGACGGAGGCATCGGGGGATAGTGAGTCGGGCATCCCACTTGAGCAAGGCAGGCTCTGCCCTTTATGTAAGCAAAATCCCCTGGGTGGTTTCAGCATGGTTTGTTCCGCTTGCGCCAGAATTTGTTCAGACCATAATAAGGCGGTTGCTCCTATATCCAGTCCAGCAATAAATATGGGTTCTGTAGCTCAGCCTCCTCAAGTAGCCCCTAGAGAATTGGAAGGCATTGGAGCGCAGGCTGATTTGGCACACAGGTTGGATAACCTGGAAAGACAGCTCTCTTTGGTCGTCCCTAAAAAGGCCGCCAATAAGAAGAGGCATTTGGAGCCTGCTTATGATGAAGAGGATTTATTTGCCTCTTTTGGTTCTGAGGAGGAGGAAGAGACTGATGAACCACTCTCAGAAGGTGAGTTACGCTCCGGTGAGGAGGACAGTAATTCTATCTTATTTTCTTCTGATGAAGACCCCTTACTCTCAGACGAAACAGAGTTTACTTTCTTCTGTTTTCGAAACTTTAAACATTACCCCTCCTAAGGTGGCGAAGAGGGGGAAGGGTGACCTATTTAGGCCTGTGAGACAGAGGCAGGTGTTTCCGGAGCAATCGCATTTCTCCAGGATGATGTTAAAGGAATGGGAAAATCCTAACAAGTTGCCTGCTGTCCCTAGGATCCTAGATTCAAGGTATCATTTTCCTTCTGATATGATAAAGTTATGGTCATTTCCACCTGAGGTGGACTCTCCTGTATCAGGACTGTCCAACACTACTATCATGCCGTCTGCTACTAACGGTTCTTTAAGAGATCTTACAGAGAGACGAATGGATCAACTGGATCGCCATGCTTTTGCCATGGTAGGTTCACTATTACGCTCTGTTTGTGCCACGGCTATCGTTTCTTTGGCTTCAAGGAAGAAGGTAAAGCAGCTTATGGCCAGGGCTAAGTCTCGCAGACATGCTCAAGAGTCCCAAGGAATTTAGAGCTTGCTTGGATTTTAACACCTTTGCTATCACTGCTATGGATGATGTGGTCAGGCTAGGTGCCAGAGCCTCTGCTCTTCTTATTGCTTTGCGCCGCTCTTTATGACTAAAACAATGGTCGGCTGATGCTGCCACTAAAAAATCTCTTAAAGATTTGCCCTTTTTGGGGAGCTGAATCTTTGGGGAGCGGCTTGACCTTATGGTCAAGGATGGCAAGCTTCCTCCGAGAAGAAGGTCGGCTCGTCCTTTTCAGAGGCCCTCATCATATCGGCCCTTTCAGAGCGGTAGAGGCTCCTGCATATCAAGTTCCCGCAGGGATTTTTGGGGCCGAGGCAGGGTCCGTAATAGGGCTGGTGGCGCTTGGAGAAGCAGGCCTAAGCCTCCAGCCAAGTCCACCCAGGCATGAAGGGGCGCACTCACCCGGGCGGGTGGGGGGACGGCTCTTGCAGTTTGCTCCAATCTGGAGACACCACGTGGCGGATCTTTGGATTCAGGAAGTGGTGTCGTCAGGCTACAAGATCGAGTTTGCAGCCAGACCGCCCACAAGGTTCCTTTGGTCAGGGGCATCCCGGAACCAGTTAAAGGCAGATGCCCTGAGAACCTCTGTTCTGCATCTTCTTCAGAAAGGGGTAATTTGTCAGGTACCCCTTCAGGAAGAAGGTCAGGGGTTTTACTCCAACCTGTTCACGATCCCCAAGAAGGATGGATCGGTGTGTCCTATTTTAGACCTAAAGGGTCTCAACAAGTTCATCCGGGTGAGACATTTCCGCATGGAAACTTTGAGATCAGCAGTAAGATTGATTCAGCCCGGAGATCTTATGACCACAGTAGACATAAGGAATGCATATCTGCACATCCCGATTTTTCTGGGACATCAGAAATTTTTAAGGTTTGCCCTGGAAGGCCAACATTTCCAGTTTGTGGCTCTTCCCGTCAGCATATCCTCGGCTCCAAGGGTGTTAAATCCAAGAGGATTTGCATAATCCCATACCTGGACGATCTGTTGATCTCTGCCCGGTCCCTTCAGGAGATCGAGAAAGACACGCAGACTGTGTTGTCAACCCTAGAGAGGTTTGGCTGGGTGATCAACTATTCAAAGTCGCATATCACCCCATCGTCAGTAAGGTCTTTTTTGGGAATGACTCTGGGCACGGTTCAGGTCAGAGTTTTTCTGCCGGAGCAGAAGGTTCTGCTACTCCAGAGCCAGATAGAGACCTTGCTAGCTTGTCAGCAGCCAACAATTCGGCTAGGGATGAGACTAGTAGGCCTTATGGTGGCCTGCTTCGAAGCAATGCCCTTTGCCCAGTTTCACATGAGGCCTCTTCAGTTAAATCTGTTGTCAAGCTGGGATCGGGCCCCGCAATCTCTGGATCAGTCGTTTGTTCTGACTCCCTCAGCCAGGCAATCTCTCCTGTGGTGGATGGATCCTCTACACCTATTAGTAGGCAGGTCCTTTCTGACACCTCAGTGGCAAATCGTTTCCACGGATGCCAGTCTTACAGGCTGGGGGGGCATCTGGCAGACCCAGAAGATCCAGGGGCAGTGGGGTCCGAAGGAGAATCGACTTCCCATAAATCTCTTGGAGTTAAGAGCAGTTTTGCTAGTACTCCAGCATCTGACCCCCAGTTTAAAGGGGCAGGCTGTCCAGGTCCAGTCAGACAATCGGACGGCGGTAGCCTATATCAACCATCAGGGGGGTACTCGGAGCAAGAGGGCCCTAAGGGAAGTAAGCAGGATTCTGGTTTGGGCAGAGGAGAATGTTCCCTGCATCTCGGTGGTTTACATCCCGGGGGTAGAGAACCAGGAGGCAGACTCCTTGACCAGGGGGTCTCTGCGTCGGGGAGAATGGTCTCTCAGTCAGAAGATCTTTCAAGCCCTTTGCCTTCGCTGGGGTTGTCCAGAGGTGGATCTCTTTGCGTCCAGACACAATCACAAATGGCCGAGGTTTATGTCTCTTTCGAGTGACCCTCTGGCAACGGACGCTCTGACAACCCCATGGACAAGGTTCAATCTCCTGTATGCATTTCCTCCGCTCCCACTCCTTGGTCGTGTACTAAGGAAAGTAGCTCAAGAGGGGGTACCAACCATCCTGGTGGCTCCTCGCTGGCCAAGGAGAAGCTGGTTTTCAGACATAGTAAGGATGTCAGTAGACCATTGGCACCTGCCAGACGATCCAGAGCTTCTCACACAGGGGTCTCTTCGACACCCGAATTTACAGATGCTGGCTTTGACGGCCTGGCTATTGAAACCTCGATCTTGTCTTGTCAGAGAGGGGTTTATCGGCCAAGGTTATTCATACCATGATTCAGGCCCGGAAGAAGACATCTTCCAAGATATGCTACAGGGTCTGGCGGGCGTTCATCTCCTGGTGTGAGTCCAGGAAGTTTTCATGCAGAAGATATTCTGTTTCTAGAATTTTAGAATTTCTGCAGAATGGTTTAGAGTTGGGTCTCCAATTTAGCACCCTCAAGGGGCATGTTTCGGCCCTATCGATTTTTTTCCAGAAGTCTATCGCTAACAATAGACTCATTAGAACTTTCTTTCAGGGAGTCACTCATGTCCGTCCACCGCGCAAGCCTATTTTACCGCTGTGGGACTTAAATCTGGTGCTATCGGCTCTCTAGGGGGCTCCCTTTGAACCTTTGATTGACGCTCCATTGAGCATTTTGACGCTCAAGGTGATATTCTTGGTGGCAATCACCTCTGTGCGGCGAGTTTCCGAATTAGCCGATGTATAAAGTCTCCTTATTTTGAGTTACACAGAGACAAGGTAGTTTTTCGGTTTAAACCTGATTTTCTACCTAAGGTTGTTTCTCCTTTTCACCTTAATGAGGAGGTAGTTCTACCTTCCTTATGCCCAGTTCCGGCTAATGTTAAGGATGTAGTCAGAGCCATAAGATATTACATGGCGGTTACAGAAGCCTTCCGGAAGTCGGATTTTCTTTTTGTTATATCAGAAGGCGCTAGAAAGGGGCTTCCACCTGCTAAATCTACTGTCAGTAAGTGGATTAGACAGGCAGTGGTAAGAGCCTACTCGGCCAAGGGGAAGGAACCCCTTTTTCGGATCACAGCCCATTCCACTAGGGCCATTGGTGCTTCTTGGGCTTTTCAGCATCAGGCTTCGGTGGAACAGGTTTGTAAAGCTGCCACCTGGTCTTCGGTTCATACAGTTACCAAATTCTACAAGGTAGATGTTAGGGCCTCAGCTGACGCTGGGGTTGGTCGAAAGGTTCTTCAGGCAGTAGTGAAATAAACTACCTTCTGTTCCGTGCTGGGGATCCCAAGTGTAAGGATTAGGAGGGTCTGGAATGGATCAGAAGAAAAAACACAATTCTGTGATACTCACCTGTAGAATTGTTTTTTCTGGGGATCTATTCCAGACCCTCCGGCCCACCCTTTTTGGCTCATGATCTATCTTTTGATGCCTTTTTGATGGTGTTTAGTCCATTTATTATTTCATTGGCTTTGAAAAAAAAAAAAAGAAAAAAGTATATTTTGAGAGAGATCAAGCGGAGTTCGGTGTGAGGTAACATTGTCTCCTAAATTGGGGCCTCCCAGCCTGCCTCTGTGTATATGATTTAGTGCTTTTTAAGTACTGGTTTAGTTGAGAGGCAGCTGCTACTTATGGGCCGGGAGGGGCCACACCTTTTTTTCTTGCAGTCACACCCTTTGGGCAGGAATTAATCCCAAGTGTAAGGATTAGGAGGGTCTGGAATGGATCCCCAGAAAAAAACAATTCTACAGGTGAGTATCACAGAATTGTGTTTTTTTTGGCTACTTAAGACTCCCTCTAGTATCCCCCTATGGATTTTTTTTTTTATAATAAATTAAGATTAACCATAAGAAATAAACTTCCAAAATATGTGGTGAAACTTTATGCTTGAATCTAGGCCATACTGCAGAAAAGTGCCATAAGTTGTGGTCTGATTTCAGCCACTAGAGGGAGCACTGGTCAAAATTATTGGGGAAAATAAAACTGCTCCTACAGCTTATTAGGACAAAGGCATTATACAAGCACAATGGGCTGCTGCTACAAGCTCCCTGGCAGTTCTACACCTCAGAATAAGGCAGTTTAATTCCCTTTTTAGTAACTTTGGGTCATCGCTAGTTAAAACCTGCTATATGAATAACCATGTGTTTTCTTTTGCAAAGAATATGCAAAATCATGTCTGTTGCCCCTTATTAAACACTATAAGATGCAAAGCAATGTACTGTAAAGCAAGCTATGCGCCCCAGGCCCGGCCTGCCCTTTGTTACAATGGCATCCTATTTGGCTATGCAAAATATGACCACGCGCGTCAATATCTCAGAAAGCGCTGTCCCTTAAAAGGATCACTATATCATTTTTATTATTTAACTACTTTAATTCCATTCTCAACTTCCCTCTCCAGCTCACACATATTTTTTCTGTAAGGCTGCATTTGCTAGTGACATTAAGAATATGTGACATGTCATTTTTTTTCTTGTGTTTAAAAATATTTTAGTATTGCATGTAATCATAACTTGCTATTTGTAAAGGTGATAAAGATCTTGTCGATAGTAACTAGTCAGCGTCTCCTAGAAAATTAAAAAGGACCAAATCCCACCTCAGAGTCTGGGGGTCATACTAATCATTTGTTGAAACAAGTATGGGCGCGAATTGCAGCTTGCTTCTTGCTAAGCTTAAAATATATTTTTGTTCTGACTTTTCCTAATTATTTGTAACTGGGAATTTTATGGTTAGATACCGAACGAGGTAAAATGTATTATTTTACAAGTATACAGCACGTCCTGTTCGAGTAATTCCTTGCGTCTGGGTTATTCCGCCACAAGGTGGTGCTGGACTGCAGAAAGACTTGTGGCCACTCCCGGCCCCATAAATAGCCAAGTACCTCCCACCAATTTCCAGTGTTTCTCTGCAGTCTGGACTGCGAAGATAGAAGATGGCTCTCTACTGCGCAGGGAGTGGGGCTTTTCAAGCCTAGGGCCCTGCAGGCTTATTTCCACCCGTTCTGGACCCACTGCCTCCCAGCCTCGGCTGATGGTTCGGGTGAAGGTAGGACAGCACTAGGGTCAGGTGCTGAAGGAGCTCGGCTCCGGGCCGCAAGACCCTGTACCAAAGGGTAGCCGGCGACAGGACTTCTATGGTGAGCCTCATTGGGATGCCCCAGCCTCAATCCTTGGGTCTTGGTTCCCTTCACACTTCTCCCCTCCCCTCTAGAAAGTTGGGCGTGACCCTTTGTTGTGGCCCGCTCGGTGGGCAGGGGGCGCCTGGGGGGGCTGTATTTGTGTGCTTTTTTGGTGTTGTGAGGACCGTTGTACGGCGCTCCGCGGTGGTTGGCGCCATGTATTTTTTAGATTACTGTCATGGCGCCGGCGTGTCACGCGATCACAGTTTCGCCCTCTTCGGGGGGGCGGGAACCGCTGTTTGACGCATTTTGCGTCATACTCTCGCGGTCCGCCCCTCTCGGTCCTGCTGCCGGTGCCATTTTGTGGCCTCGTCCTTGCGGTGCTGTGACGCGGTTTGGTCTCTGAGCAATCTGTCCGATTTGTCCGTGAGTCCCTTACGGGGGTTTTCTTATATTGCTTTTCTATGTATACGCTGGGGATGTTTATTGTGTACTTATTGTGTCTTGCAGGTGGGTCACCTCTGACTGTGGTTCTCCTGGCCCTGCCCCTTAGCATTCTCCCACCTTCCCTAGCGAGCTTTGGGGGGCATCCCAAAAAGGGTGGCTATTGCTAGCTGTGTCCCTGTACTGGCCGTTACGCTTGTATCTAAATCACTATATGGAGGCTTCCGGGGACGATGTGCTTGTGGTTCCTTCGGGACAAGCCCAGCTGTGTGTTGCGTGTGGGGTATCCCCTGTTAGTGCCGGTGTCAGGGTGTGTTTGACCTGTGCCGAACATGTACTTGCGCTGCAGCCTGGGTCCTCTGCTACGGGTCCCGGTGCTGCGCCCCTTTCTGCTTCGCCTACCCCCCCACGCTTGCATCTGACCCCCAGTGAGGGGCACATTGGCGGGGAGACATGTCCCCTGGGGCAAGTTACCATTGGAAGGTCACATGCAGCCTATCAGCAGCCAGGAAGCCCGGTGACGTCCCAGTGCTATATAAACGGCGGCCATCTTGCTTGTGCGCATTTCAGCCTTGCATTGCAGACAGGGAGAGACTAACAGGCAAGGAGAGTCAGGGAGACCCACAGAGACCCACACAATGCCAGGGAGAGCCAGGGAAAGATAGGGAAAAATCTGGAACGATCCAGGCAGGGACAGCAGAGAAAGTGACAGGGAAACTTTTTTTTTATTTTCACTTCACTTCATTTCATTCACTTCATTTGCCAGATCAGTTTTAAATTGCTTTTTTTTGTGCTGTAAATATTCCTGGCCACTGTGCATCCCATCTTGGCATATTTAACCCTATCTGCATTTCTTATAACTCGATTAGTTTTAATTTTTTTTGTATGCTGTAAAAACCCCAGCCCACATGGGCATCCCATTTCAGCACTTTTCACCCTATCTGTTATACTAAATCAGGTTCTAAAGGCTCTGTTTTATTAATATATTGCATTTTGAATTGGTTTTGTGAGTCCTGTAAAAACACCAGGCCGCAGGGTATCCCAAACCGGCACATTTCACCCTATCTGTTACACTAAAGCAGCTTCTACAGGCTCTGTTTTATTAATATATTGCATTTTGAACTGGTTTTTGTGCGTCCTGTAAAAACACCAGGCCGCATGGTATCCCAAACCACCACATTTCACCCTATCTGTTATACTAAATCAGCTTCTAAAGGCTCTGTTTTATTAATATATTGCATTTTGAATTTTTTTTTGCGTCCTGTAAAAACACCAGGCCGCATGGGCATCCCAAACCGGCACATTTCTCCCTATCTGTTATACTAAATCAGCTTCTAAAGGCTCTGTTTTATTAATATATTGCATTTTGAATAGTTTTTTGCATCCTGTAAAAACACCAGGCCACAGGGTATCCCAAACCAGCACATTTCACCCTATCTGTTATACTAAAGCAGCTTCTACATGCTCTGTTTTATTAATATATTGCATTTTGAATTGGTTTTGTGAGTCCTGTAAAAACACCAGGCCGCAGGGTATCCCAAACCGGCACATTTCACCCTATCTGTTACACTAAAGCAGCTTCTACAGGCTCTGTTTTATTAATATATTGCATTTTGAACTGGTTTTTGTGCGTCCTGTAAAAACACCAGGCCGCATGGTATCCCAAACCACCACATTTCACCCTATCTGTTATACTAAATCAGCTTCTAAAGGCTCTGTTTTATTAATATATTGCATTTTGAATTTTTTTTTGCGTCCTGTAAAAACACCAGGCCGCATGGGCATCCCAAACCGGCACATTTCTCCCTATCTGTTATACTAAATCAGCTTCTAAAGGCTCTGTTTTATTAAGATATTGCATTTTGAATAGTTTTTTGCATCCTGTAAAAACACCAGGCCACAGGGTATCCCAAACCAGCACATTTCACCCTATCTGTTATACTAAAGCAGCTTCTACATGCTCTGTTTTATTAATATATTGCATTTTGAATTGGTTTTGTGAGTCCTGTAAAAACACCAGGCCGCAGGGTATCCCAAACCGGCACATTTCACCCTATCTGTTACACTAAAGCAGCTTCTACAGGCTCTGTTTTATGAATATATTGCATTTTGAACTGGTTTTTGTGCGTCCTGTAAAAACACCAGGCCGCATGGTATCCCAAACCAGCACATTTCACCCTATCTGTTATACTAAATTAGCTTCTAAAGGCTCTGTTTTATTAATATATTGCATTTTGAATTTTTTTTTGCATCCTGTAAAAACACCAGGCCACAGGGTATCCCAAATCGGCACATTTCACCCTATCTGTTATACTAAAGCAGCTTCTACAGGCTCTGTTTTATTAATATATTGCATTTTGAATTGTTTTTTTGCGTCCTGTAAATCGCCAGGCCGCAGGGTATCCCAAACCGGCACATTTCACCCTATCTGTTATACTAAAGCAGCTTCTACAGGCTCTGTTTTATTAATATATTGCATTTTGAATTGGTTTTGTGCGTCCTGTAAAAACACCAGGCTGCAGGGTATCCCAAACCGGCACATTTCACCCTATCTGTTATACTAAATCAGCTTCTACAGCCTCTGTTTTATTAATATATTGCAATTTGAATTGGTTTTATGTAAAAACTCCAGCCCGCAGGGTATACCATATTGCCAATTTTCATAGTATCTGGTGCAGAGAAGCAGTATCTCACTTTATTTAGCTTCTGCTTTTTAAAGTAAACACATTTTTTTAAGTTCCTATTGCACATTTCAAATACATAAAAATGTCAGGCAGACAAGTGCCAGGATGTTCAAAGAGGAGTGGCAGAGGCCAAGATTCAGCAGACAGAGATCGCAGCAGACTAGGGGCGAGTGGCAGCAGGAGTCGCGGTGAGAGACCTGATCTGCCAGTATCTGCTAGCGATCGTGTCTCCACCAGTAACGCATCTGCCATGGTAGATTGGTTAACGCGGTCATCCACATCAATACAAGTTACATCTGACACCCCCAGTCTAGGGTCGGTAGGTTCCTCTGACATAACCCTGAGTTGGCATGCCCCGAGAGCAGTCCCTGTCCTCCCATTACCTCTGTCCTACGCCGTTCCCTCCCCCAGCGACGTATCCTATGCTTTGGGTTCAGCTCCACTTTTTAGTGAGGAGGACGATCAGATAGAGGACAGTCAGCAGCTACTGCCCAGCCAAGAAATGGAGGTGGCTTCCTTAGCTAGGCAGACAAATAGTGATGTGGAGAGTGGCGTGGGTTTTGTTGCGAGCGTTCCAGCTCCTGCGCCAGACACTGTTGAGGAAACCGAGAACATCAGTGACGTGCAGCCACAACTCGGTGGTGGTGATGATGATGATGATGAAGCCGATCGCGCTTGGGAGCCGGGTGCAGAAGGGGCTTCATCCTCATCATCAGGAGAAGAGGGGCGCAGGTTGCCCCGGAGTCAGCAGCTGAGGCAGCAAGGTGTTAGCAGCATGGTTGTCAGTCAGCGTGGGGGCAGAATTGTAAAGCCTGGAGCCAAACAGGGCCGGGGTAGAGAACCTGCTGCGCGTCAGGCTACCTTATCGGGAGTTAGTGGAGCAGGGGTTCCTGGAGTTGGCGACAGCAGCAGTGAATCAGTGTGGGCTGTTGGTGGGAAAAGTAGCTACTCGGCAGTGTGGCAGTTCTTCCTCAAGCATCCGCAGGAGGGTAACATGGCCATATGCAAGATATGTAGGCAGAAGGTGAAGCGTGGCCAGGGCCCAAATGTTGGCACCACGGCCCTGCGTCAACATGTGATGCGTCACCATAAAGCGGCCTGGGAGAACCAAGGCTCCGAAGAGGTGGTCCAGGCTGCTTCCTCACCAAGTGGCACGCCGCTCCCAATTTCTGCCAGCCAAGGCTCCAGCACCTCCGCCGAAGGCAGCTGTGCGTCATACCCATCCTCTATCGCTCCAGATGCTCCTGCTCCTCCTCCAAGTCATGCATCCCGCCAGCAATCCATCAGCGAAGCCATGTCCAAGAGACAGCAGTATGCGCCCACTCATCCTACGGCACAGAAGCTGAATGTGCTCCTGTCCAAGTTGCTGGCGTTGCAGTCGCTCCCTTTTCAGGTGGTGAACTCTGCACCTTTCAGAGAACTGATGGCTCGTGCCGAGCCGAGGTGGAGAGTCCCAAGCTGTCATTTCTTTGCCAAGAAGGCAGTACCAGCGCTGCACACTTTTGTTGAACAGAAGGTGGGCCAGTCCTTGAGCCTGTCGGTGTGTAGCAAAGTGCATGGCAGCGCCGACGTCTGGAGCTGTAACTATGGTCAGGGACAGTACATGTCGTTTACGGCCCACTGGGTGAATGTGGTCCCTTTGCAGCAGCAGCAACTTGGACAGGTCACGCCGTTTCGGCCTCCGCGCTCCCTGGCCTTTGTGCCTTTGACACCGTGCGACTCGGCCTCCTCATCCCCCGCCATCTCCTCACCCTCCACTGTAGGCTCAAGTCTCAGTGCCCCTCCAGCCTACCATGTGTGCAGGGCACGGAGGTGTCACGCTGTGCTTCACATGGTTTGTCTTGGCGAACGGAGTCACACAGGGGAGGAACTGCTTAAATATATTCATCAGGAAATCCAAACATGGCTTACTCCAAGAAAACTTAAAATGGGAACCATGGTTACCGACAATGGGAAGAACATTTTGTCTGCGCTGCGACAAGGAAAGCTGACCCATGCGCCCTGCATGGCTCACGTCTTCAGTCTGGTTGTGAAGCGGTTTCTGAAGTCTTCCCCCCCATCTGCAAGACATCCTAACAACTTCAAGGAAACTTTGCATGCAGTTCAGCCACTCATACACCGCCAAGCACACCCTTCTTGAGCTGCAGCGTCAGAACGGTAGCCCCCAACATAGTCTGATTTGCGATGTTTCCACCTGATTGGAATTCCACCCTGCATATGTTGGACCGACTATACGAACAGAGAAAAGCCATCACAGATTTCTTGATGATCCAAGCGGATAGGGGGACTCCCCTGTGTAACTTCAATGTCAACCAGTGGCAGCTCATACGTGACACCTGCCGTTTGCTCAGGCCCTTTGAGGAAGCCACTTTATTTGTGAGTCGCCAGGATTATGGGATGAACGACGTGATTCCACTGCTTCATGTACTACAGCACATGTTGGAAACCATGGCTTGTCAGGGCACTGGAGACATGGCGTCTACATCTTACGGCCACATGAACCCCGTTGGAGCTGAACTGGAGGAGGAGTGGCACAGTGCACAGTTTAGGCTTGGCGAAATGGCTGGTTTATCTAGTCAGCGGACAGGAGAGGATGAGCAGGAGCAGCCAGAGGAGCTAGAGGGTTATGAGGAAGGCGAGACAGAGGACCCAGACACACCGTGGCAGTATGCAGTGGAGATGGAGACATGCTCACATGCTTGAGTAGTGACCCCAGAATTGTTTCCATTTGTCAGCGGGATGACTTCTGGCTCTCCACCTTATTGGACCCTTGCTTCCGGCACAAAATGGGGGCATTTTTTAAATCCGCCAAGAGGGAGGACAAACTGACCTACTACAAAGACATTCTACGTAGTCAGTTGGCCGATGCCTATCTGCGCCATGGTCCATACTCTCGCAGGTCTGACTCGGGGGGACCTCTGCGCTCACCTTCCACTGCCATGGCTGCTGGGGGGGGTTGGCAGGAGCAGCAGCAGCAGCTCCATCAACAGCAGCCTCAGTCTTCAGTCGCTAATGAGTAGCTTTCTACACCCGCATAGTGAGTCTACTCATGAGCAGCAGGAAGACCTGGAGCAGGACCTGAACCAGCAGGTCATGTCATACCTTGACATGACCATGCCAACACACCTTGAGGATCCGCTGGACTTCTGGGCAGCCAAACTTGACTTGTGGCCACAGCTAGCTGAGTTTGCCCTGGAAAAGCTTTCCTGCCCGGCAAGTAGCGTGCCATCTGAGCGGGTGTTTAGTGCGGCGGGGGCCATAGTTACGGCAAGGAGAACTCGTCTGTCAACTAAAAATGTGGAGAGCCTCACCTTTGTGGAAATGAATCAGGGATGGATCAGCCAGGATCTCCACCCACCAATGGCTGATGCATGCGACTAGATTCAGCATGGTGCCACGTTTTACACTTTCCAAATGGTACAAAACATATTTATGTCTTTAGGCCAATTTTTGGGCTCCTGCTGATGCCAACTTCAGGGTGTGCCTTTCAGCCAAATTCTGGCCTCCTGCTGCTGCTGCTGCCAACTGCAGTGTGTCTTTAGGCCAATTTTTGGGTTCCTGCTGCCAACTCCAGTGTCTCTTTCAAGCTATGTTTGGGCTCCTGCTGCTGCTGCTTGCAACTCCAGGGTGTCATTCAGCCAATTTTTGGGCTCCTGCTGCCAACTCCAGTGTCTCTTTCAAGCTATGTTTGGGCTCCTGCTGCTGCCAACTGCAGTGTGTCTTTAGGCCAATTTTTGGGTTCCTGCTGCCAACTCCAGTGTCTCTTTCAAGCTATGTTTGGCCTCCTGCTGCTGCTGCCAACTGCAGTGTGTTTTTAGGCCAATTTTTGGGCTCCTGCTGCCAACTCCAGTGTCTCTTTCAAGCTATGTTTGGGCTCCTGCTGCTGCTGCTTGCAACTCCAGGGTGTCATTCAGCCAATTTTTGGGCTCCTGCTGCCAACTCCAGTGTCTCTTTCAAGCTATGTTTGGCCTCCTGCTGCTGCTGCCAACTGCAGTGTGTTTTTAGGCCAATTTTTGGGCTCCTGCTGCCAACTCCAGTGTCTCTTTCAAGCTATGTTTGGGCTCCTGCTGCTGCTGCTTGCAACTCCAGGGTGTCATTCAGCCAATTTTTGGGCTCCTGCTGCCAACTCCAGTGTCTCTTTCAAGCTATGTTTGGGCTCCTGCTGCTGCTTGCGACTCCAGGGTGTGATTCATCCAATTTTTGGGCTCCTGCTGCCAACTCCAGTGTCCCTTTCAAGCTATGTTTGAGCTGCTGCTGCTGCTTGCAACTCCAGGGTGTCATTCAGCCAATTTTTGGGCTCCTGCTGCCAACTCCAGTGTCTCTTTCAAGCTATGTTTGGCCTCCTGCTGCTGCTGCTGCCAGCTGCAGTGTGTCTTTAGGCCAATTATTGGGTTCCTGCTGCCAACTCCAGTGTCTCTTTCAAGCTATGTTTGGGCTCCTGCTGCTGCTGCTTGCAACTCCAGGGTATCATTCAGCCAATTTTTGGGCTCCTGCTGCCAACTCCAGTGTCTCGTTCAAGCTATGTTTGGGCTGCTGCTGCTGCTGCTTGCAGCTCCAGGGTGTCATTCAGCCAATTTTTGGGCTCCTGCTGCCAACTCCAGTGTCTCTTTCAAGCTATGTTTGGGCTCCTGCTGCTGCTGCTTGCAACTCCAGTGTGTCATTCAGCCAATTTTTGGGCTCCTGCTGCCAACTCCAGTGTCTCTTTCAAGCTATGTTTGGGCTCCTGCTGCTGCTGCTTGCAACTCCAGAGTGTCATTCAGCCAATTTTTGGGCTCCTGCTGCCAACTCCAGTGTGTCTTTCAAGCTAGGTTTGGGCTGCTGCTGCTGCTTGCGACTCCAGGGTGTGATTCATCCAATTTTTGGGCTCCTGCTGCCAACTCCAGTGTCTCTTTCAAGCTATGTTTGGGCTCCTGATGCTGCTGCTTGCAACTCCAGGGTGTCATTCAGCCAATTTGTGGGCTCCTGCTGCCAACTCCAGTGTCTCTTTCAAGCTATGTTTGGGCTGCTGCTGCTTGCAACTCCAGGGTGTCATTCAGCCAATTTTTGGGCTCCTGCTGCCAACTCCAGTGTCTCTTTCAAGCTATGTTTGGGCTCCTGCTGCTGCTGCTTGCAACTCCAGGGTGTCATTCAGCCAATTTTTGGGCTCCTGCTGCCAACTCCAGTGTCTCTTTCAAGCTATGTTTGGGCTCCTGCTGCTGCTGCTGCTTGCAACTCCAGGGTGTCATTCAGCCAATTTTTGGGCTCCTGCTGCCAACTCCAGTGTCTCTTTCAAGCTATGTTTGGCCTCCTGCTGCTGCTGCCAACTGCAGTGTGTCTTTAGGCCAATTATTGGGTTCTTGCTGCCAACTCCAGTGTCTCTTTCAAGCTATGTTTGGGCTGCTGCTGCTGCTTGCAACTCCAGGGTGTCATTCAGCCAATTTTTGGGCTCCTGCTGCCAACTCCAGTGTCTCTTTCAAGCTATGTTTGGGCTCCTGCTGCTGCTGCTTGCAACTCCAGAGTGTCATTCAGCCAATTTTTGGGCTCCTGCTGCCAACTCCAGTGTGTCTTTCAAGCTAGGTTTGGGCTGCTGCTGCTGCTTGCGACTCCAGGGTGTGATTCATCCAATTTTTGGGCTCCTGCTGCCAACTCCAGTGTCTCTTTCAAGCTATGTTTTTGCTCCTGCTGCTGCTGCTTGCAACTCCAGGGTGTCATTCAGCCAATTTTTGGGCTCCTGCTGCCAACTCCAGTGTCTCTTTCAAGCTATGTTTGGGCTTCTGCTGCTGCTGCTTGCAACTCCAGGGTGTCATTCAGCCAATTTTTGGGCTCCTGCTGCCACTGCCAACTCCAGGATGTCTTTCAGCCAATATTTGGGCTCCTGCTGCTGCCAGCTCCAGGGTGTGTTTTTCAGGCAATATAGGGGCCCCTTATAGTGATGCCACCTCAACTCTCTGCAATTGTGCCGCTCTGCGATTCTAATAGCGATGCCTCTGATCTGCATGTCATAATTATTTACAGTATTATTTCACTAACCCAGCACGCATCCTATTCGTGTTACAGCAAGGCAGAATGGTTTACAACCCTATTGAGGCTCTAGGAAGCTCAGAAATAGCCGTTTTTAATAGCGATTCGTCGCGAATAAATTTGGACTGAAACTAATTTTGTCGGAAAATTCGGCGAATCAGCCGAATCGAATTTTTCAAAAGTTCGCTCATCCCTAATACACACCTCCAAAATACATATTATTTTGCTTGCCATTCTCTTATAACTAGTACATTGTATTACTTGCTGGCAGCTGAAATAGGTAACAGCACTTTCCTGATGTCAGTCGCTTGCTAATATAAACACTAATCAAAACTCCAAAATGGGGGTAGCCTCCAACAGCCCCCTATAATAGGGTCCACGGGACTGACAATTGCACTCACCCAATCAATATTTTTTCAAATCATATTTATTCATTAGCATTACCAATTAAAAACCATAAAAAAATAATAACCAGTGCCATAGCGTAATCAACCACAAGGGGGAGCTGTTCTGCCTAATACATAATTACAGTGGTTCCTAATGATACATCTAAATTCATATTTAACAATTCATCAATTATAAAGTGCATGTGCATCCATGAAAGTGCATCAATCCCAATTACAACATGTGCAAAACAATGCATTCAAAATAGCATGATAAAGTGCGGCAAAGAGTCAACATATAATACACAATACAGATACACTCACGTGGGAAGTGTAGGCACCAGCGCCACCCGTGGCCCCACCAACGCATTTCGAGACCTCAGGGTCTTTTTTTCAAGGCAGAGGCAGAGTAAATTGTTACCTCTGCCTTGAAAAAGAGACCCTGAGGTCTCGAAACGCATTGGTGGGGCCGCGGGGGGCTCTGGCGCCTACACTTCACACGTGAGAGTATCTGTATTATATGTTGACTCTTTGCCACACTTTATCATGCTATTTTGAATGCATTGTTTTGCACATGTTGTAATTGGGATTGATGCACTTTCATGGATGCACATGCACTTTATAATTGATGAATTGTTATATATGAATTTAGATGTATCATTAGGAACCACTGTAATTATGTATTAGGCAGAACAGCTCCCCCTTGTGGTTGACTACGCTATGGCACTGGTTATGATTTTTTAATGGTTTTGAATTGGTAATGCTAATGAATAAATATGATTTGAAAAAATATTGATTGGGTGAGTGCAATTGTCAGTACCGTGGACCCTATTATAGGGGGCTGTTGGAGGCTACCCCCATTTTGGAGTTTTGATTAGTGGTTGGGGGTCCACAAGGGCAGTGCACCACAAGTGTTATATTAGAGCTGGTGCCACCTCCGCTTTCGTGCTAATATAAACACACATACCACTTCTATCAAACTTTATAATCAAGATCACGCTACACTATAGCTGTGCAAGGTAGATATATATATATATATATATATATATATATATATATATATACATACATACATGTCACTGTGTGCACTTTGTTATGCATAAGTAGGCTTAACCTACACACACATACACACACACACACACACACACACACACACACACACACACACACACTGACAGTTGCAGAAGAGGAAGTCACAGAAGATTCTTCCTCTTTACATACCGGAACAGAGACGTTCAAGGCTGGCTCTCTCCGGCATCCCTGCCTGCTTCTCAGATCATTTGTCAAAGTGCATCGGGCGGGAGATGACCTGCACTTGGTTTTTCAGTGATCTGGACTTTACTTATTATTTTTCCTCATAGTTCTTTCTATCCAGTCTGGTGTAGCTTTACATTCTACCTTTTTTTGTTCCTGGTTTCTCTTTTTGTGATCCTTTTGGGCCTAATTCCACCTGTTTGGGTGCAGAGGTGGAAATGGAGCTATGGAGAAGCTGTGCCAGATGGCTTATAGACTGCCGTGTCCTCCCTCCTAATCACCGTGTGACACTGGACTATGCCCAGGTTTGTGACCTAGCTCAAGCCCTCCGAGATGGGGTCCTGCTCTGCCAACTTCTCAACAACCTGATGCCTCATAGTGTCAACCTCGGGGAAATCAATTTGCGGCCACAAATGTCTCAGGTAATTTATAGTTTTACTATAAGTCCAAACGCCCCCTTCTTTGCTTGTGACCATCAGCAACCAAAGCCAATCACATTTAGAGAAGGGGATACACTGGCTGTGCTTATCTGTAGGTGGTAAGTACGCTATTTCATCCCATTCTCAGACCTGAACACTAGGTGGCATCACAAATCGGGAAGCCCTGAAGGGAGGCTGAGGATTTAGCGTTTTAGGTCAGATATTTGCAATACAGGCATTAAGCTGTAAGATATGTAATACAATGCATACATTCATAGTAACATTTGAATGACCCCGTCCTTACTCTATTGATTAAACATGTTTCCTATTTGCATCAAATATGCTACCTCGCCTCACTTACTGGATGCAATATTTGGTTTACCCTACTGTACAGCTCAGACCCATCATGTACTCCAACCCTCACTTGGGATTTTCAGAGATTTTTGGCAGATATCTGCCTGGGAGTTTACTGGCAAGGCCAGCCTTTGAGCAGCCCACAAACTGCTGAGCCACACCCCTGGATTTCGTGGCTCGGCAGCTGGTCAACGAGTAAGCAGCAGAAGCTATAGCCCTTCAGAGGCAGATCATGGGCTGGGGTGGAAATGGCAACTCTTAAAAAGTGGTTCTCATAAAGTGATTTTTTTTTTATTACCATGAGAATTCTTTTCAACTTGAATTTTGTTGTAAAAAAGTTATAGAAAATGTGTGATGGTTGGGTAAATCTAACTCACAAAGTTCGGATTTCAACCTTGCTCTGGCCACTTGGGTGTCACTGCTGTTTAATAAAGTATTAGTGGTATGTCCACTTGTTCAGGCAACTTGAGTGTCAATGCTTTTTACCAATATGTATTAGTGGAGTATCCACTTGCTGAGGCCACTTGGGTGCCACTGCTGTTTAGTAACAAGTATGAGTGAAGTGTCGATTTGTTTAGGCCACTTAAGAGTCACTTATGTTTAGGAACAAGTATTAGTGGAGTATCCACTTGCTCAGGCCACTTGGGGGTCACTGCTGTTTAATAACAAGTATTAATGTAGTGTCCACTCGCTCAAGCCACTTAAGGGTAATTTTCCTGTTAAATTTTCTTTTGAATTGTCCATATCCGTCCACTGTAACTGCAGGTGCCTAACAATGCAGAAAGCAGTGTGGTGGTGTTGGTGCTGCAGGGGGAGGATGTGTTTCATCCTTGCCTGCTACACCTTCCTCTGGTGTAAGAAAGCGCCACGGTTTGGAGTGTATTCTTTTTTAGGCCCCAATACTGCTGGCAGAGTGGTGAGGCCAGAACAAATTGAGGTTGTTGTAGATTTCATGGCACACAGTCCACGCACTCCACTTCTGCTGAGAGAGCTGAGCCCTCCTCCTCACCCCCCTTCAAATCGGCAAGACTGTCCCAGCCACAATCTATGGAGTCACTAATGCTCCATGATAACACTCCTAGTTGGTATACCTTGGGCCATCCACCTGCCCCTTTCCCAGTTGCAGACCTAGGGTTCCCGGCTGCCCGAAAACATATGTTTTTTTATGGATGACGTTTCCAGCGGACCGCCACAGGACACCCTTGATGATGATAAATTGCCAACTGCTGTAGCTTTCTGCAACGTTTAGGCTGAGAGGGTGGCTAGCAGGGTTGAGTGGGTGGAAGGGGAAATGCCAGGTATAATGACGAGGTCCTAGACCCAACGTGGACTGAAGGCCATCAGAGTTCATAGGAAGAGGTGGTGGTCACACAGCCCCAGGCAGCCAGCAGAAGAAGAGTGCAAACCATCAGCAGTGAGCCTGTTGCTACTATGCCCACTAAGCCCCGGGACTAAGCACGCCAAAGCTGCCTCAAAGGATCTCACCAGCATGGCATTTATTCTTGGTGTGCCACACACCCCGCTTCACTTCTTAAATATTCATCACTTCATGGGTTAATCCACCGCAGGTGACGTAGTGCAGAGAGGAAGTCTTGTAACGAGCCCCCTTCCGGCCTATATATACCTGGTACCTCCCTTCAAACACCAGTATTTTTTCTCTCTGCTTGCTGACAAGTCAGAAGTTGGAAGTCTCCTGCTTACAGGTAGGCCGGGGTATTCTTACCCCGCCACCCCCCTTTTGGTCTATTTCTGCCCGGTTTGAGTTTGTATACCTTTATGGTGAAATAGGAAGCCTCCCAGCCTTGGCTGCTCACCGGGCAAATGGTAGATGGCACTTTAAGTGCCTAGGAGCTTATCTCCTACCGCTCGACCTCATGCGTGGGGCAATGCGGCAAACCGGCATGGTGATCCAGGAAATGGGATGCCCCTGTCCCGAGGGTCCCCGTAGCCCCTTTCTCTCCCGTTGGGGGGGTGGTGAGGGTGTGCTTTAGTATGTGTGTTTCACTGTATCACTGCATGTTAACATATATGTCATGTTTATACATTCACTGTAGCATGTGTATATTTTGGGTCTGCTTTAGGGCAGCTTGCGCTGGGTATGGGCTGGCCACCTCTCTGGCAGTTGGTTGCTTGTGGCCCCCTACCCCCTCCCCCCTCTCCCCTCTCCCCTCTCCCCTCTCCTCGCCTGGCATTCATTGAGCTTTGTCAGCACATGCGGTTTTTACCCTCCCCCCTCCGCTGCCTGGACGCGCGTGCTGTGATCAGCTGTAAAGTGTTCCAGCTGATCAGCGTGGGGGGGGGGCGGACCCGCTGACGCGGCGCCGGGGGCGCGGCGCCGACGTCATGCGGGGTCAGCGGCGTCTGCGGCGGGCCCAGCGTCCCAGCTTCCTTCAAAACAGGAAGGCACGTGGGCGCACGGCCGCACTTTGTCTTCTGCCGGCTCATGGCTGCTGGCTGCAGGCTTACCGGCTGATTGCGGTACAGGTAAGCGGCCCCTCCCGTTGGGGCCGTTAAATGGGAGATATTGTTTAATAATACAGTGAGAAATCACTATTATCAAGGGGGCGTCATTTAAGGGCACTTCGTGCCATACTTATATGTTATACACATGTGAAGGATCTGAAGGATCTGATGGTTGTTTTCTTGCCTTGCAGATCCTGGGATCCCTGCTTATGCTAGCCCTCCGGCTCTATGTGCCTGGCTAATTATTGGGATTGATTTGAATGTTTATATACATAGACTATATATAAGTATATATATATAGTTTCTATTAAAGGGGACCTAAACTTAAAAAAAAAAAAAAAAAAAAAAAAAAATGTTTATATAAATCCTCCCTTCCGGGACATTACTAAAATAAAGGGGGCATCCCGGGTCGGCTTATGCCTTAAAAGTCCCATTATTGCGAATACCATAAATCACCATATGGAGGCTTCCGTAGATTCCGGAAACGGTTCTGCTGTTCCGTTTGGGGGGTGCGTAGGTTGTGGGGTTCCACTCCCAGCTGATGATATCTTTATTTGCATCCCTTGTGCAAAACAGACTATTGCGCGCCAGTCCGTTGCTTCGGCTGCGGTGCCATCGCATCCTTCATCATCTCCTACCTCTCCATTCCTATTCCGGACCCCGCATGACACTGTCAAAAGTGGGGATTCGCATTCCGAGGCAGCAGCACAGCCCTGCCCCCGGAAAATGATGCCCGTTAAAGCAGCGTTTAAAACCGCTACAAAACGAAGGCACCTGACTCCGGTACCTTCGGCTCCACAAGACCAGTTTTGTGAACCTGTGGAATGGTCCGATGGATCCCCTGACGAGGATGAACTCCCGTCGGAGTCAGATGAGCCGACAGGTCAGCATGTGGCTGATGAGATCGGCGATTGGTCAGAGGGGGTTGTTTTTGACACCCCCTCCATTCTGGCTCAAATGTTTAATATTTTGAGTTTAGATACGCCTGAGGCGGCCGCCCCGCCAAAGGGTCAGTTATTTAAAGAGCCTCAGCCGAGTTTGGTTTTTCCCAGACAGCACCACTTTGAGAGGGTGGTTCTTAAGGAATGGGAACATCCCACACGGTTATCTGGAATTCCTTCCAGTTGGGAAAAGCGTTATCCTTTTCCACCAGAATTGGTGAGGCTGTGGTCTGTCCCTCCGGACGTCGATACCCCTGTACTAGGACTCTCCAGCTCGGCTATGGTACAATCTGCTGAGACCACTGTCCCCAGAGATGGGGAAGATCGCAGGATTGACCAATACGCTCGACATGGTTTTATCTATTCCGGGTCAGCATTGCGCCCGGTATGTGCTTCAGCCCTTCTTCTATTGGCAATTAAGTCCCTAATTCAGGGGCTATATGAGGATCTTGATCCCGCTTGCAAACAGTTCACTGCACTTAAGCAGTGTGAATCTTTTGTGGCTTATGTCCTGGCCGCTCAGGACGATGCGCTGACTATGAGTAGCAAGGCGGCAGCTATGCTGGTGGCTATTCGCAGGTCAGTATGGCTGCGTCAGTGGTCAGCAGACACGGCTTCCAAAAAGGTACTCACAGCCCTCCCCTTTTTGGGGTTGCGTCTGTTTGGGGAGAAAATTGATTCAGTCGCAAAAGATGGTAAGATGCCACAACGCAAAAGGCCTCGTGGTCCCTTCAGGGGGACAAGTTCCGGTAGGCCTTCCTTTGAAAGGTTCGGAGCGGGAAAAGGTACGTCCTTTCCCGCTACCAGTGGCGCAGGTTGGACTCGGGGGAGGGGCCGTGGCCGGCCCACTCAGTCCTGGGGCACCAAGCCCAAGCCTGCTGATAAGCCCACTCAGCAATGAGGGGCTGCCCTCACCCGTGCGGGTGGGGGGACTATTGCGACACTTCTACCATTGGAACCATGTGGTTCTAGGCAGATGGATCCAGGAGGTAGTGTCGACAGGTCACAACCTGGAATTCGAGTCTCACCCTCCCTCGCGGTCCATTCAGGGGTCGGTTCATCCCGGCCTGAACTCTCATCAAGACGCTGTGTGTCTTTCTTTTGCCCAAATTCGCACAAGAACACTTCAGCTATTTCTGCTAGCGTGTTGGGTCCAGCAACCTCTGTTGTTGGATCAGTCCTTCCAATTGTCCTCCCGTGTACGGCAGTTCCTCCTGTGGTGATTGGTCTCGACCAATCTTGTATAGGGCAGGTCTTTCCTGACCCTCCCTTGGAGAGGTGTCACCACGGACACCGGTCTGTCGGGATGGGACAGATTCTGGAAGGAGCTGCGGCTTCAGGGGCAGTGGAGGCCCCACTTACCCATCAGAGAAATGTCCCTGATCCAGACATGGGCAGTGTTCCATGTTCCCTGTCTCTCGGCGGTTTACATTCCAGAGGTGATGGAACAGGTAGCGGACCGGTTGAGCAAGTGCTCTCCCCGTCTGGAAGAATAAGCTCTCCATCCTCGGGTGGTTCTCTTATTGTGTCTCCAATGGGAGACTCCGGAGGTGGACCTCTGGGCCCCTCATCTCTATCTCAGGCTCCCGAGCTTCGTGTCTCTCTCCCGGGATCCTCTGGCTCTGACAGTGGACGTCAGGTCCCTGAACTGAGGAGCTCTGGGATTTCTATACCTGTTTCCTCCGTGGCCCTTGCTGGGCAGAGTTCTTCAGAAGTTGGCTCTGGAAAGGGTGTACGCCGTTCTCATGGCCCCAAAGTGGCCAAAACGAATAAGGTTCGCAGACATCATTTGGCTGGCAGTGGACCAGTTCATTCTGCCTCTTCGGCCCGATCTGCTCACTCAGGGTCAATTGTGTTACCTCAATTTACCAGCGCTGGGTTTGTTGGCCTGGCGGCTGAAACCTCCATCCTGAAGGAGGAGGGTCTTTCTGATTTTGTCATTAAGACTCTGATCAGTGCCCGGAAGAAGTCTTCTTCCGTCACCTACTATAGGACTTGGAAAGCCTATATCACTTGGTGTGAGATAAGATCTTTTCCTTGTAGGGTCCTTTCGGTCCCCAGGATTCTGGAGTTTTTACAATCAGGGCTGGACTCTGGTCTCCAGCTAAGTACATTGAAGGGGCAGGTCTCTGCCTTATCTGTCTTTTTTCAGAAGCGTGTTGCGCTTAAACCTTTAGTTAAAACTTTTTTCCAGGGGGTTACGCATGTGCGGCCTCCCAGGAAACCATTACTCCCTGTTTGGGATTTGAATTTGGTTCTTTCGGCTCTTCAGGCTCCTCCTTTTGAGCCTTTGCAAGATATTGCTTTGTCTACCCTGACTCAGAAGATTGTCTTCTTGGTAGCGATCACTTCTGTCCGGCGTGTCTCAGAATTGGCGGCCTTAACTATCCAGGCGCCCTACTTCGAGAGGCATCGGGATAAAGTGGTCTTTCGGTTCAAGCCAGACTTTCTTCCTAAGGTTGTTTCTGCTTTTCATTTGAACCAAGATATTGTTCTTCCCTCCTTGCGTCCTAATCCTAAGAATGACAAAGAGAGGGTTTTGCATTGTTTGGATGTAGTACGCTGTGTTAAGTACTACTTGATTATCACGTCTCCTTTCCGTAGGACGGATTCCTTTTTTGTTGTGCCCCATGGGCCTAAGAAGGGTTTGGCACCAGCCAAATCTGCCATTAGCAAGTGGATACGTCAGGCCGTTACTGCGGCCTATTCTGCTAAGGGAAAAGTTCCCCCTTTTCGTATTACTGCTCATTCCACTCGCGCTGTTGGGGCGTCTTGGGCTTTTCAGCACCAAGCTTCTGTTGAACAGGTTTGTAAGGCCGCCACCTGGTCTTCTGTTCACACTTTTTCTAAGTTTTACAAAGTCGATGTGCGGGCCTCAGCGGATGCTGTTTTTGGCCGCAAAGTTCTGCAGACTGCAGTCATTTAAGTTATGCTTCACCTGGCCTTGAGATGCCCTTCCCTTGTGGACACTGCTTTTGGATGTCCCATGAAGTGATGAATATTTAAGAAGTGAAGCGGGGTGTGTGGCACACCAAGAATAATACCATTTTGTGAGTACTCACCTGAAAAATGGATATTGTTGGTGTGCCACACACCCCGCTTCACACCCGCCCTTTTCGGTATTACCGAAGCATTTATATGGTGAAGCCCTTTTTTATTTATATCAAAATTAATTTTGGAGGTTACTGGTGGAATACTGGTACCTTGTTTTACTGCTTTTTGAATATACTGGTGATTGAAGGGAGGTACCAGGTATATATAGGCCGGAAGAGGGCTCGTTACAAGACTTCCTCTCTGCACTACGTCACCTGCGGTGGATTAACCCATGAAGTGATGAATATTTAAGAAGTGAAGCGGGGTGTGTGGCACACCAACAATATCCATTTTTCAGGTGAGTACTCACAAAATGGTATTTTTCAAGCAGTGCACAGATTGCAAGACACGTGTCATATGCACGTTGAGCCAACAGTCCCTGAGGTGAGGGAAAAGTGCTAATAATCACAGCACCTCAAGCATGACCAGGCACCTGCAAACAAGCAGTACCACCACCATCCCAGGGAAACATTCAGCTTTCCATACCTCAAACAAAGGTTCAGAGAGAAAGCAAAGGTTAGGCCTAGCACACCCATGAACCCTGGCCTTGAATGCGATTTCCAAATTGTTGGCCTTTGAAATGTTCCCATTCCGCCTGGTTGAGATGATGGAGGTGGCTGTCCCACAATATGCCATTCCCAGTCGACACTACTTTTCTCGCCAGGCCATCCCTGCCCTGCACCAACAGGTTGTGGAGAAAATAAGATGTGATAGGGATTTATTTAGGAGGAATAAAAATGGGCCTTGTGCCAGCGTATTAGATAGGGGAGTAAAAAATAATGGTAGTTAAGGTGTGTTCATTGATTAGTATCAATTGTGTTGGTACAAGCTGTTCATAACACAACTGGTATCCACGTAAACAGTGAAAGTATAAGTTGTTCATGTCACAACTACAATTCATAGAAAATGGGTACAAGATCAGAAATCATTATATACAGTATATATAGGGATATAGTATACAGGGTTCATGTTAGACATTGAATACAATTCTCTTAGTATTTTGAGAGGAACCTCTTATCTTGTTAAATTCAACCATAGATGACCCGATAATGTTAGCCAGGAAAGTGTGTTTGATATTTCTTGCTCTACTCCCTGATGTGGTTCGCCTGCTTGGGCTTCCTCGGAGGGTTGGTTATTGTTATGGGCTGTGGTTGAGGGAAGATTGGCTGTAGGTGAGAAGATGAAGTACCGTGGAGCATAGTATCAAAAAGTTCCTTCAGTTGTGCCAGGTGGCTGGAGGTTGAAAATCGGGTTGGTATACTTGTGGCACCTCATGTATGGTTTTTTTTAGTTTAGTTAGTAGCAAGCAAAGGACTGTTGATGTAACAAGTGAGTTTGGTAGCAAGTAAAGGTATAATTTGTCCCTTATGAAGTCTATTTGGTTAAGGTATAGAGTTGGTAGGCATTGTGGTGAGGAGCCTTGGTAGTAAGGGGTGTGTAGTTAGCAGTGGGTTGGGAGAGTCCCCTGGAGCAGGCATCCTAGCAGTGATGTGGACGGCTGCCTTCCACAACACCGCTAGGACCCTGGCTCCAGGCGAATCCCCCAACCCACTGTTAACTACACACCCCTTACTACCTCTTCATAGTATGGTCTGAAAGGCTTTTTAAGGCAGCTTCACATCACTATAGGAGCTACAGTCAGACCAGCCTTTCATCTTCCTCTTTGGGCATTGCAATTAAGAGGTGAGCAACTGCAGTCCTGTTTTTTTACTGCTTTAACAGGGTTAGTGTTATCTTAATTTCACATTGGGAAAACATCCAGTTAATCTGATGTTTGATCATATTAACAAGCCATGTAGGCTGCCCATATACTTCAAGGTCTGGGGCCTTGCTGAACTACTTCAGTATTATACAGGTAAACCTCCAGGTTTCTGGTTTACTAAGGTCACCCTAATACCTACTGAGGAGGCTGCAGCCCGTGGACAAGCACCTCTTTCCTGTAGCAAGAAATACTACAGTGGCTTTACTGGCCTAAAGATGACAAAATATGGCTAATGCTAATCAGCATGTTTCCTTTCACCTTTTTGTTTTAGGATTTTTCTAAGCTAGTGATCATCCTAGCTTTAATTTCCTGCCATTTACCCAAATGGGAAGTATTGTGGTCACAGTATTTCCTATTAGGTACCAATTTCATTATGAATATATCAGCATTAAAAAATTTCCCAGGTTTCTTCATGTATCAGTCATTAAAAACATATTTTTTGATCTGTTAGATTTAGTTTAGATGGTTTGTGCAATGATAAACCTACAAATGAATTTATTTTTAAAAGTATGAGGAATTGACGTTTTTGGGGGATTTCTGACTCCTCCCCCCATTTGCCGTTTTATCTAAGCAATATGCATGGGCATTAGAGAATCCTTCTCTCCTATGGGATTACTTCACACCTGATATGCTGCATTGCACTGTATTTTGATGCTTGTATGATGTTTATTTTTTGCATGTTTGCTTTTCACATCATTAATAAAGTAGCGTTTGTGCCTGGTCCCAGTGTCTACTGCCTTTGATGGAAGTCTGGCTGTTCCTGGCACACCTCTGCTGTACTCAAATACAAAATGGTGCTTTATTTTTGCACATGAGCAGATATAAGGTGGAGGGACAACATAGGTGAGTCCTCCTGACCTCATGGGCCTGATAGGGTTACCATCAGGGGCATGTAGAGGTAGCAACAGAGGCACAGATATTCCCTTTGCTTTATTCACTAAGTGATGTAAGTCATGTGTCCCTTAAAGGGATTGTCCACCCAATTGACCGGTTGTGCGTGTGCTCCTCTTCTTGCCTCCTCCAGTTTGGGTCAGAAGTGGACCACAGGGCTCCTGTCCCTGCCCCGAATCACCACCTAGCTCTCTGACCATCGAATGAATCCTGTGCTCCTGAAGCATTCCCGCCCCCTTTCTATCCTCCCTCCTGCCAAGTGGGTCACTTTTTGTGAATGGGCCTAAAATTTGCATGGTCTTAGGCTGTGTGAAACAGTCCCAGAGAGAGGACACATCTATTCCCCAACAAATTCAAAATGACAGAAAAGTTTAGAAAAAGTTTTTTTTTACTTACTTAGCAAGTGTCCTATATAAAAAATGTACAAGCAGAGCTATTGCATAAAATGGTCCAATAATGAAAATTAAAAGAAGATATGCATACCTGGCATCATTCCACCCAAGCCTGTTACGTTCTTTTGAAGGTCATTGTCCAGGCAACAGAATAAACATACTCAACACATAGCTTTAAGGAAGATGTATTTTCAAATCAAACCAATATTAAAAATCCATAGAACATGCTGGAATGTGAGAGGAGAAATCCGCCAAGTTTTATTCTACTGGGAGGAATAAAATCCTGGGGTGACATGATTCTGACTGTACCATTCCACGGAGTCCTGCTTCATTCGGATATTCCAGCACAGGCTGGCTCTGAAAAAAAGTTCTTCTGTAAAAATAAAATGGTACGTTCAAACATATCATTCGGGATTCTTCTTCTTTCCATTAATACACATGTGAACATGACTTCATTTATTCCCTTGCTTGTTATGTGCTTTACCTTCCAGGAGGCTGCACCGGTGTCGGACTGGGGTGACTAGGGCCCAGCAGTGGAACTGACTGGTGTCCACACTTAGATGCAAATATTAGCATTTATATTTACGGCCCATATACAGAGCCATACTGTCAAACAGTCTCTTTGTGTGCACTTGGGATTTTATAAATAAGCGATATATAGATTCAATTTTAGTAATAGAGTCCATCAAAGAGGCCCCTGGACCATTCAGATATTCCCTGGTAACCCTGTGGGCTAGTCCGAGCCTGGGTTGCACAATAATCTTTTCACTTCTGGAAGACCTAATATGTAAACCCTCATACAGGAAGTAGAATGCTAGACACAAGCAGCTTGGAGACTGCAAACTTAAACTAGCATTTGTTTTAAAGTCATATTTCAGTCAAAACCAAGAAAACACTATACTTACCTTCCATCCCGTGCAGGCTATCGCTGCTAGTCTGGTGCTTACACACTTACCAAATCACCCGATCCCAGCCTATTGCAGGGCGCCTCCACCTCCGATGCATTCACAATGCTGTGCAAAGGGGAATATGGCGTGCCCTGCCCCATTGTCACAGGAAAAATAGCACGCCCCTCTCCACTGAAGGGAGGCTGCCGCGCCCAGCATGGGTGTGGGAATGGGCAGTCCAGTAAGTTTGTCAGCACCAGACTAGCAATCATAGCTTGCGCGGGATGAAAGGAGAGTATAGTGTTTTTATATTTTTTATAGTATGACTTTAGCCCTTCTAATGCCAGCCATCCCTCCCGCCGGGTCTCCTCTTCACCCAGGGAGCCTCCGCCCCCCTCCCCCAGGCTCTTCCTTCGTGAGGAGAGGGCCTGAAATAGGCCAGCACCTGAGCACTTTGTCTGCAGAGCTGAAATTTTCGAGTAAAATTACTCACATGTTTTACATTGAGGTGTTTGGCAACTCTTCACTTGACAGTACCTTTGCATTTTGGGTATTGTTCTGTTCGGGGGATGTTGCTTCTTCAGATTTGACTTGTTTTTTCTTGTTTGCATATTGTTTTTTTTAGGAAAATGTGACTTTGATCCTGCTTTGTATTCTTTTTTTTGGTAAACCCTGTGCAACCAAAGAATTCATTGAGGGATTGCTTCCCTTCCCTACTTCCCTTAGTTTTTCAGTTTGGGGAAGTCTCCGGGGCAGGAAAGGGTGTCTATCAATACTTATGTGGTACTGTTGTAACCAGGAGAAATTGGGATTTTACATGCAATAAGATTTCATTGAAAAACCTACATTTTTTTATTACAAAAAACACTACAAACAAGACATTTCATGTTAAAGCCCTTTGCTGAAAAGAATATAGAATTCTCCTGGAAAATCCCTGGAAATCCCTTCAAAAAATAGTGAAAAATGGTCTGGAGGGTGACAAAACTCTACGTAAGCTGGCAGTTAAAGGTTAAAGTTTGTCACCATTCCAAGCATCATGTCTAGCAGGAGGAACTGGTTGCTCTTGAGGCCCCTATACAAATCTGTACATGCTACGGGGCAAATTTACAATGACATGTAGAGACAGAATTTGGTCATTCCTCAAATCATTTGGCAAATGATGGAAGTCTGGGTGACACACTAGATTGCCCATAGCAGATTTCAACTCTAGAATCCACCAGTGACAAGTGCCAGACTGACAGCTGCCTTCTATATGTCCGAGGAAAAACTGAATGCTAGTAGCGTTGACTAAGGTCAGGATTTGGATGATGAATGTTTCATCCAACATATCTCCCACAAAGAGGCTTCTGCTCACCATCACTAGGAATCTTTGTATTTGCTAATTCAGTGAGGGATGTAGATCCTCCATCTGAAACAGATTACACTCTACTTAAGTTTGGAAGGTACTGTTTTCCAAGTAATATGAACTCAAACAGACGGAAAGCAGTGGACATAACCAATACTGTTAATGTTTCCAGGAGCTGATCTATCTGGAATTCTTTTATGTATGGCTTGAAGACTACTATGCTCCCCACTGGCAAGGTAGCATACCTCAAGGACCCAAAAAGCACTGAAGTCATATGCCAGACATCTATGTTTGCACCTTTTGTGACAGTACCAGTCCTGGTGAAGACAAATCATCCTTTTCATTTATCACAGAGAAGTTCCTGCTGAAAAGCCGCCAAGTCTACCCTTTCTGTGCATGATTTATTTTATACTTGTGAATACATCTGCATAGCCTACACTATAGGTTATCTCTATCTTTGTACTTCATCTTATCAGTGTTCTGCATAACCCACATCCATGTGTAAAAACCATATAAGTGCATTTCAGATAGCACATTTCCACACTTCATACACTGGGGAAGAAGGTGAAAAAGGCCTGATACTCAAGACCCAGTAACTAAACCCTACTGTGTGCCTCAAACTGGGGAAATTGTAAAGCTATACTATCATTTACTCTACATTTAAACCACCTATCAACGCAAACGTCCTTCTCCTACTGAAAGATATTGAGTCAGACCTAAAGAACTGGCCTAAGGGAGTGTTCTCTTGGTTTAGGAGTGCTAACATACTCAAAATGATTGCCATACCATGAGTCCTGTACCTGTTTGTGCACTGATAAGCCGGGACATGTGGGATGCTTAACTTGTGACAGCTTAACAAATCATTAGGTTAATTTTTGATAGCGACAACATTGTATGATGTGTAACCAGTGTTGTCTCTTGTGAAAAATGAACCTTGTTTTGTTAAGCTGCTACAATTTAAATGTCTAATTTGTCTGTCTGAAAAAATGGTCAGCTTACCTATAGCCCTTTCATTTTGCATAAAAATGTATTTTTACAATTTTATGGTGTAGTAAGCCAGTGAGGGTCTCTAGATCCCTGCTGTGCCTCTCAAATTTAAAGGGTGGTTAGGGCATTTTAAAAATTCTGCACTCCCTTGATCAACACTAGGATTTGAGTAAACCAAATAGTGACCAGCACAATGCCCATTATACCAGCACCCCGTTTAATCGGGATGCCCTGCTGTGTGAAACCAACCAGGTTGCCCATAAAATCGCCTTCTTTCCTGGTCAACAGTGCATGCGTGAGCAACGGCCGCATCCCTGATATCCCTTTAGCAGGGCGCGTGCCCGCATCAGGCATTTGTGAATGTGAATATGTGGCCATATTAGACAAGCTCTTGGAGGTTGGGGCTTGAGCCGATCTGAGCACGCTGATTGAATGAGCGGTCGTACATGCGTTGCAGAACCGGTAAGAGGTGAGTTTGTTCGGGCGATCTGGGGGGGGGGGGGGGTTCACACAATGGGGCACAGACCAAAACCCAAGATAGTGAAAATCCTGAGTTTTGGTCCACTTTAAAGAGCAGAAAAGACCCAAAATCCCAGCTGAGTTGATAGCTGCTATTTCCAACTGTCTACATCCAACCAACGAAGGCTGTAGCCTTTGAGATTGTGAATTGTCTGAAGCTGTGGGACTCTTATATGTAATACTGATTTAACACTTATACAAATACTTTAGGGACAATCTGTGGTTTTACTAACAAACATTTTCAACATTCATTCTTAAAAGGTAAGTCTGCTTTTGATGGCATTTTTTAAAGTGTATATTTTATGTGCCAAAATGATGTCCTCAAGGAGCTGAGCTGATCTAGTATTCTTTTAATTTCCTTCTTATATCAGCAAATGTGTGTTTTATGGGAACCATCTTCACTACCTGCAATTTGTTGCTATTGGAAACTGTTCACCAAGATCTACAGGATAGAAGCGAGTCCTGTACACACAGAACACTGCTACTATGGCCGCTGCTGAGGTGAGGGAGCTCAGGCCAGCAGCAGGGTTCTGTGTGTATAGGACTCACTTCCCTCTCCTTGTAGATCTTGGTGGTACAGACTGCAGGTAGCAAAAACTGTTTCCGTAAAACACTTTTTTTTTGGCTAACAAGGAAATAGAAAAAAAATACTATACCAGCTCAGCTTGAGGACATCATTTTGGTTCACAATAAAATACACTTTTAAAAATGCCATTGTTGACTTTCTCTTTTAATCCAGACTCAACAAAACCTTGTTTTGAGGGGCTAATAAATGTTTTGGCCCCAGCTGCTAGAGGACTATAAATTGTGTTTCATTCCTCCAGCTCTACCCCCTTCGGGTTATTCTGCAATTCACAGGCATAATGCTGCTGCTTGCTGCCAAACAAGTTACTCCATTAGGGAACTGGATACTTTTTTTAGGGGCAACTTCCTGGTTCGCAATAGCATACAAACACCCCTAGGAACCAAAGGAACATATTTTGCATTCCAAGCAGAGCTCAAAAATGTTAACAAAGTTCATTTCCTCAAAGAGCCAGGTAAAGCTTACATAGGCAGCAATGTACAAATAAGGTGACATTTACTGCACTAGCATATGGGCCAGATCTTCTTTTTATCAGTGACCACCATACTGTTCTTTCCCAAGCCTCTGGTTGGGACTCAGTTATCAATTTTATCGAACAGTCTGTTTTTCTCTAACCTGGCTTCTTAAATCTTCCCTTTGTACTTTCCACTCCCAGTGTTTCTCAGGTGCATCCAGCTTTCTACACGTACTCTGTTCTTCTACAGTGCTCCAAAACCTTACACACCTTGAAAGGAGAACTCCCACCATCTTAGATGCATGTAGCATGGTACAAGTGGCATACCTCCCAACTGTCCCTTTTTTGAGTACATGTCCCTCTTGTTCTCATGTGTCCCTTTTTTTGAGGCGAAGCATGCAGAGCTGCATCACTGAATGATTCATGTTATGACATGTTATAACATCTCTTAATAAGGGAACGTGGCTTAATTCAACAAGTGTCCCTCTTTCCCACTCTGAAAAGTTGGGAGGTATGAAGTGGTACATTTCCAATTATCAAAAGTTATACATGTTTGAAGTTTTCACTTCCAATTTCAGCCATAGCACTGGACTAGTTGGGGTAGTCTGAAATCAGAAATCAGCAGTTTCCGGCATTGAATCCGTCTCCTACTGATTTCATTGCGAGTGAGGCGGATTTTGTGGAATAGAGCTCCCGAGAATCTCGAGTTACCACACATTCCGAAGCAGCTATTTATGATTAATCACTATGCTTAAATTATGTTTGATTTGTTGCAATGAGAATACATAATGCATATCAGGTATTTACATTCCGAATCATAACTGTAGCAAAATTACAGTTTTGAAGTAGCCACCAAAATTATTTTTTGGTTTGGGGTCACCGCAACATGAGGAACTGTATTGTGGGGTCACGGCATTAGAAAGGTTGAGAACCACTGCTCTTGATCGACCGATTGTGGCTTGTGGACATCTTTTAGATATGAATGTGGCTTCCTTGGTAAGAAAGGTTGGGGGACCCCCGCTCTAGAAAGAAAGGGAAGAACTTTTTGTCTTGTAGACTAGACATTTATTGCTCACTGATTTGCACACTTAAAGCGGACCAAAACCCACTGAACTTGTGAAATACATTTGGCAAAAAACCCTGCCAATATTTCCCTCTTAGAGTGTAGAACTAGAAATGGATATTTTCACTTTTTGAATCGTCCTGGAACAGTTTTCTTTTGCTGTCCATCTCTGTAAGATGGCAGGTGATAAGTTATTATATCAGTGTGGTAATGACATCATTGCCACACACTACAATGGCGATGAATGGAGGAGGCGGAGCTTTACAGCTAAAACAGGCGCCATTATCTGGGATGAGTGATGCAAGAGCAGTGAAAATTGGCAAAATGTGCTCTTCATAGGGGGAGCAATTCAGGGGATGCTAGTTAAAAATGTGGGTTTTGGTCCACTTTAAAACAATAAATTTAAATGAATTTAAAGCCCTGCATTCTAATCCCCAGCCCTGGTCTCCAGGGATGGAACTGAAAAAAGGTTGTGTTTTGTCAAATCAATTAATGAGTTTTTGAGCACAGAATTTTGGTCCACTTGAAATACAAAATGTGTCACTACATTTTTTAGGGAAACCTCTGACCCCCCAATTTGCACAGGTTTCTAAGATGGTTAGCGAACACTGAAGCTGTAGAAATAGTGGTAAATCCAGTATAAGCTCAGCCTCTGTGTTCTGCTAACGATGATCATCTCATGATGCTACCATTGGCTCTAATTTACCTGTTATTTGTTAGGAACTTAAACTTTTATTTACAACGCTCTCATTAGTAGTTGGCAGTTTTTATTGAGAGAATCATTATGGAACTAGATATAATAAAGATAAAATAATATAATAATATATATTATAATAATATAATAAAGAGATAATAAAGTACATAGACTTCATTCAAAATAAACATCATGGGATGCCACTAAATTCTTAAAGGAGCTCTATGGTGAAAAAAATACCCAATGATAAAAATCCATATAAATATGCAGGATGGCGAAATGAGAGGTCACTTGATGGAAGGAGAAAGACATCTGGGGGGGGCAGGCTCTGTCACCCCTCATATACTAAACCTGTCACCCCTGGATTTTCTTCCTACCATGTGAGAATAAACCACAGTCTTGGCAGGAGTTTTATTCAGTTCGGGTGTATAAGTGACCCCTCCTCTCATTAGCCAAGGTGTTTATATGTATTTTTAATATTACACAATTACTCAATAGTGCTCCTTTAATGTTATCACAAACGCTAACAAAGCGATAAATCTACTTTCTTACTGTCCAATAGATGTGTACGCTGTTTCACACAAGGGCTTTCTCCTTCCTTTTCTACAGTTCCTGTGTCTGAAGAATATCCGGACGTTCCTCTCCACCTGCAGCGAGAAGTTTGGGATGCGTAGGGCGGACCTGTTTGAGGCTTTTGACCTGTTTGATGTCAGAGATTTTGGGAAGGTATATTTTGATACAGATTAATAATATAGAATCCTTTGTATTATCTCTTAACATATATAAATGATATACAGTATAATGAATGAGGAGAATCCTGTAAATATGGTATCATTTTAGCATCAATGACTTGGCTGTGACCAACATGACGCTCATTAATCAGAGGCATAGCTGGGGGGGGGAGAGAGGACATCTGCCCCGGGTGCAGCAAGACAGAGTGCGCCAAGGGGGGCCTGAGAATAGGTGGGGGCGCCATTTCGAATCTTTGCCCACGGTGCCAGAAAGCCAAGCTACGTCTCCAAAATAATTTTTTGGTTTGGGGTCACCGCAACATGAGGAACTGTATTGTGGGGTCACTGCATTAGAAAGGTTGAGAACCACTGCTCTTGATCGACCGATTGTGGCTTGTGGACATCTTTTAGTGCTGAATGTGGCTTCCTTGGTAAGAAAGGTTGGGGGACCCCCGCTCTAGAAAAAAGGGAAGAACTTTTTGTCTTGTAGACTAGACATTTATTGCTCACTGATTTGCACACTTAAAGCGGACCAAAACCCACCGAACTTGTGAAATACATTTGGCTTGTTTTTTTAACAAAAAATAACTTTTAACTGTAAATATGGTATCATTTTAGCATCAATGTCTTGGCTGTGACCAACATGACGCTCATTAACCAGAGGCATAGCTGGGGGGGGGGGGGGGGGGGGGAGAGGACATCTGCCCCGGGTGCAGCAAGTCAGAGGGCGCCAAGGGGGGCCTGAGAATAGGTGGGGCCGCCATTTCGAATCTTTGCCCACGGTGCCAGAAAGCCTAGCTACGTCTCTGCATTAACAATAGCATACATTTTGAGCTCCGTAAGTAAATTCACACAGCATAACTAATATCTATGATTTTCTTCGCAAAATGAAGAGCTCTTTAATGCTTTAGATTTCCAGACAAATGTCAATGTGATCATTCTAACTTCTAAAGTCTATGGCAGACGATCAGTCATTTCATAGGTGTGGCAATTACATCAATTACATACAGCTAAAACAGGCGCCATTATCTGGGATTAGAGATGAGCAGGTAATTGGTAAATTGGTAAAAGGTACTCTTCATGGGGAGAGCAATTCAGGGGATGCTAGTAAAAAATGTGAGTTTTGGTCCTCTTTAAAAATGGCCATTGCAATACATTAAAACATTCATTAATATATTACAAATATTTGGTATTAAAATTGTATTACTGGGATGTCACCTTGATGGGTGATTTTTCTCCAGTCCTGTACTTCACAATGACCACTACCCTCAACACGCCTGGGCTTAGATAATTAGAACTCCTATTAAGCCCAGTTAATTGGCTGAGCCCGGGTGTGTTGAGGTAATGGGTCAGGTTGGCATTTATGGTATTATATTGCAGTGGAATAAATAAATCCTAAATAATATATTGTCATGGATATATTATGAAAACTGAGGGAAGGAAAGAGACATCGTTCCACCCATTTGGCCAGTTAGAAAAGTGACCACGATTGAGGTCTTACACTTGTTTCACAGAAAGTGCAGCGAGAAGCTCGGGCCAGCGTTTCAGTTCCCGTGTGGGTTTCGCTTACTTCCTGTCGTGCTCTTGTAATAAGTGCTGGGAAACTCCGGCTTACAGCATCACTTCTGAACAGCACGACACAAGACTGAAGAGCCCAGTGTGATGACATTTCACTTAGCTCATTGTATTACACAATTCCTAAGGAAGACACAACCCTGTGAATATTATAACTTAACCCCTCCACCCATCTCAGAAACAAAGCCACAGTATTCATTACATTCAGGCTTATAATTTGGGGCCAAATCTTGCTATATATACATGTCAGCTCTAGACTATAGGGCTGATTCAGCACTGTAAATGTTGTTACGTTTTTTGTGAAAAAAAATGTATATTTTTTTGCAATTCAACACCATATTAAACTGTGTAGATTTTAAAATAATGTACACAGCTGCTGAATTGCACTAAGAAAAAAAATTGACTTATATGCTTCATTATACACTCCTATATATAATCTGGCCACACGTATACAGATCACAATGGTTTCATGGAGCACCCTCATGCATGGTGGGTTCCCACCATCTATAGGAGGCCATGCAAAATGGCATCATCCTTTGTATTCTGATGTATTTTTGCCTTACTTTCATATCAATAAAATACAGTCTGCTATTAAAAAAAATAGCGTCAGGTCCAGCGCTATAGCATTAACACTGAAGGCTCGGAACATCACTGTTCACCTTCATATTACCCCCTTCTCTCCCACCCTCTCTGCTTTGCCCTCCATCTCTTTCTCTGTCCCTGTCTTTTCCCTGTACTGCTTCTTGTAATTATTAGTTATGTACCACATAGCAGGCAGAAGGCCTCCCTCCCACTGAGGTAAATGTCTATAAAGATGAGTAAATATGCCATATATTATTGCTAGTATATCTTGAACCATTATGGGAGCACAGAATCCAACTAGCGGACACTGCACTGGTGGGTACAGGTATAAACAGGAGGCCCTTGAGGTGTGCTCAAGACCTACATAGTCCCCACATGACAAACCTGTTATCGTCTGCCTATATATATATGCACTACGCCTCCTAGCCCTAAATGTGCAAGATGACATGCATGGTACTGTATTTTTCTTGTTTTTTTTCTTTTCTTTTTCAATTGAAACAGATTAAAAAAATAGTGTCATACAGATAAATTAACCCATCTAAATCTCTGACCCTTATAAACACTACATCTTAATTCCCGAACAAAAATACTAAAATCCCACATACCAACAAATGGCTGGATGGCTGGATGTGCACTGCATCATGAACACACACCTGATCCTGGACCCAGTAAGTAATCTAACATGTTGGGGACCCATACTTATTAAGATGGCATCCCAAATCGCTATACCCTGGGGAAAGGCTGCCTAGTCTTTTTTTTTTTTTTTTACTTTTTCTTGTGACCAGGAGCTTTGTGCCAGCTACATGATATGTCAGTCCTTCCAACTGCATGCAGAGATACCTGTAAAAAATACCATCACACTGTCCCTACTAGGACCCTCAGCCTCCATGACTGTCTACAATGAAACACTCTGCAAATAAAGACAGAACCATCTATGCTCACAGGCAATTAGGGTTTAAACGCCATTGGTTTCCTGTGGTCACATGAACCATGGAAGCAGACAGAGGGTAGTAGATTGTCTGCTCCAATTACGGCCATTGGAGCAGACTGGCATTTGGGTACCCTGGGAAGCAGAAACCCTGAGAGTTAAAAGCTTGTGGAAATATGCAACGTCAGACTGGAGTGTTCTGGGCCCATCAGAGGAAACCATTCTTGAGGTTAACCAGAGGAAACCAAAAAATCCTCTGGTGGGTCAACACTGGAAATATGACAGATACATAGAGTTTACAGTTGCCTGTTCCTACACGCTGGCGGTCCCACAGAAATAAATGCTGGACAACATTTCCATCGCACAATAAACTACTCCTAGGGGAAAACAGCAATACAATGACAAACTAGAACATTTCTTACCATCATCTGAAATATGTTTGGGTGCAGTTCTGCATTACGGACAATATAATATTTTCTTCCATGGACCAGTCAATGAAATATTTATTCATATGTGTTTCCATTCCAGGTTATCAACACTTTGTCCATCTTATCCTGGACTCATATCGCTCAGAGTAAAGGCATTATGTATGTATATTTAATGTTTTTCATTACTTGGTATATGTAATAGACTCAGCTACTGTAGGTGCATGTAATGTGTATTATATTTACAGCATCTCTGTTTATATAACTATATCATTCTTTTTAAATGGCAGACCATTTCCTACAGAGGATCTAGAGAATGATGAGGACATCTACAGTGGTCTCTCTGATCAGATTGAGTAAGCTATTAAAATAATATCTTAAAGCGGGTCAAAGCCTTTACAGCCGGGCCCTGGATTCCAGGCCTGGCCACTAGCCTACCCCCTTTGTGGAACGCTGTGTGAACCCCCCCGATTGGCTGTCTCAAAAAGTGTCGCTGGGCGTGGATTCTGTTGTGCCGATCCAACAGAAGCATCTGGCTGCTCGGGTGGGGGGGGGGTGGAGATTGAGCGGAGGACCCATTTCTGGGTTTCCATCCGCTTTAATGCCATTTAGGGAACGGTACGGAAAGTCACATTCATGGGTTTTGTTTCGCTTTAAAGCTGAACAAAATTTAGTAGCCACTGGCTTTCCCTGTGAAACCCCCAGGTTGCCTTTCCCTGATCCAACTGTGCATGTGTGGGCTCCCGTCCAATCAGACCCGCCTGCACAAATGACGTGACTTGGCAAAGGCTCTGTGCGAGCGCTCCCGTCCTAGCAATTAACCTCCCCATTCATCCCAGAATTGACGAATTACAACATCACAGTAAGCGTCTCTGATTGGACGGGAGCCCATGCGCCATTGGACCAGGGAGGAGGTAAGTAGATCGGGCAATTTGTTTGACATAGTGGAGGGAACTGGACCGAAACCCAGGAAAGTAAGGTTCCCCTCACCTTATTTCCATACTATCTGCTTTAATATTATAGGTAGATCGTTATGCAAATGTGGATATGTCTGTCAATACTGGGCATCTGCCCCTATAACCTCATCTATTTTTATATATGTAGCCGGGATCTATTTGACATAGGGCTGGTTTCACTTACCTATTTTACAGCCACTGTTCTGTTTAATTATCCAGAGGCATAAGTGTAGGTCAACTCAGGCCTAGCAAAGATATTTCTTCTGCCTTAATTACCATCCTTATGGTCACAGGACATCAGATGCAAAAAATGTCTATTTAGCTATTAAGAAAGAAGGTTATTTACAGTCTAACTTCAGCCCAATGTTTTATCTTATGGGTAGTTCTTCTCTGCGTTGTGAACCTATTGTAGCTCTATCTAACTTTATAAAAACTATATATTAGAGGTTGGCTGGTGTTAGGGATGACGACCACAAAGAGAGGTATTGAATACAGTTAGATAAAAAATGGAATCTCCAGGAGCTGAAGAAGGCAGACAAAAAGATATTTGTTTGAGCAAAAATGTAAAATCTCCACAGGGCCTTCTACCCTTTGTTATGCTTCTGTTGGAGTCCTTTTCACTTGACAGGTGCACAATATTTAAACTATTCTTAGAAAATGAAATAAAAAATATTAAATACATATAAATTATATTAAAAAATATAATGATCAAAATGTGTGAGAAAGCAAGGAAAGCTAAGGTGGGCAAAAGTCCTAAGTGCTGTCCTGCAAGAAGAAGCGTTTCCATATTGTACTTCTAATCTTCTCTCACAGTGACACAGGGGAGGAAGATGAAGACCTCTATGACTGTGTGGATATGGATGAGGAGGAAGGCAATGAAATCTATGAAGTTCTCATGAATGAAGAGCTAACAGCTCCAAAGAAAGATGCGGTAAGACTGGATCTTTAGAGGGGCCTAATAGAATTTAATATGAGAAGTAATATTACATATATATATATTTTTTTTTTATTCCTGACCCTTAACAGAAAATGACTACAGATGATATGAAGAGGTGCTGCCTCCAGGAATTGTACCAGACGGAGGAAAAATTTACCAACACTCTAACATCAATCTGTCAGGTACTGTAGGAACATGGTCAGCCAAGGGCTGATTAGATACTCATCTGATATTGTACATAACAAAAAGGTTCTCAGAACAGTGACCAGAGCAGGCACACAATACAATGGTTGGAGTCAGTCTGTTTTCATGCATAAAGATGTATAGCTCTCAAAGTGTGTTTTAGGAAGCTAGTCTTATCAGAAAAAAAACTGGGGCCATTACATTTGTTAAAAGCTTTCTCAGGCCTACTATTTCTATTATATTAATAGTATTATATATAGAACTACCCAGTCTAGAAAGTGCAGGAACAGTACACCTCAATTTTAGGCTAATGGACTTCTCATCTAGGCAACTGAAGGTGCTGTCTCATTTCCCATAGCCTGTTATGTCCCCTTTCTTTTATGTGTTATTGTGTTATTTCACACCCTAGTGCCTTGACAGCTTTGTCATTTAACACTTTACACACAGAGACCAAAAAAAACAAAAAATAAAATGTTGTTTCTTGTACTCTTGATAACTTGTGAAATTAAACTGTTACCTTCTCATTTCAGTACTTCCTGAAGCCCCTTCAGGTGTTTCTGAGTGAAAGTGAAATGGCTGCCATTTTCATTAACATAGAGGTAATTACAAGCTGACCTTGGCATACATTTCTATATCTATTATTGTCTCATAATTAAATTGTACTGAGTTAGTCCTTGCATTGAAGATCGGTAATATTAGGTGATCCTTATATAGCCTGTTGTTGTCAGGCTACTGTAACTGTAGAATATCACCCGTGCCTCTGCGTCCAATTTACCTTTAACTCTCTATGTTTCCATGTAGCCCCCAGCTATTCTGTACCAACATTGCTACTCCATACTTCTATTACTTTCTAGCACCCTCCTATATTTCACCTTGTCCTGCATTAATTCTGACAGCATAGGTCCGGTAATGCTGTGGAGTGGCATGTCATTGTTGTCATCATAGGATCCAGAAGTCCAGCACTCTACACAGACTGAAGCCGCCAGGTCTGCCTGCAAGTCTGAGAATCTTCTCAGCACAGATGGCAAACAGATATAGTGTAGTAGAGAAAAGTAACTGCTCCCTGGGAATTAAAAGACTTCTTCTGCAGAATGTGGGGTGGTGCGGGGCTGCTCGGTCTCACTCCAGTACCAGCCAGTAAGCCTAAACCTAATTTCCCTGGACCTTCACACAATAAAAGAAAGACGTCCCTAAACGACATGGGTTATGGGCGATCTTGGTATACAGCTGATAGCCTTGCTTACAAATGAGCATGAGAGGGGAGCTTTGCCAGTAGCAGCCCACATCAGACAGAAAGAGATACATGCCTCAGAAACACAAAACATCATGTCTGTCATGACACACACACACACACACACACACACACACACACATACACACGCGCACACTGAATAAACTGCTGCAATAGCAAATTAAATCTATATGAAGGAGTGTGTTACTATGTTTCTTCATGTTATCTTAAAGGTACAGCAGCCCAGAGCATTCAGACAGTGAAAACATTGTATCTAAGGGAATCTCTGCTGTCAGCAAAGCAATAATAAGTCATTACCATATCCCTATCATAAGGGATAGTTTCACTGAGGCAGTTTTGACTGTGGGACTAAGTTTTTCAGAAGTGAGGTGTATAGCAAGATGGCAGGTCCCATGCAGTTCAGGAGCTGTATGCTATTTTTTTGACTGGAGTTTCCCTTTAAGAGGTTACTTTCAGGACACAGCCAGGATTTTCTTTCACAATTTCTTTATTAGGAAAATACACTAAAGTATAGTTGGCATACGTTTACATAGTAATACAGTTTTGGTATATAGAGTATGGTATATTTTGTGATGCCAGTGTGCTCCCATTTAGCACATAACAGTAATAAACAAAGGTATATATCTATGGGAACACGGTTGATGCTTACTGGTAGCAAAGTGCTGCAGCAGGTGAACTGAAACCTTATGCATGCTCATTCCCCGTAGGTGGGGCACTATTGATGGAGTATAGAAGACATGAAGTGGATGTATCACCTCGCCACCTAAAAGCAGGTTTCAAATACAGCCATGAAACCAATCTTTCCAGTATTAATCCTTTACACTAAACATATAGTAAGACGAAAAGCAGGAGGGGGTAAGGAAGAAGGGTAGAGGTGGGGGTTAGGAATGCGTTGTGTGTTGTGACATGTCGCACAACCTTATGTAAAGTTTACTCTGGGGAGGATATCCATAGAACCATGGGCAGCACAATGACCTCTATTCAAGGAACAAAATCCATTTCCCATGGTAAATGTCAGCCTCATAGCTACCAACAGGTGGCTGTCAAGCTGCCATTCGTGGTAGTTGTAAGTATTTGTTTTAAAGCATAAGAGTGCCTCCCAAGGGTTGGGGGTGCACTTCTTCCCCATCAGCTTTGTAATACAGTTATATACCTCTTTCCAGAGGGATCGGACTTTTGAGAAGGACCACCAAATGTGTAGCTAAGTCTCAGAGTTTTGGGAGAGTTTATATGATTCACAGCAACGATTTTAATATGTCGTGTAAAACTGAGCAATTTAACCCTAAAGCCCAGCCTCTGTCTATCCTTAAACTATTAGGCAGGATTAGCCTGAGCAAATTACTTTTTTGCGCAAAACAAAGATAGACATAACCATGTAGTGCATTTACCTTACTTGTCTGTAATAATGGGATCAAATGCCTGTTTAGAAGCCTGCAGCTTAAGGATCTTTTTGTATTGGTAGACTTATGGCCCATTTCCATGACCAGATTAATTAATTAAAAGGAACGAACGTACAACTCATATACAAGTTGGAAGCCTTGCATTTGGACACTGAGTCATTGTCGACTATTTGTTCTTAATTAAGATAGCTTGTATAGTCCTATTTGCAGCTAAATTCTGTTTCCACATACTGAACGTATGAATGGGAAATGTTATTGTCAGCCAAATCGATAAAACACTTGACCGAGGAACAAATTCTCATTGATTGCAGCGGGCATTTCCATAGATCAGTTATTGTCTAGTTGCTTTCCTTTTAGCGATTTTTCATTCACAAATCATTCCATGGAAATGGGCCATTAAGCAAAGTAATTTCCTTCCCTGTTTAGGCAAAGCTCCCTGAAGCAGCTCCGTCTGAGTTGTAAACACTTACTGGTTTCGGAGTTCAGGTCCTGGCACACATCTGCTGCCTCTTATAGAGAGATTGGGGGTGTTTGGCACACACTGTGAATGATGTCATGTGCTCCAGACACTGTGATTGCACTAAATGGGGAGGCATCTGCACCCTTAAAATCTCTGAGGGCAGTAAGTTTTACATCACCAGACTAGGAGGAAGCTGATATCAGAGAGAAAAGGTGAGTATATCTGTTTTTTTTTTACTTGCCTGAACCAATTGTCTTCAGCACTGAATGATGGTTTCCAACACAACGTGAGGATTCTGGACCCGTGACAACCCTTTGGTTCAAGTAACAGTTTTTTATTTGGATAAACTTTGGGATTGAGGACATAGCAAAATGTAAAAATAACAAAATACTAACTCTTAACCACTCTGTCCGAAAACCAAGGTTTTAGATGGAGTTGGGTATTGCATTGTCAAAACCCCTTTAATATACTGTATATTGTTTTCATTTCAGGACCTAAGAAAACTTCACCAAGACTTTCTGGCAGAAATTAAGTTATGCGTGTCACCCAAAACCACACAGAACTTGTATCAAGTCTTCCTCAGAAACAAGGAAAAGTAAGAGCTGAATATTTGTAGAACACATGTAGCAACACAAATCTGTTACTTTTCATAATCTACCTTGCCACTTTGTTTTCTGCTACTACAATCAATGCTTTTGAATATGATCAACCATTTTCATAGCTGAGCTGCATAGCCTTTTGTAGCTATGGTGAAGTGGTTCACATGTGCTTTTTACAGGATGCCAAATAGTTAAAAGCACTAAGGTATCTATACACCAAAATACAGTGGCTAAATGGTAGACCACAGGCTCCACTTTTCCTGCCCCTGTAAACCCAACATTCTCCTACCATACCTTCAATGACTGGTGTGTGGTCGCAGTACACAGTAAAGAAAGAACCGCCAACTCCATAAATATGCATTTTATTGTTTCACCGGGTTTACAGGTAAATCATTTTACACTGGAATCATAGTAAAACTAAATGGTGGTGTGTATGAAAAATTCCATACAAATTACCGACACTAATGGCCAATTTCCACAGAGCAATTAGCGACAGAATAATCGCTGAAGTGGATACAATCAAGCGCTAATTTAACTGTCTGCAAAATGTCTTGTTCATGTTTAACTTTGACATACAAATACATTAAATGCAATCTTAATTACGATCACTTTTACCAACAAATCTTCCATGAGACTAACTGACATGCAATCGCTTTAGAGATTTTTCATTCGCAATTCAAACTATATGACTATAGAACTATATAACTATAGAAATATCAATTGCCCCTTGAATGAGTTGTGTGAGTCAAAGGAATAAAAAAAAAAAACGTTTGTGCTCCTAATCTCTTTTGGTTTTATAGTGGACCAATCGCCAGTATTTTCACTATTCTGGTGATTGGTTATTGCCCCAGAGGCATCCCAATTTGGCATACCCCACTGTGTGAAACTCCGCCTTTCCCACGGCGCAAGTGCTTGTCCAGTCAGTGCTTTATGCCACGAATGAATTGTTTTGGACTGTGCATGGGAATAGGGAATGGTGGCGGCTACAGGTTCCCCTGTGGAGTGTGTGCTCCCAAATGACAGGCATATCTGAATGGCTGGGCTTGGGGGTGCACACAGCTGCAGGGATGCCGGGGAGGCAGCTGATCGTGGTGAGGCACCAGCTGAAAGGTAAGGGGTTTGCGGGCGATCTTGGGGAGTTCCCGAATGGGGATGTGGTCCTCCAGGGCCAGCCACGGGGGTGATTGGACCAACTAAAGCTTTTCTGTTCTTCAAAGGAATCTTAATTCTTTTTTTTTCCCTTACCTCCTCTTTTTTTCTTCATTACACCCCGTCCATTTTCCTCTTTCCCTTTAAAGAGAAACATGGAACTAATATGGGGGCAACTTTAACTTCTCCTGCTCTTCAGAAATCTGCAGAACTTTTGGTTATTATTATTGTGGTTGTTCCTGTTCTTTAATACTTTGTCATCTTGAAGCCTCTGGTTTTATTGATTGATATACATTAATATTAGGTAGCTGTGATTTGTCACCGTTCTTCCTTTTGTGCCAGTAGTAAAGATTATTGTTCTAAATAAGGAACTAAAAAGGGGATAATCCACACAAATGTACATGCAACCAACAGACAGCACAGAAGCGCAGTTCAGACCATAGACTTGTATATAATCTGTGCTTGTAAAATCAAGGCATACTAGTCTTATCCCCCATGCAGCTGATCCCTTATGGTCTGCTTTCTTAGAGGGTGCTGTGTCTGAGGCTTTAATTTCTAGTTCACATACTATTCTATTCTGGGTTCAGGTCACTTTCTCTGCTTTTAGTAGTGGCAAGAAAGAGATATGGAGAGGGTGTGACTCTAGAACAGGGGGAGGGGGAAAGAACTCCACAACAACACCCCTCTGCAGTACCAGACCAGGAATAATCAGCTGCAAGTGAGGTAAGCTAGGTATAATTTTATTTTACACTTAGGCCTTTAAAGTGGAACTGGACTCATGTCTAGTACTGAGCCTGATTCGGCAAATAAAAACAAAAGGAGTCCCTTACCTGACCAACGCTAATGTCTGTTAAACTGCTGCAGGACCTTACAAGGTAATAGGCTTCCATGTCTAGTAAAGTAGAACTCATTTCTTTGTTTCTACATGTCCAATTGGGCTGGGGGGGCAGCGACATCAGAGTCAAGTTGCACTTGACCTCGACTGTAAGATAAACCGAGACAAATGGTTAATTCAGCGTTGCATCAACTCTCATGCAGACAATATTTGGGTGTCAGTTGCGTCAGAGAACCACCCAAATATCTTCTGCATGTGAGAGATGGTGCTATTTCTCATGCTTGTTTGTTACAACTCGCATGAAAGTTTTTAGATTTAATCTCAGATCAGCGGGAGCAAAAAGAAAGACAGCAAGTGAGTTGTGGATATTCTTATTAAAATGCCATGCCACAAATTCCAGCATGCTTTTTCAGTGAAAAAGACATGCTATATATGATTTTGTTTGTTTAAAAATAAATATAAATGAACAAAGGGGGGTGGGAGCAGCTCAATCACTATTTATACAAAATTATCAACATTATTATTCAGGGCCTGGGAACTAATTTACCGCCCAGTTTAACCCTCTCATCAACTAAATATCAAGCAACAAACATGTCTAGCTATGTGGAAAGACAGAGATTTGGTTGCATATATCTGCAGATACATGTGGAAGCCACACTGCCCCGGCAAGGCACTCTGTGTTTAGTGTGGTCCCTACTCTTAATTCTGAGTCCCCAAAGTTGGGACATGCAATGCAGACAAATATCTGAGAGCTACTCACCTGGGAAGCAGCCAGCCTCCCTTTAGAACACTTCACAGGGAGAAATCCATATTAACTGAATTCCTCCCTGCTTGTGCTCATGGCAATTCAAATGAACAAAAATAAATATAAAATAACATGAGGGAGGTCACTGAAAAGGGGGGGAGTGGAGATCTACTCCTGGGGGGGTGGGTGCCCCTTGCAGTAGAGCCAAAACCCCTCCTACCCTTTTCTCCTCCCTCCCATTTTTTCTTCCCTGTATCCCCCCTTTAGCTCCCTACCCTAGTGTCTCAGTGTCTACGTAATGTCGCATTCCCTGTCACCCCCCCTTAGTCTGGATGTATGGTCCTAGCAGACGCTTAGGATGTAGACCAAACAGGACGACAGATAGGCAAATAAATGGATTGGAGAGGAGTATGAAGATACAATGACTTGAAGGTTTAAAAGGTCGGAGATGGAGGAAGAGGTAAAGGATCAAGTAATGGTGTGAGCAGTCATGTACCAGCTTTGTACCAATGTTCATAAGGTTGTGAAGTCTACCAAAAATAATTACATCCTGTCTGCTATGGTGGTATATGTTGTGTACTTGGTTGTATGTTATATACCCATTTGTTATCGTGCTGTACTTGAAAATTCTTAATAAGATAAGATTAAACATAAAGCTAAATATAAAAAAACATGCCCCCCCCCGCAGCTAACTTCTAACCCTGGCACCAGGCATAGGGACTGGTAACCCAGGGCCAATTTTACCAGCCCCTATGTCTATCGGTATGGGTTGGTTTCTCTTCCTGTGGTGGTCTACTACTTTTGAACTGATAAGGGATCCAAGTGTGGGACTGGTTAATCACGGGGCCGGGGGGGGGGCCCTATGCCTGGTGCTCAGGCTGGTTTACTCAGGAAGGGCAGTGAAAAAAGCATGCCTGTAAAATGTCCATTGCAAAAACACTTTTTGAAAACTCACTGAATCATTCCACTTTGGCTTAAAGAGATTTTTTTAAGAGAATGTTTTCCGCTTGTTCGAAAAAAAAAATAAAAGGTCTGCTGAATTTGCAAAAAAAAAAAACATGTAAAAATACATTCTCGCACAGTGCTGAATCAAGCCTCACACACATAACTGACATAACAATCCATTTTGGCAAAGTCAGTTCCTTTTATAAATGACTAATATCATCTTAGGAGCAGCAGGTTCTTCATATATGGCATTGTTCTCACGCAGGTTCCTAATTTATGGCACGTATTGCAGTCAAGTGGAATACGCCACTAAGACTCTGGACCAGACATCCCAGCAACATGAAGGCGTCAGAATGAAGCTGGAGGTATTTAGTAGAATGCTATTTTGTGTTTGATTCTTGAGGATTTGACGGTTATCGGCTAACACGAGCCTCATTCTACTGACCATAAGTACTGTAATAGCACGCCTGCTCTTTAAAAAGGTGGAAACCTAGTAAGCAAACATTGGACTGTGTAAATAATGTGAATAATAGCATTTCGGGAACAGAGTATACTGTTACCAATCCAAACTGTAACCAAGCACCATTTCACAGTCAGGGTATGTACTATACTTCCACCCACAGATTAGGCCCCTCGCCCAAGTCCCCAGGAGCAACAGGACAAAATCATGGAGCATTATTTATAGGTGTGTCATCATTATGGAGGTTCTTATTAATCCAGGTTATTGTATATATGTATACAATAACCTGGAAGGTGAAATAAATAATTAATCAAAAATACGTTGAGTCCAGTTGCCTTGATTCAATATTACAGACATTTAGCATCATTGTTTTTTAAGGAGTGTGCTCAAAGGGCAAATAATGGTCGCTTCACACTACGGGATCTGCTGATGGTGCCAATGCAGCGAGTCTTAAAATATCATCTTTTACTTCAGGTAGAGTAATCTATCTATTAAAAGTTATATTAACCCATATGTTCACACTGCTCACAGCATGCCGCTTCTTTTATGTAGGAACTGGTCAAACACACAACAGAGGCAACGGAAAAGGAGAATTTAAAGCAAGCATTGGATGCCATGAGGGTGAGGAACCATAAACATATCAATATTCATGATATATAGTCGTAACATTGTAACTCATTCTTAAAGCTTATGTGACAAATATAAACTGTACATATCACTTCCTGTTTTCCTATATAACTTGAATGGGTAGTGAGTGACTTCCCAGCTCCCTTATAATGAAACTGTTAGCCCTGTTTTAGTGTGGCAATGTGATGTGCTTGCCACAACGCAACCCATGCAATTGCATGGGCCCCCCACCTCTCAGAGGTCCCCCACAACACTGTTAAATGAACACTGGAAAAGGCTGGCGTGTTACAGTGGTGTAATACAGGTGATGCTGTCAGTGCCGAGGCTACATGTGAAAGAAAGTTGCTTCTCTCCATCATTGCTCCTATTTAATATTGTATTTTGTTATATAAAATTGCCTATGAGTAGGGCCCCATACACAACTTTGCATGGGGCCCCAGAAATGTTAAGCCCACCCCTGCTCTCCAGTGATGTGCTAACCCTAGCATTAGTTTACCACCCCAATGGCAACTCTCCTTTCATTAAGAATGTGCTGATTACTGATTACATAGGACAACATTGCCCAGCAAATCAGTGGTACTCTGTAGACAAAGTTGCATATCACACATCAGCACTTGTAGTAGAGCCCTGAGAGAAGCATGTGGGCATTTGTGGTTGTGTTTAAAAAAACATTCTAAGAGATGATAATGAGATGGGGGATAAGAAACCACTGCAAACTACAATGAAACATGCCTCCTACTAGTGGCTGCTGCATGCATGCGCAGTTGTTTCCTGTTCCTTGTTAGATGGAGCTCCGCTTGTCAGATGGAGCAGTTTAACACTCAAGTTAGTTGAGTGTCCCTGTGAACCAGGATATACTCTGTGCCAAGGAGGGTTTAGATCCACTTTAAAGTGGAACAAAACCCGGGAATTTGACTTCTCCACGTTCCATGGCCCTAGGAAGCCAGAAAAAACTCACTTGTCCAGGTTCCAACGGCACATGCCTGGGCTCTTGTCCAATGAGAGCCACCTGAAATGGGTTACTAGAAATGGGAACACGTACAGGCGGGGATGCGACAGCTTATCTAAATGGCTGGGGCAGGAGCGCAGGCACAACTATGAGAGCCGTCTGCTGAATGACATAGTCATCTCAGATGGCTCTCATTGAATGAAAGCACACGCATGCACCGTTGCGTTGGAATGGGGAAAGGTGAGTTTTTATGAATGCCCTGGGGGATTTCACACAGTGGGATATCCTGATTTGGGATGCCCCAGTAAAAAAGCCAGCGGCGGCCCTGCTAGGTTTTGTTCTGCTTTAATACAAACCCTACAACTCAGCTTTGCAATCTTGTTTATATGAGGTTTTTCCAATTCTTAAGGTATAGAGGGTACTGACATGGCCTATTTTGTGGTAAAGCTGGTCACTCCATTTTAATGTGATCATTTCTGTTGTCTTTCTAGGATTTGGCCCAGTGTGTCAATGAGGTAAAGCGGGATAATGAGACATTGAAGCAGCTCACCAACTTCCAGTTATCTATTGAACATTTGGTATGTCTGTGATAATAAATTGCTTTTGATGTATAGTATTTAATCCACAATAGGGAGGATTTAGCACCATGCAATAAATCCCTGGGGGCTATGCGTGATTCGTGGGAAATGTACTCTTGGCCACATGATTCAGTCACATGTGCTGCAATAACGCATGTGCGTGAACCATGCGCCAAAGCCATGAGTACATCTGCTCTTCATGTGCCAATTTACAAATTGCATGTCAGTTTACTGAATCACTGTATGCAAGTAGTAAAAGGTTTAAATGAAAAAAAGCCATGCCGGCATTTGTGTTTTTGTTTCTTTTACTATGTTTCTAAATTTAAAAAAACATGTAACCCCCCCCTCGCCTCCACAAGAATCAATTAGTCTGGTCACCAGGCATAGGGGCTAGTAACCTAGAACTCAGAGACTGCCCCTGGCCCTCCACTATACCAGCCCTTATGCTCTCTGGTGTGGTACACTGATGGACACAGGACCCAAATTGGGGTGCAGGTAATCAGGTGGGGTACCACCATGTCACCCCCTACCCTGTACACTGGTATATGGATCCCCTAACCAGTTTATCCCACATGTAAATAAAAAAACATCCAACACAAATTATTTAAAAGATCTAAATTCCACTACTTACTGGTCCCTGTCTTTTTACTTCTGTCCTCCACTGAGCACTGTCTTCCTCCAGTCCAGTGGGGGCTTCAGGGTCCAGCGACGGTTCTCCTCACCATCTTCAGAGGTCTTCAGTGCCCCCCCCCCATTATCTTTAGGCAGTGGCAGAGTAAAAAAAAGAACAAAATAGAGGTAAGGAAGCAGCCAGAGGGTGGCAGGTTTGATTCCTGGTCATGGGACATGACTGAAGTGCTCTTAAGCAATGCACCTATCACATGGCCTTTAGGGTAAGTGTTGCTCTGTGCAAGATTTTCAAATTGTACCCCCTAGAGACACACACACAAGAAAAAGGAAATCGAGCAACAGAGGAGAGAGGGAAACCAAGAGAGGCAAAAAAAACTGAGGAAATGAGGAAAAAAGACTGAAGGTAGACAAGAGCGAAATAAGAGGACGGGTGCAAAATAGATCGAGAGAAGGAAGAAAGGAATGCAACATTAAGAGAAGGTAAAACTAGAGGATGAAGGGAATGGGTAAAAGAGAAATGAATACAAAAAAAAAGAATTCATGAAAGAGGAAATGAAATGGAGATGGGAGGAATGTAGAAAAACAAACGAGTGGAGCAGAAAGGAGGAAGTGAGAGAAAAAGAAAGGAACATAGAAAGACTGAGAGGAAAAGAGAAAGAAGGAAGAAAGAGAGAGAGAGAGAAAGGAGGAAAGAAAGAAAGATGGTAGGTGAAAAAGCTGAAGAGACAGCAGGGAGTGCCCGATCAGCATCAGAGCTGAAAGCGATGCTACCAAGCTCAGCCTGCCTGAAAATACCATTTTGTGAATACTCACCTGTAAAATGGGTATTATAAGTATGTCACACACCCCACTTCAGACTTAATAATTACACTAGGGTTAACGCACCTCTAGGTGGCAGCATTGCAGAGAACTTCTCCAAAAACTTCAACAGGCCCCTCCCGGTCTATACATACCTGGTACCTCCCAAGAACCTCCCAGTATTAGAACAGCAGTAAGACAAGGTACCAGAACCAAAACAATTTAACCCTCAACGTAAAGAACCAAACTTCACCAAATAGAGAGCCAGGATACCAAAAAGGGCGGGTGAAGTGGGGTGTGTGACATACTTATAATACCCATTTTACAGGTGAGTATTCACAAAATGGTATTATTCTAAGTATGTCACACACCCCACTTCAGACTTAATAATTACACTAGGGACATCCAACAGCAGTGTCCAGAAAAGGGTGGGTATCCTAACAGGCAATAACGCAGAAAAAATTCAAACCACTGCAGCCTGCAAAACCTTGCGGCCAAAAACAGCATCAGCTGAAGCCCGCACATCAACCTTATAGAACTTAGAAAAGGTATGAACAGAAGACCAAGTTGCAGCCTTACACACTTGTTCAACAGAAGCCTGGTGCTGAAAAGCCCAGGACGCACCATCCGCACGAGTAGAATGAGCAGTAACTCGGAAAGGAGGATCCTTCCCCTTGGCCGAATAAGCACCAATAATGGCCTGACGAATCCATTTACTAATGGAGGACTTGGCCGGAGCCAAACCCTTCCTAGGCCCACATGGCACAACGAAAAAGGCATCAGTCTTACAAAAAGAAGACGTCGCACGAAGATAGAACCTGACACAACGAACCACATCCAAGCAGTGCAAAACACTCTCCTTGACATTCTTAGGCTTAGGACACAAAGAAGGAAGAACAATGTCCTGGTTAAGATGAAAAGCAGAAACCACTTTAGGGAGAAAATCTGACTTGTAACGAAAAACCACTTTGTCCTGATGATCCTCAAAATAAGGAGCCTGAATAGACAAAGCAGCCAGCTCTGAAACACGCCTAACCGAAGTAATGGCCACCAGAAAGGCAACCTTCTGAGTAAGAATGGACAAAGCAACATCCCGCAAAGGCTCAAAAGGAGGAGCCATAAGAGCAGAAAGAACCAAATTCAAATCCCAAACTGGGAGCAAAGGCTTCCTAGGAAGCCGCACATGTGAGACCCCCTGGAAAAAAGTCTTGACCAAGGAATGACTAGCAAAAGATTTCTGGAAAAAAATTGACAAAGCAGAAACCTGCCCCTTCAAGGTACTCAACTGAAGACCAGAGTCCAGACCCGTCTGAAGGAACTCCAAAATCCTAGACACAGAAAAGACCCGGCAGGGCAAAGACCTAGCCTCACACCAATCAATATAAGATCTCCAATACCTGTAATAGATGGAAGAAGAAGATCTCTTCCTAGCACTAATAAGAGTCTGAATGACCGCATCCGAAAGACCCTCCTCCTTTAAGATGGAGGTTTCAGCAGCCAAGCCGTCAAAGCCAGCGTTTGTAAACTGGGGTAACAGAGATGACCCTGAGTGAGAAGATCTGGCCGAAGAGGCAGATCGAACTGATCTACGGCCAGACGGACGATGTCCGCGAACCACACCCGCCTTGGCCACCTTGGAGCCACGAGAATGGCGGGAACTCCTTCCAGAACCAACTTTCGCAGAACCCTGCCTAGCATGGGAATCGGAGGAAACAGATAAAGAAACCCCAGGTCCCTCCAGCTCAGGGACATGGCATCCACCGCCAGAGCCAGAGGGTCCCGGGACAGGGACACAAAGGACGGAAGCTTGTGATTGTGACGAGAGGCAAACAGATCCACCTCCGGCGTCCCCCACCGGAGACAAAGTGACCGAAACACCTGGGGATGGAGAGACCACTCCCCCCGACGGGACGCACACCGGCTCAGAAAATCCGCCTCTGTGTTTTCCACACCCGGAATGTAAACTGCCGAGATGCAAGGGACATGAGTCTCCGCCCAGACCAAAATCAGAGACACTTCCCTGTGGGCACCCAGACTGCGAGTCCCTCCTTGGTGATTGATGTAAGCAACCGCCGTCTGATTGTCTGAGCGAACCTGAACCGGCAGACCTTGTAAATGATGCGTCAAGTGAGACAGAACCAACCTGATGGCTCGCAATTCCAGAACATTGATGGGCAAGTGGGCCTCCTGTGGGTCCCACTGCCCCTGAAACCGAAGATCCTTCCAATAACCTCCCCAGCCCGACAGACTGGCATCCGTGGTGACAGTTTCCCAAAGTGGAGTCAGAAACGACCTGCCCTTCAGAAGGTTGTCCGAGACCAACCACCACAGAAGGGACTGCCGAACCCGAGGGGACAACCGGAAGGACCGATCCAAAGACCCCGGACACCGGTTCCAAGACGCCAAAAGATGAAGTTGAAGAGTCCTCATATGAAACTGAGCAAAGGGAACTTCCTCGAACGAGGCCACCATCAACCCCACCAGTCTCATCCCCAGACGAATGGACGGATGAGGATGGGAGAGGAGCAGCCGGGCCAATTCCTGAATCATCAGAACCTTGGCCTGAGGAAGAAACACTCTGTGCTGGCAGGAGTCCAGCGACATCCCCAGAAAGGTCACCACCCTGGCCGGAACCAGCGAGGACTTGGGGTAATTGATCACCCAGCCGAACCTCTCCAACATGGACACCACCGTGCTGGTGTCCCCTTCTGCCTGACTGAAGGAAGGAGCCATGATGAGAAGATCGTCCAGGTAAGGCACAATGCGAATCCCCTGAGCTCTGAGCAGGGCCATCACCCCCGCCAACACCTTGGTGAACACTCTCGGAGCAGAGGTGAGACCGAATGGAAGAGCCACAAACTGAAAATGCCGATCCCCCACCACGAAACGGAGGAACCGCTGATGAGCAGGAAAAATCGGCACGTGCAGGTACGCATCCTTGATGTCTATGGACGTCATAAAGTCCCCCTGCCGAAGCGAACCGATCGCCGACCGCAGGGTCTCCATGCGAAACTTCCGAGGACGAATAAACCTGTTGAGAAACTTCAAATCCAGAATAGGACGGAAGGACCCGTCCTTTTTGGGGACCGTGAAGAGATTGGAATAAAACCCGCGTCCCACCTCTGAAAGAGGAACCGGGCAAATGACGGCCAAATCCAGAAGATTCCTTACTGCCGCCAGGAGCCCCTGCGCGGCCAAAGGATCCAAAGACACCCGAGACCTGAAGAACCTTGGAGGAGGACGGGACTCGAACTCCAACTTGTAACCGGCCGAAACCACCTCCCGGATCCATCTGTCCGGGACCTCCTGGTCCCACAACCGGGAGAAAAGTTGCAACCGTCCCCCCACCCGAACGGGTGAGGGCGCCCCCTCATTGCTGGATGGGCTTGGCAGCCGGCTTGGGCTTGGCACCCCAGACGCGGGTGGGACGGCCACGGCCTCTGCCCCTATTCCAACTGCCGCCCCTGGGGGCCGAGGAGCCCGCACCTCTAACGGCGCCAACTCCCCGAAAGGACGGATTGAACGAGACCATCCCCCGAAAGGAACGACGAAATTTCTTGCGCTGAGGTAACTTACCTCCCTTGGCAACAGAGTCCAGCTTCTCACCAAAAAGCCTCAAACCCAGAAAGGGCAGAGCCGTGAGCGATCTTTTAAAATTAAAATCGGCCGTCCACTGTCTCAACCACACACAGCGCCGGATAGCCACCAGCAAGGCAGTAGCCCTGCCACACATCAGCATGGCATCCTCCTGAGCGGCCAGGATAAAGGACAAAAAAGCATCACAGCGCTTAAGCCCAAGGGACTCATCACTGGTGGGCTCGAGATCCACCCCCAAGTCCCTGACAATAGACCTGACAGCAAAAGTCAAAAGAGCCGAAGCACAGACAGGCCTCAACACCGAACCCGCACATACAAAACCATGACGGGCAAGCTGATCAACCCGGCGATCCTCACCGTCCCTGAGCGAAGTCGTGTCAGGGGAATGCACGACCGCCGTGTTGGACAGTCCCAAGACCGGAGTATCTACCTCAGGGGGGACAGACCAACGCTTCATCAATTCCGCCGGAAAAGGATACTTCCTATCCCAGCTAGACGGCACACCAACAAGACGTGTAGGTTGCTCCCATTGCTTGAAGACAATTTCTTCAAAATGCTGTTGGCTGGGAAATTCCAGACGCTGCTTGGACACACCAAAAAGCTGACCCTTGGGCCTGGGAGCAACCACCGGAGGCTCCAAATCCAAAACCTCAAACATCTGGCTCAAAATGGTAGAGGAATCGAGAGGGAGGCCATCATCCTGATCTCCCTCAGAACCCAGCAACTGCTGAACATCAGAATCTTCATCCTCAATGGGCTCACCTTCTTCACGGGGACGATCCGACCAATCCAGATCTCCCACAACTTCCTCATCTGAATCCGGCGGAGGCGGAGACAGATGCTTCCGCTTAGCTGAAGCCTTCTGAGCGGCTATAGCAGAAAACCGCTTCTCAAGGCTGGTCAAACGGGCACATACCTCAGCCTGCGAATCCCCGCCCAGGACAACGTCACACGGGGTTCGGAATAAGCGAGGGGGAGAGGGAGATGGCGCGGCTGACGAAGTGCTAGGCACCGGAGTACTGGACTGCCGTGCAATGTTCTGCTGTGCACAAGGGATACACAAGATGACATCATCTCCCTGGAGCGGAGCCCCACAACCCCCGCACACCTTGGATTGTCCCGAAGAACCATTCCCGGTATCTGTGGCAACCTCCATGTGGTGAAATTATGGTATTTGCAGAACCCAGGGATTTATGCGGTACGCGACCCGGGATGCCCCTTAATAACCTAACACTTGTCTAAGGACAGTCACAAGATCCTGACCCAGGGGAATAGCATAAGACCCTTATAAAAATACAAATAAGTGTATATATATATAAATATATTGCAATGACAAAAAACACCCCCCACGAGCCAGGTATATATGACCGGGAGAGCCCTGCCAAACGGGATCCCAGGATCTGAAAAACACAAAGGGAGAGAGAGACAGGCGTCAATCAGCACCATGCCAAAAAACACCGCATAATATACAAAACCCCCCTTACACCACCCCCCCCCTCCTCATTAACCAGAGCCACGGAAATGGTTAATGCCAACCAGCACCATCAAGCTGCGCCGGGGCGAGGAGGGAGGCAAGGGAGAAGGAAGGATCCGAGGGGTCACTGACATCGCCTAAGAAAAGCCTACCTGGAGAGAAGAGGAACCGCGCAGCCAGCAGAAGATGGCGGCCAGCACACCGAGGACGGAGGAAGAGAGAAGCTCCGGGAGCGCGGGAGCCGAGAAGGCCCCGCCCCTCAGGCCGTCCAATCCGTGCGCGGCTCGCGCGCGCGCGACCCCGCCCCCAGGCAGCGTCAGCGTCTGCCTGCGGGGACCGCAATCAGACCTCGATCACGGGGCCGGCGGCGCCACCCGCCGGCTCCCGGAGTACAGCGCCGGAGTAACGCAGACCCACACACTGATCAAGAGTCTCCCCTGAGCAGCCGGGCAAGCAGGCTACAGGCGCCGAATACGGCGCCCAGCCACCAGCGGGACCGCGGCGCAGCACGCCGCGAGGCCCCGCCCCCCCCGGCTCCTGAGGGGAGAAACACACACACACAGCCATGGGAACAAACAGTGAAATCACAAGTAAAATCACAAAGTAAAATCACAAAATAAAATCACAAAGGGAAAGCGCAGCAGCACACTCACACAGCATGTGCATAGTGAAAGCATGACACTGTCCCCAGCGCGTCCCACACCCCGGAAGAGACACAACACCCCAGGGCAAGGACAACCTGACCACTAACTCCTATAAAAAAAAGGGGCATCCCACATCCGGATCACCACTCCGGGAATCCCGCTATGCCCCGCAATGAAGGGTCGAGCGGAGGAGCTAATCTCCTAGGCACCAATGGTGCCGGCTACCTTATTGCCCGGCCTACAGCCAAAGCTGGGAGGCTGCCATTACACAGAACACATTCAAACAAAGCCGGGCAGAAATAGACCACGGGGGGGGGGGGGGGGGCCGGGGGGATACCCCGGCTACCTGCAAGCAGGAGACTTCTTTCTTCTGTCTTGTCGCCACCTTGCAGAGAACAACACTGGGAGGTTCTTGGGAGGTACCAGGTATGTATAGACCGGGAGGGGCCTGTTGAAGTTTTTGGAGAAGTTCTCTGCAATGCTGCCACCTAGAGGTGCGTTAACCCTAGTGTAATTATTAAGTCTGAAGTGGGGTGTGTGACATACTTAGAATATTCTTTTTTACTTGAACCAGGACTTTGAAGTAGACCAAAGCCCCAGTTTTTCACTCACCTTAGTTTTGTGTGCATTTTACTCTGGCATCTGGTTCACAGGGTATTTTTACCTCTGATCTGTAATCCCATGGCGCATTTATAGGCTCTTCTCCAATCAGTATACATTTCTGGGTGACACCAGCCAATTAGAATAGATTGTGTAAGCCGGTAATCTATTCTGAATAAATTACTCACCTGGCCCAGGAGTCTTTTACACTTCAAGGCCAGGACTAATGGGTTTTGGTCTGCTTTAAACAAATCCACCCAATTAACTAATTGACCAAGATAACTGCTCCATTTTGCTTAAAGTGGACATCTCTGGCGCTGAGTCAGAATAGGAGGGGGGCTACAACAACAAAAAACATGTCCTACCTCACCTAGGATCCAGCACAGTCACTGGCACAAAGGGGGCAGCACACACACACAGGGTACAGAAAGCATGCATGCAATTGAATGCAAGGTGGCTGCGCCCAGAGCTGGAACTGCTGGGGGAATGACGCCTTTTTTTTTGTAACCCCCCATCCCGCCTCAGTGCCAGGGGAGGGAGGCAGTGTGGAGGGTTACAAAGAGACTGGACTTCCTCTTTAAAGTGGACCAAAACACAGGATTTTCATTATTCCAAGTTCTGGTCCTTCCCACTGGGACACTCTGGTTTTGGGTGCCCTGCTGCCCCCCCAGAATGCCAAATCGACTCACCTGTACACGATCCCACGCTGCGGCTAGCGGCACTTACGAGTGGAGAATGGCATCAGCTCTCTGCACGGACCCACACAGCTATTAAGTTGCATCAGGAGGGGCTGCGCACAGCTGGGAAAGGAGGCTAGTGATGCTGGCATCGGCCATGCGTGTGACGTGGGCTTGGGAGAAAGGTAAAAATATCAGGCACCCTGGGGGGGTTTCACACAGCGGGGCATCCCAGTTCGGTCCAGAATCTCAACAATGTAAGATTGGTCTACATTATGACCTGTCAATGTTATTATTATTTTTAGACTGAATCACTCGCACTGTATGGAAGACCGAAAACGGACGGGGAACTAAAGATCATTGCATTAGAGAAAAAGTCAAAACTAGACCGGTAAGTGTGCTTCTTTTATTTTCTATCTAAATTATGTCTTAACAAGCCGGTCCATTCAGTCCCCAGTCCTCCATTGCCTGTAAGAAAGCTATTAACCTTTTCTTTGCACTGTTCCTATAGAAGGAACACCAATAAATAGCACCACATTGCATGTATCACTCTAATCATTCTAATTAGAGATGAGCGAACTTTTGAAAAATTCGATTCGACTGATTCGCCGAATTTTCCGACAAAAATCGTTTCGACCCGAATAAATTCGCGACGAATCGCTATTAAAAACGGCTATTTCTGAGCCTCCTAGAGCCTCAATAGGGTTGTAAACCATTCAGCCTTGCTGTAACACGCACAGGATGCGTGCTGGGTTAGTTAAATAATACTTTGAAGAAATATCACATGCAGATCAGAGGCATCGCTAATAGAATCGCAGAGCGGCACAATTGCAGAGAGTTGAAGTGGCATCACTATGAGGGGCAGAAGGAGCCCAAATATACACTGGAGTTGGCCTCAGGAGCCCAAAAATTGGATGAATCACACCCTGGAGTTGGCAGAAGTTGGCAGCAGCAGCAGCAGGAGCCCAAATATACACTGGAGTTGGCTTCAGGAGCCCAAAAATTGGATGAATCACACCCTGGAGTTGGCAGGAGTTGACAGTAGCAGCAGCAGGAGCCCAAATATACACTGGAGTTGGCTTCAGGAGCCCAAAAATTGGATGAATCACACCCTGGAGTTGGCAGGAGTTGACAGCAGCAGCAGCAGGAGCCCAAATATACACTGGAGTTGGCCTCAGGAGCCCAAAAATTGGATGAATCACACCCTGGAGTTGGCAGAAGTTGGCAGCAGCAGCAGCAGGAGCCCAAATATACACTGGAGTTGGCTTCAGGAGCCCAAAAATTGGATGAATCACACCCTGGAGTTGGCAGGAGTTGACAGTAGCAGCAGCAGGAGCCCAAATATACACTGGAGTTGGCTTCAGGAGCCCAAAAATTGGATGAATCACACCCTGGAGTTGGCAGAAGTTGGCAGCAGCAGCAGGAGCCCAAACATTACTTAAAAGAGACACTGGGGTTGGCTTCAGGAGCCCAAAAATTGGATGAATCACACCCTGGAGTTGGCAGGAGTTGACAGCAGCAGCAGCAGGAGCCCAAATATACACTGGAGTTGGCTTCAGGAGCCCAAAAATTGGATGAATCACACCCTGGAGTTGGCAGGAGTTGACAGTAGCAGCAGCAGGAGCCCAAATATACACTGGAGTTGGCTTCAGGAGCCCAAAAATTGGATGAATCACACCCTGGAGTTGGCAGAAGTTGGCAGCAGCAGCAGCAGGAGCCCAAATATACACTGGAGTTGGCTTCAGGAGCCCAAAAATTGGATGAATCACACCCTGGAGTTGGCAGGAGTTGACAGTAGCAGCAGCAGGAGCCCAAATATACACTGGAGTTGGCTTCAGGAGCCCAAAAATTGGATGAATCACACCCTGGAGTTGGCAGAAGTTGGCAGCAGCAGGAGCCCAAATATACACTGGAGTTGGCTTCAGGAGCCCAAAAATTGGATGAATCACACCCTGGAGTTGGCAGGAGTTGACAGTAGCAGCAGCAGGAGCCCAAATATACACTGGAGTTGGCTTCAGGAGCCCAAAAATTGGATGAATCACACCCTGGAGTTGGCAGGAGTTGACAGTAGCAGCAGCAGGAGCCCAAATATACACTGGAGTTGGCTTCAGGAGCCCAAAAATTGGATGAATCACACCCTGGAGTTGGCAGGAGTTGACAGCAGCAGCAGCAGGAGCCCAAATATACACTGGAGTTGGCCTCAGGAGCCCAAAAATTGGATGAATCACACCCTGGAGTTGGCAGAAGTTGGCAGCAGCAGCAGCAGGAGCCCAAATATACACTGGAGTTGGCTTCAGGAGCCCAAAAATTGGATGAATCACACCCTGGAGTTGGCAGGAGTTGACAGTAGCAGCAGCAGGAGCCCAAATATACACTGGAGTTGGCTTCAGGAGCCCAAAAATTGGATGAATCACACCCTGGAGTTGGCAGGAGTTGACAGTAGCAGCAGCAGGAGCCCAAATATACACTGGAGTTGGCTTCAGGAGCCCAAAAATTGGATGAATCACACCCTGGAGTTGGCAGGAGTTGACAGCAGCAGCAGCAGGAGCCCAAATATACACTGGAGTTGGCCTCAGGAGCCCAAAAATTGGATGAATCACACCCTGGAGTTGGCAGAAGTTGGCAGCAGCAGCAGCAGGAGCCCAAATATACACTGGAGTTGGCTTCAGGAGCCCAAAAATTGGATGAATCACACCCTGGAGTTGGCAGGAGTTGACAGTAGCAGCAGCAGGAGCCCAAATATACACTGGAGTTGGCTTCAGGAGCCCAAAAATTGGATGAATCACACCCTGGAGTTGGCAGGAGTTGACAGTAGCAGCAGCAGGAGCCCAAATATACACTGGAGTTGGCTTCAGGAGCCCAAAAATTGGATGAATCACACCCTGGAGTTGGCAGGAGTTGACAGTAGCAGCAGCAGGAGCCCAAATATACACTGGAGTTGGCTTCAGGAGCCCAAAAATTGGATGAATCACACCCTGGAGTTGGCAGGAGTTGACAGCAGCAGCAGCAGGAGCCCAAATATACACTGGAGTTGGCCTCAGGAGCCCAAAAATTGGATGAATCACACCCTGGAGTTGGCAGAAGTTGGCAGCAGCAGCAGCAGGAGCCCAAATATACACTGGAGTTGGCTTCAGGAGCCCAAAAATTGGATGAATCACACCCTGGAGTTGGCAGGAGTTGACAGTAGCAGCAGCAGGAGCCCAAATATACACTGGAGTTGGCTTCAGGAGCCCAAAAATTGGATGAATCACACCCTGGAGTTGGCAGGAGTTGACAGTAGCAGCAGCAGGAGCCCAAATATACACTGGAGTTGGCTTCAGGAGCCCAAAAATTGGATGAATCACACCCTGGAGTTGGCAGGAGTTGACAGTAGCAGCAGCAGGAACCCAAATATACACTGGAGTTGGCTTCAGGAGCCCAAAAATTGGATGAATCACACCCTGGAATTGGCAGGAGTTGACAGTAGCAGCAGCAGGAGCCCAAATATACACTGGAGTTGGCTTCAGGAGCCCAAAAATTGGATGAATCACACCCTGGAGTTGGCAGGAGTTGACAGCAGCAGCAGCAGGAGCCCAAATATACACTGGAGTTGGCCTCAGGAGCCCAAAAATTGGATGAATCACACCCTGGAGTTGGCAGAAGTTGGCAGCAGCAGCAGCAGGAGCCCAAATATACACTGGAGTTGGCTTCAGGAGCCCAAAAATTGGATGAATCACACCCTGGAGTTGGCAGGAGTTGACAGTAGCAGCAGCAGGAGCCCAAATATACACTGGAGTTGGCTTCAGGAGCCCAAAAATTGGATGAATCACACCCTGGAGTTGGCAGGAGTTGACAGTAGCAGCAGCAGGAGCCCAAATATACACTGGAGTTGGCTTCAGGAGCCCAAAAATTGGATGAATCACACCCTGGAGTTGGCAGAAGTTGGCAGCAGCAGCAGCAGGAGCCCAAATATACACTGGAGTTGGCTTCAGGAGCCCAAAAATTGGATGAATCACACCCTGGAGTTGGCAGGAGTTGACAGTAGCAGCAGCAGGAGCCCAAATATACACTGGAGTTGGCTTCAGGAGCCCAAAAATTGGATGAATCACACCCTGGAGTTGGCAGGAGTTGACAGTAGCAGCAGCAGGAGCCCAAATATACACTGGAGTTGGCTTCAGGAGCCCAAAAATTGGATGAATCACACCCTGGAGTTGGCAGGAGTTGACAGTAGCAGCAGCAGGAGCCCAAATATACACTGGAGTTGGCTTCAGGAGCCCAAAAATTGGATGAATCACACCCTGGAGTTGGCAGGAGTTGACAGTAGCAGCAGCAGGAGCCCAAATATACACTGGAGTTGGCTTCAGGAGCCCAAAAATTGGATGAATCACACCCTGGAGTTGGCAGGAGTTGACAGTAGCAGCAGCAGGAGCCCAAATATACACTGGAGTTGGCTTCAGGAGCCCAAAAATTGGATGAATCACACCCTGGAGTTGGCAGGAGTTGACAGCAGCAGCAGCAGGAGCCCAAATATACACTGGAGTTGGCCTCAGGAGCCCAAAAATTGGATGAATCACACCCTGGAGTTGGCAGAAGTTGGCAGCAGCAGCAGCAGGAGCCCAAATATACACTGGAGTTGGCTTCAGGAGCCCAAAAATTGGATGAATCACACCCTGGAGTTGGCAGGAGTTGACAGTAGCAGCAGCAGGAGCCCAAATATACACTGGAGTTGGCTTCAGGAGCCCAAAAATTGGATGAATCACACCCTGGAGTTGGCAGAAGTTGGCAGCAGCAGCAGGAGCCCAAATATAAACTGGAGTTGGCTTCAGGAGCCCAAAAATTGGATGAATCACACCCTGGAGTTGGCAGGAGTTGACAGTAGCAGCAGCAGGAGCCCAAATATACACTGGAGTTGGCTTCAGGAGCCCAAAAATTGGATGAATCACACCCTGGAGTTGGCAGAAGTTGGCAGCAGCAGCAGCAGGAGCCCAAATATACACTGGAGTTGGCTTCAGGAGCCCAAAAATTGGATGAATCACACCCTGGAGTTGGCAGAAGTTGGCAGCAGCAGCAGCAGGAGCCCAAATATACACTGGAGTTGGCCTCAGGAGCCCAAAAATTGGATGAATCACACCCTGGAGTTGGCAGGAGTTGACAGTAGCAGCAGCAGGAGCCCAAATATACACTGGAGTTGGCTTCAGGAGCCCAAAAATTGGATGAATCACACCCTGGAGTTGGCAGGAGTTGACAGCAGCAGCAGCAGGAGCCCAAATATACACTGGAGTTGGCTTCAGGAGCCCAAAAATTGGATGAATCACACCCTGGAGTTGGCAGAAGTTGGCAGCAGCAGCAGCAGGAGCCCAAAAATTGGATGAATCACACCCTGGAGTTGGCAGAAGTTGGCAGCAGCAGCAGCAGGAGCCCAAATATACACTGAGTTGGCCTCAGGAGCCCAAAAATTGGATGAATCACACCCTGGAGTTGGCAGAAGTTGGCAGCAGCAGCAGCAGGAGCCCAAATATACACTGGAGTTGGCTTCAGGAGCCCAAAAATTGGATGAATCACACCCTGGAGTTGGCAGGAGTTGACAGTAGCAGCAGCAGGAGCCCAAATATACACTGGAGTTGGCTTCAGGAGCCCAAAAATTGGATGAATCACACCCTGGAGTTGGCAGAAGTTGGCAGCAGCAGCAGCAGGAGCCCAAATATACACTGGAGTTGGCTTCAGGAGCCCAAAAATTGGATGAATCACACCCTGGAGTTGGCAGAAGTTGGCAGCAGCAGCAGCAGGAGCCCAAATATACACTGGAGTTGGCCTCAGGAGCCCAAAAATTGGATGAATCACACCCTGGAGTTGGCAGGAGTTGACAGTAGCAGCAGCAGGAGCCCAAATATACACTGGAGTTGGCTTCAGGAGCCCAAAAATTGGATGAATCACACCCTGGAGTTGGCAGGAGTTGACAGCAGCAGCAGCAGGAGCCCAAATATACACTGGAGTTGGCTTCAGGAGCCCAAAAATTGGATGAATCACACCCTGGAGTTGGCAGAAGTTGGCAGCAGCAGCAGCAGGAGCCCAAAAATTGGATGAATCACACCCTGGAGTTGGCAGAAGTTGGCAGCAGCAGCAGCAGGAGCCCAAATATACACTGGAGTTGGCCTCAGGAGCCCAAAAATTGGATGAATCACACCCTGGAGTTGGCAGAAGTTGGCAGCAGCAGCAGCAGGAGCCCAAATATACACTGGAGTTGGCTTCAGGAGCCCAAAAATTGGATGAATCACACCCTGGAGTTGGCAGAAGTTGGCAGCAGCAGCAGCAGGAGCCCAAATATACACTGGAGTTGGCCTCAGGAGCCCAAAATTGGATGAATCACACCCTGGAGTTGGCAGGAGTTGACAGTAGCAGCAGCAGGAGCCCAAATATACACTGGAGTTGGCTTCAGGAGCCCAAAAATTGGATGAATCACACCCTGGAGTTGGCAGCAGCAGCAGCAGGAGCCCAAATATACACTGGAGTTGGCTTCAGGAGCCCAAAAATTGGATGAATCACACCCTGGAGTTGGCAGCAGCAGCAGCAGGAGCCCAAATATACACTGGAGTTGGCTTCAGGAGCCCAAAAATTGGATGAATCACACCCTGGAGTTGGCAGCAGCAGCAGCAGGAGCCCAAATATACACTGGAGTTGGCTTCAGGAACCCAAAAATTGGATGAATCACACCCTGGAGTTGGCAGGAGTTGACAGTAGCAGCAGCAGGAGCCCAAATATACACTGGAGTTGGCTTCAGGAGCCCAAAAATTGGATGAATCACACCCTGGAGTTGGCAGCAGCAGCAGCAGGAGCCCAAATATACACTGGAGTTGGCTTCAGGAGCCCAAAAATTGGATGAATCACACCCTGGAGTTGGCAGGAGTTGACAGTAGCAGCAGCAGGAGCCCAAATATACACTGGAGTTGGCTTCAGGAGCCCAAAAATTGGATGAATCACACCCTGGAGTTGGCAGGAGTTGACAGTAGCAGCAGCAGGAGCCCAAAAAATGGCCTAAAGACATAAATATGTTTTGCACCATTTGGAAAGTGTAAAACGTGGCACCATGCTGAATCTAGTCGCATGCATCAGGCATTGGTGGGTGGAAATCCTGGCTGATCCATCCCTGATTCATTTTGACAAAGGTGAGTCTCTCCACATTTTTAGTTGACAGACGAGTTCTCCTCGCCGTAACTATGGCCCCCGCCGCACTAAACACCCGCTCAGATGGCACGCTACTTGCCGGGCAGGACAGCTTTTCCAGGGCAAACTCTGCTAGTTGCGGCCACAAATCAAGTTTGGCTGCCCAGAAGTCCAGCGGATCCTCAAGGTGTGTTGGCATGGTCATGTCAAAGTATGACATGACCTGCTGGTTCAGGTCCTGCTCCAGGTCTTCCTGCTGCTCATGAGTAGCCTCACTATGCGGGTGTAGAAAGCTACTCATTAGCGACTGAAGACTGAGGCTGCTGCTGCTGATGGAGCTTCTGCTGCTGCTGCTGCCAACCCCCCCAGCGGCCATGGCAGTGGAAGGTGAGCGCAGAGGTCCCCTCGAGTCAGACCTGCGAGAGTATGGACCATGGCGCAGATAGGCATCGGCCAACTGCCTACGTAGAATGTCTTTGTAGTAGTTGAGTTTGTCCTCCCTCTCGGTGGGTTTAAAAAATGCCCCCATTTTGTGCCGGAAGCGAGGGTCCAATAAGGTGGACAGCCAGAAGTCATCCCGCCGACAGATGGAAACAATTCTGGGGTCACTACGCAAGCATGTGAGCATGCTTCGTGCCATTTGCGCAAGTGACTCGGATGGACTACCTGTCTCCATCTCCACTGCATACTGCCACGGTGTGCCCGGGTCCTCTGTCTCTCCTTCCTCAAAAACCTCTAGCTCCTCTGGCTGCTCCTGCTCCTCCTCTCCTGTCCGCTGACTAGATAAACCAGCCATTTCGCCAAGCCTAAACTGTGTTTCGCTGGGCAACTCCTCCTCCTCCTCCTCCAGTTCAGCTCCAACGGGGTTCATGTGGCCGTAAGATGTAAACGCCATGTCTCCAGTGCCCTGACCAGCCATGGTTTCCAACATGTGCTGTAGTACATGAAGCAGTGGAATCACGTCGTTCATCCCGTAATCCTGCCGACTGACAAATAAAGTGGCTTCCTCAAAGGGCCTGAGCAAACGGCAGGTGTCACGTATGAGCTGCCACTGGTTGACATTGAAGTTACACAGGGGAGTCCCCCTATCTGCTTGGATCATCAGGAAATCCGTGATGGCTTTTCTCTGTTCATATAATCGGTCCAACATGTGAAGGGTGGAATTCCAACGGGTGGAAACATCGCAAATCAGACTATGTTGGGGGATACCATTCTGACGCTGTAGCTCAAGAAGGGTGTGTTTGGCGGTGTAGGAGTGGCTGAAGTGCATGCAAAGTTTCCGTGAAGTTGTTAGGATGTCCTGCAGATGGGGGGAACACTTCAGAAACCGCTTGACAACCAGATTGAAGACGTGAGCCATGCAGGGGGCATGGGTCAGGCTTCCTTGGCGCAGCGCAGACAAAATGTTCTTCCCATTGTCGGTAACCATGATTCCCATTTTAAGTTTTCTCGGAGTAAGCCATGTTTGGATTTCCTGATGAATACATTTAAGCAGTTACTCCCCTGTGTGACTCCGTTCGCCAAGACAAACCATGTGAAGCACTGCGTGACACCTCCGTGCCCTGCACACATGGTAGACTGGAGGGGCACTGAGACTTGAGCCTACAGTGGAGGGTGAGGAGATGGCGGAGGATGAGGAGGCCGAGTCGCACGGTGTCACAGGCCCAATGGGCAGAGAGCGCGGAGGCCGAAGCGGCGTGACCTGTCCAAGTTGCTGCTGCAAAGGGACCACATTCACCCAGTGGGCCGTAAACGACATGTACTGCCCCTGACCGTAGTTACAGCTCCAGATGTCGGCGCTGCCATGTATTTTGCTACACACCGACAGGCTCAAGGACTGGCCCACCTTCTGTTCAACAAAAGTGTGCAGCGCTGGTACTGCCTTCTTGGCAAAGAAATGACGGCTTGGGACTCTCCACCTCGGCTCGGCACAAGCCATCAGTTCTCTGAAAGGTGCAGATTCCACCACCTGAAAAGGGAGCGACTGCAGCACCAGCAACTTGGACAGGAGCACATTCAGCTTCTGCGCCGTAGGATGAGTGGGCGCATACTGCTGTCTCTTGGACATGGCTTCGCTGATGGATTGCTGGCGGGATGCATGACTTGGAGGAGGAGGAGGAGGAGCAGGAGCGACAGAGGATGGGTATGACGCACAGCTGCCTTCGGCTGAGGTGCTGGAGCCTTGGCTGGCAGAAATTGGGAGCTCACTTGGTGAGGAAGCAGACTGGACCACCCCTTGGGAGCCTCGGTTCTCCCAGGTCGTTTTATGGTGACGCATCATATGTTGACGCAGGGCCGTGGTGCCAACATTTGGACCCTGGCCACGCTTCACCTTTTGCCTACATATCTTGCATGTGGCCATGTTACCCTCCTGCGGATGCCTCAGGAGGAACTGCCACACTGCCGAGTAGCTACTTTTCCCACCCCCTGGCCTCACTGATTCACTGCTGCTGTTGCCAACTCCAGGAACCCCTGCTCCACTACCTCCCGATAAGGTAGACTGCCGCACAGCAGGTGCTCTACCCCGGCCCCGGCCGGCTCCAGCCTTTGGAATTGTGCCCCCATGCTGACTGCTACCACCTTGCTGCCTCAGCTGCTGACTCCGGGGCAACCTGCGCCCCTCTTCTCCTGATGATGACGATGAAGCCCCTTCATCACCCGGCTCCCAAGTGCGATCGGCTTCATCGTCATCATCATCATCATCACCGAGTTGTGGCTGTACGTCACTGATGTTCGTGGATTCGTCAACAGTGTCTGGCGCAGGAGCTGGAACGCTCGCAGCACCCACGACACTGTCCACATCACTATTTGTCTGCCTAGCTAAAGAAGCCACCTCCATTTCTTGGCTGGGCAGTAGCTGCTGACTGTCCTCTATCTGATGGTCCTCCTCACTAAAGAGTGGAGCTGAACCCAAAGCATAGGATACGTCGCTGGGGGAGGGAACGGCGTAGGCCAGAGGCAATGGGAGGACAGGGACTGCTCTCGGGGCATGCCAACTCAGGGTTGTGTCAGAGGAACCTACCGACCCTAGACTGGGGGTCTCAGACGTAAGTTGTGATGATGTTGTTGATGAGCGCGTCAACCAATCTACCACGGCAGATGCGTTACTGGTGGAGACCCGACCGCTAGCAGATACTGGCAGATTAGGTCTCTCAGCGTGACTCCTGCTGCTACTGGCCCCCAGTCTGATGCGAGCTCTGCCTGCGGAATCTTGGCCTCTGCCACTCCTCTTTTCACTTCCAGGCACTTGTCTGCCCGACATAGTCTAACTGGCGTGGTAGTAGGTGATATTTTAAGATCCCCCGGGCAGCGGTGGGTCTATATGAAACAGAATATAATGCACACCAAAAGTGAGCAGTAACACTCAGCCTCCAACAGGCCTGCTTAGTGTAAATAAGAGAGCTGCTTAGTGTAAATAAAGAGGGGTATGCTATGTTACAGAATGGGATGCCTCAACAGAAGTGCACCTGGCAGGCAGCAGTAAGCCTATGCCCAGCAAAAGTGTCTTATAATATAAATATGATAAGAGCAAATGCTTATATGGTCTTAAACAGAGGCTGCTTTAGTCACAGAATGGGATGCCCCCCAAAAAAGATCCAGTAGTACTATGCCCAGCAAAAGTGTCTTTATCAGGCTAATTTCAAATATGATAAGAGCAAATGCTTATATGGTCTTAAACAGAGGCTGCTTTAGTCACAGAATGGGATGCCCCCCCAAAAAGATCCAGTAGTACTATGCCCAGCAAAAGTGTCTTTATCAGGCTAATTTCAAATATGATAAGAGCAAATGCTTATATGGTCTTAAACAGAGGCTGCTTTAGTCACAGAATGGGATGCCCCCCAAAAAAGATCCAGTAGTACTATGCCCAGCAAAAGTGTCTTTATCAGGCTAATTTCAAATATGATAAGAGCAAATGCTTATATGGTCTTAAACAGAGGCTGCTTTAGACACAGAATGGGATGCCCCCCAAAAAAGATCCAGTAGTACTATGCCCAGCAAAAGTGTCTTTATCAGGCTAATTTCAAATATGATAAGAGCAAATGCTTATATGGTCTTAAACAGAGGCTGCTGTAGTCACAGAATGGGATGCCCCAACAGGAATGGACCTGGCAGGGTCCAGTAGTGCTTTGCCCAGCAAAAGTGTCTTTATCAGGCCTAATTTCAAATATGATAAGAGCAAATGGTTATACGGTCTTAAACAGAGGCTGCTTTAGTCACAGAATGGGATGCCCCAACAGAAGTGGACCTGGCAGGGTCCAGTAGTGCTATGCCCAGCAAAAGTGTCTTTATCAGGCCTAATTTCAAATATGATAAGTGAAAATGGTTATACGGTCTTAAACAGAGGCTGCTGTAGTCACAGAATGGGATGCCCCAACAGAAGTGGACCTGGCAGGGTCCAGTAGTGCTATGCCCAGCAAAAGTGTCTTTATCAGGCCTAATTTCAAATATGATAAGAGCAAATGGTTATACGGTCTTAAACAGAGGCTGCTTTAGTCACAGAATGGGATGCCCCAACAGAAGTGGACCTGGCAGGGTCCAGTAGTGCTATGCCCAGCAAAAGTGTCTTTATCAGGCCTAATTTCAAATATGATAAGAGCAAATGCTTATATGGTCTTAAACAGAGGCTGCTTTAGTCACAGAATGGGATGCCCCAACAGGAATGGACCTGGCAGGGTCCAGTAGTGCTTTGCCCAGCAAAAGTGTCTTTATCAGGCCTAATTTCAAATATGATAAGAGCAAATGCTTATATGGTCTTAAACAGAGGCTGCTTTAGTCACAGAATGGGATGCCCTGGCAGGGTCCAGTAGTGCTATGCCCAGCAAAAGTGTCTTTATCAGGCCTAATTTCAAATATGATAAGAGCAAATGCTTATATGGTCTTAAACAGAGGCTGCTGTAGTCACAGAATGGGATGCCCCAACAGGAATGGACCTGGCAGGGTCCAGTAGTGCTTTGCCCAGCAAAAGTGTCTTTATCAGGCCTAATTTCAAATATGATAAGAGCAAATGGTTATATGGTCTTAAACAGAGGCTGCTTTAGTCACAGAATGGGATGCCCCAACAGAAGTGGACCTGGCAGGGTCCAGTAGTGCTATGCCCAGCAAAAGTGTCTTTATCAGGCCTAATTTCAAATATGATAAGAGCAAATGCTTATATGGTCTTAAACAGAGGCTGCTTTAGTCACAGAATGGGATGCCCTGGCAGGGTCCAGTAGTGCTATGCCCAGCAAAAGTGTCTTTATCAGGCCTAATTTCAAATATGATAAGAGCAAATGCTTATATGGTCTTAAACAGAGGCTGCTGTAGTCACAGAATGGGATGCCCCAACAGGAATGGACCTGGCAGGGTCCAGTAGTGCTTTGCCCAGCAAAAGTGTCTTTATCAGGCCTAATTTCAAATATGATAAGAGCAAATGGTTATATGGTCTTAAACAGAGGCTGCTTTAGTCACAGAATGGGATGCCCCAACAGAAGTGGACCTGGCAGGGTCCAGTAGTGCTATGCCCAGCAAAAGTGTCTTTATCAGGCCTAATTTCAAATATGATAAGTGAAAATGGTTATACGGTCTTAAACAGAGGCTGCTTTAGTCACAGAATGGGATGCCCCAACAGAAGTGGACCTGGCAGGGTCCAGTAGTGCTATGCCCAGCAAAAGTGTCTTTATCAGGCCTAATTTCAAATATGATAAGAGCAAATGCTTATAAGGTCTTAAACAGAGGCTGCTTTAGTCACAGAATGGGATGCCCCAACAGGAATGGACCTGGCAGGGTCCAGTAGTGCTTTGCCCAGCAAAAGTGTCTTTATCAGGCCTAATTTCAAATATGATAAGTGAAAATGGTTATACGGTCTTAAACAGAGGCTGCTGTAGTCACAGAATGGGATGCCCCAACAGAAGTGGACCTGGCAGGGTCCAGTAGTGCTATGCCCAGCAAAAGTGTCTTTATCAGGCCTAATTTCAAATATGATAAGAGCAAATGCTTATAAGGTCTTAAACAGAGGCTGCTTTAGTCACAGAATGGGATGCCCCAACAGGAATGGACCTGGCAGGGTCCAGTAGTGCTTTGCCCAGCAAAAGTGTCTTTATCAGGCCTAATTTCAAATATGATAAGTGAAAATGGTTATACGGTCTTAAACAGAGGCTGCTTTAGTCACAGAATGGGATGCCCCAACAGAAGTGGACCTGGCAGGGTCCAGTAGTGCTATGCCCAGCAAAAGTGTCTTTATCAGGCCTAATTTCAAATATGATAAGAGCAAATGCTTATAAGGTCTTAAACAGAGGCTGCTTTAGTCACAGAATGGGATGCCCCAACAGGAATGGACCTGGCAGGGTCCAGTAGTGCTTTGCCCAGCAAAAGTGTCTTTATCAGGCCTAATTTCAAATATGATAAGTGAAAATGGTTATACGGTCTTAAACAGAGGCTGCTGTAGTCACAGAATGGGATGCCCCAACAGAAGTGGACCTGGCAGGGTCCAGTAGTGCTATGCCCAGCAAAAGTGTCTTTATCAGGCCTAATTTCAAATATGATAAGAGCAAATGCTTATAAGGTCTTAAACAGAGGCTGCTTTAGTCACAGAATGGGATGCCCCAACAGGAATGGACCTGGCAGGGTCCAGTAGTGCTTTGCCCAGCAAAAGTGTCTTTATCAGGCCTAATTTCAAATATGATAAGAGCAAATGCTTATATGGTCTTAAACAGAGGCTGCTGTAGTCACAGAATGGGATGCCCCAACAGGAATGGACCTGGCAGGGTCCAGTAGTGCTTTGCCCAGCAAAAGTGTCTTTATCAGGCCTAATTTCAAATATGATAAGAGCAAATGGTTATATGGTCTTAAACAGAGGCTGCTTTAGTCACAGAATGGGATGCCCCAACAGGAATGGACCTGGCAGGGTCCAGTAGTGCTTTGCCCAGCAAAAGTGTCTTTATCAGGCCTAATTTCAAATATGATAAGAGCAAATGCTTATAAGGTCTTAAACAGAGGCTGCTTTAGTCACAGAATGGGATGCCCCAACAGGAATGGACCTGGCAGGGTCCAGTAGTGCTTTGCCCAGCAAAAGTGTCTTTATCAGGCCTAATTTCAAATATGATAAGAGCAAATGCTTATATGGTCTTAAACAGAGGCTGCTGTAGTCACAGAATGGGATGCCCCAACAGGAATGGACCTGGCAGGGTCCAGTAGTGCTTTGCCCAGCAAAAGTGTCTTTATCAGGCCTAATTTCAAATATGATAAGTGAAAATGGTTATACGGTCTTAAACAGAGGCTGCTTTAGTCACAGAATGGGATGCCCCAACAGAAGTGGACCTGGCAGGGTCCAGTAGTGCTATGCCCAGCAAAAGTGTCTTTATCAGGCCTAATTTCAAATATGATAAGAGCAAATGCTTATAAGGTCTTAAACAGAGGCTGCTTTAGTCACAGAATGGGATGCCCCAACAGGAATGGACCTGGCAGGGTCCAGTAGTGCTTTGCCCAGCAAAAGTGTCTTTATCAGGCCTAATTTCAAATATGATAAGTGAAAATGGTTATACGGTCTTAAACAGAGGCTGCTGTAGTCACAGAATGGGATGCCCCAACAGAAGTGGACCTGGCAGGGTCCAGTAGTGCTATGCCCAGCAAAAGTGTCTTTATCAGGCCTAATTTCAAATATGATAAGAGCAAATGCTTATAAGGTCTTAAACAGAGTCTGCTTTAGTCACAGAATGGGATGCCCCAACAGGAATGGACCTGGCAGGGTCCAGTAGTGCTTTGCCCAGCAAAAGTGTCTTTATCAGGCCTAATTTCAAATATGATAAGAGCAAATGCTTATATGGTCTTAAACAGAGGCTGCTGTAGTCACAGAATGGGATGCCCCAACAGGAATGGACCTGGCAGGGTCCAGTAGTGCTTTGCCCAGCAAAAGTGTCTTTATCAGGCCTAATTTCAAATATGATAAGAGCAAATGGTTATATGGTCTTAAACAGAGGCTGCTTTAGTCACAGAATGGGATGCCCCAACAGAAGTGGACCTGGCAGGGTCCAGTAGTGCTATGCCCAGCAAAAGTGTCTTTATCAGGCCTAATTTCAAATATGATAAGAGCAAATGGTTATATGGTCTTAAACAGAGGCTGCTTTAGTCACAGAATGGGATGCCCCAACAGGAATGGACCTGGCAGGGTCCAGTAGTGCTTTGCCCAGCAAAAGTGTCTTTATCAGGCCTAATTTCAAATATGATAAGTGAAAATGGTTATACGGTCTTAAACAGAGGCTGCTGTAGTCACAGAATGGGATGCCCCAACAGAAGTGGACCTGGCAGGGTCCAGTAGTGCTATGCCCAGCAAAAGTGTCTTTATCAGGCCTAATTTCAAATATGATAAGAGCAAATGCTTATATGGTCTTAAACAGAGGCTGCTTTAGTCACAGAATGGGATGCCCCAACAGGAATGGACCTGGCAGGGTCCAGTAGTGCTTTGCCCAGCAAAAGTGTCTTTATCAGGCCTAATTTCAAATATGATAAGAGCAAATGGTTATATGGTCTTAAACAGAGGCTGCTTTAGTCACAGAATGGGATGCCCCAACAGAAGTGGACCTGGCAGGGTCCAGTAGTGCTATGCCCAGCAAAAGTGTCTTTATCAGGCCTAATTTCAAATATGATAAGAGCAAATGCTTATAAGGTCTTAAACAGAGGCTGCTTTAGTCACAGAATGGGATGCCCCAACAGGAATGGACCTGGCAGGGTCCAGTAGTGCTTTGCCCAGCAAAAGTGTCTTTATCAGGCCTAATTTCAAATATGATAAGTGAAAATGGTTATACGGTCTTAAACAGAGGCTGCTGTAGTCACAGAATGGGATGCCCCAACAGAAGTGGACCTGGCAGGGTCCAGTAGTGCTATGCCCAGCAAAAGTGTCTTTATCAGGCCTAATTTCAAATATGATAAGAGCAAATGCTTATATGGTCTTAAACAGAGGCTGCTTTAGTCACAGAATGGGATGCCCCAACAGGAATGGACCTGGCAGGGTCCAGTAGTGCTTTGCCCAGCAAAAGTGTCTTTATCAGGCCTAATTTCAAATATGATAAGAGCAAATGGTTATATGGTCTTAAACAGAGGCTGCTTTAGTCACAGAATGGGATGCCCCAACAGAAGTGGACCTGGCAGGGTCCAGTAGTGCTATGCCCAGCAAAAGTGTCTTTATCAGGCCTAATTTCAAATATGATAAGAGCAAATGCTTATAAGGTCTTAAACAGAGGCTGCTTTAGTCACAGAATGGGATGCCCCAACAGGAATGGACCTGGCAGGGTCCAGTAGTGCTTTGCCCAGCAAAAGTGTCTTTATCAGGCCTAATTTCAAATATGATAAGTGAAAATGGTTATACGGTCTTAAACAGAGGCTGCTGTAGTCACAGAATGGGATGCCCCAACAGAAGTGGACCTGGCAGGGTCCAGTAGTGCTATGCCCAGCAAAAGTGTCTTTATCAGGCCTAATTTCAAATATGATAAGAGCAAATGCTTATATGGTCTTAAACAGAGGCTGCTTTAGTCACAGAATGGGATGCCCCAACAGGAATGGACCTGGCAGGGTCCAGTAGTGCTTTGCCCAGCAAAAGTGTCTTTATCAGGCCTAATTTCAAATATGATAAGTGAAAATGGTTATACGGTCTTAAACAGAGGCTGCTGTAGTCACAGAATGGGATGCCCCAACAGAAGTGGACCTGGCAGGGTCCAGTAGTGCTATGCCCAGCAAAAGTGTCTTTATCAGGCCTAATTTCAAATATGATAAGAGCAAATGCTTATATGGTCTTAAACAGAGGCTGCTTTAGTCACAGAATGGGATGCCCCAACAGAAGTGGACCTGGCAGGGTCCAGTAGTGCTATGCCCAGCAAAAGTGTCTTTATCAGGCCTAATTTCAAATATGATAAGAGCAAATGCTTATATGGTCTTAAACAGAGGCTGCTGTAGTCACAGAATGGGATGCCCCAACAGGAATGGACCTGGCAGGGTCCAGTAGTGCTTTGCCCAGCAAAAGTGTCTTTATCAGGCCTAATTTCAAATATGATAAGAGCAAATGCTTATATGGTCTTAAACAGAGGCTGCTTTAGTCACAGAATGGGATGCCATGGCAGGGACAAGTAGTGCTATGCCCAGCAAAAGTGTCTTTATCAGGCTAATTTCAAATATGATAAGAGCAAATGCTTATATGGTCTTAAACAGAGGCTGCTTTAGTCACAGAATGGGATGCCTCACAGCAGACTTAAGATCAGTTCAGTATATATGCACAGTTAGTTACTATAAGCAGCCTGAAAACGCTAACAAAGCCTGTCAGCCAGCTAGTAACACTCAGGCTGGATGAAAAAAAAAAAAAATCTCCCTGTGACAGCCTCCGTTTTTCCTACCTTTCCCTGGCTTTCTGTCTGTCTCCTGTCTGTCTCCTGCCTGTCCCTGTCTGTCCCTGTCTGTCCCTGCCTGTCTAACTGCCTCAGCTACACAGCGTTCTGTCTCTCACGAATGCAATAGAGAAATGAGGAAAAGCAAGATGGCCGCCGTTAAATACCGCTGTGTGACGTCACCGGGCTTGCTGGCTGCTGATAGGCTGCATGTGACTGCCCCAGCTTGCACTGGCGCGGGATACATGTCCAGACATGTCCCGTCCGCCATCTTAGAATGCCTGTAAATGTAAATGAATGGATGTTAAAGGAAAACTTCGAGTGATCGAATCGCGGGGAAATTCGGATTCGATCCGAATCGAATTTTTCCTGAAATTCGGATCGAATCCGGGTTCGTCCGGATCGATTCGCTCATCCCTAATTCTAATGATCACAGGGAGGTCCTTAGGTATACACCCCAAAGTCCTGGTACTGTTCCTTGCGGGCTCCAGAGTGGTAAAATCTAGAATTCCAGATCTCCGGACCTAGGGAGACTAACAACCCATTGGATAATATTTGTTATTTAAGAAAAATTCACAGACCACATATACAAAAAAAGAGTGGGGGGGGGGTGTAAAAGTACTGACAAATATGTACAGAATATATAGCAGAACTAATATTTACCAAATGTTATTACTCTGTATATTATTAATCCAGGTAAGATGTTATGATCTAAATCTATGATCTTTTTTTCATTCACAATTGTTCGGAGATCCTGTTAATAATTTACTGAAAATTCCAGAGTAGATTTAAGCCACTTACCTTGATTGATTGCCATAAAGCGATAATGAAGGTCAAAATGGCACGATTAGATTTATTCAGTTTATATATTTTTTTACCAGTGGTGCCTCCAATGGATCAGGGGTAAATGTTAGACCAAACAGGGTGCTGACTATTGGGCATTCCAAAAAACCTGTGCAATAACTGGAAAAACTGGATATATCAGGTGAAAGAGCAACAATGGTGGAACCTCCTGACCTTGTGGGCTCAGATGTGGTTTCTACAGTTGCATGATCAAAATGACTGTTACTGTAATTCTTTTCTATACTGTTACTGAAATGTGTAAATTTCTTGGGTGCTGTCCCAGCAATGAGCATGCCTCCCTGTGCTGGGGAGTGGTGTTCCAGTTGACACATACTTTCCCAATTTATTTTTTTAGCAATATAATTGGGTTTGGTACTACACAAGATTAGATTTAGATTACAAAAATGACAAGAGGAACTTGCAAAAGTTTGGGAACTCAACTCAGAGGTCTCAGGCCCTAATGTGCCTGTTAGATTGAAGGCTTGTTCATCATCGTTGTTGGGAAAGGCCAGCTGATGCAAATGTCAAATATTCAAACTCCTTTAACCTTGTGCCAAAACACCGCAGCCATGGATTTCTCTAAGCAGCTGTCTAACACACTGAAAATGTTAAAGCCAACAAAGCAGAAGAATGCTATAAGATTGCAAAGCGGTTTTAAGGTTGTCACTTCCTCAGTTCAAAAAGCGACAAGTTAACAGGAACAGGGTAAGTTAAGAAAAGGTCTAGAAGCCAAAGACAGCTGGTTGTTTTATTGCTAGAAAGGCAAACTGACTGCAACAGACCTTAAAGTGGCGCAACCCCCCCCAAAACAGCTCAATCTATTTTGCTCCCCCACCCCAGGTATGTTACTGTTTAGATGTTTTCTGCACTCAATGCTTCTTGGTATTGTGATTTTATTTCTGTCAGCTATGGTTTCTGACAGGATACCTGTCACTCCGCACTTACCTGTGCCCCGTTCGCGCGGTGTCCTCCAGCAGTGCATACGGCTGGCCGGAGCTCCTCCAGCACGGCAGCCGCTTCCGCGTCAGGCGCGGTTCGACACCCTCCTCTCTCTTCCCCTGTGCCCCTGCTCGTGCTCGCGCGGAGGCTGCTTAAAGCTCAAACCGAGCAATCAGCCCAGAGTTTACAAGGTACACCAATCACAGTCACTTCCCCTGTCCAATCCAATGGGTTCAGCCCTATAAAGGGATAAACACTTCAGTGGGTCAGTGCCCGTTAGCGTTTAGCTGGCTTTGTGATTTCTTCGGAGATCTCCCGAACATATCGTTTGACCATTTGCTTGAATCTCGACTACGTCTTCGTCTTAGCCCTTTGCACCGCGCATCTCTCTGACCTCCTGGTGTGACCCTTGGCTTGACGTCTGACTTTGATTGATTTCTCCTGAGCATCTGAACTGTTCCAGTACTTACCTGTTCCAGAGTACCCAAACTGATCCAGTACTTACCTGTTTCCAAAGCACCCGAACTGCTTCCAGTACTTACCTACTTCACCCAGTCTGACCTTCGGTCTATCTGTCCTCACTCCCCATGAGCCATCAAGTCCTGGGGGCAACTGTGTCCGGCGAGACATGTATAGCGTCCCGGCAAATGAGGGCTTGTCTATAGGTGGCTGTGGAGGTTGCAGGCTCACAACAAAGACAGGTATTCTCGGGGTCTGACAATACCATTGTTCTAAACTAGCTGTTTAAGCCATCCCTGGCAATCTAACGCTGGGAGCAATTAGCAGCTATTGAAAAAAGTGCTAGAAGGAGGATAAGAGTCAAAAGAAGATTTCATGTCCCCTTAATTGTCCCCCAATTTTTCCTTTGAAGCAAAAATCTTTTTTGAGTATTTTTATCCAGTTCATTACCAGGACTTTTTTGACTATCCTGGGTTTTGGTCCTTGCACCCCGCTGTGTAAAACTTCCCAGGTCGCCCGAACAAACTCACCTCTTCCCGGTCCTATGGCACACATGCGTCCGCACTTCCAATCAGCACCCTCGGATCTGCTCGAGCCCCTTTGCCCAGGAGCATGTCTAATGCGAGCAGGTCCTAGCGCACTGGTAGCTGCATCCTCTACTACCCTCTAACAGGGAGTGTGCCCTCACCGGCCACTTAAAAAATTACTGCCGCAGGCACGCGCCCTGCTAAAGGGACAGCGGGGATGTGTCTGCTGCTCGCGCATGCGTCGTTGGACCGGGAAGGAATGTGAGTATTCGAGTGACCTGGGGGTTTCACACAGTGGGGCACCCCCGCTCGGTGTGTGCCCCGGGGAGAGCGAGTATGCCTGCCCTTGAGTCTCATAGACTCCAGGGTGGGTTTTGGTCCTCTTCAAGGCAAATTTAGCAGACTGTGGAGTCCACGTGGTACATTGGTCTACTATTCAGCTATACTGCACAAATATAGCAAACATGGAGTCATCAGAAGAAAAGCTCTCCTGCATCCTCAACACAAAATTCACCTGAACAAGCATTTGGAAAGTCCTGTGGACAGATTAGGTTAAATTTAAACTCTTTGACCACAATGAGGTATGTTTGGAGGGAAAAGTTTGCAGAATTTCATGGAAAGAACATCTCTCCAACCAATAAGCATAGGGTTGGATCAATCATGCTTTGGGGGTCGTGTTGCAGCCAATAGAACTGGGAACTTTTCATGAATGGATTTAATAACATTCCAACAAATTCTGGAAGCACACATACAATAACACTAGCCTTGGCTGGATTTTACAGATGGATGATGATAAACATATGCCAGAATCCACAACAGACTTCCTCACAGGGAGTGAGCTCAAGATATTACCATGCCCTGATCTCAACATCAATGAGAATCTGTGGCTAGACCACAGAAATGCAGCGTATGCAAAGCAAGCCAAGAGTCTCTCAGAACTGGAAGCTTTTTGCAAGAAAGAATTAATGAAAATACCTCTTGGCTGGCTACAAAAAGAGAGTTTACAAGATGTGATACCTGCCAAAGATGGTGTTACTAGGTACTAACCATGCGGGGCTTCCCAAATTTTGCTTCGCCTTTTTTTTAATGTAAATTAGGAAAATAAAAAAAAGATTTTGCTTACAAAATAAAGGGAATGTGTCATCTTTAACTTTATGCCCTTTTGGAGATCACTTCATCGACAACTTGCTTATTTGATTTTGTGAACAACGTCACCTCTGCAACTCGTGTCGCTATGCCCCTGATGGTCTATTCTAGTATCTTTGATGAGTTTTTTTTTACATTTTGCTTAATACCCATTTTACAAAACATGCCAGGTTCCTACCTCTGGATCGAGAGCTGTAAAGCCCATAAACCTTACCTGACAACTCGCTCCCTCTGGGAAATGCAGCCCCGCGATTGGCCGGAGGCTGTCACATCTCCCGTACTCGGGCTTCCGCTTTGCCTGCCCCCTGCTATGTGACAGCCGCCGGCCAATCACGTGGCTGCATTTCCCATGAAGAAGCGAGTTGTCAGGTGAGGTTTGCGGACTTTACAGCGCTGGATCGAGGGGAAGGACCCCAGCATTCGGGGGGACCCCCTCAGCGGACCAACACCCATGTTTTGTAAAATGTGTTTAAACCTGACAACTCAAGGCTGTCATCTTATATCTGGCAATATGGAAACCCTGATGTATAAAGAACTTGCCACCTGCCTCTGCTTTTTGTTATGATCTATCAACAGATCATAATGCTCCCGTAATGTTACTACTTTTACTACATGGCCATTATTACATAGGATGCATTATCTGTGTTTCTTAGGTATGCATTTCTTTTGGATCAAGCACTGCTGATATGTAAAAGAAAAGGAGATACATATGACCTCAAAGAATTTATAAATCTTCCCAATTATGAAATCCGTGATGATAACTTTGGAGATCGGGACAATAAGAAGGTAGAAAGTCAAACACTATGTTTTCCTTGCATTGTTTAATGCAAGTAATTCTGCAGGATAAATACAAAACAAAACACTATACTCAGCATTTATCCCCACAGGCCATCGCTGCTAGTCCGGTGTTCTGACATGACACTCACCAGATCGTCTGATTCCCGTTCTGCTCCCTTCCTGCCGCTGTCATCAAGCCGCTCTCCTCCGGCGAAGGAGGAGTAGGTGAAGGTGTACTGCCCTGCGCCATTCTTCACATGGCACAGCCCTCTCAATTAACTGCAATGGAGGGGGAGTGCCAGGTCTCCTTAGGTAGGAGATCAGCTTGATAACTGCGCACGGAATGAGAGCGGAGCAGGACTCGGATCAGACGATCTTGTAAGTGTCTGAGTGCCAGACTAGCATGGATGGCCTGTGGGGGATAGCAGATGAGTATAGCATTTTTGGTTTTGGTTTTGGAAACGATGGATTACATTTATTTTTGACTCCAACTCTAATTTTTTTTCAGTGGTCACATATGTTTTACCTGATGGATTCCCGTGGCGCCAATGCATATGAACTGTACTTCAAAACTAGAGAGCTAAAAAAGAAGTGGATGGAGCAATTTGAAATGGCAGTGTAAGTGGGTAGCACTGTGCCCAAACTGGCTAAATCATAGACTGGCAGTAGAGCTGGATTTAAGCTTTTCAATGCCTACTCTTAACTGCCCTGTCAGTGCATACCATTATCCATCTAACCCCCCCCCCCCCCAAATAAATGACCTCCTATTCCATAAGGGAGCCCTTTCAGCTCAAATGAATACCTCATTCATCTAGAACATGGGTCCCAACTGTTTTTCATCGAGTACCACTCTCAAGTTAACTTAAAGTGGACCAAAACACAGGATTTTGACTGACTATCCTGGGTGAAACCCCTCAGGTCTCCAAATCTGACTTACCCTTCCCCGGTCCTATGGCACATGCGCAGCCTCTAGTCCAATCAGTGTGCTTGGATCAGCTTCCACCCCTTCGTCTAATAGCTCGTCTAAGCAAGCAGATCTGAACGTGCTGGTGGCTGCATCCCCCTCTACCCTCTAACGAGGAGCGTGCCTGTACCAGCCATTCACATATGCCTGGCATGGGCATGCACCCTGCTGAAGGGATAGCAGGGATGCAGACGCTGCTTGCACATGCACTGTTGGACCAAGGAAGAAGGTGAGTTTCCGGGTGACCTGGGGGTTTCACACAGTGGGGCACTCCTAATCTGGATACCCTGGAGGGAGGAAATTAAGCAGCCCTGGAATCTTATAGATTGCAGGGCCGTCGGAGGGCGGGTTTTGGTCCACTCTAAGTACCATCTGGGTTGTACGTGTGTGTTGTCATTCACATAAAAATTAAAAACACTTAAAAAAACATTTAAAGTGCATAATGCACATGAATAGTTATATCAACCTGTGGAACAGTTTTGTTTGCATTGAGCAAATTGGGGTTGGGGAAGTATCGATCCTGCAGATCAGGTTGGGGTACAGACCAGTCTACCACCTTGCTGAGTACCACCTGATAGGCTGTTGAATACCCCACTGTTTGGGAACCCCTGCTCTAAAGCATACAACCCAGATTGAGACATATTTAATGTAGAATAGAGCTCACAAAATGTAAATACTTCCTCAAGGCTATATATATATATATATATATATATATCCTGCCTAGTCTATTTGTTACCCTTCCACATAAAACACCTGTCAAACCTGGTATTTTATGTTTTAAAAATGTTTATACCATCGATTTTTTAAACAGAAAAACGAGTGGAGGGTGGTGCTTCTAGTTTTCTGTCACCCTCGGTCATGGATGTGACCATGCTGTATTCCATTCCTATGCACTTTGTATGGCTATGCACAAATAACATAATATAATGTTTATGAAACCTAGTGCAAATACATATTTTTGGCCCATAGCAACCAATTTTTATCTTTTATCTCCCAAAATGTTCAGGTATCAAAGCGAAAACCCAACTGAATATATGCAATTGTAGGTACAAAGAGAAAATAACATTACAATTATTTTCCTGATACCCCTATTAATAAGATATTCTTATAGCCCCAGTTTTGTTTCGTTTTTTTAAACAAGTCCGTAATCCCCAGTGTCTGCCCTTCTGGTCATGCTAAATCATTGCATTTTATACTAATTCCAAGTGCGATCAATGAGACTGCACTTATCCAGGCTGAGGAAACAACCCGCGTTTCCGCCTCTGCTTGTTGCTAGGTGACATCTGATGATAACAACTGCAGCAGTAGGCAAAGGGAGGAAGAGGGGAAGGTTACACTCGAGGCAACATTTTTATTGCTCAACGCATTTCTGGAGGCAGGTTTGGGCAGCCAAGGAAAGAAAAAAGATTCCCTCTTACGTTCCATCCAGAATGACCAAAGGCGCAGTGGAAAGGCAACATCAATTTTTGATACATTGACTGAAAATCTCTGTAAAGTTCCTGTCCAGGCTAAAAATTCACAAAAAAAAATGTAGTACTCACCTATTCTCTCCCACATGCTGCTCTCATCCCACATTCTATCCCAGTCCGGTTGAATAAATTTACCGAACTAGGCCCTCATCAGCCCCCTCAGTCAGTGACTGAGACCAGAGAATGGTCAATCACTGTGAAAGATGTACAATGGTCGTTGCTGAGTAGTATTATGGGCCTGCACGCTACAGGACTCGATCTTAGAACCAGGTAAGTTTTATTCAAACTACTAGAACAGAAAGTCGTTGGGGGAGAAACGGTGAGTATTAATGTGTTTTATTTTTTGTCTGGGCTGCTTTTATAGGTACCATTTTATACCTCTCTCTCATAGTGGCAGTCTGTTGGTTCTTTAAGCTGAATGTTTATAATTTGGTTTACTGCAATAAATTACTGCACTAGAAAAAAATGTCATTCATTTGTGTTACTTCCAGCTCTAACATTCACCCAGACCATGCTCGTGACAATGGGCATGACTTCCAGATGCATTCGTTTGAAAACACAACAAGGTGTAAGGCCTGTCAAATGCTTTTAAGGTAACATAGTGTTATCTGATTATATTTTACTCATTTACCTATGTGAGATAATGGGATCACTTCAGACCCTTTTAAAATCTGAAATGGAATCAGGCAGGGGTGTCACCTCTTACCACTGATCTTTGTGTTATCCCTCCTCTACCTCCATGTAAAGAGACATCAAAGTGGTGAAGCTTGGAAGTAAAGAATATAAAGTAAGGACCTATGCCGATGACATTACCAAGTTTAAACTATTCCCAGTAGGATGGTGGGGAAAGCCTCTTATTGAATTTTATTACTGAGCCTCCTAGGTTTGTTGGGGCTGAACTGGGCTAACGTGGAGGGGAGCCTGGAAGTTCCAGCCTTTCAAAGTTACTATGTGGTGTACCATGCATTAGGAATGGTAGGCTGGAACATTAGTGAGTGGGTCCCAACTGAGTAAAGAAATGTCATGCTTTATCTTCCCTAATTGCCATGGATTGGACTGCATCCAGGCTGTACAAGAGTAGGCTCACACCACACCCCACTACAGGACTTGCATTAATAAATGTCCACTCTAAGTCACCAAGGAGCTTTACCTTCAGCCCCTAGCCCAATCACTTCCTTAACAGGCAATCAAAATGCTTCACTAGAATTCCAGAGGTTTTTTGTTTGGTTGCGTGGCTTCTGAGGACCCTGCAGCTTTTCATTTTATTGCCAATGGCAAAGTTTGTTGGGAGTTTGCTAAAGGTAACAAACCATTACTTGCATTAACTAATTTGTGCCAGAAGTACAGAAACTGTTAGATGATTTTGAGAAGACTTTCCTTGGCCGAGGCCCTATAAACTCTCCTGCTTTCCTGGACCTTCTTAGTATCCTCTGCCACAACTAAAGATGTTCTCAGCAGTGTCTGATAATTGTTGGAGGTGTGATACATATATTAAGTCCTTCTGGTGGAATGAGCATTATATTGGCAGATCTACGCGGGGCATGCATAGTTATTTATCCATCTGTGTATCTTCTTCACAAGGTAGACCATTCTTTCCTGATTTATAAGCAGTCAGTAAGACTACTCATTAGGTGCCCCACTAAATGCTTAATCTTTAAGTACTGATGAGAAAAGACATGCACCAAAATTAAGAAACCTCCGGGTGCATGCTTCGAGACCTTCAAGAAATGGTCCGAGTAAAAACAAAAGTCTGCATGGGGGATGAGACCTAGCTTGGGGTTTGGGCCTCTTTCTTTGTGATATCAAAACCTAGGTAACCCCCGCACCACCATCTCCACCAACTACTTCCACCACCACCACCCCCACCTCCAAGGTTAATTAGTAGCCATCATATGTCCCAATCTTGACTCTTCCTTTAGCTTCTTTGGAGGTGCTGTTGGAGGAAGGTGTTTACCAACAGACAGAACAGCATGAGGTTTCTGCATATCGGATCTTGGAGAAGCGTTACCCTACAGGGGGTGGGTGGGGTGTTTATGGGGGGGGGGAATTTTATGTAATTTCTCATTTGCTGTAAACTGTTTGTTTTTATGTACATGGCCCATTTAAATAAATGTAAAATACAGCACATTTTACCTTGTTTTTACCTACAGGGGCATCTTCTTCCAGGGATACAGATGTTCCAACTGCAGAACGCCAGCTCATAAGGAGTGCTTGGGCCGAGTGCCATTCTGTGGGCGGCAAGGTGAGAACTGGAATATGGCTGATGACTTCATATTATGACAGTAGATATGCAAAATACGGTACACCAAGTGAGATATTACATTGCACCTAGCTATGAAAAATACATTTGTCTTACGTAGTTGTAAAACAAGCTATCCAAAGAGTTTCTCCAGAATTTAAATAAGGTCTTTTTATTTGCTTTTAGATTCTGGCGCATTTACTTCAAAAAAGGTAAACATGTTAATGTGAATAATGCAGTATAGTAAAAGGAAGGCACTATTTAAAAGTGACTAATGGCAGAATCTCGGAAAATAATGACAAATGCACAATGGCTAAAAACTGTACAACTGCATAATTAAAGGAGTACTGTCATGAAACAATAGTTCAGTAATACAAATCCACATAAATAAGCTAGATTGCAAGAACATGGATTACTTAGAAGCCCTGCATAAAACATCCAGCCAAATGTTCATTTTTATCTTTTACTGAAGGAAAAAAAACATCACAGCTGATTTAACCCTTTTGTTGCCAAGCACGTAACACCTACGTGCTGGCTTGGCTGGGCCTTAAGTGCCAAGCACGTAGGTGTTACGTGCTTGACTTTCCTCGCTTGTAGTTTAAAAAGTAAAAACAACAAATACTCACCTGACCCCTTGTTGGATCCGGCCGGGTCTCCTCTTTAATTTGGTGCCATCCGATCCCCCGTGGGGGGTCGGATGGCTCCAGGAGAGCCCCCGGAATAGGCCGCCCCCCCCCGCTTCTGCAGCAGCAGCTTCTAACTGTAAAAAAAAAAAAAAATAAAAATGACATTCACTTACCTGTGTGTGCGCTGGCTCCCGCTGTCCCTCCTCTTCACCTGGGGGGCCTCCGATCCCCCCCCAGGACTTACCGATCTTCAGGAGAGAGCCTGGGAGGCTCTCTCCTCTCTTCTGCACGATGGCGGCCGCCATCATGCCTCTAAGCCCCGCCCCCTTGGGGGCGGGGCTTATGAAGTCATCCCGGCCCCGATCTCAGGCTTCAGCTTTCTCAGCTTCTCAGATGCCGGTGATCGGTGCCCTGGAAGGAGGTGGCAGGAGATCCTCTGATCTCCTGCCTTCTCCTTCTCTGGATGCCGATCACCGGCATCTGTCAGCTGAGCGGCGAGGGACAAGAGCTTGCAATCGAAGGTAAGTACAGTAAAAAAAAAATTTTTTTTTTTCTAATAAAATACTTTTTATTATTGTGTGGTGTTTTTTTTTCACATTAACCCTTTGTGAGCTGGTAAGGGGTCCATGAGACCCCTTATACCAGTTCACAAGGCTGGGGGGGTGGCAAGTCACCTGCCCTAGCGGGTGGCTTGCCATTAACCCCCGCACCCCCATTACCTGCCTCCCCAAAGGCCAGGGGGGGGCAGAAGAGCCCGGGCCCACATAGGCTATGTGGGCTCGTAGGCTGCAGGGTGGGGGGGCCACCAAAGCTGGCCCCCCCACTCTGTGCCTACAAGCCCCCATAGCTGGTCCCGGGCTGGTTACTTTGGGTAAGGGGGACCCCACGTCATTTTTTTTTTTGGATTTTGAAGGGTTTTTAACCCTTCAAAATCCAAAAAAAAATGGGGTCCCCCTCCCCGGGAAGGGGGACCCTATGTCATTTTTTTTTTTAATTAACCATTTGTCATCCAGCAGCTATAAAAGGCTTCTGGGCAGGAAAGGGTGTCTACCTATACATATGTGGTATCGCTGTAACCGGGAGAAATTGGGGTTTCTCACGCAATAAGATTTTATTGACAAACTTACATTTTTTATTACAAAAAAACTCTACAAATTGTAAAAAAATGTTTTTTTTTTGTTTTTTTTCACACATTTCACCCAAAAAAATTGAGAATACACCTAAAAAATACAAACAAGACATTTCATGTTAAAGCCCAGACTCTGTTGAAAAAAACAATATATAATTTTCCTGGGAAATCCCTGGAAATCCCTTCAAAAATGACAGTTGAATATGTGTAGCGCAAAATGGTGAAACATCGTCTGGCAACAGGGAGTGGCAAATGCTGCAGGTAGGCTGGCAGCGAAAGGGTTAAATGTATCATTCTTCTTTTATAGGGGAGAGCTGCTTATTTGTTAAGCCAGCCTGCGCTAGAATGCCACTTATTGCTACTGCAATTCTGATGTATGTGGATACCCATTATACATTGCTTTGGGCAGATGCTAAAGCATTTATTGCTACTGTTCCATCACAGGCTGGCTCAGGAGACAAGCAGCTTGAAGGTGAGCAGTTCTCCTCTTCAAAGGGGAGTGATATGCTCTGAAAACCTATGCCCCTAGAATTTATTTCTACCAGTAGAAAAAAAAACACAGGATTGATGGTATGTTTTTTTGTATGCAGGCATAGAGTTAACTCCTCTCACTATCGTGTTACATGTTTATATGAATTTTGATAATAAGCTCCTCTAAACAATATAAAATGATCACATGTACCGAGAATTGCATAAAAGCAAGAGTCAATGTGAGATTGGATAAAATGTAAGGGTAATATATTTGGAGGAATGTGATATGTTTGGCAGTTAGTAAAATATGATCAATGCAATGAACTATTTATGTAATTTCAGCCTAAGCCATGCCGTGTACCAGCAAATAAAAGCACAGGTAAATTGTTTTAAAGACTATAATCTATGACCAGCTATATATATGTACTGTAGCTGAGGAGCTTTGAGCTGAAATAACACACTGTGTACATCTTATGGCTGTTTTGATATATACCAGTACATCATGGTCACCTTGCGGGACTATTGGTTATATAGGTAGCACATTAAAACCACTTGCACTGAAAGAAAAGGTGGATGTTATACTGTTCCAGGAGACCCACTTTTGTGCGGGAAGGATGCCAGAGATCAAAAATAGATACTTCTCCAGATGGTTTCACTCGACGAACCCCGATACTAAGTCTAAGGGGTCTAAGCTCCCCGCTGGAGCCTCTGGACACAAAAGTGTACCCACAGGGCAGATATTTCTTCTTGAAATTTGTAGTGAATGGAGACACATATACGTTAGCAAACATCTACCTACCCAACCTTAACCCAGTAGAGATGGGACTACGATTCTTACGCATACTAGAGGATTATGCAGAGGGCGTTATCATTTTGGGAGGGGATTTTAACATGGCCTTGGACTCCTCGCAGGGTAAGTCGGCGATCCCCTTATCCAAGTTAGCGGCATTTCGACAGGCCCTTAATACTCTACAGGTCATAGATGCCAGGGAGCTAGGGATTACACCTTTTACTCTCCCGTACATGCTTCCTTCAGCAGGCTTGACTATATTTTCATTTTTCACCACGTCCTGTCTAGGGACATAGGGGCATCCATTGGCCCTATCTTGTGGTCAGACCATGCTTCAGTGTTCCTTACCCTTCCTATCCCTGATGGGACCAAAAGACAGTTCACGTGGAGACTAAACGATTATCTACTCAAGGATACCATATGCCTCTCAGAGGTTAGAGAGACTATAACTAACTTCCTAACAGACCACAGACATGATGTCACCCCCTTGCCTAGCCCGTGGGAGGCTATGAAATGCGTCCTCCATGGGGTGTTTATTAAACATGGGGCGAGGTTGAAAAGGGAAAGAACACAGCAGATCCAGGCCACCCTAGACAGAATTCAGGCACTTGAAAGGTCTCATAAACAGGCAGCTACACAGGAGGAGTTGCTACAACTGATTAAGGCCAGAGAAGAGTTGAGGAGACTCTACGGCCAGAGCTTCTTAAAGTATAGAGATAAGTGTAGAGTTAGGTTCTACGAGTTCTCTGACAAATGCGGAAAACTGCTGGCTAGATCACTGCACCCCAGACAAAATTTGACATACGTGCCGGTGGTTAAGGGCAGGGGAGGCCGTGAGGTGTATAAGCCAACACAGATAGTGGGCGAGTTCCAGGAATTTTATTCAGATCTATACAACATTAAAGGGTGTTGGGACTCGCTGCCTGCTGAAAATTTAGACACATGTATAGAATCATATGTGAATGATACAGCAATACCCCCCATAGACAAGGAAATTGGAGACACCCTGGAAGAGCCGTTCTCCGAGGATGAGGGACCGGATGGGTTCACGCCACGGTTCTATGGTACCTTTGGGGGACAGCTCTCCGCCTTCCTGACAAAGGTATTCAACAGTGTCTCTGAGACATGCCCCTTCCCTGGACAGGCCCTGGAGACCCATATCTCCATCATACCAAAACCCAATAAGGATAAGACTGTGGTGGCCAACTACAGACCGATTTCACTAACCAATGTTGATATTAAATTGTTTGCAAAAGTGATAGCTACAAGACTTCAGGCACCCTTGGCGGAGATCATAGATGGGGATCAGGTGGGGTTTGTCCAGGGGAGGGAGGCCAGAGACAACACGATAAAAACAATTGCACTCATGCATTACGCCCAGTTGAACAGGATCCCGACATGCCTGCTGTCAGTGGATGCTGAAAAGGCTTTTGATAGGGTCCACTGGAAGTTTTTGAGAGCGGCACTGATTCAGGTGGGTAATAGGCCCCAAATTACTAGGTAAGATCATGGTGCTTTATAGGGAGCCCTCGGCTAGGGTCAGAGTCAACGGTCTCCTGTCAACTCCCTTTGCAGTCGGGAACGGTACGCGGCAGGGATGTCCACTGTCGCCGCTCCTATACGTAATTGTAATCGAGCACCTTGCTCAGGCACTGCGTGCCAACCCTTCGGTTCAGTGGCTTTAGTGTGGCGGGAAAGAACATAAGCTGTCCCTGTTCACTGATGATCTTCTGTAATACATCACATCCCCACATCTCTCCTTACCCTCTATAATGCAAGAATTTAACAAGTTTAGCAGTTTTAGTAACCTTAAAATCAATCTAGCGAAAACAGAGGCCTTGAGTGTCTCGTTGCCACGAGAGACCCAGCAGCTACTAGAATCGAACTTCCCCTTTAAATGGCAGAGGGAGTCTTTTAAGTATTTGGGAGTTCATCTTCCCTCTGACTTTGGTCACCTTTACAGGTTGAACTACACCCCGCTTCTCTCCAAGACCTTAGAGAACCTTAAACAATACAACAAATCCCAGTACTTATGGATGGGTCGTATAAATATAGTAAAAATTTATATTTTGCCGCGTTTTCTTTATATTTTCCAAGCAATCCCTATTGAACCGGACAGGGGTTACTTCAAAGCCCTAAAAACAGCACTCCTCATTTTATCTGGAACAATAGGAGGCTGAGGATCAGTTATTCAGTCCTAATAAGAACTAAAGAGAGAGGGGGCCTAGGACTGCCAGACCTTAAATTATACCACACAGCAGCGATCTTGGCCAGGATGTCGGACTGGTTCCACCATAGGTCTGATAAACACTGGGTGGCCATTGAGGAAGGTGTGTCTCCCTTGAGTCTTAAAAAGCTCCCGTGGATAGACCCTAGGCTGCGACCTAGGGCACACACCATGTCGGTCTTGACACGTTCGCTGTTTGGGACTCGGAGCTTAAAAAGGAAACCTGCCGACCAGGCCGGGCCCATTCACGCCCCTCTTCGATAACCCCGTTTTTCCCCCCGGTGTGGGAGCCAACAGGTTTCTGATCTGGGATAGGGCTCAGGGGACTCGGCTTGGAGATACGTTGCGAGGCGGTCGCCCTCCAAGCCTCCAGGAGCTTTAGTCGGATGGTGGGGAGGGGGGGATGTCTCACAATCCCGTGTCGTCCCTGGTGCGACCCTTGACTCCTTTTGAGAGCTTGCTGCGGGCAGATCCGATACCTACACACACCCTTTCGCTAGCATTTCGAATCTTACAAGCTGAGGAGGGGGCCTCTGAGCGGCCCGGATACCCTAGAAAGTGGGAACTAGAGTTGTGGTGTGAGATAAGTGAAGAGGATTGGGCTTAATCCTTTATGTTAACGCACAAACTCTCTGTGGCATGTAGAGCGCAAGAGAAAAACTACAAGATTCTGTCTCGTTGGTATAAGTGTACGGTGGACTTGGCTAGATTCGGGGGGGCTGACTCGGGCGCGTGCTGGAGGTGTAACAGTGCGGAAGGTACAATGCTACATATCTGGTGGCAGTGCCCTTCGATACGTAATTCTGGGACAGTGTGCTATCCACATACAAATTCTTGACGCTGGAAGGTGTCCCCAATAACCCTCAGGTCGCTCTCCTCTCCATGGTGCCCGAGTCGGCCTCCTCAGCAAAGCTGGGGCTGCTGAGATATTTGCTGACTGCAGCAAGGTTGGCAATCCCGCGTCACTGGCGCACCTGAGACACACCGGAAGTCATGGAGTGGGTACAGGAGGTGGAGGAATTAATGTTGGAGGGGGATGAAAGCGGGAGGCAGAAATTCAACATAACATGGACAATATGGTTGATGCCTCAACACACCTGAATTCAGTACATTCCTGTCCTCGCTACAGGCGGGTCAGTAGAGGCACTGCCGAGGGGAGGCGCTATTCACCTCCTCCCGGACCCTAGTAGATGGCCTTGAATCTGGGCGGTGACTTTTCCGCTGGCCGACCTCCCCGCTCTGCCTGGCTCCCCTTGCCCCCTCCTGAGTACGGCATTCGTCGGTGCGTGGGGCTGTATTTCTTAATTTTTTAATTTTTTTCTCTCTGATACTATCTCTTTTTCTTCTGCACTTTCTTTTCTTCCTGGAGTGGCTCAGTCTTATAGTGTTTAATATACCCTGGGGGTTGCTCCTATGTGCCCGGTCGGCTTGTTGGTGTGCGGTGGTCAGAAAGTGGCCCTTGAAACAGGCCCCTGGGGCAATCCGGAATCTCTGATTATTAAATAAAGAACCGAGATGCTTTTGCCATCGGCGGGGGTGACATAAGAGAGAGAGGGCACAGGGGACAGTTACCATTGATTTAGGAATTTGTTATAACTGTATGCATAAACAATGAATACTCTGACCGTTTTGAAGAAGCACTCCTTTATTGTATTTGTTGTACTTGCTTTTCTCTATGTTTTTCAATAAAAACAAATTGAACAAAACCACTTGCACTGAACTGTCGGCAAGTTTTTTTTTGGACATTTTTAGTGCAGAACAACTCCAATGGGTGAAAGAAGACAGTTTAATATTTTCGACCTGGGTTCCTATTAGAACACAAATATATTGGCTTGAGGGGATAAGGCTGTGTGGGTGACCTTCACCACTTATATTGCTAGATCAGTGAAATGGTATTGCTTAATACAGTTCTGTTTGTCTTATACACCAGGTCTTGCCAAGATGGAGGCTTGTCAAGAGTACTTTGGTATTCCTCCACCACCTATTGCTTTCGGGCCACCGCTAAAAATGCATAAAGGAGATATTATAGAACTGACAAAAGCTGAGGCTGAGCAGAACTGGTGGGAGGTGAGTTGCCTGTGTTTCTGATGTTTTAACCTGATCTTCTGGCTGGTATATCTCAGCTAGCCATATAAAACAAAAGCTATGGCTTAGAAGGAAATGGTAAAGATTGGTAATAGTCAATAACCTTATGTCCTAGGTTGGGGGAGGGGCATCAGGCTCTTGGGCCAGGGGCTTTGGCAAAAAGCAGCTATTGAAAAGCAGACAGTTGTGGGAATGCTCTTTAAGTGCACCAGTGAGTCATTCACCCAGCCACAGAAGGAGGGGAGGATAATAGTGAAGATCTGCTTCCTCTTCACGGATGGGTCTGATGGATTGTGTAGGAGGGAAACCTCTGTCTTCTTTTCTTCTACTGTCTTAAAGACACAGCAGAATGTTATACTGTCAAGACTGCTCAAGCATACTCAATCTCATTTTCTTCTTTGTTACCTCTGAATAATTCCAGTATGTCTATACCGGTGTCTGAACCCTAAACTTTCAAATATAGACCTACCCTCCAAAATAAGCCCTAAAATGATTTTTAAGGAATTTTAAGGGTGCTTTAAAATGTAAGCCCTACCCCAAAAATAGGGCTTATATACCAGTTCAAAGGCCTATCCAACATGCAGGTGGATGGCTAACCCTTCAGCCAGCCCCTTTACACACACTTCTACCGGCCAGGGGAGTTTGGAAGCGTTCATTGCCCTTTGGAATGTGCCCAGAGTTCTGTCAGGGGTACCACAAAAAGAACATTGGACCTGTGCTGAAGGGCATAGGGCTGGTAAATTCTAGAACCAGGGTCCAGGATTTCAGGCCTTGAGCCCTGATTTACCGGCCTTATGCCTGGTGCACTTAGTTTGGAAGTTTCGAGGGAGCTCAGACGGTGCTCATCAAGAGGGACCTCCGACATGGTAGTACCAAATGCCAGATACTGGAGACTATTCAGCCAAGCTTCAAAGCCAGATAGTCCTCTGTCCAGCTCATCACTAGTTAGGAACAGCAAAACAGGCTGTATCAGCGGTGCCTTCTATGCCCCCACATTTGATACCTCTGAGCCTGGATCTCCTTCATTTACCTGTTGTGAATATCTAGCCCCAAGGACCAGGTGTCAAGTGGAAGTGAGCTGGCCATTCCATGAAACTGCTACTTGGCTGTGTTTGCCCTTCAGGCCCAAAGTCCCCATTCCTTCCATTGTATTCATAATTAGCAACCAAAGTTTTTTTTATACACATTAAACCTTTTATTTTGTTGATGTGTGTAATGCTACATGCTTGCTGGGCTCAAACCCATTTAAATATGTCACTATTTCTCTTCTAGGGCAGGAACACTGGCACTAATGAACTTGGATTCTTCCCCTGCAGTCATGTAAAGCCATATGTTTATGTAAGTCAGTGCTCAGCTATGTATGTGGGTATGTGAGCAATGTTGCCTACTTCTTTGTGATATTGTTTAAATGTAATGGTGAATTGTATATATTCGTCATATGCTGCTAGTTGCTGCAATGAAATACCATGCTGCATCATGTCATCTGTTACTCCCATACTCCTGAATGCATAATGACCCAAGAAATGTCTCCACTTGGGCCCATTAACCGAAGAAAAATTACTTGGCCCTGTAGAGTTATGCCTGTCCTGCCCTACTCGCTGGCCTGAGAGGGATCCAATATTAAAGGAGTCACTTAAAACACAATAAACTAAACAAAACTTCTATTTAAACCAATCTATTAGACAAGCAGACAAGCATGTAGATGCTCCCGCTAGAATGTTTACCTAAGTGTTTGGTCAGGAAATCAGTAGCTACCGGTATATTCTGTGTACTGTACATTTAGTGGGCATTGAAGGAAAGGCATTTATTATTAGGAAATACATGCCAAGGGTATTCTTATATCTTAGGGGTCGGGTAGTTATGTTTTGTTTCCACGCTATTTATTGTTATATATTGGTAATTCAGATTTCGGCCTTCTTTCCACAGATTTCAGCCCCTGATCTATCACAATTTTCCTGGTGAGTAAATCGCGGACAAGTAGAATGCTCTGAAGTCATTTTAAACATAGAAAGTCTTTTGTTTCAATCTTCCAATGTCAACAATTTGGTGATCTGTGCATCAAAAATAATAGATTTTGGAATTGCTTTTAATAGTGCTCAATAAATAGGGACTTGGGTGCCGGCTGTCCTTGTAATTGCTGCACCATAAGGGAAGCAGCTAGCTTCTCTGCTGCCCCCAAACCTGTTTACCATCAGCCCCAGGATGGCCCACAGGCTTACCAGGGAATTCCCTGATGGGCCACTGGACTCAGGGCCTTCATCACCAAAACCTAATCTATATATTGCTTATTTCTGACAACACTGTTTGGCATAATGCCAATACCCTTGGATAATCCCCCTCATGTCCTGGCTGTTAATAATGAGCCTATCCTGGGTGGGTTGTTAAGACTCCTTTTGTAAAGCAGTGGACTCCTCCCATTTTGAAAGCTTAGAATTCTTAGTCCTAGATTGTTCTGACAACCCCGTTGTCTTGGGGTTCCCTTGGTTGAAGACTCACAATCCCGTTGTCAACTGGGAGACCGGGGATTTAATGAAGTGCAGCTCATTCTGTTTTGATCACTGTATTTGAACTCCCCTTAAGACCACTAATGTCACCCTTGAGGGTTTACCTCCACCATATTCAGATTGTGCGGATGTTTTCTGAAAGATCTGCTGACTCACTTCCTGCTCACAAGGTCTACGATTGTCCCATTGAGCCGAGGACTTAGCGATGAAGGAGTACATTTCATAGAATTAAAAAAAGGGCTTTATCTGTCCTTCCACTTCACCAGATGGGGCTGAATGTTAACCAGTAATACTTGCATCTGAGCAGGGCTGGCGTCATCACCCGGCAAGACGGGGCAGCTGCCGGGGGCCCCCATCCTCCGGGGGGCCCACTGACAGGGCCGGACTTTGTGGTGTGCAACGGTGCTTGACCGGCGGTGGACTGGGAGGGCAAAGCCACAACTGGTGCCCACATCTCGTCGAATGGCGGGTTCCACACAACGGGGCCTCTCGATTTAGATTCCAGGGGAAGAATTGCTGTTTTTTTTTTGCTTTTAATTTGCCCACTCCAGCTGATTTCCTATCCCTGGAGCATCCCAATCTGTGATACTCTACTGTGTGAAACCCCCTGGGATCGCTGGCATACCCACTATGCAAGAAATTCCACCCCAGAATTCTGGTCCGCTTTACAGGGGCATCTCAATTTGGGATGCCCCTGTTTGTGAAAGAACCCCCCTGGTTTTGCCATTATCTCAAACTGGCGATCCCATAGTGCATTCACCAGTTCTAGGTAAGTAATGAAATTCAGGAGGATCTAGAGTCGTTTAGATTCCAAATTCAAGTTAAAAGGGGTTTGGTGCGCTTCAAAGACCAAAACTAAAGTTTTGGTCTAAATAACATGATTCTTAGGGGGCATCCAGATTTGGGACTTTCCTCAGTGATGTGACGCGACTCTTCACCACAAAGGGGCCCACTGAGACCATGCCACCCAAGGCCCCACATAAACCTGGACCTGGCCCTGCATCTGAGTGTGCTGGGGGCCCCCAGAATCAGTTCTGCTGGTGGGCCCTAGACACTCCAGTCTTACACTATTCATGGAAGATTGACCCCACTCCAGCTGTGCATTCTGCAAAGATTGGGTCTGACCAGACCAGTTTTTCCCTCTTTTCTGCTGTATTAATTATAATATGGCTTGAAAAAGGTAATATGGCAGCACAAGCTAGTTAAACGGTTTCAGCAGAACTTCTTTATATGATTAGAGACGCACTGGCTCGTAGATATGGGATGAGGCATAAAAACACAGGCCTGAATTGTTTTAATTCAGTCTGGTAAAGGCTCCCTGTCTTTTACCTATTTATTTTTCAGGTATGCTGGTGCCATGGAAAGGAAAGAAGCAGAACAGTTACTGGCTAACCGATCTGATGGCACTTTCTTGATCAGACAGAGAGGAAATAACTCTGGAGAATTTGCAATAAGTCTCAAGTATGTAACCACCTATGTGCTGAACCTTGTCTCTGGTTTTCATATATTTTAGCCTCATCTAATTTTACTACCTGTAGTAAGAAACCAAAGGAATGTGCAAACATTCATCTAGGCCAACTGATCCAGTGCATAGAGGACAACCGCTAAATTCAGGCACTGTCTGTGCCAGCTCCTGCATGTGCTCCCCCATCCTCAGTCACAGGAGGGAAGGTTCCCTTGCTGACAGGGTGCAGGGGAGCGCACATGAACCATCCACTCAGTGCTCTTATTTCAGTGTTGCTAATTTACAGTGAGCTGTAGCAGGTAACAAGTGAAGAGAAATCTGCTGTTTATATTGAAGATAATTAACATTCTTTAGTACATAGCAAAGAACCCGGCAGCCATTCCCTCTATTTTACTATTTACTAAGCCTACTTTGACTCACTGCTTTACCATTTAAAACAATCCATCTGGGCTCTCATCAGATGAGCAGTGAGAAACTGGCCTTTGTCAGTAGGCTTTCCCATTGTTCTACTGGGGACTGGTACAGCCATTGCTACTGAACATTGCATAGACCTGTATAGTACTTAACTTTTGTCTCCTGTCCTTAGGTACAACCAGGAAGTAAAACACATGAAGGTGACTTCTCAGGAAGGTATCTGGAGACTTACTGAAAGGAAAGGCTTCAAGGGACTTCCGGTAAGTGAGCCATTTCAGTGTTTAAACAGTGGAGACTCCACCAATAACATGGGGATTCATCAGTGGGGTATCTGCGTGGTTGCACTATAGGATTTGGAAACACATAAACCTGGCCACTTGATGCCTTTTACCCTGTTTCTCACCAGCACAACCACCTGCCAACATTAATCAAAGCACTGTGAAAAGTGCACCTAAACTCAAAAATAATCTCCCACAGGGCATCCCAAATCAGATCTCCCCTTGAGTTTAAATGTCCTTAGGAAATTACAATTGGGCAGAGGTCTCTTGATGATGGTAAAGGAAACAGCTACTCACTACAGTAATGCATACCTCTGGAGGAGCTGAGGTTGCCATACCAGTGTGCTGCTGCCGCCGCCGCCGCACGAGGTTCCACTGGAAGCTGATGTAATGAAGTAATGCAGGGCCTACTGAATGAAATTAGGTGAGCTTAGTGTCCGTGAGAACCAGGACCCTTTCTGTGACAGAAAGTAATAATAATAATAACACTGAATTGCTCAATATTCAAAGAGCCTTTGCTTCAAGATAAGGAAGTCTGATTAACAAAGCAATTGGGGAGCCAGAGGATTGAAATTGATTTAAGGCCTTATTATTGGTTGCATCTGGTAAGCATTCTGTTTGGACGGTGGAGGATTTAGAGCACGATCATTTTAATGCTGAGCACATGCACTGTGGGATCTCCATTCTGATATAGCTTAAAGGACTTTTTAAAGAAGTTTACTTGTTGCTCTGTGTTATTTATATAATTTTTGTATTGCTTTACTGGCGGAGTGGACAGTAGATTTACACGTGAGAGCATAATTAAGATTATTTATTTAAGATATATTGGGTTTAGCGATGTGCTTATTTGGCTTGATGCAGAGCCTCCCCGTTCAGCTCCCCCGTGCGTTTTCCCGTTGGTTTTGGGCTTTGATCGGGTCAGGAAAGGGTGCTACGTTGATTTTAGTGTGCGTTTATGCGCTCAGGTGTGCGCTCAGCCGCCTTTCCGATTGTCGGCTCGCACGAGGCTGTTTCCCGGCAAAACGGACGCCTCGTTCATTGTTCCGTTTTTTTCAGTGATGCAGAGCCTTGTTTTCCGATTGAAATCACCCTAATGAAACGGGGCCGCCGAGCCTTCACTTACGGCAAGTCAGAGCAGCCGTATTTGCACTCGGGCAATAATATGCAGTCCTCTGTTGGAGCACATCAGCGGCGCCAGCTCCGCGGTCTTGTCCTGCTGAGTATGGCAGAAACCAGGCTGCACCTATTTGAGCTCACCCGCCTTACTGGGTATGTGTATGAAACTTGTATTGGTTGCCAACCCTGTCTTTTATTATTTTTTCCCTTAACACACTATTTGTTAATTTTTTTGTTAGTATATTTTTAGCCTAATTTTTTAACTTTAAATTAAATGGGTTAAGTGATCGAACCCTATTGCGTCATGTTCTTGCCCTCTTATGTAAGTAGTATTCCCCAGACTTTTTTAATGAGTGTACAGGTTGGATGTGCATGTAGGCTCATTACAAATGTCCTTTACTCCAACCCTACCCCGCTCACCTATTTGTCCCTCTTTTCTATTGTTGCAATGCACACCTTTTTTTATTTATATTTTGTATTTGTTTTTTTTTTGTTTTGGGGGGGGGGGGGGGGGACTCTGGCTATCCTTTGCTCCCCTGGCTGCTGACCCCAATCCTGCACCCATCTTCACAGGCAGAGGAGCCCTACAATACTGCCCCCAGGAGGACTCGCTCTGTGGTGGAGCGAGCCTTTGGTCTCTTGAAGATGAGGTTCCGTTGTCTTGATCAGACTGGTGGGGCACTACAATATACACCTGCAAAGGTCATTAAACTAATCATGGCTTGTTCCGCTTTAAGAGAGGGAGTCTGCCATTTCTGAGTAAAGTCTCAGTAAAAAGGGTTTCACACAGTGGGGCATCCCGATCTGGGATTTCCAGGGGGGAAGACCAGTGGCCGCTCTGGGTTTTGTTCTGCTTTATGTGAGGGAACCTGTGTTACTTTAAGAATAATGTAAAGGAGGTGGGTTATTCCATCCTAACCTGATTTGGTCATGATGTTTTAAAGCAGGCCAAAACCCATGTAACCCAGCCCTTTGGAGTGTGAAGGAATCCAGTGCTGGGTTACAGGCATCATGTCTCTGGGGCATTCCAATTTGGGATGTCCTGCACGTCACTGCGGGGGAACGTCAGAGCTATACCAGGAGCTATGCCATCTTTACACAGGAGCAGGACGACATCATAATGGATGTGTGTATGCGAGCGTGCGTTTATGTGCGCGCACACATTCCTTATAATAAAAAAAAAACAAAGCGCAAGAATAGTCTGAAACAACTTAGTTTGTGACGTTAAATACAAGCCCACCTTAGTTTAACCCATGTACGCAGATACAAACTAGGCTACATGCAGATAGAAGAACTAGGGCAATGTGAGGCAGAAAAAGGTTAATAAAGTGACTTTAGTTAGGCCAGGAAACTTGTTAATGTATTTGGTGGATTAATGGTGGGTCCTTGTATCTTTTTATAACAGATGATGCTGCGGAATCGTTTTTTAAGAGTTTGGGCTTTTCATTAAATCACGCTGAAGGTCCGGTTTAAAAAGTGCCCAAAAAAAAACACGCCCAACCAAACCATAAAAACAATGCTAAACTAATGTTGTTTATCATTCACAGATACTAGAAAACCACAGGCACAAGACCCCGAGGCCTAATGTTTTTTATTTTGCATTAAAATTTTAATTGTTTTTTAGTTTTGGCAAAAAATAAAAAAATATGAAAAATCCAAATCCCCCCCCAAAAAAACAACGTTTGAATTAAAAACAAATAAAAAGATTTGGTGTGTTGTCTTTCCTGCAAATGTACAATCATACAACATCATCACACATTTACATGACACAAAAGGTTTAGATATGGGACAATAAATCAAAAATAATCAGAAAGAATTAAGGTATGCATTAATGGCAAGAAAAAAGGAACAACAAAAATTTAACAGAAATATATATATATATGTGTCAAATTGGCAGTTGGTGCCATATGCATATTCAAATGGAGGTTTAGGGATGTGCGCTTGCGTGTAGCCAGATTGGCAACTGAAGAGCCATGGAGATGTAAGTATACTTGCTCAAACCACCAAAATGGAAGGTCAAATACGACGGAAACCAAGCAGGTACATTCAAAATGCAAGGAAAAATCAGGGAAAAACGGGCCGCCCGTGTGAACGTGAACGGGAGCCCCGATCAAATTGAAGGCACCCGAGAGAGCAAAAAAAGCTTTCCGATTAAAGTGAAATTGACGGATCAGTTAGGGAGCCATTCCGACGGAGGCTCTGCATCACATTTGAGCCACGATTCAAACGGGAGCCCCGGACAATCGGAAGGTTTTAAGGGCAGTTCAGAGGAGGCTCTGCATCAGGCCCATTGTCCTCATTTTTAAATCATTGTCTATCAATCCTATGATTTTCGTAATTCCAAGACTTTTCATTCTACATGTTGACATCAGTGTGTTAAAGCAGGACCCACACCCATTTCCTACCTAATTGGTGTGGGTCTACAATATGACAAGCTTGAGGGGCATCCAGATTGCCCTGCTCATCGATCCCCTGGAGAAGTGGCCCCAGTTCTTACCGGAACCTTAAACCTCAGCTGAAAAGTGGCCTTGCAATTGGCCGCGGGCAGACACATGGGTTGGGGTCCCACAGAGGTGGGATTCAAATTTTTAACTACCGGATTCCTATACATAAAGTTTTCAAGTGCAGCACACATTTATATTTTTTAAATAAATGTTTGCATACAATCTAACAAAGAGCAGAACCAGGGAGATCCGGCTGAATCCCACCCCTGGGGTCTCCTGCCTTCAATCCACTGCCTGATGATTAGTCACGTTTGACCACAAGGACAGTATGATCTTTACTTTTTCTTTCCAGTGATTGCTTACTACCTCAGCTCCCTTAAACAGCCCTCTGCACTAACAGCACATTTGTGTATTGGGTTTGCATTGGGGTTTTCATCTCCTGCTTTACTTAGTGAATATAACCTCCTTATCTAACAAAGTGGAGTAATTGAACACTCACTTAAGTAATTAGAAATATATAAAAAATAAAAATAGATTTTTTTTCTGGGCTATTTGTGGAGCTATTCAATATTGATTTCTATTTGTACTTTTTGATACCTTGTGGTCTTCTATAATATGGATTGCTAAGTATTTTAACATCACAGGAATAGTGGTTGAATCGATTTTAACAGTGTCTTTGTGTTGTATGTGTGTTTTTATTTTTGCTATAGTGTAACACTTAATAAAATATTATTATTTTATGGTATTTGTGGAGTTGTGCCCCTTTCTTATGACCCTCGTCAATTTGGTTTGGCCCATGTTCTAGTAGTCAGGGGTAAGAATAGGATGTGTGACAGCTATGCTTTTGATCTAAATGAAAATCGCCATCTAATGCCAGTGGCATTAAAAAGTAAGTCTTGTCAGGCATGGCCAATCTGAAGTATTATTGTTTTACTGTATACACAAAGAGACATGAGGGCTGATGGCACCAAGAGAATTTTTTTTCACATTTTTTTTGTGAGAAAAAAAATGTAAAAATGTTATTTTTTTTCCTGGTGCAATTCAGCACCATTTGTAGCTTTGCAATTGTTTGAATAATTTGCACAGCTAAAAACGATTCTTCGAGTTGCACCAAGAAAAAAAGATAACATTTTTTCTCACAAAAACATGAAAAGAGAATTCTCACGATGCTGAATCATCCCTATGGTCTGTTAGTTTATATGGTGTAGAATATGTTATGAGAAGTATTCTAAGCAGCCAGTAGAACCAGTTCCATCCCCGGTGTCTACAAGGAAGTAATGGAAAACAAAGCCCCTTATTGTCCCTGGAAATCATGTGGTTACTGTAATAGCTGTTACACAGGTGATAATTGTGGGCGTTGTCACATCTCTTGCAGGATCTGGTTGGGTTTTACCAAGAAAACACATTAAAGGAGTGCTTCAAACTATTGGATACAACTCTACAGTTTGCATTCAAAGAAGCGGATAGGAGAGAAAATCCTAGACTGGTTAATGATGGTATGTGGAACACCCATCTGATTCATAGCTTACAAAATGAAAGACATAATTACTGGTAATTCTAGGTAACAACCACTATTGTTATAATTGCATCACATTATCATAAATGGCATCTTGGGTCACATAAAAAGAATACTAACTGTACCTGTCCCACATCACACCACCAGGACATACCTGTTCTTGCTCCATCACAGTGATGAACTGTGCCGAGGACTGGAGTAAGCAGACTGATAGAGGGAGTGGCTCCACCTATATATAGTGAATAGAGCTGTTCACACACTGTATAATATACAGAGAGTGCAGTGCTTCCCCTTCATACCCACAATTAGGGAGCAAAGTGTTAGGTGTTCAGCATCCCCTTCCCCATGCACACACACATAATTTAACAGTGTGTACAAACCAAACCAGATTTCTAATTCTCTTTATTATAGGAAACCTAACCATTGGTCCAGTGGAGGTTTACTGTGTTAGTAAGAAATGTGCATATATATATATGTCAATTCATGGTCGGTATGCAAAAACACTAAGGTGGAGCACAAATTATTCCGCTTCCTAAAACAAAATTTGCCAGCTAAAACAATTCTAAATTGCAACGAGGAAAAAGAAAATTTAGATAGTTTTTTCTACTCACAAATGTGAGGAAATAAATTCTCACAGTGCCAGCCGATAGAGAGAGGCACACATACATATATATATATATATATATATATATATATATATATATATATAGAGAGAGAGAGACAATTCGTTTACACCTATAAATGATCCAGGCGACTTAGTTTTATGTGCATGCCATGGCTACTGATATAAATGTTTATTAAATGTTTATTATACTGAACAGCTATACATGAGATGATCACAATATTCTATTGCAGACAAAAAGATGAAGTATTTAGGATCAGCCCGCGCTCGGTATGACTTCTGTGCAAGAGACAGGACTGAGCTAAGTCTCAGGGAAGGAGATGTCATCAGGATCCTCAACAAGAAAGGACACCAGGGCTGGTGGAAGGGAGAAGTCTATGGCAAGGTAAAGCCTGTCTGTCTCTAAGCTGGTAATATCATTAGAATGAGCCCAGCTCCTGGTCAAAAATGCATAATGAACTGTTGTTATGGATCTGGAAACAAATTCTTCAGTATCATAGGTCCTTAACAGATCCTGTAAATTGCTCGGGCTTTGTGTTGATAGAGGGCCTGAAGTAAAAAGTAATAATTTAGGTCCCTTCTAGCGGTCATCCCCTCCCAACTAAGAAACAGCTGTACACTGCAATAAAGCATTATACCTATCAGAGGAGGCTTTGCTTGTGCTCCTTCTGTTCCCCATAAGACAGAGATCTGCTAGGAAAAGGTATGTCTCTAATGCAGTAATGGGGGGTTTAGGTTAGCTTAATGTCCCTGAAAACTAGGATATTCTCTGACCAAGGTTTAGGCCTAAAGTGGTAAGACAGAAGGAAATGCATTTGAGTGATATTTTCAGCAATTTCCTCAACATTTCAACTAAAGCACAAGTGGGATTCCCTGGTAGTGACCTACACCCATTTGAAATAAGTATAGGCTGTTTATCACCTTGCCAAAGTGACCACTGCTTTTCTCTTTTCAGATCGGTTGGTTCCCCTCCAATTATGTGGATGATGATTTTTCAGAGTACTGCTGAGTGACTATAAAAAGCAAAAGGATGGTCATGCTCCCCGACTCTGATGCACTTTGAAAAAATATTTTGTAAAGTATTTAAGGACTTTCTGTAATGTCAGGTGTGTTCACCAAGTGTTGTTGAAGGCACATTTGACAGGCTTAGGTCAAGAATATCTGCATGATCACAATAAGCTAGTTGCTGGCTAGCTGGACTTCTTCAAATGCTCCTGTTTTACAATTGTATCTGTATTAATAAACTGTATCCATGTGTTAACTATGAAGGATGGGTGTTAATAAATTACAGCTGGCTACTCACATCTCTTCCAGTATTCTCTTCCTAGGTCTCAAGATGGGATGGGCTGCAGCCGCCTTTATCACTACATTCATTAAAAAGAATTCAGCCTGACTTTATAGGGGTTTCTTGCAGACTATTTTGGCATGGGAGCAGCCAGGCCTAGTCTGATTTTGCAGATTTTCCTTTGGGGCACATCATAAGTTTTTGCACTTTTGCAGTGGTTAATATATGTTGCATATGTTTACTACTGTAACTCTCCAATTCATTTTAAATGAAATTGTGCTATGCCAAAATTTAGTTTGCAACCTTTTTTTTGCTGGAAATGCTCCCAGCTTAAAGCAGAACAAACCCACCCAGGCCGATAGCCTTCCCCTGGGGTGCCCGTGAACACTCACCTATCCCCTGTCCAATGGCGCATGTGCAGGCTCCCCTCCAATAAGAGCCACCTGCCAAGACTATGTTACTTGGCTTTCATTGTTGTCAATGGGAAGTGTGCGCTGCCCCACACTCCACCATTAGGATAGGCTGGGGCGGGAGTATGCATGCCGCAGGGGCCAGCAGCAGGCACTCCCCATTCAAGTCAATGCCAAATGACATAGTCATGGCAGATGCCTCTCATTGGACAAGAGCCCACTCATGCACCATTGGAATGAGGAAGAGGTGAGTGAGCATTCTGGGGGGTTGTCTCGGGGGAACGGAACAAACCCAGGGAAAGTCAAATACACAGGTTTTGTTCCGCTTTAAATGTGAACATCCTGTTAGTAGTTAATATCACAGCACTGAAAAGTTATTGGGCAACTATTTAAATTATATACATTTTCACCGGGCTCTGAATCAACCCCATTGTGTTTCTTTTTCAAAAGAAATATGCAGAAAACAACATTTCTGAAAGAACCAACACATTGTAGCATCTCCTGTGTCATGGTACATTTACACCCAACACTGTCAACAGGTAAAAATACATTAACACAGTATGTCTCTGAAAGTGATGTCTCCCAATTATTAACACTACACGTTGGAGCACACAAAGATGTGAACAGGGCCTAAGAGAAGAGCTGCACAGAGGCAAGTGGTGGGGTAATAATTTTTCCAGTATGTATAACTACAGGAGGTTAACATTGGGGACCTACCATTGTTGCTCCTCCACCTTATCAGATTTGTGAGCTCATGGCATCATTTGACTGAATCTTGAATGTTTATCTCTGCAGCTTTACAGTCCAGTGCCAGAGAGCCACCAGACTTACTCTTAAAGTGGACCAACACCCAGGATTTTCACTATCCTGGGTGTTGGTCCACTTCAGCGGGGCATCCGAGATCTGGATGCCCCGCTGTGTGAAACCCCCCCAAAAAACGTACCTTTTCAGCGACGGACAAGCCGCCACTGCCTCCCGCGCGTCCCTCTTACAGGGCGCGCGCGCGCACCGGCCATTCACAAACAGCCGGCGCAGGCGCGCGCACTGCTAGAGGGGCGCGCGGGAGGGGGCGGCGGCTGATCCGTCGCCAATAAGGTAAGGTTTTTTGGGGCTTTTAGGGGGTTTCACCCCGCGGGACATCCCGATCACCCCTGGGTGTTGGTCCACTTTTATTCAAAGACTATTTATTGCGTGTGCGACTTATCAGTTCTGTCTCTAAAACAGTGTTTTTAATGACTATTTCTTCTATTGAAATTAATATAGTCATAGTCCAGGCACACTAAAAGTATTCCCATTGTGTAGGGTTACACACAGTAATGGTCTCCTTTTTGTAAAAACAAAACAAAAAAGCTATATTGCCCAGGGTAAATAAAATATAAGTGGCAGGGGTAAGTGATGCCAGCATTCTGTGTGCGTTACCCTTGAATGTGCTGGGATTGACTGGCTTGCCTGTCACTAAGAGAGGGGGGTAACAACTAGACACATTTTTTGATTTTGGTCTGCATTAGATGGAGGCTAAGGAAGAAGAAATTCCCCTTCCTTGCAGTGGCTAAAGCAAAGAGACTGACACTGCATCAGGTAAAATGTCATACAAATGATTTTAAAGTTTGAATGGTTCATCCCTTTAAATCAGACCTTCAGTCAGAAAATAAAAGCTTAGTAAATTGCTTGCCTAAAGTCCCTATCTGGCAATCAATGACATAAGCTTATTGAGAAGGATTAACACCATGCAGATATTTGGTATAGCAGGCAGGTTCTGCACTCTTAAACATGCATGGCAGAAGCCATCTTGCCACACACACATAAAGGAGCCGATTCTGAAAGAGTCTGAGAGTCTCTCAGTCAAAATTTCTTCATATTTCTGGGCAATCATCTATCCAGAAGTAGTAAGCCCTCAGCTGTGTTGACTAAAATGCAATGTATACCCTAAATGAATGCATTTGCTGACACCATAGAGATGTATCGGCTTCCCGCACACAGATTGCTTTTGCTACATTAGGAGCTTATTCAGTGTGTTGTGTATGGGAAAATGACAGGCAAGATTCTCCTTGTTTCTGAGGCATTATATCTATCTTAATTTGGTGGGTATTGCTGCTGGCACAGCACCCCCTCCCCCTAATTCTTATGTCTAAGCAGGACTATCGTGTGTGGCAGGATGGCCACCACCATGTAACTCAAGCAAATAATCTATATCATTTAACAACATGTGCAGGGGATTAACCCTTTAAGTGCCAGCCTACCTAGATTTTTTTGTCACACTCTGTTGCCAGACTACTTTTCACGTTTTTGCGCTACACATGTTCAACCTTGATTTTTGAAGGGATTTCCAGGGATTTTCCAGTAAAATTATATATTGTTTTTTTTCAGCAGAGTCTGGGCTTCAACATGAAATGTCTTGTTTGGCCTTTTTTTAGTGTATTCTCAATACTTTGGGGTGAAATATGTGCAAAAAAATAAAAAAAAGTTTGGAAAAAAAGTAAGTTTGTTAATAAAATATTATTGCGTGTGAAAGCCCTATTTCTCCCGGTTACAACGTTACCACATATGTATTGGTATACACCCTTTCCTGCCCAGGAAACTCCCCCAAACTGAAACAGCAGTTTAGGAGATTTCAGATAGGATACAACTATGCAATATGATTGCATAGTTGTAAGGGGTTAACTTAAAAAAAAAAAAGACATAGGGTCCCCCCTCCCAGGGGGAGGGGACCTCTTTTTGGGAATTTTAAGGGTTAAAAACCCTTAATCCCCCCCCCAAAAAAAAATGACGTAGGGTCCCCCTTGTGACATCAAATGTCCTAATTTATGTCATGTTTTCCCCCTCTGCCTCATCTCCAGCATTCCTACAGACATCCTATAACAAATAAACAGTTCTCCAAAGTCTTCCTGCACACAGGGGCAATAAATCCTTATCTAGGAACAGAAAACACAACTGATAAGGAAAGGTTGGGGGGAGTGCAGCTTGGAGAAGAGATTTACAATAATGTGTCCACACAGCACCCACCCAGGGAGGGGGATGGCATCTGTCTTTCCAGCCCCTTGGAATTTAGGATAAATCAGGGGAAGAAATGGTTTTGAGCGTCAGATACAGAGGGTCCAATCTTCAATCGTGGGGTGTCTGATCCATTGCTCCTTCTAACCCTCGGAAAACTGAAGACTTTGTATCCATTTAAGAGGTATAGGATTTTCAGTGTTTACTCCCCTTTTATTTTATAACTGTTTTTCTGCACATTTGTTTATTGTCTTTTTTTTTTTTTAGTAAAGAAAGAACAGCGCTTATAGAAATGCTCAGCTGCAGCCTGACCGGTTGGCTAAACCGTGGGGTTGAAAAGACAATAAAGGTGAAGGTGATAGATCTAGCAGACAACAGACAAGCTGCCTGTGGCTGTCAGTCTATCTGCAGGCGCGCTAATTTCTGTAGGATGCTCAGGTGTTTGGGATAAGATGGATGTTTAATCTTATCCTTGTTTTCCAAGTATTCTTAAATATTGTTGTTACTGCAAAGTCAAATGAGATTTTTGCGTTTGCAGTTTAATATTTATTACTCAATACATTTATAAAGTAACATACCTACTATAGAATTGACTCTAAATAGGTAAAATGAAATGGGACTTACCCACCAGGCCCGGCGGTAAACACCTAACCTGGGCCACTTTTGAATATGACTTATAGTTTAAGTAGATGAGGATCCCACTCTGTGATGCAGAAAGATGACTTCTTTTATTCAAATTAAAAGTGGAGATGCAAGACAGACCATGGAACGTGCCACAATCAATAATCTGTCAATTGTATACAGCGGTCCCTTTAAAACTTCAGCAGCAGCTCCTCTATGTATATGGCGCTGGCATGAAGTCCCAGGATGTGTATCCAAAAGTTCAGAGCTTGTCTATAAGCTCTACACAGTCCGTTAGTTGATAATAAAATAGTCCATGAATAAAATCCTTTCCAGCTGGTTTCAGCCAGTCAGCACAGTCAGCTGGTAGTGAACTACCAGCTGACTGTGCTGACTGGCTGAAACCAGCTGGAAAGGATTTTATTCATGGACTATACTACCAGCTGACTGGCTGAAACCAGCTGGAAAGGATTCTCCCTTACCCAGCATTACCGTCCCGGGCCAGCTATGGGGGCTTGTAGAACAGGGCGCAGGGGCCAGCGTTGGTGGCCCCTGGCCCTGCAGGCTACTAGTCCACATAGCCACTAAGTGGCCCGGGCTCTTCTGCCCCCCTCTGGCCGTTGGGGAGGCAGGTAATGGGGGTGCTGGGGGTTATGGCAAGTCACCTGCTAGCCGCAGGTGATTGCCAGCCCAGAGCCTTGTGAACTGGTATAAGGGGTCTCATGGACCCCTTACCAGTTCACAAATAGTTAAGTAAAAAAAGACACAGACACAATTCTTTATTATTCTTTTTTTTTTACTTGTACTTACCTCTGATCCAGTGTCCCGCGCCGCTGCAGATGACAGTTGTCGGTAGTGATCGGAGCAGGGAGGGTGGGAGGCAGGGAGATCAGAGCCTCCCTGCCTGCCACCCTCCCTGCTCCGATCGCTACCGACAAGTGACAGTCTGAGCCTGGGTACCAGTATAGATGAGCTGGATGATGTCATCCAGCTCCTCCCACAAGTGGGCGGGGCCAGTGGCGGAGGAAGAGGACGGTGAGGGCCCGTTGCTGGGTCCTCACCTGAAGAGTGGTAAGTCCGGGGGGGACCTGGGGAGAGCAATCGGGCTGTCAGGTGAGTTTGTGTAATTTTTATTTATTTTTTTCTTTCAGATGGCGCGGGGGGGGGGGCTATTACGGGCCCCCTCCTGAAGATCAGAGGCCCGGGGGCGAAAATCAATCTTGAAGAGAATCACTGGCACTATCAAATGAGGGGTCAGGTAAGTCTGTATCTTTAATAGTTTTTTTTTATGGAGCTACGTGAGTCTCACATAGCTGGCACTTAACGGTTGGAGAGGCAGCTACGTGAGACTCACGTAGCTGGCACTAGAAGGGTTGAGCCCTCTCAAACTTCTTATGTCCCTGATCATAAGAGGGGAAGCAATGTACTAAACTTTCTTTTGACTGGAGGGACACTTTATTGGTGTTACATGGGATTTGTTATAATTGTCAATCCAACCAATATCTTCCAGGGTACTTACTTGTGCAGAGGATAAGCCTCCTCCTGCAGAGGGGACCCTGATTTTGACCATGGGGCAATGGATGGAGACTTGTCATGACCATTGCTTGGTAAGTCCTTGGTGCTGTATGCCACTTAGAGTGGAAGGGGGTCACAGATCGGTAGTGCCGACAGCCTACTGCAAAACACAAACCTTCAATGACCCAATGATATTGGGTCATTGAAGTAATTTAAACCTGTTCCAGACACTAAGCCAGTATACGGCAGTCTGAGGATACTCGTTATGAACCAATGAAATTCCAAAGCCCAGCATAGTGATTTCTTTTTAGCACAGAAAAATGAATGTCATCTTTCCTCTTCACCATGATAGGTTCTAGACCTAACATTAAACCCGGGGGGGTTTGGATGCCCAGTGCACCCATCACCTGATAAACAGGCTTTAGCCCAGGCGTAATGTCTGCATCCCGAAAGAAATGATAGCCTAAAGGCTTTTTTACAGTAAGGAGAATTTAAGAAGGGATAGTGGCAGGTAGCGCCTCATAGCAGCAGGCAGCGTCTGGTGAATGCCAGGCGCTGTATGCAAAACCAGTTATGAAAGCAAATCTGGTGAGCGCCTCTAACAGCGCCATGTAGCGTCACATGTATTAATCCAGGCAGCTCAGTGTATAGCACCTGTCGCTCTGTATCGCTCTCTCCTACACTTTTCAATGGGCTTTCATTAGTTGTGTATAAATAGCATGTTTGGCAATTTTTTTTTTTTGTTGCTCAAATCATTTTGTGACCTCTCCTGGCCTGCAAACAAACACTTTTAGAAACTTTGAGTTTTAATATTTTTATGCAGTATTGCATTTACAGGTCTGGCACCTTAGGTCTGCTGTTATTGTCACAGTGTTAAAACCATGTGTTTTCGCTTTGTTACTGGTGTATATGCGTTAGAGCGCCGAAGCTCTGTGTGTCTAGTGTTTTCTTGAATATGGTGTTGAGCACCGAGTGCTGGTCACACTGATCTGGCGCTACCTCTCGCTCGCTGCAGCTGTTATAGTGCCCAACACACATCCTATTCATCAATGCCAGCCAGGTAACTAGAGCGACCGAGACCTGTTACAGCACCTGATACACGCTTACAGCATCTACTAGCAGTCGATCTAAGCGCTACTATACAGATGCTCATCTGGCAATACCTGGCGCTAGTAGTGAATCAGCCTCTAATTGTATGTACTATCACTGATACATACATTGTATATCTGGAAATCAAAGAGACACCACTAGGAAAAAATAGTTTTATTAGACATCCATAGAAAAGAAATTTAACTCCCAAAGTACAGCAGTGTCCTGACTGACAAGAATAAGTGCAACAGTCACAAATCATTGAATACCAAATCTACCTAAGACTTAAAGCAGATAACCGCAAGTGCAACCATATAAAAGAAAAGTTAGCCATACAACAGAATATATTACAGAAATTACCTGTCCGGGCAAAAATAAAAAGCTATATATTCTCAACAGTAGTCCCGCACATCTGAATCCCTCTATAAAACTTACCAGCATGGGAGATCTTGTCCTCATGTCAGTCACGGTGACTGGCCAAGCCCACTACATTCTCTACAATGAAGGTGCCATTTAAAAAGCAATGGCATGGATGTGCCTATTCGCTGTGAGTGATGCGAGGTGGCAGACAACCACAGGCCTTGGTCGTGGGCGGGGATTGTGTAATCTGGATCCCTGGCAGAGGTAGGTTTCAAACTTCCAGTATAGGGAGAATAAGCTGCGCTGGGCCATTGGGGAGTATCTATTCTTTTTTTTTTTCTTTTTGCCTGGACAGTCCCTTGTGTGCTTAGCAGACATTAGTGGCAGCATGTTACTCCAGCCTAGGGGGCATTAGGCAATTAGCCTGGTTGACATGCTGCTCCCTCACCTAAGAACCAATCTGACCCCTGGACTGATAATGCCAGTAGCTGCATTACAGTGCAATTCACATGAATACGGAGAGCTGGCTGCAGATATACCTGTATCCCGACTGATAAAACACCAAACATATCTTTCGTAGAGATTGATAGAATTAATTCACCAATTTCTAAATCTAGTGTCAGTCCACACACACCCCGACCTGCTGAGATCAGTTTATATATGGCCTGAATCAATCAGTTGTTCACTTATTAGACTTCATATTTGTATACAAGTTTACATGTGGGCTAAACCATTAAGCAGTTGACGGTGGCTCAAAACCCCAAACTAAAAGTTACTTGACTCCCTCTAGCTTAAGGGCCCAGCCATTTTCCACAGGGAAGGCTCCAGGTGTTAGCGAGGGCAGCTGAATCATTAGACCAGACTCAGGGCTTGGTTTCCAGTGCAGCTCTCCAGAGAGTCCCAACAAGGTCACCTGTGGGCAAAAATCCAGTCAACACATTAAAGCAGGGCAAAAGTAAAAAAAAAAAAGCTAATACAGTAAAATTGCACCCCTAGCGCTCCATCCTGGCAATAATTGAACTATTGCCAGAGTTGGGCTTAACGCCATGCAAATGTTATGGAATAGCAGGCAGATTCTATGCTGCATAACTGCATGGCAGCGGCCATCTTGCCTCATACATAAATACAGCTTATATTAAAAACCCAATCCCACAGTCAAAATTACCTCACATATCAGTGCAATCCTCCTTTATTTCTAGCAGAAAGCCATCAGCTGGGATGACCCATTGCTCTGCTGTACAGCTGAAAGAATTGTATTGTTTTATAAGATACAAATTGTTTACACTGACGGAACTGTGTGGTAAATCCAGAGTGGTAAAAGAGGGATAAAGAAACATTGTTGCAACTCTCACCTCACAGGTTTATACGCACACACACACTCACACTCTCTCTCTCTCTCTAGCAGATGGCTATTCAGTGTGTGCGTGTGTGTGTGTGTGTGTTTATATAACATAATACACAAGCTGCCCCTGTTTCTGAGGCACTTATCCCTCTCCGTTTTCACTCCTAAAAAAAAGTAAGATTTTTCACCTGGCTCTAAATCGACTCCATAGTGATTGATTAAAAAAAAGTTAAAGCAAGGGTAAACTTTGCTATACTATGAAGTAGAAAATAACCCACACACTTAGAAACCTAGTGAAAATGCAAAGCTTTTTGTAACACAGCAGCATCCCTGCTCTCCCACTATGCTAAGCCCAATTTGGAGGATAAAATAATAACACAAGTCACCTGATCTCCGCAACCCTCCCCAGATGTTGGTGGGCCTCTAATTGGCAGCCAAAGGCCTAATAGCTACAGGAATTAGACGAACTTACCAGCAATTATATGCTCAGCCATTTACCTTGGTACTAAATCATCTCTCATGCATTTAAGCCATAGCTAATGTTCTTCAGTCATAATTGCTGGCCATGTAGGAACATTTTTTTCAACAGGATCTTTGGCAAGCATTAAAATCCTCGGGTAACAAGCTGCCTATGCCACAAAAACCCAGGGGGGTATAGGCATTCCCTTCCTGTTTCATTACTACCAGTTCCTAGCAATATTTGCAGGAAAATATTCAGATGTGGGCGGTGAAGGAACAGGGAGCTTTAGCAAGTTCGATTACAACAAAAGTGGGGAATCCTGTGGAGGGAAGGCGGAAGAGAAGTGCCCCATTTTGTCAGACTCTCTGAAGTTGTGGAAAAAAAAAAAAATCAGCCCAGAGAGGGGCTTGGTATGGAGACACACACTTCCCTGGCACCGATGTTGGGCAATCCAACGTTTAAACCAGGATTGGGAGAGAGATTTGAATGATGGAGAGGCCATGGTCTGAATAGAATCGCAAAATTCTATGACAAAAATGGTTTGGTACCCATTAACCCTTTAAGTGCCAGCCTACCTGGAGTTTTTGTCACACTCTGTTGCCAGACCATTTTGCACTATTTTGCGCTCCCCATGTTCAAATGTGATTTTTGAAGGGATTTCCAGGGATTTCCTGGATATATTGTTTTTTTCAGCAGAGTCTGGGCTTTAACATGAAATGTCTTGTTTGTCATTTGTTAGGTGTATTCTTAATATTTTTGGGTGAAATATGTGCAAAAAAAAAAAAAAAAAAAGTTTACATATTGTAGTTTTTTTTGTAATAAAAAATGTAAGTTTGTCAATGAAATCTTATTGCGTGTGAAATCCCAATTTCTCCCGGTTACAGCGGTACCACATATGTATATGTAGACACCCTTTCCTGCCCAGGAGACTCCCCCAAACTGAAACAGCGCTTTAGGGGATTTTCAGAAAAAATACAACTATGCTATGCAATATGCGCACCTTGCAGTTTTTCCAGAAAAACAACCCTTTACATTTGAAATACCCCCAACAAACTATATATTCTCTGGAAGTACACACCTCAAGCTTTCTAGGCGTACCAGGCTTGTTGATGTGGCCATAGTTTTCTGGAAGTAATCCCTCAATGGATTCTTTGGTTGCAAAGAGTTTCCCTAAAAAAAAGGATAAAAAAGCAGAATCAAAGCCACATTTTCCTAAAAAAACTATATACAAACAAGAAAAAACAAGTTTAATCTGAAAACGCAACATCCCCCGAACAGAACAATACCCAACATGCATAGCTACTGTCAAGGGAAGAGTTGCCAAACACCCCAAAGTAAAGCATGTGCGTAACAGTAATTTTACTTGAAAATGTCAGCTCTGCAGACAAAGTGCGCACCTTGCGATTTTTCAACCAAAACAACCCTTTACATTTGGAATATCCCCCATAAACCATATATTCCCTGAAAGTACACATGTTAAGCTTTCTAAGGGTACCCAGCTTGTTCTAGTGGGCTCATCTTTCTGGAATTATTACCTCAAAGAATTCTTTGGTTGCGCAGGGTTTCCCTAAAAAATGTATAAAAAAGCTGAATAAAAAACACCTTTTCCTAAAATATAAATATGCAAACCAGAAAAAACAAGCTAAGTCTGAAAGCGCAAGGTCCCCCGAACAGAACAATACCCAACATGCATAGCTACTTTTAACCCTTTTAATTGCCAGCCTACTTGAGATTTTGTCACCCTCTGTTGACAGGCCATTTTTCCCCATTTTGCGTCATGTTTTGCACCATTTTTGCTGGAACTTTCAGGAAAATTATATATATATTTTTTTGCAGCAGAGTTTAGGCTTTAACATGAAATGTCTTGTTTGTAATTTTTTTTTTTTTTACAATATTATTAAGTAAAAAAAATAAATAAATAAAAAATTTTTTTAGAAAATTGACTCCTTTATTTTAAATAAAAAATGTATTTTATTAAGGAAAATCATATTGCATGTGAAAGCCCCATTTCTACCGATTAGAACGGTACCACATATTTATCGGTAGCCCCCTGTTCCTGCCCAGGAGACCCCTCTAACTGAAACAAGTATTTTATAACATTCACAAAAAAAATACAAATACCATCCACACTACAAAGGGTTAAATCGAGAAAAAAAAATGACATAGGGTCCCCCCTCCCAGGGGAGGGAGACCCCATTTTTTTTTTATTTTTAAGGGTTAAAAACCCTTAAAAATCAAAAAAAAAATTGACGTGGGGTCCCCCTTACCCAAAGTAACCAGCCCGGGACCAGCTATGGGGGCTTGTAGGCACAGCTTTTGTGGCCCCCCCACCCTGCAGCCTATGAGCCCACATAGCCTATGTGGGCCCGGGCTCTTCTGCCCCCCCCCCCCTGGCCTTTGGGGAGGCAGGTAATGGGGGTGCCAGGGGTTAATGGCAAGCCACCCGCTAGCGCAGGTGGCTTGCCATCCCCCCAGCCTTGTGAACTGGTATAAGGGGTCACATGGACCCCTTACCAGTTCACAAAGGGTTAACAGTATAAAAAATAAACACACACACAGGTTTTTGTAATAGTTTATTAAAAAAAAAAAAAAATATTTAACTTTACTCACCTCCGATGTTCAGATGCAGTGTCCCGCGGCGATCTGATGCAGGTGACAGCTGGGCAGAGAAGGGGGGAGGCAGGCGATCGGATGATCGCCTACCTCCCTCCTTCTCTGCCCAGCCGTCACCGGCATCTGACAGTAGAACTGCCGGGTGCCCCGATGACACCCGGCGGTGACGTCATTAGCCCGAAGGGGCGGGGCTAAAATCCAAGATGGCGGCCGCCATCGGAAGATGCGACGGAGGGAGGGCCGTTATGCCCCCCTCCAGAAGACAGAAGACCCGGGGGGGTAATCGGAGCCCCCCCCCCCCATGAAGAGGAGAGGCGGCGGGAGCGGAGGTTTTTCACAGGTAATCCCGGCGGCTGCTGAAACGGGGGGGGGGGGGGGCACCCTATTCCGGGCCCTCCCCTGCAGCCGGAGAAGCCCCGATCGGCGATCGGAGCCCCGCTGGCTGAAGAGGAGACCCGGCCGGACCAAACAAGGGGTCAGGTAAGTGACTTTTTTTAAAACTTTTTTTTGTGGGATTGGGGAATGCCAGGCACGTAAATTTTACGTGGCTGGCATTTAAAGGGTTAAACAATAGAGGGAGCAACATCACATGCCACCAGTGGAGGAATTCAGCGCTTCAGATCACACATTTCTTGAAGAAATGGGAGAGGGAACATCAACAATTACCAGTATCATCACCTATTGAAAATTACTGTATTAATCATTGGGGGAAACCTGGGTTGATAACTTTGATCTACTTGACCAAAATCAAATTTTCCTATATGGAAGCATGGGAAAAAGACCTGGTGCAAAAAATACCACAGGGAGTGGTGGGAAAGGAGTGTGGTTAACACGGGGAAGCGCAGGCTAATCTGAAAGTCCTCCTTAGGTGGTATCTGGCCCCTGCGAAGATATTTCCGAGTGTCTCCTCAGACTGTTTCAGAAGGACATGTCGCACATTTGGTGGCTATGCCACAAAGTAAAATAATTTTGGCAGCGAGTATATAAGCTCTTCTGGGTAGAATACAATTTAAAGGGAATAAATGCCAAATAAAGCTTATCTCCTTCATGCTGATAGCAGCAAGAATGACAATTGGGTCAGCTTGGAAGGAGAAATGCATTAAATCGCTGAAGAGAAGGATATCAGGGATAATGATTAATGAGAACATTTCTAATGCTCGACTAGATAGAAAGCAGGAAAGTGACTCTGTGTGGAAGAATAGATGAAAAATAACAAGACTAAAAGGAGAGAAAAGAATAGAATAGAAAAAGAAAGAATAGAAGGAAATTGAAAGAAAGAAAAGGAATGACAGAAATAACGGATGAAACTAGACAAAGTGCAATTTCTGGGGAAATTGTGTGAAGTGTTCTTGCCTCCACCAGTTCTCTAAACTGGAGTGGGCAGAGTAACTGTTGTGTGGTTGGAGGGGCTGGAGTAACTGTGGAAAGGTTTGACTGGGCAGAGTAACTATATGGATTGTTTGGAGTGAGTAAAGATAGTAGGCATTAAATGATGAAGTATTTGTATCTTGCTAAATGACTGGCTATGTCATTTGTCTAACCTGTTTTCCATAACATGTTTTCATGGGGAATTTTCCTCAGACTGGCTGTGTGAGCGGAGCAGCTGTAAAATGAATGTAACGAGCCTGGCTGCAGGTGAGGTAACCAGAGAATGCACTTTAAAACACATTTCTAATTCACTGGTGGTTGCCATATTCAATGGCTTCAAAAGTATACATCCTACAGCAAAGAGCTTTATACCGTAAGAATCACAAGAGCCAGGCCTAGAAATATTAAAAATGAAGGCACAGTCACAGTTTATAAATTGCCATTCAAATTTGTGGTATCTAGAGTGGAGTTTCAATGAATGTCAATGGGAGGTGTGAGTTGCAAACAAAAGGTCATATTGTGAAAACTGTTCGGGCTATGGCTTAGCCTTGGACATTTTTAGCGGCAGCAGGGATAGCTGAACGTTTTGATATAAGATTTGTGTAGGTGGGATTAAAAATGAGGGAGAAGTCGCAGTTTAGAAATCATGTCCTGATTTTTCACTTCACACTCATCTCCCACTCTAGTTTTGAACATTTCTCCCATTCATTTCCATGGGAAAATTTTTTGGAAACCGTTTGGCGAAACGTTCCACAAAGGAATAGCACACCATTTGGGAACGATCCGCATTGGTATATTATGGTCTATGTAGTGTAAAAACTGTGGGAGAAGTTACAGTGCAAAATATGGCTATAATAAGAATAAAAATAAGAATAATATATATAAGAAAGAACAATCTTGCCATGCAAGTACACTTAATAAAGAAAAGCTCACCCAATGGCCAATCTGCCCTGGCTCACAGTCCTTAGTCCTCGTTACTACATGGCCCTGCCTAGGGTAGGGGGAATGAGGGGGGGGGGATGAGGTGGACCCTCCAAAGATGCAGGGGTCCTGGCATGCCCAGTCCTGATGCTTACCCTGCATGTGTCAGTATATAATGGGTCACTGATTTCAAAAGAATTTAATTATTGTTTATTTACCTGGTCACAGAACAATTGTGCCAGCTAGTGGCCAAATAAAGTAAAAGCTTTATAGGGGACATTTAAAAGGGTGGCAACTTTCTAATAAAACCACCCAGACATGGCACACCACTCCTTGACAGAAGCACTGGGGGAAGTGGGGGAAAATCCTTTTATGGGACACTACAGTACAGGAACACAAACCTTTATAGATAAAACTAGATCCCTATTGACAAGAATTTACACTAAAGGGTCCCATAATCTATGGATTCTCCTTCAGCATAAAGGAAATATAGACTATGAAATGTGTGCTGGTCCATCAAAATCATTAACTAAATACATTTCATTAACTAAGAGCCTTCTTTTTTTCTAAACATTGCTCTATAATATATTAAACATGTATAAGATTTTAATGTAAAACTAAATATAGAATGTTGTCCCCGTTCACTTCCCAGCTTTCAAGGAATGGTTTGGCATACAATAAAGCAGGACAGTTCCTTCATTTGCATGAGTTGTTAAAGTATTTTTCTTAGCTTGTCTTAATACCATGTGATTTTGTTAGGGGAACCCTGCATTGTGTGTGTGTATGGGGAGGGAACAATACATCTCTGTTATGACTCACACTCCCTCCTCACAAAGCAGGGCTCCCCGGGATTTACTTACCTCCAGCTGGCAGGTGGGTGTAATCTGTGTACAGCTGAAGCCAATTGTTTCCAATGGGCACCGTCACTACACAGGCTATGCCCACCACCAGCAGGAACTAGGGCTGTGGGAGGTCGATCGCCAGTCCCACTAAGCAATGTCCAGGTCACGTACACTCCACCCGCCCCCCCCCCCCCCCCCCACCAAAAAAAACACACACTTTTTTTGGGGGGGAAGTGCATCTTATGGAGCGAAAAACTAAGTAGTAACCATCCCAACTGTTCTCAGGTGAGTACCATACTTAGCACTCCAAAGTTTTGGTGGAGCCTTGTGGGGGAACTAGTTGCTATCTGTGTTTGCTGGGTTTATTGCAGAGGAGTGTGATTTTTAAAGTCCACTTTCAGTTCCATTTTTGAAACGGTATATTTTTGTGTGCCAAAATCATATCTTCAAGCTCAGCTGAACTAGTAATTTGTTTCTTATATTAAATGTGTTCTCACCATCTGTAATCTGTTGATCTTGGCTATGTACTCCAAAAGGAGAGATGTGAGCCCTGTACACACAGAACACTGCTTCTAGACATATGTATGAGAGTTCCTTTACCTCAGCAATGGGCATAACCCAGTACCTGTGTGTACAGGACTTGCATCCCTCTTCTTGGTGTACAGCTAATCTTGAATTCCTCCTCTGCATTTAACCCATCCATGCAGTGGGTGTAGCTGGGTGCAGCTGGGGGGTTAGGTGCCTTGCAGAGCACTTTAGTTGTGTCCCATGGCTTAATCTACACCCCTCCCTTTGTATAGAACACACGGTTCAATGCACAGTCCTGTATACAATGTGTAAGGGGATACGCTGCAAGGTATGCGACTCCCTGGTTTACCCTCCTCCTGTTCAAAAATGTGGTAGTGTAGTCTCATTTAGTGCCAACCCATGTTGCTTAAATCAAACACCAGGACAGGTGAAGAACACATAACCTCTGCATGACCTAGAAATATCTGGGCCTGGATGTCAAGTGTACATTCTATAGTTTTGTCTACTAAATTGTTTTTAACACCGTATCACAGCAGTGACAATTATTTTGACACAATGACTTAAAGCACAGAGAGCGAGCGAGCATGAGACTTCATTTCTAGCTATAGACTGCAGGTAGAAAAGGGTTAAAATGGCTGTCCAGCCTAAAATCATGTTAAGCCCATGCCATTCATCCTCAAGTTTTCTTGATAATCATCTATTAGACTGACCAATATATCCTGGTAAACCTAGATTGTGGAGCATTTGGGTCCTGCTGGGCTGGTTGCAGAAGCCCCATAGACTTCCACTGCAGCCAACCCAGCCGCACAACTTCTCCCCCCCCCCCCCCCAACCCAGCACTTTCAAGCGGCCCTCTCTGCACACTGTATCAGCACAGTAGAGGGGAGGCTGGGATGGTTGTAACTGCACAGTCATCCTCACTGCACCTTCCCTGCCAGAAAAGGTGGAAGCCTGGGGCAAGCAAGGATGAGCAAAATGGTGGCTTTGAGGAGGAGATAGAGATAAATGAGCAGGAGGAAATATAGCAAGTGATTATCATCCATTAGCCTAAAAAGTTGATAATTGTCACAGAAATTCTATCAAATAATTTAAAGCAGATGAAAACCAATTTCTGGGAGCTGCTGTTGGCTCGGCGGTGGCCCAGTTTTCAAATGGGACACCCAGAGGGCAGGCTAGCAGCAGATTTCCCTTTTAAATACTTACATTCGTTTCAGAACAGGTTTTTGGAGAAACTATTTTCAGCACATTATCTTCAGGCCATACTAGAAAGATTGCATATACACATGGTCCTTTGGAAGTGTACCTGCAAAAAAAACAAAAAAAATAGCAAATAAAGAGTAAAAAAACACTTTTGCATTCTCCTTTGTCAACACAGTTGGAGCTACTTATATACCCCAACTGAAAAAAAACCTTGCAATGCTTGTGGTTATTTCCCTGGGAAGTAACAATATCCAGGGGTAATCCGTTTTTGGCCGTACCATCCCACTTTTATATGGGTAATCTGCTCCACTCCAATGCCTATTGTATAAGTAACCCCTCCTCTTTCCATCTACTTTTATTACTGGACCAATTTTTCGTGAAAGAGCTAATTTAGGTTAACTCCTTTATAGGATTGGGAACATTTTTCATTTAATATACTTTGCAGAGGTGGTCCGCACAGATAATGCAGCCTAGAACACGCTTCCAAAGGTCTTCATTTTTACACACACATTCTACACATTTTTCACACAACAGTTAAAGCGGAACAAAACCCGGGAATTAGACTTTCCCTGGTTTTGTTCCGTTCCCTGGGGGCATCTGGGCATCCTGATTCAAGTCAATAAGAGCCATCAATAACACGTGAACACAGCAAACAGCTCTCATTGGCTAAGCACCTGCGTTGCTGGACCGGGAAAAGGTAATAGAATATGGGCGTCCTGGGGGTTCAACACAGCAGGGCATCCCAATTCATCCTGGGGAAAGCCAGCAGCCGACCCTAGAATATTTTAGATTCCAGACCAGCTGTTGGTGGGTTTTGTTCCACTTTAAGCTATTTCTTGGGATCAACTTATTTATCCAGAGTTGCCTTTTAATGTACACCTACCAAACATTGCAAGTGGCATTTTCCTTTGGTACTCTCCAAGGTTTAGTAGCATAAATTGCTTCTCCATTAATGCTTAACCATTTCCCAATGTTACGCAGTCGCTCTTGAAAAATAGGCATAATTAGACCCTCTTTGCTGGGCCCCACGTTCAGCAGGTAATTTCCTCCAAAGCTCACAGTCTGCACCAGGTCCTGTAAAATATTATTTCAAGTTATTAGAAACCACAAAGCCTGATAGTAGGACTGTCATGGTCATGGTCCATATCAATAAAAATGACCCATCAATTTTAGAGCACCCCACAAAATGTTGTTAAAAAACCCTTCAATACTGTCAGCAACAATCCATATCTTTAAGTACCGTAGTTATTTGCTTAAACCTCGCAGTGACCAATTCTAAACTAGACGTAAACTAATTATATTCATAAAGTGAAAACAAACAAATGAAAACAAAATAAAAAGGGAGGAAAATACATTTTGGTTCAAAATAGCATCCTGATGAAGTGGGATTAGCGGAGCCCACGCAACGCGTCGGTGCGATTTTGGCATGCTTTGGTGTAGACCAGGACTCCTGTTATTATGGTGATATGAACTCTATTTACTTTTCAACCCTGATCCGTTACCTTTATATGATATATATTTTTTTTAGATTCAGTCTGTGTTTAGTTCTTTCTCTTGCACAAATTAAAACTCTGTCAGGCACTTTGCACTTTATATTATGTTATAGTTCATGTACATAGTTATGTATAGCATGTTCACTTTATTCATGCACAGCACATTCATTGTCACCTTTTTCAGCACTGTATTTCTGTACATAAGACTATTGATTGAACCATTACTTTTTTGAATACACCGTTTTAATATATTGATGAGGGCATAGTTCAATAATTATTGATAGAGCCATTTAAGGTCCACATAGCCTAGCACTGTCTTATATGTTTTTTAAAGAGTCCACTGTTTGTTTTATCTGTATTAAACCGGACCTTCACCATGATTTATTGAAAAGCCCAAACCCTTAAAATATATTAATTTTATATGCTGGGGAATAGTTTTTACGTTTTTAGTCACTTATTATTCTTTTCCCCACTGGGCTGCAACTCTGTTCAGGACTTTAGGATACGGGCCGCCATCTTGACTCAGAAGCATCACACTTACTGAGGAGAGGAGAGTGGGATAAAGTACAGGGGGCGGGTTATAGCTGTGCTTTGCTCAGACAGAGCAGAGCTGGGTTCAGGGAAAGGTCAGCAATCCCAGAATGCAGAGCAGCACAGTCAGAAGACACTTCCTGTTTGCAGGCTGCCTGATGTTCCATGAGCCGCCATCTTGGATGTTTAAAGGCTCATAACATGCAGTAGATGCAGGTAGGATGATTTTTAATGTGAGCAATCTGTATGTGCAGGGTGTGGGAAACATATAAGATAGACTCTTATTCAGAGTGAAGGACCGCTTTAAGTGTGTGTATGTAATTGCTTGATCTGACATTAAAGGCATAGACTCATTTTTTTTTATACATTCGACTTCGGATTGTGCGGCCTTTCTTTCTGTGGGACCAAATCGAGGCGATCTGGCGGCTCTCTATTTGTTATTATATTCATAAAGTGGTTAATCAATCGCACTTACAGCAATGATGCTCCTATCATCCATGATCTGATTGATCTGCATATTGCGACGGTAGCCCCAGGAGTAGTGATCAACGGTGGTGCACTTCTCCCATTTGTGGTCAGGTACTGTAGTGGGAGTGAACTTATCCGCACAGTTATAAAATCCTCCATGATTGCATGAACAGCCACTTCCCCATCGGTCATTCACGGCAACTTTGTCCTAGAAAAAGGACAGGCACATTTATAATATAGGTGATAATGATGATTACATAGTAATGGAAAGTTAGATTGCGTCATTTAAATAGGTTTTACATTTCTACAACACATCTTTAAACAAATCATCATCAACTATGGCAACGTACAGGAAACCTAGCAGTCACAACTGGAATGGCTAAATACTGTAACTTAGGCCCTTATTTAACAAGGGATAGCGCCAGGTAGCGAATGGTGAGCGAACGGTAATGACGGTCACCGCCACGAGAACGCTGGCTCCCCTCCGCAATCACACATTTATCAAGCCAATCCTGCTTAGCGACTGACAGAGCGCCAGATAGCGAATCATTCATCATTATTCCAGCCTCACCCCACAGTGCCAGCGAGCGACCTTGAACAGCGACAAGTATGACCTCTCGATACCTGGCGCTCTCCAATGGAGCAATCTTTAAATATTCTTAATTAATTGCTATTAATGTTTTTTTTTTTTTTTTTTTAATGTCTGTGACCACTTCTGCAATGTTAGATATTTTTTTTAAGGTAAAAAAAAAAAAAAAAAAAATGTATGCAGAATTGATATTACAGGTCTGATATTAATGTATTCATATTACAAAATGTTTTGAAAAACTTTTTTTTTTATCCAAAAATATGGTTGTTTGGGGGTTAAAAAACTACTTTTAACCCATCGCCGCCAGCGCTCTGGGGTTTAAACAAGCATTTCACAGCGCGAGAATTTTTTGAGCGTGATTTGTTAATGAATATGCTGGGAGCCGTTCGCTATGGCCATTCGCTGTCATGCGCTCCCATACAGCGCGGAACCTGTCAAATAGCGACTCCTCACCCAATATTCAACATTACTGCACACCGACTGAGTCGCTATCAACTACCGAACAACGGCCAAGCACAGCGACTACTAGCGGGCGCTCTGAAAATGCTGCTACTGTCGCTACCTGGCGCTATTAATGAATCGGCCTCTAAGCAACATGGAGAGGTAAACTGGGCAGCTTAGTTCACCATTCCAATTTGGCAGGGCAATTAGTGGCAAGTAGGAATACCCACTGAGCTGCTTTATCACAGCCAGGGTAACCCCAGCCAGCCCCTATAGAGAATAATAAAAGCTCATTCTCTACTCTCATTTCCACATAGCTGGAAGCAGCATAGTTCTCCTGGACCTTCAATAGTATCTGCAGCTGGCAATAAATATGAACACATACCTTAATGGGGCTTTCATTGTACAGCCAAGCCAGGAAATGAGTAGAGTTCCAGTAGGTATCAGGTGATTCCCAGTCTCCATCAGACCAAAGCAAATCTGGCTGGTATCTTACAAAAATGAAAATTGTTAGATAGCTTGCGGCCTAAAATACCTACATTTAAAGTCTCATTACCTAAATTTATCAAACTGCTATTGGTCACAATATAAAATGGTATAAACCAAATTCAGATGTTGTTTTAGTTTAATATGTTTGTGCACCTTTTCCTTTATACTTTTTAGGCGTGTTCCTCCTCCTCCGCAGACATAAAACTAAAAATGCTGCAGCAACTTAGGGCTGCTACATTCCCTATTCGGGGTGCTTGAAAAACAAGCAAAATCACTTTCTTCATGCTCCAATGTGAACCCCAGCCCTGATGGTCGCCATTGGTCAGGAAGGCAGGCTATAGCACTATAGAAATGTGGAGGGGTGAACTACTCTACTATTTCAGGTACTCCCAAGGGGAGTTAAGCAAACTTTTTGGATGTCTAGGGGGTAGGGATTTTGGGGGGGCTTAGGTTTGTTATAACAGCATAAAATATATGAAAAAACACCAGAGATCTCTCATTGCTACCAGGTCACCGAAAGACATTAGTCATCAACAGCTAGACTACCTCAGAAAGCGACACATACAACAAAGCTTGAACTTGTTTACTGACAGAAGGTGCAAAACTCGAAGTGATTTGGGGCAGAGAACAACCGGTATGTTCTAGTGGTAAAACTCCAGGATTAAGATGATTTGTGAATCTTTAGCATGGTCCAAATAAAAAGGGCAACAGGCCATTCACCATTAGGACCTGGGTTTACACCAGACCAACATGGATTTTACAAAAAATGGAACTGGAAACTGGCCCTACTTATCTTGAATTATCAATTATGGCAATTTTACCTTACAATAGAAAAAATTAGATCAAAATGCCCAGAGTGCTTTGCAAATTTCAGGAATTTTTACCCAGTTAGGATCCTTACTAGATCAAGAACCCCCCCCCCCCTACCCTGTAGGCTAGAGAGGCCCCACTTGGCAAACTGGAGCAGAATATCCTGGAGGCAAGTATGGCTGTGAATACCTTCAGCTTTCTAAATCGGTAGTAAAATTGCCAGCTACACACTTGATTTAATTTCTTTTCAAACTAAAAGTAGCCCATGTTTCCATAAACAAGATAGTTACCTATTAACCAGGTCATACAGCTCAGGCATTGCCTTTGAAAAGACAAAATATTGTGTTTTGAAGCCATTCTTTTTGTCATACAAATACAAGGGATGAAACCACTCCAACAAGGAATGATATAGTCCATAACGAAGGTTTCTGTAACAAAAGGGAAAAACATAGAATTACTACGCTCTAAAAGGGGATGACAGATCCCTAGATTTACATCTAGAGAACTATAGGGTTAATGATAACATTTGAAGAAGCAATGAATACATTTTCTTAGCCCTACTAACCTTTTCCTCAAAGCCCCACCCAAGTCTCCCACTAGGTCACGGTGTGGTCCGGTGTCTACAGCGTTCCAATTCCAAGACACAGGAGAACCCCAATTCGTGAAGCCTTCATGGTGCTTTGTTGTGAGCACTACATACCTGAAACCATAAAAAAAAGGCTGTTTAATATTTACACTTGTTATGGTATTACATGGAGGAAACCGGATTTAGCCCCTGTTTACATCTATGCAAGTCAGGTGCAATGTTTCTGGAACAGAAAAGGCAATTGCTTCTTCATACGTGTAAACAGGGGCTAAAAGGAAGTAAATTTGATCTTCTGCTTCAGATATTTAAAGCGACATTCCAGGCAAAGGTTTAAGTAAGGGTGCTATCTTGTTATCTCATGTTTAGATCAAGGGCTGTGTTTATATGAGGCACTGCTCCCGAGTACTTAACTGAAATGCTTGTGTCTTAATGATTTTTATTGAATGCTGTTCAGGGTCCCAGTGCAATCGTGATCAGGAAGATATTGCTGAATAAAAAGAGACTTCAATCGTGATCAGGAAGATATTGCTGAATAAAAAGAGACTTCAAACAATAGATCGATTATAAACACAGCCCCTGACACAAACATTTGATAACTCCTCAGAACACTTAGTTAATCTTTTGCCTGGACAGAACCTTTAACTACATGAAACACACAGGCTGAATGAGGAAGTTGCCTCATTACATTATGAGGTGAAAACTAAAAACATACTGAAGACAACCTCCAACACCCCCCCCCCCCCCAAAATGGGGCCATTTAAACAACTCATATCTATCACCGTATTACAAATGGTAACCTGTAAGTTTAAAAGTCTGCATATGTCTGCTTTGAATGTGTAGACATAAAAAACTTTATATGTGGGCGGAACAAATAAATACTAGTCTATTTCTTCTCCTTTCAGCATGCTTGTCACGACAGGTGGCTTCAACTACATGACCAGCCATGCTGATCAAATAGGATCTACAGATGCATTGCAAAAAATGATAATATCAAAAATGTTTATACTTTTAGTACGGTAATTTGGTTGAAAAACTGAAAGTCATTATATTGAGTCAATACAGTTTTTTATGTTAATGTTGATGATTAAGGCTTATAGCCCAGGAAAACCCCAAATTCATTATCTACTAAAATTAGAATAATTAACCAAAACCGAAAACAGACCCCTAGGTCTGGTTCAGTAGGTGGAACAATCATAGGGAAGACTGCTGACCTGACAGATGCCCAGAAGGCAGTCACCGACACTCCACAAGGAGGGTAAGCCACAAAAGGTCATTGCTAAAGAAGCTGCCTGTTCACAGAGTGCTGTATCAAAGCATATTAATGGCGTGAAGGAAAAAGTGTGAGAGACAAAGGTGCACAAGCAACCGGGATAACCGCAGGCTTGATAGGATTGTTAAGAAAGGGCCATTCCAATATTTGGAGGAGAATTACAAGGAGTAGACTGCTGCTGGAGTCAGTGCTTTAAAAGCCACCACACAGATGTCTCCAGGACACGAGCTACAAGTGTCGCATTCCATGTGTCAAGCCACTCATGACCATTAGACAACACCAGAAGCGTCTTACCTAGGCCAAGGATAGAAAGACCTGGACTGTTGGCTCAGTGGTCAAAGGTGTCAGATGAAAATAGATTTTTCATTTCATTTGGAAATCAAGGTAGAGTCTAGAGCAGACCTGGGCATTGTAAGGTCCCAGGGCCACATATGGCCCTTTGATTGGCTTTGACCGGCCCGCAACCAGCACTCCCTGTAGGGTGCGTGGCCGCACGCTGCCGACGCCCCCGCCGCTCAGTCCCGCCCACTGGCCGCGCAGTTTTGCCAGAAAAGATAGTGCCGGGTTTGAACAGCAATTCTGCCCCTCTGTAGTGAGTCTAATGTAGCGGGGGGGGGGGGGGGGGGGGGTGGATTAGAGCCTGCTGTCCTATTGGACAGCTCCCTCCTGCAGGTTTGGCTGTGGGCGCGAAGTTTCTCTTCCAGCTCTTGGCCTGTACTGTGTGGCATGTGTCAGTCGCTGCGGAGCTGACCCTGCAGATGGAGGTACTCCAGCCACTTGTCTGTGCCTCACACGTAGCAGGCTGCTGGCACTTGTAGTCCACACCAAATGTTTTACATGCCGTATGCAGCGCCTGATGATGCACTGGCTCTCGTAGTCCATTTCTGGCCAGATTAATGCCTTTGGGAGGGCAGGGGGCCCATGCTGCAAGGTGGGAAGGGTTTCACACAGCTTTTTATCCAAGGCCGGCCACTGGTCTCCACCCCCCCCCCCCCCCAGGCATCACAAATTGGGATGCTCCACTTTTTGAAACCTCTTTTTACTCAGTAGCCATGTGAAAAAAATGTGACTCTTCTCTAAAAGCGGTACAAAACCCAGAGCGGCCACTGGTCTTCCCCCCTGGGTATCCCAGATCAGGATGACCCACTGTGTGAAACCCTTGTTACCTAGTAGCAACTTGACAAATGGTGGACTCCCCTTAAAAGTGGAAATGAACCCAGAGCAGCCACTGGTCTTCCACCTGGGCATCCCAAATCAGGGTTTTGTTCCGCTTTAAGGGAGGGAGTCTGCCATTTTTCATGTTGCTACTGAGTAAAAAGGGTTTCACAGTGGGGCATCCCAATCTGGGATTTCCAGGGGAAAGACCAGTGGCCGCTCTGGGTTTTGTTCTGCTTTATGTGAGGGCATCCGCAATTTTTCACATTGCTACTGAGTAAAAAGTGTGAGCAGCGCTGTGTTATTTTAATAATAATGTAAAGGAGGGGGGTTATTCCATCCTAACCTGATTTGGTCATAATGTTTTAAAGCAGACCAAAACCCATGTAACCCAGCCCTTTGGAGCGTGAAAGAATCCAGGGCTGGGTTACAGACATCATGCCTCTGGGGCATCCTAATTTGGGATGCCCTGCTGTGCGAGACCTCACACAGCACAAAATGTGGTTTATTTAACAAATTACATTTTTTGTAAGGCAACCTCACTTTTTCATTGTTTAACTATAACATATACTCGTACCAGCTTGTCTAAACAATACTATTTACTGCTTTTTATAAAGAAATAAAATTATACTGTACTATATGCAGAATTGAGTTCAGCCTTTTGGCCCCGAACCTCCACAATATTTTTAGTTTCTCATGTGGCCCCATAGAAAAATAATTGCCCGCCCCTGATCTAGAGGAAGAGTGGAGCGGCACACAATCCAAGCTGCTTGAGGTCCAGTGGGAAGTTTCCACAATCATTAATGGTTTGGGGAGCCGTGTCATCTGCTGGTCTTGGTCCACCGTGTTCAATCAAGAACAAAGTCAGCGCAGCCATCTAGCAGGAAATTCTAAAGCACTTCATGCTTCCCTCTGCCGACAAGCTTTTTGGAGATGGATATTTAATTTTCCTACCGGACCTGGAACCTGTCCACACTGCCAAAAGTACCAAGACCTGGTTTAATAACCACAGTATCACTGTGCCTGACTGGCCAGCAAACTCACCTGACCTTAACCCCATAGAGAATCTACGAGATATCCAACAATGCAGACGAGCTGAAAGCTGCTATCAAAGCAACCTGGGCTTCCATAACACCCCTGCAGTGCCACAGGCTGATTGCCTCCATGCCACACCACATTGATGCAGTCATTCATGCAAAAGGAGTCCCAACCAAATATTGGGTGATTTTACTGTACATGCTTTTTCATTTGGCCAACATTTCTGTGTTAAATACTTTTTTACAGTTTGTCTTACATAATATACAAATTTTCTGAGATAATGAATTTTGGGTTTTCCCTGGCATGGGAAGCCATAATTATCAACATTAACATAAAAAACGCTTTAAAAAGTTCACTCTGTTTGTATTGACTAAATATAATATATGAGTTTTAGTTTTTCAACTGAATTACTAAAAATATACACATTTTTGATGTTGTATTCTAATTTTTTGCAATGCACCTGTAGCTTGGCCAGACTTGACATGCTCATGGATTTTTGTCTAGCATCAAGGAGATTTGGAACACTAGTCTTAGCCAATGAGAGTCCTTGTCAACTAAGTGCCGAATTGAGCCAAGCGTGCTCACAAATGCCTGGCTAGAATTATAGCAGAGCACTGCCATGGAACAGCTTCAACGTGCATAGTATTAGCATAAGCCCCATAGAAAATGACCACCATATGGCAGTGCCCCCAGAGAACGAGGAAGATAAAAAGTAAGATTTCCAAGTAAATACTGCATAATTTTAAAAAATGTAAAGCGGTGATTAGTCTCTGCTTCGGGGGCATCCTGATGTAGGATGCCCCATCTGTGTGAATCCCCCCAGATTGCCCACTTTCACTCACCTTTCCCATGGCGCATGCACGAGCGCTACTAATGCACGGTATAAAGCCACTGATTAAGACAGCACGTCGGCAGCTGCCGCATCCCTGGCTCTCCTGTGGAGCATATGCTCCAGTCTATCTGAATGGCTGGGCACAGGGAATGCGCACAGCCACAGGGAATCTGGGGATGCGCCCACAGGCGAAGACAGAGTTATGGGAGCCGCTGGGATAAGTTAATATTACTGGCAAACCCCAGGGGGTTCATACAGCGGGGTATCCGTTATAGGATGGCCTGGGAGCAGGCTAGAAGCTGGCAATTTAGTCTTTTAGATTCCTGGGCAGCGACAGGGGGGTGATTGGTCCACTTCAAACTGGAACATGTGGGCAATATCATTATAAAATGTATTGGCCTGTCTGGACAACGACTTTAAGGTATGTTTTTGCCTGCATTAGGAATATCAAGAATTAGTTCCTGATTCAAGGGTTCCCTTCTGGTCACTGAGTGACCTGTGGCTCTGGTGAAAAGTCAAGTGACAAGACTGATTTATACCATATCATGTCATTTATTAATCACTGGCCAGATGACTTGAGCTGCCAACCAATGATGTCAAAATGGGCTCATAAAGCATCAGTCATCTTAACATACTGTAATTAAAAATCCAGTCCAGTCTGTAGCTAGTATAAATGAATAATGGGCCCTTATAAAGTAAGACAGGGTAGACAGGTCCCAGGTATTTTTTTAAAGAAAGATTTATCACAAAAAACAAACCACTGGGAAATGTGCACTATAAAATTGTAGGCCTTTGTAATTTCTATAATATTCTGTGTAAGAAACCACCTTCTCAGGTAAGCTAGATTTCCAAGTTAGCCATTACCTTGCATGTCCCAAATGTTGGTCTCTGATAAATTAGAGTACATTAGAGACAACACTTTCTGAGGTGCCTGGACACAGCATGTGGCTTCCACATGCAATGGCAAATGTGTGCACCTCCAGATTTGCCCAAATTTTACAGACCAATTATGGGAATCTTTCCATTTTCTAAAGCCAGTCAATGGCCCACAGTTAAAAAGGTTATTTCATTTTTCTTAAGGAACAGCTGAACAGTCAGACAAACAGGAACAACATCACATGAAGCAAGTGAGTCGGAACAACAATAGTGCAATGTCCAACACAGCGTGTCCATTACACCTGAGCATTGCCAAACTACATAAACTGCCATACGCTGACAATGTAATCCACACCAGAAAGATTGCCTTCTTAGTATTTCTATAAAGCGCTGCTATCTAGTTTATATGTTGGGCTACATTTATGCAATATTCAACAATTCAAAGATCTTTCTTTTACTAGATTTCAAAGTACACAATCCTGCCATGCCATTTACAGTGGAGTTGTGCACAAGCTTCATAAAATCATGCTTCAGATGAGAAAAGTCACCCAAGATGGACAATGGGGTTGATTCAGAGCCAGCTGAAACTGGCAGTTTTCTCTCCTTAAAAATAAGAGTTAGAATTCTCACCTGGCTCTGAATCGACCCCAATGAAAGTGAAAGGCAGTTTTCTCTCCTAAAAAGTAGTGACTTTTCTCACCTGTTGCTAAACCGAGCCATATAGATTTATTTATTTGGTACCTACAGATTCTGCCAGCAGACACATGATGATGGCCCCTTATGCCTAATAGTTTAGTAGTAGAGTGGATCTAGCTGTGGGGTGGTATACATCTTTCTTAAAGATTTTATGGTACTAAAAAGGTGTATTGTTACATGTGCAATTACTTTTACTTCACCAATTTTTCCATTCAAGCGGAACAAAACCTACCAGTGCCCGGTCTGGAATCTACAAGCTTTCAAGGCCGACTTCTAACTTTCTCCCGGGGTATTCCAAATCAGGATGCTCACTGTGTAAAAACACCCCTGGGCGCTGGTAAAAACTCACCTTTCCCCGGTCCAATGGCTCTAACCAAATAGCCCTGATTGTTTTCAGTAGGGAGCGGATGCTGACGCATTCCTTGCAGTGTGCGCTCGCTTCCTCCCCAGCCATTCAGATAAAAAGTCAAAGAGAGTAGTTTGCTGAAGAATGTAAACACGGTAAACTTTTCTGATTAGCGGCGAGTCAGCTCTATGGGAACAAGGAAGAGGCGAGTTGTTTGAGGCTTTCTGGGGGGTTTCACACAGTGGGGAATCCCAATTCAGGATGCCCCTGGAGAACAAAACAAAACCTGGGAAAGTCAAATTCCCAGGTTTTGTTATGCTTTAAAGCAGACCTTAGTTAAAAAAGGCCTTCATGCCCCTCCCAGTCGCCAAATCTAGCCCACCTTTCCCTGATCCTACGACACGTGCTCGGCCTCTCGTCCAATCAGCGCCCTCAGATCCACTGAGGCCCACTTGTCTAAGACGTGTGTCCAGCCGAACGTGCCGGCGGCCACATCCCCGCTACCCTTAAACAGGAAGTGCGCCCACGACGGCCATTCCCAAATGCCTGGCACCTGCCATAGCAGGTGGTGGTTGCTGCTCGCGCCATTGGATGGGGGGTTTACTGGGTGATTTGGGGAGTTTCACACAGCGAGGCATAACGAATCTGGGAATAAGGCTATAACAATTCCAGGGTCCTCAGCCATGGGTCCACTTTAAGTTAGCCAGTATACTTATAGTTCCATGTTCCTGGGCCCACAGTAGCTGTGGCGGTTTGTGCATGCCAATGGGCAGTATTCTTTTGGCTTTGGGGCAGAAGTCTCAGTCTGAGATGTCTTGGACCCAACAATAAAAAGGACTCTGAACTGACAGACTGGTGGTTCCCTAACCATCCTGCCCTAAGCATCCTGGAATTGCCTTGGGAAGCCCAATCCCAGCACCTCTGTGAAGCAGGCCACGGGTACTTCCACTAACTGCCATTCTGCAGTTTAGCACCTGAACTAGGATGCCCCTGTGCTGCTGTGGTTATGAGAGCTCCAGTCAATATGACTCCATGACCTATTTGTATGGCACATGTACAGCGGCATTATACCAAACTGATAAGATAAGCCCTGCTCTACTGCTGTACAACATCCAGAAGAAACCGCTGGTCATTTCATAGTATACTTATTACTAGCACAAAATGCAGTATATGCAGCACCAGCAGAAACTAAACCAACTATATCTGGAGCTCAGCTGGCAGGGCCCCAGGGCTGTATGCATCATGTGACCCAGATCCACTGGGGATGGGGGGCAGGGAGACTCCCCTGTCACCCTGTGGTCCAGTGTGAGCCTGTGTCTGAGATAATGAAATTATCAGATAGGTAATCGCTCTAATGGTTACTGTTGATGAGATGATCAAGATGGATGAGGTGCTGCCACACAGGCGTGATCACGCCATAACATAACATGGGAAAGGGTGTCACCACACTGCACCCATAGCATGGCATCGCGCCCAGCACTGCCCGGGGGGTGCGGGCTCAGGCTTGTCCGGTCATTGCCCCTCCTGTGTAGTGCAGACATTATAAGGAAGGTTACCGGGCACCAGCACTTCTCATACTCACCGGGCCCCGGCCGCCTGGAACAGCTCAGCCCAGGAGTCGGGGTCGAAGAACTCAGCAGTGAATTGCGGGGCGAAGTCGGCGTAGGAGAAGCCGGGCGGGTAGTTGTTCTTCATGAACTGCACATAGGAGTCAGCCTTCTCGTGCTGCCAGTTCCACCAGAACCACTCACTGCCGAACGACGGCACCGAGAACACACCCCAGTGCAGGAAGATGCCGAACTTGGCCTCATCATACCAGGCCGGCAGGGGGCGCTTGTCTAGGGAGTCCCAGGTGGGGGCGTATTGCGGGGACACGCAGGACAGGCACAGCACGACGACAACAACAGCGGCGGTGGCTAATGCCGGAGCCGCCATCATAGCTACAAACTAGCCGGCTACTGGCCCAGGTTCTGTCATGAGACAGGAAGAGCAGCTCTATGTGTGACCGCCCTCCTCCTCTAACCACGCCTTCCATCCCTCCTATAGCCCCGCCCCCTTCCCCTCATCCAGCTACAAAATAGCCGGGTTCTGTCATGAGACAGGAAGAGCGGCTCTATGTGTGATCGCCCTCCTCCTCTAACCACGCCTTCCATCCCTCCTCTAGCCCCGCCCCATTCCCTCATCCAGCTACAAACTAGCCGGCTACTGGCCCAGGTTCTGTCATGAGACAGGAAGAGCGGCTCTATGTGTGACCGCCCTCCTCCTTTAACCCCGCCTTCCATCCCTCCTCTAGCTCCGCCCCCTTCCCCTCATCCAGCTACAAAATAGCCGGGTTCTGTCATGAGACAGGAAGAGCGGCTCTATGTGTGACCGCCCTCCTCCACTAACCCCGCCTTCCATCCCTCCTCTAGCTCCGCCCCTTCCCCTCATCCAGCTACAAAATAGCCGGGTTCTGTCATGAGACAGGAAGAGCGGCTCTATGTGTGACCGCCATCCTCCTTTAACCCCGCCTTCCATCCCTCCTTAGCTCCGCCCCCTTCCCCTCATCAAGCTACAAACTAGCCGGGTTCTGTCATGAGACAGGAAGAGCGGCTCCATGTGTGACCGCCCTCAACCTCTAGCCCCGCCTCCCTTCCCTCCTCCAGCTACAAACTAGCCGGCTACTGTGCCGGGTTCTGTCATGAGACAGGAAGAGCGGCTGCATTGTGCGGCACCGCCCCCTCCTCTAGCTCCGCCTCCCATCCCTCCTCTAGCTCCGCCCCTTCCCTCCTCCAGCTACAAACTAGCCGGGTTCTGTCATGAGACAGGAAGAGCGGCTCCATGTGTGACCGCCCTCAACCTCTAGCCCCGCCTCTCATCCCTCCTCTAGCCCCGCCTCCCTTCCCTCCTCCAGCTACAAACTAGCCGGCTACTGTGCCGGGTTCTGTCATGAGACAGGAAGAGCGGCTGCATGTGTGACCGCCCTCAACCTCTAGCCCCGCCTCTCATCCCTCCTCTAGCCCCGCCTCCCTTCCCTCCTCCAGCTACAAACTAGCCGCCTCCTGTCCAGGTTTCTGTCATGAGACAGGAAGAGCGGCTGCATGTGTGACCGCCCTCAACCTCTAGCCCCGCCTCTCATCCCTCCTCTAGCCCCGCCTCCCTTCCCTCCTCCAGCTACAAACTAGCCGCCTCCTGTCCCGGTTTCTGTCATGAGACAAGGAAGAGCGGCTGCATGTGTGACCGCCCTCAACCTCTAGCCCCGCCTCTCATCCCTCCTCTAGCCCCGCCTCCCTTCCCTCCTCCAGCTACAGACTAGCCGCCTCCTGTCCCGGTTTCTGTCATGAGACAGGAAGAGCGGCTGCATGTGTGACCGCCCTCAACCTCTAGCCCCGCCTCTCATCCCTCCTCCAGCTACAAACTAGCCGGCTACTGTGCCGGGTTCTGTCATGAGACAGGAAGAGCGGCTGCATTGTGCGGCACCGCCCCCTCCTCCCATCCCTCCTCTAGCTCCGCCCCTTCCCTCCTCCAGCTACAAACTAGCCGGGTTCTGTCATGAGACAGGAAGAGCGGCTGCATTGTGCGGCACCGCCCCCTCCTCTAGCCCCGCCTCTCGTCCCTCCTCCGCCATGCCCAAGCCTGCCTCTCCTCTGACATTGCAGCCCACCCGCCTCTCCTTTTCTCCGCCGTTCCCACGAAGCCCGCCCCTCTTTTTCTGCGTCATTTCCAGCCCCGCCCCTCCTTACACACCTTGCCTGTCACCCGCCATGCCCAGCCCCACCATTCCCTCCCACTCCGCCCCTTCTCTCACACGGGTAAAGGTAAACCTGTTCAGTGGCGAGGCAATAGGGCACCAAAAAGGAGGGTGCAGTGTATAACAGTATTATGCATTGCGGACGGAGGTCACCCTAATGGGTACACCCAGGGGCATAAATACATTTTAGTGGGCCATGGTGTGAACAATGAATGAGGTGACCATCACAGTGGCCTTTTCTCATGTCTTCCATTTCGGGGCACCAACAGAAGCAACGTTTGGGTTAATCTTAGCCATAGGTGGGGCCTGCGAGATAGAAAGAAAATAACTCCTCCTGACCTATATAGGACAGGCCTTTTAGTTACAGTGCGTAGCGGGGCTTCAACTCCATCTGTGTCCTGGCCCATCACCAGCTGCAGAGTTCCTGGGGACCCATGTTAGATGCCTGAAGTTGGTTGCTAAGCTGATAGCGTGGGATTGTGCAGAGTGAGGGGAGTGCGCATAGGTCCAGGTAAGCACACCGGGGCTCGCCTGACTGGGTCTGAGCCCCGAAGATCAGGACCCTGCTCCCTGCTGCATCTCCAGATTGTCGCCTGTCAGCTCCTGCACTTCTTCCTGGTTCTCCTGAGCTGAGGATCGACTCCAGCGCAGCTGCCGCCCCATGGTTTTCCCTGGTCAGGTAGGGACCTCTCGAGGGCTAAGCCTTTTGACTTACAGATTCTTTCTAAATCTGACATTGTTCATGTTGTTGCACCATGGGGGTTGGGAAGTTGTTGCATCCTTGGCCAGGGTGTTGATCTCAGCTGCAAGGAGGTGCATTTCCTGTAGTGTAGACAGGTCTAACCAGTAGTCGAGAGACAAGAGGGTTTAGGGACCAGCGCTCCAGCTGTATTGGTTAGCAGTTAGAGCAGCCATTTTCAGAGCGGGATACCCGCTCGGTGAGCTACCAGGTCCATTTTTGTCCCAGGGTCAGCCCACGGATGGGGTTCCTCCTTTGGACATGACAGACAGGGTGGCACAGTTGGAGAGCATGTGGCCTTCGTCAGCAGGGGCATCCTGAGTCTCTCTACCCGCCCCGGTAGGAAGACTACCGCCAAGCTTAGGCCAGACATGCGTTCTCCATGGTAGGGTCGGTGAGCCTTTTGATGACCTGGTCTGGAAGACCACGGGTAGAAAGTCGACTAGACTTCCACAGAATCATAAACTGAGGACCTTGTTTCACAGGTCACCACATTTTTGCCCCTTCTGGAAGTCTGGAAGTTCTACAGACTTCAGATGCCGCAACGATTTTTCAGGTAAGCACAATTCAAGGGGAAAACCTAGACCCCAAGGGGACAGCCGGACCGAGCCCTCAGCAAAGCCCTCTCAGGGTTGTCGAGGCACCCTCACCCGATTGGGTGGGAAGACAGTTTCTGTACTAAGCGCCGGTGTGGAGGGAACGGATATCTGATGCCTCGGCTTGGAAGGTTGTTTCGTCCATACAAGATCAAGTTCTGGGCCAGGCCTCCACACAGGCTTGTGGCGTCCAAGCCTTCCCACATTGCGGAAAGAAAAGCGGCTCGCGACCACGCGATAGAGCTCTTGCTGGACCAGGGAGTTGTAGTACCTGTGCCCCCCTTAAAATGGGGCTGTGGCTTCTGCTGAATACTATTCGTCATCCCCAAGAAGTCAGTTCAGACGATCCTGGATCTACGAAATCTGAACAGGTATGCTTGGTGCAAAAGTTTTGCATGGAAATCTCTTAAGGTCGGTCGTGACGTCACTGCAACAAGGGGATTTTCTGGTCATGATGGACAGAGGATGATTATCTGCATGTCCTGATTTTTCCTGGTCACCAACAATACCTGCACTTTGTGGTGGGCGTCCGACACTTCCAATTTGTGACACTGCCATTCGGATTGTCCACTGCCCTGCGAGTATTCACAAAAGTCTTGGCGGTAGTGATGGCACTACTTCGGAGGCAGGGTGTGCACATCACCCCGTACCTGGATGGCTTGCTCACCCAAACCCCATCTCTGGCAGAGGCACTGTGGGATGTTCGGACGGTCCTGTCCACAATGGAGCTTTTAGGATGGGTGATCAACTTTACCAAGTCCCAGGTGGCTCCCTCCATGGTGGCGACCTATTTAGGTAGGACATTGGATACTCGACGGGCATGGGTCCTTCTTCCAGTGCAGAGGTGCACAGTTCTTCAGGAGGCAATGAAGTTGCTGCTGACATTCCACAGGCATCAGGCAGGGCATGCTTCTCCAACACCAGGCTTCGGTGGAACAGGCAGCTACTTAGTCGTCTCTCCACACCTTCACGAAGCTTTCCAGACTTGATGTCAGGGCATCTGCCGATGCCACTCTGGGTCGTAAGGAGTTTCAGATGGTGGTGAACCCCTCTCCGGGCTGTAAACTTGAGGTGTCTGTGCCGTTTCTGGTTAGGTCAATGCTGTTGGCTATTCTTGCACAGTCCCATCCTTATTGAGGGCACTGCTTTGGGACGTCCCACGCCTTGCTAATGGTGGTGCCGCTGAAGCGAAGAGATGAGAAAAGGGAAATTTGTATACTCATCCTCTTCCATTGCAGGGCACCACAACCGCCCTACAGTAGTATTACGACTGGTTAGTGACTGTTGTTGCCTTCTACATGGATTTACTTTGTTGCACTGTTTCTAGTTGAGAGCACTATGCACAGGTTAGCATTCTCCCCTCCTGGGGCTGTGGCTGAACTGCTTTTTAATTAACTGAGGAGATCATGCCACAATCTGTCCTATATAGATCGGGAGGAGCTAGTTTTTTTTTCTATCTACAAGTCTTAAAGGAGCCACAGCACTCAACCCTGTTAGCTTGCAGGCCAGCCTATAATCTGTCTCTAAACTTGGTTAAAAACAGAGGACTCGGTCACACACATCTGCAGAAGTATGCTTAAGCTGCACCACTACGCCAAAGTGCCTCTGTGGGGTGCAGTCCTAACTCTAATCTCTGAGAGCCGCCCATCTGGGACATACAGTGCAATAGATAAATTGGGAGCAGGCTTACCTGAGGTTGCCCTAAACCTCTCAAGTGCAAGCCATGGGGTGGAAGGGTCAAAGACCTTGCAATACAGCCTAGACCCCACACACCATGTGCTTGCACAAATTCAAAAGAAACAAAGGGGGGTGGCAGCCGCTCAGACCATTTTATAACTAACCTGGGAGGTACACGTTAGCAGGGCAATTAGTACACACAAGTCTTAAAGGAGCCACAGCACTCAACCCTGTTAGCTTGCAGGCCAGCCTATAATCTGTCTCTAAGCTTGGTTAAAAACAGAGGACTCGGTCACACACATCTGCAGAAGTATGCTTAAGCTGCACCACTACGGGCTCTCAGAGATTAGAGTTAGGACTGCACCCCACAGAGGCACTTTGGCGTAGTGGTGCAGCTTAAGCATACTTCTGCAGATGTGTGTGACCGAGTCCTCTGTTTTTAACCAAGTTTAGAGACAGATTATAGGCTGGCCTGCAAGCTAACAGGGCTGAGTGCTGTGGCTCCTTTAAGACTTGTGTGTACTAATTGCCCTGCTAACGTGCACCTCCCAGGTTTGTTATAAAATGGTCTGAGCGGCTGCCACCCCCCTTTTTTTTTTCTATCTAGTCCCCATCTGCGGCTAAGATTAACCCACGTGTTGCTTCTGGTGGTGCCCTGGAAATTTACCAGTGAGTACACAAATTTCCCTTTAATTTTCAATTTAATTGGACACAACTAGACAACTAAGCAGACAAGGTTTGTGGTTACAGACACTGAAATATTTTGCCCAGGAAAGACACATATGCTGAATTATTTTGCCCAGGACAGGTGCAGAATTATATTTTGCCCAGGGCAGGTGCAGAATTATATTTTTCCCAGGCAGGTGCAGAATTATATTTTCGCCCAGGACAAGTGCAGATATATATTTTGCCCAGGACAAGTGCAGATATATATTTTGCCCAGGACAAGTGCAGATATATATTTTGCCCAGGACAGGGGCATAATTATATTTTGTTCAAGACAGGCGCAGAACTATATTTTGCCCAGGACAGGCACAGAATTATATTTTGCCCAGGACAGGCACAGAATTATATTTTGTCCAGGACAGGGGCATAATTATATTTTGTTCAAGACTGGCACAGAATTATATTTTGCCCAGGACAGGCACAGAATTATATTTTGTCCAGGACAGGGGCATAATTATATTTTGTTCAAGACTGGCGCAGAATTATATTTTGCCCAGGACAGGCGCTGCATTATATTTTGCCCAGGACAGGCGCGGCATTATATTTTGCCCAGTACAGGCGCAGCATTATATTTTGCCCAGGACAGATGCATAATTATTTTGCCAAGGCCAGTCTTGCTGTCCCACCCTACCTAGATAGCTGGCAATAACCACTGCAGCAGATGGAAGGTGGATTAGGCAGAACATTGAAAAGGCACACAACAGTCGTCTTTTAGGCCCCATTTCTGGGGGAAGGATTCGAGGAGGTACTCCACTCCACAGTGAAATACCTCGGAGTACCAGCACAGAAACACACACAGATGGGAAGAGCGCAAACTGTTGTACAGTGAACACTGAATTTTTCTCATATTTATACTGGATCAAAACCCATGTTTAATACCCCCCCACCCACCTGCCCAAGTACTTTAGGCGATGCTGCTTGCTCTGTGGTGGGCCGGTTTCCAAACAAAACGGGTGTTTCTGCCGCCAAAGCCACGGCCAATGGCAGTTCTAAAATTGCTGATTGGCTGATCTCAGAAATACAGTATGACAGGGATGCAGCCAGCTGGCCACATACCGGCTTTCTGTCCTGCACCAAGCCAGTAAGATAGGCCAGGCATGGGAGCACTCACAGTTACTGCAGCGCCCAGCGCATCATGTTTTTTTCCCCACATAGGCGATCATTGCTATTACTGTGAGCTGACACTTATTGCAATGCCCAATTCCAGTCCTGCACAGTCGCCGGCACCTTCAGCTAATGTCCATCAATGCCTGATAGACTGCCCTGTACCTTCATCACAGGAATAATGACAATGGAGGGGGGCGTGCCATAGTCCCTTTAACAATGGCGTCAGGGGGTGGTCCAGGGACGGTGGCTGTGCGGGACAGGAATCAGGCATTCCAGTAAGTGTCAGCATGCAGGAATAGCAGCGATTGCTTGCTTAAAGGTGAGTGTAACTTTTTTTGCCGGTTTTGATGATTTTAATTTTAAGCTGATAGCTGTCCCTAACACCTTTTAACCTAATGTGCTATATTACAGCCCACATTAAAGGGTCGATTCAGCACCGTGCACTATTCTCCCTGGCCTGTGCACAATCCATGGCAGAAGTAGGAAATGTATTCATGGGTGCATGATCCAGGGACACAAGGACCACAATCCTGCAAGTGCGCGAACCTTGCCAATTCAGTGAGTGGATTTTCTCTTCATGCGCCATTTTAGAATTTGTATGAAGTTTACTGAATCACTGTATGTAACTTGTAACTGAAAAAACTGGCAGGCGATGAAGTGTAAAGGTAAGGGGACACTTCTGTTTACCCCTCCTCAACCCTCCAAACCTCAATCTTGACATTCCAGTGGGGGAGAGACTCCTCCACTTTCTGCCAACATTTCTATTAGAGATTAATATTATAAATATTGCAAATACTAATATTCATATCAGCCCACTGGCCATCAATCTGATACAAACCAATCGTCGCTGAGGCTTTCCTCATACATCCAGTGAAATGTCCCAAGAAATATCTTCCCTCAAATACTTTGCATGTCACGCTCGGGGTAACTCCAGCCCTTTTGATAAGCTCACAACCCCCAATCTCCGCTGCCAGCTTCACCTGTAGGAGCCCCCGCTTGCCGGGATGCAGAATACGCCTACCCGGGATCGGTTGCCCCCAGGACTTAATGGCTCAAAGGATGTGAGCTTATATGTAGGAGGTCTGGAGAACCAATAGCTAGAGCGTTGGCAAAGGAAGTCCAGAGACAGGCCAGAGGTCGACAGCGGGAAGACAGAGATTGTAGCGGCACCAGGGATCAGGCAACTCGTAATCTGGATACAGGCAGGGGGTCGGCAACAGGGGTTCAGGATCGAGAGTGGTCGGTACAAACGAGGTCGGCAATAGGAGTTCAGATCGAGAATGGTCGGTACAATCAAGGTCGGCAACAGGAGTTCAGATCGAGAGTGGCCGGTACAATCAAGGTCGGCAACAGGGGTTCAGATCGGCTACAATTCACAAGAAAGACTAGGTTCTAGGCGCTACCACAGGCAACTGGCTAATGAAGAGGAACCAGATTTATAGAGACAGGCATGAAGGGGAAGTGTAGTGATTGGTGCACATTGGATCACAACTAGGATTGGTCAGAGCATAAGGGATTGATGCTCCTATCCCCCCCAGAGCTGTGCTAACCTGGGCTCATTGGCCCACAGAACAACCCCTGGGCTCATTGGCCCAACCGAAAGATAGGGAGGAGTCCCTTCCTCGCCAGAGCGAGGAGTGAAGCTACCTGAGAGCAGCGCCGCCGGAGGGCATAAGAGGAACGAGCTCGCGCGCGCGCATGAGACGGAAGGAGGCGGGGGCGAGGAGAGAGAGGAGCAGTGCTGGCGGGCGCACCAGCCGCCGCCGCTGCTCGACGCGGACGCCGAGCGGACACCGCAGCAACCGCCGACCGCCCAGACCCGGCGCTGGAACGGGGCCCAGGTAAGTGACAGTTCATGACACTACCCCCCCTTCACGAGGGGCCTCCGGACCCTCACCAGGTTTTCCCGGATTATCCATGAACATCCCTTGCTGCTACCCAGCATCTTTCCTCCGGACCGTAGCCAACCCAGTCCACCAAATACTGCAATGAATTACGCACTTTACGTGAATCTAAGATCTTATTCACTTCATATTCTGGCTCATTATTGAGAATCGGCGAAGGACCAGCAAGAGGAGTGTCCTTAGCTGGTTTTAACAGCGAAACATGGAAAGAGTTAGGTATTTTCATAGTCGGTGAGAACTTTAAAAGACACATTATTCAACTTCTTGATAATAGGAAAAGGACCAATAAACTTTGGACCTAATTTACTGGAGGGTTGACGGAGCGCAATGTTCTTAGTGGAGACCCACACCAGATCACCAACCCGAAGAACAGGTTCCTGCGACCTACGACGATCAGCGAATTTCTTATATCTCAACCCAGTAGTTTTTAGAATTTCCTGAACGCACATCCAAATGTCCCTCCGTTCCTGAAGCCACTCTTCCAATGCTGGCAAATTGGAAGGTGACCCTGAAAGGGAAGAAGCTCTAGGATTTTTCCCCAAATTACAAAAGAAAGGAGATATCTTAGTGCTCTCACTAGGCGCGTTATTGTAAGCGAACTCAGCAAAATCAATAAATTCCGCCCATTGCTCTTGCGCATCAGAGACATAACATCTTAAGTATTGCTCCAAAGTTTGATTTGTTCTTTCCGTCTGCCCATTAGACTGGGGATGATAAGCAGAGGAAAGAGAGATCTGAATTCCCAACCGTGAACAGAAGTGTTTCCAAAAACGTGAAGTAAATTGGACACCCCGATCAGACACTATATTAGACGGAATGCCATGGATACGAAAAATATGCGAAGTAAATAGCCGCGAGAGCTCAGGGGCCGATGGAAGTTTGGGCAAAGGTATGAAATGTGCCATCTTACTGAACCGATCGACGACCACCCAAATCACAGTATTCCCATGTGAGAGAGGCAAATCTACAATAAAATCCATTGAAATATGAGTCCATGGTTCGGCAGGAATTTCAAGTGGGACTAAACCCCCACTAGGGGCCTTGTGAACCCCTTTACTTCGCGCACAAACAGAACATGCGTCAATAAAGGCAGTGACATCGCGTCGCATGGTAGGCCACCGTACATGGCGCCGGGCTAGCATTAACGTCTTACGGTTGCCCAAATGACCAGCAGTTTTAGCATCATGAAATTCGCGGATAACATCTGAGCGCAGGTGCGGCGGAGCAAACTGACACCCCAAAGGTACATCAACAGGAGATTCATTTTGAAAAGACGCCAAGGTATTAGAAAGATCCGGAAGCAATGCCCCGACCACACAACCCAAGGGTAAGATAGGTTCACCAGTATCACCCCGATCCTTGCATTCACCAAACATGCGGGATAGAGCATCTGCTTTGGTATTTTTTACACCCGGCTTGAAGGTAATTATGAAGTTAAAGCGCGAGAAGAACAATGCCCGAGCAAACCTGTAAGGGCACCACCAAAATTAATCAAGACTAAATAGACAAGTGGGTGCTCCCATAAATCCCAAACCACAATCCAAATAGTACAAAGCAAAAAAAGGGGATTTATAAATGGGCACTCGCACCAGTAATATAAGAAAGTTGATATAGAAAATGTATTCAAAAGATGCTATGTACACCAATAAAAAACATATATACACCATATACTAACAAGACAAAATTAAAAGGAGAATAGATAGGTCCCCGGGCTCTGCTCAAACCACTATAGTCAATATGAACCGTCATAATAGGGAAACATGCATATTACATAGAAAATTACAACTGTGTGCCTGAATATATAAGATAATGCTGCCCCCTAGTGGACGATAATTATAAGACAGGGAGTTGCATACAAAGTATTAATTAATAAATTATGTATAACACTCTAATCAGTATATATACTGTACAAATTAATATATACAAAATACATAAAGTGCAAAGTGCATCAACAATAATTAATGAAACTAGACAACTAAATTTATATAAGCCAATAGAAATAAATACAAAAGTGAGGTCTCATATAGCTCATAAGTGTATAAACTAATACGCTCTAACTCGTGCTCCTATATCCCAAAATAGAGAGTAGTGACAAGAAAAAATTTATATGTGTATGATAAAGATATATCACTATGAGAAAAAATATATGAAGCCCTAAACTACCCTGTGCCATACATATGAAGATTAAATAAATAAGCAGCCCCCCCCCCTATTTACAGAGATTATGTGTATATAAGTATATGAGAAAACTCAGCAAATAATATATAAGTGAAATGCTTGGAGGCTGAGTAAAAGGCTAATGCAAGGCCGTTTACTACGGCTGCACAGAGGGAGATCAAGGGAGCAGGGAAGGCACAACAGACATGATATCAATAATACTTAATCAAACATGTTAAGGCAATACTACCAGCAGCAGATCTACTCCTGGGACCTCCGGCTGCCCCACGCGTTCCGCCGTGCGCCCACGGCTTCTAACTGGGGTGATGTGCTCTCCATTACTCACAGCTTTTATCCTGGCCTGTCCACGTGTGTGCGTCACCCATTGCAAACCGGTGTGGACGCCGGTGACGTCCGTGCTCGCGCCCGTCGGCCACGCCCCCCCGATGACCCGGCCGCCGTCATCTATTGCCAGAATAGCAAGGGGGCGCGGCCGGCCGGTGCGAGCCTGCAGACGCTGGGGACGCTGCACACGGGGACACATGTCAGGAAGCTGCTTTGATTAAACACAAATATGAAACAAGGGGATACAAAACATAGCACAGTAACAATATCTATAACTCATGATAAACACTTAAGCCAAATCCGGCACTTGGACAGTAATCTTTAGCATATCTGAATGTTCTGTTTTACATTGACAATGGCAAGTGCATTGTGATTATGTGTGCAGACCGCCCACAGTGGGCATATGTTATTTAGGTATCTAACCGGAGCAGATGGGAGAAAACCCCCATATGAGCCAGCTGATTATACTGGGAACCATTACAGACAGCATGTAGGGGATCTTATGGGTACAGGAGCTTAAATGTCGCGACATCCATCTTCTCATACAGGGCATTCCCACGGTGACATACACGTCTTCATTCTCCTTAAAGCCTTCACATTAAGCGTAAGTTCCTGAGCGCTTTCAACCTGCATGGGCCTCTCCAGAGTGCGGGGATAGGATCATCTCCGCTACCAACCCACAAACGTGCCGATGTGAACCTATATTGAAGGCTGTGAAAAAACTGAAAGAAAAAAGAACAATGCCCAACGTGCCTGACGAGAGTTCAGCCTCTTGGCAGAACCAATGTATTCGAGATTTTTGTGATCTGTATACACAGTTATAGGATGTAATGAACCCTCCAACCAGTGACGCCATTCATCAAATGCCAGTTTAACTGCTAATAATTCTCTGTTTCCTACATCATAATTTTGTTCCGCAGTACTGAATTTTCGCAAAAAATAGGCGCAAGGATGTAGGCGCTCAGGGTGACTGGAATATTGCGACAACACTGCACCTACTCCCAACTCAGAAGCGTCAACTTCTATAATAAAGGCTTTCCGAACATCCGGATGAATTAGCACAGGCGCCGAAGTAAAGGCTCGTTTTAAGGTCAGGAAGGCCTCACAGGCAGACGGAGACCAGTTAACCGAAAAAGCCCCCTTACGGGTAAGGTTGGTGAGAGGAGCTACAATATGGGAGAAGCCCTTGATGAAACGTCGATAAAATTCGCAAACCCGAGGAAACGTTGCAATTCTTTTAGAGTCTTGGGTTGAACCCAATCCTGTACCGCAGAAACTTTCTCCATGTCCATTTCGAGACCCTGACTGGAAATTACATATCCCAGGAAGGGAACAGTGGTGACCTCAAACATACATTTAGAAAGTTTTGCATATAAGTTGTTCTCTCTTAACTTAACATGGCGTCTGTGGTCCGCTAAAGAACTAAAAAAAATGAGAATATCATCCAAGTAGATGACCACAAATCTACCGAGATACTCCCTAAATACATCGTTAACAAAATCTTGAAAGACGGCTGGTGCATTACAAAGACCAAAGGGCATGACCAGGTACTCGTAGTGGCCGTCTTTCACGTTAAATGCAGTCTTCCACTCATCCCCCTGTCGGATGCGAATCAAATTGTACGCCCCTCTTAAATCCAATTTGGAAAAAATTTGGGCTCCTACAACTTGATTGAACAGATCCCCAATCAAGGGCAAGGGATATCTGTTCTTAACTGTAATCTTATTCAGGGCCCGATAATCTATGCACGGTCTCAGGCCACCATCCTTCTTTTCTACAAGAAAGAACCCGGCCCCCGCAGGTGAAGTAGAGGGACGAATACACCCCTTTTTTAGATTCTCGGTAATGTACTCCCTCAATGCTTGCTCCTCGGGCATGGTGAGGTTATAGATTTTCCCCCTAGGGGGAATCGTCCCAGGGAGCAAGTCAATAGGGCAGTCGTAGGACCGATGTGGAGGCAGAGAATCAGCAGAGCGTTCAGAGAACACATCGACCCAGTCCGCATATGGCTGAGGTAACCCCTGGGGTAGCACTTGAATACTTCTGAGGCCTGTAGATAAACAGTGACCCTTGCAGTGATCACTCCAGTTAGTCAACTCCCCAGCCTGCCAATCTAATACGGGGTTGTGGAGTTGCAACCAGGGGTATCCCAAGACCACTGGAGTTTCTGGACAGTCAAAAACAAAGAATTCTAAGAATTCAGAGTGGGAAGAGCCAACAATTAATCTAAGAGGTGGGGTCTTGGTGTTACTCGGTCCCCCCTGAATGGCCTTCCCATTAATAGCCAAAACCTGTAGGGATCTCTCAAGGGGAACTAAAGGAATACCTAAAATGGAAATCATGTTCCTTTTGTTCCAAAAAGTTACCCGCCGCACCACTGTCGATAAAGGCGGAAACTGTTTGCTTAGAGGAGCCCCAAAACAGGTCAATAGGCACTAGCATTTTATTTTGGCGAGAGTTGCAAACTGACTCACCTAGACCAGCACTCTCTTCCTGATCTAGGTGTGGGAGTTTTCCGCCGGCTTCCCCTTGTTTGGACAGGACCCAGCGAAATGTCCAGAGTTCCCGCAATACAGACATAAGCCCATGGATCGCCTACGCTGCTTTTCATCCTGAGATAAGCGGGTTCTCCCTAGCTGCATGGGTTCCTCCTGAGAGGGTGATGGTGTGCCTTCCCCACGGGCAACCGGGGAGTTAGGATTCTGGAAGGACCTGAGGGACGTGGGAGCCCTGGCTCTCTCCCTAGCCCTCTCTCTCAGACGTCGATCTACTTTAATGGAGACCTGCATTAGTTGGTCCAGGTCCGCTGGAGGGGGAAAATTGACCAGCGCATCCTTGATGACTTCCGACAGCCCCACCCTGAATTGACTACACAGAGCGGGGTCATTCCACCTAGATTCGACGGCCCAGCGGCGGAATTCTGCACTGTAATCCTCGGCCGAGTTCCGCCCTTGCTTTAAGGCCCGAAGCCTATTTTCTGCCGTGGATTGCTGATCTGGGTCAGCATAGAGGACACCCATGGCGGTGAAGAAGGCCGTGACCGATTGTAAGGCAGCATCATGAGGAGGCAGACTAAAGGCCCAGGACTGAGGGTCTCCTTGAAGTAGAGAAATAACAAGGCCCACACGCTGGGTCTCGGTGCCTGAGGAGACAGGTCTTAGTTTAAAATACAGTTGGCAGGCATTCTTGAAATTTGAGAATTTAGCTCGTTCTCCAAAAAATTTCTCGGGTAGCGGAATCTTTGGTTCTGAGACGTGAGGTGGTACAGAGGAAGCAGGTAATTGACGGGATTCCTGAGTGGCCACTCTTTGAGCGAGTTGGTTTATAGCCGTGGCCATAGCCTGCACCTGCTGTACCAGGTCATCCATTCTTGGGCCTGTGATAATGTCACGCTCGGGGTAACTCCAGCCCTTTTGATAAGCCCACAACCCCCAATCTCCGCAGCCAGCTTCACCTGTAGGAGCCCCCGCTTGCAGGAATATCTTCTGGAACAGGACGTGCTGTATACATATAATACCAATTCTACAGGTGAGTAATCACAGAATTGTATTTTTGTCCTGAAGTTTCCCGCCATTTTCCCAGCGAAATGTCTCAGGAAGATTTCATAGTGCGTCCTCTCTCCCTGTTTTAATGGTTTTGCAAAGTAAGAAGAAAAATCATTAATACCTTAGGACAGACACTGATTCAGAAGTAATAGATTCTATGTGGAGATTATAATTTGTGCTTGGTTCTATAAACAGACTGTGCTAACTATCCTGAATTTCAAAGTCTGAGGATACAGCGTCACACAATTACCATATCCCTAGCTGTCCCACACTATATTCTTAATTCCACTAAAATAGCACAAAGCTAACACAAAACCAAAACAACAAAATTAAATCATACAAACCAATATAAGACATAAAAACATTACTCATACAAAATAGATTCAATGTTTAAATTATATAGTGTTAAGCTTCAAGCAAAACTGTGCTATTCCCTCTGAATTTCAAAGTCTATGCGCCCAGCATACAACCTACACTTCACTGTGTACCTATGCTACTTATGCGCCATCCACTTATCTTAATTTCCTGAATAGCACAGGTTTTAATAAAACAAAACACACAAATAAAATGAAACAATGGGTGCCTGTTCACCAATGAAGGCGGAAATAGGATTTAAATTAATATTTGCTGCTCACTCATTCATTTTGACTTTATGCCCAAATTATCGCTGCAGTCATTGCTTCCAGGGCTCATTCACTTAGACCAAGTAGGGTTTGTCCCGCGGAGGTAGGCAAGGGACAACACCTACAAACTAATCACTCTTATATAGTATGTCTCCACAACAAGGATGCCCGCCTGTCTGCTCTCTTGTGATGCGGAAAAGGCATTTGACAGAGTAAACTGGACTTTTATGGCTGCTTCCTTAAAACAGGTTGGTGTTGGCCCAGGCCTCCTCTCAAAGATTCTTGCCCTGGATTCAGGGTGAACAGACTCCTGTCCGCTCCATTTCCTATAAGTAATGGCACGTGCCAGGGGTGTCCCGTCCCCTCTTCTTGATGTTCTTACAATGGAACATCTAGCCATACAAATAGCTGATCACCATTACAAGGCCCCCCTATTTGCAGATAACCTAATGTTACACCTAACGTCCCCACATACCACCTTTCCAGCTGTTCTGAGGGAGTTTGATCGTTTCAGTGCTGTGAGCAATTTCAAAATTCATTTCTCTTAAGTCAGAAGCACTTAACCTTTCGCTCTCAAGCCAAGAGGTGAGACAATTAGAGCCCAACTACCCCTTTAAATGGAAACCCCATGCCATTCACTATCTAGGCATTCAAATTCCCGCTAATCTTTTCAAGATCTATGTACTGAATTATTCCCCCCTCCATGCTAAAATTGGGGCAGACCTGAACTCGTATGCAAAGAGGGCGATCTCCTGGTTTGGCAGAATCAACAGCTTAAAAATGGAAATATTGCCTAAAATCCTATACGTTTTTTAAACAGCTCCTATAAAACTTCCAAGTAGCTTCTTTTACAGTAGCTTCTTTTCTGCATTTTCTAAATTTGTCTGGGGAGTTGCTAGACGACTGTCGACCCTTTCCAGGAGTAAAAGAGAGGGGGAGTGGGCCTTCCTGACCTAAAGGCCAACCACACAGCTGCAATCCTCCAGAGGGTGGTGGACTGGACACACAGGGCAAAAGACAAGCTATGGGTACAACTAGAAAAGTCACTTTCCGCATTCAGTCCCACCAATATTGCATGGGCCGCCCCCTTGTCAAGGTCAAAAAAAGAAACCATGCCGTTTCTTATGCAACACTTTCTAAAAACCTGGCACCCCCTTCAGAATAAGCATAAGTTGATGCGCCCCTAACACCGATATTCGGCAACCCGATGTTTGAACCAGGGCTTCTTTTCAAAAATGTCCAAATCTGGGAAGCATTGACTGACATTACAGTGGGGCAGATGCTGAGTAACGGGAGGGCGCCCTTGTTGGAGGACTTGAGAGGGAGGGTGGGGGGCAGGCGCGTGTCATGGCTTTTGCATAGACAGTTCCACACATTCATTACTACCAGTAATATAGTTGAGGCAGCACAGAGCCCAGCTACGGAGCTTGAGTCATTGATCACCCAGGAAAACCCAATCAGTCTTACCAGTAATAGTATCTCAGTTAGTCATCTAGGATGGCTTATCCACCACTTCCTCTCCTAGACAGGAAACAGAAAAACCGAAAAAGCATTAAAGGCCTGCCCCTTCCCCTCGGCCCTCAGTGTTTTAGGAAAGTATTCAGGAAATAACCAAGAGATCCAAAGGGGAGAAAAAAATACCTATGCTACCAAGCCCAAAAAGGATGAAACTTAGAGGAGGGGTTTAGGACGCCTTCCTGGAGGACTAATGAAAAAAACGTTACAGGTAAGACTAACTGGAGTTTTCCCCAAGCATCCACTAGGACAGCTTAGCCTCAAAAAGCAAGTAATCATCAAACGTCCTTCCTGAGGGTGGGCAACCTGTAGCTCCTTAATTTCAATATTCTGCTCATCACAAGCCCCTAGATCCACTTTGTAGTGCTTCAGGAAAATGTGGAGAGATGACCAGGTGGTGGCCTTGCAGATTTCTACCAGTGAAATGCCGCCATTGTATACACAAGAAGTTGAGACTGCCCTTGTACAATGAGACCTAATACCTACTGGGTGCTCATGCTAGTTTGCTCTGGGTGGCGATGACACATTTTTATTGAAAAAAACATGTCAGCAATTGCAGCATAGCTTTTTCTTCAATGAAAAAGAATGTTAGCTAGTGAAGCAATTCTCTCCAGCTCAAAGTCTTATGGTTTGAGCATGCAGGCACACAAGACCCGTTCTTGCACAATATCCTTGCGCAAAACACTGCCTGAATCACATGGGTTTACACTTTTTGAGAGAATTTACATCTCGCACCAAGCAGAAATTCACTAAAAAATATTTATTGCACAAAAAGGGGTGGAAATCAGTTATTCTCATGGAAAAAAACGTGCATGAATGCGTTGGCAAATCGATCCTTATGTGGCATTGTTGGTTGGAGGGGCCCCCTTATGTTTGGCTGTATGGGGTTTTGTATTTTAATACACATTATATATCCTATAAAATGGGAGACGTGTAATAGCATTGTCCTGTGGTTAAATTAATTATTAGCGATTAGGGATTGAGCTAATTGATGGGCAAATATTCCAGGGCTTTGGTAGCTTGTTATACTACTCACAACATGTTGCTGTTGAGAAGTACACATACTCCTTTATGTTAAACAGCATGGTCGCTCCGTGGAGATGTTTTAGGACATTTTAATTATCTTAGCTGATATAGGCCGAGTGGCACTGATGGTGTAGTATTGCTTACTTATGGTGTGTCTGGATTGTCCCTCCTCTTTTTATTTGAAGATGCAGATAATGAGTTCATGCAACTTATTTCCTTAAAGGAGCACTATCACGAAATTGTGTAATATTAAAAACTCATATAATGTTGGCTAATGAGAGGAGGGGTCACTTATAACCCCAAACTGAATAAAACTCCTGCTGAGCTTGTGGTTTTCTTCTCCTGGTAGGAATAAAATCCAGGGGTGACAGGTTTAGTGTATTAGGGGTGACAGAACCTGTCACCGGATTTCCTCTTCCTTCCATTAATAAACATAAAAAACAAGCCTGGCTGTATATTTCTAGATGCCGGCCGGTTGTATAAGTGACCTCTCCTCCCGCCATCCAGCATAACTATATAGATTTTTATTTTTGGCCAATTTTTTTGCGATAGTGCTCCTTAATATTCCAGGTACCAGTCATAAATCATAAAATGATGTTCTGCATTTGGCATGAAACAGTTGGAATACGAATTGTTGCTGTAATTGCCACAAAAGTTGGGGACTATCCCAGTCCCTGCACTGTGTGAAACCCCTCCCCCCCCCCCCGATGTCCCACCTTTCCCAGGTCATCACATGCGCAGGCTCTCGTCCAGAGCAGTTTGCCATGCATATTTAATGCTCTGCAAATGGCTTAGTTTATGGCATTTGGGAGCATGAGCGGCCACATGCCCAGCAGTAGGCATGCTCCCGTCCCCAGCCTATCTGAATGAGATACACACATATACAGGCAGTTTACTATTTGATAAGGCGGGCTGCCTCATAGCCAGGGGAAAGAGCCAGGTTGGGGGATTACATTAAGTCTGGACTTTACCTGATGACATTTATATTAAGAGAACCATACTCCAAGAAACCTCCTCATTCCTGCTGTCAGCATTTTGCTTCCCTCCTGCATTGTGTAAGTACATGTGTAAAAAAATGAACTTTTTTTTTTTTTTAAAGCGATTCTGAAAAGTGAAAAGCTAAGTCTATCCTGTGGTCCTAGGAGATGTGAGGTGCTGTTTTTGTGAAGAGCTATGAGAGGCCCAAGCAAGACTGAAGATATAATGTTCAAAATGGGCGCTACCTTCCTCTCCCAGCATCTCAGCCATGCTGCTGTCTGGACTCAACTGACCTAGCAGCAGGTGGCCTGCAAATGCATGAGCTGCCATTTTGTTTCTAAAATTTACAACAGCAGGAGTTAGAAAAAGGTAAAATAATTTTTATATGCAGCAAACTAAATTGCCCGGGAGAGGGGTGCATATGAGCACTGTTTGAGTCATTTTTGCTTGTTGGTCCGCTTTAATGTTAAAGAGCAACTTTGGAGGCCCTGGAGTCTAAAAGATCTCCCGAGTTCAAGTCCTTGGGGAAACCCAAATTGGGATGCCCCAGAACGCTCACCCTCTCTCGGAGCCCTGTTTGCTTCTGTGCATTCCAGCCGCATCCCCGCTCACCCCTAGCTGCGCACGTGTGCACCCGACCTTCCTGACTGGGAGGCACGATCACACCGCAGCTGCCAGGTGGGCAGGGAATGTGGGTGGCAGCACCGCTCGGCTGCATAGCCGTCCAGGCAGCTTAGCCGCCCTCGGCACCGAAGAGAGCGCTGATTGGCTGAGCAAGCCAATGAGCCAATCAGTGCACTCGCTCTCGTCTGATTCTGCGCCGTGGGAGCGGAAGGAAGGTGAGTGAAGTGGCTACACAAAGCGGGGCATCCCGCAGCAGAGAGGGATAAAGCACAGGAAATGTGTGTTGTTCCTCTTTAATCCTGTTTACACAGCAACTGCCTTTTCAGGACATTGTAATCATAGCATGCTAATGCTGGCCACATGTCCTTAAAGTGGACCAACACCCTCCCGTGATTGGCCCGGGAATCTATAAGATTCCCGGACCGATCAGCCCCCTGACTGCGGGGCACCCCGATCTGTGTGACACCCCCCAGAAACCTCTAAATCCCTACCTGATCCTCGTTCCAGCCACGCCCGCCGCCGCCTCCCGCGCGTCCCTCTAGCAGGACGCGCACCCGCGCTGGCCGTTTGTGAATGGCCGGCGCGGGCGCGCGCCCTGTAAGAGTGACGCGCTGGAGGCGGCGGGCGCGCTCTCTTGTCCGCCGCTGCCTCCCGCTTGTCCGTCGGCGGGGATTGGCAGCAGCGGTCATGTGGGAGCGGGGAGAGGTGAGTTTTTGGGGCTTTCTGGGGGGTTTCACACTGCCGAAGTGGACCAAAACCCAGGATAGTCAAAATCCTGGGTGCTGGTCCACTTTAAAGGAGCTGGATTACAAAATCACCTAATCCATGTAAACATGCTAGACAGTGAGAGGGAGGGAACCACAAATAAAGCAAATAAACCCCAAGCTGGTGGGTTTCTTCTCCTGGTAGAAATAAAGTCCAGGGGTTAGCATACCATTCCACTTTTACATGGGTTATCGGTTCTTTTCCAGTGTCTGTTGCCTGAGCCAGCCACGGGGGGGCAGCAGCATTAACCACTCTAAATATCTGGCAAAACCATTGTATAATTGGGTAAAAAATCTACATCGGAATAGCAATAAGCTGCTTTTTCAGCACAGGCTAGCTTACTGGACCCCTGTAAGCCATCTCCAATGTCAAAGCAGAAAGGTACATTCAAAAGCTGTCACCCCTGAATCTTCTTCATTTTTCATTCTTTTTCGATGCGTGATGTATAAATAACCTTTTTAACGTCTTAATCAGCATATTTATGTGGATTTTCATTATTGGACATTTTTCTTTGTGACAGTGCTACTTTGAAGGGGTTGTCCAGGCTTAAACAAGGGACTCACCTTTTGTCCCCCCACAGCTCCTCTGTGCAGGTCCAGGAGCCCCTGTTTCCATCCCCACATGCTTACTCCTTTCCTTGCAATTCTAGTGACTGGAATAGGCTTGTTAGAGGGTGTAAAACCAATCTAATGAACTTACACAGTGCAGCAGAAAAAAATCCAGGTATGCATCAGCAGCTAAAACATTGTTTTATTATTTTAATTAAAAATATCCAGCAAGAACAAATACAGGATGTAAAGGCCAGCCAAACCAAATAGCGCAGTTATGCGTTTCTGGGTCAAAATAACCTCCTAGTCATGCATGCGCTACCAAAGACATCCTTTGTTTGGCCTTTGACCCTTTATTTGTTCCTGCTGGATACTTTTAATTTAAACAATAAAACAAAGTTTTATCTGATGCTGGATACCTTTGGATTGTTTGCAGCACTGTACAGAGGGGCTGCTTGGAAGAAGAAACGCCACAACACGGGTGAGTGAGTTTTCTTTTTTCCAAAATCTGGCTTAGCACCAGGGGAGTCGTGGGTGGATGGTGTGGGTTTTGAGGGGATTGTAGGATTTTAAAAAAATAGTAATACTCCACATGCTCTGAAGACAGCTGATCTAGTGCTGCATTGTCTACAGCAACACTTGACAGTGATCCCACGCTATGTGGCATGCCTCTAGTAACTGATGGCTGATGTGGGTACGCACAAAGGGGAAGGCCAGCATGGAAAATGGTGAGTATACCAGACAAGCTGGGGGGTATCACACCCAGGGGGTAGGAATCAAGCAGCCCTGGGTTTTGGTCCACTTAAATTAGCCTGCTTTCTGTTTGCACCATGCTGGCTATAGAACTTGCTTTCTTTTGTTGACTTATTTTTCAGGGTCCCCACAAGGAACTAACTTCTGTAGGGACATTGAAACATACATGGAAGAGTCATCATCTGCTGCTGAGGAGGCCCTGCAGAAGGGAAGAGTTCCTTGGGAATTTTGACAAATATAAAGTAGGCTGAATGAAAGCTGGATGAAAGATGCAGCTCCTGACAGCCAACAGTGGGAGAGCAAGAAGTGCGCTAATTTAACCCTTTGCCTGGACTGTGCCTTTAATATGCACTGCTAGGAAACCTGAACTCCAGGTTTACACACCGCACAGGGGAGTAAAAACAAAACTCAGGGTAGTGAAAATACAGGGGTTTATCTTAAAAGTGGACCAAGACCCACCATGTTTGGGATTCCCAGGCCGATCGATTCCCCTCCCCCGGGGCATACAAAATTGAGATGCCCCACTGTGTGAAACCCCCCAGGTCGCCCCATACACTTACCTTGTCTCCCGGTCCAACGACGCATGCGAAAGCTGCATCTAACAGACATTTGTGAATGGCCGGTGCGGGCACGCTCCCTGTTAGAGGGTAGTGGGGGATGAGGCCATCGGCGTGCTTGGAGCCACTGGCCTTAGCCGAAGGCTTTGACATCGAGACGTCAGCGGATCCTAGCGCACTGATTGGATGAGCGGCCGTGCGTGCACCGTAGGACTGGGAAGAGGCGAGTTGGCTTAGGCGTTCTGGGGGCTTGTGATTCAGCGTCCCTCCACTCGTGCTGCCTGCGAGGCGCCTGCCCGTCCCTCTTTGCAGCGGGTTGGCGCCTCCCGCACTGTACACAGGTGATCTATTAGGCAGCAGCCGATCAAGAGGCCGATCGGCTGCTGCTTAAGTGATCTCCTGTGTACAGTGCAGAAGTTGCCAACCCGCTGCAAAGAGGGACAGGCAGGCGCCCGGCAATGAAGAAGAGCTCAACCAGGGGAGGAGAAGGAGGTAGGCTCCGACGCCATCTTGCCTGGGTGGAGTGGCGGGACTCATAAGTGCCCTGACTGGAAGCCATCCTCGGGCTGCTGCTAAGCTTAAGGTGGACCAAAACCCAGGATTTTAACTATCCTTGGTTTTGGTCCACTTTCCCGGGGGGCTATGTGAAACCCCCCAGATCTCCTGGTTCAACTCACCTCACCGCGGTCCTACGCCGCATGCACGGCCGCTCGTCCAATCAGTGCGCTCGGAGCCCCTGAGGTATGCACGTCCTAGCTCATCGGCTCCGAGCGCGGTGGCGGCCGCATCTCGCGCTTCCCTATAACAGGGAGCGCGTCCGCACCGACCATTCTAGAGAGAAGCGCAAGATTCGGCTGTGGCCCGTGCATGCGCCGTTGGACCGGAAATGAGGTAAGTGTAGCGGGTGCCCTGGGGGGTTTCACACAGCGGGGCATCCTGATTTTGGATCGACACGGGAATCTATATCCAGCAGGGTTTTGGTCCACTTTAAGGGGAAGGAGAGGAAGGGAAGTGGGGCTGCATTTGCTCTGCCCAGTGTGGTGGAAGAGTAAGGTGCTGACATCTGTGGGGCGATATCCCCCCTTTTTATTTTGTTCACCATTGTTTTGGGAAATTTTATTTAATAAACTACATTATTTTTGTAAGGCAACCTCACTTTTTCATTGTTAAACTATAACATATACTCGTACCAGCTTGTCTAAACAATACTATTTACTGCTTTTTTATAAAGAAATACAATTAATATTATGCAGAATTGAGTTCAGCCTGTTGGCCTGGCCCTCCAAAATATTTTTAGTTTCTCATGTGGCCCCATGGAAAAAATAATTGCCCACCCCTGCTATAGGAGATCCTCTCCACCTTAGGGATATTGGTCACAACTTGAATTCAAGGCTTCCAGTGGTTCCACTGGTCTAAGCATCAAATCAGTGAATGTCCAGGGACAAAACTCCCAACAGGGTTCAACACTTCCGCCCCCCCCTGCTCTCCTGACGCTGAGGCAGTGCATAGGACAGGGAATGTGCTCTGGTTGGCATGAGCGGCTGGCAGAAAGATGCCAGCACTGAGCGGCTGGATTTCAGCCAACCTGCCCTGCCTCAAAACCATGACGCCTGGCTAAACTGGGCCTTTAAGTTTATCTGACCTGTTAGCTTATCAAACCCTGAACTTCCAGCACTGGTCTGCTTATTACCTCCTTCTTTTACATCCCTACCTGAACTAAGGGCCTCTCCATGTGGTGCCTTTGGAATAAAAATGGCTGTCTGAGTGGGACGCTCCTAGTTCAGTTAGGTTCTCTCCCTTCATTCAACTCTGACCCTGTTCTCCATTATTTCCCGGACCAAGACCCCTCCACATTGCACCTGAATGGAATGGCTGCCATGGCAGGGAGGTTTCCAAAACCGGAAGTTCTCTTCTCTATTCCTAACTGCTTTTCATGCCGTCATGAGCTCAGAAACCCCCCCCCCCCCCAAGCCATGTGGCGCCTTGGAATTGGACTCCTGGGACTGTGATGGCTCTTTTCTGTTCCTCTTTTTCTATTTAATTATTCAATTCCTTATTGTGCCAATGTTGGAGTTGTATTGCTAAATGTTTTGTTCCCTACACGAAATACTGAGCCCCTCCCCTTGCCACATCCCAAACTGAGATGCCCCAATGTAACAGACCAAATTCTCGGGTTTTGGTTGTTTCTTTAAAATGGACCTCCAGTCACATTAACCCCCAAATGACTGAAGGATGCTTGCTGCATGTAGTACTATAAGGCAGTGGCGTCTTTGCCACTGTATAACCCATGCAATTGCATGGCCCCCCCCCAGAACTCTGCAGAGTGCACACTGAAAGCCAGAGCCATGTCTTACCATAAACCTGGGGATGCTGGCAGTGCAGAGGCTACATGAAAAGAACCCTGCTTTAGATATGGCTCAGTGTTCTGAGCAGTGAAGACACAGAGAGGCTGTTCCTGCCTGGTGCACACACAGGGCATCCCAAATCAGGACGCTCCTAACAAGTGGAACAAAACACACATATTGAAAATCTTTAATATTGTATTATGTTATATAGAGATGCCTTTGATTTGGGCCTCAGACACAACTTTGCATGAGGCTCCAGAAATAATAAGCCCGCCCCTGACTATAGGAAGCAATACCTCCCAACCGTGCCTGATTAGGAGGGACTGTCCCTCTTTTGAGTACATGTCCTTGATTGTTCCCATTAGTTTCTTTTCGGGGTGTAACATGCAGATCTGCAACAATAAATGATTCATTCTCCTATTCATAGTGTTTATATTGTTGTAGCTGTTATCTCCTATCCATCCCTCAATAAGGGGCGTGGCTTAAAAAACTGCCCTCTTTCCCACCCTGAAAACTTGGAAGGTACAGAAGATCGGGCATAGTAGTCACCTAACCATTGCTCCAGTGCCACGCTGGCCAATGTAGGAATGAGCTTCGGAGGCTTTCTGCAGATATAGCAGGAGCGGGATTGAGCGGCCTATGGGGGAAATAAGGAGTTAATCTGCTACACACTATCCAGGTCCTCTTTAGTGTGCATAAGATCAGGATGTGCCAGAACCGACCACCAACCCGCTACAGCGATACAGACGCAGGCGGATGACGGCGCGCACACTAACGTGTAACTTCCACGTCGCCAGTGCGGATGAATGGGAGGCGTGGTCTGTACAAAATGGGCGGGGCCAATCCCCATCCTAAGCTCTCTGTGGCTCCCTTTCATAATGTATGCACAGCCCCTCCCACCACAGGAAAAGCCACCAATCCGCGTTCTGGGGGAAGTAAGCAGGTCCGGGAAGGCATTGCGCTGCGCTGAGGGTTACTACACACAGGAGAGAGCGGCGGCGGTGCACAGAGCAGGTAGGTGAGCTCCAGGGAACAATCGCTATTTACATGGCAGCTAAGCAGGGAGAGGTGCCCACTGGGCTTGTAACATATATGTCCATATATACACATATATATAGTATGTCTGTGTGTACACCACGCTGGTGTGGGGCGAGGAGCTGACACTCTAAGGTGCTGAACATGGGTGGCAAGATGTAGGTAGGTGAATGAACCCCAGATATGTTGCTATTGTGTTCCTTATTATTTCTGCTATTCCTGATCATTAGCCTGTCCATTTATGTTACCTCTATATGACAGGCAAAGACAAGATTCCTGTCTGATTCTTGTTACCGTTTCCCCTCAAAACCTTCCACTGTAACTGATGTATTATTTAGCAGCATTGGCTAAATCAAGCAGCAGTAATGACCTCCCCAGGTGAGAATACTGCCAGTAACATTTTAGCTACTAGATGACAGAATTGTGATCCCACCCCCCAAGAGGTTGAATTAATGAAGAAAGGGTCAAACCTATTGTATCTGCTTTAGCCAATCAGATGATAAACAAGCCGGTTAGTCTCTGACATTGACACCAAACACACCACTTTGGTGTACGTTGCTAAGGTAAACAAACTGTTGCTAGGGAAAACAGTTTTCTTTTATAACACAGAGTTGCAAACACATAGAAAAGAAAAACGTTACTTCCTTGAGGACATCATTGTGGCACATGAAAATGGAATTTGTAAAAAATGCCATCGGAAGTGGAATTACCCTTCAAGCTGACTCTAATGCATGCTGCTACCCCCAGTCACATGGCTGAATAATAGAAGGAGCATGTACCCAGAATGACCACGATGAAGCCGTTTCACATCAAGGTGGTCAGCTCAATAGCTGGTAGAGGAGCATTCACAGAGCCCAACAAAAAAAACACAAGAATATTGCATTTTAAGGGGCACAAGGCTGTAATTCCTCTTTAAATTGGTTCTAAAGAATAAGGCTGCCTTGTAGTGTATAATAGGTGTCCCACAATGTAAAAAAAATGTACACCCATTCACTCCTCAGGCACTATGAAGCAGACTTTAGGACTGCTTTAAAGCGGACCAAAACCCACTAAATACATTTGGCCAAAGCCCCTTCCAATGTTGTCCTTGTTAGGGTGTAGAGCTAGAAATGGGTATTTTTGCTTTTCGAATAGTCTAAAAACCCTGATTTTTTTTCTGTTCCTCTCTGTAAGATGGCAGGTGATCAGTCATTGCATAAGTGTGGCAATGACATCATTGCCACACACAACCGCGACAATGAATGGAGGAGGCGGAGCTTTACAACTTAAAGTGGACCAACACCCAGGATTTTGACTATCCTGGGTGTTGGTCCACTTAGGTGGGGCACCCCGATCGGGGGTGCCCCGCTGTGTGAAACCCCCCCGATCGCCGCAAAAACTCACCTCTCCCCGCTCCCACGTGACCTCGTCCGGCCAATGACAGCGCTCAGAGCCGCTCTGGTATGCGCGTCCAAAGCCGCTTGGACGCGCATACCAGAGCGCTGTCATTGGCTGCGTCTCTCGCTTCCCTCTAACAGGGAGCGCGCCTGCGCCGGCCATTCACAAAACGGCCGGCGCGGGAGCGCGCCCTGCTAGAGGGAAGCGAGAGACGCGGCCACGTCTCGCGCATGCGCCGTTGGATCGCCGGTAAGGTAAGGATTGTGGGCCTCCTGGGGGGGTTCCTCCCCGCGGGACATCCCGATTTCGGATGCCCCGCGGGGAGGGATCTGATCGGTCCGGGAATCTTATAGATTCCCGGGCCGATCCCCCCTGGGTGTTGGTCCACTTTAAACAGGCACCATTATCTGGGATTAGAATGAAGCAGGAGCAGAGAAAGTTGGCAAAAGGTACTCTTCATGGGGGGAGCAATTTAGGGGATGCTACGGTAGTTAAAAAAAAAATGTGGGTTTTGGTCCACTTTAAGTGGTGGTTTCTGCAAACAGGATATGAGGCTATATCTCAAGTTCCAGTCTAGTTGTTTGGCTGGAGCTGAGCTTTAACATGTGCTAGAAAGAAGTCTAGTCAGTCTGCTTGATGGCTGGAGTACATTTGTGTAATGAGAATATGTTAATGGTAGTTAGGTGTCTTGGCTGATACTAAGCTTTTCAAATTAACAGCCGTTGCTTAGATTTTAGCATTTAAATCAGTTTTGTGTTATGTTTCAAGTACCAAGCAAATGATGACTGTCAAACTGACCAATCGACTGCAGGTGACAAAAGGTGAGTACCTTTCTGTTTTGTTTTTTATTTAGGTGATCAATTCCAACTAAGTGGGTTAAATTAGCCTGCTTGCCCTATGCTTGTTGTCATGGGTTGGATCCTTAATTCAGCAGCATCGGTTCATCGCCGCTGCCCTGGCCTTTGTCCTCTAGTCTGGCACTTCTGCAGCCACCTTTTTTGGGCTCCCTTCCCCAAGGCCCTTGCTGGAGCAGAAGAACCCCAAGAAGGTGGCTACAGCGATCACCAGCTGCTGCGGGGGCCCATGCCCATAGCTCCTTCCGCTGCCCCCGAGCGACTAGAGCAGGGTGTGCCAGAACCGGCCACCAGCCTGCTACAGCGATACAGACGCAGGCGGATGACGGTGCGCACACTACCGTGTAACTTCCACGTCGCCAGTGCGGATGAATGGGAGGCGTGGTCTGTACAAAATGGGCAGGGGCAACCCCCATCCTAAGCTCTCTGTGGCTCCCTTTCATAATGTATGCACAGCCCCTCCCACCACAGGAAAAGCCACCAATCCGCGTTCTGGGGGAAGTAAGCAGGTCCGGGAAGGCATTGCGCTGCGCTGAGGGTTACTACACACAGGAGAGAGCGGCGGCGGTGCACAGAGCAGGTAGGTGAGCTCCAGGGAACAATCGCTATTTACATGGCAGCTAAGCAGGGAGAGGTGCCCACTGGGCTTGTAACATATATGTCCATACACACACATATATATAGTATGTCTGTGTGTACACCACGCTGGTGTGGGGCGAGGAGCTGACACTCTAAGGTGCTGAACATGGGTGGGAAGATGTAGGTGGGTGATGATTCCATGTCCAGTTATGTTACCTCTTTATGACAGGCAGACAATATTCCTGTCTGATTCTTGTTAGCGTGTCCCATCAAAATCCTTCCACTGTAACCGATGCATTCATTAGCAGCATTGACTAAATCAAGCAGCAGTAATGACCTCCCCAGGTGAGAATGCTGCCAGTAACCCTTTAGCTACTGGATCACAAAATGGTACCCCCCCCCCCACCAAGAGGTTGAATTAATGGAAAAAGGGTCAAACCTGCTGTATCTGCTTTAGCCAATCAGATGATAAGCAAGCCGGGAAGTCACTGGCACTAAACACACCACTTTGGTGTACGTTGCTAAGGTAAACAAACTGTTGCTAGGGAAAACAATTTTCCTTTATAACACAGAGTTGCAAACACATAGAAAAGAAAAATGTTACTTCCTTGAGGACATTATTGTGGCACACAAAAATGGAATCTTTAAAAAATGCCATCGAAAGTGGAATTACCCTTTAAGCCAACTGTAATGCACGCTCCTATCCCCAGTCACCTGGCATGGGGCTGCCTGGCTGAATAATAGAAGGAGCAGCTACCCAGAATGACCACAATGAAGCCATTTCACATCAAGGTGGTCAGTCTGGGTGCTCAATAGCTGGTAGAGGAGGAATCTCGGAGCTCAACAAAAACAAGACACAAGAACAATGCATTTTAAGGGGCACAGGGTTGTAATTCATCTTTAAATTGGTTCTAAAGTCTAAGGCTGCCTTGTAGTGTATAATAGGTGTCCCACAATGTAAAATAAAACATTTGTGTAATGAGAGATGTTAATGGTAGTCAGTCATCTTGGCTGATACTAAGCTTTTCAGATTAACTAATTAAATAAACTCTTTCTCGTGATATATATATATATATATATATATTTCTTTTATCCTTCTTTTTAAGGCAGGTTGGTTAGGATATTGGCTGTTACATTTACATTTCTTTAATTTCCTTTAACTGTGTTTTTCATGATGGGGACACAGTTAGAGGAAGTGTCTGCTGATTGGAATTAGCTGATTCATCATAGCAGGCTGTGATAATGTAACTGTCAGAGGCAGGTTGCCTGACATGTCATTGTTAAGCAGCACTGCCCTGTGACCTTTGAAATAATAGGTCGGAAATTCTATGGATAATACCGGTTCCTCCAGATCGGCTAGTGGGTGGGCTCACACCATATCTGCATTCGTGTGTCATTCCACCTGGATTGCCCCACCCGCATTAGTGACGTCTGGAGAATATGTGGCACGTCTGCTTGTTCATTTGAACTGTTAATAGAATACGTTTTCCTGGCTATTTAAAGTAAAAACACCACCAACCATAAAACTAGGGTAAACCCCTCATCCTTTTAAAGAAGACCTCCCTCCATCTTAAATGCATACATCATAGTAACACCATTTTAACAAAAACACTTTCTGTTTAAAATGCTGTATTATGGAGGTAAAAGAGTCATGGGTGGGGCGTTGGAATGAGGAGCAGCTACACCTAATAATAATAATGTTGGTAGTATGTGACTATCATCATGCAGATATCCCTCTCTCAACCTTGCTAATTCACCAGCTGTCGTGGAACTACAAGCCCTGCATTCTGTATAGTTATATAAGAGACTCAGGCTGGGAGAGGCTGTGATATCTGTAATACTGGAAATGCAGGAAGTGTACCCTTCCCTTGCATGTGTCTCCCCCCATAACTATGAATGCCAGTATTTATTGGTGTCTGTAGTTCCTGGACATCATGGAAAGCAATGTCTGCAGAACTTGGAATAAAGAAATCTGCAACTTTCTGTGATGGAGAAGGGCAGTAATCTGCTGAGTTAGGCTGGCAGCAGAGCATCTGTGGGGAATAGGTAAGTATTTTCAATAGAGCAGGGTGCTGGCAAACATTCGGAGGCTTCGCTAAAGCCCGTCTATGTCCATTTTAAACCAGAGATTGTGTTGCTATATTATTTTATGTGTGTTGTATATTATGAATAGTCCTCATCTAAAAACTGACAAATATACTAAATGAATGCTTTGTTTCGGGTGTAAAGATCATATGCCCTATGCAGGACAGAGGCCCTTGCTCTCAATATGGAAGTAATTACACAGCATTCGCAAAACGCTACTGTAAATCTAAAACAAATGAAAACCAGTGGGGGTCTGCTAACATCTGTGATGGCACATTAGTATCAGTTTCTTTTAAAGGGACAGTCCAGGCAATGGCAATAATTAGGCAGCAAGGAGCTCATCTGAAACATGTCTCATGTGCTTCTCCTCTATTTCCTGCAGATCCCTGTAGGTGCTGTAGCGGGGCGCCAACGTTTGCCCCTCCTTTCATTTCCGGTGCTCCATGACCATTTCCATATGTGGTGGCACAGCCGCGCCAGCACTTGCCGAGTACTGGAGGACAGGGGCAGGCATGTAACCTCATTTGGAGGTGGTCATGGAGGAATGGAATTAGGAGGGGCAAACTTTAGAGACCTGCTACAGCACACTGCAGAAAATAGAGGAGAGCCACATGGGACAGGCTTCAGGTGAGCTCCTTGCTGCCTCATCATTGTCATTGCCTGACCTGATCTGTCATTGCCATTGCCTGACCTGACCTGTCATTGCCTGACCTGACCTGTCATTGCCTGACCTGACCTGTCATTGCCTGACCTGACCTGTCATTGCCTGACCTGACCTGTCATTGCCTGACCTGACCTGTCATTGCCTGACCTGATCTGTCATTGCCTGATCTGTCATTGCCATTGCCTGACCTGACCTGTCATTGCCATTGCCTGACCTGACCTGTCATTGCCATTGCCTGACCTGACCTGTCATTGCCATTGCCTGACCTGACCTGTCATTGCCTGACCTGACCTGTCATTGCCTGACCTGACCTGTCATTGCCTGACCTGACCTGTCATTGCCTGACCTGACCTGTCATTGCCTGACCTGACCTGTCATTGTCTTTGCCTGACCTGACCTGTCATTGTCTTTGCCTGACCTGACCTGTCATTGTCTTTGCCTGACCTGACCTGTCATTGTCTTTGCCTGACCTGTCATTGTCTTTGCCTGACCTGACCTGTCATTGTCTTTGCCTGACCTGACCTGTCATTGCCTGACCTGACCTGTCATTGTCTTTGCCTGACCTGACCTGTCATTGTCTTTGCCTGACCTGACCTGTCATTGTCTTTGCCTGACCTGACCTGTCATTGTCTTTGCCTGACCTGACCTGTCATTGCCATTGCCTGACCTGACCTGTCATTGCCATTGCCTGACCTGTCATTGTCATTGCCTGACCTGATCTGTCATTGCCTGACCTGTCCCAGAGAAAAGCCAGCAGACATCCCTCGAATCTTTTCGATTCCAGGGCAGCCGCTGCTGGATTTTGTTCTGCTTCAAGCTCTAGCAACATCAGGTTTTTTCTACCTTAAGAGCACAGGGGGTTACTAATTGTTATTTAGTCTAATATTTAGAAAGCACTGTACTTTGTGTATCTGCGGTGATGTTTCAGTGGACTACGTGCAGATGAAATAAGCCAAGTTTTTCCCCCCCCCCCAACTATGTGGCATGATTTCCCCCTGGTCCAGCACCTCCTGTGCTTTCAGGGGGAACACTACTTGCTTTGTGCAGTTTATGACTTGATGTCCAGGAGTGAGAGCAAGACTCATGTTTCTAATTAAACTTTACTGCCAGCATCCCAAATCAGAGCCTGTATTCCGCTAGCTTCTCATGCTTTATAGAACATTCTATATTGTGTTTTTTTTCAGATCCAGGCGTGCTGTACAATGACTAAGAAGGTGTTGGTTACAGGAGGTGCTGGCTATATTGGCAGCCACTGTGTCTTGGAACTAATTGAAGCTGGATATGAACCGATAGTCATTGATAATTTCCACAATGCTATTAGAGGTAAAGTAAACTGTTGGCACTATATTATTATTTATTATTATTATTTTATGTACTTTTGAAATGTTAGTTGCAGAGTATGAGATTGATAGGGCAGCAGGACATCTAACCCCCCTCTGGGCTACTCACTTGCAAATACTCTTCTACCAGCCCTCTTTTTCTCCTGGGTGCTCATCCAATGGTATGTGACGGTTAGTGTGTCCCATTGCACCTGGAACTGGATAGCATGCTACCATAATGAAACATGGCAGGATTTGCCACTAATAGGGTGACTGGATGCCCAAAGTTCTGTTGTAAAAACTCCCTTTCTCCACTAACAAATGTTGGCAACAATGTCTGGGACAATGCCCGGTGGGCCACACTGCTTTGGGGCCAGTTGGGCTGCTTTTAACACCCACATTCAATCCCTGCCCCCTTAGTCTCCCTCTCAGCCCCCTGTACTGTACCCATAAGCCAAATAACCTCAGCCCCCAATGCTATAGCCCCAACATCATGGTGGGAGGGGGGGCCTCAGCAGGGATGTCACAGGCAGGCCAGGGGCTGGTAAAATATAGGGCTGATAACAGTCCGCCACTGCATGTCCCTTTAAAGGATCATTGGTAGAACAATCCATGGGGTTTTGAGTGAGTATAGGGTCACGTTCAAGAAAACAACATGGTAGTTGACTAATTTCCAAATCTCTTCTTAGGCATATGGTTCCCCCAGTTAGTTAGGCCTTAATAACAAGCACGCCAACAATCAATGAACAAATCTAATAAACCGAAAAGGCTGTGTGGGGAGAATAAACTGAGCAGGGGAACAACTTACTTATCATGGTGAAAGCTGGCATCTCAACAAGACACAGTTAGCCAAAAAGAAGATCAGCAGAAATCTGCTGATCTAAAAGTAGTAAAATGAATGCAACTGAAGCCATTCCATTGAGGGGGGAGGGGCTAAGCCAAAGCCCAGTGACACTGAACAGGAATAATAAAGAACTTTATACTATAAAAATAAAAGTCTGCACAATGTTCCCAGAAGGTTTGTGAATACATTTTGACAAATAAAGTTAGTTTAACTGAAATGACAGGCAGATTCTTACTCTTTGTCAACACTATATAGATGAGGCTTCTGAATAGTCCAAACCTCTTTAGATCCCAGACATATCAAACATCATACACAAATAACATTGCTCATACAGAACCTTAGTCCCAACATTATGAAGCCAGTCTACTAAGAGCCAAAGCCTGCAGAGATGAGCCATAGCAAGGTCTCTAGAAAAAGCCTACCATTGTCACTGAGAAGTGGTTGCCTCAGATTTATGACTTTGGTTTACTGGAATTTTTCATTTAAAAAATGTCTTCATTGTAAATAATCTCTTGTAAACAAAACCCACATGTTGTGTGAATATTGTGTGTGTGTGTGTATATTGCATCAGGTTCTCATATGATTGTGATTTAAAGCTTTGAGTTCTCGTAAATGACAGGCTGGAAGTAATTATTCTCTTGACTCCTGCTTAGGGGAGAATAGCCTTCCAGCAAGTCTGGTTAGAATACAGGAAATTGCTGGCAAGAACATTGAGTTTGAAGAGGTGGATATACTGGACAAGGATGCTCTGAACAGTTTGTTTGACAAGGTACAGTGAGCTTGTCTCAGATACTTACGTAGATATGTCCATAAATTGTGTATTATTTAATATAATGCTTCCCTTATTTTCTGCAGCACAAGTTCTCTGCCGTTATGCATTTCGCTGGTCTCAAAGCAGTGGGAGAATCTGTGGACAAACCGCTGCTGTACTATAAAGTGAACCTTACTGGCACCATCCAACTCCTGGAGGTGGGTATGCTGCAGTAGTAAGGGTGGTATGTATAAAAGGGCAATGTCTGAGTCAGAAGGGATTGACATGTCTGGCAACAAATCAAGTGTTATTCTCTATTCAATATCTTTATTCTCCGTGTGCCACACACCCCGCTTCACCTTTAATATTCTGCACGATTGGGTTACTCACCGCCAGGTGACGCTGTTGCAGAGAGGAAGTCTTGTAACGAGCCCCCTTCCGGCCTATATATACCTGGTATCTCCCATTTAACACCAGTGTTTTTCTCTCTGCATGGCGACAAGACAGAAGAATGAAGTCTCCTGCTTGCAGGTAGCCGGGGTCTTACCCCGGCACCCCCTTTGGTCTATTTCTGCCCGGTTTTGATTGTTTGTTACCTTTGTGGTTAAATGGAAGCCTCCCAGCCTAGGCTGCTCACTGGGCAATTGGTAGATGGCACTATAGGTGCCTAGGAGCTTATCTCCTCCGCTCGACCCCCTGTTTTGGGGGCAATGCGGCTGTCCGGCTTGGTGATCCAGATTTGGGATGCCCCTGTCCCGAGGTTCCCCTTGGCCCCTTGCTCTCCCGTTACGGTCCCTTCTCCCTTCACTATGGGGGTGTAGGGATGTGTATTTGCATGTGTGTTTTACTGTATGTTTATTTGCATGTGTTTTACTTATTTTACACTTGTCAGGCTGCACCGCAGGCAAGGGTGCATTTGGCCTGACTGATTCCTCCTTATATGGCACGTTTTTATCCTCTGGCAGTTTTGTCATTTTTTGATGCTGGCCTGCATGGCCAGAGTTTGGGTCAGCTTTAAGGGCGGCCGGGGCGGGCCACGCTGTGGCAGGCTTGCCTGAGGCTGCCTGTGCCTTTCCCAGGTGTTACAGCTCCCCTCCCCCCTCTCCCCTTGTCTCCTCTTTTAAACGGCACCGCCGTTCGGCGGGCCGCGTTGTCAGCGCTATTGGTGGGCAGCGCAGGCTGCCTAGAAGCTCTCGTTTCCCCCCCCCCTCCATCTACTGAGGGCGTTGTGCGCCCTCTTGTTTTGCGGCACCGCCGTCTGGCAGGCCGCACAGTTTGAATCTGGAGGGGGCGGGGCCCGGATGACGTAAGAGGTGGGGGCGTGGTTGCGGCTGCAGCGTCATTCGATCCGGCCCCAGCCGCACTTCCTTCCTGTCATTAGGAGGACACGTGCGGGGCTCTCAGCCGCATATGTGTTTTGGCTGCTATTGCTGCTACTACTGCTACTGCTGCTTCTGCTGCTACTGCTGCTGCTGTTGCCATTGCTGAACATTGCTGCCATTTCTACCATTACTACTGGTCGGGAGCCTGGGATTTTCAGCCTTACTTGGGCAGGTAAGCGGCCTCACCTCGCGTGGGGCTGTCTATTTTTATCATGACTGACTTTTATTTAAAAAAAAATATATATATAATAAGAAAAGGAGGAAAAACAGAGGTCAAGTTTTCTTTTGCCTCTTTAAGGCACTCTGGTGTGTGCATTATCATGTGTTACTTTATTGCATGAATGTTGTATTGCATGCTGCCATTTGTTTCTTTTTTCCTTTTCCTTTTTCTCTAAATTGGGACATATATATATTAATATATAAATTTATTAATTAATTATTTTAAGGGGATCTTTATTATAAATTAAATCCTCCCTCCCGGGACATTAATATAAAGGGGCATCCCGTGGTTTTGCGAATACCATAAATCACCATATGGAGGCTTCCGATAATACCGGAAATGGTTCTTCTGGGCCATCTAGGCTGTGTGGGGGCTGCGGGACTCCGCTCCCAGGCGATGATGTTATATTATGCATTCCTTGTGCAAAGCAGAATATTGCGCGTCAGTCCGTCGCTCCGGCTGCTGGCTCTTCGCAACTTCCATCATCCTCCTACCCCTCCCTCCCTGTTCCGGACCCCGTGTGACATTGTCAAAGGTGGGGATTCGCAATCCGAGGTGTCTGCACGATTATCCAACCTCGAGAAGATAATTTCCGTCAAAACAGGGTTGAAGGCCACTGCGAAACGGAAGCACCTTTCTCCTGTACCTCCGACTTCACAGGATGAGGTATGTGAGCCTGTGGATTGGTCCGATTGCTCCCTGGACGAGGAGGGGGAATTCCTGGTGGAGTCAGATGAGCCTGCAGATCAGCTTGAGGTTGATGCTATTGGCGATTTGGCTGCTGGGGTTTCCCTTGACACCCCCTCCATTCTGGCTCAAATGTTTGAAATTTTGAATTTAGATCCACCTGAGGCTGTCACCCTGCCAAAGGGTCAGTTGTTTAATGTGCCTCAGCCGCGTTTGGTTTTTCCCAGACAACAACACTTTGAGAGGGTTGTGCTTAAGGAATAGGAACATCCCACGTGGTTAACTGGAATTCCTTCCAGTTGGGAGAAACGTTATCCTTTTCCGCCAGAATTGGTGAAGCTTTGGTCGGTTCCCCCTGACGTTGATACCCCTGTGCTAGGGCTCTCTAGCACGGCTATGGTGCAGTCTTCTGAGACCACTGCCCTTAAGGATGGTGAGGATCGTCGGATTGACCAGTACGCTCGCCATGGTTTTATTAGTGCCGGATCAACGATGCGCCCGGTGTGTGCTTCGGCGCTTCTTCTATTGGCGGTTAGGTCTGTTATTCAGGATCTGTGTGTGGATCTTGATCCCACTTGTAAAGAGTTTACTGCTCTCAAGCAGTGTGAGTCTTTTGTTTCTTATGTTCTGACCGCTCAGGACGATGCGCTGGCTATGAGTAGCAGGACAGCGGCAATGCTGGTGGCTATTCGTCGGGCAGTCTGGCTGCGCCAGTGGTCGGCGGACTTAGTTTCTAAAAAGGTGCTCCCAGCTCTCCCCTTTTTGGGCTTGCGGCTGTTTGGTGATAAAATTGATTCAGTTGCAAAAGGTGGTAAAATGCCGCAACGCAAGAGGCGTCGTCGCCCCTTTCGGGGGGCAAGTACTGTTAGGCCTTCCTTTCGGGGATTCAGAGCGGGTAGGGGGGCTTCCTTTCCCGCTACCAGAGGTGCAGGTCTGGACTCGGGGGAGGGGCTGTGGCCGTCCCACTCAGTCCTGGGGCACCAAGCCCAAGCCTGCTGGTGCGGGGGTGGGGACGATTGCGACACTTCTCCCAGGTTTGGGACCAGGAGGTTCCGGACAGATGGATCCGGGAGGTGGTGTCGTCCGGTTACAAGCTGGAATTCGAGTCTCGCCCTCCTTCACGGTTCTTTCGGTCTCGGGTGCCCATCGATCCTTTGGCCGCACAGGGGCTCCTGGCGTCGGTAAAGAATCTGTTGGAAATGGCGGTCATCCGGCCGGTACCGCACTTAGAGATGGGCCTCGGTTTCTACTCCAATCTTTTCGCAGTCCCCAAAAAGGACGGGTCGGTTCGTCCCGTCCTGGACCTGAAAGTTCATCCGTTTTCGGAAGTTTCGCATGGAAACTTTGCGTACGGCCGTCGGTTCCCTTCGGCAGGGGGACTTCATGACGTCCATAGACATCAAGGATGCTTATCTTCATGTTCCCATCTGCCAGGCTCATCAACGTTTTCTTCGATTCGTGATGAAAGATCAGCATTTTCAATTCGTGGCACTTCCGTTTGGCCTTACCTCGGCTCCAAGAGTGTTCACCAAGGTGCTGGCAGGGGTGATGGCCATTTTCAGATCTCGGGGCATTCGTGTCGTGCCTTATTTGGATGACCTTCTCATCATGGCTCCGTCACTCAATCGGAGACAGACACCAGGATGGTGGTCTCCACGCTGGAAAGCTTTGGTTGGGTGATCAACTTCCCCAAGTCCTCCCTCGCTCCGGCCAGGGTGGTGTCCTTTCCTGGGATGCAGTTGGACTCTCATCAACACAGAGTGTTTCTCTCCCAGTCCAAAATTCATCTGATTCAGGAGTTGGCTCGGGTCCTTCTTTCCAATCCTCGGCTGTCCATGCGTCTGGGGATAAGGCTGGTAGGGTTGATGGTCGCCTCTTTCGAGGCAGTTCCTTTTGCTCAATTTCACACGAGGACGCTTCAGCTTTATCTGTTGGCGTCCTGGGACCGGCAGCCTCGGTCGCTGGATCAGCCCTTCCAGTTGTCCTTCCGGGTCCGGCAGTCCCTCCAGTGGTGGTTGGTCTCGGCCAATCTCGTGAGGGGCAGGTCTTTCCTGACCCCTCTTTGGGAAATTGTCACCACGGACGCCAGTCTTTCGGGATGGGGCGGATTCTGGAAGGAGCTTCGGTTCCAGGGGCAGTGGGGACCTCAAGAGGCCCACTTACCCATCAATGTTCTGGAACTGAGACCCATCCGTCGGGTGCTTGCTCTCCTGACTCAACACGTTCTGGGCCTTCCGGTCCAGGTGCGTTCAGACAATCGAACAGCGGTTGCTTACATCAATCATCAGGGAGGGACTCGCAGTCTGAGTGCTCTCAGAGAGGTGTCCCTGATCCTGACCTGGGCAGAGGCCCATGTTCCTTGTCTCTCGGCGGTATACATTCCAGGAGTGGAGAACCAGGAAGCGGACCGGTTGAGCAGGGGCTCTCCCCGTCTGGGAGAATGGGCTCTCCATCCTCAGGTTTTTCGCTCACTGTGTCTCCGATGGGGGACACCGGAGGTGGACCTGTTTGCCTCTCGTCACAATCACAGGCTCCCGAACTTCGTGTCGCTGTCCCAGGATCCTCTGGCTCTGGCAGTGGACACCATGTCCCTGAGCTGGGGGGATCTGTGATTTCTATACCCGTTTCCTCCGTACCCATGCTGGGCAGGGTGGTTCGGAAGTTGGCTCTGGAAAGGGTGTCCGCCGTTCTCGTGACCCCAAGGTGACCAAGGCGAGTGTGGTTCGCAGACATCGTTCGGCTGGCAGTGGACCAGTTCGTTCTGCCTCTTCGGCCCGATCTGCTCACTCAGGGTCGGTTGTGTTACCCCAATTTACCAGCGCTGGGTTTGACGGCCTGGCTGCTGAAACCTCCATCTTGAAGGAGGAGGGTCTTTCTGACTCAGTCGTTAAGACTCTGATCAGTGCCCGGAAGAGGTCTTCTTCTATCATCTACTATAGGACTTGGAAAGCCTATATCGCTTGGTGCGAGATTAGATCTTTTCCTTGTAGGGTCTTTTCGGTCTCCAGGATTCTGGAGTTTTTACAATCTGGCCTAGACTCTGGTCTTCAGCTAAGTACGTTGAAAGGGCAAGTTTCTACCTTATCTATCTTTTTTCAGAAGCGTTTTGCGCTTCATCCTTTAGTTAAAACTTTTTTTCCAGGGGGTTACGCATGTGCGGCCTCCCAGGAAACCATTACTCCCGGTTTGGGATTTGAATTTGGTTCTTTCTGCTCTGCAGGCTCCTCCTTTTGAGCCTCTGCAAGATATTGCTTTGTCTACCCTGACTCAGAAGATTGTCTTCTTGGTAGCTATCACTTCGGTCCGGCGTGTCACGGAGTTGGCGGCCTTTTCTATCCAGGCGCCTTACTTTGAGAGGCATCAGGATAAAGTGGTTTTCTCGGTTCAAACCAGACTTTCTTCCTAAGGTTGTTTCTGCTTTTCATTTGAATCAGGATATTGTTCTTCCCTCCTTGTGTCCTAATCCTAAGAATGACAAAGAGAGGGTTTTGCATTGTTTGGATGTAGTACGCTGTGTTAAGTACTACTTGATTATCACGTCTCCTTTTCGTAAGACGGATGCCTTTTTTGTTGTGCCCTGTGGGCCTAAGAAGGGTTTGGCACCGGCCAAATCTGCCATTAGCAAATGGATACGTCAGGCCGTTATTGCGGCCTATTCTGCTAAGGGGAAAGTTCCCCCTTTTCGTATCACTGCTCATTCTACTCGCGCCGTTGGAGCGACTTGGGCTTTTCAGCACCAAGCTTCTGTTGAACAAGTTTGTAAGGCCGCTACTTGGTCTTCTGTTCATACTTTTTCTAAGTTTTACAAGGTTGATGTGCGGGCCTCAGCGGATGCTGTTTTTGGCCGCAAAATTCTGCAGACTGCAGTCGTTTAAGTTATGCTTCACCTTGCCTTTGGATACCCATCCCTTGTGGACACTGCTTTTGGATGTCCCAATCGTGAAGAATATTAAAGGTGAAGCGGGGTGTGTGGCACACCAAGAATAATACCATTTTGTGAGTACTCACCTGAAAAATGGATATTGTCAGTGTGCAACACACCCCGCTTCACTCCCACCCTTTTCGGTATCCCGAATCCTTTATATGGTGAAGCTTTTATTTATTTTGAGGTTACCGTTAATTACTGGTACCTTGTCTTTCTGCTTTTTAAATCACTGGTGTTAAATGGGAGGTACCAGGTATATATAGGCCGGAAGGGGGCTCGTTACAAGACTTCCTCTCTGCAACAGCGTCACCCGGCGGTGAGTAACCCAATCGTGAAGAATATTAAAGGTGAAGCGGGGTGTGTGGCACACTGACAATATCCATTTTTCAGGTGAGTACTCACAAAATGGTATTTTTCCAAAACTGTGTATTTAAAGAGGAACAATACCCGGGGATCCTAAGAGACAAAGGAGGGGTGGCAGTCACTCAGACCAATTTATAACTAATCTGGGAGGTGCACATGAGCAGGGCAATTAGGATTTGGATTAGGATTATGATTTTGCAATGGGGCCCTGTGAAACCTATGTACACCCCCGCACAGTACTGTAGATATGATGAAAGATAAGAGGCAAGCAACTCTTATCAATTTATAACTGATCTGGGAGGCGCATAATAGGCAAGGCAAACAGTCACAGGCAAATGCAAAGAAATAATACTCCAGCGCACACATCCCCATCAGCTAGCAGCATATCCTGCAACCCAATCATTTGGTTAAATGTACCGATTCAGCATTATTTAAAACATCCAGGGGTGCAGGTGTAGTTGTCATAAAAACAAAAAAAAAAAACTTTTACCGTTGTCGCATCGGTGTGGAAGCCGCACAGCCATGTAATATTGGCTGTTTTTTAATGCGATCCTTCTGTAAACTATTGGTATAGGACACACATAGCAATGAATACATCTAGAACCAAACTTACCTGAGCTTACCGGCTGCCTAAGGACACTATACCTCTGGCAAGGGTTGACACCATAAACTGCGGACTTAGCAATCTGGAACACTCATTATTAAGTGCTTTCAGATGTGCAGTTCCAGAGGAAAAAAACCAATACTAGACTGAAAAAAGAAGCCATTTTGGTGTCATGTATTCATTGGTTGCAATCAAGGGGATACTTTGGTAATGTCTGGCTATAGACTGAAAATGAAAGGTAACTAACATAACCTTTTAGTTTTCTTTATGCATGCATTTAAACCCTAACATCAGTTATAACTTAAATTAGTTATTGGTATTAAAACTAATGTTTTTTTGTCTTCTGGCTTCAGACAATGAACTCCCATGGCATCAAGAAAATAGTATTTAGCAGCTCTGCAACGGTTTATGGTGATCCCAAGCACCTCCCTATAGATGAAAACCACCCAGTTGGAGGATGCACAAACCCATATGGAAAAACCAAATACTTTATTGAGGAAATTATTAAGGATCAGTGCAAAGCTGATCAGGCAAGTAAACTGATTGTAATATTTTCTACACCTCTCACATTTAGCAGAACAAGTAAGGTTCCTGAAGAGAAGAGAGGTTAAAAAGTGCCTGGGGGAGGATTCGCGATGACCATTAAATCTCCCTATTGCAAATGATGGTTGCTTTTGATTTTCTAGGGAAATCTGTCTGTTTTCATTCTTTTGGCTGCAGATTGATTGTTTCTTTTTCTTGCTAGGAATGGAGTGCTGTACTCTTGAGATATTTTAACCCCGTTGGAGCCCATATATCTGGTCGTATTGGAGAAGATCCACAGGGAATTCCAAACAATCTAATGCCGTATGTCTCACAGGTTTGTATAATATACAAGGGGTAAAGGAGAAGCCGATCAACTGTGATCTATAACCCAACATATAGATAGTGATACCTGATTAGTAAATATGATCATAGATCTTAAGACTCTTCTTTTTTTTTTTTAACTCTTTAGGTCGCTATAGGAAGACGAGAGTACTTAAATGTTTTTGGAAATGATTATAATACACCCGATGGGACAGGTAAGTTTATATGCAAAATGTTGAATTACACTTGTGTCAGGGCTATACTCATATTTCAGGAAGAAATATTGATAAGGACAGTGGGCAGACCCCTCTCTCCTTTACACAGTTGAGAGATTCTCCGGCGTCGTTCGGTCTTCCGAAAAATTAATCTAAGGGAGTGAAAGTATACTCGTAACGAAGGACATAGATGTACAGTATGTGCTCGATGTTACACGGGAAAGCGGTTTCTGCTTGCTCCGCACAGCCACACTTTATTTTATACTAAAGTAAAAAAAACACAGCACACATCATCTATTGCACATTATCATATAAGGAAAAAATCTAATTACTGACTCCGTTATTGGTCCTTACAACTACAGGTCATTTTAAAAAGAATGTTAGTCACGTCCGAGGGCTGGACACTATAAGACGTTGTCCGGCTCCCCGGCGCCATCTTGTTTACAGTAATAGCAGTGTGCTTCATTAACTTTTTATTGCCCTCTCTATTACAAGCAAAAGAGGGGGAAAAAAAGTCAGTGCAAAGTTCAGCCTGGGGGTTTATTTCACCTTTATTTGCCACTAAGCGTACAATGCATAGAATAGAGGGATAGATATAAAAATGATATATATATATATGGAGGGAGGGAATGTTCATCATTGCATATATTTTATTTATTCTGACCTCCTTCCATCACAATATGCATGGAAATTATTTCCAGTTTTCTAAAGTGCATACGTAGACAGGGAAAAAAAATATACTCTCCTTACCCTGAAGCTTGCCTGTCTAGTAATAAGCTGAAAACAGGAGAGGATTCTCTCTTTAGCTCTTAGCTGTTTCAGCAGCCACATGCTTCCTGACCAGCTGAGAAGCACTGCTGAGATGAGCAGCTTGGCAATGGGTATATTCCCTTGCCACTAATCTGCTCAAGTCTGTTTTTTTGTGACTGGGAGCAATAGATGGTGCTCTAGCTATCCTGGGCTGAGCCTGGCAGCTGAAATTGGCAAAAAAAGAGAGACCTCCGAGATGGGTAAGTATACATTTTTTCCTTGCCCTTATTGATCTCTATAATAAATGTTTTTAAACTGGACCAACAGCCTGACACAGTTGGAAAAGAAGACACTCCAAAACTAACTTGCCCCCATCTGCATGCATGATATGGAATCATTGTCAGTGCTTACATTTGCTCTTGCAGCTAAAGCACTGGCACAGATTTTCTCCAGGTAGCGACCATTTCGGAGCTTGCTTTCCCAGCCATAATGCTGCCTTAACTGACAAATGCACAGCGACAGGAAACCCAGCAGCACTTCCTGTTTTCAGGCGGCCTGAAGCTCCAGGAAACGCCATTATGTTTGTAAAATTGACCGCAGAGGGAGTTAGAAAAAGGAACGTTATTTTGTATGTGCAGCAATTTGAATTGCCCTGGGGAGGGATGAATATGAGCACTGTTTATTGTAAGGGTGTTGGTCCGCTTTAAAGCTGTACATCCATGATAAATTGTCATCTTATCTTCTTTTGTAAGATGGTTTGTTATGTGTATTATTTTGCTTTACGTTTTTTGCAAGAACTAAACCTGGTACATAATTTAAATCTATATGGTTTCCTTTTTTAAAATATTTTTTTATTAACAAGTTAACATGTTTTGCAACATTATTTCTAGGTGTTCGGGATTACATTCACATTGTGGATCTGGCTAAAGGTCACATTGCTGCTCTCAAGAAGCTGCAGTCCATTAGCAACTGTAAAGTGAGTTTATTTTTTGCATAATGTCCCCATTATACATTAAAAGGCCGCTCAACCATAAATTCCTTCTAGTACATCCTAGACTGTATATCCGCTTTAGCCATTGGTTCATAGGTAAAAGCGGCATCCAGGCATTGATCTGATGTCCATTCTATGTCATGCAGGTGTATAATCTCGGCACTGGAGTGGGATACTCAGTACTACAGATGGTGGCAGCCATGGAAAAAGCTTCAGGCAGAAAGGTTGGCTTGGAAAAACTCGTATCTCCTTTTTATTTTTGCTTAATGTTGACAAAGCCTTTTTTTGCTATTAAGTTTCTTAGAGAATAGCTATGAAAAATAATTCTGATCTTCATTGTGCTTTAAGGTACCGTATAAAATTGCTGCAAGAAGAGATGGGGACATTGCAACATGCTATGCCGATCCAAAGCTGGCCAGAGAAGATCTTGGCTGGAAGGCAGAGTTTGGCTTGGACAGAATGTGTAAGTAGGAATGTACACATACAATAAGCAAAGCCAGTGCATTCCTATGTAAGGAACCTCCCGTTTTACAGGAACTTTATGATGGGATATACAAGAAAACATTAACTAAATCTTCCATACTTCTTACCCTTATAGACATAAAAGTGCAGTACAGGCTCCTGACAGGCTACCATTCTGCACTCATTACTCCAACCACACTGACCAGTAATGTTGAGCTGAGTGCATGGCTTTCTCTTCACACAGAAGTCTGCCCCCTTGTGACAAGGTGGGATAGCATAGCTGAGCTCAAATGAAGAGGGCATGGTAAAGTGGATCAAAAACCGTGCTTTTCACTATCCCGGGTTTTGAACCGCCCCCCCTTTGGCACCCCGGTTTGGGATGCCTCCCTGTGTGAAACCCCACCGTAAACTCAACAGTCCTCGTCCAATCAGCTGCTCTGGCCGCGCATATTAATCTGAATGGAATCCCAGCCACACACATCCACAAAAGAGAATGTGAGTGATGTAGTTGGCCACATATGCAGCGTGGGCTCGTTGAACAGGTAATGATACTGGGGGGTAGGGGTTCATACAGCGGGGCATCCCAGCTCAAGAGAGGGAATCGGCCTATAAAACCCAATGACTGACTGGTTTTGGTCCATTTTAAAGGGCCAGTCCGGCCAGAATACCCGTTTTGAGAATCCACCCCACCCTGCCACCCTTCCCTAGCACGGCTAGGGGGTGTGTTCTACAAAGAGAACCCCTCAGCCCAGCACCAATGATCAGGTAATGACAGCATGATCCCTACACACAGCATGCTCCCGCTAACCCATTCAAGTGAATGGATGGATGGGGCTGCGCATAGTGGACACAGAACAAAACCCAGGATAGCCGAAATCCCAGGATTTGTTCCTCTTTAATTCCGATAAGCGATAAAGCAAGGGTAGGGATTTGAGCTGAGTGCATGTGCGGGCTCTCGTCATATCAGCCCACTCAACTGTGCTTGTCAATTTCAGGCTGAATCTAGTTGAAAACAGCAGAGCATGCTGGCAGCCACATCCCGCTAGTTTCTTAGCAGTGTGCTTGCCAGCGCCGGCCATTTACAAATGCCTGCTGCAGGCCCGGCTAAAGGTATAGCTTACGGTGGGCGCAGCATGTGCTGGATCGGGGAGAAGGTAGGTGTTGCAAGGGACTTGGGAGAGGACTTATAGAAACCAGGGGCGTTTTTGGTCCACTTAAAAGTACTTTGGTTTCACTGTGCACAACTACCCTGGCAATACATAAATACATGTGCCTGGAGTTCTTACAAGTATTTTTCCCCTCATTGGGTGTTTCTCTTACAGGTGAAGACATGTGGCGGTGGCAGTCCTTGAATCCAACTGGTTTTAGCACTTAGCCCTGAAGCACTTCATTCCCCTCGTCTCAGCTGTACTTGCATTCCATGTAGTTACAAGATTTACACTAATAACTTACATTTTGACCAAACCAATTCTCAGGACCTCATAGAGTACTCAAACCCATGCTCATTGCCATCGTTCCTACCTCGCATACATAGCAATAGATTTGGAGGGGAACTCTTATGGTATAAAGGAAAAAAGGGGGCCATTTATCATAACAAAAACACTTCTCCTGCAGTGCAACTGTAACTTTTTATTCCCACCATCTCCCAACTTTTTTATTGTCATGTGACCACTCCATTTTAGCCTGAAAATCTTAGCACACCCGCCCACCCCCTCTATGCTGTCCTATGGGGGCTGTGTATGTAATACAGGCCTCTCTGGTGCCCCTGCTTATGGAATTGCCCTGATGGGTCAGGAAATTCTAATGTTGGGAATGGCATGTTAGCTGCATCTGTGGAAAATATTCCTTGGACTTATGGCTTTTAACTGGACAGAATATGTCCATTCAGGTTCTCTCCGTTATTTCCAAGAGAATGGCAAGCAGTGTCTGATGTACTGTTATACAGAGGGAGAGTAGTGAACTCTTGAATTAGGACAAATGTAATGGTGGCATTGGTATATAGCAAGGGGTTATAGAATATAGATGCTGACCGCACAAATGTTAAAACTAATGCCTTAATTTATGAACGGTTGATTTTTTAACTTATTAAATGATTTCACACAATCTGTTTGCCCATTTATTTGAAATGTGTTTTGAATGCTACACCCTACCCCCACTCGCCTGGGCTTTGGGGAGCCTAGGTTTGGTTCTTTTGTGAAAATTACACCTGACAATGGTCCCTGCAATTACTTACTATTCATTCTGAAAATATCTTGTTTTCTGGCGGACATGCTGCCCCAACTTGAGTTAAAGTGGAAGTCTAAGGTAGCCATTTTAAAGAAGCACATATCACATTTTTCGCTCTATAAGACGCACCAAAAGTGTGGGGGAAAATGTCTGTGCGTCTTATCGGGCGAATGTAAAAAAAAAAAGTAAACTCACCCGATACCGTTGCCTGCCACACTGCGGGAGGCCAGAAGAAGACAGGGGAGCGGCGGGCTTTGTCCCCATCCCCGCCTGACAGCAGCAGCAGGGACAGAGACGGCGCCAGTTGCTCCTCCATCTGCTGCGTCTTCTGGCTGGGGCACATGCGAGCACCTGAGTCTGTGATGCAGGTGGGCGTGGCCTGCACAAGTCGGTGCAGGCCACACCCACCTGCTGCCCTGACCCGGGTGTTCGCCTGTTCCCTGGCAGGGAGGAGGAGTGGCGGGTGCTGTCTCTGTCCCTGCCGCTGCTGTCGGAAAAGTCAGCGATACCAGCGGCAGGGACGGGGACAGAGCCCGCCTCTGCTTCTTACTGGCCGGCCCATAGAGCGGGTGGGCATGGCCAACGCGATGCTGTGCAGGCCACGCCCACCTGATTCACAGAGCCGGCCGCTTGTCAGCAGAGAGGTGAGTTTTACTTTTTTTTTTTTTCTTGCTTCTGGCGGGATGCCACACTGCCTATGATAATGGGGGGAGGGGGAATGCCACACTGCCTATGATAATGGGGGAGGGGGAATGCCACACTGCCTATGGGAATGGAAGGGGCACACTGCCTATATGGGGAATGGGAGGGGGGAATGCCACATGGCCTATATGGGGAATGGGAGGGGGGAATTCCACACTGCCTATATGGGGAATGGGAGGGGGCATGCCACACTACCTATGGAATGGGGGCATCCCACACTGCATATGGGACTGGGAGGGGGGCATGCCACACTGCCTAAATGGGATGGGCGGATGCCACACTGTCTGTAATGGTGTGTTTTTAGTTTTGTTTCTTATTTTCCTCCTCCAAATCCTACGGTAAATATGCTAGATAGGACGAGGAGGGGTCATCTTTTATACCCTGCATCCAGCCAAGCTTGCTTCTTTATTTTACAGAAAGGAAAAAGGGGTGACTGAGTTGAGTGGTTCACTCATGTAAAAGCAGAATAGTATATTCAAAACAGCCTTTCTCTTGAGCCAGCACATGTCGGAATAATGTCACTATGGCAGGATTATAATTTATGCTACATTAGTATCTTGCTGTTATATGGTGTGCAGCTTAGACCAATGAAATGACTGAAGGGCAAAAACCCTTTATAGGTCTTGGCTCACATACCAACCAAAAGGAGTCTGGGGCTTGAGCTCCCCTAGTATCTATTTTAACCTTTCAGGCTAACCCACTAGTTGCCAGGCAAAACATTAATTTAGCCTGATTTGGACTGCTCCCCCCCATACAGGCTGTAAGGGGCTGCATTTGTTATTCAGCCTGCTTTTTATTAAAGGGAATTTTTCATGCAAAATATGTAAAAAAAATAAACAGCATCTTGCTTTGTCAAGTGTTCCTCCAGCTCTGTGCTCTGAATGAGGAAATACACTTCCTTATCTGCCCGTCGAGTGCCACCCTGCTGATGTGGGCCACCAATGCTAACTCGAGGAGCCCCCTCTGTATTGATGGCACTTTCAGAGCTGCCATTCAAGCCCAGCTAACCCCTCCCTCCCTCCCCCTCGTTCCGCCGCCTCCTAAAAAGCGCTCTCGCTTCCAACAAATGTCCCACCCATTGTGCTGATTATTATGCAGCATCACATCTCCAAGGATCAAACCCACATGCTTTAGAAGAGAAATTATGGAGTAAAACTGTAAACCTTAATATCTCAGCTATATATTTTCAACAGACACTGGGAATCCCAGGTGTATAAGTGGGACCCAACTAAAACCAGTTATTTATTGACAGCTCAATTAGCACAGTTAAAATATGATGCAAGATCAAGTCCCACTCTGGTTAGGGCTTGACATCATGGGGCGTTCTCCCCTTGGTTTTTTTTTTTGAACATACTAATCTTTATTTAGAATTTTCGAGGCAAGAGACAGGATGAACATACATCTGGCCTACTGGCCATAGCAAAAAAAAGCAGGTTGAGGTCGCAGCCTCATTAGACAGAACACATAATATCTTAAAACAACCTAGCATCAAGATTTATAAATTTAGAATACAAGATAACAGGTCCACCGGAGAGCCTGATGCTCACCACCAATCGGCTCTGTGACCTGTACTGTTGTCTGTCTGGAGCCCCTGCCATGGAATCCCATGAGCACTGCACCAGAAATCAGCTGCGGACGATTATACGGAGCAACTCCAATGAATGCCACCCCCACCTCATTTTAAATCTATGAAACCGAATCTAGAAAAGATAGAAACTACACGAAACAGCAAGGAGCGTGTAGCCAACCGGGCGGAGAAAGGCCAGTATAAAGAATAGAAAAAAGGGGGGGAAAGGAGAGGAGGTAGGCGAAAGGTAGAAGACAAAGAAGATAAAGGGAACACGACAAAGAGAAAGAGAGACCCCAACAAGCAAACAGACAGACAAACATACAAACAGAAGGCCCCAGGGGCAGGGAGGGGCCCCCGCAGGACCCAGTCCGTCTCCTCAGCCCTGAATCCAACAGAGTGGAGTACAATGATTCCCTGCGAATAATCTATTGCCGAGCTGATAAGTCCACCACTTCCCTATATTCTGGAGAACTCTTAAAGAAGGACCAGACTGTCCAAGCTTTTCTAAACGCCTCCACCCTGTCTTGCTTTATATGTAAAACTTCCTCCATTTCCTCCACATGGTTTAATTGTTGGAACCAGTCCTTCACAGTAGGGATGTCCTTTAATCTCCATCTTCTAGGTATTACCCCCCTAGAGCATTGGTTAGATGAGTACCTAGAGGGCCTAGGTCCTGCGTCCTGTCCCCAACTCTTCTCCAGTTCAGCAGATAGTAAGCTGGGTCCCACTCTGGGGTTATACCTAGAATTTTTCCAATCATGCAATGTACCCCCTTCCAAAAGGGAACTAAACCCGGGCACGACCACCATATATGCAGCATGTCCGCACCCTTGTGGTCACACCTCCAGCAACTATCCGGCGTGGATGGGAACATTCTATGTAACACTGCCGGGGTCCTGTATAATTCGTCTCTTGAGTAGAGGAGTTTGCCATTCCTTTACGTGATCTCTGATAAATCTTCTCCCAATCCTCCTTAGTCAGTTCTAGATTCAAATCTTTCTCCCATTTTCCCTCCCAAGATTTCCTTGGAGCCAGACCTTTCTACAGGAGCAAGCTATACGCCCAAGATAAAAGATGATTCCTAGGGCCTTCCCCCAGACTCGTTCTCTCAAATGTCGTGAGTTCTCTCTTGACCTTGCCCTTCAATCTTTTGGACTTAACAAAGTGTCGCATTTGAAGATACTCGAGGTGAGATATTTGCCCCTCCTGGAGATCTTGTTTCTGCATAAACTCGCTTTGTCCTTTAGGTGGCCCCTGGTCAGTATACAATCCTTTGGTTTGAAACTCCCTAGGGACCCACATTTACATCAAGGTTACAGGTCTAAAACACCTTCAAGGAGAATACAAAAGTACCAAATCTAGTAACCCACTTTCTGATTTGTGATTATATATACCATTGTGACCAAATGTTTTGAGACAAATATTGGTTTCCACAAACTTTGCTGCTTCAATATTGGCTATTTTCATTGATTGTTATGAAGCTGTCAGGTATTCCTAGACGAGAACCCACAAATGAAAGCTGACCTGTATTGAAACAAGAGACATCAAGAGACTAAAGCAAAATTGCAATGGGCAGTCTATAGAAAAGTTCTCAGAGAAAGACTTAGGACAGGACAAGACCTAAATGGTGAACAGTGATCCAAAGCCAGGGAATCCTGGGAGTGAGAGCTCTGGCTCCAGCCACCATAGCCGATTAGAATAAATCTTTTGCACTGCTATCAGGGCAGCCCAGGTAATAAAGGCTCCGTAATACCTGGTGCTAAATACTTAGCTTAGGCTTCGTTACCTGCACCACCAGCAGGTGCCCCACTTTAGCTTAGCACATTGGAAGTATAGGGAGGCAGTGGCAGTCATAAGCCCCCCAAGTCTTCAGAAACAAATTGCAAAGTCATTCCTTGCCGTGAAAATTGAAATTATTTATGACCAAATGGGTATTGATCCGGATACAAGAAGGGGGGGCGGCAGCAGTCTGTTTGACCGCATGCAGACAATTGCGGGGCCAGAATTCTCCAGGGGATGCAAGGTGCAGATTGGGGGTAGCGGCAATCAGGATGCCCCCCCCATCTGACCAAATTGTTCAATTTCATTTCATTTTAACTTCTACCATCAGTCACGGTAAGCTGCCACACCCTCCTCCATTCATTGCAATAGCGGAGGCGTTGCCACGGCTGACGAAACTAGAAACAGACCGCACGATAAACGAGAGGAGCACGGTGATCGGCTGGGCAGTGCTGAACGTAAATCTAACAATGATTTAAAGTGGACCAAAACCCACGCCGATCGGCCTGGAAATCTATCTTTTAGATTCCCGGGCCGATCGATTCCCTTCCCTTGGGGCATCCAAAATCGGGATGCCCAGCTGTGTGAGAACCCCCCCAGGTCGCCCCGTACACTCTCCTTGTTTCGCAGTACAACGTCGCATGCGTGAGCTGCGACTGCATCCCCGCTTTCCCTCCAGCAGGGCGCATGCCCGCACCAGTCATTTGTGAATGGCCAGTGCGGGCACGTTAGAGGGAAGCAGAGGAGGCAGCCGCTGGCCTTAGACGCCATGACGTCAGCGGCTCCGAGCACACTGATTGGACAGGCATGTGTCGTAGGATCGGGAAGTGGTAAGTTGGCATCGGCGATCGGGGGGGGGGGGGGGTTCACATAGCGGGCCCCCCAGGGGAAAGGACCAAAACCCAGGATAGACAAAATCCCGGACTTTGGTCCACTTTAAGCCCTGCAGCTATGGGCTATGTGGCACTTTAGGTGCGCATGATTTTTGGTTATGGCTGAAAAATGATTTTAGTGGAACAGTGAACCCTAAAAACGGGCACTTATCTTCTCTCCGCCACAGAAGCTCCTTGCTGGTCCTTTGCTCAGAAACCTCTTGGTTTCCAATATTGAAAAGTACCACAAACATGCGTACCAGAATTCTTTGGGTCACAACCAATGCTCCAGGCAGTGCCTTGGCACTCCCCCTCCATTGCAATGAATGGACAGTACAACGCACACAGTGACTGCCATGAGGGATGGGACAGCACACGCACACCAGGAGCGCTGTTCTTGGAAAGAGAAGGTTTCCGATTGGTGGACCAGCTGGGACCTGCTGCGGGTGACAGAAGGGGAGCGTCTGCTTTTTATTGGTTTTGCAGACCCTTTCTCAGGGCTTAGGGAACAAAACATTGACATGCTGACTCCCTCGATCTTAAACTCATTGGAAACATGTGGTCCCTCAAGAAGCAGGATAACAAACAAAAATACAGAAATTGTGATAAATGAATCACCAATCAGGCAAGATTGGGAAGCAGATATCCAACATGCCAGGGCAAATTGCTGAAGTCTTAAAAAATAAGGGTCAACACATATACATAATCTTTATACACTTGATGTACTTACCAATAAAAAGTTAAATATAAAAACGGAAAAAGCTTATTCTCCGCTTTTGTAATGTATTGCCTTGTGGACTGACAGTGTTTCAAAGACAGTGCCTGATCCCTACAGAAAGACATTTGCCCAGGGTACCCACACTCAGGTGTTTCAGTGGTTGCCAAGCCAAAGGCTACTTCCTTCAAGTTTGTTTTCCCAGGCTTGCCAGATACTTTAATCTACTTCTTGACTCTAATCCTCAGAGGTCCTACTGAATAAAAACGTGGACAATTCAAAATGAATCTATATATGTACAATCACAAAGCAAACAATAGCAAGGAAGTCTACCTCACTGCTATATAGTAGAAAAGGCTAGGCTTCAACAAACCTGCATTGTTGAAAGAATCTCTGGGACTCTGCATATGATGAGAGAACCATAGATGAAACTGTCCCTCACCAATGTCAAATTTGCGGGGGAACTGGCGGAGTAGAGCGGGGATCCAGCGTTTGATAGATTGTGCCCAGGGCCCAGATGTTGCCTCCTTCCAGCTACTTCAGGAACGGTATAGTTTACAGATAAAGGACTACTTTGAATATCTGCAGGTCACCCATTTTGTAAAGCTAATGACCAGAAATAGTCCAAAATTAGATGACATGACTTCTTTTGAAAAACGCTGTAAACGAGATCCGAGGGGTAGAGGGCAGTATCTGACATTTACAAATCTTTGTGTTCTGGAATCAATCAGGAAAAACTCCCGCATAGGGAAAAAATTGGAATTAGGAGGGATTAGAGAGTAGGAGCAATGGCAAAAAATGTGGCTAGCATCTTTCGGGAAGGCGGCCTCGGTTTCAGCTATAGAAGCAAATCTGAAGGTGTTTCTGCGATGGTACCTGGTGCCGCAGCAGCTAGCACATATGAAGAATGGAAGTCAATGACACTGTTTTAGAGGGTGTACTGCTTTGGGTACAAATAGACATATTTGGTGGGACTGTAAAATAGTACGAAATTTTTGGACTAAAATGAGTGATTAGTAACTTGCTGGGTAGGGAGATAAAATTGGATCCTTGGGTGGCCTTATTGAATGAATCCCCAACGAACAGTAATGCGAAACAAAGACAACTAATTTATCATATCTGCACATCTGCAAAAATGGTCATTGCCAAAGCATGGAAAACCCCAACCCTGCAGTTTGGGGAATTTAAGAACAGAATAAATAATATCATGGCAATGGAAAACTTTCTGCCATACACAATAGCAAATTGGAGGAGTACCAAGAAGTGTGAGATCCTTGGGTCCGTGAGTTTCTACCTGAGACATTTGATCGGTCTGTTAATGGTTTGATAGTCTGGGATGAGGACATTACAAATTCTTTTCCCTACCTCTTTCCTTCCCTTTCATCTTCCCTCCCCCCCTTTTTTTCCCCCCGTTTCACCCTAGCAATTTAAACTCTGCCTATCAAATTCCTCAGGGGAGGATTCCTAACTTTTCCTACCTTTTCATCTTCTATTGATCTTCGTATTTTCTAGTTTTTATAATTTTAGTATAAGTGTGTTTTAAGTTAGATGACCAGTGAAGATACTATACAATGTAAGACTTTAGTGTTTGTAAGCGGATAAAACTGAGGTGATTTGGTTTTGCTAATATTATCAGGTTAGGCGAGCACTGTAAATGTAACTAGGTACTTCGGTTCTTGCTGCATACTTATTATATGTATAGATAAAAAAGAAATGTGTTGTTATGTGATATAAGCACATAGAGCTGTATGGAAACAATGTTTTTTCATACAAATTGTATGTTACTTCTAATGACAATGTCAAGCCATTTTTTTGCTTCAATAAAAATAATTGAAAGAGGCATGGCAGCGTAGGGAAGCAGTTTGGAGAAGCTCCTGCAGACCCCAAGCCTGAACGCGTGCATTAAAGGGATTTCACCCCTGCTTTCTGATCCCCTTGGACTATGGGGAGGAAGAGGACCCACCGGAGCGGCGCTAATGTCGGCGGGGGGCAGGGAATTGCCCACTACATGAAGCTGGGCGACCCCGGAGGCCGGAGCAAGATGGCGGCGGAACGTCCCGTGGCTCCTACGGGAGGTGAACAGCGTCTGCCAAGCTGTCAGGCGGCGGAGCAGCCCCGGGGGGAAGAGCGTGAGAGGTCGGGGCGCGTTCGCTCTGCCTCCCCCCCCTCCGGACCGGGCAAAGAGTGAGGAGGGCGGCAGTGAGTGCGGCGGCGGGTGGACCAAGATGGCGGCCGCGGGAGAGAGGAGGCGCACACACAGTGAGCCCCGAGCGGCGGAGGGGAGAGGACTGTCGGCACGCTCACAGGTATGGCGGGTGTCCGGCGGGCGCTCACTCACCAGCTCACATGGGTCCCCTGAGGTGGACACCCAGATGGCCGAGGCTGCGATGCGGGGCGTGAGTGGGGACCTAGCCCCCTCCCCACCTTGATCTTGAGAATAGAGAAATCTTTCCGGAGGGATCTGACGGCTGTCCAACACAACGTAGCGGCTGTAGAAGACTGGGTCTTGGCCCTAGAGAATGCAAGAGAATCGACTGAGGAGCGTCTCGCCCGCTTGGAACAAACAAGTGTCACACAAGCTGCCCAGATCTCCAACCGGAAGCTTTATTACGATGATCTGGAGAACCGGAACAGACGGAATAACCTGCGCCTTCGGGGGATACCTGAAACCCCTCAATTCGCGGATCTGGAGTCGGTTGCTTCCTCTATTTTTAACACACTCCTGGGAAATCCTCCTGACACCGTTATTAAGCTGGACAGGATCCATAGGGTGGCGGGCCGCCCGCCGGGCATCCCAAACGGGCCCCGCGATGTTCTGTGTAGAATCCACCACTTCAAGATTAAAGAGGAAATCCTGCACAAGGCCTGGGAAGCATGGCAAATTGTTCACGACTCCAAGCCGATATCCATCCTTCCGGACCTATCACGCTCCACGCTCTGGATGAGAAGACAGCTGAAGCCACTCCTACAGAAGATAAGAGACTGCGGAGCTGTGTATGTGTATAGAAAAAACTGAGACTCTTTCACTCTAAGGACCCCGGGAGACCTGGACAACCTCTTTGTGTTTCTGTACACTGCACTGTCCAGTTGGAGGTCCCCGACTGGGTGGACTTTCCCGCGTACTAGCCGCTGCCACAGAGGATGAGGCGAAGAAGGGCCCCACTCGGGTGTAGGCCGCCGAGGGTGGAGAACGCCCCCCCTCCTTTTGAGGAGCAGTGACCGGTATGCCTCCTGTCTCGTGTTTTGTGACGGGCCCCGCCCTCTGTGTTGACCCTGCTTCCTGGACTTGTTGTGTGACCTGGTGCCTGCTGGCACGGGCGTTGAGCTGTGGGCCCCGGGCGGCGCTCCCCCGCCTCGTTCCTGCCCCTCGTCGTGGCCCCCCACGGCTTTGACCCTGAACGTGTCTTTGTGTTCGCCTCGGTGCCGGGGTCTCCCCTCCTGGGCCAGCCGGTGCCGCCGAACCCCCTCGTGTACACTTTGCCCCCTTTCTGTGATCGTGGCTGGCGGCTCGTCCCGGCCCTGGGGGGGTGCTCGGCCCCGGGCGTCCTCCGGCGGGGAATGTTTGGTGTGTTGTTGTGGGCCGATGGCCGGGGGCGCTCCCTCTCTGGCTGCGGCAGGTTAGGCTGGGGGGTGGACTCGGGTGGGGGACCCTTGCGTTTTGCCGCTTGGTCCCTGGCCCTCGATTCGCCCCCCACGGCGCATTGATCTTGAACCCCAACCGTGGTGTGTTGTTCACTTGGGTGCCGGGGTTCCCCACTCTGGCCGGGCTGGTGTGACGATCCCTTTCGTATACACTCCGGCACCTTTTCGCATTTTTGGCTGGCGGTGCGGCCCTGCCGGGGGGTGGCCGGCCTCTGGTGTCCTCTAGCGAGGAGTGTTTGAAGTGATGTTGTGGGTCGGTTGTGGGGGGGGCGCTCCCTCCCAGGTCACCGGGGGGCACCGCCGGCGTCCGGGGCGTGGCTTCCTGGCCCGTCGTCGGGCGGCGCCCCAGTGGGGGCCTGGCTGGGGGCGGTTGGGGTTGCCGTTGGGGGGCCAGGCCTGGGCGGGCCTTCTCTCCCTCTTACTCGGGGTGGACGGCTCCCGCCGATGCCGGCCAGGGACCCTGGGGCGCTGCCCCGCTGGGTTCCAGGCCCTGGTTGGTTGGTTGGCCCTCGTGGCTCCTTGCTCTAAACATGTTTGGTGGTTCGCTTCGGGGTCGGGGTCCCCCCCTGGACCGGGCTGTGGCCGACGATTCCTCGTGGCTGTTGGCCCGGCTCGGCTTTGGGGGGAGATGCCCGGCCCGGACGTCCTCCTGTGGGGAGTGTCTGATGTGGCGCTACGGGTTGGGTGTGGGGGAGGGGCGCTCCCTCCCCGTCTGCCGGGGGCACCGCCGGCGTCCGGGGCGTGGCTTCCTGGCCCGTCGTCGGGCGGCGCCCCAGTGGGGGCCTGGCTGGGGGCGGTTGGGGTTGCCGTTGGGGGGCCAGGCCTGGGCGGGCCTTCTCTCCCTCTTACTCGGGGTGGACGGCTCCCGCCGATGCCGGCCAGGGACCCTGGGGCGCTGCCCCGCTGGGTTCCAGGCCCTGGTTGGTTGGTTGGCCCTCGTGGCTCCTTGCTCTAAACATGTTTGGTGGTTCGCTTCGGGGTCGGGGTCCCCCCCTGGACCGGGCTGTGGCCGACGATTCCTCGTGGCTGTTGGCCCGGCTCGGCCTTGGGGGGAGATGCCCGGCCCGGACGTCCTCCTGTGGGGAGTGTCTGATGTGGCGCTACGGGTTGGGTGTGGGGGAGGGGCGCTCCCTCCCCGTCTGCCAGGGGCGGCGCCGGCGCTCGGGTCGGGCCTGTTAGCCCTGGGGTCCCTGTCTGGGTCTGGGGCAGTTGACGCGGGGTCCGGGATGCGGGTGTTGCCGATGTTACAGATGACTTCCGTATACACATATGTTTTCATTATTCACTGTTACTCTTTTCTATTCAGGATGTTTGGGTTTTACTATTCTTGTTGATCCCAGAAAGAGTGGGAAAATAAGTTTTGGACCGTCCCTCGCTGGAGTCGGGGTCCTCCGCTGTTGTGCTGCACCACCTTTTTTCTTTTTTTCTCTACTCCCCACATAGGCCGTCTGCCTTGGTCATTGTGGCCTGAGAAAGTGGGCTTGTTTTTTCTCCTTTTTTTTCTCTTCTCCTCCTCTTCTCGTTCTACCCTTCCCTTTCCTCCTCCTCCCTTTCCTAGTCCTTAGCTAAGCCCCCATTTTTTTTTTTTGCTTTTTCTGTCCCTGCTCCCGATCCTTCCTTTCGTTCTCTCCGCTCCTCCACCCCTCTCCGTCTCGGTTCCGGGTGCTTCTCTCTCCGGCCAGCTCCTCCCCCTCTGGGGCCCTCCCCCCCCTTTTTTTTTCTCTTTCTCCTTTCTCTTCTCCTTCCCCTGCCCCTCCGCTGCTGAGGGCCTTTGGTCCCCGTCTGTTGTAATAGTGTGTCCTGTGCTTGCAGCATAACAGACCGCGATGGAGCTGAAGGTTGTCTCCTTAAACGCCAAAGGCCTCAACATTCCTGAGAAGAGGAAAATGTGCCTGAACTTGTTTTGGAAAAGGAGAGCACAGGTAGTCTTCATCCAGGAGACCCATTTCCAAAAGGAGAGGGCTCCTAAATTCTCGGATAGGCACTTCCCTGTAGGCTATCACTCTTACTCCCCAGACTCGCGATCTAGGGGAGTGGGCATCTTGATCGCTTCATCTCTTCCTTGGACCCTGAAGGGCAGCCTAACAGATGATGAGGGCAGATACATCTTTCTCAAGGGGAAGCTAGGCAATCGCGAGTGTACCTTTGCGAATATCTACGCCCCCAACTCAGACCAGATCCGTTTTATAGAACAGACGCTTGAAACCCTACTAGTGATCTTTAGTGGAGATCTCAACGTGGCCCTTGACCCCCTCTTGTATGTATCTAGAAGGGCCTCTCATCTCTCCTTCTCTGCACTCAAAAAGTTAAAGTCGGCTTTACGCCTCGCCCAGCTGATGGACCAGTGGAGGCTGCAGAATCCACGTGGCCTTGATTATAATTTTTTTTTTTTTTTAATTCTTTATTTATTTTAAAATTATAACAAGTCAGTACAAAGCGAAGGAGTACGTACAAAATTATGGCTTTACAGAGCCAGCCAGCGTATATACAGTCAAGCAACAAAGAGGTACATAATATTAAGATCTGTTGACATATGCTCATGTGCAATAAAGATAAGGTGACATATCCTGTCTGCAAATGACTGTCCACCCGGCCCGGCAACAGCCCCCCACGGGAACCAAATAATTAGCACCCGCGGCGGGTCCTGCCGGCCCAGGGGGGAAGCCCCACCAAATCCGAATTTAATTGTCCCGCTCTGAAGCGAACTGGCTCAGCACAACAGGAAACATAGGAAGAGAGAAAAAGAAGAAGAAAAGGAGAGGAACTAAAGAAAGGAGCAGAGGAAAGAAGAGAGGGGGGAAGAGGGGGACAGGAAGGGAAGGGGGGGAGGGAGTACCAAGATAGCAAACCCAATAGGATGTTTTACAAAGCACCATCCAGGACCCCCTAGCTCTCCGCTACATGTCGCGTAGAAGCCAGCGATGGCTTGAGGTAAGTAAGAATGCCAAAGGAACTAAGGGCCTGCCTGGGGACTGACCAATATGAGCTGCTTGAATCTGTCTGTATCTATAAAAAGGAACTATGGCGTCCAAGTCTGCAAGAATTGTTGCGTGCCCTCATGGATAGAGGCGGTAAGCTCCTCCATTTCTATTACACGGTTGATTTCTCCCACCCAATCCGCCACCGACGGGATCGCTTCCGATCTCCATAGTCTCGGGATAACAGCCTTTGCTGCATTAATAGGATGCCTCAGAAGTGATCTCCTATAAGTCTTCTGAGGGACATCCGCCAGGTGCAGGAGGAGCAGGGATCTCGAGGCACTGGGCGGCCCACAATCTCCCCGGCGATTCCAGCTACAGATTGCCAGAAAGGTACTATATTAGGGCAATCCCAAAATATATGGAAAAAACTCCCCGGCACCTCCAGAACTCAGCAGGGACCGTCGGGGTTATCCTGTGAAGTCTCTGTGGAGTATAGTACCATCTCGTAAGACATTTATAATTTGTTTCCTGTGTCTTGGAGGACATAGAGGTTTTATGAGTTGCTAGAAATACATATCTCCACTGGTCCCCCGTTAGCTGCCTGTTCAGGTCCCTCTCCCAGTCCGCACAAAAGCGGGGCGTCTCTGTCCTCAGAGCTCCGCAACAGGACATATAATTGAGATATCAGTTTTGGAGGAGGGTCTCGCGCAGTAGCCAACTGCTCAAAGGGGGTAAGGGTCCTGGTCAGAGCCTGTTTGGGTCCCAGACTCTGGAAAAAACTCTGAAAGGTAAACAAAAGCCACTGATCAAACAGGTGCGTGTCCCATCTCTCTCTGAGATCCTCCAACCGCGTCCAACCGGAAGGCGATATGAGGTCCAGCCCCCTCGGAATACCCTTTTCGTTAAAGGCCTGAGTCGCGGGAGAATGCCTATTGGGAGGGATAGGTTGCGCACCAACGGGACCAGGGGGGTCGGCCAAGGTGATATCTCCGCCCTACCTCTAACTCCAAGGGAAGTTGTTATGAGCGGATGGTCTTTACCGAGGGTCCTCCCCTTTCCGGCCACCCAAGCCGTGTCCCTCAGAGGGGTTTGCAGCCAGGTCACCTCTAAGCCCACCCACTTCTTCCTTGTTCCTTGATGATGCCAGTCTAGTATGCGTTGGAGATAGACTGCGCGCCAATATTGAAACAGGTCAGGGCAAGCTAAACCCCCAGCTTGTCTAGGTTTAAAGAGAAGTCGCAGTTTCACTCTTGGTTTCTGTCCCTACCAGATAAATTTATTGAAGACCGAATTCAGGGATTTGAAGTATGCCCTAGGTATAGGGAGGGTCTGAAGCAAATAAAGGATTTTGGGTAAGATCGTCATTTTAATAATGCTTATTCTGCCCAGTCACGAGAAGGTGGGGAGGTCCCAGTTCGCAAAATCCGTCTTAATTCTGAAAAGGAGGGGGCCAAATTTTGCAGAGTATATCCCATCAACTGTTGTTGTAATTTTGGTACCTAGATATGTGATGGCCGAGGGAGGCCATCTAAATGGGAATGATGTTCTGAGGAGAGCTTCTGTCTCCGCGGAGATTCACCCCCAGAGCCTCCGACTTGTCATCATTTATTTTCAAGTAGGAAAGTCTACCAAACCTCTCAAACTCCTTAAGCAGCACCGGGACACACACTGTCGGGTTCGTGAGGAAGAAAAGCAGATCATCTGCATAGGCTGAGATCTTATGCGTGACTGAACCGACTGTAATCCCTCGGATATCCTCCTGTCTCCTGATCCTACACAAGAACGGCAAAAATCAAAGGAGAGAGGGGGCACCCCTGTCTGGTACCATTCCTAATGTCAACTCGGCCCAATAGGGCGCCATTAACCTTGATTCTTGCCGAGGGGTCCGAGTAAAGGGCTATAACCAATTGCATTGCCTTAGGCCCCAACCCAATATGCTCCAGAACTGCTCTAATAAACTGCCAATTTTACCGGTCGATGGCCTTCTCGGCGTCGGTGGACAGCAAAATAGCCGGTTCTCCAGTTTGACCGTATGAAGAAGATTCAATAACCTGGTCGTATTATCGCGGGCTTCCCGTCCGGGGATAAAGCCGGACTGATCACCGTCCACCAACTCCAGGAGTAGCCCCGACAGCCTATTCGCCAGAAATGTTGTGAAAAGTTTAAGGTCCACATTCAATAATGAAATGGGCCTATAACTGCCGCAGGCGAGTGGATCTTTCCCGGGTTTCTGTATTATAGTGACATAGGCAGTTAACGCTTCACTCGGGATGTTGGCTTGGGCAGAGGACGCCAGGAGCGAATTAAAGGCAGAAAGAAAATGCAGGCCGAGAAGAGGGAGAAATGGCTTATAACTGACAAAGAACCCTGTCAGGCCCTGGCGACTTTCCGTTCGGCGAGCTTTGGACAGCGACTTTTAGCTCATAGCCATAGAAATTGGGTTTTCAAGGGCCTCCCTCTCCTCCCTACGCAGAACCGGCATTCCGGAGTCCTCTATGTATCTCTTCATTTGCTCCAAATGCCCCTGACTCGGGTCCGCCCCATCAGGGCGGATATTGTATAGATTTTGGTAAAAGGACCGGAAGGTCCTTGCAATATCTGGGGTTTTATGAAGATTGTTCTGATGCTCGTCAATAATAGCCTCAATATAATTCAGTGATTGTTGCTTTCTGAGGGCTCTCTGCCAAAAGTGCACTGCTTTTGTTCCCCCATTCAAAGTACATTCTCCTACATCTTTTTATAATATAAGCGTCTCTAGAGGTCAGGAGAGAGTTCAGGGCCGCTCTGGCCTCAGAGAGCTCCAGGAGATTGCATTTGGCTAATGAGGCTTTATGCGATCTCTCCAGTTCCTGAACCCTCTCCAGTCACCTCTGCAGCTCCTGCTCCCTGTCCCTCTTTATCTGAGTGGCGTGTCTGATGAGCATGCCCCTGATGACTGCTTTATGAGCTTGCCAATTATTAAATGGAGAAGTATCTTTGCTCTTGTTGAGTTCAAAGTATTCTTTGATGGCATTTTGAAGGTCTACAATGGCTCATGCTGCAGAAGGGACTCATTCAACCTCCACGTCCACTCCCCCCTAGAACCCCCGGTCAAATTGAGAGACAGAGCCACTGGAGCATGATCTGATATAATTGTGGGTTCTATTTTGGCGTCTGTTGTATGTGGTAACAGGCAATGGGATACTAGAACATAGTCGATTCTGGAATACGAGGCATGGACCGCAGAGTAAAAGGAGTCATCTTTAGTGGTGGGGTGGCTAATTCGCCATGGGTCACAGACCTGGGCTTTCTGAAGGATCCTCTTTATTTTCCTCAGTGCCGCGTATGCCAGAGCCGACCGTCCTGTGGATGAGTCCAGTAAGGGATCCAACGCTACAGGTCTCCTCCTAAAATAATGGGCCCATCCTGTACTGCAATGAGCTTGTCTATAAAGGATTCTAGAAAGGCTACCTGTCCAGAGTTAGGGGCATAAGCGACTGCCAGCGTATACTTTTTGTTAAACAGGGAGCCCTTGAGAATCAAGTATCTACCTTGCCCATCCGTAATTTTGTCTGCGACCCGAAAAGGAGCGTTCTTAGTGATCAGGATCGCCACCCCCCGTGCCTTAACATCTGGTGCGTTACTTGTATAGGACTGGGAGAAGGACCTGGAGGACAGCTTAGGGGCTCTGTCACCCCTAAAATGCGTCTCCTGTATGAAGGCGAAATGTGCTTTATGTCTGGACAGTTCCTGTGTTAGTTTGGATCTCTTAATAGGGGTGTTCAGACCTCTAGCGTTCAACGAAATCACTCAGGGAAAAGGGAAGGGGGGGTCAGTGGTAGTAAGGGAAGGAGGGAAAGAAAGAAGTAGAAAGGGAATGAAAGAGATTAAGAAGTTGAGAAGAAGTGTTTGGGAAACGACCCAAACCTAGAAGCAAAGTTTTAGATCTCAAAAAACTTTAAACTCTGAACAATGTCAAACTATGGGGTTCCAGGAACACCCCTAGGGGCGGGTGGGGAGGCGACCCGGAAGCCCGGTATGTCCAGGGATGGGGGGAGCCCCACCCGTGGACGAACAGAGGACCTGCGACGACCCCAGACTCCCCCCCCCAAAAAAAGGAGTACTGGGCCCCCCACGCCCCTCCTGGTGGGGACCGAGAAGCCAGTCGCCGCTCACAGCAAACGTGCGGGCTACGAGTTATGATCTACTCACACCTGACAATCACCCGCTCCCGGCTGCCACCATAATATAGTCAGATTATAACATTGCATCTACAATCCTAAAATTAAAACTTAATGCCGAGTTCCTGGATCCTGAATCCTTATCTATCTGCTAAGAGGGGAAGATGGCACTCCTACAGGCCAGAGGACAACCAGGCCCTGTCCATCAAACCATCCCCCCCCCCCCCCACACATGGACAGTGCCGCCCCCCGACCACACCTAACATTGCCGGGCCGCCCCCCCAGGACCCGCAGACCAAGGAGTAACCCTGCCCACGAAAACACAGCGCTAAATCTGCCGTGAACCTTAACACAACCTACAGTCAAAGTAATAAAACAAAACAAAACAGGAGAGCTATAAACATAGTTTGATAACTTGTATATGTGTGCATACAACCAGTGGGGAGCAGACTAAGCGCCCCATGCAAAAAGGAGATTGAGGAAGTCCGGCAATTGGATCAATGTCCCTTACGTCACAGTGGATGCACCGGTCTACTCCAGCCAAGATCACGCATCAGGAGGCTGGGGAGCTCTTCTTTCTCTGACCCGCAAGGGATATGGATCCGGGGTAACGCCCAACCAGTCCGAGATTTGAACAGGCCGAAGGCCAAACTGCTTAAGGAAGATCGGTAAGTCCTTGTGCTTGCAAAGTGCGAAGGTTTTGCCTCCTTTTGAGGCAATCAATGAAAAAGGGTAGCCCCAACGGTAGGCCACAGCTCATCTTAAACTTCAACGGCAGTCAGACCCGCAATGCGGGTGTAGCAAGATGGCGGCCGCTCCTCCGGTCTCAGTAACGCTCACTCCTCGCTCGCTGCCTATAGCCCCCGGAGTAGGGGGGAGGGTGACCGCTGGAAAAGAGGGTCCCTCGAGCAGGCGCCCAGGCTAAAGGGCTCCGCGTCTCCCCAGCAGCTCGCCTCAGATCCGGAGGGAGGGCAGCAAGATGGCAGCCGCACCTCCACTCCTGTGCCTGCAGCTCCTGAATCCGCCACTGCTTCGATTCACCTCTCTCCACAGGTAAGTCCCGACGATGCAGGGGGTACACACCAGTTTCCCAAATAGCTAGCAGGGTCCATGGCTTAAAAAGCTCAAAGGAGTATGCTGATAACTGCTAATGAGGCCGGGAGCTGGCAGCGTCCACATCCTCACGGCCTCATGGCAAGCTCCGCCCCCCATGATTATACATTTTATTCATCTCCCCACGATTCTTACTCCAGGATCGATTACCTTTTCATAGAACACTTGCAGCTGGTACAGAAGGCGGAGATCGATCTCAGACCATGCCTTGACCTCCCCAACGATAAACCTTCCGGAATGGGTATCTAAACCAGGTACCTGGACACTCAATGAGTCTCTGCTCCAGGACCAGGCCATCCAGACAGAGGTCAGGAGAGAGCTGAGCAACTACTTTACCCTAAACGACACCCCCGGAACAACGCCCCTGATTCTCTGGGCGGCACACAAGTGCTACATTAGGGGCATTATCTTAAAGATAGCGTCTAGAAGGAAAAAGGAGGATGTCTGCGACCTCCTGGAAAAGATAGTGAGACTCGAGGCGGAGCATAAGGAGAGGCACACGGTGAGGGCGAAACAGGAGTTAGCGCTGGAGAGGCTGAAGGACATCCTGTGGGTCAAGGCCAAAGCCACCCTTCTGAAGGTCAGGCGGTCATCCTACGAATATGGTAATAAGTGCAGCCGTCTGCTGGCCAGGGAGCTGAGGGAACAGAGGGCAAGTAACTCTGTCCCGCAGCTACTGGGGGTGGGGGGGTGCTTGCTGTCCACCCCGGTTGACATTGCCATGACCTTTCGCGAATTCTACTATAAGCTATATAATCTGTCCGGAGAAGGGGGCAGCCAAGCCAATCTCCTAAGTAGGGCGAAGGACTACATTGAGTCCTCGGGTCTTCCTGTATTAAGCCCGGGAATCGTGACAGCACTGGAGGAACCCATTACCGGTCAGGAATGGGCCCAGGCAATTAAGGGCTCACAGATAGGCAAGTTGCCGGGCCCTGATGGCTTCTCTCTGTCCTACTACAAATGGCTGGGAGACGTCTTGACCCCAAGGGCAGTCGCGGCATTCAACTCCCATCTCCCAGGACCAAACCATACTGCCAGATATGCTTCATGCTCAGGTCACGGTAATCCCCAAGCAGGGAAAGGACCCCCTCCTCAGTGCCAACTATAGGCCAATCTCCTTGCTTAACGTAGACTTAAAATTATTCGCGAAAATCTTGGCCAACAGGCTGATATCCCACTTGTGCATGTTGATAGACGCGGACCAGGCTGGCTTCACCCCAGGGAGGGAGGCCAGGGACGTGACTAGGGTCCTCCACTTGATCCGCGAAGACGGGATCCCTGCCATGCTACTCTCTACAGATGCAGAGAAAGCATTTAATAGGGTCCACTGGGATTTTATGCGTGCCACGCTTGAGCATCTGGGCTTGCGTGAAAACATGAGGTCATGGATAATGTCCCTTTACTCCTCCCCGTCGTCAGGTTAATGGGATACTTTCAGATTCATTCCCAATCACGAACGGTACGAGACAGGGGTGCCTGCTTTCCCCGATCATATTTGTCCTAACGACAGAACCCTTCCTACGTCGGATTAGGGCCAACCCGGACATAAAAGGGGTTAGCGAGGGGGGGGACGAACATAAAGTTGCGGCCTTCGCAGACGACCTGCTTTTTTGCATCACCCAGCCGGTAAAGTCAGAAGCGCTTAATGTGTCGCTGCCCCAGAATTATCTGGGAAAAATCAAGGCTAACTTTTCCTTTCGGTGGTCGGATGGGTCAATCAAATACTTGGGAGTGCAGATCACGCCTCACCTTAAGGACCTGTTTGCTCAAAACTTCCTGCCTCTGCTGAACATAGTCAAGAGAGACCTTAATGTCTGGAAAGATAAGACGCTGTCATGGTTCGGCAGATGCACGTGCTCCCGCGGTTGCTCCCCATACACCTGCCTTCCTCCTTTTTGAAACCCATCTGTTCTGAGTTCATAAAATTTGTATGGCGAGGCAGGAGCCCGAGGATTGCACAAAGGACGCTCTCCCTCCCCAAGTTACGGGGGGGTGTGGGGTTACCAGACATCAAACTGTACCACGCAGCGGCTCACTTGAACAGGATCGTGGACTGGAGTCTGCACGCAAGACACAAGCGTTGGGTTCAACTGGAGCAGACGTGGTCCCCCGTCCCTTTAGCGGGTTTTCCGTGGTCTGCGGGCACCATTCCAGGCGTCCTTAAGGCACACCCTACAATAGGCCCCACTCTCCAAGTGTGGGCAAGGGTCGCTTCTAAAGAGACAATAGCACCCTCACCATCCCCGCTCCTTCCGGTCATTGGGGAACTAGACTTTGTGCCAAGCCAGATTGATGCGGGTTTTGGGAAATGGAGAGCGCCGGGCAAAGGCGCTGCCCGTGACTTTTTGTCTGGCTCACGATGGAAGACTCTGCAGGAGATCATGTCAGAGGGAGACCCTCCCCTTCTTCCATTTTGGAGGGCGCTGCAGATCTCCCACTACCTGGGGCGTCTGCCCTCCCAGGGGAGTTTTGCCGGGAACTCACGCCCTTCGAACAGCTATGCTCCTCATCTGAGCCAACCAGAGCTGCACTCTCCGCTACCTACCAAATATTAGTAGACCCTGGTGAAGACTACGTGCCAGACTATATTAGGGCCTGGGAACACGACCTCCAGACCACCTTCCACCCAAACCAAAAAAATCCTGGAACTTGCGCAGAGTGCATCAGTTAGAAACTTATCAAGAAGCGGCTACAAGATCCTTTCCTGCTGGTACAGAACACCCCAGGCGCTAAGCCGTTTCTTCCCATCGGTTTCACCCCTCTGTTGGAGATACAGCAAGGATCAGGGTACCCTCCTACACATCTTCTGGGAATGCGGGAAGATACAGGTGTTCTGGAGGGACGTGGTGAAGTGGTCCGGTGAGGTGCTAGGAAAAAGCATCCCGCTATCACCAGAGGCTCTCCTCCTTCACTCCACCGCTGTCTCCGTTGGGAAGTACAAAAAGTCATTGACCATCCACCTGATAAAACGGGGCCAGGGCTTGCATACCAGCCCAGTGAAAATCCTCTACACCACCCACCGTCGGCTCCTGGATCCGGAGAGTGGAGGACATTAGGAGAATGGAGGATCTGATGGCAGGGCTCAGGCGCTCAGAAGAGACACACAGACGTCTTTGGTTGCCTTGGATGGTGTTCACAGAGTCGGCGGAAGGCAGAGCATTGCTTTCTGGTGCTTGAGAGACGGGGGAGGTGATGGGGAGATCAAGGGATCGTTGTTGTGACTGTCCTGGACGGCTAGGCCTATACATAGGCAGCATGCTCCCGAGGCACTTCCTACGCCCCCCCCCCTCGCCCTGCTGGTTCTTTTCATGCTCGGGTTTCTTTTATGCTCGGGCCTCCCCCCCTTCTTTTCTGCTCTCTCCTCCGTGGGGCCCCTGGGGCTTGGAGTGGCAGATACCAATTGCGTGCACCCTCCCGCGGGGTGTGCCTTGCTTCGGGTTGACCGGGGGCGGGAGGCCTCCGTCCCTCTCCTTGTTCCTTCTTCTACTCCCCTCTGTCAGTGTGGGAGGGGCTGGGGGGCTCCCCCCTGCTCCTTTAACCCCCTCCCTTCCTCTTGTTATCTCTCCCTTCCCCCACTCCCCAATTGTTCACCTCCCCTCTCCTTCACCATCCCTATCCAAAAATTGGGAAAACAAAAAAAAATTGGAGGGAACAGAGAGGTACATTGGTCTGGCAGTCGGGTGGTTGGAATGGGTGCATTTTATTGTCTGTGCCATTATGTAACAAAAACTACTGCTTAGTCCTGTTGTGTACCCTGTGCCTTTTTGTCTCGTCAGCCTCAATAAAGATCTATTGTTAAAAAAAAAAAAAAAATTATTGAAAGAAACTCCCTCACAGGCCATACAAGTCTGCTCTTAGTTAGCAACTAAGACTAACTGAATCAATAGCTAACCAGATGGATCTTAGGCTGGTTATCTTAATTGGTCTCCAAACGGGGACACAATGAGACGTATACCTCATGTTCTGCTGTGCCTTGTCTAGTTTTCCAGTCCTTTTAGGATGGGAGTTAGTGAAGGTGCTTTAATGGAAATGGATTACACCAAAAGAACCTTGTTACATATAAGTCACATTTATATATTGTTCGATGCGTTTTGTTTGCTGATGCTTCTTTGTTAAAGTGGGCCAAAAACCTCACGTCTGGGCCATGGAATCTAAAAGTTTCCATGCCCTGCCCCTAGCCTACCCCCGGGGCATCCTACACTGGATGCTCCGCAGCGAGAACCCCCTCCTCCAGGGGTGGTGGTAATCTTACCTCACATTGTGTCTTCACCAGCAGCCACATCCCCGGCTTCTCTGCAGCCTTTCTAAATGGCTAGACGAGGGAGCATGCCCCAACAGCGTGCCTGGGATGGGGCCAGCCAGGTGCACCTTGTCACAGCGGTACTTTGTAGAGAGCCAATAGGCTCTAACAAATAGTGCCGCAGAGCTAGTCTTGATGAAAAATGCCATTTTCTTTGAAAACCGGGCCACCGCCAAACCATCAGTAGCACCAAGCTGCTCAGGTAGGAGGCAAAGATTGAGCAGAGGACCCATCTTTGGATTTCCATCTGCTTTAACCGATTTCTTTACAAAATAAAGCCTATTGAAATGAAAAGTGAATAAATGGACTAAGGCTACACCAATATGTACACAAAGAAGAAGCCAGGAAGGGTAGAAGGCTTTTTATTGTGAATTAAAAAAGAAAACACTTATCTTTATAGGACAGTAATGCTGCTTTAGAAGGTCCACTCTCATCCCCGTTCATGCTAAACCGTATTAATACATGACTAGAGCTCCGAGTGCATGAATGCAAGGCCAAATGCATAGTGCCAGTCTAGAGCAAGGACCGACGGCCATGAAAACAAACTAAATTGGGGCACAGTACCAGCTGTAGTGGCCCTGAGCTCTGTTCCTAAAAGGAAGGAGTGTTTAGGGTACATTAAGATCTTAACACTCAGCTGCTCCTCTGAGGTATATGATGGCTTTCTGGGGTCACCAGCTTAGACCCAGTGACAACAGAAGTATGTGAAATGTAACACTAGAAAGGATCTGTGAAGCAGCAATGGTCAGACCTGCTCTAGGCAGGCGTTGTGGAATGGGTGCTGGAGCAGCAACCTCTACCCTGTACCTTAAACAACTCCAGTCACATCTGGCAGGACAGATAATACTTGTATTATAAACCAGCACAGAGTGGGGGCGTGTAGGAGAAGAAGAAGATATGGGCTCAGGGAAGTTAACACTGGAGGTGCGGCCTAGTGGCAGTTTCCTGCAGCAGAATCATCTGAGTTACACTCGAGGTATTGCCTTCTCCAAGAAATCTTTCACGGTCATCATTTCCTGCAAACATAAGAAAAGCTGCATTACCAGATAGAGATGACCATATATAAATAATATACAACTGATATAAAGAGAACATAAGATATTACTTGAAAACATAACTCCAGGCATGAATAAAGTCTGTCCCACAACTTTCTAACTCATTTACACTTCTAAAATATATTTAAAAAACGACTATTTACAAAGAAGGGAAGAGACTGAACAGTAGATAATTATTACTGAGACTTGTTGGATATGGAAAGCAAAGGGAAAGGAGTCGCTTCATCACTACTATTTGTACAAAATTATCCAAGGCCTGGGTAGAAAGTAACAGTCCAGTTTAACCCTCTAACCATCCTATAAGATTCAGCAAACAGGCTTATGAATCCTGTAAGGAAACTAGGGGCCTTCATTTTTTGCAACTGTAACCCCCACTCTTGGTGGGGTCCCTACTCCTATTTGAGTCCCCAAGTTAGGACATGGAATGCAATCAAATATTTCAAAAATACTCACCTGACCTCAACTGGAAAGCAGCCAGCCTTCCTTTGAAATACTACACAGGGAGAGATCCATAATAGCTGAACCCCCCTGTGTGTGTTCCTTGCATTGCAAACAAAGTAAAGGGAATAGGAGTTGCTCCACCTAGGGTTAAACAGGCCTGTTACTTGGTTCCCAGGCCTTAGGCGAATTGTATAAATAGTAGTGGTGGAACAACTCCCCCTTTACTCAGTTTGGATATGGTCCCTGTCCAGGCATAGCCAAGTGATAGTACATTGTGTAAGGCTACAGTTGGCAATGTCCTAATCTGCCCTCGGTTTAAAATTGTACTTTCATTAAAGTAGACCAAAAGTGTAAAACAAGCCTTTTTAATTAAAGCCCCACCCACGCTGCACTCTGAAATGGCTTAATAAAAGTTAATCTAAAGCTTGATTTCACCTCATTTGCAACCTTTGATGGCTACTTCTGCATGTATGGGCTGCGGAATCCGCACATACAGCAGCCCACCACAACCAGTCCTCTGTACCTGAACACTTGTGTTTCCCCACAACTGTCCTATCACAAGACTTGAGGGTGAGAAAGTGTGCAGGGTTGGCTGGTTTCAAAGCCCAGTAGGAAGTTGCATGCTTTCTATGTGGCTGGGAGCTTATTGGCTGAGACGCCACCCATACAGGTCGCCATTCAAAGTGAAAGCTTATCTACTACTGGTCACTGGGGATGTGTAAATGATGCTGCTATACCGGAGGCAGCATTTTTGAGGTAGGCGATCCTACAAGCGCCACATGTCATTGCAGGCATACAGTAGTAATGACAGCAGGGCATGTCCGGAGAACCTGGAGAATAACAATAGGATGGCGGCACCTTTAGCAATCTGAGGAGTAGCTTTCATTAAAAGCTAAATGCTTTACTTATCAGGGCATCAGAGCGGCAGAGGGGTGGTTAGATGGGCTTAGATTTGAAGTGTTGGTCGACTTTAAAATGGGAGTGGTCCAGGTAGTGTGATGTAGCCAGTGACCGCTCACCCCTCACCTACACTATAATCTCATTCAAATCTCATTCACTAATATTTGTGTATATGTTTGATCTGCTTTCAGGGTTTTGCTAGGCACCCAGCAGGCAAGCCGAGTGACTTAGCCGACAGGCAGGGAGAGAGCAGCTTAGTGTAAGTATGGAAACGAGGGGGTAGAGTGTAAAACAGCAGATATGTGCGAGATGCTTTTGTAAGACTCAGAAGAGTAGTTGATTTACAACACTGTCCAGCCCTGATAGTGAGAGGGTAAATAAGCACAATGCCATTATTCATGAAGTGGGGAAATGGCTGTTAAGTTTTAACCCTTGCCTGGTCAGTTCCTTAAAGGGCAACTCCAGTCCAGAATGACCATTTTTATTAAATTCTCCCACCCTGCCATCCTCCCCTAGTGCTGAGGCAGGGCGAGGGGTTACATAAGGAAAAAATTACCTGCCCCAAAATCCTGCGGGCATCGTAAGACGATGCCGTTGCTGTCTTTTCTTTGACCATGACGTGCTTTTTTCTTTATTTAACCCCCCCCCTGCTTCTGCGCTAGGGGAGGGTGAATGATTAAAAAAATGGCCAGTCTGGCCTGTAATGGCCATTTATCTTTAAACCTTCAGCATTTACTGCATCATTACTACTTCCCTCTCCTCACAGATGCTAAAAGGGAAACGAGCACTGGATTGTGCATTTGAATATCGCGGCAAACGGGCAGCACCCTCAGCACACCCATTAACTACAGACTTGACTCATGTAAAGCAGAGCAGGATTGTCAGGAATTAAAATACAGAATAGTACTATAATAGGGGAGCAATTAAATATGCAGTGGAGGAAGGAATACCTTGAACCCAATACTGGCCCAGGAAGCACAATGTCCCACCTCCATACTTGCCTTTCTCCGCAATCCAATCCATTTGTACAACAGGGCAGGGGCAGTACTGTCATTGCTACACTGCCCAAATCAGGCTTAGCACCAAAGAAGGGGGTGGGGTTCTTTATTTTATTTACCCCCGAATTTGTTAAATCTTGCTTTCTCTATTGACAAACAGACCTTATGGAACAAGTCATCTATTGGCAATCATTCAGAAAGTAAAGTGTGTCTGGTAGTAGTAAATAAAGTGATGAAAAAACAGGTTACCATTATGCGACACCTGTATTACAGAGAAATAGGGAAGATGCTATTGCTAATTTTCTTACTGATCCTTTACTAGGCTAACATTGTCCCTGCCCTAGAAAAGTATGTCAGGACACATCTCCTAGTTTATGATAGATCACTAAGACATGTTCAGTATGTATCTTACTAAAGACCCCTGAACCCCAATTTGGAAAACACACTTACAACAAAGAAGTATTTAAAGTAATAGCAAGGATTAAACACCACTGTAGAAACAGTAATCTGTAACATAAGAAATAGGTACTTACCTCTTGACTAGTGCTGTGCATGACTGCAGGATATGTTTTGAATTGGACTTTGGAAGGTGTCACCAGACATTTTAGTTTCTCAGAGGTGAGAGTTCCAAATCGAACAGGAATCATGGGATCTGCCTCTCCATGACATTGCAGAATAGAGATATCCTTATTTACACCACTTGCAGCCTATATTAAAAAGGGGATCAGTGGTTAATTGGTTATCACAATTTTATCCCACATGGGATGAAAAACACCATTTCCTTTTAGTATACTGCGGTATTTTGAGGTAGATTTCTCAGCTACAGACACAGTGTGGTAAAGCAGTACTTTAAAACTGATGATCTGAATTGAGCCCAATCAGCTAAAAATGTTAAAACACATATGGCAATACCATCCCTATAAGTTAATAGTAGTAAACATACAATAAAGTAAAACAAGACACCATCAGCTAAAAAGGTTAACAATCCACCCCATTTGTTTTTTCAATGGTTACTGATAGAAACATAAGACAATTCTATGTCAAACCTTCACCTTTGCCATTATCAGTGGGAATAAACAGACTCAGACAGAAAAGTCCAAGCTAGACAATGGCATCATCCACAAATGTGTGAGAACACAACATTCACCACCAATGGAGGCCTTTGAGGTTGCATGAGAAGAAAAAAGGTTTTTCTGCACCAAAGGTCTTACTGGCTGGTAAAGTGGTCATTCTATAAAACAGTGGGAAAGATTTGGGCAATCCACAATCTGATGAACGGAAACACTCATCTGGGATGTAAGCATAATATGACCATTTTTCTCAGAGGGACACTTAGGCCTCGATTCAATAAAGGTAGAAAAAAATTTCATGGTAGTAAAAAATGTAATTCATGAGAAAAAAGCCTGAGAATGTCACTGTTACTGAATCACTAGATAAAAAGACAATGCAAATCAATGGCAGCTTTTACCACAGTGTAGTAAACAGTTCTCTACTTTTCTTAGTAGTAAAAAAGTGCCATTGACTTTCATTGTTTTCTTAGCTGGTGATTCAGTAACAGTGAAATTCTCAGGCTTTTTTCTCATGAATTGAATCTTTTACTACTATGAGAATTTTTTTCTACCTTTATTGAATCGAGGCCTTAAATTGTGACAGCTTAACAAAATCGCTAGATTAATTTGCAATAGAAAGAATATTGTACGATGTGTGACCAAGGTTGTCGATATCAAAAATTAACCTAGCGATTTGTTAAGGTTTTCCCAATTTAAGCATCCTATATTTGTCCCCAGGTCAGCGTATGTAAGCAGTACGGCCACGCTTCATGCCCACATGTATGTATCATTGCTTACCTGAGGGAATGTCTTGTGGAGAGGCAACCAGCAGCTAAGTCCAACTACTCCAGCAAGTTTGTGTTGACAAGTCAAAGCAGTATACAGAGACAGGGCACCACCCTAGGAAACAACGCAATAGAATGGAATGTAAGCTTTAGAAGTGGTTCAAATGTTCATGCATAACCCACTTCCCTGATCAATTTTACATTACATAACTTTGTTTTTACGCTGTGGATCTGCACCCATCTACTTTTGTAAGGGGTGTTTACTCCCCTCTGGGAGGAGGGGGGTACTCCCATAGCAGTGTGTATACAAAACACTCCAGGTCTGTAACCCAGTAGGTCCCACCAAAAGGACGAAGACAGTGAGGCAATATGCCTAGATTAGGGCCCTCTCAGCCTGTAATGGAGAAGCAACTATCAGTACCAAGGTCAGACAACAGAAGGCATAGTTGTCAGGGTTAGGGAATGACATGTTCCCTCCTCTCTGAGCAGTAACTGAGAGGGATAAATCCTTCAGCACTCCTATGTGGAAGCTGGGCCTAGTCCACATGATAGGACCAAAGTCCATGGTGTCTACCTTCTGCAGGCACCAAGCAAAAAGCTAGTGCCGAGAGGGGTATAGCCCATAGGTTTGGAGTATTTATTCTTTAGCCCAACCTCCAAAAAAACAACCAAGCACAGGTAATGTGATGTTTCCAATGTACAATATGGGAAATAATAGCTGTGCATTTTGAAACATAAAATCAGCCTTTTTGTTCTTAAAGTTGCCCAAAACCCACTTTGGAGTCTATGAGACTCCAGGGCAGACATACTCACTCCCCTCTGATCCGCTCGCATTAGACGAGCTCCTGAACGAAGGGGCTCGAGCGGATCCGAGCACGCCGATTGGACAAGAAGTCTGCGCATGTGCCGTAGAAGCGGGGAAGGGTAAGTGAGATCGGGCGATCTGGGGGGTTTTTACACAGCAGGGCACACACCACTTTAATACAAGGAAAGTGTTTAGAACTCATAAACGTGAAAACAGCACACCATTATAGAAACTCAAAGATAAAGTACCTGAGAAAATCCCCCTAGAACAATCCTATTAGCAGGGATTCCATTTTTCACTTCATGCTCTATAATACTTTTAACTGAAAGACATTTAACAACAGAATCAAAATTATTTGTCACCATAACAGCAAATTAAAATGATAAACCAAGACCATGATTTAGACATGCTTATAATGTGAACATTTTGAGCATAAGCATATTATCTTACAATGTATTTTGCATGCCAATACTTGTGTTTTAACAGCTACTAGGTGAACAGGGTTTCAGCACATTCTGCAGCCACCTAAGGTTATCAGCCTGGTTCCAATACAGATGCATCTGAGCTGGAGTGATTATTAAATAATCTCAATGTTGGCAAGCTCTACCCTTCAGCAACCGCCAGAGTACCCAGCTGCTTCTTTTCCACCAGCAGCGAGATATGTGAATGGCATCAACTGTTATGGGGATGACACAAATATTTGGGATGGTTTTATTTAGCATACAGAGGGATGGGGCAGAGGCTAAATCTGCGGTATGGTTTTAAATGCAGCACTGGTAGGGGCAATACCATCCCTAAGAGTAAATAATAGTTAACATAAAACGAGATACTGCCATTTTCCCACATATGAAGAAGGTTGATTTTTTTTTTTTTTTTACAACATTAAAAGCAGTTTTCTATTCTTACTGCTGTCTGCAGCCTTCTTAATGCCCGCTTCATCTTCTGGTGCATCTGGACTCAGCCCCATCAAGTCAAACCTTAAAGGGAAAAGACAAACTATTAATGACCCCTCAAATTCTCTTCATTTCCCCTGGGCAGTGTTTCGGGGTGCCATTGTATCATTCACATGGCCATTAATTAATTGCTAGTTAGCTGGCCTTGTCTCTTAATCACTTTTATTCTCTTTCTTCTCCATTATCCTTATTTCATTTTGTGTCTATTCTCCAACCAAAGCATATTCAGTGCTTATAGCATGGCATATAGTTTATGGTTGATTGAATGGAAACTAGGACAAATGTGTTAAGGAGATGAACCGCTTAGAAAATCCTACATACCATGCTGGCATCACCATTTTCATGTTCAGCGTAACAGGAATACGAGGCCTACAGGGAGAAACATAACAATTATGCATCATGCATAATCATACTGGAAAAAAAAGTCCACCAAAACCCACCCTGACTCCAGGGCAGCCCTACTCCCTCCCCCCAGGGCATCCCAAACTGGCAGAAAGAGGGGGAAGTGAAAGGCAGGAGGGAACATTTTTCCTTTCATTTCCATTAGATCAGAAAGCAGGTATCAGAGTGAAAGCAGCAAAGGACATAATTTTTTACAAAAAACAAATATTTCAAAAAGGTTACTTACGCATGTGGACATATGTACTTTACATAGGGCAATTTGATAGCAGATAACGATTCCGCCCAGCCATGTCTAAAGGAGAACAATAAAGCGTATTATTCAATCATACACACAAAGACATTACTTGTCCCAAATGCATAATAACAAACCACCAGCTTAATACTATGATTAATGTACAAATACAGGATAATGATGAAAAATGCTCCATAAGGTGATATGAAGTCTAAAATCATGCAAGCAGAGCCATTTTTTGGCTATTAACAGGTTCCCCCAAGTACTTAAACCTAAGAATATTGTATTATCCTGACAAGCCCTTGTCTGAAACTGAAGAAAAAATTAGGGTGCTTGCTGATTGACCCCAGTTATAACAATGCTGTGGATTTCACCCCAACTGACAGCAATGGACCACCACTAATCTGAACCTGTTCAAGTGTCAGGAGTACGTTATGATGAGGATCTGGCCTGCCTATCGAGCTGAAAAACTTTGGATCAGATGTCCCACTCCAAGATGGGACACACTGGCTTCCTCTGCAACATGTTATTCTCCGTCTGTGAAAGTATCTGACCTCTACAGCTATGGCAGCAGAACTATGGATGTCCGGGCTAAAAAAAGTCCAAACAAAGTCTATAGTCACATTTGTCCTCCGCAGCTCCTCTATGTGGGTCTGGTGTGCCTGTGCAGCTTCTCTGTCCAGTGCCATCATCTTTATATACTTATCCAGGGCAGGGATCTGCAGTTCTGTTTCCCAGCATGGCGGCCTCTCATGGTCGCATCCTGGGGGCCTTATTTTCCCCCCAGCTGCCGACTCCCATTATTGCAATGGAGGGCAGGTTCAGCACACCCCCTTCATTGCAATGAATGGAATAGGTGTGTTAGGGGGCATGAAGCCAGCATGAGGGGGTGCCGTTATGTCTCCCCACTCCTGGTTCTTAGGAATCGGTAAGCAAGGTATCAGCACTTCACGGAGGAGCTGACGGAGACAAAATGCAAGTATAGACTTTATTCTAATGCCCTGACACCAGGATTTTCACTAACCTGGTGTTTGGGGCATCCTGGTTCGGGCTGCCTTGCTGTATGAAACCCCCCAGACAACTCACTTTTCCACCAATCACACAGCGCACGGGTGGGCTTTCGTACAATTAGCACTTTATGCTGTGCATACTAATGGGGGCATTCCAAATTGATGGTCACGATGAATTGGGGTCACTTAGTCATCCGGCCCAGCTTGGGAGCAGATAAGTCCATTTTAACACTTGTTCACAAAGACTTTCCAACTATCTACAACTGTGAGCCCCAAGCACCGCTTCCCCAGCTGCACTGTTCAGTTAACTAACTGCTAAGTGCCTCCATATGCTGGGGTTCAAAAAGGCACAACACACACTGCTGAAACCACCTTACCCTACTAGAGGTTTGCTGGTGGTTCGGTTACATGCTGGAGACGAGGGGCCTGATTTATCAAGCACTTCTGCCAGACTAGGTCACATCAGTGCAAATTATAATTAACATTTTTTTACACTGGTGCATGTTTCTGCACTGCAAAGGATCAGAGGCAAAAGATAAATGGTAGCAGAAGAGGAGGCAATGAGGATCAGAAGAGGTTCAACAGCAGAAGGAGATACGTTGCAATGGAGAGGGCCGGGAGGATCAAAGGGGGTTTAACAGCAGAATATGAGTTGTTGAAATAGAGGGCAGTGAGGATTGAAGAGGCATCAGCGACAGAAAATGATTGGTGGCAGCAGAGAAGGCAGTGAGAAATGAAGGGGGGGCAGCCGCAGAATATGATTGGTAGCCATGGAGAAGGCAGTGAAGAATGGAGGGGGGGGGGGGTGAAATCAGCAGCAGAAGATGTTTATGAATGTTTATATACAATGCACATGCTAGGGATTTTACATGGAAAGGCGCATGGTTGAGGTTATATGGTACAGAGAATAGTATTAAGAAGAACACATTTTTAGGAACAGTATACACCTGCATCTCTGGTTACTACCTTCAGAATTACCTTAATGATTGCTGTCAGTGGAGAAGACAGAGAGAATCAGGAGGGGGGTCAGCAGCAGAAGATTATTGGTGGCAGTGGAGAAGACAGTGAGGATCAGAGGGGGTCAGAAGCAGAAGATGATTGCTGGCAGCGAGGATCAGAGGAGGTCAAAAGCAGAAGATGATTGCTGGCAGCAAGGATCAGAGGGGGACAGCAGCAGAAGATGATTGGTGGATGTGTTGAAGGTATTGAGGATCAGAGGGGGTCAGCAGCAGAAGACGATTGCTGGCAGCAAGGATCAGAGGGGGTCAGAAGCAGAAGAAGATTGCTGGCAGTGGTTAGAAGGCAGTGAGGATCAGAGGAGGCAGTGAAGAAGGCAATGACGATCAGAAGGGGGTTAGCAGACAGTGAGAATCGGAGGGGGGTCAGCAGCAGAAGATGATTGCTCACAGGGAGGATCAGAGGGGTATTGGCAGCAGAAGATGATTGGTGGCAGTGGAGAAGGCAGAAAGGATCAGAGGGGATCAGCAGCAGAAGATGATTGCTGGCATTGAGAATCAGAGAACGACGGTAGCAGAAGAGGATTGCTGGCAGTGGAGAAGGCAGGGACGATAAGATGGTGGTCAGCAGCAGATGATTGGTGGCAGTGGAGAAGGCAGAAAGGATCAGAGAGGATCAGCAGCAGAAGATGATTGGTGGCATTGGAGAAGGCAGAAAGGATCAGAGGGGGCCAGCAGCAGAAGATGATTGGTGGCAATGAGAATCAGAGAACGACGGTAGCAGAAGAGGATTGCTGGCAGTGGAGAAGGCAGGGACGATAAGATGGTGGTCAGCAGCAGATGATTGGTGGCAGTGGAGAAGGCAGAAAGGATCAGAGGGGGCCAGCAGCAGAAGATGATTGGTGGCAGTGGAGAAGGCAGAAAGGATCAGAGGGGATTAGCTGCTAAAGATGATTGGTGGCAGTGGAGAAGGCAGAAAGGATCAGAGAGGATCAGCAGCAGAAGATGATTGGTGGCAGTGGAGAAGGCAGAAAGGATCAGAGGGGATCAGCAGCAGAAGATGATTGCTCGCAGTGAGGATCAGAGGGGGATTGGCAGCAGAGGATGATTGCTGGCATTGGAGAAGGCAGAAAGGATCAGAGGGTATCAGCAGCAGAAGATGATTGGTGGCATTGGAGAAGGCAGAAAGGATCAGAGGGTATCAGCAGCAGAAGATGATTGCTGGCATTGAGAATCAGAGAACGACGGTAGCAGAAGAGGATGGCTGGCAGTGGAGAAGGCAGGGAAGATAAGATGGTGGTCAGCAGCAGATGATTGGTGGCAGTGGAGAAGGCAGAAAGGATTAGAGAGGATCAGCAGCAGAAGATGATTGCTGGCAGTGAGGATCAGAGGGGGATTGGCAGCAGAGGATGATTGCTGGCATTGGAGAAGGCAGAAAGGATCAGAGGGGATTAGCAGCAGAAGATGATTGGTGGCAGTGGAGAAGGCAGAAAGGATCAGAGGGGATTAGCAGCAGAAGATGATTGGTGGCAGTGGAGAAGGCAGAAAAGATCAGAGAGGATCAGCAGCAGAAGATGATTGGTGGCAGTGGAGAAGGCAGAAAGGATCAGAGGGGATCAGCAGCAGAAGATGATTGGTGGCAGTGGAGAAGGCAGAAAGGATCAGCAGCAGAAGATGATTGCAGGCAGTGGAGAAGGCAGAAAGGATCAGAGGGGATCGGCAGCAGAAGATGATTGGTGGCAATGGAGAAGGCAGAAAGGATCAGAGGGGATCGGCAGCAGAAGATGATTGGTGGCAGTGGAGAAGGCAGAAAGGATCAGCAGCAGAAGATGATTGCTCGCAGTGAGGATCAGAGGGGGATTGGCAGCAGAGGATGATTGCTGGCATTGGAGAAGGCAGAAAGGATCAGAGGGGATTAGCAGCAGAAGATGATTGGTGGCAGTGGAGAAGGCAGAAAGGATCAGAGGGGATCAGCAGAAGAAGATGATTGGTGGCAGTGGAGAAGGCAGAAAGGATCAGAGGGGATCGGCAGCAGAAGATGATTGGTGGCAGTGGAGAAGGCAGAAAGGATCAGAGAGGATCAGCAGCAGAAGATGATTGGTGGCAGTGGAGAAGGCAGAAAGGATCAGAGGGGATCGGCAGCAGAAGATGATTGGTGGCAGTGGAGAAGGCAGAAAGGATCAGAGAGGATCAGCAGCAGAAGATGATTGGTGGCAGTGGAGAAGGCAGAAAGGATCAGAGGGGATCGGCAGCAGAAGATGATTGGTGGCAGTGGAGAAGGCAGAAAGGATCAGAGGGGATCGGCAGCAGAAGATGATTGGTGGCAGTGGAGAAGGCAGAAAGGATCAGAGGGGATCAGCAGCAGAAGATGATTGGTGGCAGTGGAGAAGGCAGAAAGGATCAGAGGGGATCGGCAGCAGAAGATGATTGGTGGCAGTGGAGAAGGCAGAAAGGATCAGAGGGGATTAGCAGCAGAAGATGATTGCTGGCAGTGGAGAAGGCAGAAAGGATCAGAGGGGGATTGGCAGCAGAAGATGATTGGTGGCAGTGGAGAAGGCAGAAAGGATCAGAGGGGATCGGCAGCAGAAGATGATTGGTGGCAGTGGAGAAGGCAGAAAGGATCAGAGAGGATCAGCAGCAGAAGATGATTGGTGGCAGTGGAGAAGGCAGAAAGGATCAGAGGGGATCAGCAGCAGAAGATGATTGGTGGCAGTGGAGAAGGCAGAAAGGATCAGCAGCAGAAGATGATTGCTCGCAGTGAGGATCAGAGGGGATTAGCAGCAGAAGATGATTGCTGGCAGTGGAGAAGGCAGAAAGGATCAGAGGGGATCGGCAGCAGAAGATGATTGGTGGCAGTGGAGAAGGCAGAAAGGATCAGAGAGGATCAGCAGCAGAAGATGATTGGTGGCAGTGGAGAAGGCAGAAAGGATCAGAGAGGATTAGCAGCAGAAGATGATTGGTGGCAGTGGAGAAGGCAGAAAGGATCAGAGAGGATCAGCAGCAGAAGATGATTGGTGGCAGTGGAGAAGGCAGAAAGGATCAGAGGAGACCAGCAGCAGAAGATGATTGGTGGCAGTGGAGAAGGCAGAAAGGATCAGAGAGGATCAGCAGCAGAAGATGATTGGTGGCAGTGGAGAAGGCAGAAAGGATCAGAGGGGATCAGCAGCAGAAGATGATTGCTGGCATTGAGAATCAGAGAAGGAACGGTAGCAGAAGAGGATTGCTGGCAGTGGAGAAGGCAGGGACGATAAGATGGTGGTCAGCAGCAGATGATTGGTGGCAGTGGAGAAGGCAGAAAGGATCAGAGAGGATCAGCAGCAGAAGATGATTGGTGGCAGTGGAGAAGGCAGAAAGGATCAGAGAGGATCAGCAGCAGAGGATGATTGCTGGCAGTGGAGAAGGCAGAAAGGATCAGAGGGGATCAGCAGCAGAAGATGATTGCTCGCAGTGAGGATCAGAGGGGGATTGGCAGCAGAGGATGATTGCTGGCATTGGAGAAGGCAGAAAGGATCAGAGGGGATTAGCAGCTAAAGATGATTGGTGGCAGTGGAGAAGGCAGAAAGGATCAGAGAGGATCAGCAGCAGAAGATGATTGGTGGCAGTGGAGAAGGCAGAAAGGATCAGAGGGGATCGGCAGCAGAAGATGATTGGTGGCAGTGGAGAAGGCAGAAAGGATCAGAGGGGATCGGCAGCAGAAGATGATTGGTGGCAGTGGAGAAGGCAGAAAGGATCAGAGGGGATCAGCAGCAGAAGATGATTGGTGGCAGTGGAGAAGGCAGAAAGGATCAGAGGGGATCGGCAGCAGAAGATGATTGGTGGCAGTGGAGAAGGCAGAAAGGATCAGAGGGGATTAGCAGCAGAAGATGATTGCTGGCAGTGGAGAAGGCAGAAAGGATCAGAGGGGGATTGGCAGCAGAAGATGATTGGTGGCAGTGGAGAAGGCAGAAAGGATCAGAGGGGATCGGCAGCAGAAGATGATTGGTGGCAGTGGAGAAGGCAGAAAGGATCAGAGAGGATCAGCAGCAGAAGATGATTGGTGGCAGTGGAGAAGGCAGAAAGGATCAGAGGGGATCAGCAGCAGAAGATGATTGGTGGCAGTGGAGAAGGCAGAAAGGATCAGCAGCAGAAGATGATTGCTCGCAGTGAGGATCAGAGGGGATTAGCAGCAGAAGATGATTGCTGGCAGTGGAGAAGGCAGAAAGGATCAGAGGGGATCGGCAGCAGAAGATGATTGGTGGCAGTGGAGAAGGCAGAAAGGATCAGAGAGGATCAGCAGCAGAAGATGATTGGTGGCAGTGGAGAAGGCAGAAAGGATCAGAGAGGATTAGCAGCAGAAGATGATTGGTGGCAGTGGAGAAGGCAGAAAGGATCAGAGAGGATCAGCAGCAGAAGATGATTGGTGGCAGTGGAGAAGGCAGAAAGGATCAGAGGAGACCAGCAGCAGAAGATGATTGGTGGCAGTGGAGAAGGCAGAAAGGATCAGAGAGGATCAGCAGCAGAAGATGATTGGTGGCAGTGGAGAAGGCAGAAAGGATCAGAGGGGATCAGCAGCAGAAGATGATTGCTGGCATTGAGAATCAGAGAAGGAACGGTAGCAGAAGAGGATTGCTGGCAGTGGAGAAGGCAGGGACGATAAGATGGTGGTCAGCAGCAGATGATTGGTGGCAGTGGAGAAGGCAGAAAGGATCAGAGAGGATCAGCAGCAGAAGATGATTGGTGGCAGTGGAGAAGGCAGAAAGGATCAGAGAGGATCAGCAGCAGAGGATGATTGCTGGCAGTGGAGAAGGCAGAAAGGATCAGAGGGGATCAGCAGCAGAAGATGATTGCTCGCAGTGAGGATCAGAGGGGGATTGGCAGCAGAGGATGATTGCTGGCATTGGAGAAGGCAGAAAGGATCAGAGGGGATTAGCAGCTAAAGATGATTGGTGGCAGTGGAGAAGGCAGAAAGGATCAGAGAGGATCAGCAGCAGAAGATGATTGGTGGCAGTGGAGAAGGCAGAAAGGATCAGAGAGGATCAGCAGCAGAAGATGATTGGTGGCAGTGGAGAAGACAGGAAGGATCAGCAGCAGAAGATGATTGGTGGCAGTGGAGAAGGCAGAAAGGATCAGAGAGGATCAGCAGCAGAAGATGATTGATGGCAGTGGAGAAGGCAGAAAGGATCAGAGGGGGATTGGCAGCAGAAGATGATTGGTGGCATTGAGAATCAGAGAAGGAACGGTAGCAGAAGAGGATTGCTGGCAGTGGAGAAGGCAGGGACGATAAGATGGTGGTCAGCAGCAGATGATTGGTGGCAGTGGAGAAGGCAGAAAGGATCAGAGGGGGCCAGCAGCAGAAGATGATTGGTGGCAGTGGAGAAGGCAGAAAGGATCAGAGGGGATTAGCAGCTAAAGATGATTGGTGGCAGTGGAGAAGGCAGAAAGGATCAGAGAGGATCAGCAGCAGAAGATGATTGGTGGCAGTGGAGAAGGCAGAAAGGATCAGAGGGGATCGGCAGCAGAAGATGATTGGTGGCAGTGGAGAAGGCAGAAAGGATCAGAGGGGATTAGCAGCTAAAGATGATTGCTGGCAGTGGAGAAGGCAGAAAGGATCAGAGAGGATCAGCAGCAGAAGATGATTGCTCGCAGTGAGGATCAGAGGGGGATTGGCAGCAGAGGATGATTGCTGGCATTGGAGAAGGCAGAAAGGATCAGAGGGTATCAGCAGCAGAAGATGATTGGTGGCATTGGAGAAGGCAGAAAGGATCAGAGGGTATCAGCAGCAGAAGATGATTGCTGGCATTGAGAATCAGAGAACGACGGTAGCAGAAGAGGATGGCTGGCAGTGGAGAAGGCAGGGAAGATAAGATGGTGGTCAGCAGCAGATGATTGGTGGCAGTGGAGAAGGCAGAAAGGATCAGAGAGGATCAGCAGCAGAAGATGATTGCTGGCAGTGAGGATCAGAGGGGGATTGGCAGCAGAGGATGATTGCTGGCATTGGAGAAGGCAGAAAGGATCAGAGGGGATTAGCAGCAGAAGATGATTGGTGGCAGTGGAGAAGGCAGAAAGGATCAGAGGGGATTAGCAGCAGAAGATGATTGGTGGCAGTGGAGAAGGCAGAAAAGATCAGAGAGGATCAGCAGCAGAAGATGATTGGTGGCAGTGGAGAAGGCAGAAAGGATCAGAGAGGATCAGCAGCAGAAGATGATTGCTGGCAGTGGAGAAGGCAGAAAGGATCAGAGGGGATCAGCAGCAGAAGATGATTGGTGGCAGTGGAGAAGGCAGAAAGGATCAGCAGCAGAAGATGATTGCTCGCAGTGAGGATCAGAGGGGATTAGCAGCAGAAGATGATTGCTGGCAGTGGAGAAGGCAGAAAGGATCAGAGAGGATCAGCAGCAGAAGATGATTGGTGGCAGTGGAGAAGGCAGAAAGGATCAGAGAGGATCAGCAGCAGAAGATGATTGGTGGCAGTGGAGAAGGCAGAAAGGATCAGAGAGGATCAGCAGCAGAAGATGATTGGTGGCAGTGGAGAAGGCAGAAAGGATCAGAGAGGATCAGCAGCAGCAGATGATTGGTGGCAGTGGAGAAGGCAGAAAGGATCAGAGGGGATCAGCAGCAGAAGATGATTGCTCGCAGTGAGGATCAGAGGGGGATTGGCAGCAGAGGATGATTGCTGGCATTGGAGAAGGCAGAAAGGATCAGAGGGGATTAGCAGCTAAAGATGATTGGTGGCAGTGGAGAAGGCAGAAAGGATCAGAGAGGATCAGCAGCAGAAGATGATTGGTGGCAGTGGAGAAGGCAGAAAGGATCAGAGAGGATCAGCAGCAGAAGATGATTGGTGGCAGTGGAGAAGACAGGAAGGATCAGCAGCAGAAGATGATTGGTGGCAGTGGAGAAGGCAGAAAGGATCAGAGAGGATCAGCAGCAGAAGATGATTGATGGCAGTGGAGAAGGCAGAAAGGATCAGAGGGGGATTGGCAGCAGAAGATGATTGGTGGCAGTGGAGAAGGCAGAAAGGATCAGAGGGGGATTGGCAGCAGAAGATGATTGCTGGCAGTGGAGAAGGCAGAAAGGATCAGAGGGGGATTGGCAGCAGAAGATGATTGGTGGCAGTGGAGAAGGCAGAAAGGATCAGAGAGGATCAGCAGCAGAAGATGATTGGTGGCAGTGGAGAAGGCAGAAAGGATCAGAGAGGATCAGCAGCAGAAGATGATTGGTGGCAGTGGAGAAGGCAGAAAGGATCAGAGATGATCAGCAGCAGAAGATGATTGGTGGCAGTGGAGAAGGCAGAAAGGATCAGCAGCAGAAGATGATTGCTCGCAGTGAGGATCAGAGGGGGATTGGCAGCAGAGGATGATTGCTGGCATTGGAGAAGGCAGAAAGGATCAGAGGGGATTAGCAGCAGAAGATGATTGGTGGCAGTGGAGAAGGCAGAAAGGATCAGAGAGGATCAGCAGCAGAAAATGATTGGTGGCAGTGGAGAAGGCAGAGACGTTCAGATGGGGGCCAGCAGATGATTGGTGGCAGTGGTTAGAAGGCAGTGAGGATCAGTGGGAGGTCAGCAGCAGAAGAGGATCGGAAAGGGCCTGCATGAATACACAGTCGCAATGTCTATAATGCAGAGCTTGTTGATGGGGGGGGGGGGGGGTTGTAGGTGGGTCTAGGCATTTTGTAGAAAACACAGAGAAGGGGAGGTGTAGGTGGGTAGGGTAGCGTCCATGGATCCAGGCATTATGTAAAACACCATGATGGAATATGTGAGCATAGATAAAACACAGAGAAGGTGAGGTGTAGGTGGGTAGGGTAGCGTCCATGGATCCAGACATTATGTAAAACACCATGATGGAATATGTGAGCATAGATAAAACACAGAGAAGGGGAGGTGTAGGTGGGTAGGGTAGCGTCCATGGATCCAGACATTATGTAAAACACTATGATGGAATATGTGAGCATAGATAAAACACAGAGAAGGGGGGGGGGGTGTAGGTGGGTAGGGTAGCGTCCATGGATCCAGGCATTATGTAAAACACTATGATGGAATATGTGAGCATAGATAAAAACACAGCAGCAATGGCCACCAGCCTGTAATGAGGACTAGGCCAACTGAGCTCTCACTAGCTGTCATGAAACTAGACATCCCAGCATGCCCCCTAGACAGGCAGGGTGGCGCAGAGCATGCTGGGACTAGTAGTTCCTCTGCTGGTGTCAATGGATGTGGGGGGGTACTCACCCGGTGTCGCCCAGGCCGTGCAGGAAGATCACCTGTGGGTGACAAGAGAGGACAGACATGAGATCAGAGGCACCCATCCTATCCCCACCCTGGCCACTATCCAGCAGCCGGATCCGCTCCCCACATCCAGCCGGCACAATGGCCACACACACAAATAGCTCTCACCGCCGCCGTCTCTCGCTCCCCTCCGGGCACGGTCACAGCGTCGGTGAGTAACGGCACAGACATGTTGTTTCCGCACATGCACCAGAGTGATGACACCACACACACCGCCCCGGTGACCTCTGACCCCGCGAGAGGAAACAATGAGCCAAAGCCGCTAAGCGGATCTAACCCCGGTTCATAGTCACGTGACGACAGTTCTACCGGTAACGTCACTACCGCTCGCAGCCAGCTGTTCAGACTATCGGAGCCGCCATGTTGTGTGTGGCGGAAGTACTGTAGTTCGGAGGTCATTTATGAAGCTGGTAACCCTAATTATTATTTTTTTCATTTGTAAGGCGAGTCTCAACAGCTTTAGTAAGTGTTGACTGTAGGTCATATATAGGAATTCAACCCTTCAATAGCAGCATGCCAGGGTAGTCCACATTCGGAACCGGTATACAGGGTGATGGGCGTGGTAAGGGTGTGGCTTACTTGTGGGAATTTGACAAACTACTATTAAAGTGGACCTAAACTATAAGACCTCTGACCTCTCCTGGCAGAGTTTCACTTCCAAAACCAGAATGCCCCGCTGAGCGAAAAGCTGCCAGTTGCCCGCTCGCTTTTCTTACCTATCAGACAAGCCCTAATTTGGGATGCCCCGCTGTGTGAAACCCCCCAGATCGCGTGTAAAAACGCACCTCACCCCGCTCCTATGGCGCATGTGCGGCCGCTCATCCAATCAGCGCGCTTGGAGCCGCTGTGGTATGTGCGTCAATGACGCACAGCGGCTCCGAGCACGGTGGCGCGCTTCCCTCTAACAGGGAGAGTGCCATTCACAAATGGCCTGCGCGGGCACGTGCCCTGCTAGAGAGAAGGGCGAGATGCGGCCCGCGCACGCACCATTGGATCGACATCCAGGTAAGGTTTCTGGGAGTCCTGGGGGGTTTCACACAGTGATTTTGGATGCCCCGCAGGGAGGGATCGGATCAAATCTTGTAGATTCCTGGGACGATCTACCTGGGTGTTGGTCCACTTAAATGTAGGGCTAGAGAAGCTGAATGGAATCCCAGCCGCACTTATGAGCAGCGCACATCATCTCTCAACTCCCTTCAGCTGTGCAAGACCACACACAGCCTTCCAACCGCGGCGGGCGGGACGCGCACACCTGAGAAGGGAGAAGGTTAAATCAAATAAACAGGAGCTTACTTTGTCAAGAGTTCCTCAGCTCTGTGCCTCCTCTCAGCTTGACACCGTGAATGAGGAATTCTCATTCAAAACCTCATCTGCCCCTCCAATACCACCCTGTCGATGTGGGCCATTAATATTAGCTTAAAGTGGACCAACACCCAGTCGTGATCGGCCCGGAAATCTATAAGATTCCCGGGCCGATCACCTCCCACCCCGCGGGACATGCGAGATCGGGATGTCCCGCGGGGTGAAACCCCCCAGAAACCCCAAAAAGACCTTACCTGATCCGCCGCCGCCTCCCGCGCAGCCCTCTGTGAATGGCCGGCGCGGGCGCCGAGTGACGTGCGGGAGGCGGAAGAGGCTTGTACGTTCCTGTCCCCCGCCTAGACGTTGGCGGGGATTGGCTGCGGCGTTCACGTGGGAGCGGGGAGGGGTGAGTTTTTTGGGGTTTCTGGGGGGTTTCACACAGCGGGGCACCCCACCGAAGTGGACCAAAACCCAGGATAGTCAAAATCCTGGGTGTTGGTCCACTTTAAGGAGCTAGTCCAGACCACTCCCCCCCCCCCCCTCTATTGATAGCTTGAATGGTGCGTTCTGAGCTAACATTCAAGCCCAGCTAACCCCTCCCTTCTCCCCGTCCAGCCTCCTCCTTGCAAGCTTTCTCTCACCCAGCAGCAAAAGCTGCCCACCCTGGACCAAAGCAAGATCCAAGGGCCACGCGCAGATGCTTCAGAAAAGTAATCATAAGTTAAAACTGTAAACTCTGATATCTCGACCATTTCTGCTTCAATTTAAAAAGGGAAAACAGTTTTAGACAGTGTCAGACGTCATACCCCCCGACCCACAATTATAAGGCAGAGGCTACAGCCATACCCCTAAGATCCACAATCTACATGCATGCAAAACTGAAATCTATGATCTACAGGCTCTAATTAAGTTTGTATTAAAACATAACTTTCATTTTTGACCTCTCCTATCACCTACAGTTTGCAGGGGTCACCATGTGTGCCTGTTGTGCACCCCTGGTGGCCAACCTCTTCCTGGAGTGGTGGTAGGCAAAAATAGTCTTTGGAACTTATATCCATCACATGTTGGGGTGGTACCACTTCATTGATATTATATTCCTTTGGGAGGGCCTTTCTTGTTGTGTTTTGACTTAACTGATAGTATTCAGTACTCCAATGGGACTTTGCCAAGTAATTGATATTAAAGAGCCACATCCCTCAGCCCAGAGTGCCTCCACCCCCCCCCACCCCCCAAATACCTGGCAGGCCCCCTCCATTGACTCCAATGAAGGGGGCGTACTGACATTTCTCTGAATGATGGCAGGGGTGGTGCTGTGCCAGGAAGGAGGAAGCGCCGGCTGATTGGGCCAAGCAGCACAGGATGTGGATCTGCCAATCAGACAAGGCAGTCAGGTCTTGACTAGGTGCAATTATCCGCGAGAAAAAAAAAAAAATGATGAGTAGCGCTTTTTATTTATGGCTAGCCTGGCCTTATATAGGACGTGGGGTCCCCCCTATCCCAGCATAACCAGCCCGGGCACCAGCTATGGAGGCTTGTAGACCAGGGTGCAGGGGTCAGCCCTTGTTTGCCCCCCCTCCCCTGGGCTTTGGGAAGAAAGGTAAAAAAACATTTTCGATCTTCAAAAAACTAAAATGATTATAAAAATAATAAAGCTCAAATAATGGTGTTGCATAAGCGTGAACATTATCTTATAATTGTGTTCAGTCACATTGAAACTCATGGTAAATACCGTAGTAGTCAGTACATTACAGTCATCATTTAAAAGGATTCTGATTGACCCCATATATGGTTAATATGTTCTATTAGGATAGAAGGATTTTTCCTGATATTTTCTGAACTGCATTTTACAGCAAAAGCCATACTCATGGCCTGTAAACAATGTATAACAGCTTACAACTACCAAAGGGAGCTCATTATTAAAGAGGAACCATACAGAGGTGAGGCAGCATGACTCAGGCTGCTCTGTTGTGCATTGGCACTGGTAAAAAAAAAGAAAAAAAAAAACTCGGCCTCTTCTAGGTCCTCTTCTATGTCTGCCACGGAGCCACCTATAAGCCTCCAGTGCCAACCAGCACTAACCGTCTCAGCCAAGCAGATAGGCTGCTGTAGAAGAGGACAAGTTCTCGGACGGCCGTTTTTTTTTAGTTTTACATGCACAGCGGGGCAGCCTAGGTTGCACTGCCCTGCTGCTGCATAGCAAGGATGGACTATGGTCATTTTTAAAAAGGTATCAGAAGGGTACAGAAATTCCATGAAACCCAGTGAAGATGGACACCAAGAATTGGATAAAATCTGTCTTTGACATGACCTTGACCCAAAGAGGAGTGTAGACAATGGATGCACTCGCATGTGAAAGATTTGTAGATAAAAATTCAAACTAAAATTTTAACAGGAATTTTTATATCCACAGTACAGGTTTCAGGTTGTAAAAATTTCAAAACAGTTGCTGAGATCCCAGGCTCCATGCCCAACTCTGGAGCCAAATCTGAGGGTGGAGCTTGGGGAGCCCTGTCTCTATTGTGGAAGCTCTAAAATGTCACCCTTTCTTAAGCACACATGCAGAACTACTTGCAGGTAGGGAAGGGGGGGGGGTGGATTGAGCCAGATAATGTGGTAGTGGTTTACACATTAAAGCAGTTGTAAAGCTGCACGGTCCTGGAGTCTACCCAAATATGTGAAACACCCGGGCTAGCCAATAAACTCCTTTCCCAGATGCTCCCAAGGAGCTTCTGCTACCCGCAGCGGATTCCCTGACTCCCTGTAGCTGAGGCACGCTCTTGCCCCCAGCCATTCAGGAGCGCTTCCCAGACTAGACAGAAGCCAGGGTGAGGGTGTGCTTGCTCCAGTCACAGACTGATGCAAGGGCTATTCTGTATGCCGCTGGTGAGCCCATTATGCAGTACCACCACATTCCTCTAGCCGATTATATTGCTAATTCCCTACTCTCCTATTGCAAGTGTGGTGGTGTTGCTATATGACTGGTTGTGGAGGGGGACACAGTTGGTCAGTAGAGGGACAAGCCAATAAAATACCCAGCAGGGCCGACTTTAGTATGGAAGGTGCCTCGTGCAAAACTACAGGATTGTGCCCCCCAAATACACCACCTGGGATAGCTGGTATACTTACCTCAAGAGCATGATGCATGCACAATGCCGGCTGCTACCCGCTGTCTATGCTGGGCTCTTTGGCCAAAAAATACCATTTTGTGAATACTCACCTGTAAAATGGGTATTATAAGTATGTCACACACCCCACAATCATTAATTATTACACTTGGGTAACTCCACCAGCAGGTGGCGACGTGCAGAGAAGTCATGAAAAACAAGCCCCTCCTGGTCTATACATTCCTGGCACATCTCACTCATTCCCCAGTATTCAAACAGCAGTAAAGACAAGGTACCAGGAAAAAAACCCTCAAACTGTAAACGAAAACTTCACCCTATAAAGAATCCGGGATACCAAAAGGGCGGGTGAAGTGGGGTGTGTGACATACTTATAATACCCATTTTACAGGTGAGTATTCACAAAATGGTATTATTCTAAGTATGTCACACACCCCACTTCAATCATTAATTATTACACTTGGGACATCCAACAGCAGTGTCCAGAAAAGGGCGGGTATCCAACAAGGCCATAATGCAAAACTCAAACCACTGCAGCCTGCAGAGCCTTGCGGCCAGACACAGCATCTGCTGAAGCCCGCACATCACCTGGTAAAAACTTAGAAAAAGTGTGAACAGAAGACCAGGTAGCAGCCTTACAAACTTGTTCAACATAGGCCCGGTGCTGAAAAACTCAAGGTATTCCAACAACACGAGTAGAATGAGCAGTGATACGAAAAAAGGGGAAACCTTCCCCTTGGTAGAATAGGCCCCAACAACAGCCTGACGAATCCATTTGCTAATGGAAGACTTAGCGGGAGCCAAACCCTTACTAGGCCCAACAGGGCACCGAGAAAAAGACATCAGTCTTACGAAAAAAAGAAGTAAACAAACAGTACTTCACCCAGCGTACCACATCCAAACAGTGCAAACCCTCTCCTTGTCATTCCTAGGCCTAGGACACAAGGAAGGAAGAACAATGTCCTGGTTAAAATGAAAAACAGAGACCACCTTAGAAGGAAGTCCGGTTTGAAGCGGAAAACCACCTTGACCTGATGTCTCTCAAAGTGAAGAGCCTGAACCAACAAGGCTGCCAACTTCGAGACAAGCAGAAAAGAAGTGATGGCCACCAACAAGGCAACCTTCTGAGTCAGAGTAGGAAGAACAATAACCTGCAAAGGCTCAAAGAGAAGCCGGAAGAGCAGAGAGAACCAAATTCAAATCCCAAACAGGGAGCAAAGGCTTCCTAGGGGGCCGCAGATGCGAAACCCCCTGGAAAAAAAGTCTTGACCAAAGGATGGAGTGCAAATGACCTTTTGAAAAAAGATAGACAAGGCAGAAACCTGCCCCTTCAAAGTACTCAGCTGAAGACAAGAGTCCAGCCCAGATTGAAGAAATTCCAAAATCCTAGAAACAGAAAAGACCCGACAGGGCAAAAATCTAGCCTCACACCAATCAATATAAGATCTCCAAGCCCTATAATAGATGGTAGAAGAGGACCTCTTCCTGGCACTAATAAGAGTCTGAATGACCGAATCCGAAAGACCTTCCTCCTTTAAGATGGAGGTTTCAGCAGCCAAGCCGTCAAAGCCAGCGTTGGTAAATTGGGGTAACATAGTTGACCCTGAGTGAGAAGATCCGGCCGAAGAGGCAGATCGAACTGATCCACTGCCAGACGAACGATGTCTGCGAACCACACCCGCCTTGGCCACCTTGGAGCCACGAGAATGGCGGGAACCCCTTCCAGAACCAACTTTCGCAACACCCCGCCTAGCATGGGAATCGGAAGAAACAGAAAAAGAAACCCCAGGTCCCCCCAGCTCAGAGCCATGGCATCCGCCGCCAGAGCCAGAGGATCCTGAGAAAGCGACACGAATGTCAGAAGCTTGTGATTGTGACGAGAGGCCAACAGATCCACCTCCGGCGTCCCCCACCGGAGACAAAGCGACCGAAACACCTGGGGGTGGAGAGACCATTCCCCCCGGCGGGAAGAACACCGGCTCAGAAAGTCCGCCTCCGTGTTTTCCACTCCTGGAATGTACACTGCCGAGATGCAAGGGACATGAGACTCTGCCCAAACCAGGATCAGAGAAACCTCCCTGAGGGCACCCAGACTGCGAGTCCCTCCTTGGTGAGTGATGTAAGCAACCGCCGTCCGATTGTCCGAACGAACCTGAACCGGCAGGCCCTGTAAATGCTGCGTCAAGTGAGACAGAACCAACCTGATGGCTCTCAACTTCAGAACATTGATGGGCAAGTGGGCTTCCTGAGGACCCCACCGCCCCCGGAACCAAAGATCCTTCCAGAAACCTCCCCATCCTGACAAACTGGCGTCCGTGGTGCCAGTTTCCCAAAGCGGGGTCAGAAATGACCTGCCCGTCAGAAGATTGTCCGAGACCATCCACCACAGAAGAGACTGCCGAACCCGGGGGGACATCCGGAAGGACCGATCCAACGACCGCGGTCGCCGGTCCCAAGACGCCAACAGATGAAGCTGAAGCGCCCGCGTGTGAAACTGCGCGAATGGAACTGCCTTGAAAGAAGCTACCATCAACCCCACCAATCTCATCCCTAGCCGGATGGACGGGCGAGGATCGGAAAGAAGACCATCCACCACAAGCTGAACCAATTCCTGAATCAAAAGAACCTTGGCCTGAGGTAGAAAACTCTGTGCTGGCAAGAGTCCAAGGACATCCCCTGGCCGGAACCAGAGAGGACTTGGGGTAGCTGATCACCCAGCCGAACTTCTCCAGCATAGACACCACCGTGCTGGTGTCCACTTCCTCTTTTACTGAATGACGGAGCCATGATGAGAAGACCGTCCAAATAAGGCACAATGCGAATTCCCTGAGCTCAGAGCAGAGCCATCACGCCCGCCAACACCTTGGTGAACACTCTCGGAGCCGAGGTGAGGCCGAATGGAAGAGCTACAAACTGAAAACTCCGATCCTCCACCACAAAGCGAAGCAACTTCTGGTGAGCCGGAAAAATCGGAACGTGAAGGTATGCATCCTTGATGTCTGTGGACGTCATAAAGTCCCCCTGCCGAAGAGAACTGATCGCAGACCGCAGATTTTCAATGCGAAACCTCCGGGGACGAATAAACCGGTTGAGCAAACTTCAAATCCAGGATGGGGCGGAACGACCCATCCTTTATGGGTACAGTGAAGAGATTGGAATAATACCCGCGCCCCACCTCCGAAGGAGGGACCGGGCAGATGACTGCCAATTCCAGAAGATTCCTTACCGCCGCCAGGAGCCCCTGCGCGACCAAAGGATCTGAAGGGACACGATACCTGAAGAAACCTTGGAGGAGGGCGGAACTCGAACTCCAGCTTGAAACCGGTCGACACCACCTCCCGGATCCATCTGTCCGAGACCTCCTGGTCCCATACCCGGGAGAAGAGTCGTAGCCGTCCCCCCACCCGTAAGGGTGAGGGCGCCCCCTCATTGCTGAGCGGGCTTGGCAGCTGGCTTGGGCTTGGCGCCCCAGACGTGAACGGGACGGCCACGGCCTTATACCCCTGTTCCAGCTGGCACCCCTGGAAGCCGAGAAGCCCGCACCCCTGCCGGCTCTGGCTCCCCGAAAGGAACAACGAAATTTCTTGCGCTGAGGAAACTTACCTCCCTTGGCAACAGAATCAAGCTCCTCTCCTGAAAAGTCTCAAACCCAGAAAGGGAAGAGCCGTGAGCGTTCTCTTGGAATTAAAATCAGCAATCCACTGCCTCAACCACACTGAGCGGCGGATAGCTACCAACAGAGCCGTAGCCCTGCCACACATTAACATGGCATCATCCTGAGCGGCAAGAATAAATGAAACGAAGGATTCACAACGCTTAAGGGCAAGAAACTCAATACAAGTAGGATCAAGATCCACACATAAATCCCTGACAATAGACCTAACCGCCAATGATAAAAGTGCCGAAGCACAAACAGGCCTCAATACCGAACCCGCACAGACAAGACCATGGCGGGCCAGCTGATCAATCCGGCGATCCTCGCCGTCCTTAAGAGAAGTTGTGTCAGGAGAATGTACAACCGCCGTATTAGATAGTCCCAAAACCGGGGCAACCTCGGGAGGGACAGACCAACACCTCACCATGTCCGCCGGAAAGGGATACATCCTATCCCAGCTAGGAGACACCCCAACGAGACACGTAGGCTGCTCCCATTCCTTAAGGATAACATCCTCGAAATGCTGTTGACTGGGAAACTCCAAGCGCGGCTTGGACACTCCAAAAAGCTGACCCTTAGGTCGAGGAGCAGCTTCAGGAGGAACCAAATCCAAAACTTCAAACATCTGGGCCAGAATGGACGACGTATCAGGAACAGACCCCTCGGTTGGGCCACCTTCATCGCCCAGCAACTGCTGACCAGCTCACCTTCTTCAAGAGGATGATCTGGCCAATCCAGATCCTCAATAACCTCCTCATCTGAGTCCGGCGTAGGCGGAGACAGGTGCTTCCGTTTAGCCGAAGCCTTCTGAGCGACCACAGCGGAGAACATCTGCTCAAGACTTAAACGTGTGGCATGGTGGGCAACTTACACTGGTCCTGTGCCACTCAGGACGGCCAATCGGGCACATACGTCCGATTGCGGATCACCCCCAGTGACCACGTCACACGGGCTCCTGAACAGGCGAGGAGGAGAGGGGGATGGCGCGGATGACGAAGTACCGGGCACCAGGGTGCCGGACTGGCGCTCAATGTTCCGCCGAGCACATGGAATGCAAATAATGACATCATCCCCTGGGAGCGGAGTCCCACACCCCCCGCACATCTTGGACTGCCCCGCAGGACCATTCCCAATATCTGAGGTAGCCTCCCTATGGTGAATTTATGGTTATTTACTGAACCCAGGGATTTACGCCGTAAGCGACCCGGGATGCCCCTTTATAATTCAATATACAGATATAAATTTAAAAGTCCTGATCATGGGACCAAATAAGGAATGTGATAACCTAAAAAGCCCAAACTAGCCAGGTATATAAGACCGGGAGAGCCCTGAAGGATGGGATCCCAAGATCTGTAAAACAAAAAAGACAACAAACATTCCAGCACAACACACACAGGGGAATACCGTACAATAAATAAAGAGCCCACATGCCAGAACACTGGCTAAATACCCCTGCCATCACCCCCACAGGGGGGGGGCGCAATCCAAGCATAATAATAATAATCAATCTGCAGGGCTACCTTAAACAACAGCCGACCTCAAGCCCTGCATAGCAAAGACCCCGCAGAGATAACGAAGGCCTCCTTAGCCCCTCAGCTAGATGGAGGCCCCGACCAGACCCGAGCAGCACCGCCAAGGAGCGAAGGGGAGATGAGGGGCGGGCCCACAGAAACGCGGGAGCGCAGCGGCCCCGCCCCCTTCCCAACTGGCCAGTAACGGCGCGGGCCGCGCAAGACGCGGCCCCGCCCATCCCCGTCGCCGAGCCGCGGGCGCCATCAAGAGATGGCGCCCGCAGAAGAAAAAAAACGACAGACCGGCGCCACACGTGCCGCCCGGTCCCCCCCCCCCGCTGACAAGGGAACGCTGCGAGCGCCGAGGAGGTCCTCGGCGCTCACATCCAGGCGGGCCGGCGGCGCAGCTCGCCGCCCGGCTCCGCCCCCATCCCCGATCTCCTCAAAGGACGGGCGCCCAGCATGGCGCCCGCCCCAAGTGGAACACCAAGGCGGCGGGCCGGCAAAGCCCTCGCCCGACCGCCCGGACAATATGCCAGCTAGGCCTAAAAAATAAAAATAAAGTGAGAGGATCCACAAGTAAAAACGGATGCCAAACGGCCCAACAAGCACAGACACCCGTCCACACACACACACACAAACAGGCCAAGCGCCACAACCAGTCACATCCAAACACATAAAACTAACAACTGTTAGGACTGGCATGAACAGGGTCTTGAACCAGTGATCTACTGTTGGTCATCACTCAGAGTTCACTCTTCTAGCCACTGTACTATTTGTTGTGGTCCTAAGGGCAAATGAGGGCTGGGGCATCCCACGTCCGGATCACCAACCGGATCACCGCTATGCCCCATAATATGGGGTCGAGCGGAGGAGCTAATCTCCTGGGCACCATGAGTGCCATCTACCCTTGCCCGGCCTACAGCCTAAGCTGGGAGGCTACCAAACAATCAGGGGATTAAAAACAAAAGAACCGGGCAGAAATAGAACATGGGGGGGGGGGGGGGGGGGGGGGGGGGGGCGTTACCCCGGCTACCTGCAAGCAGGAGACTTCTTTCTTCTGTCCTGTCGCCATCTTGCAGAGAAGAAAAACTGGGGAATGAGTGAGAGGTGCCAGGAATGTATAGACCAGGAGGGGCTTGTTTTTCATGACTTCTCTGCACGTCGCCACCTGCTGGTGGAGTACCCAAGTGTAATAATTAATGATTGAAGTGGGGTGTGTGACATACTTAGAATAGTTCTATTCCCTGCATTAATATATACAGCATATTAGGCAAGCTATGCTACTCGGCAACCATGGCGTCCTGTAGGATGGCACACCTTGCATACCCCAAAGGCCGGCCCCGATACCCATCACTGAATAATTGTATAGTGTCTGTAATGGAGACGACACTGTATCTCAAGCTGTACATCTAGAAAAGCATTTTACAGCAACTAGTGCATCAGTTACCAGATCTTGACAGCTCTATTTTGATGCTAGTCATACACACAGCAACCCAAGTTGAAGTAAACGCAGCAGTCTAAAACACAAATTGTATTTATACCCAACCAGGGAGGGTCTTAGATCGGCTTCCCTATTACCTATGTATGGTCAGAATATACCCAAAACAAAAAGGAACAGTTTTTCCCCCCTTTAGAAGTTACCCTAAAGCACCCTAATAAATAGCAATAAAGAGAACTTGCACATGTTATAATGGACAGGTTTTATTTATGAAAATAGTATAAAGCTTTATTAAGCAATTTTGCGACTATGCCCGTCTTCTAGCAATCGAACTATGACCACCATAATGTAAAGGGCTTACATTTCAGGCCAAGTAGATGGGCACACAACAAAAGACTATAGGTGTATTACATCCGCAGCTCTGGGGCAGAAGTAACCACCAGAAGACTTCCCACAGCCTTCAAGAAATAGTAATGCCTTTCTATTTTTCACCATAGATTAGATTAAACCAGAATTTCACCAGCAGTTTCTTTTTTCCTAATTGGTTACAAACATTCTTAAAAGTATCAAAAGCTTCACCCACAGTATTAGATTTTATTTGTAGCAGAAAGCATGTGAACATTACTAGCAATTTTGTTACATCAAAAGCCCATTAAGAGATAAAGTGGGACTGAGGCGTGATTTGTGATATTTTGTGATCCGCTGGATTGGCTGCAGCTTCGTAGTTACAGATGGTCACTTCGTGTCTATGGGCCTAAAATATAATAACAGGAATTTAGGATAAACCAGTTCCATCAATTTATTCACACAAATGCAGTTAATTTGAGGTTAACCTAGTTTTTATGTATAAAGTACAGAAATATATTCTGTGTTGGCTGTAGTAACTAATAAGCTTACAAAAAGGTTTTCTTCTTTCAGGACAGGTAATTAAATCATGAAGAGAAAAAAAACTCCTGGCTATCAGTCACTGTATAAATGCATGGGGTGTGCCAGCGCCACAGTGACTGACAGCAGGGAATACGGAAGCGATCGTCGTGGGACCTACAGTCAGGTAAAAGTGCTCTGGATTAGGAGCGATCTGTGGGGGACAAAAGGGGAATATAGAGTTCATTTGTTTTTTTTGCCTAGACAATGACTAAGAATAAAAACAAAAAACCTTTGTTCTAAATGTGCCACCCTTGTCATTCTATGCTATATTAAAAACAGTGCATTGCTATTCCAGCAAGGGGGGCATGTCACTCTCTATTCTATTCAAGAATGATGAGCAAGTTTGGCTACCAACATGTTTAATATTTTATCAAAATATTTTTTCAAAACAAAATAGAGAGAAGCCACTTAAGAGATTTTCCCTCTTACAAATTCCCTTACCCTCAAAGTATTAACAGTATTAACAGTTTGAAGTGCAAGGATAAAGTTATTTAATTGAAATTATATCTGACCCACAGGTAACAATAATTGATCAAATATACATTTAGTTATGAACAGCAGTCACATATTTATATCCAGAGAAGCCAATTTTTATGTAATCCCGACATGTTTCGCTCCTTAGTGAGCCTTTTCAGGAGATGAGATCTTCTCTGTATTGTTATGGCCTATATAATATTTTTCTCTTTTTCTCAACCCTCCCCATTGCATGTGCTTTGTCATCATGCATTAATATGGGCTTTCAGTATCGTAAGTATTCAGTTCCTATGCCGGGCTTTACATCGTAATCTGATTAGGTTAAAGCAGTGGTGCATCCGGCTCAGCGGTAATCCGGTTTTAAAAGAAAAACAGGATTTTCCACTGCTGAGGCTATGCCCATTTGCCATTTTTTAAAGTTGCCAACTGGCTGATCTCTGGAATGCCAGCTGACGTGACCCAGCCGGACAAAGATAGCGCAGTGGGAGCTTCTGGTAAACTTCGGGGGTTTTACTCAGGCGGACATCCTGATTTTGAATGCTGTAGCCTTTCAGACTCCAGGATTGGGCTGCGTGGCTTTTGAGACACTTTATTTAACGAATCCTCACTTATCTATTGATTGATTTTTAAAAAAGTGGCTATACTCTTCCACATACTTTTCCCCCACGCAGACCATCGCTCTTAGTCCTGGGCAGCAGCGCTCACGTGAAAGCCTGGATGCAGGCCCATTGCAGTGAATAGAGGGGGGCATGGTAGTTCAGTGAGACTGATGGCGGGGCAAGTCAGAGTGAGACAAGAAGAGAAAACAGACGAGAGTGGGGCTTTGCGAGATGCTGGGTGGTGAGGGACCTGCATCCAGATGAGCGCTGCTGCCCAGGACTAGGAGCAATGATCTGCGTGGGAGTATAGCTTTTTTTTTTGCCTGAAAATGTTCTTTAATTTAAAGAAAATTACAGAAGGCGGCTTCTATTTCTTTTTAGGCGTAGTGTCCACCCAATCAATGCAATATAGATTTTCTAGTAGCTGCATCCCACACTGCTAAGGTTAATTTTAATATCAAAAGGTTTAATTTAAATACAAAGCTAATCGTTCTGTAATCCCAACAAACCACATAGAAAAAAAACCCACTTTTTGTACCAGGTATTGCAGGTTGGTGTGCCTACTTTATTGGAATGACCATTCCCCTAATAACCAAAAGAACTTGTAAATGAAAAAACAAAAAAATATGGCCCCCACCCTCCCATCAGCTTTACCTCTGTCCATTCGCCTCTTAAACCGATGTAGAAAATCTTTGTGTTCTCAGCTCCAAAATTTTTAGAGATGTGGATTGATAGATGTGATACATTTGAAAAGCGAGCTATTCTAAAATATAGAAATGGCAAAGGTACTGAAGATGCTACTAGAAAGACAAACACATCACAATAAGAAAAAAAAACTGACAAATGTAGAACTATGCATCTGAGCCGATTTGTCTACACCAAAGCCCAACTATTTTTTTGAGCACTTAGATATAGTTCATGGTTCTTTTTCTTAATTATGAAGACTTAGCACCACTTATGTCAAGTTAAGATTTTGGCATTACTTCAGCTCCTTTTTCAGCCTGAATTTGACAAACAATAGTAATTTATGTCTGCACACCATTCCAATCCAATACTGTGGGTGCTCAGGTGGCAAACCTTTGGCTCCGTCCACAACAAAACTGTAAATGTATACTACCTGCATACCAGAATTCTTTGTGGAGTTGCTTTTCTTTTATTAAACCAGCATTGTAGATACACAACATTTTGGGGCAGCTCAGGACCACTTCATCAGGTACAATTGAAAACAAACCCATATATCATTACCCATAATGCTAAGGCTCAAGACCCTACTGGGATAACACCCCAGCATTTCAAAACAAAGTGTTTTAAAACAATCATTGCAGTGGAGTATTAGACAATCATACAATAAATACAAAATGTAAAGTTGCAGTCACATCTTTATCTCTAAATGTCAATATATATATATATATTTTTTTTTTTTTTTTTTTTTTTTTTTTTTACAGTGGGTTGTGGTGGTGTTTTTACAGTGGGCACTGCTTCTTTGTTACAAATCTGGCAGAGGAAAATCATAGTTAGGCCTTGGCCAAGCACCTCCATTGAAGTGAATAGAGAAGGTGAGAAGCCCTTGCAACGGATGGTAGAGAGGCACAATCCCGACACAGCAGTGCGAAGTTGGGGCTCGGCCAGCAGGGGATGCTATCACACGATAAGCTGCTGACCACCGACCAGCTGTACCATCAGCTGTAGGCGACAAAAAGGCAAGTACTCCTTTATTTTTATTAATTGGGTGGCTCCCACATTACACCCGCTGCTTTCATGTAAAGTCCGCTGCCTAACAGCCTGCTGATAAGCTTAATAGACATATAAGCTATCCAGAAGTAGCATACCATGGGAGTGGTATAATATAATTTGCAACATAAACATAGGTACTTACTGCCTATCCTATTTATTTATGGCCTATACCTGTTACTTGCAAGTAAATAGCTACACAGTGGCTACATAGGTTTGCAGTAGTGGCACGGGATGTGTGTCTGTGGGTGGGGCCATTCCAGGCATAAATGTAGAAGTTCCCTGACTGCCTCTGGCACTTTCCTCAGCCAGTGACCAAAAAGCAGTGCCCACTACAAAAAACACACCCAGACATTTACCACTATAAGGCACACCACTCGGAAGGACGAGTCCTACTCGTCACCTGTTGCCGGGCAGCTTACCCCAGACAGGCCTGATCTCTCCCCATACAGGCAGGAGGGTGGTGTTACTCAATGCGGCGGCATTGGGATGCCCTGCTGTGTGTATCCTTCCCAGGTGGCCCCATACACTCACCTTTGTGTTGCTCCCATGGCGCAAACTGGGGAGAGAAAGAGCGTGTTGATTGGCTGAGCGGCCCACTCAGCTAATCACCGCACTCACTTTCACCCGGCTCCACTAATGGCTAAGTAGCCGAGCAGGACCAGAGGGATCTGAGTGCGCCACCAGCCGCATACCCCGCTCATCTTCTAATTGTAGTGTGGGCCACCAGAAAATCCCACCTAAATCTACACACCGGCTCAGCCGCACAACCAACACTAAAATCAAATCTCTTTATTTTATATGGTTAATATACACAAAAATATTTTTATCTGTTCGTTTACAAGCTGTTAATCCCATAAAAACCCAATAAAAAACACACTGGACCTCCAGTAATAGTAATGCATATGATTGACCTCATAATGATATAATAAATAAATAGTTCCTTATAAATGTGACCTGTGCAAATGTGCAATATAATTCATAAATATTACAGAAAAGAGGAACACAGGGAAGGGAAAGCTGGGGGGGAAAAAAGGGGAAAGGATTTCTCTACAACCAAGCACATATATACAACGTGCAACAATATCACCTACATTTAGGACTATAATCAAATATTTAATGAAATATGATGATAATAATAAAGTGACTAGTGCATAAGAAATTACATATAAATCCCTCCACAGGGATTATCCAGAATTACAATGTGCTCACAAAAGTATATATAGCAAGTGCAGTGTAAAGAATGGGCTGCGCGCTCGCCCATAGACAATGCATACAGGAACTAATGACAGTTTAAATAAGTATAAGTGGTGATATACTTCATTTAATGTCATGCGCTGGCGTCCAGGCTAGATAGAGGGCATTGACGAGTTGCGAGGCTGGCTACATGCCACTTCGTCAGGATTGCGTTGCGTGGCTGGCTACATGCCAATTCGTCAGGATCCTGACGAAGTGGCATGTAGCCAGCCACGCAACGCGCCGAATTAGGGAGTGGCCCTGTCGTTTTAGAAGTTCCTCTTTAAGGTGACATATGCTAATCTGGTGACGTCATGATGTCAGGTGGGACTTTCAGAGTTGATACAGGTATTCAACCCCTTTGTGGGGTCATGATCTGCTTACCAGCTAAGCCAATGTTGGACATATATGGACTTGCTTTAGCCTATGGATTGTTATGTTATATTGATTTAATATAATCTTCCACTTTGCAATAATTCGTTAAACGCTTTTTTTGGTTTTGAAATACTAGGGGATGGTCCCAGGAGAGCTGTGGGCCCTCATGTTGTTGGAAGTTGTATAAGGGTGTGCACAAGTGTTTTTATTTTGGTTTGTTACCCATGGTATCTGATGAAGTGGCCCCGAGTGGCCTTACTATAATGATCTGACATAAGAAACTTCAAAACAATTTCAGTGTGCCCGTGCAATATATTTACAGTATGGATTGTACAAATAACTGATAGGTGTGGAAATGTAGAATAAGGAGAAGCTTGCTGGCTTCTATAAGGGTAGATGGTGTTTGTTGCTCTTAGAAGATGTAGAAGCAAGCCACATTTCATAAGTTTGCAAGGCCAGTACTTGTACGGCTTCTAGATAGTTTAGGGGTAATTGGCCTTAGCACTGCAAAGGTTGGTATAGACAGAAAGCTGTAAACCCTTTAAACTGCTTGGCCAGCAAATACAAATGACCTTTAGCCACCCTTTATGTTGTGCCCCTTTTAATAGATCACATTAGGGAAAACATGAGAGGCTGATACATACTTTGTTGGATACTCCAGTTCTCCCGTGGTGTCAATGTTGAGATTAAAAACCTGATCCGCTTCCCTTCTAGCATCATCAAAGCTCATCTGAGGAATGTTCTTGAACCTAATAAAAAATGAGGCAATACTATTTGAAACATATGAACTGGCATAGGCACATCCTAGTTCCTACATCTGAGCTACATGTACAGGATAAAAAGAATGCACTTATTTTGAAGAAGCTATTCAGGATTATGAAACATCCATGCCAACAACCTGTGACTGTAGTGCTTCCCAGGCAACTGGCAGCCAGTCATGTGGTCTGGTGTGAAGAACAGGAGAGGTAGCCGATATGATTTGCAAATCCTGCCATATTGATATATCATGTACAAAACAAAAACACTGTTGAGCTATGACAACGCCAACTAGAACTTTGCTACTTACAATCTCATCTCTGAAGGGTGGGCATCACTGTCCTCCCCGATGACTATAATCCCTTTCAGCTTCACATTCCCTGTAAACCTATAAGGATACAATACAGTACAGTAGGTGTTATAATGAAAGGGGAAATAGATATATATATATATATATATATATATATATATATATATATATATATATATATATATAATTATTTTTTACCCAGTCACACTTACGGAATGTTAAAGAGTAGTTCTTCATCATCGTCACTTTCTACAAACTAAAACATGATGAGAAAAGGAAATGAGAAGAATCAGTGAAAAGTACAGAGTTGCTGAATGCCATAATTATGTCGGAGGAAGTAGCGCTGTATGTTTGAACACTTTGCATTTCTGCTCAGTAGAAAGAAACAGCGAATGGCTCGGCGATGGGCCAGTTTTCCACCACAGGGGCAATGCCCAGCCCTGTTTACATGGCCTAATGAGGTGCCGGGTGACATGCAAACCACGGCTGGCCCCATCCCTGGCTTTTACGCTGGGCTTTACAAGCAATTAGGAAAGGGGGGGGGCTACAGGGAAGTGCAGGATGTGGCGGCGGGCGGACACATGCATTGTGGGAGCCACCTGTAAAGGTGACTCCGGGGGTTTCACACTGCGGGGCAACCTGCTATAGGATGCCCTGAGTGTAAGATAGCTGGTGGCTAAACTTTAAAGTGGACCAAAAGCCAACTCACCTCTAGGTCCTATGCTGCATGTGCAGCTGCTTGTCCAATCAGTCGTGTGTTACGTCTAAGGCCAGCGACTTGAGCGTGCTGGTGGCCACATCCCCCGCTTCCCTTTAACAGGGAGCGTGCCCACGCCAGCCATTAAATGCCTAGAGGGATAGCGGGGATGCGGCTGCTGCTCGCGCATGTGCCTTTGGACCGGGAATAAAGGTAAGTGAACAGGGTGACCTGTGAGGTTTCACACAGCAGGGGAGGGAATCGATCGCCCCGGGAATCTTATAGATTCCAGGGCCGATCGACGTGGGTTTTGGTCCACTTTAAGACTTTCTGCCTACACCAATAACCAACATGATCCATCATGATCTGTGGCAGGCATAGTTTACCTGTGGCCCCCAAACACAAACCAAAGTGAAGGTGGAACGCAGTGTAGATAGTAGCATTATGCAGGGAAGGGAGTAAGCATGCCCTTGTGGGGGTACATAGGAGGAGTAGATGGAACTAGCACATAAAAAGCATTACATGTAGACTCAGTAAGAACAGGAGGTTGCCAGGAGAGCGCGTTGGCAGTGAAAAACATAGTAACACTGGTGGCAGTTGTATGAGAAAGCCCTTATAGCAATTACAGCTGTACATCATCAGAGCCCCTGGGTGAAATCTCTGACAATAAGAAGGTCATGGTTTTTCCTCATGCAATTGCACTGACTATGTGCTTAGCATTGTTTGGAGTCTAGACGGGTTATGGCCTGGAGAAGTGTAAGGCTGGTGGTCTCCATCCAGCTCTGCACGGAACATAAAGTGTTGTTTTTGCTGCTGATTGGGTCATTGCGATTTGCATGAGGAGAAAAATTCGATTTGGGATGCCCCGCTTTATAACCCCCCCAGATCGCCTGATCCACTCACCTCTTCCACAAGCTTACCAACATGCCTGAGTTCTGGGGCAATTGGCTTAGCGTCCCATGCGCAAGCACCATGGGAACAAGGAGCTTGGGGATACAAACAGCAGGGCATCCCAAATGGCTGTTGTTTCTCTATAATAGTGTCAGTCAGGCCAGAGGCACATGAAAGAGGCTGAGCAGCACGTCATGCTGAGACGAAACAAGCAGAAGGCCAGTAATGGCTGTCTCCATGCCAGGCCTCAGGCTACATACACAGCCCTGGATATCATGGCGCGTTATATATATGAGGCAGCACACACAGCAATGGCGCACTTACCCGGCTGCGGTCTTCTCGCTCCTCCCAGGCCCGGAACACGCTCCTGCCGCTCCCCTCTCGGCTCTCATTTAGGCACTGCAGCTTCTGCAGGTCTATCTTCTGGTACAGGCCATACTCCACACCGCGTTCCGGTGCCTCAGACCGCTCAGCACCGCAGGAACAACCTCCGCCATGACTGTGTCCGTGTGACATATCCAGCACGCCACCTGCGCCGCCATCTTGCTCCTCCCATTACTTGCGTTACTTCACGTGCTGACTGATGCGCCATCTTGCTACTCTCACCTACTGCTACTACGGTCGCCAAGCCAATTGCCAGCCGGTAAATAACAGCAATACCGCCCTTTAACTTCGCTGGTACCCAAGTGCTTCATAGAAATGCAGGCCACACCATCCCAGAGAGAAATGTTTTTTTAGTACAAATTGTGATACATTTTGGGTGCTAAAATTTAAAGCGGACCTTCAGCATCATTTGATGAAAAACCCAAACCCTTCAAAAACTATTGCCCAGCATCTAAAATTGATATATTTAACGTTTTTAGTCACTTACATTTTACTCTCTCCATCACTGGCCTGCAACTCTGTTCAGCACACTAGGATACGGGCGCCGCCATCTTGGCTCAGTATTATTTACTGAGGAGACGAGAGGGGTCAAAAGTTGTGGGGGAGCAGGGTATAGCTGTGCTTTGCACAGACAGAGCTGATCTGGGGTCAGGAAAAGGTCAGCAATCCCAGAATGCAGAGCAACACAGTCAGAAGACACTTCCTGTTTGCAGGCAGCCTGCACCTCCATGGGCCGCCATCTTGGATGTTTAAAGTCTCAGAAAATGCAATAGATGCAGGTAGGATTATTTTTAATGTGGGCAATCTGTATGTGGGAAACATATAAGATAGACTCTTATTCAGAGTGAAGGTCTGCTTTAAGTAATTCAAAATGTAAAAGCTAAATCTTATTAAGAGGAACAGCAGCCTTCATGGTAGCTGAAGCGAATTTCTTCATGTGTGGGGCATGGTTTGGGATACCACACTGTGAAACCACCACCATCGCCGGTAAAAAAAAAGAAAAAACATCTGATGATCCCACAGCATTTCCGTTTAAAGCACACGCCCGCACCAGGATTTCTAGCCCTTGTACCCAGGGATGTGGCCAACCGTGACTCCATCTAGGTTTCCTAGCAGATCTGACATCAGGCAAAGAGGGACATTTGTTACATTAGGCCACGCCCCCTCACTGAGGGATGGATAGGATGGAACAGTTACAACAATATTAACACTTTTAATAGGCAAATTAATCATTTATTGCTGCAGATCTGCATGTTACACCTCAGGGACAGGGGGAAATGGACTCAAAAGAGGGACAGTCTTCAAATTAGGGACACTTGGAGGTATGCGGAATGACTAAATGGGACGGGATGCCCCGCTGGAGTATAACAATACCCTGGAGAGTGAAAAACTCAGGTGCTGTTCCTTTCTGGGCTGGAATTTGTTCCATTCAAGAGAGGACAGAGACTGGACCTGTGTTGGTGAGGTGATGCCTCTGGTAGACACACAGGTCTGGCAGGATTTTCATTGCACACTCACGTGTTTCTTTACACCAGGGCCGGGGTAAGTGTGGTGGAGGCCCCTGCGCACAAAATCCGGTGAAGGCCCCAGATACAGTGCTGCTCGGGATCTCCTGCTTTGCCATTCTGGGTGGGTGGGGGGTGTAGTCTCTTGGGATCTCCTGCTTTGCCATTCTGGGTGGGTGGGGGGTGTAGTCTCTTGGGATCTCCTGCTTTGCCATTCTGGGTGGGTGGGGGGTGTAGTCTCTCGGGATCTCCTGCTTTGCCATTCTGGGTGGGTGGGGGGTGTAGTCTCTTGGGATCTCCTGCTTTGCCATTCTGGGTGGGTGGGGGGTGTAGTCTCTTGGGATCTCCTGCTTTGCCATTCTGGGTGGGTGGGGGGTGTAGTCTCTTGGGATCTCCTGCTTTGCCATTCTGGGTGGGTGGGGGGTGTAGTCTCCCAGCTGCTGCAGCAGACAACAGTGGCTGTGCTTGGTGGCTTATGTGCAGTGACAGCTGTAGCGTTGCTGACGGCGGCTTTGCTGCTCTAGACTCTCCGTCCTGCCCTGTGGTGGCTTTGGCTGAAGGATTGCAAAAATAAAAAAAGGCTTGCCCAGGCGTGGGGGGCCCAGATCATAACCCAAAGGTTGGTGGAGGCCCCTTTGCAGGGAAAGTGGTGAAGGCCCTGGGGCGCACGTCCCTTGCGTCCCCCTCATAATCCGGCCCTGCTTTACACACAGCAGGTTTTTTTGTTGTGTTATTATTCCAAAAAGATGTTGGCCACACCTAAACTTCTTGTGCCAATGCCCACCCCCACACACAAAAAAACCCTCCGCAAGCTCCGTTCTCCTTAGCATCTCTTCATGTCCTAGTCATAAATGAGAAATATGATTGGCCAACAGTAGTCACATGGTCTGGGGTACTCTTATGGATTTCCAGCTGCTAAAACGACTCCAATGGAATGGGTGGCGGCTGCTCTGCCCGCCGCTACTGCTTTAACACACACACTTACTTTTACAGACAGCTCCTGGTTGTTGCGCGCCGGATGTTGGGCGTCTATGGGCAGCGTCCATTGTTTTTATTGGACGTCAACCATATGGGGTATGTCCACCGACCAGCGCGCAACAACCAGGAAGTGCTGATAAACATGTGTGTGAGAAAGCAAAGGCAGTGGCAGGAAACAGCGCGCAACAACCAGTAAGTGTGTCGGGGGAACAGCAGCAGCGGGTCTGCAGGCATCGGTTATCTTGCCCGCCACCTGCCTTATTATTGCCCCTCACTAACTGTAATGGGAGATGCCACAATCTGTCTCTGTGGGATGCCCCTCACTAACTGTAATGGGAGATGGTGCACACTGCCTCCAATGTGGGATGCCCTCCACTGGCTGTAATGAGGGATGCTGCTCAGTGGCTGTAATGGGTGATTCGGAGAGGGGATTTTAGTATACCATTTGGTTCATAATATTTTCTTTCTTATTTTTGTCCTTCTGGGTGCGTTTTATGGAACAAAATAAGGCGTGTGTGTGTATATATATATACAGGGCTGTATTTACCATTAGGTAACCCTAGGCAACCTGGAAGGGGGGGAGGGCGCTGCCCTGACTACTTTAGTAAAGAAAAAAAATTACAACTCTCATATCCTGAACATTAATGCCTCCTAACAAGCACCTCCCAGCCACAGAAGTGTATTTGTGTAAAGGGGGGTTGCAATAGGTTAAACACAGGCCAGATCATCTCCCCTCAACTGGTGTGGTCATGTGACTCCTGTATGTCAGAATGCAGTAAAAGATGGAACATGCTTCCCTGCTTCTCTGCATTTCCCCCTTTGTGCCCCTCCCTGCTCCACACACATTATCTGCATCTAGCCCATTGCATGCCTCCCAACCTTTTAGGGTGGGAAAGAGGGACAATTTGTAAATTAGGCCATGTCCCCTCATTGAGGGATGGGGGAGATAGGTTATAACAGTTACAACTACAGAAACTCTTTGAATAGGCAGATGGATCATTTATTGCTGCAGATCTACATGTTACACCTCAAAGAGGGACAAATGAGAACAAGGGACAGGGGGACATGGGGTCAAAAGAGGGACAGTCCCTCCAAATAAGGGACACTTGGGAGGTATGTCATCACACCTTTTCCCCTTACAGGGACTATGACCTAACTTAAAAAAAAGGGGTGCGCAAACAGTTAAAGTGCCTAGGGCACCATGAACACCAAATATGGCCCTGTGTATATGTATATATATATATATATATATATATATATATATATATATATATATATATGACATTGATATACTATACTGGGCCAGGAACAGTACAGCAGGGCTGATGTGCCCCAAAAAGTCCCGGCCCATTTTTTAGCCCCTGTCCGCCCCTGGTTTGGATATATTTTCATGGCTGACAGTCTTCTGCCTCTCAGCTGAAACATTTGTTACATTCTCTGCTGATACATTTGGTGCATTATCTGTTGAGAATGGCCATTCCATTGTAATACATTGTATTCTACTCTAGCTGATAAAAAGCCACTCAGCAGCAGAGAATGTTACACATTTATCAGCTTAGAGACTAAGAGAGAGGACTAATGATGGGCAAACCCAAACCACAAAATTTGGGTTTGTGCCAAACTTTGCGAGTTCGGGTTCACGAATCCAAACATGGGCTTCTGGCTTCAGCATCCGGCCTGAACACGGAAGAGCTTAGTAGTCCATCAACCCCTTTCACCTAAGGGTACAGCAGCAGGAAGCACTGCTGTAACTTACCTCAGCCCTGCTCCAATGGCGGCGTCCTTTGAAATCGGCCCAACTGGGGCCACAGAAAGATGGCCACCAGCTCCCATGAGTGAGGACACTCCTAGTGCCAGCATTACCAGCTGGCACTAGAAGTGTTCTTACTCATGGGAGCGGCGACCATCTTTCTGTGGCACTGGGCGAGACCGATTTCAAAGCAACGCCGCTGCTGACAGGAAGGGGATCGCAGGGCAGAGATGAGTTTCACAGCAGCACTTCCTGCTGCCCACTCTGCACCCCCCAAAGTTCAGGTCCCCATTGACTTCAATGGGGCCAGGTTTGGTTCGTGTCCCCGAGCCTGAACATTTATTCAAAGTTTGGCTGAACTTGCTGGACCCAAACTTTGGGGGATTCGCTCACTCTTGTCTTTAATGGAACTATAGCCAACCCATTGTCAGTAAGAGTAAGCAATTGATAATTGTCCTTTAAAGTGGAACAAAACCTGTGCTTTAGATTATCCCGGGTTTTGTTCCTTGCTTCCCAGGCATCCCCATTTGGAGTGTCCTGCTGTGTGAAATCCCCCAGTTTGCCTGTATAAACTCACTTCTTCCCAGTCCAATGGCGCATGCACAGTCTCTCGTCCAATCGGAACAGTTTGCCGTGCATATGTAATGTTTGGCAAACTGCTCTGTTTATGGCAATTGTAAGCTTGAGTGCCTGCAGCACGTGCTCCTGTCCCCACATGCGAGACATGCATGTGCAAGAAGCATACGAGAAAGTTGTGAGAGAATTCTCACTTCCATACGAGATTTTACACCTCGCATGACAGTTTACTGAATCACTTTCGGCTGGCCCTTATGTCCTTCGATATGGTTTCAGGGCTCTTTCCAAGAGATCCCCCTCCATACCCCTTCCCCTCTGTGAAGTATAGAGTCACGTGGGGGAGAACCCTGAGACCGTAGTATAAAAGGCTGCGAGCAAGTACTAGCGTCAGCGTCATACCCAGCACTAAAAGAAAACAGCAGAGGGGGTGCAAAAAATCCCTGAAGATCGGGGGATGACCCGGCATGGGGTCATGAAACACCATGATGACAGCACCCATCTGTACCTGGGTTGATGGGAGAGAGACATCTGGGATGTTAAAGTGGACCAACACCCAGGATTTTGACTATCCTGGGTGTTGGTCCACTTAGGTGGGGCACCCCGATCGGGGGTGCCCCGCTGTCTGAAACCCCCCCGATCGCCGCAAAAACTCACCTCTCCCCGCTCCCACGTGACCTCGTCCGGCCAATGACAGCGCTCAGAGCAGCTCTGGTATGCGCGTCCAAAGCTGCTTGGACGCGCATACCAGAGCGCTGTCATTGGCTGCGTCTCTCGCTTCCCTCTAACAGGGAGCGCTCCTGCGCCGGCCATTCACAAAACGGCCGGCGCGGGAGCGCGCCCTGCTAGAGGGAAGCGAGAGACGCGGCCGCGTCTCGCGCATGCGCCGTTGGATCGCAGGTAAGGTGAGGATTGTGGGCCTCCTGGGGGGTTCCTCCCCGCGGGACATCCCGATTTCGGATGCCCCGCGGGGAGGGATCTGATCGGTCCGGGAATCTTATAGATTTCCGGGCCGATCCCCCCTGGGTGTTGGTCCACTTTAAAGACTTCTCATTGTTCCTGTGCCATATTCTCACCTAGAACAGGTACATAGATGATATTCCAATTTTTCTGGACTGGCCCTCAACACTTCTTGACTTTGTACATATACTCAACAACAATGCCTGTAACCTAAAAATCATGGACATTAATCACCCTCTACCTTAAACTTAGAATAGGACAAGGTCCAGAAGGGAATTTGTACATCAAATTCCAGAGAAAAGCGATAACCACCAATATCATTCTTCGTACTACTGTATGGTGAATACCTTTGAGCACTTAAAACTGTAACACAAATTGATTTTTTTTTGGCTCAGTTTATATCTTCATAGCCTTTTTCAGGGTCGATCATCTATTAAGGGAAGATCACTTTAACATCATTGCCAGGGTTGATCTGCTTATGTGCCGTTGTCGGTAGAGTATGTTTTACCCAGTTTACTGTGTGTGAAGCCTTCTTTTGGTTATTCCCCTATGTGCCCCCGCCCCCCTCCTTCCCGTGAAGTGCCCCTACCCCCCGAAACCTCCCCAGGTGCCCCCCTCCTCCCCAACCTGTTGCCACGGGTATGAATAAATAATTGTAAAATATATTAACATTTGTAGTATATATACATGTACACGCATGATTTGAAACGTGTACAAGCACATGTACACACTCGTTCTGCCTAGCTTACTTATTTGTCGTCCTTCCTTTCTCTTTTTCTTAGATCCTCTCCCCAAATTCTTGAAGTAGAGACCTGGTGACTCCCGACTCTGTCAGCGCTGATTCAATTTCTATGGTTTTTAACATCTCCTCTTTCCATTTTTTGGGGGAGGGAGGGTTTGTTCTGCGCCAATGTTTGATTATATAGTGTTTTGTGCCCATTATAATCAGGTTGATTAAGAATCTTATAGATATAGGGTGGTCTGCGATTGGGAAATTTGTGACTTACACAAAGGGATATTTATTCCCACCTCTTTCTCTACAAGGGTTAATATATGTTGCCAAAGATCCTTAATATGCACACATTCCCACCATATGTGTATTACTGTAGATGGGGCAAGACCGCACCACCAGCAAGGATACGGGGTCATGTTCTTGTTGTAATCAGTGATTAGGTAGTACCGGGAGATATATTTAAAGCTAAAGATTCTTATGTGTGTGGACTGTATGAGGGCATTTTCTTTGTAGATATTCCCCCAGTCTATGTCAAGAAGTGGAGTCTCAATATCTCCTTCCCACTTTTTCTTATAGGGATCGGGCTTGTTGTAACCACCGAGTGCTCTGTAATATTGCCTTAGTTGCTTTGGGGAGGTGTCTATTGAGAAAAATAATGCTTGTACACTGGATAGGGGAGAAATAGAGACCGGTTGTTTGTTTTCGCGAAGAATTGGCTTTGGTGAATTTTAGTAGGGTATTCATATTTTTTTTCTAGCTTTGCTTTGGAAAAAATTTGGGACAGCTCTATCTCTTTTAACCAAAAATCCTGGACCCTGATATATTCCCTTGGAAATAGAGCATCAGAACTGATGTTGCCGGAAGCATGTTCAATTTCCTTCTTTTTTGCCACAGATATTAATCTTTGTGGGAGAGGGGAGACTGATGAGTTAGCGATCAGCTTTTTTAAGAAGGAGAGAGTTGGCTTAACCAGGGGGTGGGATGTGCATCTCAATGCTTCAGTGAGGGTTATGGGGTTTAATGAAAATACTTCATCTATTTTAATGGGGTATAGTTCCAGGTGTGGCCAGACCTCCTTTTTGTCTGATATTTCCAGTTGAAAATCCTTTGTAGCTGGGCTGCGTGATAATATTGTCTAAAATTGGGGGCGCCTAAACCACCCAAGTCCGTGGGTCTGCTTAGATACTTGTATTTGGTTTTGTGTTTTCTCCCTCTCCTTATGAAGTCTGAGATAGTACAGTTTAATTCTGAAAAATAGTTTCCTGGGATATTAATTGGTAAAGCCTGGAAGAGGTAGATTAACTTGGGGAGGAAAAACATTTTTACTAAGGAAATTCGTCCCATCATGTTCAGAGGTAGCTTATTCCATTTCTTTGTTGTGTCCCGTAATTGCGGAGAAAGAGGGGTGTAATTTGCCCTAAATAGGTGCTTAGGGTTTCGTGTGATGTTGATTCCGAGGTATTTAATATGATCTTCCTCAAAATGAAAGTTGGCCATGTTGCGGAGTTCCACGAGATCCTTTGAAGGAATATTTAGAGGCATAATTATTGATTTCCCTATGTTCAATTTGAAATTGGAATAACGACCGAAAGTTTCCAGTGCATGTAAACAACGCGGAAGTGATTCCCTGGGATCTTCTAGAGTTAACAATATGTCATCCGCGTAGGCAAGGATTTTTATTTCATTATTACCGACTCCAATGCCTTTAATTAAGGGGTCATCGTTAATTAAACGGAGTACAGGTTCTAAATGGATATTGAACAAAAAGGGTGATAGACCAGGGGATGCTGAGCAAAGGATCTTTGGAAGAAAATAGCCAAAGCAGACACATGGCCTTTCAGAGTACTGAGAACTGAAAACCCAGATCCAAACCATGTTGGAGAAATTCCAGAATCCTAGGAATAGAAAACACACGACGGAAGCGAGTGGGACTCACACCAGTCAATGTAAGTACGCCAGACCCTGTAATAGATGGAAGAAGAGGACCTCTTCCTAGCCCTGATCATGGTATTCACCACCGAGGCAGGCAGCCCTTTTTCCATCAAGATGGAGGTTTCAACAGCCAGGCCGTCAAAGCCAGCGTTTGTAAATTAGGGTGGCGTAGGTGTCCCTGAATGAGCAGATCTGGAACCTGTGGTAGAGCGTACTGATCTAATGCCAGCTGCACGATGTCTGCGAACCACGCTCTACTTGGCCTACAGGGGGCCACCAGGATGGTTGGCACCCCTTCCTGAACTATCTTGTGCAGCAACCTGCCCAGCAGTGGCAATGGGGGAAACACATACAGGAGCTGGTACCTCATCCAGGACATTGCCAGGGCATCCGTGGCCAAGGCCAGAGGATTATGGGACAGAGAGACAAAGACTGGAAGCTTGTAAATGTGACGAGAAGCAAATAGATCCACGTCCGGCTGACCCCAGTGGTGGCACAGGGAGCGAAACACCCTGCCGCTCCCAAACGAGAGGTCCCCCTGCTCAGAGAGTCTGCCTCCAGATTCTCCACCCCCGGGATGTATACGGCTGAGATGCAGGGAACATTTTCCTCTGCCCAGGACAGTATCCGGGACACTTCCTTGAGGGGCCTCTTGCTCTGGGTCCCTACCTGATGATTGATGTAGGCAACCACCGTGTGGTTGTTTGAGCGGACCTGAACAGCCCGACCCCTCAGGTGAGGGGTTAAGTGGGAGACAACCAACCTGATTGCCCTCAATTCCAGAATGTTGATAGGGGCATGGGCCTTCTGAGGGCCCCACTGACCCTGGAATTTCAGGGACCTCCAGAATCCCCCCCAACCTGTCAGACTGGCATCCGTGGTGACAGTCTCCCAGCAGGGGGCCAGAAAGGACCTACCCCCCAGCAGGTTCCCTGAGACCAACCACCACACTAGAGACCGCCTGACCTGAGGGGACAAGACAAACACCTGATCCAGGGACACAGGGTCCCGATCCCATACTGACAAAAGGTGAAGCTGAAGAGGCCTCATGTGGAACTGAGCATATGGAACCGCCTTGAAGCAGTACACCATCATGCCCGCCAGCTGCATTCCCTGCCTGATGGATGGGGACAAGACAGCAGGAGTTGAACTTTCTCTTGAAGGACCTCCACCTTCTGCAGAGGAAGAAAGATCTTGACCTGAGCTGAATCCAGAATCATGCCCAGAAAAGACTTCACCATGGAAGGAGACAGGGAAGATTTGGGGTGATTGATCACCCAGCCGAATGATTCCAGTGTGGACACCACCCTCTGAGTGTCCAACTCTGCCTGGTGGAAGGACTGAGAAGCAATAAGCATGTCGTCCAGGTAGGGAAGAATGCGAATGCCCTGAGATCTCAGCAGGGCCATCACTCCTGCCAGCACCTTGGTGAATACCCTGGGGGCCGAGGTGAGTCCGAAGGGCAAGGCCACAAATTGGTAGTGCTGATCCTCCAGAGCGAACCTGAGGAATCTCTGATGACCTGGAAAGATAGGGACATGAAGGTAAGCATTCTTGATGTCTACAGAGGTCATGAAGTCCCCTGGGCGTATGAAAGTCACAGCTGAGCGCAGAGTCTTCATGCGAAAGTGTCTGAATCTGACAAACTTGTTGAGAAGCTTTAAATCCAGGATAGGTCTGATGGACCCACCCTTTTTGGGCACAATAAAAAGATTGGAATAATAGCCTTTGCCCCTTTCCTTCAAGGGCACCCGGCAGATGACACCTAGGTCTAGAAGGCCTTGGACAGCCAGGGAGAGACACTGAGCTGACAAGGGGTTTTGAGCTACACGAGATTTGATGAATCTTGGGGGCGGCCAGGCTGCAAACTCTATCTTGTAACCAGAGGAAACTACCTCCTGAATCCACCGGTCTGAGACATGACGCCTCCAGACGTGAGCCAAGAGGCAAAGCCGTCCCCCCACCCGGATGGGTGAGGGCGCCCCTTCATGCCTGAGGGGGCTTGGGGGAGGAATTAGTCTTGGTACCCCAGGGAGGGCAAGGGCGGCCACGTTCTCTGCCCCTGCCCCAAAAATCTCCACGGGCTCCAGCAAAGGAAGGAGAAAAGGCACCTGAACCCCGAAAGGACCGGGGCTGCCTTCTACGCTTTGGCAGCATTGTCAGCTGCCCACTGGCGCAGCCAGACCGAGCAGTGTATTGCCACCAACAAGGCAGAAGCCCTGCCACACATTCTAACGGTATCATCCAGGGCAGAGAGAACATATGCAACAAATTCCTCACAAAGCAGAAGAGCTCTATACTCTTCACTACCAGCATTATCAGGGGCCCCATCTAAGAGACCTCTGAGCAGGCTTTTAACAGCAACAGTCGTGATAGCAGAGGCACCAACCGGACGGAGCGAGGTCCCAACACAGGCAAAGGCATGGCAAGCCAGCTGATCCATGCGCCTGTCTTCCCCATCCCTCAAGGTAGTAGTGTCAGGGGAATGCATGACAGATGTGTTAGACAACCCCAGAACTGATGCATCCACCTCTGGAGGACATGACCAACATTTAACCATTTCAGCAGGAAAGGGATACCTCTTATCCCAACTCTTTGGTACCCCGGGAAGCCGGCTAGGCCTTTCCCACTCTTTGAGAATCAGATTATTAAAGTGAGTTTGTTCAGGAAACTCCAAACGTGGCTTAACAGTATGAAACAGCTCCCCCTGCTGCCGCGGGGCCACGGCAGGAGGAGAGATACAGAGCACTTCAAAAATGTGAGCCAAAAGTGTATCATCTGAAGCCCATGGGTCAGATCCAGACTCAGCATAACCCCTAGGCTGATCCTCAGATGATTCTGAATCAGAATAGAATAATTCTCCTTCTTCCAGGGGGGTATAACCAGTAACATCAAAAAACTCCTCAGCTTCCATAGGAAAGATAGAAACGCCGGGTGCCAGATGCCGCCGCTTAGCAGGAGCCTTACGCGGACCAGAACCAGCAATATGCCTTTCAATGCTGGCTACCCGGGTAGCCAAATCGGGTTGAGACTCCCCACTGGTATGCACCTCATTGGGAGTCAGGTGTAAGCGTGGGGGGGTAGGCGAAGCCAGAGGGGGCGCAGCACTAGGCCCAGCCGCAGGTAAACCAGACTGCAGCGCAAGTACCTGCTGGGCGCAGGGTACACATACCCTGACATTATCACTTATAGGGGATACCCCACACGCCACACACAGCCGGGCTTGTCCCCAAGGAACCCCGAGCACATTATCCTGAGAAGCCTCCATATGTTGATTATCATGGCACAACACGCCAATAGGGATTGACGCTAATAAAAACAATCCGGGATGCCCCAATAACCCGCTAGGGAAGTGGGAGTAATGGTAAGAAATAGCCCTCCAATAAGAGTTAACACTAAATAGAGGGGATAGGACCGGGAGAAACCACAAAGTTTGACCCGCCTGCAAGACATAAGCAAAAGATCCCATAAGCGATATGCAATATAGACAATATATATATATATATATATATATATATATATATATATATATATATATAATAAATCAGCCCACAGGGGCACTTACGGACCGCGATTGTGAGACACCAGGCACACGCAGCAGAGAATTAAAATGACGCCCGCATATACCTCGAGGGGCGGGTCGCGGAGACCGTGATGCAAAACGCGTCATCCGCAAGGCCCGCCCCCCCGAAGAGCGCGAAAACGCGCCCACCTGACAAGACCAGCCAATGATGGTGCAGCAGCGCCTGAAGCAATGTTGCTGCCGACCGCGGAGCGCAGTACAAACGTGCGGCGGGGGCGGCAAAAGAAACCAGTGCAATCAATTCACAGGGATCAGACACAACACACACAATAAATACAAGGACATGCACCCCCCAAAACCTACAAGGGAGAGCGAGGGGGAAGCAACGGCCAGCCTAAAGGGAGCCAACTGAGGGGACAGGGGGCATAAAGTGCGGGAGGGGCATCCCATAAGGCTCACCAAGGGCTTATACCGCCTACCCTTTGGTGGGGGACTGCGGTTGGAGCAGTGCTCCTTAGCACCTGACAGCGGTGCTGCCTACCTTCACCCGAACCAGAGCAGCCTGAGCTGGGAGGCAGTAGAAGGAAACGGGTGGGAATAGTCCTACAGGGCCGCAGGCTAATAGCCCCGCTCACCTGCGAGTAGAGAGAGCCATCTTCTAGTCATCGCAGCCAGGACTGCAGAGAAGAACTGGGGATTTTGTGGGAGGTCCCTGGTATATAAGGGGCCGGGAGGAGCCACTTTTCTGTCTCTGCAGTCCAGCGCCATCTACTGGAGTATATCCCAAGTGTAAGGAATATCTTCTGGAACAGGACGTGCTGTATACTTAGAATAGAGACTCAAGAGGGCAAGACAACAAGCCTGTACCCAGATCCTCAACTACAACAAGTTTAAGGAAAAAAATCCACTCTCCTGGTTATCACTACATATGCCCAACACGGCATCATAAAAGAGACACTCAGCAAACATTGGCTGTTGAACGTGACTCACGTTTCCCACCTAAACCACAACTTATATATCATAGAACAAGATTAATCAGGGACCAAACATCAAAAAGCCACTACACAATCTTGCTGCAAAGTACCGGGCACTTATAAACGTAGGAAGGTATCAATATTGCTATTTGCTGGGCTGGTAAGTGACCCTATTCCAGGCAATCTTGTGGATTGGCTGGAGGAAGTGCATCATGTGAGTGTCCACATCTGACATGGGTGGTGGACATTCTAATGCATGCCAGGAGCTTTGTTTCCCCTTTAACAGTAATTATCATGCTGTATTTTCATTATAATCATTACATTATTATTATATTAATCAGTATATTAATAAAAAAACTGACAGGTTTAAGCTTATGGGAATTCATTACAGACTTTACCAAGCCAGTAAGTTAATAAGATTTTCCATACGGTGTAAAGTGCTTGCAGTCATTAGAGAATAAAACACAACGCACATACTACTGTTGTTATTATCATGGTGAAAACATGATCCCGATGGGCCAATATGTCAAGCTTGGAAGAATTCCCAGGAATGGAAACTTTTAATTGCGTTGGCTATTCCTTAGTGCACGGCTTCTGTGATGTATTTATTACTGACAAAATTAAAACACAAGTGTGTAAACTACACCTTCGCCAGGTAATCCAGTCTGCTGCAAAGTCTTGAGTAAGGCAAGAAACTCATGGTTCATCTAGACTGCCCTTATGTTCTAATGATCTTGGGATATATGGATGATTAGCCCAGGCATCTACGACTCATTATTCTAGATCAGGGGTCCCAACCTTTTTTTGTAACACTTTCTATTTTCTGACGGCACCTGCGCAGACCTCTCGTCCAATCAGATCTGCCCGCTGAAGTGATGTAAGGCTGGGGCGGTAATGCACACACAGCCCGAGGATGCGGCTGCTCTTGCTCCCAATCCACAAAGTCGCCTAGCTGAATTGCATCAGTTTAGCGAGAGCCCGCACAGGCGCCAATGGACTGGGGGAAAGCTGAGTGATTACCGACGCCCTGTGGGGGTTTCACACAGCGGGGTATTCTGATTCAGGATGCCCCAGGGGGAAGGCCAGCAGCCAGCCCTGAATCTTTTAGATTCCAGGGCCAGGAAGGTTTTGTTCTGCTTTAAGTTTCTTCTTAAAAAGTCTTCCCTCCTGATCTCTATTCAATCCTCACATTTAAAGGTCTAAATCATTTTGCCCCTTTCTCTCCTTTCCTCTAGGCTGTACAAACTAAGTTTGGACTTGATGGATTTGATCAATCTTTTTGTAGGTGAGGTCTCCAGAACTGCACACAATATTTCAGTTATGGCCTCACAGCCTCCCTCCTCCACCTGGTGATGCCTTGAGCTGTGCAGCCGAACATACTATTGCTTTCCCCACTGTCTCGCTACCCTGTATGCTGATCTTGAAACCATCAGTAATCAAGTACCACTAAGTCCCTTTTGTTACTGTCCTGGCTAACACATAACTGTCAATTTCTGTGGCTCTGTGACTTGTGGGCTATCTGGTAGATCAGAACACTTTGAAAGTCTAACAGGCTGTAAAAGCTTGGCTGGTTAATGTCAGTGCCATCCATGGTGTTGGGTAGGTGGAGAGTTGTGCTGGCAATTCTGTCTTGGCAATTTCCATCACCAGTTTACCATCATCCTCAGACGGCCACATGTGATGCTGGGCCACGTGGAGGTAAAACAGGCATGCTGGTATGCTTTTCCACCTATCGGAGTCTGCGATTTGAGCTTTTTATTGACCTGGGGGTTCTGCTCTTCATGAGTGTGGAGTGTGCACGCACCCTGCGTATACATTTTTTGGGTGTGGGGTGACCATCTCTCAGTGGTGAAGATGGCTTTCATGTTAGGACCCCTGGTCTATATAATATTCAGAAAGGGGAGTCCTTCTCCCCAGGTGCATTACTGTATATTTAGAGACACTAATTTCTGGTTTCCATTGTTTTGGGCATCTATCCAGTAAAGCTAAATAATCTTTAATTTTACCCATAGAAATTTCTGCTCCATTACATATCTTTGTACTCACCAGACCTTTTATATCACTTACATATTTATATACACTAACATATTAAAAAGAATAGTGCCCAGACTTGCCATAAACCACTTGTTCAATCTAGAGAGACACAAGTTACATTACCAACAGCAATTTGATTTTGGCTAAAGGAAGGTATTAATAACAATTTGTCTCTGAGCAGCAGAGCCTTACTCTGTCTTGGGGGGGGGGGGGGGGGGGTACAGATTGCTGGAGCCCCCCCAGAGCACAGACCCCCGCAAACCCCCCCCCCCCCCCCAATTTTTACCTGAACCTCCGGGAAATGCAGCCCTACGAGTGACCGCCATTACTCCATCCAGGTCTGCCCGAGATCCAGGTGCAAGTAATTTTAGGGGGTTGTGGGGGTTTACAAGCAGCAATTTGCATGCCCCCCCTGAGACTGTCATAATGTGGAACCGCTTTAATAGGGATAGAGCCTAATTTCAACCAGCATCTGATAACCGCATTTTGCATATAGGCAAACATGCACATTTATCACTTCATTAAAGTGGACCAACACCCTGCCCGATCGGCCCAGGAATCTATAAGATTCCCAGGCCGATCAGATCCCTCCCTGTGGGGCATCCAAAATCGGGATGCCCCGCTGTGTGAAACACCTAGGATGCCCCATTCACCTTACTTTACTCCCGTTCCAACAACGCATGCACGGACTGCATCTCGCGCTTCACTCCAGCAGGGCGAGATGTGGCCGCCAGCGTGCTCGGAGCCGCTGTGGTTGTACGTTCCTTGGACGTGCATACCACAGCGGCTCCGAGTGCGCCGATTGGACGAGCGGCCGTGCATGCCCCGTAGGAGCGGGGTGAGGCGAGTTTTTTCTAGTGTTCTGGGGGGGTTTCGTAAGTGGACCAAAACCCAGAATAGTGAAAAACCCTGGGTGTTGGTCCACTTTAATAAAATCCTGTTGCTGTATTAATGTACAGCAGATGATACCTGGAAAAACAGACAATGCTATGCAACAGGTGTTGACTTAAACCGGAACTTCAGCATGATTTAATGAAAAGCCCAAACCCTTAAAAAAATATTCTACATCTAAAATTAATATATTTTAGGTTTTTAGTCACTTTCTTATTATTCTTTCCCCCATCAGGGCACTGCAACTCTGTTCAGGACTCTAGGACACGGGCGCCCCCATCTTGACTAAGAAGCATCACACATACTGAGGAGGGGGGGGGGGGGAGGATAAAGTACAGGGGGTGGGGTTATAGCTGTGGAAAGGACAGCAATCCCAGAATGCAGAGCGACACAGTCCTTTTTGCAGGCTGCCTGATGCTCCCTGACCCACCATCTTGGATGTTTAAAGGCTCATAACATGCAGTGGATGCAGGTGGGATGATTTTTAATGTGGGCAATCTGTATGTACAGGGTGTGGGAAACATATAAGATAGACTCTTATTCAGGGGGAAGGTCCGCTTTAATTTTAGAGCATGCCATGAACTCCATTAATCATTTCTGTCGTATATCATTCCTGCTCTCAATACATTTTAATATCAGTTACTTCTCCGACTAATGGGGAAAACCCTTATTGAATTAAACACACCCTCAGGCTGAGGGTGCAGCATATAGCTACAAACACACCTCATGTGCAAGATGGAGGCAAAACCCCTTAACTGATGCACAACAGAAATGTTGTGAAACAAAAGACAATTTGTAAATGTATATATTCTTAGTATGTCACACACCCCGCTTCAAGAATCCATAACATGTGGGTAATATCGTCCTGAAGAGGGCGTTCCTGCAGAGATGATAGCAAAAGAAAGCCCCTCCCCGATCCACAAATACCTGGGACCTCCCACTCACTACCCAGTTTTCCATCTCTGCAGACGGCGAGCAAGTCAGAAGATGATGGCTCCTCCTTGCACAGGGGGATTTCAGGTAGCCGGGGTAACTCCCGGCCTCTTATTTTGTTTATTTCCGCTCGGACTCCTTTTGTCCCAAAAAATTTACCTCATATTACATGCCTCCACAGTCTTGGCTGCTGGCCCGAGCGAGGGTACATTGGCACCTCTGGTGCTGAGGAGCAGAGCTCCACCGTGAGACCCTAAAAGAGAGGGTAGGCGGTCATACCGGTTAGGTGATCCCGGTTTGGGATGCCCCGTCCCTTGACCTTTCCCCTGGGGGGGGGCCCTTCCCTTTACCAATTATGGGGGCTGGGGGTTCCTCTCATCGGGGTTAGCTTATTCACTTTCTCTTTATTACTGTCTCTTTGGGTCTCTCTCTGTCTTTTAGGTGAAAGTTATCCAGGAGGATCTTCTGTAGTATTGGAAGGTCTCTCCTGATCCTGGGTCCATTTTAGCATCACAAATCCTCCCACTCGGGACATTAAAGGGGCATCCCGGGTTGCCTAGCTGGCGTAATTCCCTGGGTCATAGCGACCACTCAAAATTCACCATATGGAGGCATCCCCGGATACTGGGACTGGGACCCCTTCGGGGCATCCCAAAAAGTGTATGTTGTGTGGGATTTCCATTACTGGGGATGATGTGTTACTGTGTATACCATGTGCACAGCAAACTATTACGCGGCAGTCCGAACCCCAAGCGTCGGGGTCAGCACAGCCGGCCACCTCAACTCCCCCTCCCGCCTTGACTCGTGCCCCGTGTGACGTGGTCATGGGCAGGGATCTGCAATCCGAGATGTGTGCCAGATTGGCTAGCCTTGAGAAAATGCTCTCTAGCTCGGTCACCCGTAAGGCTCCGTCTAAGAGAAAGCATTTGTCACCGGCTCCGCCGGTGGATGATCTTGATGACAGAGATAATCTGGATTGGTCTGATTATCCCCAGCTAGAGGAGGGGGAAGTTGATGAGGGTTCAGAATTTTCGGATGATGAGCAGTCTGCTGGCGCTGATGCCGAGCTTTCTGATTTAGGGAGATCCTTGGACTCTCCTCACGCTCTGTCTCTCATGCTGGAAGTTCTGAATATTTCCCCTCCCGAGGAGGCGTCACAGCAGAAAGGTGAATTGTTTGAGGAATCCAGGCCGCGCCTGGAGTTTCCTACGCAACGCCATTTTGATAGAATCATTGACAAGGAATGGGATAGGCCGGCTCGGCTCCCTGGCATCCCTCAGGGGTGGGATAGGAAATATCCCTTTCCTTCTGAGGCGATCAAGCGCTGGGCATCTCCCCCCGAGGTGGATGCACCGGTTTTGGGGTTGTCTAACTCCTCGGTGTTAAACAGACCTGATTGTTCCACTCTCAAAGATGGAGAGGATAAACGTATTGATCAGATGGCTTCTCATGGCTTTACTAGCATTGGGTCGGCCATCCGGCCTGTGTGCGCTTCGGAGCTAATGGTGTTGGCCACCAGGTCTGTGGTCAGGGACCTGTTGACTTCTTCCGGGCTTCGTCCTGGTAGTAACGAGTTCCTTAGCCTTAAACGGTGCGAGTTGTTTCTATCCTTTGTGTTGACCGCCTTGGATGATACTTTGATGATGTGTGGTAGGACTTCGGCTCTGCTTGTGGCTATTCGGCGGTCGGTGTGGCTGCGCCAGTGGGCGGCCGATTTTATGTCCAAAAAATCACTGACGGCTTTACCCTTTGTTGGTCTACGGCTCTTTGGAGAGACATTGGACTCTGTCACCAAGGGTGGTAGGTTACCTCAACGTAAGAAACAACGCCGCCCCTTTCGGGGGGCGCCTGCCTTTAACCCCTCCTTTCGGGGGGCCAGATCTGGCAGGGGTTCTGCATTTCCCTCTTCCAGAGGAGATTTCGGAAACAGGGGCAGAGGACGTGCCCGTTCTGGATACAGTTGGGGCTCTAAGCCCAAACCGGCTGCTAAGCCGGCTCAGCAATGAGGGGGCGCCCTCACCCATGCGGGTGGGGGGACGGCTGCAGCACTTCTCTCAGATCTGGGATCAAGCGGTCTTGGACAGATGGATCCGGGAAGTGGTGTCTTCCGGCTACAAGCTGGAGTTCGAGCTCCGCCCCCCTTCCAGATTTGTCAGGTCTCGGATGCCGTCGGAGCCTCTAGCGGCGCAGGGGCTCCTGGTGGCAGTGGAGAATCTTCTGGATATGGCTGTCATTTGCCCAGTGCCCCCTTCAGATCGGGGCAGGGGCTTTTATTCCAATCTGTTCACGGTTCCCAAGAAGGATGGGTTGGTCCGACCCATCTTGGATCTGAAGTTTCTCAACCGGTTCATCCGGCCGAGGAAATTCCGCATGGAAACGCTGCGTTCGGCCATTCACTCTCTTCGTCAGGGAGACTTTCTGACGTCCATAGACATCAAGGATGCTTATCTACACGTTCCGGTTTTTCCAGCACACCAGAGGTTTCTCAGGTTCGTGGTGGAGGATCGGCACTTTCAGTTTGTGGCACTTCCTTTCGGTCTCACCTCAGCGCCTCGGGTGTTCACCAAGGTGCTAGCGGGGGTGATGGCTCTGCTCAGAGGTCAGGGTATCCGCATCGTGCCCTATTTGGACGATCTACTGATCATGGCCTCTTCCTTCAACCAAGCGGAGTTGGACACCAGAGCGGTGGTGTCCACTCTGGAGAGGTTCGGTTGGGTGATCAACCACCCCAAGTCTTCTCTTTCCCCGTCCAGAATTCTGACCTTTCTGGGAATGTCTCTGGACACTTCACAGGCCAGGGTTTTTCTACCCCAGGCCAAGATTCTTTTGATTCAGGAGTTAGTTCGGCTTCTCTTGTCAACCCCTCATCCGATCATCCGGTTAGGGATGAGGCTGGTGGGGTTAATGGTGGCCTCATTCGAGGCAGTTCCCTTTGCGCAGTTTCACACAAGGACGCTTCAGCTTCATCTGTTGAAGGTTTGGGACAAGTCTCCTCTATCGTTGGATCAGTCCTTCCTGATGACTCCCCGAGTTCGTCGATCCCTGCAATGGTGGTTGGGGTCGGTCAATCTGTTGAAGGGCAGATCTTTTCTGGCTCCGCGTTGGGAAACAGTTACCACGGATGCCAGTCTGTCAGGTTGGGGGGGTGTTTGGAAGGACCTCCAGTTTCAGGGTCTGTGGGGCCCGCGGGAGGCTCACGAGCCCATCAATGTTCTGGAGTTGAGAGCCATCAGGTTGGTTCTGTTTCGCTTGACTCATCAGTTGAGAGGCCTGCCAGTTCAGGTCCGGTCGGACAACAGAACGGCGGTTGCTTACATCAATCACCAAGGAGGGACTCGCAGCAGGAGTGCCCTCAGGGAAGTGTCTTTGATTCTGGACTGGGCAGAGACCCACGTCCCGTGTATCTCAGCAGTCTACATTCCGGGAGTGGAGAACACGGAGGCGGACTTGCTGAGCAGGGCCTCCTCTCGTCAGGGGGAGTGGTCTCTCAGTCCCAAGGTGTTTCGTTCGATATGTCTCAGGTGGGGGTTCCCAGCGGTGGACCTCTTTGCTTCTCGTCACAATCACAAGCTTCCAGTCTTTGTGTCTCTCTCGCAGGATCCTCTGGCTCTGACAGTGGATGCCATGTCTCTAAACTGGAGGGATCTGGGGTTCCTTTACCTGTTTCCTCCGTTCCCAATGCTAGCCAGAGTGCTGCGCAAACTGGCCTTGGATGGTGCGTCGGCGATTCTGGTGGCCCCAAGGTGGCCAAGGCGAGTTTGGTTCGCAGACCTCGTAAGACTGGCAGAGGATCAGTTCGCCCTGCCTCTGCTGCCGGACCTGCTCACCCAGGGTCGGCTGCGCTATCCCAATTTACCATCGCTGGCTTTGACGGCATGGCTGCGGAAACCGCCATCTTGAAGGAAGAAGGTCTTTCTGACGCGGTGATTCAGACTCTTATCCGTGCCAGGAAGCGCTCTTCCTCTTCTATTTACTACAGGACTTGGAGGGCCTATATTGATTGGTGTGAAAGTAGGTCTTTCTCTTGTCGAGAGTTCTCCATTCCTAGAATTTTAGAGTTTCTCCAACATGGTCTGGATCTGGGGCTCCAGCTTAGTACATTGAAAGGGCAGGTTTCTGCCCTGGCGGTGTTCTTCCAAAGGTCTTTTGCACTTCATCCCTTAGTCAAGACCTTTTTCCAAGGTGTTACACATGTTCGGCCTCCTAGGAAGCCTTTTGTTCCAGTTTGGGATTTGAACCTGGTTCTTTCTGCTCTCCAGGGCCCTCCGTTTGAGCCCTTGAATGAGATAGCTTTGTCTTCTCTTACGCAAAAGGTGGCCTTTTTGGTGGCTATCACTTCGGTTAGGCGTGTTTCTGAGTTGGCAGCTTTATCCATTACAGCTCCGTACTTCGAGAAACATCAGGACAAGGTTGTCTTTCGTTTCAAGCAGGATTTTCTTCCTAAAGTGGTCTCGGAGTTTCATCTGAATCAGGACATTGTGTTGCCTTCTCTATGCCCAAATCCCAGTGACGACAAGGAAAGGGCATTGCATTCCTTGGATGTAGTTCGTGTTGTGGAACATTATCTGGAGGTTACGTCTTCCTTTCGCAAGACTGATGCTTTCTTTGTGGTGCCCTGCGGGCCTAGGAAAGGTTTGGCTCCTGCCAAATCTTCCATTAGTAAATGGATTCGTCAGGCCATCATTGGGGCCTATTCTGCCAAGGGGAGGAGTCCCCCTTTTCGTGTTACTGCTCATTCTACTCGTGCAGTTGGTGCGTCCTGGGCTTTTCAGCACCAGGCTTCTGTTGAGCAAGTTTGTAAGGCCGCTACCTGGTCTTCTGTTCACACCTTTTCCAAGTTTTACAAGGTTGATGTTCGGGCTTCAGCGGATGCTGTTTTTGGCCGCAAAGTTTTGCAAGCTGTAGTGGTTTAAAGTTGTGCATTGTTGCCTAGTTTTGGATCCCCGCCCTTGTTATGGACACTGCTGTTGGATATCCCACATGTTATGGATTCTTGAAGCGGGGTGTGTGACATACTAAGAATAATACCATTTTGTGAATACTCACCTTGTAAAATGGGTATTATAAGTATGTCACACACCCCCCTTCAACCCGCCCTTTTGTATTCAGGATCCTCTTTATTGCGAACTTTGCGTGGTTGTTGTTGATTTTTGCCTCTTCCTGGTCCCTTACCTTACTGCTTCTGTATACTGGGTAGTGAGTGGGAGGTCCCAGGTATTTGTGGATCGGGGAGGGGCTTTCTTTTGCTATCATCTCTGCAGGAACGCCCTCTTCAGGACGATATTACCCACATGTTATGGATTCTTGAAGCGGGGTGTGTGACATACTTATAATACCCATTTTACAAGGTGAGTATTCACAAAATGGTATTATTGTTATCCTAAATACATGAGGCGTTTTATCCAATGTGCTAAGAGAAGGAGCTGCCTGTTGAAATTATAACGTGGATGGAATATATGTAGGTGCTACAATATTACAATAGCATTACAGATAAAGTACTAGAGCTCCTATTAGAGCAAGGTGGTTGGGAGGCATTTGTGATCGCCCTATGAAACGCTGCTCATAGCAACCCATGGGCACATTCACATCTGATCACATGACCCAGCAAGGCCTTGCCTGCAGTGTTTTGAAGGGAACTGCAATAGCGATTCCACTCTATTGAATACCGGTTTAAAACGTTATAAACACACAAAAGGTAATACAGCCATTTTGCAGAATTCACATTTTATTAAGAGCCCAATAAAATTATTTGCAAATAATCTAATTAAAATATTTAATTTCCTTAAAACCACAAAATGTTTACTTTTTTTATATTTACATAAAGCAAAGCTTACATGAAATACAGGAGACCTCTACAGCCCCACCCGTGGATTGCAGTATAGTGATAGGTGATCTGCAGGAAGCACTCGATTCACAAATGACCTATGCTAATGGAGAAGACACACGCTGCACAATGCTATGGAGCTAGATGACAAGTGCCAACCTCCAACGATTGACAAAATACTGAGTTCCCAAGAAGAAAACGTGTGTGTTTAGAATTTATACTAAAGGAGGGCCGACAGGCAAAGGCTAAAACTAATAAAACACAAAACAGCAGCTTGGATAACATAAATCTGTTCAAAACAAATACATCTCTTTTTAAACCGTGCTGTATGGTTGCCTGTGCTCCACCTTTATATTACAGTAGATTTATGTGTGGTACTAGTATTCCATCTTAACAGGACTTTAATTATGTGTCTTAAAAGGGAAACGTTGTCATGAGATTGCTAACCCCACCAGGGAGCGCCCTGCATTTGTTGCTGCTCCTGGATAGTTACAACACACTGGGTCCTTTATGACAGTTATCAGCAGATTTACTCTTCCAGAAGACAACAAGCTAGCGCTACTGTGATTCAATTCTTCTCTTTGGCCTATGAAACTCAATACACCTCTGGAGTTTTTAACCGATTAAATATGTACATTTTGTTTAATTCCAGTTCAAAATGGCATTGTGTGTGTTAAAATAGTGCAAATAGACCCTATTCAATGCTCTTGCTCTTTCCTTCCTAACATTTGACCTAGTTCCATCATCTATCCAGTTATGGTATGGCAGGCAGAGAAAGTGGTTTGTTTATTAGTAACAGCACACAGGTTCTTATCGCCTAACACTGCGCTGTGTTATGGATACAAAACTTTACACACTTTCTATGCCAGTTTATGAATGCAATCTCAATAAGAGGTCATGATACTATAATCTGCAAGTGTTGAATACAGTGATGTGGTTTTGCACAGAGAGGCTTTTACAGTAAGACAAATAAAACAGTAGCCCATGGCCAATATAAAATTGGCTGCTAACATATACTGCGCACAATGCCTCTTTGTGTATGGCATCCTTTGTAAGCCTGTGAATTAAAAATCCAGCAAAGACAGACTCTACTGTTGCACCGTGCATGACAAAGGGGTCAATGTCCAAACATGAGCATATAAAATGGAACAATTGATACACATGATGCACAAACCATGTAAAAAACCATGAGAATGCCACCAGAACACTAAATATTCAACAGTCGTGGGGCAGGAAAAGATTGGGTGCAGGAAAGCATTGTTCCAAAAGCTTGGAGAGCTTCTCAGTTGTGTTATCCTTTTCCCATCATATGAACAGTTCTTTTTCCTGTGATTTACCGCCGAGCAAACCTGTTCTTGAAAGCTTTTATTGTTTTAGCCATCATCGGAGCAATTTCTGAAAAACAAAGGACATAGAAATAGATGAAAAATAGAATAAAAAAACATGCTTAAAGCGCTATCATCATAAAATTAACATCGATCTTGTTAGATAAACAGAGGTACTTCCAGAAAATTTGGAAGCCATGGCAGGACTATACCAACATCCCAGTGAGAAAATTAGGTCTATAAAGGCCTAGCTGTAGCGGTTGAGGGTGGTTTGCACATGCGTGGAGTCTTGCTCTCGCTCTGCCTTTACTCTAAAATTTCTGTGTGTGTGGACGACAAACTGTGTAGAAACTGCACAGTGGTAGTAAAGTAAAGTGACAATCGTATACATGCACACACACGGCTCTCTTTCCTACACAGTATACATAGAGTATACATAGCCGCCCCCAAAAAGATCTGAAGTGTCAAGAGACCTCACCATTGCAAAGATAACTTACATGGGATGCAATGGTACAGGTGACGTTATAGTGCCAGATTATCTAGCTCAAGACCTCCAGGGGAACAAACCACTTTCTAACACAAGTCAGATAATTTATGTTGGTATGGGGTGTCTGCCATAGGTGGCAGTAGCTGACATCTATGACACTGACACGGCCGCCAGGATGCCACTCTCCATCACAGATGGTGGTAAAACAGCATTCAAGCAAGGGGGACAAGGCTGCTGGGCTCCACCAGCATCTTGAGCCACTTTCCACATTGAAAGAGCTACTGAAGCTCGGGCTGTCCTGCCATGGCGGCACAGCTCAAGCAGCCCACTACAGTACAACAGCACACAAATCCTGCCCAGGAACAAATGGAACAAACAATGGGCATTCCAAACTGTCCCTATAATACATAAGGGATAAGTGGGGAGAGGCATGATAGATCGGTCTGAAGCAGGTTACAAGCCTCTCTGTATAGGCTTCTTATCTTTAGTGCCAGGAACACCTGGCAGAGGCACCCATCAGATGGAGAGACCTCACTGCTCATATTTCAGATTCCTCCATGTTGCATGGTCTTCTCCCTGTGATATCCTGGCAAAAAAGGAGGGATTTGGTGGGCAGGCACTGTGGAGCTTCTATTACCTCTGCTGGTTCTTACAAAAGATCCTTAAAGAATAAATATATATGAAACAAAAATGCTCCTAGCTACCCAAGCAAATGGAAAAAACACGTCGGTTCTTTGCCTAATCCCCAACTGACATCTGACCTCTCCTGGTGACAGGTTGATATAACCCTAATGTAAGGAGTGTCTAGTGTGACAGAGTGGAGTGAAGAAAACGCTTGTTTGATTTAATTTTCTCTACCACCGCAACTCTGATACCAACTTACTCTTGACTTGTGGCTTTCTTGAATCATGATGGCCAGACTGGACACTGCTTGGAGTGGGCACACTACAGCTGGTACTTGGTCCTTCATATGAGTGGGACTCCTCTGATGACGCATGGTTGCTGCTGCTACTGCTGCTACTACTACTACTACTGTTACTGCTGCTGTTGCTACTGACTGGAATAACTGGCTTGATCCTGTAATAAAGTAAAATGGTAAAGGTATGAACATTTGACATTTTAGGATTCAGTCTTTAAATCCTTAACCAATTCCCAATACCTCATCTTATCAGGGACAGCTGCAGCCCCTGTTCCAAACTTTTCTTGCCTTCTGCGCACATCTCGTGGTGGCTTTACTGCTGTATTGACAAATGCCATTTTTGCTGTTCGGCCTGTATTTTAAGAGAGAATTAGGGAAGACGGCTAAGGCTTATTATAATCTCCTCTGCATTGTACCATCATGCCATCAATGCTAGTGACAAAGACAGCTAGGCTAACTGTTCAGGACTACATCTTCAAATATAATGCCCTCATGTGAATATTTGTTGACCGTCTTACCTACAGGACAGTAGTAGGGGGGTCCATACAGGTCATGAGGAAGAACCTATCTTAACAGATGCTTATTCTTCCCAAGTCACATGCACATAGGAGCTTTTGGTATCATCTGACTCAATCCTTTTCCTAATCTAGTAATAATCATCCTTTGACCCAGTAAAAGCATTTCTAACCCAAACAAAACACTAAACATCAGTTAACATGCTCCCCTTGCAGAATCCACTGTGTGCCCTTTTCCCAGATCCTGACCAACAATGCTGAAACATTTCAAAACAAAGATGTCATTTAAAAGGGTGAGGGCTGGATTACTTGGATTAGTATCTTTAAAGAACCCTACACTTCTCTGCTAAACAAACTATATTTATGCAATTTATGCAATTTCCTCACAATAAGTCCCAGCAATGTCACATACAACCGACTCTGCTTCACACTGCAAATAGAAAACAGCATAAAGTTGCAGTGAAGACCACAATGTTGAATGAAAAATACTGAGGTGACCATGGAGTGACCCATGCACGCCAGCCACTAGAACTATGTCACATGGGGCCTAGTTTGACTGTAGCTAAGCGTAACCACAGTCGTATATATATTCTTACCTTTTGGTTTGTTTGCATGAGCTGAGCGAATATTTTCTGTCAAGGCTTGCAGCCTCTTTTCTCTGGCCTCATGTAGACGAAGGTACAGTTCCCTCCAGGACTCGTACTCCTCAGGATTATCTTTTTTAAAGTCTCGTTGGCAGTGATTCTTCCATAGCGGATCTGTGTCTTCCACTAAAACCTATGAAGAAAATAAAAATAAAATTGGCGTGTTAATACGTGAAAGAGATAAAAATGTGATGAAACTTGGTGAACTCTGAATGGAGTCGAAAAAAAAAAAAAAAAACAAGTCAGTCTTGTTTCCCAGTCAAATCATTCACACATGAGAAAATTCTCACTTTCTCACATGATTCAGGAAAATATGCGAGGTGCATGCGAGAAAGCCATGAGAAAGTTCACACTTTCATCTGAAATTTGTAATATATTTGACTGAAAAAAGTTGCTTCGCAAAATGTAAATTGAATGTCAATTAGCAAAATCTATTTTTTTCCAATAAAAAGACAGGCAGTAATTTAATTAAATTAAAAAAAAATGTAAAAAAAAAACAAACAGCTTACCAGTAATGGTATTTCCATTAGTCCTCCAGAGCGGCTTAACCACCGAAGGAAAGTAACCCAAGCTTTCTACCTCGGGGCAGGAAAAAAAAAAGACTAAGATCTTTGATCCAAAATCCATTTGTCCCTGGGACAGCGATTTGACCTTCTAGTGCATCCGAAAGGTGTGCGGAGATGAACAGGTGGCTGCTTTTCAGATTCCTTCGAGAGAAATGCCGCCATTGTATGCCCAGGAAGCAATACTACCCTAGTAGAGTGTGCCTTAATACCATCTGGCACAGGAGCAATTATAGCGTATCTAATCCACCTCGCAATGGAGGCTCTGGGGGCCTGAAGCCCATTGCTTTCCTCTGCAAAGGAGATGAGGAAATGATCCGATCTTCTACAAGGCTTAGTGGATTCGATGTAAAAGAGCATGATTCTCTTAGCATCTAGCAACTTCATCTGCTTGAACTCTCACTGATCAATAGATGGTTAAGAAGCTTAAGGGGGGCTTTGTTAAGTGGTTCGAATGGGGGCAAGGTTAAACCCTGCAGGACCAAGATTAAGTCCCAAGTAGGAAACATTCTTGCTTGAACCGGTCTTTTTCTAGCCAAAGTTACAAAAAAACCCAATTAGCTTACCGGTAAGACAGCTAGCCGAGTATCATCTCCCACCTGGAACAGGAAACACAAACTGGACAATGTCCGTTCCCTTTAACATCCCTGCCTCCTGGGCCTCATTGTTTTAACCAAGTAATCCCAAAAGGAATAATAAATCTGTTTACAATTTAACCCACTAGAACATCAATATCTAAAAAGGGCAGGATGTAGGATGCCGTCCTTGAGGAGATTTCATTACCAGTAAGCTAATTTGGGTTTTCCCCAAAAGTCCTTCAGGGTGGCTAGCTGAGGATAAGCGAGTAATAAAGGACAGTTAACCTCAGGGTGGGGAGATGGCTTACAGTGTCTTCCAGCAGAACTCCTGCTTTCTATCGGAGGATAGGTTGACTCTAGCGTTTCAGGAAGGCTGCATCGCACACCTATGTGGCTGCTGATGCAACAAATCTGGGATCACTACCATTTGTTGGAGTGGCGAGAACCACAACCTCTTTGGCCTCCAGGGAGAAATGAGAATTTCCTGAGCCTGTTCCACCATAATCTTCCTTATGACCAGAGAAGAATTTGATAGGGAGGAAATGCGTAGCAAAGACTGAATCGACTCTGGCACAGGGCAATCTCTGCTAGTGGCCCCCGATTCTTCAGTAGAGGAAAGACTCAGCATTTTGAGTTTGCTTTGCTGGCAAAAAATATGTATTCCTGGTGAACCCCAGCAACATATCAGGTAATTGAAGACTCCCTGGTTAAATTGCCACTCTGATTGCCAGAGTAATACCCTCAAACAAGTCCGCTAGCACTTTTAGTCCCCCCCCCCACATATGGACAGCTCATAAGGAAACTGCGATCTCTTCCAATCTGGAACAAATCCTTTCAGCCAGAGACCTAAGGTCGAAGGATCCTGCCTGATGGTTCAGATAAACCACAGAAGTGGCATTGTCTGAAATGATCAGGACTTCTCGCCCTCTTATCTCTTCCTCCAAGTGATTCAAAGCTAAATGAATCTCCATTAATTCACTGAAGTCTAATGACTTCCTGCCCATGGGACCGGACCAGGTTCCCTGAAAGTGGCTTCGGGGAGTGCGAGGGAACTCGCATACGTAGGGATCCAGACCGGATCCCTCTGGTGCCAAGGCCTTTCCCGAGAAAGATTCCCCAGAGTTGTCCACCACTGAAGAGAATGAAAGACTCACTATTTACAAGAGAGTCCAGAGACTTTCGTTCTTGGTCCCAAGATTGAAGGTAGAAGACCTGTAACCGGGCCCAGATGACCGCAGGTATTGCAGACGTCATAAGCTCCAGAAGAACCAGAATCTGTCTTAGGAACAGAGTAGGATCACCTTGAACATAGGAGGACAGGGAGGCGATCTTATCTATCTTTAGCTACGGTAAGAAGGTCCTTTCTAGGCAGCCGTCTATTTGGTAACCCAGATAGTTACACAACGTATGAGGAGTCAGGCTTGATTTTTGCTCGTTTATAACCCAACCCAACCCCCCAAGATCAGACAGAAGAGACAATGTTGTCCTCACATTGTTCTCTAATATCTCCCTGGTTGGCAAAAAAGGGCAGCTCATCTAGGTACTCTACCACACCTATATGATGGAGTCTCAGATAGGCAATTGGTTCTGACAGTATCTGTGTGAAAATCTGAGGCGCTGACAGTGATAGACAACCCTGTCTATCACAGCAAACCTCAGATACCTTCTGTGTGAAGCTAAGATGGGGATGTGAAGGTAGGCGTCTTGGGAGTTCTTTTGAGATCATCCAGATGTTTAGAAACAGTATGAGTAAAAAAGGATTCCACCCGGAATCTCTTGTACCTGATGCTCAGGTTTAACCTCTTTAAATTGAAGGCCAAACGAAAGTCTGCCGATGGCTTCTGTACCCAAGACATGGGAGTAAAAACCTGCCCTTCTCAGGTACCAGGGTACTTCCTCTATCACCGCCTTTTCCTTTAGTTGAGAAATCACTAAGGGTAAGGCTTGTGACTTTTCTGGGGTCCAAGAGACAATTTGTCACTATGAAAAAATCCAGGTAATAACCCTCCAGAATAATTTTGAAGTTTTCAGAGATCTTCTGCCAGGCAGGGAGACAACCCCCTACCAGAAATACGTCAGGACTGCTTTGGCTGTTGAGGAGGTTTGAACAACAAACCTCCCCTTCCTCTAAGACTTTGGGAGGAACATGGCCTCCTGGAATCCGAGACCTCTACCTCTTCTGGTCTCAGCACGCAGAGGAAGAGGATTCTTCCTTTTGACTAGAAAATTCTTCCCCCTGCTCAGAAGAACTGGTTAAAATGTTCTCCAACTCTGAACCGAACACACGTTTCCCCTCAAATGGGATCTTTTTTTCAACCAGACTGTTCTACGGGCACAATTAAGCATGGCAGCGATAGCCATGATCGACCCAGATGCAGCATTTGAGATGAAATAGATAGCCCTAGAAATAAATAGATGGTCATCCAAAATTTGCTCTTTGGGGGCATCACTGGGAACTCCACCCTTGACCTTTTCCACCCAAAGCTCTAGGACAACTGACACAATCAAGGACCAGTAGAGGTCTAAACTGGAAAGTGTCCACATCCCAGGGCCGTAAAATTTCTGCTCTTTAATCAGGGGAATCCCGAAGGGAGCCCATGTCCCCAAAAGACAAATCAGATTTCTAGGAAACCTGAGCCAAGAAAGCCTCCAGCTTGGGACACTTAGACCAAGCCTCTATGCCAGAATCCTCAAAGGGAAAAGCACCTTTTGAGGGGCTTGGGGAAGAAGAACGGTGATTACGGATTTCTCCGTTCCCTACCTTTAATATCCTTAATGGACAGGTGTACAGGAAAACAGGGATCTTTCCCTTCTGACAATCCTTGATATAAGGACTTTACTGCACAGGTGCAAGATCTCGGGGGCAGCGCAGTGCGTCGTGGGACAGAGAAAACAAGATGGTGCTTCCCTACAGAAAGCCCCTGAGAAGAATGGTTGAGCACAGGAGGAAGAGCAGAAGACAGGTAAGTTAAACATGCCAAATGTAAAAACTGAAGTTTAAAGGGAACTGAGAGCGAAGTTTGGTGAGTTTTTGAGAACTCCCCAGACAGTCCAATATTCCTCTTTAATAAGGAAGCCAGCGCCTTATTGTGCCCGCCGCTCTGCCGCCATCCGGGGACAAGTAGAAAGGCTTTTCTCCCACCAGGAAAAAAATAAATGCAATTTTGGGCCCTCCGAAGTTGGCCAGGCCTGCCTGTAGGTTCAGAAGGCCACTCTCTCAAGATCCAGGCCATGTGTAACGAGGATTCCCGGACCCGCCAGGTCCTAGCGCTGCGGCTGTACACCCTCCGACCATGCCCCATGGGGACCTCACTCCCAGCAGGTAAAAATAAAAATGCAAGCATATTCACCTGTCACCCTGGTGGCTAACAACCAGCCCCCATGCGTTTATACTTTCCCACTGAAACTGAAGGGGAAAGAAGGGGGAGCCTAGCTCAAAATGGGTAATACCCTGGATACTGTCGCCTGGACTATCTCCAGGGAAGGGAATTACAAGGGAAACGGTGGAGGGGGGGGGGGGGGCCCTAATCCTGACAGCAATGGGTCACCCGGAGCACCACTGGAGCTCTGCCAAAGGGCGAGGAGGGAGTCTGGGCCCACCATTCTCCCAAGTAAAAAAAAAAAAATAGAGAAAACACAAAACACCGAGTCCTGGGAGGAAGGATCGGGATTTTAATGTTGTCCAGTTTGTGTCAGGGCTGTGGAGTCTGTAAGCCAATGTTCCGTCTAACATGGGTCTTAGATTGATAGAATATAAAATATATCTATAAATAACATTTTACGCTTCTTATGAAAGCTTCATTAATTATACAATACTATTTAGAGATTGTCTTTCTTATGCTGGAGTTCACACATTTCTACCAACTCCACAGCCCTGGTTTGTGTTTCCTCTTCCAGGTAGTAGGTGATACTCGGCTAGCCGTCCTGGAGGACGTTTGGGGAAAATCTGTCACTTACAGATTTCTCAGTCTTCAAGAAAAACTGAGAGAGCAGACACTAGCACCTTTAATGAACTAAGGGCTAGGCCTCATAACCTTCCTTAAAGGAGCACTATCGCGACAAAATGGACCAATGATAAAAATCCATATAAATATGCAGGATGGCGGGAGGACAGGTCACTTATACACACGACATCAAGAAATATCAAGCCAGGCTTGTTTCTTTTATTTTAATGGAAGGAAAAGGACAGCTGGGGTGACAGGCTCTGTCACCCCTCATAGACTAAACCAGTTATCCCTGGATTTTGTTTCTACCATGCGAAAAATAAACCACAAGTTTGGTGGGGATTTTATTCAGTTTGGGTATAAAGGGGCTTGTCCTCTCATTAACCAATGTGTTTTTATGGATTTTTAACATTACACAATTTTGCGATAGTGCTCCTTTAAGAAATTCAAGAACCAAGGCGATCTTGTCAGACAGTAAGGACATGACGGAGCAAAAGGATAAATAGTGCTTCCAGACCTTTCGACCCTACTGGGTTCTGTTGAAGTTGTGACACAGCTCCAACTAGCTTGTCTTGGCTTGTGGCAAAAAGATCTTTTGTAGCTAAGTATTAGTCAAGTATCCCAGGTAAGAGCATCTGCAACCTGGAATGGGATTTGATTTTCCGTTTATTTTTATATTCAGAACACAGTTTAGCTTTCGCAGAACCTGCATGGCCATCTGGAGTCCGGCTAGAAGGGTAGATCTGTCCACAGTGAATAGCAGATTGTCTAGAAAAGCAATGCTGTTTATCTGTTTCAAACCCAGATAAGCCATTGCCTCGGCCAGAATATTTATGAAGATCCAAGGAGGCAAAAAGAGCACGAAGAGCACTGCCCGGTACTGCCAATGAGAAATCTTCCCCTCTAGCTGGCAAATCTTAGGAATCTTTGGTCGAAAGGATGGATAGGAACATGAAGGTATGCATCCTGATGGTCTATAGGAACCATCAGGGCATCCATCAAAAGAATGTCTCTGATAGCTCTGGGCCAAAAAGCCACTTTCCCTCAAAAGGTATGCTACATAGATTGGATTTGGATGCTTAATCCCCCTGCCAAGGCTTTAACCACAGTGCTCCCCGAGCACTGTTGGTAACAGCCATGCTCTTAGCATTGGCCCTGCTAGCTTCAGCCGAAGCATCCACGATGAAGGCCACTGCCTTTGGCACAAATGAGAGTGCATCCAATATTTCTTCTTTAGGAGCATCCTTAATCAAGTTACTCTTAAAGTTGTCCACCCACCGTAGCAGGATATCTGCCCTCTTATCCATGGGGTTCTTAAGTGTTCCCATGTCCCCAAAAGAGAAGTCCAATTTCCTAGACACTTGAGCTAATGACGTGTCCACCTCAAATGGAAATCTTCTCCTTAAGGATCTCAGAAAAAGAACCTAGCTTCTAGAACTTTCCATTCTCTTGCTATGATGTCCTTTGATTGTGTCATGGACAAAGAAACAGGACTTAGGTTCCGGCAACCCCTAATACAGGGCATCCTTAAGAGATAGTGGCTTGGAAACTGAATCTTAAGCATGGTGTAGATGGCCTGGATACGATCGGGCGTATCTTCTACCGAAAATCTGAAATACGAGCTCTTAGATATTTTCTCCTCAACAGGTTTACTAGAGGTCCCTGAATGAACAGACTCATCTGAGGAGGCCAAGGCCTCCCCTTCCTCATCTGAATATCTGTCTCCAGGAGTTGAACATTCCCCCTGACTGACCTGAACCATACAAGCTTAGTCGCTAGCCTGAGCCCCCTGTAAATGTCCCTGCTCCTTACCCCGTGGATTGGGGCTGGGAGTCGCTAGAAAAGCTGGTAGGTACTGATCTAGCTTGGACTTGTAAGCAGAAAAAGTATTATCCAGACAGCTAGACAAGTTGTTGATAAGACCAGAAGTTAAGATTGAAATTAGGGACACTTTAGACTTAACACCTTTAGGGTTTTTGGGGGTTAGCATGCTTCTCCCTCTCCTGTTCCTTAACATCCCTCTGAAAAGACTGTAAAAAGGGAAAACATAACCTTCATAAATAAACGATTCTTTGCTAAGGGAGGCACGCATCTCCTCCCCCGGTAAAACTAACACAAACAGATGAATGCAGGCAGAAGATCCACTCAACCCCTCCTGGAAATCTGCACCACCCATCTCTGCTATCGTGCGGTCGGTTGTAGTACCACTCACTTGCCCAGTGGTCCTGTATCCTGGGCCAAACAATGTCTTCCTCCATCACTGCGCACCCAGAAATGACATCACGCATCCTGGTGGCGTTACCCCGCCGGAAGTCTCGGCTACGACCAGACCAAAACCTTGGTCTTTCCTATGGGCAAGAGGCCGCACTATTCACCTGTGTTCTCACAGGACGTGGCCAATACCCGACCCGCCTACCTCTGTGAATCACGGACCTCCTTGCAGCATTCCCTGGAGCCTGGCACCCGACGAGGACAGGGAAAGTGGCAGCTAGAACCTTGGCATCCAAAAAAGGAGACCCCCCCCCCCCCCCCCCCGGTAACCATGTCCGAAAACCTGCAGTGTTCCTGGTCTTCCACCATTCAGTTACCGACTTTTCAGGTGGAAGACCTCTGGGGAGGAAGGAGGTCCGGACCCACCATCAACCCCTGGGGGGGAACAAACAAGCTGCATGTTGCTCATCCGCGTTTACTGGAGAGGAAACAGAGAACACAGGGCCAGAGTAAAGAGGTGGGCCTATTAATGCTCCTCCAGTTTTGTGTTGTACAGGAGAGGAGGAGGTTGCTTGGCCATCCTGGATGATGCTGGGGGAAAAAGTGCACTCCCCCAACTAGCCCAGGCACCAGACATAGGGATACGTTCTCTCTCTCCCCTGGGGAAATCCATTTCACACCCTCTCCTCCAGTGTCCTTTTGGTCATATGGGGGGGGGGGGGGGGATATTCCAAAGAGGCTCCACCTCTGTAGTATAAAAGCAATCTCTCCCCTTTGCCACTTCTAATTTCTATTAGATGCCTTGCAAATGCAGCACTGGACTGAGGTCGTGAAAAGGTAAGTATAGGTTAATTATGATTAATAACGTTCTTGGTGTGTTCTGTTTTTCGATTTTTCACTACCTCTGAACGGGTAAGGGGTTCAAAAAAACCCAATACCAGGTAAAAGGGCAGCCACATTACCTGCACCCCTAAAGGACAGGAGGGTGCAGAAGAGCCCAGGGCTTAACAGCATACGACTGAGCCAGCAGTGCGGCTTCTGAATCCAGGAATTATGAGCCTCACAAGCAAATGGAGTGACACAGGTCCCCCCTCCTCCTTCCTTGGCATCCAGTCAAGGGTAGTGACAGGGGAGGGAGAATGTAATTATACTACAGAGGTGGAGCCTCTCTGGAATCTCCTCCATGTGACTGACATCACTGGAGGGGATTTCCCCAGGAAAAACCCATCTATACTCCTACAGTGATGAAGTTACATGACTTACGGGGGGTAGGGGGTCCTCAGAGGCTCCAGGTAGGGGGTCCTCAAAGGCTCCACCTCAGAGGTACAAAAGCCTTCTCCCTGGCCTGCAGATCATTACTCCTGCCTAAGAGATGAAAAAGAAGGAGTGGAGACCTATGCCCCCTGTGATCCAGACCCAGAAGATGGAGCAGAGGCCTGACACTGAAGACCTTGCTGGACAGGAGGAGGATGCCACCCAGCAGGGGAAAGAAGAATGGATGCAAATCGGTAAGTAGTCAAATTTTAAGTTTTTTAAACTCTTTACTTGATGACCCCTTTACCAGTTCACTAGGTCAGGGAGTTGAAATGGCACCTGGCAGCACTGACAGCTGCTACCCCGCCCAACTACCTTTAGGGGCAACGAGGGGGCAGAAGAGTGCACGTTGGTATGGGCCGGGGGGGGGGTGTCTTCTAGGGGCACCTTTGGAAGACTCCCAACATTCCAGGAAGACTATACAGTATTCCAGGGGGTTTTGGACAGTGAGGCTTCCCAAATTATTATTCCTCTTTAAGCTCAAGTGTATTAAGATGAGGTCACAGGGGGCTAAACATCATTGAGCACATTAAAATGAAATATAGGATGTCCATTCTAAAAATAAATGGGCTGAGTAAAAAAATAAACCTAAAAAGACTCACATGATTATACTCTTCGATTCGATATAACTGCTCTGGGGTACACTTTTCCAAAACAGGCTCAAGAACTGAAAATGGCACACCACCTACTTCATAGATGGCTGAAAAAGAAAGGCAACAATGCAAACCATTAAGTGCAATAGTACACGAATACCTCCAGCTAGCAATATGAAACACATTATTATGATTACTTGTAAACAGACAGCCTTTATGCTTTAGATAAATAATCCCCCAAAATATTTGCATTTGCATTCTGAGGAACAGCAATACAGCTTTCTGTATAGTCCACCAGCTAGGCATAGTACACACAATAGAACTCACAGTCAATGTTGTTGGACAGAACACGGATACACTGCTCATATAGGGACATCATCTTCGGCAAGTAGGGCGTTTTCGATCCAGAGTATACAGCCATTTTAGTGTTGAATCTACGACCAGTGAATCCAGCACTTTCATCCGCCTCTTGAATGGAAGAAATTGGAGCTAAAAGTAGTAATAAGTAAAAAGAGATAAGACACATCCCAACTAATTTCTATTCAGTTGCAACAAAGTTTCTCTTACCTTTCCTTTTCAGAGGTGAGAACTGAATAGGTTCAATTGAAGGAAGAGGGCGATAATTTGGTTGTATCATAGGCAGGGGAATATCAGGTAAAACAGGGACTTCATTCAGCTGCATAATGATAAATCACAAAAATTAATGCAGTTCTGAAAAGCAAAACAATATATATATATATATATATATATATATATATATAGTCATGCAACCAGACTTAGGTTAGGGCAGCTCATTGCTCTGGGCATGTGTGTCACTGCATGAATAGGTTAAATGCAGAGGAAAACTCTTTTGTGTGCGCAAATATACAATGGCCACATATGCACATAAAAAAAGGTAAAGTCAACCCTTCCCTGCCATCTACAAGTAGTAAAATAAGTAAAATCAGCATAAGGCTGGGGTATGACCTTATGTCTACAAGTCTTGCCCTTGTAAATTAAATGTCTCCCTTGTTTAACCATTTAACTGCCAGCCTACCTAGATACTTTGTAACCTCTTCTTACCATTTTTAACCCCTTTTCATTATATATGTTTAAAGTGGAGCTATGCCACACTGCCTATATGGGGAATGGGAGGGGGAGTACCACACAGCCTATATGGGGAATGGGAGGGAGGTACCACACTGCCTATATGGGGAATGGGATGGGGGGTGCCACACTGCCTATATGGGGGAATGGGGGGTGCCACACTGCCTATTTGGGGAATGGGAGTGGGGAATGCCACACTGCGTATATGGGGAATGGGAGGGGGGTGCCAAACTGCCTATATGGGGAATAGGGGGGATGCCACACTGCCTATATGGGGGATGGGGGGAATGCCACACTGCCTATATGGGGGATGGGGGGAATGCCACACTGCCTATATGGGGGATGGGGGGAATGCCACACTGCCTATATGGGGAATGGGAGGGAGATGCCATGCAGCCAATATGGGAAATGGGAGGGAGATGCCACACTGCCTATGGGAAATGGGAGGGGGATGCCACACTGCCTATGGGAATGGGAGGGGGGAATGCCACACTGCCTATGGAGAAAGGGAGGAGGGGATGCCACACTGCCTATGGAGAAAGGGAGGAGGGGATGCCACACTGCCTATGGCAGATGGGAGGGGGATGCCACACTGCCTATGGCAGATGGGAGGGGGATGCCACACTGCCTATGGCAGATGGGAGGGGGATGCCACACTGCCTATGGCAGATGGGAGGGGGATGCCACACTGCCTATGGCAGATGGGAGGGGGATGCCACACTGCCTATGGCAGATGGGAGGGGGATGCCACACTGCCTATGGCAGATGGGAGGGGGATGCCACACTGCCTATGGCAGATGGGAGGGGGATGCCACACTGCCTATGGCAAGGGAATGGGGGGATGCCACACTGCCTATGGCAAGGGAATGGGGGGATGCCACACTGCCTATGGCAAGGGAATGGGGGGATGCCACACTAAATATGTGGATGGGGGGGAAAATGGCAAACTGCCTATGGGGAATGGGAGGGGAGAATACCACACTGCCTATGGGGAATGGGAGGGAAGAATGCCACACTGCCTATGGGGAATGCCACACTGCCCATGAAGAATGGGATGGAGGCATGCCACACTGCATGTAATAGGGTGTTTTAGCACATTTGGTTTAGAATATTTTTTTCTTGCTTTCCTCCTCTAAAGCCTAGGTGCGTCCTATAGGGCGAAAAATACAGTATGTTTTTAAATTAAGTTTTTCACATTTAAAACAAAAAGAAAAGTATATTTTTCAAGAAAACCATATTGCGTCTAAAAGCCCAATTTCCTTCGGATTACAGTGCACCCATAAACGGCGTGGGGTCCTTCCCTCGCTAGGCCACTACAGTTGAATAACTAAACATAAAGGGCACACAGGAGCATATGAACAGACATTTCCCAATGGTAAAAATATGTGTGCACAAGTACCATGACTGCAAAGACCACTATAGTGTCTAATTTATAGCATATGGCAACCAAAAATACAATTCTGTGATTACTCACCTGTAGAATTGGTATTATACGTATACAGCACGTCCTGCTCCAGAGATAACGCCTTACGTTTGGGTAATACATCCACAAGATGGCGCTGGACTGCAGAGACAGCAAAAAAGTGGCTCCTCCCGGCCCCTTATATTCCAGGGACCTCCCACAAATTTCCCAGTATTGACAAGCAGTTAGCAAGAAGATGGGAGACTAATAATCATAATCAAACTATTTTAACCATGATAAACAATCACAATACAGAGGTACTAAGAATAATGAAAACAAGGGCGGGGTGGAGCAGGACGTGCTGTATATGTATAATACCAATTCTACAGGTGAGTAATCACAGAATTGTATTATTCTAACTATACAGCACATCCTGCTCCAAAGATAATTCCTTACGTTTGGGACATCCAATAGCAGTGTCCGTAAGGTAGGGTGGGATCCCCAAAAGCAACAATATGCAGATTAAACCACTGCCTGCAGAACTTTGCGGCCAAAAACAGCATCAGCTGAAGCCCGAACATCAACCTTGTAAAACTTAGAAAAAGTATGAACAGAAGACCAAGTAGCGGCCTTGCAAACTTGTTCAACAGAAGCCTGGTGCTGAAAGGCCCAAGAGGCACTAAGAGCACGAGTTGAATGAGCAGTAAGGTGGAAGGGAGGATCCTTCCCTTTAGCAGAATAGGCCTGAATCACAGCCTGACGGATCCACTTGCTGATGGTAGATTTAGCTGGAGCCAGACCCTTCTTAGGATCCGAAGGGACCACAAAAAGAGCTTCAGTCTTCCTGAAGGGTGCAGTAGCCACCAAATAAAACTTCAGGTTCCTAACCACATCCAAGGAATGTAGAGCCCTCTCCTTAGGGTTACTAGGATTAGGACACAGAGAAGGCCGAACAATGTCCTGATTGAGATTAAAAGCAGACACAACTTTAGGCAGAAAATCTGGTTTAAAGCGAAACACCACCTTGTCCTGGTGGCTCTCAAAGTAAGGGGGCTTGATGGAAAGCGCCGGCAACTCAGAAACACGCCTAACAGAAGTGATAGCCACCAAAAAGACTACCTTAAGAGTAAGAATGGACAAAGCAGCCTCATGAACAGGCTCAAAAGGAGACCCCTGCAAGGCAGATAGGACCAAGTTCAAGTCCCAGACTGGTAACATAGGCTTACGTGGGGGGCGCACATGAGTAACCCCCGGAAAAAAGTCTTGACCAGATGATGCTGAGCAAAAGATCTCTGAAAGAAAACAGCCAAGGCAGAAACATGACCTTTCAGAGTGCTGAGTTGAAGCCCCAGATCCAAACCATGTTGGAGAAACTCCAGAATCCTAGGAATAGAGAACACACGACAGGCAAGAGATTTAGCTTCACACCAGTCAATGTAGGTACGCCAAACCCTATAGTAGATGGAAGAAGAGGACCTTTTCCTAGCCCTGATCATGGTGTTAACAACAGAGGCAGACAGCCCCTTTTCCATTAAGATGGAGGTTTCAGCAGCCAGGCTGTTAAAGCCAGTGTTTGTAAATTGGGGTAGAGTAGCCGCCCCTGAGTGAGCAGGTCTGGATCCTTGGGCAGGGCGTGCTGATCTACCGCCCGCTGCACGATGTCTGCAAACCACACTCTTCTTGGCCAACGGGGGGCCACCAGGATTGCTGGCACCCCTTCCTGAGCTATCTTTCAGAACCCTGCCCAACAGGGGAAACGGGGGAAAGACATACAGTAGCTGAAAACCCTGCCAGGGCATTGTCAAAGCATCCATGGCTAAGGCCAGAGGGTCCTGGGACAGAGACACAAAGACTGGAAGCTTGTGATTGTGACGGGATGCAAACAGATCCACATCTGGCTGACCCCAACGGTGACACAGAGAGCGAAACACCCTGTTGCTGAGGGACCATTCCCCCAGGCGAGAAGTCCCCCTGCTCAGAGAGTCTGCCTCCAGATTCTCCACCCCCGGAATGTACACAGCTGAGATGCAGGTAACATTGTCCTCTGCCCAGGCCAGGATCAGAGACACTTCCTTGAGGGCCCCCTTGCTCCGGGTCCCTCCTTGATAATTGATGTAGGCAACCGCCGTCTGGCTGTCCGAGCGTACCTGTACAGCCCGACCCCGAAGGTGCGGGGTCAAGCGGGATAGAACCAAGCTGATCGCCCTTAGTTCCAGAATGTTGATAGGGGTGTGGGCTTCCTGAGGGCCCCACTGCCCCTGGAATGTTAGGGATCTCCAGAAGCCCCCCCCCCCCAAACTGTCAGACTGGCATCCGTGGTGACTGTCTCCCAGCAAGGGGCAGAAAGGATCTGCTCACCAACAGGTTCCTTGAGTCCAGCCACCATGAGAGGGACCGCCTGGCTAGGGGGGACAGAACCAAAACCTGATCCAGGGACCCAGGGTCCCTGTCCCATACAGACAAGAGATGGAGTTGAAGAGGCCTCATGTGAAACTGAGCATAAGGAACCGCCTCGAAGCAGGACCCCATCAGGCCCACCAGCTGCATGGAAGGATGAGGGCAGGACAGAAGAAGTTGAGCTTGCGCTTGCAGACTGTCCACCTTCTGCTGAGGAAGAAAGATCCTGGCCCGAGCTGTATCCAGATTCATGCCCAGAAATGGCTTCACCAAAGAAGGAGACAGGGAAGATTTGGAGTGGTTTATCCAAATAAGGAAGAATGTGAATGCCCTGAGCTCTCAGCAGAGCCATAATGCCCGCCAGCACCTTGGTGAATACCCTGGGAGCCGAAGTGAGACTGAAGGGCAATGCCACGAACTGGTACTGCTGATCCTCCAGAGCGAACCTGAGGAATCTCTGATGACCTGGAAAGACTGGAATATGGAGGTAAGCATCCTTGATGCCCACAGAGGTCATGAAGTCCCCTGGGCGCAGTGAACTTACAGCTGAGCGCAGAGTCTCCATGCGAAAGCACCTGGATCTGACAAACTTATTGAGAAGCTTTAAGTCCAGGATGGGTCTGACAGAATTTACGCTATAACAGCAACCCGGGATGCCCCAATAGCTCGCTAGGGAAGTGGGAGTAATTAGTACACTAGGCCTCACAAGTTTAATAACTAAATAGAGGGAGTAGGGCCGGGAGAAACCAATAGAGGTCGGCCCGTCTGAAAGACATAAGCAAAGAGGACCCCATAAGCGACATGTATAATGACATAGGGTAAATAAAGCCGCCCGCGAGGGCACTCACGGACCGCGGTAGGTAGATGCCAGCCACGCAGCAGACGAAACCAGAGAAAAATGGCGCCGCGTATACCTCAAGGTATAGACGGTGACGCGGAACGCGCCAACCGCGCCCCCCCGAAGCATCACACGTGACTAGCAGCCAATGAAAGCACATCAGCGCCTGAGGTAATGCCGCCGCCAACCGTGGAACGCAGTGGAAGCGCACGGCGGCATTCTCAAACCACAACCAGTGCAACCAAGTCAGCGCGGAGACTGACAAAAACAAAAAGCACATAACCAAGTGAAGCACAAACACGTACACCCCCCCCCCCCCCCCCCCGAGAGCTACAAGGGAGAGTGAGGGAGGGCAGCAGCCACTTAACAAAGGGCCCACCGATAGACAGGGGCAATAGTGCGGGAGGGGCATCCCATAGAGGCTACCATATGCCTATACCGCCTACCCTTTGGTGGGGGATTGCGGTGGAGCAGCGCTCCTAAGCACCTGACAGCGGTGCTGCCTACCACCACCCGGACCAGCGCAGCCAAGGCTAGGAGGCACATTAATAATGGAACGGGTGGGAATAGTCCTACAGGGCCGCAGGCTAATAGCCCCGCTCACCTGCGAGAAGAGAGAGCCATCTTCTTGTCCTTCGCAGTCCAGACTGCAGAGAAATTCTGGGGATTGTGGGAGGTCCTGGGATTTGAGGGGCCGGGAGAAGCCAATTTTGCGGTCTCTGCAGTCCAGCGCCATCTGGCGGAGTAATACCCAAGTGTAATGATTCTTATCTGGAGCAGGACGTACTGTATACTAAGAATATACCAGGGAGAGCGAGGGAGGGCAGTGGCCAACCTAACAGGAGCCCACCGATGGACAGGGGGCGAGGGGCGATAGCGTGGGAGGGGCATCCCATAAGGCTCACCATGGGCCTGTACCGCCTACCCTTTGGTGGGGAATTGCAGTCGGAGCAGTGCTCCTTAAGCACCTGACAGCGGTGCTGCCTACCGTCACCTGACCAGTGCAGCCAAAGCTGGGAGGCACATAATGGAACGGGTGGGAATAGTCCTACAGGGCTGCAGGCTTATAGCCCCGCTCACCTGCGAGTAGAGAGAGCCATCTTCTTGCCTTCGCAGCGCCGACTGCAGAGAAGAACTGGGGAATTCGTGGGAGGTCCCTGGAATATAAGGGGCCGGAGGAGCCACTTTTTTGCTGTCTCTGCAGTCCAGCGCCATCTTGTGGCTGTATTACCCAAACGTAAGGAATTATATCTGGAGCAGGACGTGCTGTATACTTAGAATAAAGGAGTAAAAATCAACAACAATGAGAAACAAATGATTTTTGGGGCTTTCATATTGATAAAGATAAAAAAAGACACAAGGGAAGAAGCCCCCCTAAATATCTAACCTTGCTTAGAAGGAACGCAGATGAGTCCTTCTTTTCCTTTTTGCTCGACACAGACTTTGATTTATGTGGGGAAACCTCCCTTTTCTCTGTTTTCCTGTCACTTTGCTTTTTGACACTCTTTTCAGGTACACTGACTGCTGGCTTCGGAGGAAGTTTCTTTTTCTTTTTTTGAGGCTGGTCATAACTCAGGTAAGATTCAAAAGACATAGTGGGTTGCTCAAATTCATCCTCTATGTCAGGGTCTGGTGGGGGAAGGGAGATCTTGATAGATTTCTTCTCCTGTGCTACTGGTTCAGTGGATTTGGTTTTCGTCTTACTCTTCTCTGGTTTGTCCCTGTGAACGGATTCAAAATCTTTTTCCACCTCTTTTACTCTGTCTACAGGCTGCAAGTCCATTTTATGTTTTTCAGATTTCACTTTGTCAGGGTGTTTATGCTTTTTAGCGTCATCTGTTTGACTCTTGGTAACACTGTGCCTGTGTTTTTCCTTTTTGTGGCTGTTCTCCCTACTCTCCGGGGATGGCAGCTTCTCGCGGCTGCTTCCAGAATAAGATGGTAAGTCCCGGATTTCCTTTGAGGGAGTTTTTTCTCTCTTTTGTTCTGGATTTTGACTTTTTGTCTCCAATCTGTGCTTTTCTTTATGGAAGGATTTTTGTTCCTTGCTTGGGGTGTGAAGAGTCTTTTCCCTGGATATTCTGGGTGGACTGTAGGTGGGTTCAGGCGAATACCCCCTGCCATCATCATAGTCCTCATGGTCTGTATATTGTTCCCTTCCGGATTCACTATAAGATTTGTAGTTCTCCTCTTCAAGTTCATCCTCATAATCGATATGATCGTCTTCTGGTGATGGAGACCGCGTCCTTTTCCTGAAATTGCTTGTGGTGTGATCATGTTCTTCCGGTTCTGCAGTTCTGAGGAGACAACAGTAATAATTTAGGGGCATCTGTATGTAGAAACTAGAAAACCTACCCAATCCTGGCCATCTTCCACTGCAAGGCTTTTTACTCAGATGACTGGAGGGACAAGCATAGTGGACTCCAGAGGAAAGAAAACACGGCAGGAGTATAATATGAAATATATATATAATTTTCGCCCTATAAGACGCGTGAGTGTGTCTTATCGGGCGAATGTATACAAAAAAAAAAACTTACACTCCATGGCTCCCCCGCCTCGGTAATCACCACTGCCTGCCTTCTCCTTCATCCGGTTCCGGCCTCTGGGTAGGGAATCCAATGACGCTAGCAGGAGTCAAAGGCCATGCCCACCAAGAAGCTGGAACCAGCTCGCTGTGAGCTTGTGGTTGCTGACTGCTACTTCTGTAGCCGCAGCTTCCGGCGGTGGGGAGCAGCGACAGTCAGCGAGTTCAGTCATTGGGACGCTGGAAGGAGTCACGGGCCACACCCGGAACGCCAGGAAATGTAGGGTAAGTTTTTTATGTTTTTTTTTTGTGCATGATGCCTGCACACTGCCTGTATTGGGGATGCCCCTCACTGCCTGTAATGTGGGGTGCACACTGTCTATAATGGGGAGATTGGGAGGGGGTATGTTAGTACACCATTTGGTGTACTTTTTTCAAATTTTTCTCTTCCAAATCCAGGGTGCGTCTTATAGCGCGGAAAAAAATGGATATACTCATTTCAAGTTTCAGTTACTTACTACAACTTTTTCTTACCGAGGGGCCTCCGGTGGCACTAATTTCTTCCACTGGGCAACCAAGTTCTTTGCTCTTTCTCCCACAAGGTCATGTTTCCGCAGTCCGTTAACCGATTTACCTATCCCAGTTTCCTACATGAAAAACAGGCAGGACCCAGAGAAAGCACTAGAATCAGACTTCAGATTGATTTTACCGCTTGCTATAAACAGTGTATGACACTATATTATAAAGGACCCATCACCAAGAAAATATCACTGTAATTACAATAAATTCATAGACAAGACAGCATATTTTTTTATAAACATACTGAAAAGGGCTCAATGCCCTGATTTAGTTAACTTTACGTTAAAGCAGAACAAAACCCTCAAGGCCATAGCCCTGAAATCCCCGCAGGGTTTTCCCTTGGGCATCCTGATCTGGGTGAATCCTCCCCTTCCACGGTGCCAAAACACTCACCTGCTTTCAGGCTCCCTTGCCAAGGAAAACATTGACAGCCACATCCCCAGCATCTTCGGGCTGTGTCTGTACCCAGCCATTGAGACAGGCTTGGGGCAGAAGCACGCATGCTGCAGGGGATGCAGCAGTTTTTGCTCCGATTGCCACGAACAAGAGCCATTTGCTGAACATTTAATATACATGGCGAACAGCTCTGACTGGACGAGAGCATGCGCATGCTCGCCCCCTCCATTTAAATGAATGGAGTGGGTGTTGTCAGTTGCATTGAGTGATCTAAGGACAAGGAGGCAGCCAGGCAACCACAGGCTGTGGTCTGGATCTCTAGTGGTGGTAAGGTTGAAACTCCCAGTAGAGAGCCAACCTGCTCTGTGGGACTGTAAGTATCTATACTTTTTATTTTTGCCAGAACAGTCCCTTTAAAATACCCCAAGAAAATAAGGCTATCTCATGCTTTAAGTCAGAGTAAGGGAAAAATAAGGTGTGATTCAAAGAAAAGAGAACATTAACTTTTTTTAAAGGCTTAGAAATACATGTGTTGATTATAAACACCTTAAACTTTCAGTAAGAAAGATTCACTGACTGTAAAACCTAGGATTTACATAGGATATAATAAAAAAAAAATATTTTCACATTCTTCAAGTAAGCAAGTATTTCAGGAGGTTAGTTTAAACACTTTTTAATACGAGATGACGTTCATGGTGCATCATAGTGGGAGGCTGCTAAATTTATGAGCTGCCAGCACCCAAATCGCTGTGACCTCGCTGTTGCTATTCAGCTGTTATCTCAGTGAAAAGCCATGAAACCAATCAAAGTGGATCCCGGTCTTTTGATCACCTATCTTTAGCCTAGCAAAGTGATTAATGCTAAGAAAAAAATCTAAATAAATTATAAAGATCTAGTAGAGCCTCTAGAGCAGCACAGTTTAGTTTAAACTGTGTTTCTGCTATTCCCCAAAAATAAGACCTACCTCAAAAATAAGACCTAGTAAGATTTTTCAGCATTTTTTTTTGCTAATGCATGAAATATGAGCCCTTTCCCAGAAATAAGACCTAGTTACAATTCATAATCCAGCTGCTGGGCTTCAGCAGAAGGACGGAAGCAGCTGTAAAGGAGGGTGGGGACACATCAAGTCACACAGGTAAGCTTGTCTGTTGGGAGTGAAATGTCTGATCTTGCTGGCTCTACCCCAGCCTGCCACCATGCCGGGGCTGAACCCCCACACTGCCAGCCAGCTCTGTGCACGGCACGTCCTGTACCGGAGCTGCTGTACTGCCACCATTTTCATTGCCAGCCTGCTATAAGACATCCCGTGAAAATAAGCCCTTGCATCTATTTTTGGAGCAAAAATTAATATGAGACCTGTCTTATTTTGGGAGAAAAGCGGCAATAACTATTTCACCCTGTCCTACCCTGTGCAAAATACACACACATCTTTTCTCCCCCTAACTTCATTCAGTTTTCCTAAAAATAGAGCCACACTGTCTGAATTTCCTCGTGCTGTATTCTACAGGGGGAGAGAGTCAACTATTGAAAAAGTAGCCACTTTATGGGCGTTTCTTATGTCTTGCCACTGCACAATATCTGTTCTGACGGAACCAGAAATAGGCCTCCAAAATCTATAATGCGCTGCACTCATTTTTTGGGTCTTAAGGTGCGCCCAGCCAGTAGGCAAACTGCACAATTACTACAAACATATGGTAATATATTTAGACCCGTTTGCAACAATTAGAAAAAAAAAACTGATTAATAAGGGAAAAATTTTGATTTGCTAGTACAAAGACAACACATGATTGTATAATTACACATTTATCCCATTCCAAATGAAGAAGATTAATCCCAATAACCTTACCGCTAATATATCTAAAGTAATGGGCAGTTCCTCAAGTCTCTTCAATGTCTTCAAAAGCTGCAGGTAAACACACAAGAGTCAGTCATACATGTCTTTTAATAACGACTAATCAAACGGAATTTTATGACAAAACGCATGTTTCTAAAAAAGGGATGATTGTGAACAAGAGCTCACAATAAGCTATACACAGCCACATTTTTACTACATAACAATGAAATCGATCCAATGGACACATCCATGTGCCCTTCATGAGATTGTCTTTATTGCGCAGTGCTACCAATATTTCCTTCATTCTGAACAGAGTGGAGAAATGATGGAATTAGCAAGGTATGATTGCTGTCTATAGCCCTGTTGGCCATATTTGGGCCTGGTAACACCAGAATGTGCCGTTTCTGAAAACTCCATAAGGATGCCTGTAATGAATCAAGGCAACTGCACTCGCTGTATTTTTCCCGAAGGCGCTTTACTTTCTTCAAGAAAGCCTGTTGGAAGACCAGTGAGAAATACAGCAAGCTTAAATGCCTTGATTTATTAATATGCCATAATGATCAAAGACGCTTTAAATATAGATCCTGCCATAAAAATAAGGCCTAGTTACAGGGGTAAATAAGTAAATTGGAGCACCAGGACCAGATGGCCCCCATTACCAGGGCTGGCTTTAGGTTTATGTGGGCCCCTTTGTGGTGAAGAGTCGCGTCACAACCGAGGGACGTCCCAAATCTGGATTCCCCCTAAGGAAAACTCTAGTTTGGGTCTACTTTGAAGCACACCAAACCCCATTAAACCTGACCTCAGAGTTTAAACGAATCTAGATTCTCCTGATTTTGATGCCCCTGTGTGTGACCCCCCCCCCCCCCCGGTTTGTTCATTACTTTCCCAAATTGAGATGCCCCTGTAAAGCAGACCAAAACTCAGGGAGGGAATCGCTTGTATAGTGGGTATGCCAGCGATCCCAGGGGGTTTCACCCAGCAGGGTATCACAGATTGGAATGCATCAGGGATAGGAAATCAGCTGGGGTGGGCAATTTAAAAGCAGAACAAAACCCAGTACTTCCTCCCCTAGAATCTAAATCGAGATGCCCCGTTGTGTGGAACCCCCACCATTCGAGGAGATGTGGGCACCAGCTGTGACGGTGCCCTCTCAGTCCACTGCCGGTCAATCGTCGTTGCACACCCCAAAGGCCGGCCTTGTCAGTGGGCCCCCCGGAGGGAGGGGGCCCCCAGCAGCTGCCCCACCTGGCCAGGTGCTGACACCGGCCCTGCCCATCACAGTCAGGGTTATTTATTGCCTGGGGTGCCAGGTACCCCTGCATGCTAGCAACCAGTCAAGCCAATATGACACAGGTGTCACATGACAACCTGTGTCATTATGTAGAGCCACACATCCCTGTCATCTATATCCAGTTCTGAGTGGTGCTTCCGCTGTCTGGCACCTCTGGGGTCCTCCACAGACTAGCCTTCTGCTAAGGATTGGTGTTTTGGCACAATCAAAAGCAAGCTGTTCAGCCTCAAAGCTACAGGGACCCCAACCACTATGCCTGGTGTGCCGGCTGGTAGCTTTGGGAAGGGGACACCCCATGTCTTTTTTAAATTTAATGAGTAATGCACAAAACCGAAGAAAAATTTCACGTAAAGTCTGAGTTTTCGTGTTGGATTGTGCACAACAGACTTCTATGGGTATGCAACGGTGGTTGTGTCCTGGGTGCAGCAAGCAGAATTCTTTGCGGCTGCATTTTTCCATCCATTGGCCACACTGTAAAGGTATGAATGGGACATACCAGTTTTGCCAGTACCACAGCATCTGCCATGATCACACGGTACTGAACAGGTGTGAATAATCCTGATGAATTAGCATTTCTGCAATTTTGGGAGAGGCTGGGTTTTGAAAGCGTTTGTAACACATTTTCACTAAGCACAAATTTCTCAATTAATTTCTAACAAAAATCCCTTATGTTGGGGCAGTTATGTAGGTGAGAATACTATTTCCAATTAGGCAGACATTATATTGTACAAGTATGGAAATAACAGCAGCCTATGGGGAATCTAAACACATTAAAAATGAACCTCTTCAAATGTGTTTGGATGCTCGAGCTGCTGGAATTACCAAACTTACTAAAAATATCTACCACACTGGAAACTATACCTATAGGGTTTAGTTTTACCAATCTATATTAACCGTTTCAAAGACTTGATCTGCATTGACCTAACAGCCAGTACACATGTACCACCAAAAGCTGGGTATACAGGCCTGAAAAGGTGTCTGTATTCAGTGGTTCAAGAGACACGTGGGTACATATGTTTGGGCCGTCATTCTGGAGAGGGTGGTGTCAGGTTTTATGATCTGGAGGAAACAGAGAAGGCATTTATCCAGCCAAATCTTTAGAAGACAAAGCTGCTTTTGTGTGACGGTCAGGACAGTTCCCCACTGCAACCATCCATAGCATATGAATGAACCATAGGACATTTCCACTGTGCTGCCGCCTATAGCTTTGCCAGTACAGGAAGAAAAGAAATAAGCCCAAAGTAAACCTGGTGAAGCAAAGGTTACATATGCAACAGGGAGGGGACGATTTGGTGTTTCCTTGCAGCTCACCTTTTACCAAATATATTGAAATGTGTAGGTAGACTGGGATTGTGGAAAAACATATACCTGTGTCTGACCCTCCTTCCGGGGCCAGATTAAGGGAGTCTATAGTAAGGAACTCCCCCCCCCCCCCCCCCCCCCTCCCGCCATAAAAGTGGACAGGAGGCTGAATGAGTGGCAAGGAACTAGAGGCTGGGCTCTGGGAAGGAGGTCCACACTGGGTGAGTGGATTGGGGAGAGAGAAGGATTACATTGGGAGACTGGACTATGGAGAGGAGAGGTGGACCACACTGGGAGACCTGGGTAGTGGGTTGAAGAAAAGACTCACAGAGAAGCTGGACTGTGAGCAGAGCACACTGGGAGACCAGACTGGGGGGAGGGGGTAATAGGAGGATCACACTGGAAGTCTGCATGGGGGGGGGGTCACTGTGATGGTGGTCACACCTAGACTGTGTTGCAGGCCTGCATGTTGCTGGGCTTGATATCAGAACCCGATACATTTCATGTCACCAGGAAAGGCTACTGGAAAGAAAAGGAGAACATTTTCCTCAGGCATCCTCCAGGACGGCTGACCACCACTTCCTCTCCTTAAACAGGAAACACAAAACTAGGAGACCAGGAATAGGCCACTGCCCAGAGCTTGCCCAAACTGTCAAATGCCTTTACCTGACAACTCAAGCAACTAGCTATGCACTGTCTCCTGGACATTGTCTCTCCTAATTTTAATCCCCTGATTTCAGGTTTTCTGGAGTGCCTGAAAGGGGGAAATGAATAACACATTTGCATCCTACAAGTCTAGGCTTGATCAATTTTTGCACACCCTTTTTGCTCCCAGCCAGGTTACCCTAGCAGTGGACAGTGGGGCTGCCCAGGCCAGGGGTCCAGAACCTAATGGTTCATCCAGGGAGATCCAAGGGTTTCCCCCCAGGAGCAGATCATCAGGTGAAGAAGGGGGGTTAGCTTCTTCAGATGAGTCAGTAAACTCTAGTCACCCAGAACAATCAGCAAAATTAGAAGCTGCTGGCAGTCCCTGTTAGACAGCCTCGAGGGAAAGGTCAGAGCCATTTAAGCTGTCCACATAAAAGGGGAACTTAACATTGAGGCAGATTTTCTGAGCAGGGTAAAGGTAGACCAAGCAGAATGGGTATTACACCAGTCAGTGTTTGGTCAGATAGTTGCTTGTTGCAGACAGCCGGACATAGATCTATCTATATAAGTGCCAGAGGTACTTCTCCCAGGAGGGACCAGTTGGCTAGTAGTCTGGATGTGTTCAACTATCAGTGGGGGGTGTACAACCTTTGCTACGCATTCCCCCCTATTAGATTGTTATCCCTTACTTCCAAGTAAAGGGACAGGCAGGGTCCTCCTCTTCATGCCACAGTGGCCTTGGAGACCTTGTTTTCTTTTCTCTCCTGTCCCGTATGTCCACCGAGCTCCCATGGCTTCTACTAGCACGGCCAGATATTCAGCAGGGCCCAATAGTTCATCCACAGGTCCTGTCTCTAACGCTGGCAGTCTGGTTCCTGAGTGAGGCATTCTAAGAAAGAAGGGTTTGTCTCAGAGTCATTTACTCTGTTAGAGAGTAGCAAAATGGTCACGCAACAAATTTACTGTAAGATTTGAAAGAGCTACCGATGATTCAATTCCTCTTCATCCTTGGGTCTGGAGGAAGTAATGTAGCCTCGGTTTAGAATTCCTTCAGGAGGGTTATGAGCTAGGCTTAGCTTTAAGCACCCTTAAGGTCCAGGCTTCAGCACTCTCAGTAATTTTGGAAAAGTGACTTAGAGACAATCCCCTGGTAGACAGGTTTTTTTTAATTTCCATTTCCAGGAAGCAGTCAGTTAGAACCAAAATGTTTCCCAGTTGGGAATCTGACGTTAGTTCTTCAGGGTCTAACGTTACATCCTTTCGAACTACTTTGAAGATGCTTTGCTTAAAGGTTGCTTTTATCCTAGCAATTACATTTGTTAGGTGGGTTAGTGATTTACAAGCACTGTCCATCAAAGAGCCATACCTAAGGACGTTTCCGGACAAACTGCTCCTGATACCAGATCCCTTATATTTACCTAAAATGGCATCTAAGTTTCACAGGTCACAGAAAGTTGGGTTACCTGTGGGGGAATCGTCCCTGTCAGGTCAGGAGGTCAGGTCTTTAGAACTCCTGGATGCTAGAAAGCTCATTCTTTTGTATTTACAAACTACAGCTGAGGGGAGGGCGTCTCCTTTGGTGGCATCTCTGGAGGAAATATGTAAAGGCGTCACCTGGTCATCTCCACACACCTTCCTGAGGTATTATAAAAGATCATGACCAGCAAAATTTCTAGGGGCAGTCTGCCCACCATGAGGTAGGACACTGTGTGTTTGCTTGCCTTCTGTGGCTAGCTGTCTTTGAGAACGCCTGGGGAAATCCCCAGTTAGTCTTGCGGGTAATGGTATTTCCAGTAGTCCTCCAGGACGGCATCCTACACCCCACCCTAGTTTCATTTCTAATGTCATATGGCTGCACAGGTGTTTTAATTCTTCTCTGTCTTTATCCCCTTCGGGTCTCGGAGCGATTCTTGTATGCTTGTCTACAACACTAAAGGCCCAAGTGAAGGGGCGGGGCTTTAATACTTTATCAGTTTTGTGTTTCCTGTTTAGGGAGAGGAAGTGGTGGACAGCTGTCCTGGAGCACTATTGGAAATACAGTTACTACTAAATGTTTTTATTTTTGTTCTCTTCTCTTCTTGTTTCTTTCCTTTGCCCCAGGTGGCAGTGGTGCTGGGGGGCACTGAGCTGTGGAGGCCTGGAGCAGGTGCTCCATTGCACAAATGATAATCTGCCCCTGCCTCCTTCTCACATAATTGCAGTCCACATATTTGAACCCAACCTGCATGACCAGTGGAAATTACTTTTGCTGACTTTAGAATCACTCCCTGCAGCAGCTGCATCCCCGCTATCCCTCTAGCAGGGCGCGTGCCTGTGCCAGGCGTTTGTGAATGGCCAGCCTGGGCACGCTCCCTGTTAGAGGGAAGCAGGGGATGCGTCCAGCAGCGCGCTCTGAGCTGCTGGCCTTAGACACTGGCTTAGACGGCGTGACCTCAGCGGCCCTGAGCGCGCTGATTGGACGTGCGCCCCGGGCGCAAGGACCAAAACCCAGGATAGTTAAAATCCTGGGTTTTGGCGCACTTTAAACCGGACCAACACCCTTAGAAGAAACAGTGATTATATGTATTCCTCTCCATGACAATTCAGGTTACTGCACATAAAAATTACTTTACACTTAGATCGTACCTCCTCTGGGTAACATCTGGGGCATACTGTGAGATATATATATATATATATATATATATATATATATATATATATCAGCTCTTTCTACACTTCCTTGCGCTGGAGCCCCTCCATGTGGTGCCTTGGAATTGGCTGTCTGGACCTCTGAAATCCATTTCTTACCCTGTCTTTGTGATTCTCTTATCTGCTCTATGCTGGTGTGTATTAGTCCCCTGCCACACATGTATGTAACAATCCAAAAAAAATACAGCAAACAGTTGAATGGGAGCAAAGTTACTGCAAATAAGATGTGCCATCAAAGGAATCTTCTTTTACATATAATCATTTTTTAAGCGGACCTTCAGTAAAAAAAAATAAAAAAACAGGCATGGAGCTCTGCATGATATGTGACAGCTGCACACTGCAATCAAGCATGTCCTTCATGTGTGCGCTTTGCCGGTCATCCATAGCATGGTGTTCCTTTAGGAAAAAGGTAAGTGTCTTTGTAATGTAGGGCAATGGAAGGGGTTGGTGAGGTTAGGGTTCCTGTGAACTAGAACCCATCCTGGCACAGAGCAGTCAGGGGGAGGGCAGGTCGGCCATAAAGCAAAACAATGTATTCATAGTGCAGCCTCACTTCCTACTAGGTCACAGGAGACACAAAATCTCCTTAAAGTGGACCAAAACCAATGATTTTGAGTATCCTGGGTTTTGGTCCTTTTCCCCAGCTGTGTGAAACCCCCCAGATCGCTGATGCCAACTCACCTCTTCCCGGTCCTGCAGCGCATGCACGGCTGCTCGTCCAATCAGCGAGCTCAGAGCCGCTAATGTCACGTCATCCAAGGCCAACAGCTCTGAACGTGCTGGCGGAAGCATCCCGGACATTCACAAATGTCTGGTACAGGCATGCGCCCTGCTAGAGGGATAGTGGGGATGCGCACGCGGCTCATGCATGTGCCGTTGGTCTGGGAAACAAGGTAAGTGTATGGGGCGACCTAGGGGATTTCACACAGCGGGGCATCTAGATTTTGGATGCCCCAGGGGGGTGGGAGTCCCCCATGGGTTTTGGTCAACTTTAACCCAAATCCGTCCCTCCAAATAATATGTGGTGTGGTCCAGTCACTGGCCAACTTAAACCAGACCTTCAGCATCATTTCATAAAAAGGCCAAACCCTTAAAAACTATTCCACAGCATCTAAAATTAATATATTTTAAGTTTTTCCCCACTGGGCTGCAACTCTGTTCAGGCTCTAGGATACCACCATCTTGACTCAGAAGCATCACCTTTACTGAGGAGAGGGGGATAAAAGTACGGGGGGGGGGCGGGTTATAGCTGTGCTTTGCACAGACAGAGCAGAGCTGGGGTCAGGCAAAGGTCAGCAATCCCAGAATGCAGAGCAGCACAGTCAGAAGACACTTCCTGTTTGCAGGCTGCCTGATGTATCATGAGCCGCCATCTTGGATGTTTAAAGGGTCAGAAAATGTAGTTGATGCAGGTAGGATGATTTTTAATGTGAGCAATCTGTATGTACAGGGTGTGGGAAACATACGATTTAACCCGAATCCATCCCTCCGGTCCCTCAAAATAACATGTGGTGTGGTCCAGTCACATTGTTATGCCGCTGTCTAGAAACCCTATTGCTGGGCTCCATTGCCTTTGTTTATTGGAGGTAGGTCCACTGTAAGTGGGAGATGGTGAGGGGGGTGCTGCAGAAGATGCCCATAAAAAGGTCTGCCAAAGATAGCGCTACACCCCTATACACGGTGCCCTGGCACCTCAGAAATAGAAAACTTCAGACACTAAAGCCATAATTGGCAATTAGGGCCATTGCTCAGTTTGCCAACTCCTAGCAGATGGAGCATAAGGGAGGGTTGTTGGTGTGGGGTCCCAGTGAACCAGGGGCCTCCCGGCCACAGAGCAGCAGCTGGGGGTTTAGTTCCGCCTTAAAGCAGGATTCCAATCCTGAAAGGCAGCACGCAGGCCGAGTTGTGGAGGACACAGACATGGCAGCAGTGGTGGGCATATATGGCGCAGCATAGTGGCCACTTGTTGGCTAGAAAGCCTGTGATATGGCCAGTGACGGCTCTCCGTCTGGTCGTGGCAAGCGGACAGCTCACGGACACACGGGCTAGTAGCAGCTGCCGCCTGGCCGCCCCCCGCTCTCACACATTGCAGGGTACGGGGAGGCTCAGCGGCACGTCCAGCACTCGGCCAACCCCCCGCCGCATTCACCGCACACACTCGCCATGCCGCTCACTTGCCTTCCACTTACCTTTTTAGGCTCGTTACTGGGGGAAAGTCTCGACTGCAGCCTTTCCACAACTTCCACCACGGAATCCGCCATCTTTAGCACTGGTAGACAAGCGGCCGGAAACTAGCTATCAGCCTCCATTCACTTGCACTTCACGCCATCTTGCTTGAGGGAGGCGGAAGTAAGATTATGACGTAGGCCTTCGCTAGGACTGCTGCGATGCACGCGGGCGCCATCTTTACTACTGGCAAACCGCTGCTGCTTGCCAGCTTTAACCTTTCCTGTGCCAGGCAGGATTTCAGTACAAACTACATAGAGTGTACAACCCCTGCAAGGCATGGTTGCAGTGACAGCTCATCAGTATTTGTACAGCGGGGGAGTGATAGAGCCCTAGTGACATGTAGAAATAGCTTGAAGCGCTCATCCCCCTGCAATTACCAGCTCCCAGCAGCCCGAGGGAAGGGGGTTACTATAGTGAGCTCATAATTATGCTGCAGTCCCCTGGCATGGTGCACAGGCAGGCGCTGACTGAAAAATACCATTCTGAGGGGAAAAGGATGGTATTTATACCAGACACTAAACAGAACTGATAACACCTCAGCATATTTGGCCTTGAAGCAGTCCTAAAACCTTGTGAGGCACCAGTAGTCAAAACTAGGGCGGCATCTCAAACCGTGATGCCCCCACAACCCATGAACTAGCCTCTTCCAGGCCATGGCCTGTCACAGCAACATAGGAGAATCAAGATCCCCTCCATCCCCAGGACATGCAGCAACACTGTCATCAATTTAGTATCACAGATGTCCCCAGTAGAAAACTGTTTCATTATGCTTTCCTGGAGCATCCCCAATCAGGATACCCCACTGTGTAACACCCAATCTGCTTACCTCACAGCACCTGCATGGGCTCCCATCTAATCAGAACCTCTTGCTATGATTATGTCATTTGGCCAGCAATTCTGAATGGGAAGCGCTTGCTCCCACATCTTCCGCCCCAAGCCTGAATGGCGCCACACCAGGGATGCGCTGCCCATTGTCAGAGCCATTTGCCAAATCATGTCATTTGAGCAAGCGGCTCAGATTGCACAGGAGCCAACACATGCACCATTGGTCTGGGCAAAAGGCGTTTGTCAGCACCCTGGGATGTTTCACACACTGGGGCACCCCAATTTGTGATACCCCCAGAGAAACCCAGCTTTGGAATCTCTTCCAGGCTGGCCACTGTTGGGATTTGTTCTGCTTTGACTATCCTGGGTTTTGGTCCACTTTCCCAGGGCACCCCCGATTGAGGGTGTCCCACTATGTGAAACCCCCCCCCCAAATCACTAGTTACAACTCACCCAGCTCCTACAGCGCATGCGCAGCTGCTTGTCCAATCAGCACGCTCAGAGCCGCTGAGCTTTGACGCGCACAGAGCACGCTGGCGGCCACATCTCACACTCCCCTCTAACAGGGGAAGAGCATGCGCCGTTGGACCAGGATTCAGGTAAGGTTTGCGGGCATCCTGGGGGGATCACACAGCAGGGCATCCTGATTTTGGATGCCCCACAGGGAGCGATTGGATCAGGCAGGGTGTTGGTACACTTTAAGAGTTTGTAGTTCATCTGTAACCAGAAACCCCACATTATAAGCTGGCCACATGCTTTGGGTCCCCCATAAGGAAAACCTTGCCTTTGATGGGGAAATCAAGCCAAAATCTAAACAATTCAAATAGTAAGCTCTTTCTCTGCACAATCAATAATCTAATGTCTTGCTACATAACTTAGGGCACACATACAGAACCACAAAGGCCAACATCCTTTCAGTTTTCAGTGGACTCCCCCTCCAATCATGAGATTCAAATAAGTTATGGCCACAGGAGCAGATCTCGCTAAAAATGTCTGCAGGGAAAGCTTTTTGCAGTTCTAGCCAGTATGCAACTACCTATGCGAGAGGGCCCTATAGATTGCCCTGCAGTTGCCAGTGATATGCTATCACAATCGCCCCATGTGAAAGGTGCAGAAAACTAACTAAGCAGTACAGGGCATTCCAATAATACCACATCTAGCACAGCTGTAAGCCAGTATTTTACAGTAGAACTTACCTACTTCCAAGTTCCTTTGCAGGCTCAACACCCACCATAAGCATTTCAGTGTGGGCTTGCATAGCACTTTGCAGATAGGGCGTCACTGGGCAGGCACAATCTGGCAGTTGTTACAGAATCTCTACCCATGCTTCTGTTAGTATGTGTGGCAGAGCAGCTCATAAGGATGCCCCTACCGCCTAGCCCTCTGGTCATTGACAGAAGGATCACTTTAATGCTAACCTTTAAGACCAGGGATGGATTTAGAGGTGACCTGCTCACCCATCAATGACCCACACCCCTATTCCTGTGCCAAGTCCTATAACATGAGGTAGTGTCCCAACTGACTATCCACACCAAACTTTACCAGCAGTATGGACAAAGCACAGGTGCAAGATCAGCCCCAACAAAGACACCGCAAAGTTTTTTTCAGAAATTTTATTGATTTTTTAGAAACTGAAGCAGCTCACTTTCCAGGGAGAATGATTCCATCGTACTAAGGAGACAAAAAGAATAAAAAAGTTAACACATTATTCAATGTATAATATGGAAGCATATAACACAAGCTTTACTTTACTGTGAGATCCAGTAAAGAAAATAATTGCAGGGACATCCCAAACTGGGCAAGCAACAGTATGATGGGACAGTAAAAGATGCAGCACACTGCAAACATGTGGCTGCCACAGTAAGCAATTCTTGAAAGTGGACCAAAACCACCACCCAAGTCACACATCACTCATCCCTTCTCAGCGGTCATGCCCACTGCAACTGAATGGCTGTGCATGGCCGTGCTGCGGCAATGGACGCAAGTGATGCCGAACACCATCGATGTGTGTGGAAAAGCTGATTGGATAAGTGGCCACGCATGCATTGTTGTGACAGAGCTCATGATGGCATGATAGGTTAATGTCTGTACCAGGACCCTGGAGGAACAGCCAGGGAGATGGCTTTAATTCATGTAAACCACCAACTATGACCACTTAAAGACTCCTACTGACAAACAAGACACAAGCCACAGTTTAGCATCTAGAGGGAATATCCCACTAATAACCAAATATCCCCACCATTTTCATAGCTGCTGCCGCCAAGGCGATAGCCATTGCTTTAACATGAGCTGAAATGACCAGATTCAGCGAATGTGTCACAATAAGAAACAATGGGGCAAATAAACCCATGCGGGGCAGGAATGTGCGGTGGCTTTTGGCTCTCCTTGGCAGAACAGTTTTGCCTATGAAGATCTACAACTGGACACTTGCTTAAGGATTATTTTGATGTAGGCAGGTATGATGTGATCATGACTGGCATCACCAATTGCAAATGTAGTACAACTAAAGTTCTAGTTCCAAGCACCTGCCGCTTTCGGTAGAGTTCGCTATAGGAAATAGAAGCATTCCGCTGCTCTACAGCATTGCTTATTGAACATTGCATTTGACTGCTGCATGATGTTATAGCCATAAATATCACAGGAATTCAAATCATGAAATCTGTTTACCTAAAGCAGATCAACAGTCAAATGACTTAAACCAGACCAACACAAAAGACAGTGCTCATATGCATCCCTCCCCATGGCAATTTGGATTTCAGCACATTATGTTCATGGATTTTCTTTAAAAACGTGGGCTATGGTTGCATCCTACATGCTGGCCACAGGACTTATTTCCTGGTGTAGGTTCAAGGTGAAGGTAAGCTTATCAGGCGTTCTGGGGACGGGTATGTGCAGGGGCTTCAGCATTCTGGATGCCCCCGAGCTCTTTTTATACACTATCCTCAGGACCAACAATGCTTAAAGAAAAAAAGGGTGTATTGCCGGTACAAGATTTTGATCAGCTTAAAGCGGAGGAGGAAATTGGTGTGGGTGTCTATAGCAGCAGCTACAGAATCCGCAGCAATGTGGCCTAAATGCCAGCAGCACTTTAGGTTTCTTCAGTAAATGCAAACATTCTTCCTTCTGCTAACTCATGATATTCAGTCCAAAATTCACATCTGGATAGACCTTTACACAGCAGCAAAGCATGACCCATTTAGAGGCCCAGCAGTAGGAGAGCGTTCTCTAGGGCTCATCAAGAAAAAAAAAAAGCAGGCTGCATGAAGGCCGAAAGAAGCAGCCACTCACAGCCAGTATAGTGCGTAAACCAAGCAAAATTTACCTTTGGCCCAAATGTCCTTAATGCGCCACAAAATCCAGGCATTTGACTTTCCTGGGTTCTACTCCATGCCCATGGGGCAGCTCTGCCGTGTGAAACCCCAAGTAAATTTCACCTCTGTCCAACAGCACGTGTGGGCTCTTGTCCAATCTGAGCCCTTTGCAGTGTTTACATCCTTCGGCAAAGGGCTTTGATTGCCTTCAATGGGGAGCACACCGTCGCATTCCCCGGTAGTGTGCGCCTATCTGCATGGCAGAGGCGGGAGCAATCTCATGCCGCAGGGGATGCAGCAGCACACTCCCCATTATAAACAATCAGCCCTTTGCTGAAAGGCAAATGCACGGGTCTGCACATGCTCTGTCCCAGGCTGGCCACTGGTGGGATTTGTTCCGCTTTAAGCCAATCTAGAGTCATTCAGTGAGTCAATGGTAGCCCATAGCTGGTCCCTGAAATTAGCCAAGTCAAAAAATGCCCCAGCCATTTCCTGTTCCATCAGACTGAGCTCCAATGTAGGCATATAGTAAGTTAGTTCAGCATCCTTGTGAACCCAATCCATGTTACAACATACCTCAAACCATGTGAGCCCTGCTTAATGGGTGTCAGAGCTTTTTAAAGGGAACAACCAACCTGAAGTTACCAGCAGTTTGTGCCCTTCTGCCATCACAGGAGAGGGCCATGGACTCTCCATTCACTCCCAATGGTTTGGATGTGTCAACCTTGGCACACCCCTACCACTGCATTTTATGAAGAGAACATGGCCACAGATCTGATGGCGGAAGGGGGCAATCCCGACAGGCGAAATCAGGAAAGACTAACCGTTGCTTTTATTTGGCTGGTCAATCACTTTAAGGCTTATCCAGTATATAAGCCACTAAAGGCAAGTGGGCTGGCATGCCTGTGTATGGGAGGCTCCCTTTGAGAATAGTGGACTAATCCAGGGGGATTACATACACTTTCACATTAAAGGGAACATGGACCGATATCTAGTCAGATGAACATAGATTTTATGTCAGGCTGTGTTGAACAAAAAGCCAATTATATAAGCTAATTGTTAGCTTTTGAAGGTCCATAGCTTGACACCAAGAAGTCAGCATGTTTTGGAACATGCCACAAGACATTGCACAACTACACGCAAGTACTGGCCTAGGAATTAAAAATCCCATCCACCCCAATAATATTACCTTCTGCTGGAACCAACGCATTGCCTCCTCTTTTCCGATCCGATGTTTTGACCCAATGACGCCAGTCTTGCGCTTCTTGTCAGCAATGCTGAAACCTGGGCGACCAAGGACCTGTTAAAAATAAAATGCATGACGTCAGTCTACAAAGCAGAGCAGATCACTTATCCTGCTGTAACATCCTATTACTCTATTCCAAGAAAAAACAGCCATCATGAATTCTCCCAGAATACAATCACCACCAAGGTTCCAAAGTGTGCTGCATTTACAGCTGGTCAAGCATACTAAACATTGCAGTTTGTGCCAAGTCTGGTTTAAGCTGAACTGGTAAAGCCAGCAGGCATTTGCCATGGTTGCTCAAACCGGCATACTCAGGAGACGAGACCTCAAGCCCTGACTCCTACAAAGAAACCTGTATAAATACCACGCATACAGCCACAGATGCAGGCACTGCATAGGCTTACTTTGTGTCTAGGACCCCACTAGTTTCTAATTTACCACAATAGATCCAGACTCAAATCGCATCGCACACTACCTTCCAAATCTAAGCTTTTGCATGCAGATGCAACACTTAAAGGACCAATCCAGCCTCTGTGTAAAATATTAACATACCCCAACCTGTCCCCTACCATTAGCAGTAAGCATGTGTAACAGGGGTAATAAAGACACTTGGTTTCACCAGGTATTCAGCAGCGAAGTCAGCGGTGCCGCAGAGATCAGTCACGACCGGCCGCACATGATGCAGAGAGGACTGGTGCCCAGCCGGAACTTCAAGAAAATGGCGGTGGACGATCACTACAGCATCAGTGGCACAGCTGACTTCGCCACTGGATTCCGGGTGTAGTGAGTGTCTTTATTTCCTCTATTACACATGCTTTACTGCGATTAGGAGGGTGTTGATATTTTGCTTGGGCTGGAGTGCTAAGTCTAGCCTCAATGCAGTGGGGAGGGTCATGCTAGTTACAGAATATATTTCAGCCAATTTGGCAGTTGCATGCTGTGAATTGCATGTGTTTTGCTAACCTGTCTAGAGCAAATGAACCAATACAGGAAATTCACTGTTGTGTCAATATAGTCTTCAGGAAACGCCACAACTTACCACATAAAAATCAAGACCATAGATTCCAATGCTTGGGTCATATTTGATGCCCAAATCAATGTGCTCCTGGATGCCGAACCCAAAGTTTCCTGTTTCAGAGAAGTTATTCTTTCTCAGCTCGTATTCTCTGACCTGTTACAAAAGGAAATACAAGTTATTGCCAAACTAAAGCACAGGTGCCGTATATCACATTTTCTTAAGTGTGATTAGGCCTACAGCCAAAAGAAAATGTCATGGTATCCTTTAAGCAATGGAGCCCCAACTAACTGAGCGGAAGGTTTGATATCTATCGCAAGCCAGACGTGCCAAAATATTTTAAGCTGTAAAAACACCCCACCACAGAAGAATGCAGTGAATTACTTCCCCCCCGTATCACAACCTACAAAGGCAAAAGCATAGGACAATTGAGTATGCAGATTCATGTTATACTTAAACCTCAATACTGGCTTTGACATTAATGCAGTTTCCAAATCCATCTGCTCATGCCACTGTAGAGTGGCCCAAAATTTTTCCTATGCAACATCCATGGCTCAAAACCCAGCTCAATCGGCCCAAAATCTGGATGCCCATCTGAGTGAAATCCCCCAGGTCGCCCCGTTCACTCACCTTCGTTACCGCTCCAACGGCGCACGTCACAACCCCCCCGCTATGCTTCTAGCAGGGTGCGTACCCGTGGCAGCCATTGGTGAATGGCTGTGTGGACACAGAGGGAAGCAGGGCATGCAGCCACCCGCCAGCAGCTCCAAGTGCACTGATCGGGCGAGCGGCTGCGCATGTGCCGTAGGACCTTGAAGAGGAGAGTTTCTTTGGGCGTTCTGGGGGTTTCACACACCTTGTGCCCTGGGGTAAAGGACCAGAACCCAGGATAGTCAAAATCTGGGTTTTGGTCCACTTTAAATTTGACCAGCCTGCTATGGCTAACAGCCAAAGTAGTCTTACCTTGAGACCTTTCTCTAGGATCTCCTCTGCTTTGGCCCCCCGGACAGTACAGTGAACAGCAATCTTTTCATTTCGCCTGATACCAAAAGATCTCACGGTGTAACGAGCTGTTAAGACAATTTGTTAAAGTGTAAAACCACTAAGCTAAAAAGGATACATCTCAAAGGGAACACACAAACCAAGCAACAGATAAAGCATTTGTAATTTTAAGGATTGCAACAACTGTCCATCCCCGCTCTTTATATTTAGAGAAAAGGCAATGGCCTGGCAAAAAGAATGTTAAATAGAGCATTGTTAAAGATATAGCCAATATAAAAAGTAGGTTTATTTAGTTTAGAAAGACACATGAGGGGTAACCTGTGTATAACTATACCTGGGTCAATATAAAGACCTGTTCTACACCTATTTAAACCCAGGATTGTAACAGGTTGGCATCCTCTTAAGGTTAGCAGCAAGGCGCTTTTTGTGCAGGCAGTGATTCTTTACTGTAAGAGCAGTGAGACTATGGAACTCCCTGCCAGAGGAGGTAGTCATGAAGAATACACCAAAGGTTAAAAGGGGCCTGGATGCCTTCCTTGCATTAACATTACTAGCTCTAGCTACTAGACCACTGGAAGGAGATCATCTCATACACACAGGCTGAACTGGATGGTCAGAAGTCTTTTCCAGCCTTACATGCCATGTTACTATAAGACACTTGGTCCTAAATCGTAAGGACTGAGAAATGAGCAGCAGTAAACTTACCTTTGGAAAAGACAGGGGTCTGCCCGGTGAGCTGCTCCAGCACTTTGGCTGCCCGGGTCAGTCTGTCACCACTCTCACCAACACAGATATTGAGGCACAGCTTGCGGATTCTCAGCTCGCGCATAGGATTTTCCTTCTCGGATTTGTCCTGCAGAAGACCAGATTGGAAGAAGTCAGTCAAAGAATTCAACCAGCTGTTTTCATTTTCAACTTTAGCATAATAAAAAAAAAAAAACCCCATAGACTTTTTTTTAATCAGGTTACCACTTTCAAGACAGACCCCTCACATCAAGATCAAGGTATTCTACATATTGGCTATCAGCCAATCCCATCAGCTGCATTGCTGCCACTGTCATTGACTGACAGCTATCCGTCAAGACCTCCAGCAACCAGTACTATGCGAAAGCCTATGGGTGACCAAGGGTGAGGAGAAAGGGTTAAAGCAGTCAAAACCCTTGAGAAATAAAAGCAGGCTGAAAGATGCAGCCCTCAGTCAGCATGGAGAGAAAAAGGCCAATTTAAGCCTTTGTCTGGAATGTCCCTTTAAAGGGCAACTCATTTCTCGAAATCTTGAGGGTTGGTCTACCTTTATGGGGCATCCCAAACTAGAGTCCTTACTGTGGGTGAAAGCCCCAGATCGCCCGAACCATTCACTTCGTCCACAGACCTGTATCCCATCTTTAGGCATACCCCTAATTAAGCACGCACCCGTACAAAACCTCTTGAATACTGTTACAGGCAGCCGCCACAGCTAGAGGCAGGGATGCGGCCAGTGTGCTCACGCCATTCAGGTTTTCTTGCTGCAATGAGCGTGGCAAAGGAAACTGATTGCACGAGCATAGCTGATTGGCCTGTGCATATGCCGTAAGAAGAAAAGGAGCTCATAGGTGATGGGAGCAACCCAAAACCCAACATGGTAGCTAGAGGTGGCAACTGTAGCAATAAGATGGGATCTGGATGCTATTTAACCATCACCTTTTTTGGAGATTTGGCCACCACCTCAAGGGAACTGAGGTGTTGAGTGTTTTGCTGAAGGGAACACAACTGCTTCTAGGAGCAAGCAGAGACCAAGAGGCCTATTGCATCACATCTTCAATAAACAAGCAAGGAAACACAAAAGGGTTAGGGTTGAGCCTGGCATCAAACTATAACTACTCAGCAACTGACAGGCTACTAATATAGGTTAAAGCACATCCCGTGCCAAGCAAGAGGCTGATCACACAGCGTGGAGCCCTCAGATGTGGGGGATGATCAGGCCACTAGAGGGCTGCACTCACAGACAAGTCCAGTCATGTCCGATCAGCCATGCCACCAGCAATTCATACACACGCACCGATATTAGAAGCTGCAGCAGGCTTCCATTTCCCTATATAACAACATGCGCCCAGTAATAAGAGAAGGCCTCCTCTATCCGGCCATTACTTGCACCTAACAGTCGCGCACCTCCGCAGCCGTAATGACAGCTCAGCCAAGCTTCCGCGCACCTAACACAAACAATACGGTAACATTAATACAGACCGGAGACGTATGCCGGCAGCTAGAACGAGCTCCCAGGCCAAGCCATCTTCCCACACCACTCCGCCATATCCCAGCCACACCATAACAGGGTGACCGGAGGCCTCAGACGGACACATCACAGCGGCAAAAAGCCGGGACGCCGCAGCCGCGCACAACTACAGGATTACAACGGATTGCACTACCCGGTATATCGCCCTACTGCTCACACTCACCGCCATGTTGGGAGATGGGAAGAGATCGCGAGATTTCCGGTTCTGCCTTTTATACTCGGCAGAGGCGTGACGTCACTGCGAGAAATCGCGCAGCTCCCGAGCGTCAGCTGTCACATGACATACGGAGACTCGCGGATGCCAATATGAAATACCGGGATAAAGCGACAGAGGGGGAATGAATGAGGTCTGGAGCAGGGCACACAGGAGCAGCTAGATAGGCTTCCTGATTCAAGGGAAATTTACGTTCTAGTATTAAAGTGGGCCAAATACGTTTATTATTCTCTGCCTGGATTTTGTTTTGTGCCCTGTGTGAAACCCCCAAGCAAGCCCACTACAACTCTCCTTCCTCGCTCCAACAGTGCATGCGTGGGCTCTCATCCAATCAGAGCCCTTTGCCTTGACTACATCATTCAGCAAAGGTCTCACTGAAATGAATGGGAAGCACTCACTGCCCCATCCCTTGCCTCATGTGTGCTCCTGCCCCAGCCTATCTAAATGTGAATTATACACAGCGGGCGCACTCCCCGCCTATGAATGGCTGAAGACAGGGGATGCTGCGGACAGTGTTTATGGGAGCACGGAAGGTGAGTTTTGCAGTGCCTTGCAGGGGGTTCTTACAGTGGGACATCTGGATTTAGGATGCCTTGGGGTTGGCCAGCTTAGATTTTGTTCCACCTTAAACAGATATTCTTACTTCTCCGGTGATCACAGATTGCCAGGTGCCAAGGGCCAATCAGAATGGATTGCTTCATCCAATAATGCATTCTGTATGAATGGCGTGTGGTATGCCTAATGCCATGGGTTGGCCATTGGAAAGCAGTATGAACCTGCCCGGAAGGATGAAGACATCTTAAGATATCCCACGTATAGTTGGAGAACAAGGAGACAATTAGAACTCTCCTTTCTTTGTTCCTCCTTTTTATGAATTCTGACACAAAATATGTGTATATATATATATATATATACATACAAAGCTTCACTAGGACTATGGCATCTAAGGAATGGATAGTAGCCTAGCAAATAGGGTGGGCGTCCACCATCTTGGATGTTTAAAGGTTTATAACATGCAGGGGGGGCGTGGCTGGCTGCCGAGAGAGATGGTCGCACTGTAACTCAGCTCAGCACCCCGGGCAGGCAAAAGGGCGGCTACCCAGAGCAGACTCAAAAAGTGCATCTAGACCCTGCGGAGGTTGGCACCATCCTGATGGGCAAAAGCGGAGGCGGAGGTAGGAGGAGGACGGCGCCTACGCACCAACATAGTGCGAGACGCAGCGCGGGTCCAACAAAGATGGCGGAGGGAGACGACACATATAACCTACATGAGCAGCAACACCAGTCAGATGCTCGTCAGACAAAGCCCGCGATCGGGTCTGCAACCAGCCAGCAGGTGCTCCCGGTCAGAAGCGGCGACGGAGGAGATGCGACAGTCCTAGACTGGACGGCCATGGCGAAAGATCAGCGTCCGAGTTTGGCGGGAAACGGCCGAGGGGATGCGGGAGAGGCGAATGGCGGCGGCGACAACAGCAGGGCTGGTAGCCCGATCCCCGCCACCACACATGGCCCATCCAGCGCCCCGGTGTCACCCACGAGGCTCCCTCACATGGACAGCGCAGATTCCATCAGCAGCCCATTAAGCAGCAGCCCGCCGAACAGTGAGTCATCCCTTTTTTCGGGCCCCCGTAGCCCCTGCGCCCCACCTCAATCACTAGAACCGGGGAACCAGGCCCAATCAGCCCCAGACCCAGTTGAGCTCAGAGACGCCAACCTGCTAGCAAAGTTCAAGTTGCTCCTACAGCAGGAACTACAAGCTGTCACAGATGCATGGGCCTCCCCACTGAAAGCGGAGATTCATAGCTTGGGGGAAAGAACAGAGGCCCTAGAAAGCAAAATGGAGCACACCCTAACCACCATACAATCCCGGGACAGGGACATTGAGGCCATACAGTTAAAGCTGGAGGATTTGGAGAATAGGGCCAGAAGGGGCAACCTGCGTATCAGAGGCCTACCGGAATCCATGCTGGACGTAACTGAGACAGTGACTGCCTTGTTCCAAGAATTGATCCCTAACCTGCCGATAGAGAGGTTGGAGCTGGACCGGGCCCACAGAGCTCTGGGGCCTAAACGCAAGGATGGGCTGCCCCGGGATATCGTTCTAAAACCCACATATTTTCGCACCAGAGAGGCCTTACTACGGGCAGCAAGGGAGAAGAAGGAGCTAACTTTTCAAGGCCACACCTATCAGCTCTTTCAGGACTTAGCTCCTCAGACCATACAGAGAAGACGGGAGATGAGGCCGGCCCTGGAAGCCCTACGGGCACATCATGTCAGCTACAGATGGGGATTCCCATTTAAGGTCCTCTTTGCATACAGGGGGGATCAATATTCAGCCTCTTCCTTAAGCGAACTGTGCCATATTCTCAAAGATCTTGCTATACCCATGGACGCGGGGGGGTTCAGGGAGCCGTGACTCCAGCCCCCCCTTATCCAGGAAGCGAACCGCCCTCAGGCCACCCCGGGACAGGCCTTCCTTTGATAACAAGAAAAGAGCCCCTACTTTACCGCGGGTTCACTGGGACCCCATACAAAATAATCAAAGGTGACGGACCCGGAGCTACGCTCTTTCTCCCTGTCCTCTGCAGTTTTTGGCTCTGTGGAATGTTGTTGTCCGCCTTATTTCCAGGACGTAGTGTGAATCCCTTTTAGTCCGGGACTTTGATGCCGGATTCTTCTGCAGTCGGCGCTGCAAGCCTTTCAGGTTATGCGCCCAAGGCGCAAGTTCTCTCCTTTGCCTTTTCAACATGTTAGCCGTTGGTTTTATATGGTTATATGGTTTTATATTCTTTTTATGCATTTTCTATAGTGATGTATTAAGATCTCTTGGGTTTTGTCCTGACTTTCCCTCAGTCGGGAGAATCCAACCGGTCAGTATTTTCTTAAAGTAATATAGTCGTCCTTAGCCTGCCCTGGGGGACACACCCCCACTGTACTTTTTTACTACAGCATTACGGTAGACGGAGGAGTTGTAATAACCCTCCCTCTATTGATAGGCCCGCTTGAACGGGCGGTGAAATCCCGGCCTTGGTCCAGATGGGCCCCCTTGTATCATCCCGGTTAATGATACTGTTGCTTATGAATATTATGCATACTATGCAGATCAGTAGTTTATATTTTTTACAGTTTGTCCTTATTAGCGATTTCAGCACCCACCCTACCCTGGCCCCCCTGTGTGTCCACCCCGGTGATTCCCCCCCCCCTCCTTGGGTCCCTGGTCCGCCCTGGACGATAGTGTCGATTGTACTGTATGGCTATGTCTCACAATAGTTTGAAAATAATCTCTCATAATGTACAGGGGTTTAATTCTCCCTCCAAACGGAACAAAGCCTTCCAATTCTATAAAACCAACAAAGCTGATATTCTTTGCCTGCAGGAAACCAGATTTGCCCGCCATTCACACCCTAAGTACCTAAACAGACATTTCCCCCTGCACTATCATGCTATGTTTAAAGAAAAGAAACGGGGGGTCACAATAGCTTTCAGGAAAAATTTACCCTTTGTCTGCCATAAGGAGATAGTGGACCCGACAGGCCGCTATGTACTGGTGTCTGGATCCATCTATGATGTGGAAATCACGGTAGTTTCGTATTATACCCCCAACGCACACCAGCTCAGATTTCTGTCCCATTTATTCAAGGTAGTAAAGGAGCACTCCAGAGGGGTGGTATACCTGGCGGGCGACTCAAACCTGGTAATAGATCCCAAGGGGGACAAGACAGTCCCCACAGTGCCAGGCCGAGGAGGGGAGCCAGGGACAGGCAAACCAGGGGCGTTCAGTGCATTGTTGGGCTCTTATGCACTGTGTGACACTTGGCGGGAGGTCCACCCCACAGGGCGAGACTTTACATTCTACTCCAATCCACACAAATCTTTCTGCAGAATAGACCATGTTTTCATGCCACAACATTCACTTACGCAACTTCAAGGAGCCACAATCCTCTCCACGCCTTGGTCTGACCATAGCCCAATGATGATCTCCGTAGACTTGGCGGTCCCCGGGAGATCTCTTGACTCCTGGCGTCTTAATGACTCGCTCCTAACAACTAAAGATACTTGTGACAAAATCCAGAAGCATCTAGCTGATTATTTTTTGCACAACGTGGGCTCGGTGGACTCTCCAGTTTCCTTATGGGAAGCCCATAAACTGGTGATGAGAGGGCACATAATACAAATAGCCACAGCAAGAAAAAGGAGGCCAAAGTGAAGGAATTATTTGATCAATTCAGGAAGGCCGAGGAGGAGTGGAAGGGCAACCCATGTCAGACCACCAAAGACAGAGTTGACTTGGCCCGCCTGGAACTTAACTTACTCCTAGACTGCCAGGCAGAAAAGCAGCTACGGTGGTCCAAACAACACTTTTACTCCAGGGGCAATAAGCCGGATTCCATGATGGCCAAACAACTCAGACTGAGCAAACCCAAAAACCAACCCATTCAACTGAAGTTACAAGGGCTCACAACTGCCAACCCCTTAAAGATAGTGGAGGCCTTTAAAACTTTTCTGGCAGATCTCTACTCCAACCCGGGGGGGAACAATCCACAAAAACTGGAAGAATTTTTCTCCGGCATTGAGCTCCCGGTTGCCCCTCGGGATTGTTTAGATAGTATGGAAGAGCCCATTACTTTACAGGAATTGTTGGCTGCAATAAAGACCATTAAACCCAAAAAGACCCCGGGCCCAGATGGTTTCTCGGGACTCTATTACAAGAAATTTGCCCCGCTGCTGGGGCCCCACCTGGTGGCACTATTCAATTCCCTTAGATCGGGCATGAATCCCAGTCCTGAGTCGTCAATGGCTAATATTGTCATGATCCCCAAACCGGAGAAAGATCCCCTGCTGACCTCTAACTATAGGCCTATTTCATTACTTAACCAGGACGTTAAACTCCTGGCTAAAATCCTGGCCTCGAGACTGAATTCCTTCCTGGGCTCGTTGGTCCATAGAGACCAGTCGGGCTTTGTCCCTTCCAGACAAGCTAGTGATAACGTTAGACGTATAGCCCACCTAATTCACTCCATTCAGAACAGGAAAATTCCTGCTTTTTTATTATCTTTAGACATTTATAAAGCATTTGACACAATCTCATGGGAGTACATGCGTACAACGTTGGGGAGGTGGGGCTTTGGCAGTAAGTTTTTACAGTGGATCTCGGCATTGTATTACCAACCGACAGCGAGGGTTAGATACCTTGGGTTCTCTTCAGACAGGTTTGGTATACAGAGAGGTACCCGTCAGGGATGCCCCCTATCCCCCATCCTGTTTATTTTGGCCATGGAGCCCTTAGCGCTTAAAATCAGAGCCAACAAAAATATCAAGGGCATTGACATTGGAGGAGTCCACCATAAGATTTCGCTTTTTGCGGATGATGCTGTTCTGGTTTTGTCACAACCTATCACCACTTTACCCAATCTTCTCGGGGTGTTGGACGAGTTTGCTGAGATCTCTGGGCTCAAGATAAATAGATCCAAATCGGTTGCTATGAATGTGGGGCTCTCGGCGGGATCAGTGTTGCACCTCAAATCCACATATGACTTCAAGTGGACCTCAAATGGTCTCCCCTATCTGGGTGTTCGCCTGGCACCCACATATGGGGGCCTCTACGCTGCCAACTACCCACCTCTGATACGAACTCTGAATTCTTTGATGGATTCCTGGACAGACCTTCCCATATCGTGGTTGGGACGGGTGGCTGCGGTCAAAATGACAATCCTCCCCAAAATATTGTATTACTTTAGAGTACTACCTGTCAGGATCCCGGCCTACATGCTCCGAATCCTTCAGAGACGGATGTTCCAGTTTGTGTGGGGAACAACCAGACCCCGAGTGGCAAGACGCACAATGTATGCCCATAAATCTCAAGGGGGTTTGGGGGTGCCTAATATTACTCACTACTATAAAGCAGCACAAATAGCGCAGTTGTCCCAGTTACATGCAATGAGAGATTTACCACTGTGGGCCCTGCTGGAGATCCCGAACCTGGGGAAGTCCCCCCTAGAGGCTTTGCTATGGACAGACCCCAGAAATAGACCAAAAGATCTGAGCCCTTTGATGATACACTCCCTTAAGGTTTGGGACTCTATAAAATTTTCCTCGGGATTAATGTCACCTCACGCTCCTTTACTGAATTTATGGGATAATCCTCTATTCCCACCGGGTCTTCAGGGAGGGGCGTCCTTTTCACATTGGGTGTCGGCGGGTATCTGCGCTTTTCATCATCTCTTGACAGACAAGGGCCTTATGTCATTTGAAGAATTAAGGGATAAATATGGTCTTCCACGGACGGAATGGTTCCATTACACACAATTGAGCCACTGGCTTAGACCTAGGCTTGCTGGCCTGGCCTCGTATAGGAAATGGACCAAATTTGAGGCCTTGTGCGTGGAGGAGCCGGATAGCCCGGGGAGGATCTCCTTGCTATATTCTTCCCTGAATGATTTCCCAAAACCCTTTGACCACAAATATGTGCAAGAATGGGGGGAGGACCTGGGATTGGAGAAGGAGGAGGTGGACTGGGAGGATGTGTGGAGGGCGACCTGGGGCTGTTCAATTAATTCACTCACAGTTGAGTCAGCCTATAAAGTCCTGTTACGTTGGTATCTGGTCCCTGCTAGAATCCATAAAATTTATCCTGCCTACCCAGAACAATGCTTCAGGGGCTGCTCGGTAAAAGGCGATGTGCTCCATACATGGTGGACCTGTCCCTTTGTATCACGCCTTTGGCAACAGGTCTTTCGCTTGGTAGCTGTAATCATGAATGTTTCCCCCAAAAAGGACCCCTGGGTGGCGCTGTTGCGCCATAAAGCCCCTGAACTTAATAGGCTCCAAAACAAGTTGTTCTCCTTTATCATACTGGCCACCAAACAGACGATTGCAAAGGCCTGGAAACAGCAGTTGGTTTCTATTTCGGAGGTTAAAGCTAGACTAAATGGATTCTTGATAAATGAAAAACTTTCCAGCATCTTGAATGATAAACATGAGCACTTCCTAGAGGTTTGGGAGCCATGGATCCGATTTGCAACCCCTAACATATCGATGCTAGCATTGAATTGATGAATATGAAGAGAAGCTATTAGGAGCGGACCAGGGACTCTTACCTCTTACCTCCTTCCCCCTCCCCTAGTTACTTCCTTTTGTGGTTTTCCTTCCCCCCCCCCCCTTATTTGTTGAAACCATACCTCTGATTGTTGATAGAACCAGAATGACATGATTCTTGTATTACGTATTGTGTATCATGACATGGCTGGTCTGTACTCGGGGTAGTGGAAGGTATCTCCGGAGATCGAGAGGGGGAGGCCCCCCTTTGTGCCCCCCGCCCCTCGGGTCGGATCAGCCATTTCTTTTTCTTTTTCCACATTATGCATCTGGCTCCAGACAATAGTTAATATACTGTCTTGATGTCTTTGACACAGTTCTTTTTTGCTATGTATGTAACGATACTGATTTCAATGTGATCTTGAAATATTGTATTGTCAAAATTCAATAAAAAGATTGAAAGATAAAGGTTTATAACATGCAGTAGATGCAGGTAGGATGATTTTTAATGTGAGAAATCTGTATGTACAGGGAGTGGGAAACTTATTCACAGTGAAGGTCCACTTTAAGAAGAAAGTCCTGTTTAAAATGGAAAACTGCCTTGTCTTTTTGTAAGATTAAAAAAGGAGGCCTAATAGATAAAGCTGCTAGTTCAGAAACCCGCCGCACAGATGTGGTTGCCACCAGGAAGATGATTTTAAGTGTCATCAAAAACAGTGAACTTTTACCAGTGGTTTAAATGGAGGGCCCTGATGAGACCCAAACAGGCAGAAGAGGCTTTCGGGAAAGTTAAACATGGGTGCAATAATGTTCTTATTTTATTTTCAGCAATGGGCTTCTGAAAAAAAGATGGATAAGGCAGAGATCTGTCCCTTGAGGGTACTCAACTGAAGTCCCTCTTCAAGACAGAAAATGTCCTACAAGCGAAACCCCCTTGTTTCGTACCAGGCGATAAAGACTCTATGGCAAATTTTTGATTACGTCTGCTTCCAGACCTGAATAATCATCCTGATGACCCTGGCAGATAGGCTTTTATCTGTCAGGATAGAGGTTTCAATAGCCAGTCCGTCAAAGTCAGAATCCGTAAATTGGGGTCCGCAGAGGCCCTTGTGTCAGGAGATTTGGATCATCGGGCAGCCACCAGTGCTTGCCTTCTGTTTAGGGATCCCTTTAAGTGGACACCTGAGAGGGATCCGATCCAGATAGAGAGGCATCAGGAAGCACAGTGCAAAGGATTCTTGTGTTTTGTGATCTAGTGCCCCCTTGACGGTTTAGATAGGCTACAGTCATCGTGTTGTCTGACAGAATCTGGATCTCTTTGTTCTTTAAGAGGAGTTTGAAATGATTTAAAGCTTTCCTGCTCTGCTTTGAGCTCTTTAAAATTTTAGAATTTGTGCCTCAATTCTCTGGGCCAGAGCCCCTGAATGTGGTGGGAGTCCGGGCGTGAAGCTGTGCCCAGGTGATAACCGGGATGGTGGAGGTCATTAACCCTAGGATCATTAAGATCCTCCTTAAACCGGACCTTCAGCGTGATTTAATGAAAAGCCCAAACTCGTAAAAAACGGTTCCCCAGCATCTAAAATTAATATATTTTACGTTTTTAGTCACTAACTTATTATTCTTTCCCCCACTGGGCTGCAACTCTGTTCAGGAATTTAGGGTACAGGCGCCGCCATCTTGACTCGGAAGCATCACACTTACTGAGGAGAGGAGAGTGGGATAAGGTACAGGGGGGCGAGTTATAGATGTGCTTTGCTCAGACAGAGCAGAGCTGGGGTCAGGTAAAGGTCAGCAGTCCCAGAATGCAGAGCAGCAAAGTCAGGAGGCACTTCCTGTTTGCAGGCTGCCTGATAAGATGGCGGCTTCCATAAGCCGCCATTTTGGATGTTTAAAGGCTCATTACATGCAGTAGATGCAGGTAGGATGTTTTTTTAATGTGGACAATCTGTATGTACAGGGAAACATATAAGATAGACTCTTATTCAGAGTAAAGGGCCGCTTTAAGGAGACCTGATCCTTCAAGATAAAGCTTTGAACTTCTCTGATTAGCTTCTGCTTCTCGGGTGGAAGAAAAATCATCTGCTGGAAGGAGGCTAGGACATATCCCAGGAATTTGCAAGTATTGGATGAAATTAGGACAGACTTGTCCCTGTTTATAATCCATCCAAGATTCTGCAAACGTGACAGACTGAGGTTCTGTAGGACCCCTGACTCGGATCTCCCTGTCACCAGAAGGTCGTCCAGATAGGGAAAGACTGGGACCTTTTGAGATCTTAGGGCACACATTACCTCTGCCAACACCTTTGTGAAAATTCTGGGTGTTGACGATATGCCAAAGGGGAGAGCCCTGTACTAAACGTGCAAAGGTCTCTGACCACTAGCATCACAAATATTCAGAAGCTGTGGTGACCTGACCAAATTGAAATGTGTAAATAAGCATCCTGGAGGTCGATACTGACAATTGCCCTGAGCCAGAAGATTCCTGACCGTAAAAATTGACTTGATCCAAGATTTTTTGTAGGTGATGTAGACATTTAAATCCTTCAGATTCAAAATCACCCTGTAGGCTTCCGAGGGTTTTAGGACTAAAAAAAATGTGAGACTAGAAACCCCTGTGCTGTGTAAGGGAAGGGGTTCTATGACCTTCTTTTGACAGAGCTCCAAGATAGCTTGTGGAAAAGACCTCCTTTCTGGGTTGTGAGGAAGCCTGGTAAGGAGAAAGCTCTCTGGGGGTCTCTGGGAGAATTCCAGCTGATAACCGGTGGCAATAAAGGCTGCTCCTCGGAGCAGATCTGCATAGTGTCATAGATGTCCTACAACAGGGACAAGGTTTCCTCTGAAATCGTGCTATTGGTATTTTTTGGGTCAGTCTTGACATCAGCTCCAGCCCCAAACCCTTTATTAAGGGAATCCTCATCCGAGGAGACTATTCCCTCACTGTCCACTGACTGCAATAGCAAGGGTAGTAGTGCTGACTCGACCCGAGTCTGCGGAAGGATGACTATCTGACACCTGGACCTGTGCAGGGGTAGATTCCCTGGATCTGGCCCTGATAGTATACCTACAGACCTTAAGGGTAGAGGCCATATTTGGCTGCATATTTCCCATCTGGATAAAGTAATTAGCTGCATTGTTTTCCATTTTATGGTCTGACAGTCTTAATGTCTAGCTTGGGTGGGTCCTTATACTTTTCTCTCTTTCTTCTTGCTTTTAGAAGAGAGGATGCTGAGAGGCAAAGGGAACCCTGATTAGCCAAAACTCTATGGGTGTTAAATTCATACAAAGGCTGCAGCATGAGTTTCATCCCAACAACGGCATAAAAAAAAAAACACCTCACTATTTTATCCTGATGGGGCATCCTGGCTGAGGAACACTGTCTGAGCCAGCCTATCTGTTCCATTGCTGCACTTGTGTCTCTCCTTCCCCTCACTCCAGGTTGCACTGCCGCTGTGCCGCTCTCCTATAGAGCACCCCACATACAGGAAGTGCATCTGGAATGCACGTGGCTCAGGGCAAGTGCTGGTTTCGCCCCCGTCCAGAGTATGCGCTTGGTGGTGCAGCTTAAGCATACTTCTGCAGATGTGTGTGACCGAGCCCTCTGTTTTTAACTAAGTTCAGAGACAGATTTTAGGTTGGTCTGCAAGCTAACAGGGTTGGGTGCTGTGGCTCCTTTAAGACTTTTGTATCCTAATTGCACTGCTAACGTGCACCTACCAGGTTAGTTATAAAATGGTCTGAGTGGCTTCCACCCCTCTTGTTTCTTTTGAATTTGTGCAAGCACACAGGGTGTGGGGTCTAGGCTGTACTGTGAGGTCTTCGACCCTTCCACCCCATGGGCTGCACTTGAGGTTTAGGGCAACCTCAGGTAAGCCTGCTCCCAATTTATCTATTGCATTGTATGTCCCAAATGGGAGTTAGGACTGCACCCCACAGAGGCACCTTGGCCCTTGGTGGTGCAGCTTAGAGACAGATTTTAGGTTGGTCTGCAAGTTAACAGGGTTGAGTGCCTTTAAGACTACCGTTCAGAGTATGGCCAGCGCAGCATTTAAAGAAATAATGGCAGCGAGGAAGAGAACAAAGATCTCAGTGCAGACCTGGTGTCCTGCTCGATGTGGTGCTCAAGCGGATCTCCTGCCCTGTGGAGGTATAGCCAGGGGGGCGGCAAGCACCTCCCCAGCTGCCTCTTGGGATTTAAAAATAATAAATTAAAACAAAAAAAATTGATATTCCAGCAGTGGTCCTCCTAGGGAGGAAACAATACTGCAGACTAGGGGGAAGAGGCAGGGCTTTTAACTTGTTCCAGTTGTGTTTCATCTCTAGGGGCAGGAGCACGCTCTCTCCGTGGCCATCCTGATGGAGAAAGGGAGAATACTTACATACCAAATGATAAAATACCATTTTGTGAGTACTCACCTGAAAAATGGATATTGTTGGTGAGCCACACACCCCGCTTCACTTCTTAAATATTCATTACTTCATGGGTTAATCACCTGCAGGTGACGTAGTGCAGAGAGGAAGTCTTGTAACGAGCCCCACCTTCCGGCCTATATATACCTGGTACCTCCCTTCAATCACCAGTATAATCAACAAAGCAGTAATACAAGGTACCAGTATTCCACCAGTAACCTCAAAATCAAATTTGATATAAAAAAGGCTTCACCATATAAAGGCTTCGGTAATACCGAAAAGGGCGGGTGTGAAGCGGGGTGTGTGGCACACCAACAATATCCATTTTTCAGGTGAGTACTCACAAAATGGTATTATTCTTGGTGTGCCACACACCCCGCTTCACTTCTTAAATATTCATTACTTCATGGGACATCCAAAAGCAGTGTCCACAAGGGCTGGGCAACTCAAGGCCAGGTGAAGCATAACTTAAACGACTGCAGTCTGCAGAACTTTGCGGCCGAAAACAGCATCCGCTGAGGCCCGCACATCAACTTTGTAAAATTTAGAAAAAGTGTGAACAGAAGACCAAGTGGCGGCCTTACAAACCTGTTCAACCGAAGCTTGGTGCTGAAAAGCCCAAGACGCCCCAACAGCGCGAGTGGAATGAGCAGTGATACGAAAAGGGGGAACTCTTCCCTTGGCAGAATAGGCCGCAGTAACGGCCTGACGTATCCACTTGCTAATGGCAGATTTGGCTGGTGCCAAACCCTTCCTAGGCCCATGGGGCACAACAAAAAAGGAATCCGTCCTACGGAAAGGAGACGTGATAACCAAGTAGCACTTAACACAGCGTACTACATCCAAACAATGCAAACCCCTCTCTTTGTCATTCTTAGGATTAGGACATAAGGAGGGAAGAACAATATCTTGGTTCAAATGAAAAGCAGAAACAACCTTAGGAAGAAAGTCTGGCTTGAATCGAAAGACCACCTTATCCCGATGCTTCTCGAAGTAGGGCGCCTGAATAGACAAGGCCGCCAATTCCGAGACACGCCGGATCGAAGTGATCGCTACCAAGAAGACAATCTTCTGAGTCAGGGTAGATAAAGCAATCCCTTGCAAAGGCTCAAAAGGAGGAGCCTGAAGAGCAGAAAGAACCAAATTCAAATCCCAAACCGGGAGTAATGGTTTCCTGGGAGGCCGCACATGCGTAACCCCCTGGAAAAAGGTTTTAACTAAAGACTTAAGCGCAACACGCTTCTGAAAAAAGATAGATAAGGCAGAAACTTGCCCTTTCAACGTACTTAGCTGAAGACCAGAGTCCAGCCCAGATTGTAAAAACCCCAGAACCCTGGGGACCGAAAATACCCTACAAGAAAAAGATCTCATCTCGCACCAAGCGATATAGGCTTTCCAGGTCCTATAGTAGATGACAGAAGAAGACCTCTTTCGGGCACTGATCAAAGTCTTAACGACAGAATCAGAAAGACCCTCTTCCTTTAGGATGGAGGTCTCAGCAGCCAGGCCGTCAAAGCTAGCGCTGGTAAATTGGGGTAACACAATTGACCCTGAGTGAGCAAATCGGGCCGAAGGGGCAGAACGACCTGGTCCACTGCCAGCCGAACGATGTCTGCGAACCACACTCGCCTCGGCCACCTTGGGGCCACGAGGACGGCGGACACCCCTTCCAGAGCCAACTTCCGAAGCACTCTGCCTAGCATGGGTGTCGGAGGAAACAGGTACAGAAACCCCAGATCCCCCCAGCTCAGGGACATGGCGTCCACTGCCAGAGCCAGAGGATCCTGGGAGAGCGATACGAAGTTCGGGAGCCTGTGATTGTGACGAGAGGCAAACAGGTCCACCTCTGGAGTCCCCCATTGGCGACACAGTGAGCGAAATACCCGAGGATGGAGGGCCCATTCTCCCCGACGGGGAGAGCCCCTGCTCAAGCGGTCCGCTTTCAGGTTCTCCACTCCTGGGATGTATACCGCCGAGAGACGAGGAACATGGGCTTCTGCCCAGGTCAGGATCAGGGACACCTCCCTGAGAGCACTCAGGCTGCGAGTCCCTCCCTGATGATTGATGTAAGCAACCGCTGTTCGATTGTCTGAACGCACCTGGACCGGAAGGCCCAGAACGTGCTGAGTCAGGAGAGTAAGCACCCGACGGATGGCTCTCAGTTCCAGAATATTGATGGGTAAGAGGGCCTCCCGAGGTCCCCACTGCCCCTGGAACTGCAGCTCCTTCCAGAATCCGCCCCAACCCGACAGACTGGCGTCCGTGGTGACAATTTCCCAAAGGGGGGCCAGGAAAGACCTGCCCTTCACGAGATTGGTCGAGACCAACCACCACTGGAGGGACTGCCGGACCCGGGAGGACAACTGGAAGGGCTGATCCAGCGACCGAGGCTGCCGGTCCCAAGACGCCAACAGATAAAGCTGAAGCGTCCTCGTGTGGAATTGAGCAAAAGGAACTGCCTCGAAGGAGGCAACCATCAACCCTACCAGCCTCATCCCCAGACGGATGGACGGCCGAGGATTGGAGAGTAGGACCCGAGCCAACTCCTGAATTAAAAGAATTTTGGACTGAGGGAGAAACACTCTGTGTTGATAAGAGTCTAACCGCATCCCCAGAAAGGACACCACCCTGGCCGGAGCGAGGGAGGACTTGGAGAGGTTGATCACCCAACCGAAACTTTCCAGCGTGGAGAGCACCACCCTGGTGTCTTTCTCCGATTGATCGGGTGACGGAGCCATGATAAGAAGGTCGTCCAAATAAGGTACGACACGAATGCCCCGAGCTCTGAAAATAGCCATGACCCCTGCCAGCACCTTGGTGAACACTCTTGGAGCTGAGGTAAGGCCAAACGGAAGTGCCACGAACTGATAATGCCGATCCTTCATCATGAATCGAAGAAAGCGTTGATGAGGGAGGCAGATGGGAACATGCAGATAAGCATCCTTGATGTCTATAGACGTCATGAAGTCCCCTTGCCGAAGAGAGCCGACGGCAGTGCGCAAGGTTTCCATGTGAAACTTCCGAAAACGGATGAACCTGTTGAGCAACTTCAGGTCCAGGACGGGACGAACCGACCCATCCCTCTTGGGGACAGCGAACAGATTGGAGTAGAAACCGAGGCCCATCTCTAAACGCGGTACCGGCCGGATGACCGCCATCTCTAACAGATTCTCTACCGACGCCAGGAGCCCCTGTGCAGCCGAAGGATCGATGGGCACCCGAGACCGAAAGAACCGTGAAGGAGGGCGAGACTCGAACTCCAGTTTGTAACCGGACGACACTATCTCCTGAATCCACCTGTCCGGAACCTCCCGGTTCCAAACCTGGGAGAAGTGTCGCAATCGTCCCCCCACCCGCACGGGTGAGGGCGGCCCCTCATTGCTGAGTGGGCTTACCCGCAGGTTTGGGCTTGGAGCCCCAGGACTGGGCGGGACGGCCACGGCCCCTTCCCCGCGTCCAACCTGTACGACTGGTAGAGGGAAGGGAAGTCCCCCTACCCGCTCTGTATCCTCGAAAGGACGGCCTACCAGAAACAGCCCCTCTAAAGGGGCGTCGAGGCCTCCTGCGTTGTGGCATCTTGCCACCCTTTGCGACTGAATCAATTTTCTCCCCGAACAGCCGCAGCCCCAAAAAGGGGAGAGCTGTGAGCACCCTTTTAGAAGCTGAGTCCGCCGACCACTGTCGCAGCCATACTGACCGACGAATAGCGACCAGCATTGCCGCTGTCCTGCTACTCATAGCCAGCGCATCGTCCTGAGCGGATAGAACGTAAGACACAAAAGAATCGCACTGCTTAAGCGCAGCGAACTCATCACAGGCGGGATTGAGATCCTCGCATAGCCCCTGGATAACAGATCTTACCGCTAAAAGAAGAAGGGCCGAAGCGCACAAGGGGCGCATTGTTGACCCAGCATAAACAAAGCCATAGCGAGCATACTGGTCAATTCTACGATCCTCCCCATCTTTAGGGACAGAGGTCTCAGCAGACTGTACCATAGCGGAGCTAGATAACCCTAGCACAGGGGTATCGACTTCAGGAGGGACGGACCAAAGCTTCAGCAATTCTGGCGGAAAAGGATAACGCTTTTCCCAACTGGGAGGGATTCCAGATAACCGTGTGGGATGTTCCCATTCTTTCAGGACCACCCTCTCAAAGTGGTGCTGTCTGGGAAAAACCAAACGCGGCTGAGGCTCTTCAAACAACTGACCCTTTGGCCGGGTGACAGCCTCAGGCGGATCTAAATTCAAAATTTCAAACATTTGTGCCAGAACGGAGGGGGTGTCAAGGGCAACCCCCGCCGACCAATCGCCAATCGCATCAGCCTTAAGCTGACCTGCCGGCTCATCTGACTCCAAGAGGAATTCACCCTCATCCGGGGAGCCATCGGACCATTCCACAGGCTCACACAATTCGTCCTGAGGAGCCGAAGAAACCGGAGTCAGGCGCTTCCGTTTTGCAGAGGCCTTTAGCCCCGCTTTAACGGGCAATACTTCCCGAAGATTGGCTGATTTTACCACCACCTCGGATTGCGAATCCCCACCCTTGACAATGTCATGCGGGGTCCGGAACAGGGAGGGAGAGGCAGGAGATGATAGAGGTTGCGACGGGTCAGCCGCCGGATCAACAGACTGACGCGCAACAATCTGCCTTGCACAAGAAATGCAAATAAAGATATCATCAGCAGGGAGCGCAGCCCCACATTTTACACACCCCCTGGGCGGCTCTGACGAGTCGTTTCCGGTAGTAACAGAAGCCTCCATATTGGTGATTTATGGCATCGCAAATACTGGGACTTTTAAGGCATAAGCCAACCCGGGATGCCCCTTTATAAGAATGTCCCGGAAGGGAGGGTTTTTATTTTTATATTTTTTTTTTTTTTTTTTTTCAAGAGAAAAAGGTCCCCCTTAACAGTCTCAAAATAAATATATATACATATATATATGTATATATGTATCCAAAATGTGCAAATTCATATCAAGAAAGACTAGCCAGGCAATATAGAGCCGGAGGCCGCAGTAAAAGAGGGATCCCAGGATCTGAAAGGAAAGAAAAAACAAACCATCAGATCCCTTGTGAGAGTAACAAGCAGCATGTTCACAATAGTACAACAAAGAGAGTGCCTCCTTAAAAGTCAGCCCCATGAGTAAAACTCATTCTGGCCCCACAAAAGCGAGGCCGCTTACCTGTTACCGACGCCAGGAGCCAGACCGGAGGGACATGTAGCAGCCGCAGCACACAAACTCATGTGTTGCTGCAGCGCGCGCCCCCCCCCACGTGACCTCTTTTCACCGCAACATGAAGGAAGCGAGGCTGAGGCCGCCGAGCGCCGCTTCCGCCGGCGCCGCTTCCGCCGGCGCCACGCCCCCCCGCGTCACAGGGAGCCTGCCCTGCTCTAATCAACGGGGGAATGCCACCAGCTGCGCTGGCTGACACCGAGCCGGCGGAGGAGGAGGAGGGGAAAAAGAGACACAAGCGCAGCCACACAGGCTGCCGCACGGAGCAGCGGGGAAGGAAGCCAAATACACTGGCCATGCCTAAAGCATCTGCCCGGAGCCCCAGGTTAAAAAACAGTTACTATGTAAAAGTGAACACACAGAAATAACACACAGTGAAAACATCATACAAGATACACAACCCTCTGTACCCCCCCCCCCCCCCCCCCCCCCAAGCGAAGGGAGAAAGGACCGGAGCGGGGGAGAAAGGGCTACGGGGACCCTCGGGACAGGGGCATCCCATTTCCGGATCACCATGCCGGATTGCCGCATTGCCCCCAAAAGAGGGGGATGAGCGGAGGAGATAAGCTCCTAGGCACCAATAGTGCCATCTACCAATTACCCGGTGAGCAGCCTAAGCTGGGAGGCTTCCTATCCACCATAGAGGTATACAACTCAAACCGGGCAGAAATAGACCAAAAGGGGGGTGGCGGGGTAAGCCCCGACCTACCTGTAAGCAGGAAACTTCCAACCTCTGCTTGTCACGCAGAGAGAAAAATACTGGTGATTGAAGGGAGGTACCAGGTATATATAGGCCGGAAGGTGGGGCTCGTTACAAGACTTCCTCTCTGCACTACGTCACCTGCAGGTGATTAACCCATGAAGTAATGAATATTTAAGAAGTGAAGCGGGGTGTGTGGCACACCAAGAATATAAAAGTAGTTAAATTGGAACTCCAGGCTGGATTCAGTTGGAAGCGCTGCTGCACACTCCTTCCACCAGAAGTCCATACTCCACTGCTTCCACATTCTTGGAGCGCATGATCCACCAACCACAAAGTGATGGGCAGGCCTGGTTAACCTGACTGTCTGCCAGCAGTGTAAACAGCACCTAAAGAAACAGTATAGACTGACAGCCAAATATTTTGCACCGTTTGAGTCTTACTTTTTACATTTGAAATAGTGATGGCTGGGGAGACACCACCTAATACTGGGGCCAAAAGAAGCCAATACAAAACACTGACTGAACAAGGCAGAACAGCCAAGGGGAAACTGTTATTGGAATATTAAATAGGAACCATGGTCAGAAATTACCATAGCCCCCTTAATATACAGCAGCATGACAAAGAAAAGTCCCCGGTTAGTCACCTCTTCTGGGTTGTGCACCCATGTGACTGCAAGCAGCCTATTAGCGCAGCCACCGGTTGAGCCCATCACCGCAGATGATGGTGCACGCCGATAGGCTGCTCCAGGGCAGTCATAGAAGGATCCTGGAAGAGGCCAGTATCTGGGTGGCAGTTTATTTTAGTGATGATTCAACTACGCCATAGTAGTCGCAATGTCTGATGCTGCATATCAAGGAGTACTGTCACAAAAAAAAAAAAAAAAAAAAACAACATGATAAGAATAAGCTTGGTAGAAGTTTTATTCAGTTCAGCTGTATAAGTGACACCTATAGCCGATGCGTTTATATGTATTTTTAATATTACACGATTTTGCGATAGAGCTCCTTTTAAAGAGGGGCTATGGTCATTTCTGACCATTTTCCCACAGGTGTATTACCCAACTGCCACAATTTGATGCAACTAAGGCCTCTCCAACAGCTTCCACTACAGATCATGAGTTTTTACATGTAGTAAATGCCCAGGTCTAAAGCAAACAAGTGCCTACATACATTGCTCCCAACAATCCAAGGACTGGATTATGGAGGAGGGAACCAGTGCTTCCACCACTTGTTAAAGGGCAGCAATTAATTTACAGTATGAGGAATCTACTAGACTTCCTGACCATGGGCCTCAGCCCACAATCCAATCCTGCCTGTGCCCACCAGTGGCAGGTAGCATTTAAACAGACTTTGGTAGAAAGCCTCATTTTTGAAAAGTCCATATTCATAGAGGTGGGGTGTAAAGACTAGTGCCCACCATAGCTTTAAATTAATACTAAAGGCAAGCTGGATTATTGCCCCATAGTCTCAGGCTACACATTGCACTGTCCCAAACTTCAAAAATACCCTGTAGTTCAAGTTATTTGTAAATGCATTAGAGCATTCGAGATGCAGAGAAAAAAAAATGAGGAGAAACAGCGACCATTCTGCCCCTGACAGCGGAGGGCCACTCAAAAGATATCCCATCTGATTTAGGCAAGCCTTCAAGTGAATGGCTGACAAGGATAAAAGGTTCTGTTCTGCCCAGATCAAAATTTCCTTTTCTGCTTGTCGCAGGAAGGGTGACTTTGTTCCTCCCTGTGGATTCAGATGTTCCATAGAAGTCGCATTGTTTGTTCTGATTTGTATGTGATGCCCCTTTAGCTGGGGAAAGCCAGCTAGCAATGCCTCCTTCACAGCGATCAATTCTCTCAATTCAATGAGGATAGGATCAGTCTTCTGGATCATTTCCCTTGAGCGGTCAGGGATCCGCAATGCGTCCCCAACCCCACAAAGAAGCGTCCATCATCGCCACCATATATTTGGGGTGAGATAGGCCATGGACTTACCTGTGCTCGTCTTGCCACCGATTCCTTCACTATATCTGGGACTTTGATTATCCTGTTTATGGACTCCTGAGATTTGTCCCAAGAGTTTAGAATATGCAGCTGTAGAGTCCTTGAGTGTAGCTGACCCCATCTTACTGTAGGGAAGGACAAGGCCATTAAACCCCAAGACCCTCATAGGTTAAAGAACTGAAATTGACAGACTGGAGTACAGGGACTAAACGGCTTCCTGAAGGATCATTATCTTCGACTGAGGCAGAAGGATTCTTTGAAGGATTGTATTGATCTTGAACCCCAGATAAGTCATGACCTGTGATGGGACTAGACTGGACTGGAACGGAAACACAAACTGGACATGATTAAATATGCTGCCCCTTCCTCCTCAGTGTCTTTAACGAGAAATCCAAATGGAAACATGCAAACATCAAATATCATATCTTAAGATACTTATCCTGGGACACCGTCCTGGAGGACTACCGGAAATTCCATTAACAGTAAGCTAATTGGGTTTTCCCAAATCATCCCCCAGGACGCCCAGCCGATGAGAAATGAGAAATTCCACTAACGTCCTACCTCAGGAATCAGAAGAAAGATCCACTGTGTGTGCGGGGAAGCCCAAGTTGCTGCTCTGCAATTCTCCTCCAGAGAGAAACCTGCCCTGATTATCCAAAGAAGCAGAAACTGTCCTAGTAGAAAGTGCTGTTAGAGACATAGGAGCCTGATTTCCCAAACTTTCATAAGCTAACTGGATGGCTTCCATAATCCACCTAACAAGAGAGGCTAATAACAAATGATCAGATTTCCTCCAATTTGAAGAGCAATCTAAATAAGTTAGCAGAATGCTTCTCCTGCTGATACCCGATATCCTCTTGTATTGAGTTCTGTGAGACAGATCTCCTGGGACCTGTGAAACTCTGAAGCAATTTTTGGAAGATAAAGTGGATCAGGTCTGATTGTGGTTTTTTAATTGATAAGGCTTGAAGATCACTAATTCTTATGGCAGAAGTAATAGCTAACATTAACGTGACTAAGTGTTAAGTATTTATTAGCCAGGTTCGAAGAGAAGTAAGCCCATTTAGGACAACTGAAAGGTCCCATAGTGGGAAGAGCATAGAATTCACTAGTCCTCTAGATAAATAAATCTCAACCAGATCCACCCTCTACTAACACATTCTGTAGCCAACAGGGGTCTGACCAGAAAATAATCAGTATCCCAAGCTCTCTTAACGAGAATATCAGACCTTTTGTCTAAAGGATCTTTTAGGGGACCCATGTCCTCAAAGGAAAGATCCTATTTCCGAGAGACCTGAGCCAAAGGAGCATCCACTTTGGGGCACTTAAATTCCTATTTCAGATTCCTCAAAAGGGAACCTTCTTTTGAGAAACTTGGGAAATCCATGTTTTCCAATTCACCAGTCTCTAAAGGACATTGTTGCTAGGAAATGGAAGACCCCAGAAGCCCGATTCTTCCTTCCCAAGTCTCTCAAAAGAAGGTTACCTTTTGAGGAATCTGAAATAGAGTGTTGAGCTAAGTGCCCCAAAGTAGATGCTCCTTTGGCTCAGGTCTCTCAGAAATAGGATCTTTCCTTTGAGGACATGGGTCCCCTAAGAGATCCTTTAGACAAAAGGTCTGATATTCTCGTTAAGAGAGCTTGGGATACCTTTTTTTAAATAATCCTCGATAAAGGGAATCCTAAATTGAGAGGGTCCTATCCTCCACCTCAATCTTAAGGGAGGATGGAATGCCACTAATGAGATCCGGGGTATCTTTAAGAGAAAATTTAAATCTACCAGGATGGTAAGAAGCCTGCGGAAATGCAGCTTCTGTTGTCCCCCCCCAGTAGCCGTAGAGTGAACCGATTCATCTGAAGAGGCCCCCCTCTCCTCATCCAAAGAACCAGGCCTACATTCTCTCGGATGCAGGGTAAGGGGCAAATGAGGCCTGGACAGAAGGCCCAGCTTCGGGCCTAACTACAGTCTCCTGGATCATGTGTTTTTTGTAGAATTCGAACAAATCGACCATTCTAGAATCAAAAGACTCAAAAAATCATCACAAACTGCAAGTAGTCCCCTGCAACCTCCTCCAAAAAAATGTTTAAATAATAGTTTTGAAAAACCTTCTGGTAAAATGGTCTGACAATAACACAAGATTCTCCCTGGGCTCTTTTAACCCTTTAGCCTCTCTGGGATCCCTTTTGGACTCTTTAGTAGACTTGGTCTCCTTGACTTGACCATGAGCAACCATCTTAATGAACCCGGGAGGGGAGGTATATGGGAAGGCAAGTGTTAGTGGAGAATTTGCTGGAATGGTGACTTACCCCCTTGAATGCACCATCAGCAGCCATTGTAGGAGTGCAACCCCACCGGGAAGCCAACCGGTACTTCTGGACCAGTACTGGTCGCACAGAAGGCAGCCGGAGCACGCTGTTCTAGCCGAGAATGCCTCTGCCCCAAATGCAGGAAACTGCTTCCTGATGGGGCGGGCCTGAGCTTGCAGATCTGGCGTGCACCACACACTAAACATGGCAGTAGTATAACCACCACCAGCCAGCCAAACAGCACCACTCCTGGGCCCTGGCATCTGCCAAGGAGTGGGCCTGGGAACCGACGAAGCACGCCTCCTTCCCCCAACAGAAGTATGGCCGCCACCGAGTGACCTACAAGCACCACACCTGGCTCCAAAAAGAGCACTGGGACTTACCAGCCCCCACCACTCGATCCTGTGCCAGTTACACTGGGGGGGGGGGGGCACTGTAGACTCCACCTTACGCCACATTCCCGGCTAGCCCGTATTTGGGATCCATACCCAAAAAATGTCCTGGTCCTGCCACGGAGACTGCCACCTGGACAGGGCATTCCCCTGGGGAGTAGCTGTATCAACAGAAGGTCGCCCCAAAGCCTGCTAGAGAACGGAGAGGGAGTACGGACCTGCTATCTGCCCTAGGGAAAAAAATTTGGGATCTAGAATCCAGCTTTCCAGGGAGGAAACACAAACACTGAGGTCCAGGAGGATGGGTGGGGTTATTTTATCACATCCAGTTGTGTTTCTAGTTTAGGTAGGAAGAGCTACTCGGCTGGGCCCCCCTGGAGGACATTTGGGGAAAAATGCTTTGTTTATTCCAGATCCTGGAGCAACTTCTCCTGATCTGTGGCAAAGAGGAGAAGGTTGTCTAGGTATGCTATGATCCCAACTCCTTCCTGCCTTAACACAGCCAGAGGTTCCGTTAGAACTTTGTATGCCTACCCTTTGGGCTGGTGTCTTTACCAAACTGGAAGTAGACTATTTGGTCCCCCAACTTTACAGCCAAAAGGAATCCTTCAGCTCTATTGAGACCACGAAGGAGCCAGGCAGGAGCAGATTCCTCAGAAGATGGACTCCATGCTGAAGCATCTATCGTACTGACAGATTGTTTCTTCAAATTGAGAACCGGAATCCCCTGGAGGCCAAATTTACCGGAAAAATGCTAGAGTAGAACCTTCCCTCCATTATTGGCGGGGAACTGGGACAATCACTCCCATATCTAACAGAATCTAGACTGCTGCTATTGGCCAATCTTTCCTCCCTGCCACATGGGAGAGGAGTTCCTGGTTAAGAAAGGTCCGTCTTTAAGAGAACTGACTAGGAAAAAAAAAAAGTTATATTCCTGAAATCCCTACGCTTAGTGGGAAAAATACAATTCTGTGAAATACTCACCTGTAGAATTGGTATTATACGCATACAGTACGTCCTGCTCCATACATAATACTTACACGTGGGTAATCCTCCCCATCAAAAAAGGCACAGCAGACAGTAAAGGCGCTGTCAACTGCAAAACCTTGCTACCAAGAGCGACATGAGCAAAGGCTCTAACGTCAACCTCATAAAAAACCTTTGAAAGGTATGAACAGAAAACAGGCAACGCTCTAGCAAAAACCTGATTAACAGAAAACCGGTGCTGAAAGGCCCAAAGTACCCAAGCACAAGTATAAACAGAATAAAAAGAGAAGATTCTTCCCCTTAAAGGAGCAGTATCGCGAATTTTTCTTGGTGACTTATATTTAAATGGTACTTTGAATGTAGATAAGTGTTGGAGTAAGAATTACAAATGTAGAAAAAAATGATGTGTGTGTTGAGCAGCTGGAGACTAATAGCTCATGTTTATGTCTTGTCAGTGACGGGCGCCGACACTCTGGCCTGTTCCACACTGAGGAGAGGGGTGCAACAATGTATCAGTTCCACGCTGAGGAGAATGTATCAAAGTCTCAGCTGTTCAGTGCTGGCAGCCGTCCAGCATCAGATAACAACATTGCAACATTGCCTGGCCAGAACTTATATATCTAAAACAGAGAGAAAAGCTCTAGAAGTCATTTAGCTGATTTTGACAGTTTTCCCTTCATGTTGGCTCTGCTGCAAAATTGTTCAGTTTACCATTTTCTCTTTTTTTTTTCCATATGATCTTTCTTTCAGCTTTGTGTGTTTTGAGCAAAGCCCAACCCAGGATTTTCACTATCTGGAGTTTTGTTTTGTGCCCCTAGGGGCATCCCGACTTGGGATGCCCTGATATGTGAAATCCCCAAGTTCGCCTGTGAAAACGTACCTTTCCCTGTCCCACAGCGCATGCGTGGGTCTCATCCAATTAGCTCTGTTTGCACACAGATGGGGAGCCTGAGCAGTAACCTTCCTGGCCGCCCGGCCTGTCTAAATGACTATCTGCGTGAGCGCACCAGAAAAATGGGGGGATCTGTGGTTATCCAGGGGTCATTTCACACAGTGGGCATCCTGATTTAGAATGGGGTTTTGTTCCACTTTAATACTTTTAGATTTTCCTTCACAGTTATTCAAAGAAGAATTTCAGTCGTTTTCAGTCAGTTTAGTTTATTTTGTATAGATTTTACACATTTGAGTCACCTGGTCTCATAACAAAAGCAGCACCTCACACACACACAGCCGTTACAGTGTCAGCCTATGAGGTAAAGTGTTGCTAGGAGACCAGTGGGCTAAATGAAGCAGCTCACTAAATACAAGCCAGCAGATCCCCCTATTCAGCAAATGGACTGAGCCATTTTAATTATACAATTTAAAAGAGAGGCATATATTTTTTTCGTTTTCTATCGCCAGATTATTTATACACATGTTATAAGCTATTGTGTGGCTATTTAATTATTTATTTTTTTTAATGAAAATTTCGCGATACTGCTCCTTTAAAGGAATAGGCCAGAGTAACATCCTGACCAGTCCAAATGCAACAGTAGCCTCGGTAAAACGCAGAGCTCCCCCCATCGGGGAAATTGAAAACTGGTCTCCCGCACGACAGGCGGGGATACTGACCACTACACTAACAAGGATCAGCAAGAAGCAAATACCCTTACCTGGGACCAGAAAGGACAATCCGTCCAAGCAAGACCAGTCCAAAGGGCGCATAACCCCTGGAAGCAGATGAGATCAGGCGCATACGTATGGAGGCGCCCGCAAACCCCAAGGGGCATCAGTCCCCCTAAGGGACAAGAAACAACCCAGGAAAACTTCAACACCTGTTGAGGGAATGTAGACCCCCTTACTTCAGCATTACTAAGAATAAGGCCCAGAGGCAGACAAAAGGACTTGAATAAATGAGCATAAGACACCACCTTGGGCACAAGGTCCGGCGTAAGGCGGAATACCACCACATCATGGTGTATATATAATGAACGAGGGCTAACTAAACAGAGCCACCTTCTCAGTCACACGTCTGACTGAAGCAACAGCCCCTGGAAGGGCAACTTGAAGTAAGAACAGTTCAGACAGCATCCGGAATAGGTCCAAAGGGAACAACCCGCAAGGCAAACAGAATAAAAATCCCAACAGGGACCATAGAACTACTTGGGAGATGCACCTGAGCAATCCCCAAAAGAACAAGGAAGACTGAACAAGACGGAGGAAGACGAAGAAGAAGAAGCTTGCTCCTAGCCCCCCATAGACAAAGTCACCCAGAAGATAAACCCGTCTCCAAAAGGGTGAAAGAATCTGTCAAGCCATCAGACTAGAGCCTGTAGATTGGGGCGACAGAAGGAGGAGCCTGAAAAGGGCAGAACCGCACTTCTGAGAGAGCGTACAGGTCCGCTGTCTTCAGCAAAAACATCTGCGAACCACAGTCCACTAGGCCACCCAGGGGCCATCAGTATCACGGGTCCCCTTATCAGCGCAATCTTGGGCAGAACCCCACCTAGCAGGGGGAATGAAGAAAAAACATATAAAATAGAATGTCCAGACATAAAATTACTAAGCCCCCATGACCAGAGTCAGAGTATTCTGGGGCAGTAAAAACAAGGGCAGAGCCCCTGTGATATTAACGGGACCCAACAGAGCCACCCTAGTTGGCTCTCAGAGGGACACCAGGATAGCACAACCTGCCACTGAAGGACCCCCACCTAGATCAGGATCAGAAACCTTCCAGGAGAATCATCCTGCTCCAAGTTCCAGACTGATAATAAATACAGGCCACGAGTCCCCAAATAGACAGGTCCCGAAGAGGAGTAGTCCAGCAAGATAGAGCCAACTGAAGGCTCACTGTTTTAACAAAATCAGTAGGAAAATGGACCCTCTAAGGGCCCCTACCTAGGAACCGCGGGGGATTTTAGAAGAAAATCCCCCCCCCGCCAACCTGCGAGACTTGGTACCCAAGGTGACCATCTACAGGAAGATGCAAGAAAAGGAGGGGGTGCCCCCTGACAGGGTCCTTGAATTTAACCAGCTCAAGAGGAACCACCGTACCAAGGGGGAATGAGCACAGACCTAGCTCCAGGGGTGCTGGAACCCCATCCAGGATTAATAACCTATTGTGCCGAAGAGCCCAAGGGCTCTGAATATAAGGGACATCATCTGATCCGCCACCAACGGGCCCACCAGCTGCAATCCTGCCTGGTGAAAGTAAGGTGACAGCAAAGAGGGACAGAGCCCATGTAACCAGGAGTCCACTTATTGCCAAGGAAGCAGGTTCAAGCCTGAACCGAATCCAAGGAACGGAGATAGCGAATAAGGGACAATGAGGGATTGAGGTGACTGACCACCCATCCAAATAACTCCCAGAAGACACCGCCGGCCGACTAACCCACTCGGCCTGACGTAGAGATTGGGAAGTAAAGAAGGACGATCCGGTAGGTCCTAGTGCGGACGCCCCACGGGCACATCAGAGACATCACCCCCATCCGCGCCTCGGCGAGCAGCCTGGGAGCAGAAGAGAGGCCAAAAACAAGGCCCCAATCCGCAGAGTTGGTCCTTCAACACTGACCTGTAAAGGTCTTGGTGTCCAGAAGACACAGGGGAAACTAAAAAGATCTTAGATCTCCACAGGTGGCAAGAGGGCCCCCCCTTGCACAGGGCGCCTGTGGCCCAACACAGAGATATCATGCAGGGACTACCTGTGAGTGTAGAATTGCCAAGCCTACAATAGGCCCGCATGGCCCAGACTGCCTCATCCTTTTGAGGGAGAGAGGAAAGGTTAACGTAGAGGCCATCGCCCCAGCCTGGTAAGGGCACCCTGCAAGTGAGCCCAGACTCTGCAGGCCGAGTACGGCCTGCACCAACTCCTGAAGAGAAAACAGGGACTAGAAGCACCCTGACAACCTCGGAAAGGGACCGCCCAGCAAACTCTATCCTGTATCCAGGGGAACTACCTCCTGGATCCACCAGAAGGAGGCGAGACGCTCCCAGATAGGAGCCAGGTGCTGCGGCAGTCCCCTCGCCCAGAAGGACGAGGACGTCCCTTCATGCTTGGGAGGTCTTGGCAGATTTGGACTTAGTTCTGCCAGAGGGCCCAGGATGTTGCCTGCCCACCCTGGAGTGGTAATCTACGCTGAAAAGTTGGAAGCACACCTCAGGTTTGTGCTTGATACTAGCGTAGGGAGGGGGAGGAGTGTCCCTGCCCCGAGGAGGCCGAGACGGCCTTCTGCGTAGGGGTGCCTTACCCTTTTTCCCAAAAAGGTCCAAGCGAGCCCCAAATAGACGCCGTCCTCTGAAGGGAAGGCCAGTGAGAGCCTTTTTCGTATAAGATTCCCGGGCCGATCACCTCACACACCGCGGGACATCCGAGATCGGGATGTCCCACGGGGTGTAACCCCCCCAAACACCCCGAAAAACCTTACCTCTCCAGACGCTGCTTCCGCCGCTGCCTCACTCGCGCTCCTCCAGACGTGCGCGCGCCCTTGTCCGCCGGCGGGCATTGGGCAGCGCAGTCACGTGGAGAGGTGAGTTTTCGGGGTGTTTGGGGGGGGTTTTGGGCAGCGGGGCACCCCCGATCGGGGTGCCCCAAGGAAGTGGACCAATACCCAGGATAGTCAAAATCCTGGGTGTTGGTCCACTTTAAGCTGTTGAAGCCAACAATTGAGATTCCTGGTTAGACTTGGTTTGAGAGCATCTGTAAAGCATCTGTAAGAATACCAAGGTCCTCAAAAGCTACAAACTTCTTAAAGGAAGAGGAAATATGATCCTTCAGACCCCTCTTATCCATCATGCTGGGCTGACATTCCTTACACATGACCTTGTCAGTACAGGGCTTGCAAAGAGGCTTCCTATAGGAATCTAGTAGCTTGATCTTACATATAGGGCATCTCCTACATTTATCCTTGTATCCAGTTTTAGTCTTTATGGTTCCTTAAAGGATTTGGTCTAAAAATACCATTTTGTGATTACTCACCTGTAAAATGGGTATTATAAGTATGTCTCACACCCTGCTTCGGAAGTAGTCATTACACTTGGGTTATGTCCAGTAGAGGGCGAACTTCTGCAGAGATGACTAGAAAAAAGAAGCCCCTCCCGGCCCATAAATACCTGGGACCTCCCAAACACCTCCCAGTATAAGAAAGCAGTAAGGGGACCAGGAAGAGCAAATAAAAACTACAATAAAAACACGAAGCAGGGTGTGAGACATACTTAGAATACCATTTTGTGATTACTCACCTGTAAAATGGGTATTATAAGTATGTCTCACACCTTGCATTACACTTGGGACATCCAATAGCAGTGTGTCTCACACCCTGCATTACACTTGGGACATCCAATAGCAGTGTCCACAAAAAAGGGTGGGGATCTCAATAGGCAAAAAAGCACAAATGAAAACCCCTGCCGCTTGTAGAACTTTGCGGCCAAAAACAGCATCCGCTAAGGCCCGCACATCAACCTTACAAAAACTTGTAAAAGGTATGAACAGAAGACCAAGTAGCAGTCGCACAACTTATTCCACTAAACTGAAAAGGGGAATATAGGCCCACACAAGGACCAGACATATCCATTCAAAATGGTAGCCTTGACGGCGCCAAACCCGTCGGGGGCCAGAGGGCACCACAAACAAGACTTCCTTCCTACAGAAAAAGGAAGTAGCCAAGAAATAGAACGTCAACAGGGCCCTCTGGTCGTCAAAGCTAGACGAAGGACACAAGGAAGAAGAACCACATCCCTAAAGAGATGGAAACACAGCGAACAGAAGCAATAGCCACCAAAAGGCAATCTGTTGTGTAAGCATAAAGAATGCAAAATTCAAATCCCAAACAGATGCAAGGCTTTTTGAGGACAAAAAGGCCCTAGAAGAAGACCACCAAGACAGAGGCCTGCCCCAGCAAAGCACTTAAGCTGGAGCCCCAGACCGTACCGACGAAAGTCCAAAAACCTAGTGAACAAAAACACCTTGCAAGGCCTTAGCCTCACACCCATCAGTATAGGACCGCAAGTCCTGTAGAAGAAGTTAAAGGAGGACCACTTCCTAGCCCAAACAAGGGTCTGAAGCACAACATCAGACAAACTTCCTCTATGAAGATGGAGGAGGTTGCAGCAGCCACGCCGCCAAAGCCAGCGTATGCAAACTGCAGAACCAAGCCCATCTTGGCCACCCTGGAGCCACCAGCATTGCTGACGCACCCTCAGGAGCCAGCTAGCGCACCACCTTGCCCACCATGGCGAAGGAAACAGGTACAGGAACCCCAGACCCCTCCAGGCAAGAGACATGGCGACCACTGCCGGAGGCAGAGGAACCTGAGACCAAAAACCAAACGTTGGGAGCTAGTGATAGCAACGTGAGGCAAAGAGAACCACCTCCGGAATCCCCCACTTGCGACAGAAGGACCGGAACACCTTGCGGTAGAAAGACAACTCCCTCAGTGAGAGGATCCCCTGCTAAAGGAATCCGCCTCCGTGTTATCCACTCCCGGAAAGAACGCAGCTGAAATGCATGGAACATCGCTCTCCGCCCATGCAAGAATCAGCCAAACTTCCCTGAGGGCACTCCTGCTGCGAGTCCCTCCTTGGTGATCGACGAAAGCGACCGCAGCTCAATCGTCCAATGGAACCAGAACCGGCAAAACCTGTAAATGATGCATCCAGCATGACAGGATCAAACAAATAGCTCTGAACTCCAAAAACAGAGATGGGAGCGTGAGCCTCCCGAAGACTCTCCAGCCCCTGGAACTGAAAGTCCGTCCAGAAACCTCCCCAGCCCGACATTCGAGGTAACCGTCTCCCAACAAGGGGCCAAAAAGGATCTGCCCCTCAGACCGCTAAGCTGCAGCCACCACTGAAAAGGATTGCCGGACCCTGGGAGACAGCAGAAAGGACCGAGCCAAGCACCGGGAACAGCCGTCCCAAGTCCTCAATAGACGGAGTTAGAGCGACCGCATGGAGGAACTGAGCAAAGGGGACTGTCTAGAAGGAAAACCACCATCAATCCCACCAGTTTCATCCCTAGCCGGAAAGAGGCGAGGATTGTCCAGGAGAACAAATATCAGGTCCTGAAACCTCTGCACCTTAGGGTGAAGAAGGAACCCTCTGGCCTGACCAGAATCCAGAATCATGCCAGAGAACTTGGGGTGGGTGATAACCCATCCAAACCGTTCCAGCGTCGTCACTACCCTGGAGTCCATCGCCACCCGGCATAGAAAAGATGCTGTAATGAGTAGGTCATCCAGATACGGCACAATGTAAACGCCCTGGGCTCCGAGAAGGGCCAATATGCCTGCCAGCCCCTTGGCACCGAAGTCAACCAGAAAGGGAGGGCCACAACTGAAAACGCTGATCTTCCACCCCAAACCTGAGAAATCTCTGGCGAGCGGGGTAGGTTGGTACATAAAGGCAAACAACCTTGATGTCTATAAGTGTCACGAAATCCCCCTGATGAAGGGAATTGATGACTGAGCGCAGAGTCTCCATGCGGAACTTCTGGGATCTGATGAACCTGTAGAAAGGCCTCAAACCAGAATGGTTCTGATGGATCCAACCCGTTACAGAACCACAAGGGTTGGAACAATAGCCCTGGCCCCTGCACAGCCCAGGGTTCCGAGGAAACCCGAGAACAGGAATCACCACTGAAGATAGAGAAGGCAAGGCAATAGAATGAAGGCAAGGCAATAGAATAAAGGAAGGAATAGAGGAGCCTGCCCCCCAAAAGGAGCAACGTAGCTTCTAGCCTGGCGGAAGCTTGCCTCCTTACGCAACTGAATCCAATATGACTCCAACAAGCCGCATACCCCGAAGGGTAGCCAATGTTAGCCGCCACCGGCGCAACCAGACAGACGCCAGCGTGTTGAGCCCTGCCCCCTCCCCAACAAGAGTAACCAGGCGCCGAGGGCGCCAGGGAGGGAGAGTGGGGTGGGCCACCGTCAGCGCATCGGGCGCGGGGCCCCGCCCCCTCCCCAAGAAGAGTAACTGGGCGCCCCAGTTAACCGCCTACCCTCTAGTATAGGGTCTCACGGTGGAGCATTAGCTCCTAAGGTGCCATCTATCCTCGCCCGGACCAGCAGCCTAGGCTGGGAGGCAGGGTAAAACAAACAGGGATCCAGGCGGAAAGAGAAATAGAGGGCCGGGAGTCATCCCGGCTACCTGAATTCCCCCTGTGCAAGGAGGAGGCATCTTCTGACTTGCTCGCCGTCTGCAGTAGACGATTACTGGAAGGTCCCAGGTATATGGGCCGGGAGGGGCTTCTTTTTTTCTAGTCATCTCTGCAGAAGTTCGCCCTCTACTGGACATAACTCAAGTGTAATGACTACTTCCGAAGCAGGGTGTGAGACATACTTAGAATATAGTAGTAGACCATGGGGATCCTATATAACCTCCCAATCACATGAAAACAGCAGTCCTTAAAAAAAAAAAAAAAAAAAACTGCGAGGAAAAAACAAAAATAAAGCTTTACCGGAGCATAGCTGACCCATTCTCCCAGAATGAGAAGACATCTGTCTCAGCTGAAAATTGTATCTGTGAATCGCAGAAGTCTCCCCCATAGAAAATGATAGAGGCAGGGAACAGCAAGGATTGCCTTGCCTGGTCAGCCATTCTGAAGTCTGGTGTGGGGTAAAGGCACCCATCCTCAATAAAGTAAGCAGGGAGGTCCTTAACTGCCGATAATTTTACCATCTGATGTAAAACGTGAGGAAGCCCAGAAAAAAAAAAGTCTAAGAGCAACTTAAGGCTTTCCCTTTAAGCATGTGCATCAGATGCCACTAGGTAGAATCCCTCACAGGCCATGTTCAAAAAAGCCAGAAGAGATGCACATGTACTGCAGCCCAACTCCAGGCAGCATGCCTCTGCCTTATAACAGAAACCTGGGCTCCAGCGGTCCCTTGTAAGTACTGCCTAGGGAGGGGGTGGTCAGAACATGGCATTCCCCTCACGATTCCACATTGGCCTCAGTTGGGACTGGCGTCTGAGACAGTGCTGACCCCCCTGCTCACCAAGAGTCAGGGGAATCTGGCCTGGCAGACTGCCCCTGGAGCCAGTGAAAAAGTCCTCCCAATCAGACCCACAGCAACCCAGTCATACCTAAGTAAATGGTTGAGCTGGTGGCCTGGCACAAAAACTACAGGAGCTAAAGCTTTTGTTTTCTGGTGGTTGTGTGCTCCTACCTTGGGGCACAGCAATCTCAGCGATATGCTGCCCTAAGGAAGTGCATTGTTGTGCCTCTAATTACTGCCAGCAGTGTCACAAGAAAAAAGGTTAAGATGCTGCAGGCTGAGAGCATCCCCAGACTGCCAGCACATAATGTGACCAGCGACGGTGGGGTTTCATAGCTAGAGGTAGCCAATCAGTACTTTTGGGGAGGGGTTTGTTATCGGGCCACTGAAGGACCAGGTCAGCAGGGTGGGGACTTTATGCTGAATGATGAAGTGATTTCCTCACCAAGTAACCCAGAATTTACCTTTTGACTTGTCAATCACTTTAAAACCTTCCCAGTCAGGTAGCAAACCAATCAGCTGGGCACCATGGGGGAGGGAAGTGGTAAAATACTGCCAACTACCATTAGAATCTGCATTTCCATCCATGAAGTGCATGTCAAACATGCTACAAGAGATTAAAGAACCCCAAAAGCTCATGTGGTTACATTATGGTGTAGGAACCTGCAACAATGACCAAAGTCAGTGTGATAACACCAATACACCCACAGTATATCCTGCACCTAAAGTTTGACTAAATGGTTGCCATGTTTTTTCATGTAAACCAAGGGTACACAGGAAAGTGAAAGTGTTCACTGCCTATATGAAAGAATTTGTGCTTGTGCATGTTACCAAGATCATACCCTTTACATTTAAAGCAAGTTAAATCCTATTGTCCTATTGCCCAGCCAAGAACTGTTAAGATTGGATGCAGAGGTCCATGAACACCATTTTAGCTTCTTGGATGCAGAGGTCCATGAATACCATTTTAGCTTCTGAGGACCAGACACTAATTGCGCTAATTGAGTAATGGGTACTGCTAAAGGGGGTGTTGCTTGGAACGACCCTTTTTGGGTGAACCAGCAACATGTTTGTTTTAAAGCAGGTGCCCAGTCTAACCCCATCCTGCCTCAGAACTGGGAGGGTGTGAATGTTAAAGACAAGAAACCTTAGCCAAATTCAACGCTGTCCACCAGCACTTGTGACCAAAGCAAGTGGCATCTCCATTCAAGTTAATGGGGCTTGTGTATAGAGCAGGCATGCCAAAGTGGCCCCAACGGCTGAAAATGGACAGTACCAATTGCAGTGGTAAAAAGATTTAACTCCCCATTCTGCCTCAGCACCAGGGGGTTAATGTTAAATGATTGGACTTCAAATTTAAACCAGGTAAACCATAAACGCTTCAGCAAGCAGAGTTGCCTTAACCCCCTTACAATGACGAGTAGGCCAAGAAATGCTTTTGTAGGTTTATTGAATAGTTTAAGCATAGAAAAGGCATCTCTGAAATTAGATAGATCACTTCTTGCCAGCTTTCAGGGCAGACTTTGTCACTTTGCCAGCAGCCGCCGACTTCTTGTCCACAGCTTTAACAACTCCAACAGCTACCGTTTGTCTCATGTCACGGACAGCAAAACGACCTACAAGATAAAGTTAGGTTTTCAATTAATACATCTTGACCTGTGTAACCTAGTTAGGACCTTAAACTGGAATAGCAAAAAAGTGTTACCTGCGCAGGGGCATACCATTTACCCTCCCACTAGATTCTTGCCTTTCAAATCCCCTGGCATTAAACATTAAATTGTACCCATAAATCGTACCCATATACCAGCTCTTGAACCTTAAATTGCCTATATGGATAGGAATGATTTATGTAGCAGACTCCTGTTTAGGCTACCAAGTTGGGCGATTGTCTTTCTACCAGTCATATGCAGCGTACTGCAATCTGGCAAGTCAATGCATACATTTCAATGTTAAAGGGAACTTAATCATCTACTTTGTAGGAGACTGCCTTTGAGATGGTGGGCAAAAAAAAAAAGCTAAGCCATGCCAGACTGCATGCGACAAGGCGTGTGCAGCAGCTTCTGTACCCAGTATCAGTACTGGTTGGGACATTTTCATAATTACTTGTCCTGCTTAGCGTACTGCTTAGTTTACAGTCTAATGGCACCACTGGTCTTGAATGCATGCGAGGGCAAAGTTTCTCCATGTGCCTTTCAGCAAGCCCATTATGCAGAGGAGCCAAGTGGGGGGTGTTATGTGCAAAGTTGCAGTATGTCAATCACATCAGAATATGTTGGCAGCAGCAAGGCACATGTTTTACCACTGGTTCACCAACCAAACAGTAACCAAACAGTAAATCATTGTAACAGGTCGCTCACTAGTCATTGGAAAAAAACCCTTATGTTTATAACTGCAACACAATAAGCCAGCTATTGGAGCGCATTCAGAGTCTACATACAATTGGCTGCATTTGAGCTTTAAAAGAAATCCATACCTAGAGGAGGGTATTCCTGGAAGGATTCTACACACATTGGCTTTCCAGGGACCATTTCTACAATGGCTGCATCACCAGACTTCAGTTGTTTGGGATTGTCCTCTAGTTTCTTTCCTGATCTTCGATCAATCTTCTCTTTCAGCTCAGCAAATTTACAGGCTATGTGAGCAGTGTGGCAGTCCAAAACTGGGGCATAGCCTGGATTGATCTGCCCAGGGTGATTAAGAATGATAACCTGCAAATTCAAACACATGTTAGCAGGGTCACTTAGATATTTTATGAAGTTTAATTTTAGAGAAGCAAACCCCAACAATTCACTTTGGGAGAACAGTTTAACATTCAATAAAATTGTCCATAAGCCATTAATAAATTACCTGGGCAGTGAAGGAACCAGCCTCCATTGGTGGGTCATTCTTGCTGTCACCAGCCACATTGCCTCTCCTGATGTCTTTAACAGAGATATTCTTAACATTAAAGCCAACGTTGTCACCAGGCAATGCTTCTGTTAATGCCTCATGATGCATTTCTACTGATTTAACTTCTGTAGTTACATTTCCTGGAGCAAAAGTCACCACCATGCCTGGCTTCAAGACACCCGTCTCCACTCTCCCAACTGGAACAGTGCCAATGCCTACAAAAAAAAAAAAAACCCTTGTTATGGGGAACACACACCAGGAGTATATTGTAGCACTCTAGATTTTCTTCTGAAGTTACCTCCAATTTTGTACACGTCTTGCAGAGGAAGGCGAAGTGCTTTTGCTGTGGGTCGGCTAGGAGGAATGATTGAGTCCAGAGCATCAAGTAGTGTGACCCCATTGGCATTCCCCTCCTTCCTTTCAATCTTCCAGCCTTTGAACCAGGGCATCTGCAAAATAAGTTACCTTTATTACTTGGTTTGACTACTATTGTATGTTTAAGGCTACACATAGGAAGGTTCCTCATGGTAACTTCATGAGATTAAGGAAGACTTGTATGGGAATGGAGCCTATTCAGTCACTTATTTTTAAAGTGCTACACTGGGTCAGGAGAAGGGTAATGAGGCTCTGGCTGCCACAGCATACAAAAGGGGCAGTGCCTGAGTGGAGACCCCGAGGTCTGTTATGTACCACTGATATAAAGTAAATTACAATAGCAAATTTATCTAGCAGCTGTGCACAGCAAAGCAGCGGGTTTGTCAATTTAGAGAGATTTCTAAATGAGCTAGTCCATATCAACTATTGATAAAAAAAAAAATAAAAAAATAAAGATCTACTTACTTTACTGCTAGGCTCCAACATGTTGTCACCATGCCAGCCAGAAATCGGTACAAATGCAACTGTTGCTGGGTTGTAGCCAATTTTCTTGATGTATGAGGTAACTTCTTTATTAATTTCCTCAAATCTCTTCTGGTTGTAAGGTGGCTCTGTGGAGTCCATTTTGTTGACACCAATAATTAGCTGCTTGACTCCCAATGTGAAAGCGAGAAGTGCATGCTCTCTGGTTTGTCCGTTCTTTGAGATACCAGCCTCAAACTCCCCCACACCAGCAGCTACAATCAGGACTGCGCAGTCAGCCTAGACAAGAAAGTAAGATGTTAAGTAACTTCCAAGGGGGAGCAAGAAAAGTTAAAACACTTAATGCATGTAGAATTTTGTATCATGTGCCAATGTTGAAGCCATATTGATCCCGTGCTCAACATCTTCAAGCAGCATCATTCACTAGTCTGCAAAGCAAGAACAGATCTTGGAAAAATGCCTCGGTTAACCAAAGCTAGAGGTACCAGCTATGGCAAGAGGTTTAGCATTTAAAAAAAAAAAAAAAAAGTGGCAACCTGGAAGGTGAAAATCTTGAGATAAACTGCCCCCATCATGTTCAGTTTGACCTACTAAGGCCCTTTAGATGTAGAAGCCGGGGGTGCAATTGTAGAGTAATTTGATTATGCTTTAAATTTAGAGTAAGGACCCAGGATTTTTACTATATTGGGTTTTGCCTTTGAGTACCCCACATTGGGGCATGCCCTGCTATGAACCCCTGGTCACCCAAGCAAGCTGACAGCCACATTCCCCACTAACAGGGGGAGTGTCTGCACTGGCCAGTCACAAATACCTGGAGCACACATGCAACCTGTTAAGGGATAGCAGGTAACTTCTGCCATTGGACAGGAAAGAAGGATAGTTTTAAGGCAACCTGGTGTTTCACACAGTAGGGCATCCCAATTTGGAATCTTAGATGCCAGGGCTATTTTGGTCCACTTTATGGGCAAAGTTTGTTCCATGCAGAACACGGTTAACAGAAATCAGCTATATTGCCTGAGAAAAGAGACAATATTCATTTGCTGGCTTCTTACAGACCTATGCGTTTTGGACCTTATAAAAGCAGAGATGCACAATGGTATCTGGCACAGCAACACACACAATTCAGATTTCCCTTACAGACCGATTGATGCAGCAAAGAGGAACAAGTACAGCCGATTGCCCAAGTGGCTCACATGAACCAGAAAGGTGCATTTCCAGGTGATCTAATGTGTACCCACACATGGCATCTCAAATCAGGAATACAAGAAAGTCCGCCTGTGTTCAGGAAGGCATCTCTCCAACAAAGACAGAAGTTATGAGGACAGGGGCAGAGAAACCAGAAATCAGAGAAAATAGAACAGGGGGAACGTGGAAGAGAAATGTGAGCAGCAAGAGTTGAGGAAATAGAAATACATGGGGGAATAAAGGCCACTGGGTAGGTTTAAAAGAAAATGCTGGAATGGGGAAAGGAAATGGGTGGGGAAAGGGGTGCACAAAATAAAAAGATGGTGGAAATGTGCACAGGAAAGAGGGGCTGTAGGAGCAGGGAAAAATATGAAATGACAGGAGAACTGGAGCAGAGGCAACTACAAAGGAATGGTAGAGAGAAAAACATGTCATCAGGGTTGGGCAGGCCAGCTAAGAGTTGCCTCTTAGAAAGTTCCCGCAGGGCATAGTCATGGCAAGTTAGGTGTATGGAGATTATGGCTGTCCAGTGATCACCCCAACAGATCCAGCACCCACGTTACTATGGCACATGCAGGGCTTAGAGAAAGGACGCTGGTTACCTGGGAAGTGCCGGTGATCATGTTCTTAATGAAGTCACGATGGCCGGGGGCGTCGATGATAGTGATGTAGTACTTGCTGGTCTCGAACTTCCACAGGGAGATGTCTATGGTGATGCCGCGCTCCCGCTCCGCCTTCAGTTTGTCCAGCACCCAGGCATACTTGAAGGAGCCTTTTCCCATCTGAGGCACACATAAGAGCAGGGAAAGCCATTACACGGACATGAAACATAAGCCAGCGGACGCCAGACGCTGAAGATAACGGGAAGGGTCACTTACCTCAGCCGCTTCCTTCTCAAACTTCTCGATGGTTCTCTTGTCGATGCCGCCGCATTTGTAAATAAGGTGCCCGGTAGTAGTGGATTTGCCGGAGTCGACATGGCCAATTACTACGATGTTAATGTGGATCTTTTCTTTTCCCATGATGATGCAGAGCTTAGACCTGAACGAGCGGAGCGGTAGCTACACACCTGCCGCACCTGGGATTTAAAGCTCCCGGGATAGGCGGGAAACGGCGCAGCCAATCACAGGCACCGCCTGCTGAATGGAGTTGACGCCGATTGGCTCGCTGACCTGAGGGGGCGGTGCCAGTTTGGTCGCTGCTGCCGCTCGCCAGTAATTGGTATTAGAGGCGGGCTGTAGGAAGGTTTGTGAGACTTCTCAGGTATTTTTGTAGTGATACAGCAAGGCAACCGGATTTACTGGGCGTTGATTTTTCGCTACAGCGCCCGCTGCACTAGATATATAATAATACAGTGTCTATATAATGGGGCACACTGCATAGATGGATTCCTTCTGTTTATGCTCCTAGCTTGCTTTCAACCAGGTGTATGGCCATTGCTCAGGCCACCAGCAAGGGTCAATGTTAAAGGGCCATTGCCAAACACAACTGCTGGTATTTCTACAGTTATAATTGAAGGCGACTGGACTAGCTGATTTAGTTCTTCAAGAAAAATGCCAGTTACCTTGATCTAGATCTAGAGTCAAAACATAAACCATAAACCAGAGCCGTCATCAGAAGTTTCTGGGCCCCTTATAATACTGTTATCTAGGTATAGTTTAGCTGTGTAACTCATTCAAGTCTGCTGGGCCCACAGCAAGGAAGCACATTCACAGCGCGATCAACTTAGACATCCCAAATCGTGATGCCCCAGGACAAGTATGGGTAGTGAAACCACTATAGATCCACTATAGAGGCTTGTTGAAGTGAAGCAAAAACCAAGGAGTTTGACCATACTGGGTTTGGTCCTTGCCCCTGGGGCACCCCGAACAGGGATGTTTCTAGGGTAGGGCAAGCAGGAGGATCGCCCTGGGCACCAAGGCCATTGAGGGCACCTTTATCCCAGCCACCCTGTTTTCTGCAGATGAGTCCAAGACCACTAACAGTGAGTGGCATAGGCAATCAACCCCCCCCCCCCCTATTGCTATAACAAAGGCACAGCATGACACATACCTGTAATGGACAGCAGCAGCACCATAGGATTAGTTAGGTGGGGGCAGATTTTTTTGCTTCCTGCACTGAGTGCTATTTTGTCTAGAAACTGCCCTGATCAGAACCACACATCATGGATATGAATAGGAAGTAAATAGAAAATATGTGTTTATATGGTTAAAAATACCCGCATCACTTGGTACTCCCCAGAAGATCTACCAAGGCATAGATGCTCACATGTGTATGGTCTTAAAGTGGACCAAAATCTAGGATTTTGACTATCCTGGGGTTTGGTCCTGTCCCCCGAGCGGGGGTGCCCCACTGTGTGAAACCCCCAGATCGCCAAAATCAACTCACCTCTTCCCGGTCCTACGGCGCATTCCCAATAAGTGCACTCGGATCCGCTGATGTCACATCGTCTAAGGCGAGTGCGCTGAGTGCCGCAACCCCCGCTACCCTCTAACAGGGATAGCGTCTCGCACATGCGCCATTGGACCGGGAAAGAAGGTAAGTGTATGGGCGACCTGGGGGGATTCACACAGTGGGGCATCCCAATTTTGGATGCCCCGGGGAGAGGGAATTGGTGGACCTGGGAATCTGATAAATTTCTAGGCCGATCGCTGTGGGTTTTGGTTCACTTTAATTATTTGTCTAAAAAATGTGCATTGCAATGCAAGGTAAACATAGTGCATTTCCAATTGTATCTGATAAGCCTGGGCATCGTATAAAAAAAGAAAAAAGTTGCTCAACTGGCATTCAGACAAGTCCCCCCCTTAAAAACTGAAAAAACAGGTTAATCAAGTCCCCATTATCACTTTCTTTCAAAGCAGACTTGTTAAATCCAATGCATGTTTAAGTTACCTTACTGTCTGACTCCTGTTTTCTGATGTGCATCATTTGCAAATAACCCATGCTCTTTAATGGTAAAATTCCAGATTTTCTGGGCCAGAAACAGCTCACTATAAAGTTAACCTCCACACTGCCAGACAGGGTCCTGGTTTACAGAGACACTAAACTAATGTAAACCAGCCCTCATGCCATCAGTGAGTTCTGCATTGGTGAGATACTCAACTTTACCTATTAGAACTTAAACCGAACTTTATGTGCAGCAATCTAAATTGCCCTGGGGAAGGATGCATATGAGGATTGTTTGTTGTGTTGGTCTGATTTAATTCATTTTTGACTGTTGGCCCACTTTAATTCAATGGGGTCTAGGAAACAGATGCAAACATATGTGGCAGTCGCACCTAGCAATTTTTTTGCCCCCAATCTTTAAACCGGACCTTCAGCATGATTTAATGAAAAGCCCAAACCCTTTAAAACTATTCCCCAGCATCTAAAATTAATATATTTTAAGTTTTAGTCACTGGGCTACAAATCTGTTCAGGACTCTAGGATAGGGGTGCCGCCATCTTGACTCAGAAGCATCACACATACTGAGGAGAGGAGAGCGGGATAAAGTACAGGGGGTGGGGTTTTAGTTGTGCTTTGCACAGACAGATCAGAGCTGGGGTCACGGATAGGACAGCAATCTCAGAATGCAGAGCGACACAGTCAATAGACACTTCCTGTTTGCAGGCTGCCTGGTGTTCCATGAGCCGTCATCTTGGATGTGTAAAGGCTCATAACATGCAGTAGATGCAGGTAGGCAATCTGTATGTACAGGATGTGGGAAACATATAAGATAGGCTCTTATTCAGGGTGAAGGTCCGCTTTAAGGTTCCAGGCCTGATTTTGCTTCCAAAGGAACTTTAACTAGGGATCTCTCAAAACATTTATTTATTTAGGAGACCTAAAGTCATTTTTGACGGGGGGTTCTCTTTAAACTGGACCAACGCCCGTCCGTAAAGAACAAGCTCAGGGGGCATCCAGAATGCTGGAGACCCCCCACACATAACCCCCCCCCCCCCAGAATGCCTGATATTCTTACCCTCACCTCGAGCCTGCACGAGTCCCGCAAATGGCCGTGGGCCGGGCTTTTCGGTGCCCGTCGCCGAGGACGCGACCATGGCCCAGGTGACCATCTTGGCAGCCAATCATGGGACTCTTTTTTAAGTGCAGGCTTGAGATGAAAGTAAGTGTATTGGGCTTTCTGAAGGGGATATATGGGGGGCCAAGCATTCTGGATGCCCCCCTCCCCCGAGCATGTTTTTATGTGCTGTCAGCGGGGTTAGAGAAAAAACGGGTGCTGGCCCAGTTAAGTGATACAACTTGCAGAGCTGAACAACAGCAAAGATGAACACCCAGCAGCACTTGAGCATTTCCTCTTAGACAATAGGGCTGGATCTTTAAAGTGGACCAACACCCAGGATTTTGACTATCCTGGGTCTTGGTCCACTTCGGTGTGAAACCCCCCCGAACCCCCCGAACTCACCTCTCCCCGCGCCGACGGACAAGCCGCGGACAAGCGGCTCCTCCGCCGCCGCCTCCCGCGCGTCCCTCTTGACGCGCGCGTGCCCGCGCCGGCCATTCACAGACGGCCGGCGTGGGCACGTTTAGAGGGGCGCGAGGGAGGCGGCGGCGGCCGGCCGCCGCCGAAGTTAAGGTAAGGAGTTTGGGGTGTTTGGGGGGGTTTCACCCCGCGGGCCATCCCGATCTCGGATGTCCCGCGGGGAGGGAGGTGATCGGCCCGGGAATCTTATAGATTCCCGGGCTGATCACCCGTGGGTGTTGGTCCACTTTAACTCTAGGGGTATCCCAAATCAGTATCCCCCGAGTTGGGGGGGGTGTTAAGAGAAATCTAAAATCATTTTTGACTAGAGGTCCTCTTTAAGTGATGTGCCTGTTGCAAACCACCTATAGTTAGACCTTAGTTCACAGCAAAGATAAACAGCCGATAGCACTGGAGTTGGGTGGTAATGTTGTGTATATCAGCGCTTTGAAATGTGTGTTTTAGCTTCACTTGTTGGGAGTTGACCAATACTCTCTAGATTGGGTATGTTGTACAGCTATTTGAGCTTTGCCCTAAGTATCAAAGCCTAGGGCTAGGAAAGAATAGAGACAAGTGCTGTTCAAGGAGTGAAATGGTGCGGGTTGACCAGTTGTGAGATAGGGTCTATTAGATTGGACTTTTTTTGAAAGGTGAATAATTTGTTAGATCCGGGTTTCACTGAAAAAAAGGTAAGTCATTTGTTAGATCCTGGTTTCTTCAAAAAAGGTGATTGATTTGCTCAGACTGGGGTTTTCTTAGTGGTGCAGGCTCCTGGTGTTGGTTCCGGGTTGAATGAGTGTGTGAGGATGGCACTGGTGTGCCTTAAAATTAACACATAGGAAACCCAGTTAGTTAGCCTTGTTAACTTAATCCTCAGAAGCAGTTAATTAGATAGGACTGGAGTATTGCCTCTCAGACATTTGGCTGGAGACCCTCATTTGTTAAGAGTACCATCCAGTGACTATAAGCTTAAAGTGGACCAACACCCTCCCCTGATCGGCCCAGGAATCTATAAGATTCCCAGACCGATCAGCTCCCTGACTGCGGGGCACCCCGATCGGGGGTGCCCCACTGTGTGAAACCCCCCAGAAACCCCTAAATCCTTACCTGCTCCTCGATCCAGCGGCGCCCGCCGCCGCCGCCTCCCGCACGCCCCTCGAGCAGGACGCGCACCCGTGCCGGGCGTTTGTGGATGGCCGGCCCTGTAAGAGTGACGCGTGGGAGGCGGTGGCGGGCGCGCTCTCTTGTCCGTCGCTGCCTCCCGCTTGTCCGCTGGCGGGGATTGGCTGCAGCGGTCACGTGGGAGCGAGGAGAGGTGAGTTTTCCATCGGGGTGCCCCACCGAAGTGGACCAAAACCCAGGAAAGTCAAGATCCTGGGTGTTGGTCCACTTTAATAGGGAATGGTTAGCTAATGACTGGCTGGAAAATAGGTGATGCTACCGCCTGTCTGGCCATTATTTCACTACATAGGGGATAATATCCTGCAACTTCCCAGACACCATGCCTTGAGGTTATACTGGACTCCTCTCTCTCATTCACACCTCACATTCAATCACTTGCCACCTCCTGTCGTCTCCAACTCACCTTCCTATCCCTCCCTATATTTTCCATATTGCCTCAAGCTTCCTCTGTTTTCCACATTCCCTCCGCCTCATTCTCTGTTTGGCATTCCCTATCTTCCAAATTCCATCTGTCTTTTTCTTTTTCAATTGTCCTTTTTTCTTCCTCTTTTTTAAAACGTCATCTCCCACATTCCCTTATTTTTTCTCTGTCTTACACTTTTTGGGGCATTCCATCCATCTCTGTCATTTTCAGGTGATCCCTCTTTCCCTTCTCCCCTTTCTTCCACATTCTCTTTTTTTTTTTTTTACTTTTCCTCAATCCTTCTCTCCATCTATCACTAACACGTCTATGTATTAATACATATGTGCATGTTTGGGGACACCATCCTTGAAGCAGAACAAAACCCAGGATTTTGACTATCCCAGGTTTTGTTCCCTGCCCCAGGAGCATCCCGGTTTGGAATGCCCCACTGTGTGAAACCCCCCAGATTGCCCATATAAACTCATCTCTTCCCAGTTGCAGTGCATGCGCGTGATCTTGTCCAATCAGAGCCGCTTGCAGTGACTATGTCATTTGACAAACGCCTCTGTTTTGTCCCAAGCGCAAGCATTCGCAACCCCAGCGCTCGCAGAGCTCAAAGATGCAGGGGATGTGGTCGCTTGTGCTCCCCATTGAAAACAATCAAAGACGGTTTCTATGATCACTTCAAAGAGTTCTGATTGGATGGAAGCCCATGCATGCGCTGTTGGACTGGGAAGAGGTGAGTTATTACGGGCAGTCTTGGGGGTTCCACACATAACCCCATGAGGATTCTTGCTGGTTTGACATGCTTTTCATGTTCATCTGTCCACTTATAACACACTAGTAGATTTGTATACAATCAGAGATTGATCTGTCAGCAAATGTTTATTAATAAACATAATATGACATATCTCAATTTACATTTTTTTTATTTCAATTGAATATATTTTTGTGCTGGCCATATATGGTCAGGCATTGATCTGTCAGCAACTATGTTATGTGAAAGACCTAAACAGTACATCTGTGATATTAATATTTTTCGAGGCAGGACTTCATTTTATTTGATAGTAGTATGTTAGCGATATGACACTGGTAGTTAACCTAGGGCTGGGTTTACACTTAAACATACTTTACATCCGCCACTCCTCATCTTACATCACCCAAAGGCACAATAATGGTCTGACCAGAATTACAATAGAAGCAGATCTAAACTAATATCTGTTTCAATAAAAGCGCTGAAGTGCTATAAATCAAAAAGGTGCCCCTTGGATGGCATCTGATAGATGCAACTGACCCTCAGAGAGTAGATACTGATAACAGGGCAGTAACAACAAGTAACATATATTTCAAACAGTATGTTTTTCATTCTACAGTTTCTCAGTTTTTCAAATGAAACCCTGTTTTATCTAGAAATACAGAATTCATCACGTCCTTTAGAGGTTGTAAATTAGTTATACATGGTGCCACTTGTGAGGCCTGCATAACAAAGCCTGTCTCACATCTTTGCTTTGGAAAACGCCTTGCGCAACACCTGGATTAGCATTTGTGGGCCTAAGAGTTTACCATTCAATTACCTTTTGTTAAATGTAAATAAAATCACTTCAGTTGCATATTTGTTTTATTTACATGCAGATCATGAGGCGTCTTTCATTGTTTAGTGCTACCTCACTTAAAGCCCAAGGAATAAGTCCAGTTATGGGTTCTTCTTTCTATTAGGAAAGCAATATAATTTTTTGGGGCCTTTATCATTTCTTTTTACTCCTTTCCTGTTAAAGCTTGATGGATAATGTATTTTTTAGCTGATAAATTGAAGGCTTATTGTTATCCATTGTTCCTCATGTTGAGCAGGGAAGGCTAGGTGGGGCAATGGGTAAAACTAAATCCTGCGTTATGTTCTTTAGAATCCAGCAATGGTTTTTATAAGACCCAATGTTAATATATATATATATATATATATACAATGGGACATTACCTGTCACTTGTACAGAGGTCCAAATAAACAACCCATTTAGAATCAGTTTGAAAGCCCCTATATCGTGTAAAAGCTTGCACAAATATTTATGTGTTGCTTAGTTGTCTTTTTACAAAACTTTGTTTCACAATCTGTTTATTTGAGTTGTTAAAAAGACAAAGGTACAGCATTTCTTTTGATTCAGAGTGGTTATACATGTACAGTAATACAAACTGGTTGTACAATAATACATAGCTAGTTGCTTGATTATAAAATATAACAGTGCGCCGGGATGGAAGAATGAAATGTCACTGTTGTCGATGTTGAAGAAGGCATCTGAAAATATAGGTTATAGTAATATATGGTTAAGGTTGTCATAATTGTATAAGAGACAGCTATCTAAAGAGACAAATCATTGCTGCACTGTTCTCTGAAAGTGAACCAAAACACAGGATTTTGATTATCCAGGGCTTTGGTCTTCGTCCCTGCCTGTGTGAAACCCCCAAGTTGTGCAGTAAAACTCAACTTTCCCCAGCCCTACAGCGCATACACGGGCTCTCCTACAATCAGCGCACACGGTTGCAGTCGTCAATATCGGCTAAGATTTGCCTAAGTCCTGAGTCTAGCCAAAGGGAGTGTGGACCCGTGCCAGCAACTCACAAATGCCTGAAGCGGGGCGCACGCCTTATACACCTTATTTACACCAGTACCACTGATGGTACTCAAAATCTACTCAGGTGGTACTCAACAAGGCTACAGACTGACCTGTACCCCAACCTGATCTGCCATCTATACTTTACTTGTGTGATTTGCACCTTAAAAAGCTGCCCCATTTTTGTGTGATTGATTCCATGGTTGTTTTGTGTGTTTTGATTACGGTTTTAGGTGACCGACAATGCTCACATTTAATATAATTATAAAATGGAAAGTGGTACTTGATGAAAAAAGGTTGGGAACCTCTAATCTAGACCCCTCCTTGGTGAATATGTGCAGGTCTTGGTCTGCATTAACCTGACCAACGTATTGTTTGTCTTTGGCCCTGGACAGAGCTGACAGTTTTCTTTATGCCATCTGATCACAGGTAATAAGAATTCTTTTTTTAAGGTCATGCGGTCAGCAGAGCTTCAGGTAAAAGTGACCCCGCCCCACCACCCTACCCTGGCGTTGAGGCAGGACGGGTGCTTACAAAGAAACAAAAACCCATACCTTAGCCAGGTGCCCGCGCTGCCATCTTGGACGGTGCCTGTCATCTTGGACGGAAGACACAGAGCTGCATCCCCTTGGCTCCGTGCATGCTCCCGCCCGCCTATTAGAGTGAATGAGCTGCGGGAGGGTCACTTTTAACAGAAGTTCTTGTAGCCGGCGGAAAGTATTCAGCCATTATCTTTGTGGTTCTTTAATGTAATGGTTCATATCTGTCCTGCAGTTGCACTACATCACCACATTGTCCAACAGATGGCACTGTTGGATAAGAGATGGATTATGACATTGCAGGCCTACCAAACGTTTGGACTGAAACCTAACCACAGAGGAGTACAGCTGAGCTGCCACTGGCTAAGGTGAGTAAAAACTAGAGAAGGTTCTAGAAGCTAGTAGAGGGAATCTATATATGGAGAGTTACCTCAGAATGAGTCAGTGTTCTACAACATGTAGTCCTCTATTGTAGTAACCAGGAGTGAGGAAGGTACCAGCAGGGTCAACTGGTAGCAGTCGCAGAAGTAAGAGAGAGAGCAGAGGAGCCACATTCATGATTCACTGATGGAGGAGGCTTTAGGCCGCAGTATTCTGCTATGGGATCAGGATGAGTGACCACCACCTGTTGGAGTACATTTGGATGTAATGTGCTATGGAAGCTGCTAAGGAAACTGTTGTGGAAAGACTGTATGACCTGCTGTGAAGCCTAAAGTGTACCTGAAGTCCTGTTAATAAAGTAAGTGCCCCTTTCATAAAGTCGGTCTCATTTGGAGTTTTTGGAAGTAAGCCCACATCAGGAGGTCCCCCAAGCCCGTTAACAAAGAACCCACTCCCCATACACACTGAGGAACTAAACCCCTCAGGGATCCGTATGCTACAATTGGTGCGAAATGGCTGGGCTTGAAGTGGTGACACCTGTGGGAGGGATAGCCAGGATCCCAGCTAGTGACTGTGAAAGTTTTGGAAAATGTTCCCCTGGTGAAGAGAAGTTTTGCTATGAAAAACGCATGATGTGTGTGAGACTGTGCTTAAACTGGATTGCAATGGCCTGTGGATCTAGTTATGCTTTATTGTAAGTCTTGAAGTCTGTTTGTCTGTGGAAACAGAGGATCGCTTTAAGGAACTGAATCTTGCTGCATTTATTTGGACTGTGCTTAATTGTCATCGGTGCCAAAGATCAGCTTGGTCACAGAAAGTTGCCTTGAACCGTTTGCTGCAAAAAGTGTTGTGAGACACCTGAGAGAGTTTGTGGAGATGCCGCCGCGCATTTGGAATCGCTAAGTGTCAGTAATTCAAAGTGCGCAGTTCGTTCCTGTGAGGCCGAGCAAGGGTTAACATGCGCAGAACAGCCGCTCGCGAGTCCAGTGAGAGTGGGAGCAGCGGGGATGCTACCCCGGCCCCTAGCAGTGATGCCGAGGAGTCTCCAGCACCTTGGGAGACTATCATCACACATTACCGCCGCAAGCGCCGTGACGAGCTGGAGGAGGCAGCAGTAGAAGCCGCAGAAGCAGGAGAGGAGCAATCAGCTCTGTTGGAGGAACTTGCCCAACTTCTGCAGGGGCAAAAGACTCATCTGGAGTTGTTCGCCTAGTTGACACTGGACGCAGGTTTGTGACTGCCGGACCCCTTGCTGAGGTTGTGGGGGGAGGGGAAGAACTGACCATGCAGCCTGTGTGTCCGAACTGTTCTAAAGTGGCTGTGGGACGCCGAGCCCCCGACGCATGTGCCGTCTGCGGTTGGGAACTGTTCCACACCAGTAGCGCCATGGGGAAAGGAAGGAACCTTTGTTACAACCCCTTGGAGTAACTTGGGAGGAGTGCCCACCCCATCGCCCACCGTTTCACCTATCAGCTGTTAAAGTGGACCAACACCCGATGCTGATCGGCCCGGGAATCTATAAGATTCCCGGGCCGATCAGCATCGGGCTTGCGGGGCACCCCGATTGGGGGTGCCCCGCTGTGTGAACCCCCCTAAATCCCTACCTGCTCCTCGATCCAGCGGCGCCCGCCGCCTCCCGCGCGTCGCTGTAGCAGGACGCGCACCCGCGCCGGCTGTTTGTGAATGGCCGGCGCAGGCGCGCGCCCTGTAAGAGTGACGCGCGGGAGGCGGCGGCGGCGGCGGGCGCACTCTCTTGTCCGTCGCTGCCTCCCGCTTGTCCGTCGGCGGGGATTGGCTGCGGCGGTCACGTGGGAGCGAGGAGAGGTGAGTTTTTGGGGCTTTCTGGGGGGTTTCACCCCGATCGGGGTGCCCCACCGAAGTGGACCAAAACCCAGGATAGTCAAAATCCTGGGTGTTGGTCCACTTTAAGGCGATCGCTGCAGTCATCCCTGAGGTGGTCACCCCTAGTAAAATTACTATGGACATGCTGGCATAAGTCCTGCGTGCAGTGCAGGAGGAAATGAACTTGAAGCCCAGTGTGCCGCTCATAACTGCGAGCCCTGTGAATAGTGTTACGCCCGCTGTTTCAACAGTTTCAGGCCCAGATACAGAGACTGTGTCAGAGGAAGCAGGCGCGGCGAGCTCTAGCAATGGAAGCGCGGCCGGGCTCAGACCGCTACCTACTGTGAACCAGGTGCGCATCAGCGAGAATGCCGTACCGAGCCTCACCACTAGGGGCACAAACAAGCTGAAACCAGCTCCCATCTCGTGAATCCAGTCCGCATAGAGGCAGAGAAAGCTTCTATTTAGTGGTTGACCAAACGGACCAGCCGTCCCCATGTGAGACCCGGGAGACGCAACATCAAAGAACTTCCTGAATTTGCCTGCTGGCAGCGCATTGTGCAAAAACGCTGCGCCCGTGAGCTAAAGTTGGAGTACCCGTACCTGTGTAAGACAGGAATGGGAATTTGTTGAGACTCAGCGAAGTCAGTGGATTGAAGAAGCCATAAAGGAGTACTTGCTGATACCAGAAGAGATGGACATTGAGGAGTTGCCCCCAGCCATGCGCCGTCGGTACCAGTCCTGCTACGAGACATGGCGCTGGGGAAGGCACATCCACATGGATCGTGTTGTGATTTGTGGTCCACGTCACTTGGACATTACTAAGCAGATCGACACTGTAGGTCCGGACGGTCGAGCCATCAAGCTGCCTGATCCAGACTACTACGGTGCTTGAAAGTAAAAGAGGACTCCCAGGAGTATTAACCCCATACTGCCTGGTGGAGCCAATAGTTGAACTGAGAGTCAGTTTATAGTTTACAATTGTGTTGATATTGCACTAAAATGTTTGCCTAACCTGATTTAATTTTCTGTCTGGAAAAATGACGAGAGATTGAACTAGTTGCTTAACCTGATTTAATTTTCTGTCTGGAACAATGACAAGAGATTGCTCTGGTTTAAGTGTGTTGAATAAAAAGAGAGTTTGGTGTTTAACCAGTTTTGACCTTCTAGGAAGTAGAGGAGAAGGAACTGCAGTGTTGAAGGTTAATGTTAATTGTTGAGTGAATGCTCTAAGAAAAAAAATGTTGTTGCTTAACCTGATTCAATTTTCTGTCTGGAACAATGACAAGAGATGGACCTGGTTTAACCCTTTAAATGCCAGCCACGTAAAATTTACGTGGTTGCTTCTCCTCCACTTAAGTGCCAGCCACGTAAAATTCACGTGCCTGGCATTTACCCCTGCTAGCGGGCAAAAAAAAAATACTCACCTGACCCCTCGTTGGATCCGGCTGGGTCTCCTCTTTAATTTGATGCCATCCGATCCCCCGTGGGGGCTCGGATGGCTCCAGGAGAGCCCCCGGAATAGGCCGCCCCCCCCGCTTCGGCAGCAGCAGCTGCTAACTGTAAAAAAACATAAAAATGACATTCACTTACCTCCGTTTGCGCTGGCTCCCGCTGTCCCTCCTCTTCACCTGGGGGGGGGGGCTCCGATCCCCCCAGGACTAACGGATCTTCAGGAGGCTCTCTCCCCTTTCCTCCTTGATGGCGGCCGCCATCTTGCCCCACCTTGGGGGCGGGGCTAATGACGTCATCCCTGCCTCGATCTCCGGCTTCAGCTTTCTCAGCTGTCAGATGCCGGTGCCCGGGGAAGGAGGTGGCAGGAGATCCTCTGATCTCCTGCCTCCCCCTTCTCTGGATGCCCATCACCGGCATCTGTCATCAGAGCGGCGAGGGACAAGAGCTTACAATCGGAGGTAAGTACAGTAAAACATTTTTTTTTTTTTTAATAAAATACTTTCGTGTGGTGTTTTTTTTTCACAGTTAACCCTTTGTGAGCTGGTAAGGGGTCCATGAGACCCCTTATACCAGTTCACAAGGCTCTGGGTCTGGCAAGTCACCTGCGGCTAGTGGGTGACTTGCCATTAACCCCCAGCCCCCCCATTACCTGCCTCCCCAACGGCCAGGGGGGGCAGAAGGGCCCGGGTCACTTAGTAGTTATGTGGGCTAGTAGCCTGCAGGGCCAGGGGCCACCAACTCTGGCCCCTGCGCCCTGTTCTACAAGCCCCCATAGCTGGCCCGGGTCGGTAATGCTGGGTAGGGGGGACCCTACGTCATTTTTTGGGGGGGATTTTTAAGGGTTTTTAACCCTTAAAATTCCAAAAAAAAATGGGGTCCCCCCCCGGGAGGGGGGATCCTGTGTCAATTTTTTTTTAAACTAACCGCTTATGTCCTGTTACACAGCAGGTATAAAATGCTTCCAGCATTTTGTGGTGTGGTGTGTTTGTGTTTTTTTTACATTTAAAGTGGACCAACACCCAGTATTTTGACTATCCTGGGTATTGGTCCTTTCCCCGATCGGGATGCCCCGCTCTGTGAAACCCCCCCGATCGCCCACAATAACTCATCTCACCCCGATCCTATGGTGCATGCGCGGCCGCTCGTCCAATCAGCGCGCTCAGAGCGGCTGAGTTATGGACGTCTAAGCTCAGCCACTCTGAGCGTGCTGGAGACCGCATCCCCCCACTTCCCTCTAACAGGGAGCGTGCCCGCGCCGGCCATTCATAAATAGCCAGCGCGGGCACGCTACACTGCTAGAGGGATAGCAGGGATGCAGCCCACGCATGCGCCGTAGGACCGGATTCAGGTAAGTGGTAGCGGGTGTTCTGGGGGGTTTCACACAGAGGGGCATCCCGATTTTGGATGCCCCGGGGGGAGGGAATAGAACGGTCTGGGAATCTTATAGATTCCCGGGCCGATCAGCCCTGGGTGTTGGTCCACTTTAACCCATTGTGAACTTGTAAGGAGTCCATGAAACCCCTATACCAGTTCACAAGGCTGGGGGGCTGTCAAGCCACCTGCGGCTAGAGGGTGACTTGCCATTAACCCTGGCCCCCCTATTACCTTACAGAAGGGCCCGGGCTGATTTAGGCGGTGCGGGCTTGTACTTGGCAGGGTGGGGGGCCACCAAAGCTGGCCCCTGCGCCCTGTTCTACAAGCCCTGCATAGCTGATCCCCGGGCTGGTTATGCTGGGTAGGGGGGTCATTTTTATGGGAATTTTTAAGGGTTTTTAACCCTTAAAATTAAAAAAAAATGAGGATTACCCCCTTCCCCCTTGGAAGGGGAACCCCATGCCAATTTTTTTCTTGATTTAACCCTTTATAGTGTGGATTGTAGTTGTATTTTATTTTTACATGTTATAAAGTGTTCTTTTCAGTTTGGGGGGGTCTTCTGAACAGTAACGGGGGGCTACCAATACATATGTGGTACCGTTGTAATCGGGGGAAATGGGGCTTTCACATGCAATATGGTTTTCTTTAAAAAAAAAAAAAGGTTTTATTTGAAATAAAGGAGACAATTTTCTAAAAAAATATTTTTTATTTTAATTTTGTTTAATTTACTCAAAAATATTTTAAAAAACAGTAAAAAAATGACAAACAAGACATTTCATGTTAAAGCCTAAACTCTGCCGCAAAAATAAAATATATCATTTTCCTGGAAATACCTGCAAAAATCACAGTTAAGCATAGCGCAAAATGGTTAAAAATGACCAGTCAAGAGAGGGTGACAAAATCTCAAGTAGGCTGGCAGTTAAAAGGGTTAAAAGTACCTATGCATGTTGGGTATCGTTCTGCTCGGGGGACCTTGCGCTTTTAGATTTAGCTTGTTTTTTCTTGTTTGCATATTGATATTTTAGGAAAACTCATTTTTTATTCTGCTTTATTATACATTTTTTAAGGGAACCCTGTGCGACCAAAGAATTCTTTGAGGGATTACTTTCAGAAAGATGGGCCCACTACAACATGCTGGGTACGCTTAGAAAGCTTATCATGTGTACTTTCAAGGAATGTATAGTTTGTGGGGGGTATTCCAAATGTAAAGGGTTGTTTTGGTAGAAAAACCGCAAGGTGCTCACTTTGTCTGCTGAGCTGAAATTTTCAAGCAAAATTACCATTGTGCACATGCTTTACTTTTTGGTGTTTGGCAACTCTTCTTTTGACAGTAGCTATGCATGTTGGGTATTTTTCGGTTCGGGGGATGTTGCTTTTTCAGATTAACTTGTTTTTTCTTTTTTGCATATAGTTTTTTTTAGGAAAATGTGGCTTTGATCCTGCTTTTTTTATCCATTTTTAGGGAAGCTCTGTGTAACCAAAGAATACATTGAGGGAGAACTTCCAGAAAACCGTGGCAACATCAACAAGCCTGGTACACCTAGAAAGCTTGAAGTGTTTATTTCCAGAGAATATATTTTGGTGGGGGGTATTTCAAATGTAAAGGGTTGTTTTTATTAAAAAACTGCAAGCTGCACATAGCGCTTAGCATAGCTGTATTTGATCTAAAAATCTCTTAAAGTGCTGTTTCAGTTTGGGGGAGTCTCCTGGGCAGGAAAGGGTGTCTACCAATACATATGTGGTACCGTTGTAACCGGGAGAAATTGGGATTTCACACGCAATAAGATTTTATTGACAAACGTACATTTTTTATTACAAAAAAAACACTGCAAATTGTAAAAAATAGATTTTTAAATTTTTTTTTTCACATATTTCACCCCAAAAATGTAAGAATACACTTGACAAATAACAACCAACACATTTTATGTTAAAGCCCAGACTCTGCTGAAAAAAACAATATATAATTTTCCTGGGAAATATCTGGAAATCCCTTCAAAAATCTCAGTTGAACATGCATAGTGCAAAATAGTGAAAAATGGTCTGGCAACAAAGCGTAACAAAAACTCCAGGTAGGCTGGCACTTAAAGGGTTAAGTGTGTCCAAGTTGGGTTCACAGAGAGAACCGAAATTGGAAATGGTGAATTGGATTAGGGTAATTGACCAGCCCTATGCAACTTAATTGGGCTAGGGTGGCTCGGGTCTTTCCCTAAAAAGTAGCTTATGTGTACGCTATGGTACCTTAACCAGGACCAATAGACACGCATTGAAGCTCAAGCTAAGAGTGGTGGTTACCCAGCTAGCACTTAAATGGCAGTGGGAACAGACCTTCTCCTAGTTGGTGTGTGGATCACAAGTGTAGAGGCACTGTGTTTTTAACAACCACAACGTGGGTACAACACAGGTGCATAATTAGAGTGTAAAGTGTAATGGTGAATTAATTGTGTGATTATATAACTCTGAAAGAGCCATGGTACACACAATCTCAGTGGAGTGTGCAATTGTCTTCATAGCCATAGCTATGGAACTAGATGTTGCACATGTCCTATGGTGGAAGTTGGTGGTGGGCCCTCGTTTCCATAGAAACTGGGACACGCACGCAACATTCCAAAGGTACCAGGGAGGTATCACAGTATCACGGAATACGCCATAAACTTAACTGGTATGGGAGTCCACAGTGTCTCGCCTGAGGAAGAAGCTAAAGCAGAGAAATGTGATATAGGAGTCTGAGTGATGTATACACCAGATCAAAAGATTCAAAATCAAGGATGAGATCCCAAAAATGTTAATAACATATGATGCAAATAGTAAATAACATGATTATGTTTAAAAGATGGTGGTCTCAAGGTAAACCCCTTGCTGACTATGGGTACTTAGCCCCATACTCACAATTACTATTCTGTATCCTAAAGCAGTGAATACTTTAGTACTTGGTACATATCGCTGGAACTTGGTGAGTACCAGGATGATCAAGAGTTAAGAGGTAAGAGACAGAGATAGGTTCAGGGAAATGGGAATAGTTAAACACCTAAACCCAGGAACTGGTAAGTATCTTTATTTATTAAACTAGTGCACCCCACGTCCATAAGACGATGGAGATAACTAGGTTATAAGAGTTAAATTAATAGCCACCTACAAATAGACAAATGTAGGCCTCACGTTGGTTAAACAAGGGAGGTAGGTTGAGAGTAGTGTAGAGAGGTTGTTGGATGTGTAGGAGGATGGAAGAGAATAAGGCAATATTGGAAGCAGAAAGTACCAAAGAACAATGTAAATCCTGCTACGGTGATGAAGGGTGTTTTTGACAGAGGTACGCTCCCAGAAGTCTGAATATCGACTACAACAAGGGTGAGATAGAAACTTGACATAGGCCAGGGACTTAATGTCGAGGACGACATTTTTCCAAGGGGGGGAGAGATGTAGCCGGCGGAAAGTATTCAGCCATTATCTTTGTGGTTCTTTAATGTAATGGTTCATATCTGTCCTGCAGTTGCACTACATCACCACAAGATGTTGGATAAGAGATGGATTATGACATTGCAGGCCTACCAAATGTTTGGACTGAAACCTAACCACAGAGGAGTACAGCTGAGCTGCCATTGGCTAAGGTGAGTAGAAACTAGAGAAGGTTCTAGAAGCTATTAGAGGGAATCTATATAAGGAGAGTTACCTCAGAATGAATCAGTGTTCTACAAGATGTAGTCCTCTATTGTAGTAACCGGGAGTGAGGAAGGTACCAGCAGGGTCAACTGGTAGCAGTTGCAGGAGTAAGAGAGAGAGCAGAGGAGCCACATTCATACCTCATGAGTGACCACAGGAAAAGGTGAACCATTCCACCCAAGATGCTGATTGAGGAAGCTTAAGGCCGCAGTATTCTGCTAAGGGATCAGGATGAGTGACCACCACCTGTTGGAGTACATTTGGATGTAATATTGTGCTATGGAAGCTGCTAAGGAAACTGTTGTGGAAAGACTGTATGACCTGCTGTGAAGCCTAAAGTGTACCTGAATCCTGCTAATAAAGTAAGTGCCCTTTTCATAAAGTCGATCTCATTTGGAGTTTTTGGAAGTAAGCCCACATCAGGAGGTCCCCCAAGCCTGTTAACAAAGAACCCACTCCCCATACACCCTGAGGAGCTAAACCCCTCAGGGATCCGTATGCTACATTCTGTTTTAAAGTGGACCAAAACCCAGGATTTTGACTATCCTGGGTTTTGGCCCTTTCCCCCGGGGGTGCCCCGCTGTGTGGAACCCCCCAGATTGCCAAAATTATCTCACCTATTCCCTGTCCTATGGAGCATGCACGGCCAGTAGTCCAATCAGCATGCTCGGAGCACATCCCCCGATGATGGGTTTTGGTCCACTGACCACTTTGGTCCAAGACCTGGATGGGTCAGAAACATGTCAACGGTTTGGAACTATGCACTTGCCTGTACATTGGATTGCCTGTATATATACTGAATATTCTAAGCATACAGCACGTCCTGCTCCAGATATAGTAATAACATGTGGGTAATCCTCCGCCTCCGGCGCCGTGCACTGCAGACATGTAGAAAACAAGCTCCTCCCGGCCCTACATATACCGCGGGACCTCCCACAAATCTCCAGATTTCTCTTCAGTGCTGGAACTGCGAAGACATGAAGTATCACGCTCTCGCAGGCGAACGGGGCTTTGCAGCCCGAGGCCATGCGGGACTATTTCCACCCGTCCTCTTGTGAAGAATATGCCTCCCAGCCTGGGCTGCATTGGTTGGGTGAAGGTAGGCAGCACCTAGTGTGCTTACGGAGCTAGACTCCACCGCAATCCCCCACCATAGGGTAGGCGGTCAAGGCTAATGGTGAGCCTTCAGTGGATGCCCCTCCCGCATCATTGCCCCACACCCCGTGTAGCGGTGTACCCAGAGTGCTGGGTCACCTTCTTCCCCAGAGGGGGGGGGGGGGGGTTGTGTGTACGTTGGCCTAGTCTTGTCCTATTACACTGTATGTTTATAGCCTTTATGGTTACCGGGGGTCAGAGCCGCACTTCAAACATTATGTTAACGTTGGCCGCAGCGCCTTTAATGTACTTTGACTTGGCGTGTATGGCGGCTCTGTTTCGCGACGCTATGGCGTTTATTACTGTCTCTTTTTTCTGTCTTGTTATGCGCTTAGAGCTTCGCGCTCTCCGGGGGGGGGGGCGTGGTCTGGTTTGGCGCGTTCCACGTCATCTGCTGCTCTGGCCCGCCCTTCGAGGTTCGCTTGGCGCCATTTTGTCGGTCTTCCCGCGCGCGCGTGGTCACGAACCTCCTCTTCCTTGGTTACTGTAAGTGCCCTCACGGGCGTTTCGGTTATTTTTTCTTCCTGTGCTGCGCATGGCTCTGACACCCTCTCTTCTCCTTATGTCTTTCAGACGCCAAGATTCCAGTGGCTTCTCCCGGCCTGATATATATATCTTAACGGGTTTACATCTAAATTCTCCCACATTCCCAGCGGGTCTTGGGGCATCCAGGGTTGCTTACAGCATAATTCCCTACTGGCATATTACTTAGATTATTCACCATATGGAGGCATCTCAGAATTATGGGTCCGGGGTCCCGCGGGGACAAGACCGGCTGTGTACTGCGTGCGGACAACCCCACGCTGACGCTGACAGAGCACGGGTCTGCGGACCGTGTGCTGAACAAGTGCTGGCCCTGCAATCAGGTTTACCAGTAGCTGCACCTCGCTTCAATACTCCTGTGTCCCCGTGCTTAAATCTCACTCCAGATGAGTCGCACTCGAGCGGGGATGACCAGCAGGTGGTGCCGCGCAGGTTACCCACGGCGGAGCAGGTGATGTCTGGTTTGGCGGAGCGCTTGGGCGCTGGAAGGAACGGTCCCTGACGCCCCCTGGTTTTAGGTTTCCCAATGAAACTGAGGAGTCTGCTGCTAGGCAGGACCTTGATCCTTCTGATGAAGGTGAGCTGTTCTCAGGTTCCAGTTCCTCAGATGAGATGTCTTGGAGCCGTGACAGTTCTGGCCCTGGTTCTTGGGGCCTGTGTGACACTGATGAGTTACTTATCAAGATCTTTGAAGTACTGTCCATCTCTCCTCTGGGAGAGTCTCCCAAGCCCAAGAGGGAGAGTTTCCACACGGCGACGCCGCGCCTGGAATTTCTGGAACAGGATCATTTCCAGACTCTTATATCTAAGGAATGGGAATCTCCTTGTAAACTTACAGGGGTTCCAGGGGTCTGGGACTGGAAGTACCCTTTTCCCCCTAAATTGGTTGATCGATGGTCAGTCCCTCCTGAGGTGGATGCACCTATTATTGGGGTTGCTAACCCTCCCTTCATGGCAGCTTCTAATCATCGTTCCCTTCGGGATGCTGAGGACCGGCGCATTGACAGATTGGCTTCCCACGCCTTTTCGTGTGCAGGGACGGCTCTGCGCCCGGTCTGTGCTGCGGCCGTCACCGCAGTGGCCGCCAGGTCCTTTCTTAGGAAGATACTTGACCAACAGCCGGAGGATCTCCCTTGGGAGATGTCTGATTGTGATGTTTTTGTGAGGTTTATTCTCTCAGCGATGGATGACACTATTAAAATGTGTGCTAGAACCTCGGTTCTTGTGGTGGCTATTCACCGCCTGCTTTGGCTGCGACAGTGGGGGGGCTGACAATGATACTAAAAAGGCTCTTACTGGTCTTCCTTTTAGAGGACGACGCTTATTCGGGGCCCGGTTGGACCTTTTTGGAAGAAAGGATAAGGCACCCTCGCGCAGGAGGCCGTCCCGGCCGCCCAGGGGCAGGGATACCCCTCCCCCTCCCTACGTTAGTGTCAAGTGAGAACCAGAAGTGTGCTTCCAACTTTTTGGAGTGGAGGCCCGCCCCAAGGGGGGCAGGCAACGCCCGGGGACCTCTGGCAGGGCGAAGTCCAAATCTGCCAAAACCACACAAGCATGAAGGGATGCCCTCGCCCTGTTGGGCGAGGGGGCTGCCGCAGCACTTGACTCCTATCGCAGGGCGCCATGCTTCATTCAGGTTGTTACAGGAGATAGTCCCCCTGGATGCAGATTGGAGTTTGCTGGGCTGTCCCTTTCTGAGGTTGTCAGGGTTCTTCTAGTCCCTGTTTTTCCTTCGGGAGTTGAGGTAGGCCGAGTTCGGCGTGCAGGGTCTGGGCTCTCTTACAGGTTGACCCTTGACTTGTGATTGCATCCACATTACCTTTTCCCTCTGGGATGAGGCAGTCTGACCCGGGCTGGCATTCTGGACCTAGCATTTATATTTTCACTGGCAGTTCCTACATGGTATTTACCGGTCGGGCCTTGATGCCTGTGAGGATCTATATTCCTTTTTAGTCCCCTGTGCCTTCAGGACACCTAGGCCATTTCCAGACAGTGTTGCAGGACCAACTCTGCGGATTGGGGTCTTGTCTTGGGTCCCTATCCTGCTCCCAGACGGCTCACCAAGGCGAGTATGGGAGTGTTGTCTTGGACGTGTCCATGTGACGTCCGCGCTAGGTTCTACTTGTTTGTCATTCTTTTCCAATTTTTGCATCAGGCCGTGTTGGCTATTGACTTGCGGCTCCTTGGGAGTCCTTTGGATTGGTGCTCAGGCACATCACTTACTTAGCATCCCCTGGTTCGGTATCTCCCTACGGGGAGGCATTTAGATTGGTTCATGTTAGAACCTTCCTCCTGCTATATGTGGACTTATTATGGAAAGGGCCTTGCCCTCTTTGATGTCACACTACCTTTACCTTGCAGCTGGTGGGCCTGTTGGTGGCGGCTCAGATGCTGTCCCTTATTCTCAGAAGCCTTGGGCCCTGCGACACCTTAGGTTACTTATCCTGGACAGGGTTCCAGCACCCCTGGAACTAGGTCAGTACGCTCCCCCTTGTTACAGGGGTTCCTTTTGAGGTTGTAAATTCAAGGAAGTTGTCTGGGACCTTTCCTTTCCTTCTTGCTTCTCCCTGTAGATGGTCACCATGGGTACCAAGTCTTGCAGGTTGTCTGGGGGGTCTTATTTCTTCTGAAATTCCCCGTGGTCCCTAAGGGGGGCCCCTTAGGGGATCCATCTTCATACTGTTGGTGGGCTCTGGTTTGCTGGACTACTCCTCTTCAGGACTTGTCCTTTTTGGGGACTCTCGGTCAATCTGAGGACAGTGGCTTGTCCTTTTTTATCTGTGAAGGTCTCGGACCAGGTTGACCCTTCAGGAAGGTTCTGGTTCTGATCTAAGTGGGGGTTTACATTCCTTGCACTTCATTGGTATTAGCTGTGATGGCTGTCCTGCTGTGGCAGGAGGTTCTATTCTAGTGTCTCACTACGTCCCTACTGGTGTGGCCCTGTGGGGCCCATTTGCTATTGCAGGGACTCTGTCCTGGGTTATTGTCCCAGAACTCTCTGGCCTTGGCCATGAGGGCCTAGAATTGCTTCTGTCAGGACATTATATTCTATATGTCTTAACTTCTTTCACCCTGCTAGGCGGGGTTCTGCATAAGATTGCTGTAGAAAGGGAGAACCGTTATGCTGGGGGCCCTGGGTGGCCCAGCGGGGTGGGGTTCGCAGATTGCTGCTGAAGACAGTTGTACTGTATGCCCTCTCAAGAGGGCTGTTCTGCCTATCCAGGCTCCTTAGTGCGTCGCCCCTACCTACAGGCCTTTTGGGCGATTGGTCGGTTTGCTTTTCACCCTATCGGAGATGGGTATCTTTGGGTGTCTTTTCTCTATTGGAGGGCTAGGCCTAGCTCCCTCCTTTTCTTCTCCCTTTTTCTGCCGGCTATGTTGGAGTATGTTGTTCTAGTTTGCTTTGCTTGGACTAGCTCTCTCTCCTGCGGGATGTTCCCTATTCCTGGGTCCTAGAGTTATTATAGCACTGTTGAAGTTGGCTCCCCAACTCAGTTCTTTGAAGGGTTTCAGGGCTCGCCCTGTTCGCCTACTGCAGAAGTCTAGTTCAATCTTCTGTGTTGAGCATTCCTCAGGGGTTGCTCAGGTGCGTTCCCCAGGGAATTCTATGCTCCCTTTTGGGGGGGTTACTTATCCGGATGCCCTGCTAAGGGTTCCCTTGGGTCTTATTCAGGTTCTTGTCTGAACTGTTCCTCCCCTCATATCGCTCTTCTTGGGCGGTTGCTTCAGTCAGAGGTGTGCCATAAAGGATGGCTCTGTCAGCGGTCCTAGTCATTGTATATATATATGTTTATATATCTGTACACCGTGAGGTGAGGGTGTTCCGCCTTACGCCGACTTGGGTCCAGGCGGTGTTTTTATTCTCCTTTATTCCAGACCCTCTGGCTTCTGGGCTATTGTCTAGATTACTCTGAGCTAAAGGGATCTGTATCCCTCAACAGGTGTTGGAGATTCCTGTTCTGTCTCTTGTCCCTGGTAGGGATTATGCCCTTTGGGGCTTATAGGTGTCTCCATCCTTATGTACCGGATCTGATTGCTACCACGGGTGTAGGTGCCCTTTGGATTGGTCTTGCTCGGTTGGTTTTATCCCTCTGAGCCTAAAGTAAACGTTTCGGCTCTTGCTGAGTCTTGTTAGCGTTGTTTTTCAGTATTCCTGCTGGTCTCGCTTGAGACCTGGGTTCATATTCCCCGATGGGGTGAGTTCTAAGGTTGCCATGGCTACCCCTTTTTTGCAGTAGCATGGTTAGGCTGTTACTCTGGCCTACTCGTTTAGGGGAAGATTCTTCTTCTCTTTTGGTTTTTGTTCTCTTACTACTTGTGCTTGGCTTGGGCCTTTCAGCACTAGGTTCTGTTGAGCAAGCTGGCTAGTCCGCTGCTTGTGTTCAGTTTCTCCTTTACAAGCTTTCAAAGGTTGTGTTAGAGCATTGCTCTCGTTGCTCTTGGTAGCATGGTTGCGGGTGACAGCGCTTTTACTGTTGGCTGTGCCTTTTTCACGGGGATCCCACCCTACTTATGGACACTGCTATTGGATGTCCCACATGTTATTACTATACCTGGAGCAGGACGTGCTGTATGTTTAGAATAATACAATTCTGTGAAATACTCACCTGTAGAATTGGTATTATACGCATACAGCACGTCCTGCTCCACCCCACCCTGGTTTCACCTTGTTCTGGATCCCCTGTATGGTGATTGTTATCATTGATATTATTGCCATTTTTTGGGTGGTTGGTTTCTCCCGGCTTCTCCTTCTCACTGCTTTTCAATACTGGGGATTTGTGGGAGGTCCCGCGGTATATGTAGGGCCGGGAGGAGCTTGTTTTCTACATGTCTGCAGTGCACGGCGCCGGAGGCGGAGGATTACCCACATGTTATTACTATATCTGCAGCAGGACGTGCTGTATGCGTATAATACCAATTCTACAGGTGAGTATTTCACAGAATTGTATTTTTACATTTGGACCTATTAGAGGTGAATTTTAACTTTTATAGTTGGATTTGCTGGCGACATCCTTCTTTTTTCAAGGACCACTGTCGACAAAAACAAAACATACTCTGGCTTTTGATCTAACACAGCAAATCCAGATTCTCAATACTACCTGTTCAGAATGTTCGGGTCCCTGGCTCCATGCATTTTATGCTGCCATAAATGAAATGGTGTGCTTCATTCACCGATACCTCGACTGGCGGTTGGAGGTCTCATCACAGCTCTTTTACACAGCTCATGTACTGTTTCCAGCAGGGAGTGAATGTGAAGTACAGGTATGTACTAAAAAGAGCTGGACCCATGGGGATGTGCTGTGGAGATCAAAGCTGAGTAACCCCTGTGTTTTGTTTTTGCCCACAGTGGTCCTTTAAAGTGGACCAAAACCCAGGGTCACCCGCTCTCTCATCAGCCAGAGGGATGCCACTGTAGCCCAGTTTTGCACCAGGGGAAATGGTGGGGCCCAGGGGAGTACACCCCTTGTGCCCTGTCTACAATCCGGCATTAAGTTATTGTCAGTTAGTGTTTAGGCTACAGTGTAATGGGTGCATGTGTAAGTGGTTGATGAGGTGGGTGAGGAGTGCCAGCCTCATTTATTACTCCTTCATGGTGAAGGCTCTTGACGATCCCAAAGTTGGTTTCTTATTCATCCAGTTTCTTATTTGGGCTGAAATCTTCTGTCTTCTTATAAAGGAAAATGCCCCTGATGATGCCAGTTATTGTATGGAGAGCTCTGAGCAACATAACATTAAAAGTGGCAAAATCTAGAAATGTCTGGCATAAAAATGGGCATTACAATTGGGGAATATGAATTACAAGATTAAATGACCACAGATCTCACAGCCCAACTCAGAGGATGCACCCCCCTGCACCACACACAGTTGAGATTAGCCTGGCCCAAAGTGGTTCTTGCATTAAAGTGGCATCAAATTAGGCACAATTATTAGTAAGCTGTAATTGGTCAGCAAGTGAATCATGAAAAGTTGTGACCCGTGTGAGCAGCGGTGGCAGGTTACTGGGAGAGAGAGATGTAATGACAGGGTTAGTGTTATTTAGCCATAAAAAATAGTGATGTGGCCCTTTGGTGCTGCACCGTACACTCCAGCTGGATCAGGAGGTGATAGCAATATAATGGACTTTAAAGTGGACCAAAACCCATGATTTTACTATCACTATCAAACATGCCAAATCTGCATGCCCCAGGGACAAGGACCAAAACCCATGATTTAGTAAAATCCCAGGTTTTGTTCCACTTTAAAGTGGACCAACACCCAGGGGTGATCGGCCCGGAAATCTATAAGATTCCCGGGCCGATCACCTCCCACCCCGCGGGACATCCGAGATCGGGATGTCCCGCGGGGTGAAACCCCCCAGAAACCCCAAAAAGACCTTACCTGATCTGCCGCTGCTTCCGCCGCCGCCTCCCGCGCGCCCCTCCAGACGTGCGCGCGCCCGCGCCGGCCCTCTGTGAATGGCCCGCGCGGGCGCCGAGAGTGACGCGCGGGAGGCGGCGGCAGCGGCTTGTACGTTCCTGTCCCCCGCCTGGACGTTGGCAGGGATTGGCTGCGGCGTTCACGTGGGAGCGGGGAGAGGTGAGTTTTTTGGGGTTTCTGGGGGGTTTCACACAGCGGGGCACCCCCGATCGATAGTCAAAATCCTGGGTGTTGGTCCACTTTAATGTGTGCTCCATGCCCTTGTGCCTCTTTAGGTATCTTGCATACAAGCACAGCACCTTTATGTGTATGCAACTTGGTGTCTCACCTCTATATATATCTTAACTGAATTATGGGAGAGAGCATTATCCATTTATTATGGCAGGGGTGGGATAGGGATTATTAACTAAATGCTGGTGCAGGGTGTGGGGGAGGACTAACAGAATGCCACAGTGTGCAATATCTGGTCTATACAGTAAGGAGAAGGACCAGAAGTCATAGCACACACTGCAGCTGCCACACTCCCTCCCCTTGGGCAATGGTGTTTTTGCCATAGTGTTTGTGTTAGATAGGGGGTGACAAGGGACCGAAGGGGGTGGTTCAAATACCCCATTGTAGATCTGTGCTAATAAGATGCGCTGGGAGGAATTAGTCATCAGCATCTTGGGGTGCCACACTTGCTAGCAGGGAAGCTTTTACTATGAGGGAAACCCTCCCATGGGAATCTGTATTGGTGGTACTTGGGCCAGTCGGATAATTGGAAGTGATACTTCTTAAAAAAAAGTATATTGTATCTCATGGCTTTTTCAGATCAATAATTATTACTAGACTGGCAGCCACTATTTCAGATTTATGTATCCACCTGTTGGCAGCCAGCTTTAATGGACTGATAAGTATTGCTACTTTGGGGGGTGGAATCAGGCTGCGAGCATCCTGGTTGGTAAGATGGGAATTGGGCAAAAGACTTGACTTTGAGATTCTGAATGGGCAGTTGGATTGTTGGTCAGTTGGAGGCTGTGGTTGTTTTGGTGTCTCTTTGCAGTAATGGCAACAGAAAGTCATACTAGATGTTGCCGCTCTACACTCATGGTTGGAGGAGGCTTGTGTTGGTCAAAACGGCACAATTACTATGCAAGCATCATATTTTTAATATCTTTATATATCCACCCTACGGCATGTGTTACTTATTCATGCCTCATTTCCATGGCGGTGATAGTAAGTACTTGTTCCACAGAAGCCCACTAATAGGCCCACCCCTAAACCACACAAATACCAAGCCTATCGTCCTGTAACCTGGTCTTCAAGTTTGGCATCTCTGCTGAGGTCACAGCGCCAACTCCCACAGGGCGACTCCCTGCACCACATATAGGTGAGATCACCAAAATGGTTCTGCCCTTAACCCGTTAAAACTGCTAGCCTACCTAGAAATGTTGCCAGGCATTTGTTAACCATTTTGCACTATGTATGTTTAATTTCTGATGGATTTTCCAGGAAAATTATATATTGTTTTTTCAGCCCAAAGTTTGGGCTTTAATGTGAAATATCTATTTAAACCCCAAAATGAAAAGAGCGCTTTATGTGATTTTCAGATGAAATACAACTATTATGCACACTATCAAGGGTTAACCCTTAAAAACATAAATGAAATAAACAGCATGGGGCCCAACTTCACCAGCAAAACCAGGGCTATCAGCCTGCATCACCTACATGGGCACCTGACTGTCCCTCACCCCCCCTTGGCCTTTAAGGATGCAGATGTTAGGTCTAGTGGCTTTTAGCAGCCCACCCACTTGCCGGCAAATGACTTGCCAGCCCCTCTTGCCCTGTGAACTGGTATAGGGGTCTCGGGAGCTCTTAGCAGTGCTCAAGTGTTAAGTGTAAAAATAATACACTTAAGGCGTCTGCCTTTCCTGTGGCGAATGAGAATTTCCTTGATTTGTCTGATTATACCCCACTTGAAGAGGGTATAATCTGACGATTTATCTGTTATCTGACGATCAGCATTTCAGTGGTGCTGACTATGGCTCTGGTCACTGGGATGCATGTGACACCAATAGACTGTTAACTCAGGTTTTTGATGTGCTTTCTATCTCCCTTCCTGCTGCGGCTCCCACGCCACGGGGGGAACTTTTCAGTACTGCTAAACCACGTCTGGAATTTCCAGAACAGGCCCATTTCAATAATCTTGTTCTTAAAGAATGTGAGCGTCCCGGACGGCTCCCCGGAATTCCTAAAGGCTGGGATAAAGGGTACCCTTTTCCCACTGATGTGGTTAAATGTTGGTCTACACCCCCAGAAGTGGATGCACCAGTATTGGGGCTGTCCAACTCATCTGTGGTCCATTCCCCTGATTCCACTACCCTCAAGGATAGTGAGGACCGGCGCATTGAACAGCTCTCCTCCCATGCCTTTGCCTGTGTGGGGTCTGCCTTACGTCCTGTCTGTGTTCTGCTATTACTCCTGTTGCTGTTAGGACTCTCCTCAAGGGTCTGTTGGAAGGTGCCCCTGATGAGACTTCTAGTGCCGAGTTCAGGGCCTTGTCGCAGTTTTAAATTTTCATTGCATATGTCCTTTCTGCCTTGGATGACACCATTAGTATGTGTAGTAGAACCTCTGCCTTGGTGGTTGCTATACGCCGCTCTGTTTGGCTGCATCAGTGGGCAGCTGATAACGCTGCTAAGAAGGCCCACACGGGGCTTCCCTTTAAGGGGCTGCGCCTATTTGGTGATCGCTTGGACCTGTTTGCCAAGGGGGGTAAGTTGCCTCAGCGTAAGAAGCAGCTGCGGCCCTTCCGGAGTTCGGGTGCCTTTGTCCCCTTTTGCCGTGGATCCAGGCCTGGGAGAGGGGTTTCCTTTGCAAGTCCTAGGGGGGGACTTCTGGGGCAGGGGCAGAGGTCGTGCCCGCTCCGGATCTTGCTGGGGGTCCAAGCCCAAATCTGTCGCCAAGCCTCCTCAGCCATGAAGGGGCGCCCTCACCCATCCGGGTGGGGGGACGGCTGCGGCTCTTCGCTCCTGTCTGGGGACAGCAGGTCTCAGACAGGTGGATTCTGGAGGTTGTGTCCTTCGGTTACAAGCTAGAGTTCGCTGCCTGGCCGCCTCCAAGATTCGCTTGCCCGCGAGGCCGCCTCCAAGACACGCTTGCCCTAGGGGCGTGGCCTCGCGGGCAAGCGTGGGCGCGCTCCATGTACGAGGGTATGGCCGGGGGCACTGATGCTCTGGTAGTGCGGACGTGTTCGCCTACTTGCGCGTGCGCGCGCACAGCAAGCCCTGGGGGGAGCCTGTGTCTCTCCCCTCCACAACATCGTCGGCAATGTGACGCGCATGCGCGGCCTTGCGCTGTACGTGACGCGCGCCCCCTGTTTGGACCCCGCCCCCTGCGATGGCGTACTTCATGCGCCAGTTCGCACTCGGAAGCACGGGCTGGACGCACGTGGCCATGGACATTCCACCTCGGGAATGATCACTCAGCCCCCCTTACCACCTTCAGGGCTAGGACCCGTCTGATAACGCGGTCCGGAACGGCACCTGAGCTGGAGGAACGTTGGACACCACATGTTAGCCTACAGGTATTTGTGAATGACCGCTCTGCATTTGAATCTAATATCTCCTTTTTTACTCTGTGGATATTTCATCAGGGGTCTTTCTAATATGCTCCTATCATACTATCTATGCATGTTCTCAATGATTAAGGTTGACGGGTTCCATCACGCTTGCATGCTGCTAACCTCACGGCGTAAGCCCCCTTATGGGGTGGCTTCAAGGGTATTATACCCATCTTCATTTTGACGTATCTATACACACATATGTGGCCCATGGTAGATATTTGTATTCTTTTATTTATTTTTTTCTTTCTACCTGGGTGCAGCATGGATTTTTCCTGTACCTGCTTGTGTGGTGTCCTCCATTTCTCAAGCACCATCCCTTACCTATGGCCAGTCTGGGTAGCATGCACCCCACATTTTTAAGGGCCCACAGCCGGCAAAGTATTTTTCTAAGAGCTGTGATATGTGACCCATCCATGAATACAATAGGGACCATAATTCCTTCTCCTTTTTTCAGCCTACTTTCCCCATCCCCCTTTTTTTAGTGGGGGTTTTGGCATCTTTTAAAATATAATTGGAGCATTGGCTCATCTTAACAACGTCGCTAGTGAGAACACACCACAGCTTCCCTCCCACCTGTGTGCGATTAGACGATGAGCATCCATCCAGTCTGAGTCAGGTAAAATTCTCTGATCTGATGATGTTGTCAGCATATGATACATAATGTTTACAAGATTACTAATATTGATGTCATTTGCCATTCCAGTTGTGATGTGATGTATTAGCACCCATATCAATGGTAAAAGGGTACTGAGGAAGCCATCCCAGGCGAAACTAGTCTACCCAACTTGATATGGACCACAAATATTGTACACTGTCTTTGTACACATGGAGGTGCTAGAAGTTAAGATATTGTAATCAACATGCACATTTGTGCTTTTTAAATGGTGTAGATGTTTACAAATATAAATAAAATGTCTTTTGTATATGTTGTTATGTTTGCATATTTCATGCCTAAGATATGGGCGTGATGTTTTTTTGGTGAGCCCCTGTGATGTTTGTATGTTAGTAGGGGAGGAGGTCCAAAGACTCCCTATCTTAACGGTTGGTTGGCGCCTCCAAGATTCCTCAGGTCTCGGATTCCTCCAGAACCCCTGGCAGCTCAGGGTCTGTTTCTGGCTGCACAAAACCTATTGGACATGGGGGTCATTTGTCAGGATCCTCCTGGGGAGAGAGGTCGGGGTTTTTATTCCAATCTCTTCACAGTACCCAAAAGGTATGGTTCCATCAGACCCATCCTGGACTTAAAGCTCCTCAACAAGTTCATCAAGACCAGACACTTTTCACATGGAGACCCTGCGCTCCGTGATCAGCTCTTTGCGCCCGGGGGACTTCATGACCTCCATAGACATCAAGGATGTTTACAATCATGTACCAGTCTTCCCAGGGCATCAGAGATTCCTCAGGTTCGCATTGGAGGACCAACACTACCAATTTGTAGCACTGCCCTTCGGTCTCACCTCGGCCCCCAGAGTCTTCACCAAGGTGCTAGCAGGAGTTATGGCTCTCCTCAGAGCTCGGGGCATTCGTATTCTTCCTTATCTGGACAACCTCCTCATCACTTCTCATTTTTTCCAGCAGGCAGAAGTGGATACCCAGCAGGTCGTGACTGCTCTGGAAACATTCGGATGGGTGATCAATCACCCCAAATCCTCCCTGTCTCCGTCTCTGGTGACCTCCTTCCTGGGCATGAATCTGGATACTGTTCAGGCCAGGATTTTTCTTCCTCAGCAGAAGGTGGATTCTCTTCAAGCTCTGGTTCATTTCCTTCTGTCTTGTCCTCGCCCTTCCATCTGGCAAGGGATGCAGCTTGTGGGACAAATGGTGTCCTGCTTCGAGGCAGTTCCTTATGCTCAGTTCCACATGAGACCTCTTCAACTCTATCTCCTATTAGTCTGGGACAAGAGACCCCTGTCTCTGGATCAGGCCTTTGTTCTGTCTCCTCTGGCCTGGCGGTCCCTCTTGTGGTGGCTGGACTCGAGGAACCTGTTGGGGGGCAGATCTTTTCTGGCCCCCTGTTGGGAGACGGTCACCACGGATGCCAGTCTGTCGGGTTGGGGGGCTTCTGAAGAACCCTTCAATTCCAGGGGCTGTGGGGCCCTCAGGAGGCCTATGCCCCCATCAATGTCCTGGAACTGAGGGTGGTTCGGTTGGTACTGGCCCAGTTGACTCCTCACCTTCAGGGCCGGCCGGTCCAAGTTCGCTCAGACAACCAGACGGTGGTTGCCTACATCAATCATCAAGGAGGGACTCGGAGCAAGAGTGCCCTCAAGCAGGTGTCCATGATTCTGTCCTGGGTGGAGGACAATGTTCCTTGCATCTCAGCTGTGTACATTCCGGGGTTGGAGAATCTGGAGGCAGACTCTCTGAGCAGGGGGACCTCTCGCCTGGGGGAATGGTCTCTCAGCAGCGAGGTCTTCCTGTCCTTATGTCACCGTTGGGGGGGGTACCGGAGGTGGATCTGTTTGCGTCCTGCCACAATCACAAGCTCCCAGTCTTTGTCTCTCTGTCCCAGGATCCCCTGGCCCTTGCGGTGGATGCTCTGACTCTATCCTGGCAGGGGTTCCGTCTCCTGTATCTTTTTCCTCCTTTTCCCCTGCTGGGCAGGGTTCTGCGCAAGCTGGCTCAGGAAAGGGTACCAGAAATCCTGGTGGCCCCCCGGTGGCCAAGACAGGTGTGGTTCGCGGATATCGTTCAGCTGGCAGTGGATCAGTACGCTCTGCTCCTGGTCATGGACCTGCTCCCTCAAGGGCGGCTATGCCATCCCAATTTACAAATGCTGGCTTTGACGGCCTGGCTGCTGAAACCACCATCTTAAGGGATGAGGGGCTTTCTGAGTTTGTGGTTAACACTCTAATCAGGGCTAGGAAGAAATCCTCTTCTACCATCTACTATAGGATCTGGCGGGCCTACATTGACTGGTGTGAGTCTAGGGTCCTTCCGGGACTGTCGGGTGTTTTCCATTCCTAGGATTCTGGAGTTCCTTCAGCATGGTTTGGATCTGGGACTTCAGCTCAGCACGCTCAAGGGTCACGGTTCTGCCTTGGCTGTTTTCTTCCAGAGATCTTTCGCTCAACATCCTCTGGTCAAGACTTTGTTCCAGGGGGTTGCTCATGTGCGTCCCCCTTGCAAACCTCTGTTGCCAGTTTGGGACTTGAATTTGGTTTTGTATGCCCTTCAGGGCCCTCCATTTGAGCCTGTGCATGAGGCTGCTCTGTCTCGGGGTTGGCAGCCCTTTCTATTCAGGCCCCCTACTTTGAGAGACACCAGGACAAGGTGGTTTTCAGATTTAAACCTGATTTCTTGCCTAAGGTGGTCTCTGCCTTCCATCTCAATCAGGACATTAGGCTCAATTCAGAGACACATTCGTCTGCACATCCGTAGCTGTCTATGAAAGTTTTAGTGGGTGTTTTTTTTTTTTTTTTTGCTTTTTTCATTCATTTTTCATTTGTACGAACGTTTGGGAAAATGTGTAAATGCGCATTCGATGAACGGAAGCAAATCGGATCATTTCCGTTAGTTCGGATCATTTTCCAAACAAAATCTGATATTTTTTGTTCGTTCAGATAACTTACGTTGTTGGGATGGGCTTGCGTCTGATTCAGAGAGCTGATTTCCGATGGATCACCACCCTATAAATCCGTTTCATTTCCGATCCACTTACGGGACCTTTGAGGGCTCGGATTGCTATTGTTGAACATGTTTTGCGGCTATGTGGAGGAGTCTGCGAGGCCATAAATTGTATAGCAATGCATACCTGAATCAATACATTTCATGTATGCCTTATAGAAGCATTTTAATGCTGACCTTAATTAGTCCTTAGCATGTAAACCTTTATTTTCCCACACATCCATATAATTGCTATATTTTTTTAGACTTATGTCCTTTGTGAATTATATTTGGATTGTTGAACTTAAATCTTAATTTGTTGTATGAGTTATTGTTTTAGTTGGTTACCTTTGCTTTGTGTAATTATTTTATATTTGGTTGCAGGAACCGCAAGATGTGCCACTCGCACAACATACAAGCAGTGTTTGGTACAGCTATGCGATTCCTCAGTGTTCTTGCAGGGCATCTAGGGTCGTCCCATGATGCTTATATATTGCAGAGCTCCAGCTTATTTCGTCAGTTTGAGTCAGGAGAATTGTCTGGTGGATGGCTCCTGGGTAAGTTTGCTCACATTCCATCAATCCATTTTCACTTTATGGCAATGAATATAGTTGATGACTCATGTCTTAACCTATGGCTGTTTTTAGCCCTTGATGACATGTTAAACAATATTGTAGCTTAGAATGTGTATTTTATGTTAGTATTTTTAAATACTTTGGGGGGATTCTGGATATCAACTCCTGCCCTTGCTCCTGATGCCTGTTCTTTGCCTGCAGAATGCGGGCCAGGGGTTCTCTAATCGGGCACTATGCAAAACCCGGGCCGTGGTGGCGAGGGCCCTCTGGCTTTTGAAGTCCAGATTTAGGTGTTTGGACCATACAGGGGGGGGGGGGGGCACTGCAGTATGACCCCAACAAGGTTATATCAATATTTTTTTAACAGGGACCACACGTGCCAGAGTGGCACAACTGAGTGTCAGGGTCCTTCAGTTGGTGGGCGAGATGCAGGAGCTGCGCAACTCGTTGGGGACCACAGATGAAGAATACATGTTCTGTGGCCTGCCATTGCTATGTATTTTGTTTTTTATAGTTGTAAAATTTTCAAAATATTTTAAAATTTTATATTTTATGATGGAATAAAAAAAAAGGTACAGTGTCATTTCATTTACAAAATACATTAACACAAAATTAATGGGCCCAGAAATATTTAAAGATGAATATTCACATGACCGAGAAGTGATTTGGGTGAGCTTTAAGGGTCCAAAAAGGAAGATGGAGGATAGTGCTAAGTGGTGTGGGTGAGCTTTAAGGGTTCAAAAGGGAAGATGGAGGATAGTGCTAAGTGGTTGGGGTGAGCTTTAAGGGTCCAAAAGGGAAGATTTGGGGTAGTGCTAAGTGGTTGGGGTGAGCTTTAAGGGTTCAAAAGGGAAGATGGAGGATAGGGCTAAGTGATTTAGCTAAACATTGTAGTAGAAGTGAGGGTGGTAAATATGTAGGCGAGCACTTTAAAGAGTTAAGTTTGTAGTGCGCAGGCGCAAGATGGTAAGGATTTCCATCTGGACGAATATTTGTTGAAAAAGGGAAACAGAATCTAACGGTAAACGTAAAGGATTCGTGGGAGGATACGATGGGAAAAGGGCAAAAACGAAAGCCTATGTTTTCTATGTGAAAATGAAACGGGAAAGTCACGCTGGAAAATGACATACTCGTATACATAATCTGCCGTACGAACGGACGGAAACTTTACAGAAGGATTGCAATGCATGCATTGAATGAATGCATGAATCGCTTGTACACTCATATGAGAGCAGAAACATTTCCAAAAAAAAAAAAACAGATCGGCACGATAACTGAAGTTTTTTTTTGTCTCCCTGAATCGAGCCTATAGTGCTTCCTTCCTTATGCCCTAATCCTGGTAATTCCAAAGAGAGGGCCTTACATTCCCTGGATGTGGTCAGGAATCTGAAGTACTACTTGGTGGCTACTGCACCTTTTAGAAAGACTGATGCCTTGTTTATGGTTCCATCGGGTCCCAAGAAGGGCCTGGCTCCTGCTAAGTCTACTATCAGCAAATGGATTCATCAGGCCATTTTTAGGGCCTATTCTGCTAGGGGAAAGGATCCTCCTTTCCGTGTTACTGCTCATGCTACACGTGCTGTTGGGGCCTCCTGGGCCTTTCAGCACCAGGCAGGGGCGGACTGGGGTTAATAAACGGCCCGGGACTTTTTTGGTCACACCGGCCCTTCTGCAGTGTGTCTGGCCCCATATAATACACCCCCCCGGTTAATAAGTGGTGTGCAGAATCCCCCCAATCACCCCTTAAAGAGCAACCCGGCAGAAAATCCCCCCAAATCACCACATAAACAGTGCAGTAGAGAATCCCCCCAAATAACCCTATTATTATGCTCCCCCCATTTTGATCCTATACAAGTTTACAAATATTTTTTTTCTGTCTTCAATGAAAAAAAAAATTTGCCCAAAAGTGGACCAAATCCTGGGATTTTCACTATTGGGATAGTGGTCCACCTCCCCGGGGCATCCCAACCCAGGGTGCTGTGTGAAACCCATCATGGCCAACTAGCCTTCCCCCAGGGCATAGAAAGCATTAGGAAGGTGGGGCTGACGGGGATGTTTTGCTGGCACAAGAAAACCTCTCTCTCATCTGCTGCTGTCCTCCTCTCCAGTCCTGCTCATGTGGCCTATGCCAAGAAAAGCTGCCTTTAAAGTAGAGGCGAGTGGATGGCGGCACCTGGGACTGGGAGCGAGTGCATGTGCAACCCTGTGTACAGCAGCAGCGGCTAAGGTTGCCACCTTTCCCAGCATAAAATAACGACCAATTTGGGCATGGTTATGTAGGGAAGCGCCACTAGGAATTTTGGTGCCCTGTACAGCCACAATGTCTGAACCCCTTAGAAAAATAAAAGAATACTGGTAGAAGGAGAGAAAACAGAGGGAGAGTGTAAGGAGAGAGAAAAAGGGCGAAGTAAATAGAGAGAGGGGAGAGAGAGAGGCAGAGGATGAGGGACAGAGAAAAAGAGAGTGAGAGAGAAGACAATGAAAGAATGCTGAAAGTAAGGAGGAATGCAACGAAGGAAAGGGGGAAGTGAAAAGCAAAAAATTAGATGAAAACAGAAAGTGAGAAAGAGAGGTAAGAACAAAAGAAAGAAGTGCATGAAACAAAGAGCAGAGTAATTAAGAAAGAGAGAAAGAAAAAAGAAAGAAAGAGATATAAACAAAAGAGGTATAAAGAAAAAAGTAAGAAAGAGGAGAAGGGGGGGGGGGGCTGGAATAAGAAGGAAGGTGTAAAAAGGAAGGTAAAGAAAGTGTAATAGGGTGGAAGGAAGAAATAAAGGAGTTAAAGGAAAGAGAGCTAATAAGAAAGAAATTTAAAAAAATGGAAAAGTGAGAAGAAAAGAAGAAGGTGAGAGAGGAAGTAAAGACAAAGACAGACTCTGGTCACCAAATGGGACTGCAGGCAGGTACACAGAAGCTCAGCATGTCTGATCTCTAACCTGTATAGAGGGGATAGGCCAGGCTCCCTCTTCGGCAATGGGCCTGGGTTGTCACGGCTGAGGATGATATGGAGCAGAGCCTGGAGAATGAGGCACATAGAGGAGGGAGGTCACGGGCTGCAGGCACCGCATCGCTTTAAAGTGGACCAACACCCCGATCGGGGGTGCCCCGCTGTGTGAAACCCCCCACAAACCCCGAAAAACTCACCTCTCCTCGCTCCCACGTGACCGCCGCTGCCAATCGCCGCCGACGGACAAGCGGGAGGCAGCGACGGACAAGAGAGCGGGGTGCCCCGCAGTCAGGGGTCTGATCGGTCCTGGAATCTTATAGATTCCCGGGCCGATCTTGGGAGGGTGTTGGTCCACTTTAACTGGCCAGGTCGTGACCCCGTTCCTCGGCTCTTGGCAGAGAGAAGTAGAAGGGGGGGGGGGCACGGCTTACCTCACAGCAGGTGCAGAGGAGCCGATGCAGCAAACAAATAAATACACAGACCGCTTCCCCAGCGCTCTGCAATAACAGGCTGGCAAGGACTCAGGCCCGGGCTTCATTACAGCGCACTTTCCGAGTTGCTGCCATCAGCCCTGCACTTCCACCCTGGCCGCCTGCTCTCTTCTGCCCCCCTGCCACCCTGGCCACCTGCTGGCCTTGAACTATAATGCCGGCTTTCCAGCAAAGCTTCTTGTGGCGGGCCGGGTGAATAGGAGCCGCAGCGGCTCCTATTCACCAAGCCCCCTGAAAGAAGCATTGCTGGAGCCAATAAACTACCGGATCGGCAGACGGCCATTGCAGAAGAGGTGACAGCCTACCGGGCATTTGCCCGGTATGCCCTATGGCCAGTCCGCCCCTGGCACCAGGCTTCTGTTGAACAAGTTTGTAAGGCTGCTACTTGGTCTTCTGTTCATACCTTTTCCAAGTTTTGCAAGGTTGATGTTCGGGCCTCAGTGGATGCTGTTTTTGGCCGCAAAGGTTCTGCAGGTGGCAGCAGTGTTCCCCCTAAGCTGCGTGCGGCCACGCACTCGCGGCGGCTCCTCCGCGCAGCCCCGCACGCCGTCCGCGCATTTCTGTTGTGCCGCCAAAGAAAAAAAAAATTCTCTGTCAAGTCCTCAGCGGCCGGCACCGCCGCTCACAGCTGCTGTCGCTGTGAGTTGTTGCGGCTTTAAACCCCGCCCCTCCACTGATGTGACGTTATGCCTAAGTTTCTCCCTATTGGTCAGCAAGGCCTTCTCTCACACTGTTCCGTCCCTCACACGAAAATGACGGGCTCGCTCACCACGTCATCCGGCATATTTAATGGAGTGAGCGTGACTGCCATTTTTGTGTGAGGGAAGGAGCAGCACGTGAGAGGAGTAACGATTCGTCTTGTGTGCGGGAAGGAGCAGCGGTCTGAGGAGCAGGTAAGTTTTAGGTATTAAACAAGGTAAAATGGGAGCGAGACAGGAAGGAATAGAAAAGAGGGACAAAGAAAAATAAGTAATGTGGAAAAGAGAGAGAGAAGGGGGATGAGGAAAAGACAGAAGAGCAGGGAATCTTCAGTCAGTGGGTGTCCTGATTGGTAAAGAAAATCTCTGTTATGCTATTCACAATTAAAAATGAAAAATTCTTAACCTATTCATTGGGGCCATGATGACCAGTTTCCAAATCACTTAAAGTGGACCAACACCCAGGATTTTGACTATCCTGGGTTTTGGACCACTTCATTCACAAACGGCCGGCGCGGGTGCGAGCCCTGCTAGAGGGCATACCTCCCAATGAAAGAGGAACATGTGGTGGTTGCAATTAAGCCAGCCCCTCCAGCCATGCCCATAAAGGGAAACAAAACAACCCCTAAAAATTACATTCTCCAGGGTGTTGAATGCCCAGCACCCTTTCAGGCCCGGCTGACTTTGTTGTCCCTGGGGGAATGAGGGGCAGTACAGGGGGCACCAAGGGAATGAGTGGCAATACAGGGTGCATAAGGGAATGAGGGTCAGTAAAGGATTACAGTAGCACTGATGGGCAGTGCAGGGGGCAGTACATGGGCACAGAGGGAATAATGGGCAGTACAGGGGGGACAAAAGGACTGAGGGGCAGTACAGGGGGGACAAAAGGACTGAGGGGCAGTACAGGGGGCACAGAATGACTGAGTGGCAGTACAGGGGGCAAGAAAGAATGAGGAGCAGTACAGAGGGCACTGAAAGGCTGAGGGAAAGTACAGGGAGCACCAAGGGAATGGGAGGCAGTGCAAGCGAAACAGAAGAAATAAGTGGCAGTACAGGGGGCACCGAGGGAATGAGGGGCAGTACAGGGGGCACAGAATGACTGAGTGGCAGTACAGGGGGCAAGAAAGAATGAGAAGCAGTACAGAGGGCACTGAAAGGCTGAGGGAAAGTACAAGGGAATGAGAGGCAGTGCAAGTGGAACAGAAGAAATAAGGGGCAGTACAGGGGGCATGAGGGAATGAGGGGCAGTACAAGGGAAAGGTTGGGGGAAGTACGAAGGCATCAGGCAGCAGGTTGGCATCCGGGCACCCTCAGCTCACATACTGACCTGCCTGCCATTCCCATCCCGGCCAGCAAGGGGAAAATTCCAAGGGGGAAATGGACAGGACATGACTATCCAATCCGTGACTGTCCCTCCCCCAAATCAGAACAGTTGTGACTGAGGTATGCTATAACTACAACGTAACCTTGGTCCACTAAAGGCATCGTTGCCGTATGGGCCTGTAGCAATATCTCTGGGTTTATAGGGCCCACACAGTAGATACAATGAACCCTTCCATGTATTAGAACCTCTTCTGGACCAACAAGGAGAAGCTGAACATTTATGGCTGCCCACTCAGGGCACACAGGTACCTATGTGTGATCATTAGGGTTAAAGATATGGCATGGAGGCACATATGGACCCTTGCTTGGGGAGAGGGGTAAGAGAAAGCGCCAAATGGGGGAATGTTCACATATATAACAAGGACACCTATATAAGTGCTAATTGTGGGATGGGATTGTCCAAAACCCAGAATCTTTGCTATCCAAGGTTTTGGTTATTGTCCCTAGGGAATCCCAATTTGGGATAGCCCAATGTGCAAACCCACCAAATCACCCTAAAAATGTACCTTTCCACTGCTCCCATGGTGCATGTGTGGATCTTCATCTAATCAGGAGCACTATATGCCATGCACATTAACCCTTTTGCTGCTAGTCTACATAGAGATGTTGTTTTTGTAAGGATTTCCTTATGAACACCGCACTCTTCTGCACCCCCCTGCCCTTTGGGGATGCAGGTAATGGGGTGAGGGTTAATAGAAAGTCACCCCCTTGCTTGCAGGTGACTTGCCAGCCCCCTCTTGCCCTGTGAACTGGTATAGGGGTCTCAAGGACCACTTACCATTTCATAAAGAGTTAAAAGTAAAAAAGTAAAAAAATCTACTTTCCTTGATTCCATTGCCGATTGCTGTGTTCCCTGTCCCTGCCCCACACCTGACCTACCGATCGCTTCTGACTCTCACTCCCGCTACCGGCAGCAGCCTTTTATGCCAGCAAAGTGACATATCATCATCTCACTTGCCATGTAAAATGCCCCTCCCTGCAGCATTAGATAAAGTGTAAAAATGGAATTCCTGTCCCCAGATAGTTGTCCCTAAAGCATGTTTGCTTCACATTGGTGACCTCATGTAACTTGCATTAGTGACACTAATTTGAGGTATGAGGTTAACTCCATACTTTCCATGTCACCTACTGCAGGAGTCACAGTGCCAGGGAGAGACCTTGCGACGACGTACATCGCCACCAGTGCCAGAGAGCTCCACCAGTGACCTTCAATCAAAGGTAATGTTTCACATTGGTGACCTCATGTAACTTGCATTAGTAACACTAATTTGAGGTACATAAGTATATTAACGTCATGTCACCTACTGCAGGAGTCACCAGTGCCAGTGACCTCCATTAGTGCCCTCCACTCAAAGGTAAGAAGTACACCTTTAACTTCTACTGTAATTTGTACTTATGTTATATTGTACATCTGCACTATATCTGGACACTTAAACGCCCACCTTACATATCTACTCTGGGCTTACATTTGATGACTTGTGCACTCATCTATAGTCGCCTCATTTACATGTTTGGCAGAAATGGCAGCCAGGAATGTAACTGACAGCAAACATTCAGGTTCGATGTGCAAGCCTGCTTGTCAATCTTGCTGGCAGTGACATAACTGCAAGCCATTTAATGAGGAAGATGGATGGCTTGACTATAGTGTTGCTTTAATAACAGAGCTGTGTAGAATGGAGCCTTCCCCTTATTTTGCTACAAACCTCACTATAGTTTGGGACCCAAAATGTTCACCTGATCGTATATTATTACTACTATACGATCAGGTGAGCATTTTTTCCTGTAGCTTGCTTTGAGAAAATTGTCCTAATCTAACAGGATCCTGCCTTTAAGTATATATCTCAATCACAGATCTGTGATATGTACGAAAGCTGTAACCAATTTCCTAGTTCTCTCTCTCTTTTTTTTTTTTTTTTCTTTTTAGATACTGAGAATTGGTCTTTCATATCTAAACATCATGTCAAAACATTCTTTAGATGATACGCCACAGTGTAGTGAAACCTTTGCCAAAAAGTCCTGCAGCCATTTTAAAAAAGATTGGCTATCTGAAATAGTTGAAACAGAAATGCCAAACTCTGCTACAAAGCAGAAGGTGAAATTAGATGAAGTATTCACATTTAATGAATGTGAACATATCGTTATTTGTAAAATCTGCTTGAAAGCTGGAGCAAGCGGTGATGTTACTACTGGTAAACGGTGGGACGATGGCTGGAAACTTGACTACTTAAAGTGGACCAACACCCAGGATTTTGACTATCCTGGGTCTTGGTCCACTTCGGTGGGGCACCCCCGATCGGGTTGCCCCGCTGTGTGAAACCCCCCCGAACCCCCCGAACTCACCTCTGTCCGCGGCGACGGACAAGCCGCGGACAAGCGGCTCCTCCGCCGCCGCCTCCCGCGCGTCCCTGTTGACGCGCGCGTGCCCGCGCCGGCCATTCACAGACGGCCGGCGCGGGCGCGCGCACGACTAGAGGGGCGCGAGGGAGGCGGCGGCGGCCGGCCGCCGCCGAAACTAAGGTAAGGAGTTTGGGGGGTTTGGGGGGGTTTCACCCCGCGGGACATCCCGATCTCGGATGTCCCGCGGGGAGGGAGGTGATCGGCCCGGGAATCTTATAGATTCCCGGGCCGATCACCCGTGGGTGTTGGTCCACTTTAAAGAGACATGTAAAACAAAAAATCACTTAGAGGCAGTTGCAAAACTTAGAAGACAGAATTCTGGAGGTTTGCTGCAGATGATGTCACAAACTGCAGAAGAAAGAAAGAAGAAAACCGAAATTGCACTTCGCAAAGCTGTTAAACCTGAACAAATAAAAATTTTAATCGACAATGTTTTATTGGCAATAAATATGAACGCTTCAATGCTTTCAGTCCAAGAAATACATGACCACATGGCAAAATATATATCGCTCCCCCAGTCCTGGCGAAGTAAAAACTACGCATTTGAATTTGTCGAATGTATAGATGAAACCATTCAAGATGAAATGATGGCTGAGTTACGTAGTGCCAATTTTCATACGCTCGTAGTTGATGAGAGCACTGATATTACAGTAAATAAAATGCTTATTTTGTATGCCAAATTCCGACCTGGTAACAGTGATGCTTACAAGACCATATTTGCTGGTATCACAAATTTAACAACTTGTGACAGCAATGCTGTGGCAGCTGCTATAAGGCAGTTTTATTCAGACAATGATTTGGATATGCAAAAGATGGTGATGTTCATTTCTGACGGAGCTTCAGTAATGCTCGGAAAGAAAAATGGTGTTGCTGCTCAACTCCGCAACGATATGCCTCATTTGCTAGAGCAACATTGTGTAGCTCATAGAGAAGACTTAGGAACTGAGGATGCCTGCAAGAAGGCTTCCCTCATGGGAGATATTGAAATGTTCCTCAGAACAGTTTATACCATGTTTAGTCAGTCCTCTGTCAAGAAAGCACAGTTTAAAGTGGACCAACACCCAGGATTTTGACTATCCTGGGTCTTGGTCCACTTCGGTGGGGCACCCCCGATCGGGGTGCCCCGCTGTGTGAAACCCCCCGAACCCCCCGAAAAACTCACCTCTTCCCGCTCCCAGCGCCGACAGACAAGCCATTTGACAAGAGCGGACAAGCGGCTCCTCCGCCGCCGCCTTCCGCGCGTCACTCTTGACACGCGTGCGCCCGCGCTGGCCATCCACAGACGGCCGGCGCGCACGTCTAGAGGGGCGCGAGGGAGGCGGCGGCGAAGACAAGGTAAGGGGATTTGGGGTGTTTGGGGGGGTTTCACCCCGCGGGACATCCCGATCTCGGATGTCCCGCGGGGGGGGGGGAGGTGATCGGCCCGGGAATCTTATAGATTCCCGGGCCGATCACGGGAGGGTGACGGTCCACTTTAAAGAGCTAGCAGAGGTTTTGGAATGTGAGGCAGTAGCTTTTAAACCATTAAATGAAGATGGCTATCTCGCCACTTTGCTCTTAGGGCAGTAATGAGAAACCTTGAAGTCTTACTTGCCCATTGCGAAAAACAAGTTGCCGAACATAATGACCCAGTTAATAAATATTGTATGAAGAAACTGTTGGACCCTCAGTTTTGTGCTGCTTTGCATGTTTTTGATGAAGTTGTCAGCCAGCTGGCTGAACTGAATCGAATTTTACAAAGAAGTAACCTGACAACTCTTGATGCATATCAGTATGTAAGAGCCAAAATATGTAGGTTACGCTCGCAGTACTTGGGTGAGGCACAGACAATGATTTGGATATGCAAAAGATGGTGATGTTCACTTCTGATGGAGCTTCAGTAATGCTCGGAAAGAAAAATGGTGTTGCTGCTCAACTCCGCAACGATATACCTCATTTGCTAGAGCAACATTGTGTAGCTCATAGAGAAGACTTAGGAATTGAGGATGCCTGCAAGAAGGTTTCCCTCATGGGAGATATTGAAATGTTCCTCAGAACAGTTTATACCATGTTTAGTCGGTCCTCTGTCAAGAAAGCACAGTTTAAAGAGCTAGCAGAGGTTTTGGAATGTGAGGCAGTTGCTTTTAAACCATTAAATGAAGTAAGATTGCCCATTGCGAAAAAAAAGTTGCTGAACATAATGACCCAGTTAATAAATATTGTATGAAGAAACTGTTGGACCCTCAGTTTTGTGCTGCTTTGCATGTTTTTGATGAAGTTGTCAGCCAGCTGGCTGAACTGAATCAAATTTTACCAAGAAGTAACCTGACAACTCTTGATGCATATCAGTATGTAAGAGCCAAAATATGTAGGTTACGCTCGCAGTACTTAGGTGAGGCAGTACATTTTTGATCTGTCCAACTTCAAGGCCACATTACCTTTTGATAAAGGTTGTTTCAAAATATTCTGGTGGCGTCCTGCCATATGAAAGCAACTACTTGGAGATAGTGAAAAAAGTTACAGAGCAATATCAGGACTTAAAATTTGTCATTGCAGAGAAGATAAAATCTGGTTTTGTGAGGTCCTTTCAGGATCTTGTACAATTTGTTCTGCACGAGGAACAGTTTAAAGATATTGCAGCTCTTGTAGATATCTGTGCAACCTTTCTTGCCTCTAGTTCTGACTGTGAGTGTGGCTTCAGCCTAATGAATGCCATTAAAACAAAAGGTCGAAATCGCTTGGAAGTCTCGCACTTGGAGATGCTCATGAGGATTAAATTCTACCTGAATTCTGGTTCAAGGATTGATCGTGACAGAGTATATTCAAAATGGGCAACTGCAAAGGATCGACGTAACAAAGAATAAGATTGTTACCTTACGTTGTTTGGTAAGTAGAGTGGGCTTAGACTAGACTTTTTGGTTGCTACTTTTATATTTTTGTTCTAAAGATGCACCTTTTTCTCCTTTAGGTTTTTTAACTTCCATCCCCCCGCAAGAGGGAACATGTTTTTTTTTAAGTTTAACAAGTTCAGTTGAATGGTTGAATACATTGATCAGTTTGCAATGAATAATGAGAAAATGTTTGATGTCTAATCGTCTGTTAAATCAATTTAAAGATTATTTCCTCACCTTTTTTGGTAAGTAGGGTAGAGGGAACTAGGGGATTCTTTTATGGTTTTGGTTTTTGTTTTGCAGATTTACCTTCTTCTTCCACTAAGCTTTTCCTTTTTACGTCTCCTTTCCAGCATTAAAGGAACTATAAGATATTTCAAGATTACATACAATTTAATGTTAAATAACCTTTGCTAGTCACTTAGTGTTGCCTATATTGTGCGGACCTGTTTGTAATCAAGAATAAGAAAATGCTTGATGTATAGTCATCTGTTAGGAACAAGATAATAATCACCTCACATTACCTGGTAAGTACAGTATAGATAGGCTAGACTTTGTTGTTTTGGATCAACTTCAGTTCTATAGATTTGATTTAGATTTTTTTCTCCCCCCTAGATTGTTTACTTCTGTCTCCTGGCAAAAAGATCTTTCGAGGCTATCTAAAACCAAGATCAGTAATATTCCTACTGGACCCTACTATATATAATTAGTTTGCAATGAAGAATAAAAGAATACTTCATCTTCTGTTGGAAAGAAGAGATCTTCCTCTTTTGTCTGTATTGTCTGGTAAGTAGAGGCAAGACCTTGATTAGTATATTTTTTTGTAGACCTATTACAGATGTATCTGTTTTTCTTAAAGTGGACCAACACCCAGGGGGGATCGGCCCGGAAATCTATAAGATTCCCGGACCGATCAGATCCCTCCCCGCGGGGCATGCGAAATCGGGATGTCCCGCGGGGAGGAACCCCCCAGGAGGCCCACAATCCTCACCTTACCGGCGATCCAACGGAGCATGCACGAGTCGCGGCCACGTCTCTCGCTTCCCTCTAGCAGGGCGCGCTCCCGCGCCGGCCGTTTTGTGAATGGCCGGCGCAGGCGCGCTCCCTGTTAGAGGGAAGCGAGAGACGCAGCCAATGACAGCGCTCTGGTATGCGCGTCCAAGCGGCTTTGGACGGGCATACCAGAGCTGCTCTGAGCGCTGTCATTGGCCGGACGAGGTCACGTGGGAGCGGGGAGAGGTGAGTTTTTGTGGTGATCGGGGGGGTGCCCCGCTGTCTGAAACCCCCCCGATCGCCACAAAAACTCACCTCTCCCCGCTCCCACGTGACCACCTAAGTGGACCAACACCCAGGATAGTCAAAATCCTGGGTGTTGGTCCACTTTAACTCTAGATGTTGTACCTTTTCTCTACCAGCATTAAGCGAACAAGAAGGTTTTTAAAGCTTACAAACAGGCTCAGTTATGTTTCAGACCCTCTACTGTATATTGGAATTTTGGTGTTTCCTATATGAAGTACAATTCTTGTAAGTAAAATAAATATCAGATTATATCTTTCTGTTGAATGCGCTTTGCTTTTTTAGTAGTAGTTTGTTCCAGTGTATTTATCTCAGTTTTTTTCTATTGCCCACCTTTTATCGCGCATTGCCCAGCTCCCTCGCTACTCCACCCAGCAGCTGCTGCGGCTTAGAGGGAACATTGGGTGGCAGTGGTGTGAACTGCGCGTTGTTGCTTTTGGTATCCCACCCTGTTTACGGACACTGCTATTGGATGTCCCATCTGTTATGAATTATTATCTGGAGCAGGACGTGCTGTATACTTAGAATAATACAATTCTGTGATTACTCACCTTGTAGAATTGGTATTATAAGTATGCAGCACGTCCTGCTCCACCCAACCCTGTTTGCATTATCTTGGATCCTCTGTATGGTGATTGTTATCTTTGTTAACGTTGTTAATTATCATTGACTCCTCCTGGTTCTCCTTACTGCTTTTCTATACTGGGGAATTTGTGGGAGGTCCCGGGTATATATGGACCGGGAGGGGCCTCTTTTTGCCATCTCTGCAGTCAAGCGCCCTCTGGTGGAGGTAATCCCATCTGTTATGAATTATTATCTGGAGCAGGACGTGCTGCATACTTATAATACCAATTCTACAAGGTGAGTAATCACAGAATTGTATTTTTGTCTTCTTCTTGTTGCTGCTGCCTCCTCGCGGTCTGTGAGTTCCCCGGTGGGGTGATTTTTCTTTGTTTTTTTTGTTATGCCTTATTCTCATGGGAATATTTGATTATGTCTTTCAGGCGGGGTAAAGCTTCGGTCCTGTGGTTTCTCCCGGCCCTCTCCCCTGATCTCCCACTTTCCTAGCGGTTCATTGGGGCATCCCGGGTAGCTCTTTAGCATTAACCCTTACTGGCCTACTGTGCCTTTCAAATCACCATATGGAGGCTTCTGGGGATAATGAGCCTGGGGTTTCTTCGGGACAAGCCTGGCTATGTGTTGCGTGTGGGGTATCCCCAATCGGTGATGATGTCAGGGTATGTGTATCCTGCGCCCAGCAGGTGCTTGCGCTGCAGTCTGGGTTACCTGTTGCTGGGCCTACGCCCCCTCGGGCTTCGCCTACCCCCCCCACGCCTGCATCTGACCCCCCTACGAGGAGCATACCAGCAGGAGAAGAGTATAGCTCTCTCCTGCTTTGCTATGAATTTGTTGCATATGTCCTGTCTGCTATGGATGATGCCATTAGAATGTGTGGTAGAACTTCTGCCCTGTTGGTGGCTATACGCCGCTCTGTCTGGCTACGTCAGTGGGTAGCTGATAATGCTGCTAAGAAGGCTCTCACTGGTTTCCCTTTCAAGGGCCTGCGCCTTTTTGGTGAAGGCTTGGATTTGTTTGCCAGGGGCGGTAGGTTACCTCAACGTAGGAGGCCGTCCCGGTCCTTTCAGGGAATGAGTGCCCTCTCCCATCCTTCCGTGGTTCCAGACCTGGCCGAGGAGTCTCCTTTACTGGGGCCCGCGGTGATCACTGGGGAAGGGGCAGAGGACGTGGCTGTCCTGGCCTCTCCTGGGGTCCTAAGCTAAAATCCTCACCCAAGCCTCACCAGGCCTGAAGGGGCGCCCTCAACCATCCGGGTGGGGGGGCGGCTTCGGCTCTTTGCTCACGTCTGGAAGCTTCACGTCTCAGACCAGTGGATTCAGGAGGTAGTGTCCTCCGGTTACAAGATAGAGTTTGCAGCCTGGCCGCCCCCCAAGATTCATCAAATCCCGGATGGCTCTAAACCTCCTGTCAGCTCAGGATCTGTGCCTTGCTGTCCAAAACCTTCTGGAGTTGGGGGTCATCTGCCAGGTGCCTTCGAGGGAAAGGGACAGAGGCTACTATTCCAATCTTTTCACTGTTCCCAAAAAGACGGGTCCATCAGACCTATCCTGGATTTAAAGTGCCTCAACAAATTTGTCAGATTCAAACATTTCGCATTTCAAACATTTCCAGGTCATCAGAGATTCCTCAGGTTCGCTCTGGAGGATCAGCACTATCAATTTGTGGCTTTGCCTTTCGGTATCTCCTCGGCTCCCAGGGTATTCACCAAGGTGCTGGCGGGCGTACTGGCTCTGCTGAGATTTTAGGGCATTCGCATCCTTCCTTACTTGGACGACATTCTCATCACGTCTCAGTCCTTCCAGCAGGCCGAGCTGGATACTCAGCTGGTGGTGTCCACATTGGAGTCCTTCAGCTGGGTGATCAACCACCCCAAGTCTTTCCTGTCACTGTCAATGGTGAGGTCCTTTCTGGGCATGACTCTGGATACATCTCAGGTCAAGATTTTTCTCCCTCAGCAGAAGGTGGAGAGTCTTCAAGCCCAAGCCAGGCTTCTTATGTCTTGCCCTCATCCCTCCATCCGGCAGGGGATGCAGCTGGTGGGCCTGATGGTGTCTTGCTTCGAGACGGTTCCATACGCTCAGTTTCACATTTGACCTCTTCAACTTCACCTCTTGTCAGTTTGGGATCGGGACCCTCGGTCCCTGGATCAGGTGTTGGTTATGTCCCCTCTGGCCAGACGGTCTCTCTTGTGGTGGCTGGACTCAAGAAACCTGTTGGTGGCAGACCCTTTCTTGCCCCGTGCTGGGAGACAGTCACCACAGATGCCAGTCTGACAGATTGGGGGGGCTTCTGGAAATCCCTGAAATTCCAGGGTCAGTGGGGCCCTCAGGAAGCCCACACCCCTATCAATGTTCTGGAATTGCGGGCGATAAGGTTGGTTCTCACCCAATTGACTCGGGCGGTTCAGGTCCGCTCGGACAACCAAACGGCAATTGCCTACATCAATCATCAGGGAGGGACACGGAGCAAGAGGGCCCTCAAGGAAGTGTCCCTGATACTGTCTTGGGCAGAGGAGAATGTTCCCTGCATCTCAGCTGTGTGCATCCCGGGGGTGGAGTATCTGGAGGCAGACTCCCTCAGCAGGGGGACCTCTCGTCTGGGAGAATGGTCCCTCAGCAGCAGGGTGTTTTGCTCACAAGCTTCCAGTCTTTGTCTCTCTGTCCCAGGACCCTCTGGCCTTGGCCATGGATGCACTAGCAATGTTTTGGAAGAGCTTTCAGCTTCTCTATGTGTTCCCTCCTTTTCCTCTGCTGGGCAAGGTGCTGCGCAAGATTGAAGGTTGGCACCCCTTGTTGGAATGTTGGAATGGTTGGCACCCCTTCCTGAGCAGGTCTGGATCCTTGGGCAGAGCATACTGATCTACTGCCAACTGCACAATGTCTGCGAACCACACCCTTCTTGGCCAACAGGGGGCCACCAGAATGGTTGGCACCCCTTCCTGAATGGTTGGCACCCCTTCCTGCTCCGTGTCCCTCCCTGATGATTGATGTAGGCAATTGCCGTTTGGTTGTCCGAGCGGACCTGAACCGCCCGAGTCAATTGGGTGAGAACCAACCTTATCGCCCGCAATTCCAGAACATTGATAGGGGTGTGGGCCTCCTGAGGGCCCCACTGACCCTGGAATTTGGTGGCCCCCTGTTGGCCAAGAAGGGTGTGGTTCGCAGATGTCGTGCAGTTGGCAGTAGATCAGTATGCTCTGCCCAAGGATCCAGACCTGCTCACTCAGGGGCAGCTACGCCATCCCAATTTACAAACGCTGGCTTTAACGGCCTGGCTGCTGAAACCTCCATCTTGATGGAAAAGGGGCTGCCTGCATCTTTTGTTAATACCATGATTCGGGCTAGGAAGAAGTCCTCGTCATCCATCTACTATAGGGTCTGGCATGCTTACATTGACTGGTGTGAGTCTAAGTCGCTTCCCTGTAGGGTGTTCTCTATCCCTAGGATTGTGGAATTCCTGCAGCATGGTTTGGATTTGGATCTTCAACTTTGTACCCTCAAAGGTCATGTTTCTGCTTTGGCCATTTTCTTCCAAAGATCCTTTGCTCACCATCGTCTGGTCAAGACCTTCTTCCAGGGGGTTACTCAGGTGCGTCCTCCACGTAAGCCTATGTTACCAGTCTGGGATTTGAACTTGGTCTTATCTGCCTTGCAGGGGTCTCCCTTTGAGCCTTTGCGTGAGGCCCCTTTGTCCATTTTGACTCTTAAGGTAGTCTTTTTGGTGGCCATCACTTCTGTTAGGCGTGTTTCTGAGTTGGCGGCACTTTCCATCAAACCCCCTTACTTTGAGAGACACCAGGACAAGGTGGTGTTTCGTTTTAAGCCAGATTTTTGCCTTCTTTGTGCCCTAATCCTAGTAACCCTAAGGAGTAGGTTTTACACTCGCTCTTTTTCTGCTCCTGTCTGGACCTAAGAAGGGTCTGGTTCCAGCTAAGTCCACTATCAGCAAGTGGATCCGCCAGGCTGTGGTACAGGCCTATTCTGCTAAGGGGAAGGAGCCTCCCTTCCGCCTTACTGCTCATTCTACTCGTACTATTGGTGCCTCTTGGGCTTTTCAGCACCAAGCTTCTGTTGAACAAGTTTGCAAGGCCGCTACTTGGTCTTCTGTTCATACTACTCTAAGTTTTACAAGGTTGATGTTAGGGCCGCAGCTGATGCTGCTTTTGGAAGCAAAGTTCTGCAGGCGGCAGTGGTTTAAACTGCCCGCTGTTACTTTTTTGGGGATCCCACCCTACCTTACGGACACTGCTATTGGATATCCCAGGAGTAAGGAATATTCTGGAACAGGACGTGCTGTATACTTGGTATTATATGTATACAGCATGTCCTGTTCCATCCCACCCGTTATCATTATTCTTAGTTACCTCTGTATGGTGATTGTTCATATGTTCATTTTTGAATTCCTGTTATTATTGTTCTCCTGGCTTCTTGTTAACTGCTTGTCAATACTAGGGAATTTGTGGGAGGTCCCTGACTTATATAGGGCCGGGAGGAGCCACAAGCTGTTTTCTGCAGTCCAGCGCCATCTTGTGGATGTATTACCCAGGAGTAAGGAATATTCTGGGACAGGACGTGCTGTATACATATAATACCAATTCTACAGGTGAGTAATCACAGAATTGTATTTTTAAGAGGTTAAGTGGCTTTGAGCCACTAAGGTCACAGTGCCGACTCACAGAGTGTGACCCCCTGCACCACATACAGTTGAGATCAACCTGGCCTAAAGTGATTCTGGCTTTAAAACATGCCTCAAGGTGGGCCTTTTCACAGATTCAAACAATTGACAGCTGCTAAGGGGTTAAATCACTTTGGGTCATGGAGGTTACAGTGCCAACTCACACAAGGGGCCAGTCTGCACCACATACAGTTGAGATCAACCTAGCCTAAAGTGATTCTGGCTTTGAAACAGGCATCACATCACAAAAGTGCACAATGCCTGCTTTTTTTACTGATTTAAATATTTAACAGCTGTGGATAAATGGCTTTGGGGCACCAAGGTCACAGTGCCAACCCACTGGATTCAGTCTGGCTCAAAGTGGTTCTGTTTTTAACATCGGCATCAAAGTTGGCATATGGACCTATATTCACTGATTCTAATACGCAATGTCTCTGGGCCATTGATGTTACAGCATCAACTCAGAGGGGGATCCCCTGCACCACGTACAGTGGAGATCAGCCTGCCCCAAACTGGTTCCGGACATAAACTGGACCAAATAAGAAGCTTATCTGGGTTTTGCTCCTACCCTGCACCTGGAAGATAACTGCATCTCGCGGATAATCATAATGAAGATCTCTGCATGCTGGACCACTACTTATATTCCAGAGTACTTTCATTTTTAAAGTGGGAGATCACTCCACAGGCAGCAGCCAACTTTTGGTTTATCTCAATTGAGATTTTACACTGATGCCATCTTGTGGCCCTTTACCAGATTACAACATTCATTGTCACCTATTTGAACCTAGTCCTGGAGATTAGTCTCAGGTACAGTCTCAGTTCTCAACACAACCAATCACACACACTTACTGTTTATGTTCCACAAGGACACCGAACCACAGCGTATCTGAACTCTGCATCATGAGGATTCCGCACTTTGCTATCCAACATTAGAAAAAACAGCAGAGTGGTTCACTTCTCTTTACACACTTTACTATCTCTAAACTAACTTCTGAGATATTGGCTTCCCCTTGGCTCACTGGACTCCTTGCTCTTCTTACCCATGTACAGCTGAAGTCTAACCCAATACCCATGGTCACCTAAGGTTCAAAACACTACTGGTGGGACAAGGATATCCTACTCAACCGGTGAGAGGTCATCTATGCAGGGGAACAAAACAGAAAAACCTTGCCCTTGCTAGCTAACTTCTATCCCACTACCCTAGGCCCTTAAGCGATAGTCTCAATAGGTACCTTGCGGAGTGGCATGATACTCCATACATAGTGATAAAGCTGCATTTATTGAGAATATTGTCAAAGAAAGGAAAGAAAAAAAAATAGAAGGCGTGACAATGTATAAAAGTAATGACAAAAAGAAAGGAAAGTAAAGTATTAACGATCAGAAGGAAACATGAAGAAAAAACATATAGAACGAAGTTAAGGAACATAAACAATAAATGGAAAGAAACAAAGAAAGAACAAAAGCATAGAATGAATGACAGAAAAAGAAAGAGAATGAATGATATAAACAAAGAATTAAAGAAATGACAGAAAAAAATAATAGGAAAGAAGAAAGAAAAGGAAGGCAGAATGAACATATGAAAGAAAGAAAAGGAGAATAAAAGGAAAAAAAGAATAAGACTGACAGAAATAGAAAGAAAAAAAGAAAGAAAAGGAATGGCATAAAGAAGAGATGAACGATGCAAGAAAGAAGGGAGTGGCATAAAGAAGAGATGAAAGAAACAAAGATAAAATGAAAAGAAAAGAATCAAAGAACTGACAGAAAGAAACAGTGCTTTCCATCACTGAGGCCATGCACATCTGGCCCTTTTGTCTGATCTCAAAGGTGTCGGCTGGCGCGCAAGCATCGGCTGGTCGCATCTCCTGCATTCACACTGTGTGTGCCCCGCCATTCAGATAGGCTGGATGCAGGGGCGCGCACAGCTAGAGGGAAGCTGGGAAATGCATCGACCGGCAGCCTTCGGGAAAAGGGGAGTTTATCTGCTACACAGAGGGGTTCACACAGCGGGGGTAGGATAGTGGGAAGTTATATCACCATGGTGGCTTCAGGAAAATTGTATACTTACCTACCAGGTAATTTTTCTTTCTTAGCTTATCCATTGCAGCATATGACCCGCCCATATTTGGGATGTCTATATTATAAGAATGCTTAGGGAGGAGCCAATTTGGGGCGGACATTAACTCATAGTATGCCGCCATGGGTAGGCACCAGGAAAGGAAAATTACAGGTAGGTAAGTATACAATTTTACAGTTTCTGAACTCCCTGGGATGTTTTCAACTGTCATTTCCTTACTGTGATTGTGCGCATATGGCACCGGCTGCACATTCTGCGCAAGTAAGGAGAGAGGGATGGAAAGAGGAGAGGATGAATGGAGTAAGAAGTGAAACAGAGAGGAAAGGGGAGGAAGGAGAGAAGGAAATGGGGACTGAAGAAAGGAAGAGAGAGAAGAGCAAGGAGAGGGAATAGGAAAGGGTAAGGGGGAGCAAAAGAACAAAAAGAAGGAAGGAGGCAGTAGGGGAGTGAGGGAGAAAGAAGGAGAGTGAGAGAAAGGTAGGACGAAAAGAATGTAAGGAAGAAGGTAAGGGTGAAGGAAAAGAGAAGATGGAAAGAAGGCATGGGAGAAGACAAAAGAGAAGAAATAAGAAAGGAGGGAGAGAGGAAAGGGAATGAAAGGAAAGACGAAGGCAAGAGGGAACAAAAGACATAGAGAGAAGGAAACTTGAGAAAGAGATAAAGTGTGGGAGAGAGAGAGGCGAGGAAGAAAGAGAAGAACACAGAGAGAGAATGGTGGGGAGGGAGAAAGATATAGAAAGAGAGAGAGGGCAGGCAGAGGTCAATCTTCTCCCTGGTCTTCTGAAAATGAAAAAAAAAAGCCCTGGCGGCTAGCAGAAGCACTGTAGGAGCTCTGCAGCTTTTTTTTCTGCCTTGCCGTCCCCCCTCCCCAACTACCCTGTCTTCATCACTGGGCCAGGGGCAAACCGCAATTGTGCCTCCCCCAGAGGGACGTCTATCCCAATTAGGGTTGCCACTGGTCTTTTCACTGGTACTGGTCTGATACTGGTCTTTTCACGGGTACATGCGTGTGGCTTTGTAGGGGGCGTGGTCTTTTATAATGTAACTTTAACCATACATTTTTACTTAAAATACGTTATTTTTCACGTTCTAAGGTACCACAGCCTACAAAAACACACAGCACTCTTCCCCAGATCTCTCTAAAGTAACAGATAGGCTGGGATTCGACCTGTGACGCCTAACAGTAACAAAATTACCGGCACTTACCAAAAACGTACCAAAAATACTGGCCGTGCCAGTAAAATACCGGCGAGGTGGCAGCCTTAGCCCCACTCCTTTATTGACCCAGTCATGATTAGGCCTCGGCCCCACAAACCATCCTTTCCTCCCCTGACTGGAAGACGATTGTGCTGCTGATGCTGCCGCGGCCCCAGACACACTGTTGTGGCGCGGGCATCGCTGTAACGGCATCCTGTGAATGTCTCTGCTTTATCGTGACACTTGGGGGCTATGCATGATCTGAGCTACAAGTTATAGTATTTATATATGTAACCCCAGATTGTGCTCATTTAAATTTTTCATATTTCCCTAATGCCTTTGGACGATACTGTACATCCACATTTGAAAAAAAAAAAAATTTGCGGTAATCAGTAATGGCCAAACTCGAACTGCAGAGTTCGGGTTCGTACAGAACTTTGCAAGCTCAGGTTCCCAAACCTGAACACAAACGTCTGGCTTTGGCATCAGGCCCAAACACTGAAAAGCTGGTTGATGGGCTGCTGAATTTGTCAACCAGCTTCATCTTAAGGGTGCAGCTGCAAGGAGCTGCTGTAAAACGTACCTCAGCAATCCACTTCCTGCCAGCAGAGGTGTTCCTTTGAAGTGGTTCATGCCTGGGGTCACCAGGAATGTCCTCACCCATGGCAGCCATCTTTCCCCGGGTGTCTCCCATTTCAGGATGGGGGCCATTGCCACTGCCACTGACAGGAAGGGGATTGTGGGGCTGAGGTAAATTTTACAGCAGGGCTTCCTGCTGCACAATACCCCCCCACTGCCAAATCCGCCATAACACCAGGTACCAGAACTTGCCAGACCTAAACTTTGGGGGTTCGCACATCCCTAGTGGTAACATTTTAACTTGTGCAGGCAGGACTATATAGCTCCTAGTGAGCTTATCTTTTAAATTTGGAGCCCTCCTGAATATAATTTCTTCTACATCTGCCAAGTGTTCCCCTAACACTTTTTAATATGCTGTTATTCTCTGTTATATCCCGTGGAAAAAATATATGGTTAATATAGCTGAAGAGTGGGCCCTAAAAAACATTTTCCTCTGGTGGACCCCTGGTACTCCAGTCCAACCCTCCATAAGAACGAGGGTCCGGCAGTTGATCTCTCCACACAGAGATCGATTTGAATATTTTACCTTAGGCCCGAACATTATGATCTGGTGGAGCATTTGGAATCGGGCCTGATACTCCTCCCATTCTTCCTGGTTGAACCATTGAAGTTGGAAATGTTTCAGGATCCCTATCTTTATTCTGACTAAAAGGTGGACCCACTTGTCCTGTTCCTCCACACTCTCCACAATGACGTCAGGCTGCTCCCCATCCGGCGTCTTCTCAGCTTCTGTTGGGGCTGGTATCATGGTGGTGGCCTTCTCCTTTCTCAGAGCATCGATTGGGGTTAGCTAGACCATGGGCTGTCTCTGACATCAGGTCCCACTGTACCCGCCAAAGACCAGGCCTTGATCCAGGACAGGGACTTTGGTCACCCAGGGTGTCTCGGGGTCTGTCCGCGCATCTCCCGCTGTGGAGCTAGTTGAAGTTGTGGCCCCCTCATCTGGCCCTTTCTAGAGGACACCCGCCAGTCAGCTACAATGTACTTTCGTTGGGCTTACTGTTTTTAAAGCTGCCTGGCAGCTCACAAACTGGAGTTTAGCAAATCAACTGGAGTGCTCTCTTACATCTCCGATCCCCTCTCACATAAAAACCCTGTATTCCAAGTATGCATCACACCCTGCTCCAGTAATGAGTCATTACGTCTGGGTTATAGTCCACAAGAGGGCGCTTTACTGCAGAGATGGCAAAAAAGAGGCCCCTCCCGGTCCACATATACCCTGGACCTCCCACTCATTTCCCAGTTTAGTCTCTGCAGTCGGCGTCGACAGTCAAGATGATGGCTCTCTCTCTCTCTCTCCTTACAGGTAAGCGGGGCTACACAGCCCCAGCCCTTTTGTCCTATGGGTGATGGTAGGCAGCACCTATTAGAGGTGCTTTTTAATGGAGCATGGCTCCACTGCAAATCCCCCACCAAAGGGTAGGTGGCACAGGTCGGTGAGCCTGACATAGGATGCCCTGTCCGCTCAGCCCACAGTACATGGCCAAATGTAAATATGGGCTTATCCCCCTTCTCCCTTGTCCGGTTAGTCGGGGGGGGGGGCGGCGGCTGTCTGTTTTATTGACTGGTGGCTGATTGTCTTGTGCTGGTTTACATGGTGTGTGTGTACTGTATGATTCCTTCACACTTGCGGGCATGGTGCCCTGCTGCCTTCTCCCCTCACTATCTGTTCAGACGGCCCGTGTGCGCGCTATGCAATGTCATCGGCCGCTATCTGTGAATGGCGTGGCTGTCAGTTTTTCCCCGCATCTGGGAGGGGGCGGGGCCTAGCGTTCGCTTTGCTCCGCGGCGGCCCGCCTCCTCCTCTTTCCCTTCTCCCAGCGCCATCTTGCATGCTGGCTACCCCTACGGAGTGTGTGAGTGCCCCTTGCGGGCTGTTAAGTTATTTATATATTGTGGGCATCACCACTGGGGATTGTGTGTTATAAGAGCCCTCTATATATATATATATTTATGCACTTGTGGTTTTATATTGATGTGTTTGCTGTGCTGGGTGTGCTTGTATTCTGATTTGGTCTCCCTGTTTGTGTCTTCCAGGCGGGACAACCCAATTTAGAGGTTTCTCCCGGTCCTGTGGCCCTATTCCTCAAAATTAAGGGGGCATAAATTACCTTATATTAAATCCTCCCACTAACGGACATTTAAGGGGCATCCCGGGTAGCTAAACAGCGTAATTCCCATTGGTCATTGCGACTACCAAATCACCATATGGATGCTTCCCAGGATACTGTGCTCGGGGTCCCCCTCGGGGCAAGCCCGGCTGTGTGTGGTATGTGGGGCATCCCTTGTGGGCGATAATGTGCAGATTTGTGTACCACGTGCGCAGTAGGCGCTTGCGCGGCAATCTGGGCCCCGTGCGGATGGATCAGCTCCGCTGGTCTCGTCCCCCATGCCCCCGCTCCTGGTTATGACCCCTAGTGACATTAACACTAGCGGGGAGTCGCAATCCGATGTTTGCGCCAGACTGGCCAACATTGAGAGAATGATTGCTAGCTCTGCGGCCAGGAAGGCTCCAGCTAAAAGACGGCACATGGCCTCCGATGTCTCTGACGATCAGCAGTACCTTGGCGCTGATGCCGGAGCAGAGCATGGGGATGCTGACGACACCAATAGGCTCCTTACTCGAATATTTGAAGTACTTGCCATGTCCCCTCCTGCGGCAATGCCTAAGCAGCAGGGGGAATTGTTTGGTACCGTTAAGCCACGGTTGGAATTCCCAGATCAGACGCATTTTAACAATCTGATTCTTAAGGAATGGGAACGGCCTAGCAGGCTTCCCGGTATCCCTAAGGGGTGGGATAGGAGGTATCCCTTTCCCGCGGACGTGGTCAAACGTTGGTCAACTCCCCCCGAGGTGGATGCCCCCGTCCTGGGGTTGTCCAATACGTCTGTCGTGCTTTCTCCTGATTCCACTACCTTGAAAGATAGTGAGGACCGACGTATTGACCAACTGGCCTCCCATGCTTTTGCTTGTACGGGTTCGGCCCTGCGCCCACTTCAGCTATTTACGGCCGTGGCTATTAGGACCTTAATCAGGGGCCTTTTGGACGGTTCCCATGAGGATCCTTCTAGTGCGGAATTTAGAGCCTTGTCACAATGTGAGTTGTTCATCTTATCTGCCTCGGCATTGGTAGTCTCTATCCGCCGCTCGGTCTGGTTGTGCCAGTGGGCAGCTGACAATGCTGCTAAGAAGGCGCTCACGGAGCTTCCCTTTAAGGGGTTGCGCCTGTTTGGTGATCGTTTGGACCTTTTTGCTAAGGGAGGTAAGTTACCCCAACGCAAAAAGCAGCCGCGACCCTTTCGGGGTTCAGGCTCTTTCACTACCTCCTTTTGTGGGCCTAGGACAGGCAGGGGGGTATCCTTTGCTGGACAAAGGGGAGATTTCTGGGGCAAGGGCAGAGGCCGTGCCCGACCCAGATCCTCCTGGGGTGCCAAGCCCAAATCCACTGCCAAGCCCTCTCAGCTTTGAGGGGGCGCCCTCACCCTTGCGGGTGGGGGGACGGCTGCGGCTCTTCGCTCGGGTCTGGGCCCAACAGGTTTCAGACAAATGGATTCTGGAGGTTGTCTCCTCCGGGTACAAGCTGGAGTTTGCGGACCGGCCTCCTCCCAGATTCCTCAGATCTCGGGTTCCTACGGATCCTTGGGCAGCGCAGGGCCTGTTGTTGGCGGTCCAGAACCTTCGGGCAATGGGGTCGTTCGTCAGGTTCCCCCCAGAGAGAGAGGTCAGTGTTACTATTCCATTCTCTTTACAGTGCCCAAAAAGGATGGTTCCATCAGACCTATTCTGGACCTAAAGCTTCTCAACAGGTTCATCAGAACCAAACAGTTTCGCATGGAGACACTGCGCTATCAGCTCCCTGCGCCCGGAGGACTTTATGACCTCAATAGACATCAAAGACGCTTACCATCATTTGCCGGTCTTTCCAGGGCACCAGCGGTTCCTCAGGTTTGTGGTAGGGGAACAACTCTTCCAATTTGTGGCTCTCCCCTTCGGGCTCACCTCTGCCCCCGGGGTGTTCACCAGGGTGCTGGCAGGTGTGATGGCTCTTCTCAGAGCCTGGGGCATTCGCATTCTTCCTTATCTGGACCACCTTCTCATTACGTCTCCTTGACTCACACACCCGGACAGTGGTGGCGACACTGGAGAAGTTTGGGTGGGTGATCAATTACCCCAAGTCCTCACTCTGTCCGTCACGGGTGACTTCCTTCCTGGGCATGACTCTGGATACCATTCAGGCCAGGATTTTTCTACCTCAGCAGAAGGTGGACGCTCTTCAAGCGCTGGTTCATGTCTTACTGTCCAGCCCTCATCCATCCATCCGGCAAGGAATGAGACTGGGGTGGCTATGTAACGGTGCTGGTAGGACGTGTGGCACGAGGGCTCCTGATATACATCCTTCAAAAACCCCAGGAATTTCATCTAAGTGCGGATTTGAGTGGAGGGAGACCCCCCACGATAACACCAGGAGTACCTTGTGGCGATCGGTGGGGCGATTCGGCCCGACGGATGATCCTGCTGCGGTCTGCGACCATCCATGTGTCTTGTCCTGACTCCATCTCCGGAGTGTGGGTGAGCAGAGAGGGACTGGGCTTGGCTGCAGATCCTGGGGTTGGACGCCGCTGCTCTCCGGGGAGAGGGCTCAGTCGGGCTGCGGCTGCCCTGCTTGTTTCCTGTGCAGAGGTGAGAGGGACCCGCCGAGGACTCGCTTCGTTCTCCCCCCCTCCCCCCGCTGTGATCGCGCTGCCGGGTCTGCATAGCTAGCTTCCTTCGCGGGTGTCGGCTGCCTCTGCCTGTTCGGCGCGGGGGTGAGGACGGCGCCGGCTGACAGTTCAGCTGCATACGCTGACGGCTCCTCCCTGACTGGCGGTGGCGGCGGTTACACGTGCGGGCTCCGGGCGCCGGCTCACGCTGTGGCTCTCCAACGGTGCACTCCATTAGTGCCCTTCATTAGCTCCCTCCAGCAGTGCCCTCCATTAGCTCCCTCCAGCAGTGCCCTCCATTAGCTCCCTCCAGAAGCGCCCTCCATTAGCTCCCTCCAGAAGTGCCCCCCATTAGCTCCCTCCAGCAGTGCCCTCCATTAGCTCCCTCCAGAAGCGCCCTCCATTAGCTCCCTCCAGAAGTGCCCCCCATTAGCTCCCTCCAGCAGTGCCCTCCATTAGCTCCCTCCAGAAGCGCCCTCCATTAGCTCCCTCCAGAAGCGCCCTCCATTAGCTCCCTCCAGAAGTGCCCTCCATTAGCTCCCTCCAGCAGTGCCCTCCATTAGCTCCCTCCAGAAGCGCCCTCCATTAGCTCCCTCCAGAAGTGCCCTCCATTAGCTCCCTCCAGCAGTACCCTCCATTAGCTCCCTCCAGAAGTGCCCTTCATTGGCTCCCTCCAGCGGTGCCCTCCATTAGCTCCCTTCAGCAGTGCCCTCCATTAGCTCCCTCCAGCAGTGCCCTTCATTAGCTCCCTCTAGCAGTGCCCTCCATTAGCACCCTCCAGCAGTGCCCTCCATTAGATCCCTCCAGCAGTACCCTCCATCAGCTCCCTCCAGCGGTGCCCGTCGCCAGCTCCCTCCAGCGGTGCCCTCCATCAGTTCCCTCCAGCGGTGCCCTTCATCAGCTCCCTCCAGCGGTGCCCTCCATCAGCTCCCTCCAGCGGTGCCCTCCATCGGCTCCCTCCAGCGGTGCCCTCCATCGGCTCCCTCCAGCGGTGCCCTCCATCAGCTCCCTCCTGCGGTGCCCTCCATCAGCTCCCTCCAGCGGTGCCCTCCAGCGGTGCCCTCCATCAGCTCTCTCTAGCGGTGCCCTCCATCAGCTCCCTCCAGCGGTGCCCTCCATCAGCTCTCTCTAGCGGTGCCCTCCATCAGCTCCCTCCAGCAGTGCCCTCCATCAGCTCCCTCCAGCGGTGCCCTCCATCAGCTCCCTTCAGCGGTGCCCGCCATCAGCTCCCTCCAGCGGTGCCCTCCATCAGCTCCCTCCAGCGGTGCCCTCCATCAGCTCCTTCCAGCGGTGCCCTTCATCGGCTCTCTCCAGCGGTGCCCTCCATCAGCTCCCTCCAGCAGCTCTCTCCAGCAGTGCCCTTCATCGGCTCTCTCCAGCGGTGCCCTCCGGCGGTGCCCTCCATCAGCTCCCTCCAGCGGTGCCCTCCATCAGCTCCCTCCAGCGGTGCCCTCCATCGGCTCTCTCCAGCGGTGCCCTTCATCGGCTCTCTCCGGCGGTGCCCTCCATCTGCTCTCTCCAGCGGTGCCCTCCATCAGCTCTCTCCAGCGGTGCCCTCCATCAGCTCTCTCCAGCGGTGCCCTCCATCAGCTCCCTCCAGCGGTGCCCTCCATCAGCTCCCGCCAGCGGTGCCCTTCATCGGCTCTTTCCAGCGGAGCACTCTGGCGGTGCCCTCCATCAGCTCTCTCCAGCGGTGCCCTCCATCAGCTCTCTCCAGCGGTACCCTCCATCAGCTCTCTCCAGCGGTGCCCTCCATCAGCTCCCTCCAGCGGTGCCCTTCATCAGCTCCCGCCAGCGGTGCCCTCCATCAGCTCCCGCCAGCGGGGCCCTCCATCAGCTCCCTCCAGCGGTGCCCTCCATCAGCTCCCTCCAGCGGTGCCCTCCATCAGCTCCCTCCAGCGGTGCCCTCCATCGGCTCCCTCCAGCGGTGCCCTCCATCAGCTTCCTCCAGCGGTGCCCTCCATCAGCACCCTCCAGAGGTGCCCTCCATCGGCTCCCTCCAGCGGTGCCCTCCATCGGCTCTCTCCAGCGGTGCCCTCCATCAGCTCTCTCCAGCGGTGCCCTCCATCGGCTCTCTCCAGCCCCATTGACCTACCGCATACAACCCAGTGCTCGGGAGGCATTACAAGTGACTGTCCTTAACCCACCGCCACTACATGAAAGGCAATAAAAAAAAGGCGCACTGTGGTACTACACTATGGCACTCAGACCATGGCTGATACGTCTGATGAGCACGCAGCCTCGCCTACTTCTATTCCTGATAATGCTGTGATAATGGCGGCAATCAACAACTGCCAAAGTGTCCTAACAGCGAAGTTTGACAACTTGCAAGAACAACTTAACTATTTCAAGCATGATCTAGACAAGATAAGGGACAGAGCGTCCGAGTCGGAGAGGCGGATCGGTGAGACGGAAGATGGTCTGTCATCGGTTGCCTCAGCGGTTCAATCTCTGCAGCGGCAGGTGAAGCTCCTCACGGACCGAGCGGAAGACGCAGAAAATCGAAACCGCCGTAATAATATACGAATACTAGGGATACCGGAGAGGGCGGAGGGGGACGCCCCAGAAAACTTTGCTGAGGGTCTCATCCATGGGGTTCTAGCACCAGAGGGCCTCTCACCATTCTTTGCGGTGGAGAGGGCGCACCGGATCCCGTTTAGGCCCCCGCCGCCCGGGGCCCCCCCGCGCCCTTTTATCCTGAAGCTACTGAACTTTAGAGACCGGGACACAGTTTTGGCAACCGCCAGGAGGCAACGAGACATCCTGTATAACGGATCGCGCTTGTCTTTCTTCCCGGGCTTCTCGCCTGAAGTGCAGAGGCAGCGCCGCTCCTTTAATGATGTGAGAGCACGCCTCAGGCAGAAGAAACTTAAATACGCGATGCTATTTCCCGCCAAGCTGCGAGTACAGGACGGGGAGACGGCAAGATTCTTCCTTAAAGCAGAGGATGCAAGCGCCTGGATTGACTCACTGCCGGCTGATTGAGAACGGGGGGGCTTTGGTGCCCTGCCGTACATCATTTGTGGCCTGATGGGGCTGGGACTCTGGGGGGGGACTTTCGGCCTGAGGGAACCTTCCTCCTTCCCCCACTTGTTTCTGCAAGAGACTATGGGTTTTCTCTTTCTTCCCCTCCTCTCTCCATTACCCTTGGTCCGGGGATGGTTGTACTCCCTGGGGTGTATATATCCTGTACATCCCCCTTGAAGTGCCCACATCCAGTGAACACGTCTTGTTGGTAACACTACGGACAACCAGTGTTTAAGTTAGGTTAATTGTTGGTTTAAGGGAATAAGCTCGCCACAGTTGGGTTAGGTAGAGCAGGGTGGGAGTGGGTACTGTTTTGAGGCTAAGTTAATTGTTGATGTTTATTCATATATGAGGTTTGGCTGTGTAGATTGCTGGTATGAGTGTGATGGAGTGAATGGTGTGACCTGCTGCTCTAAAGCTCTGAGGGGGATGGTGGACCACTGGGGCCCTGGGCGTTTACCTGGCATATATGAGTTTCAGACTAAATTGGTATGGAGTGTAAAGTGATCTTGTGGAATGTGCGCGGCCTCAATGACAAGATTAAGAGATCCTCAGTTCTACAATTTTTGAAAAACCATAGGCCCAATATTATGATTCTGCAGGAGACCCACCTACTAGGACGGAAGTCAATGTCAATCAAAAGGCCATGGATCACACATTTATTCCACTCCCATTACTCTAGTTATGCCAGGGGCGTTTCGGTGCTAGTGGCCAAACATCTGCCCTTTGCTCTTATTTCAGTGCACTCGGCCTTTAACCCTTTGAGGGCCGGCCTACCGAGATTTTTTGTCACAATCTGTTGCCAGACGACTTTTCACGTTTTTGCGCTACACGTGTGCAACCTTGATTTTTGAAGGGATTTCCAGGGATTTCGATGAAAATGATATATTGTTTTTTTCAGCAGAGTCTGGGCTTCAACATGAAATGTCTTGTTTCGGCCTTTTTTTAGTGTATTCTCAATACTTTTGGGTGAAATATGTGCAAAAAAATGAAAAAAAACTATTTTTTACAATTTGTAGTGTTTTTTTTGTAATAAAAAATGTAAGTTTGTTAATAAAATATTATTGCGTGTGAAAGCCCTATTTCTCCCGGTTACAATGGTACCACATATGTATAGGTATACCCCCTTTCCTGAAACAGCAGTTTAGGAGATTCCAGATAGGATACAACTATGCAATATGATTGCATAGTTGTAAGGGGTTAATAAAAAAAAAAAATGACATAGGGTTCCCCCTCCCAGGGAGGGGGACCTCATTTCTTTTTTGGAATTCTAAGGGTTAAAAACCCTTAAAATCCCCCCCAAAAAATGACATAGGGTCCCCCTTACCCAGAATTACCGACCCGGACCAGCTATGGGGGCTTGTAGAACAGGGCGCAGGGGCCAGCGTTGGTGGCCCTGGCCCTGCAGGCTACTAGCCCACATAGCCACGTGGCCCGGGCCCTTCTGCCCCCCCCTGGCCGTTGGGGAGGCAGGTAATGGGGGGCTGGGGGTTATGGCAAGTCACCCGCTTGCCGCAGGTGACCTGCCATGCCCAGAGCCTTGTGAACTGGTATAAGGGGTCTCATGGACCCCTTACCAGTTCACAAAGGGTTAAGTTAAAAAAAAGACACCAGACAAATATTTTATTATTCTATTTTCACTTATACTTACCTCCCATCCAGTGTCCCACGCTGCTACAGATGACAGTTGTCGGTAGTGATCAGAGCAGGGAGGGTGGCAGGCAGGGAGATCAGAGCCACCCTCCCTGCTCCGATCGCTGCTGATAACTGACAGATCGGAGCCCGGGTGCCAGTAACCCGAGGAGCGGGATGACGTCATCAAGTGGGCGGGGTTAGGGGTGGGACTAGGGGCGGGGTTATGGGCGGGGCCAGCGCCGGCCGAAGAGGATGGTGATGGCCCGTTTCTGGGCCCTCACAAGCAGCGTGGAAAGCCCAGGGGGGGGGGATCGGAGCCCCCCCTGGTGAAGAGAAGACCCGGGGAGAGCCATCGCGCTGCGAGGTGAGTAAATGTCATTTACTGTTTTTTTTTTTTCAGATGCCGGCGGGGGGGGGCCTATTCCGGGCCCCCTCCTGAAGATCAGAGGCCTGTTTTTTACTTTTTGTTTTATGGGCCTCTAAAGTCAGCTACGTGACTCTCACGTAGCTGGCACTTAACGGTTGGAGAGGCAGCTACGTGAGAGTCACGTAGCTGGCACTAGAAGGGTTAAGGGCCGGTTTGTTATTATACACGCGAAAATATATGATGTTAAGATTCTAATAGTGGGGTTGTATATCCCGCCTCCCTTTGACATTGGGGTCCTCCGAGAAATTATGGGTAAAGTGGCTACCCTCCCACCAGATCCCCTATTGCTGATCAGTGATTTTAACATGATCCTTGATAGAGCTCTAGACCGGTTGACGACCGGGACGGGCCCGTCCACTCCGTTAGCGAGGTGGGTGGTGGCCCTGGGCCTAACTGAAATATGGAGGTGGAAACATCCCGCGGAGAGGGCTTTTTCCTGCCACTCGATCCCTCATAAGTCCCTTTCACGCATAGACATGGCCTTTGGGTCTAAATGCCTGCTGGCCAGAGTGGGGGCCTGTGAATACCTACCACGGGGTATCTCGGACCACTCACCGTTAATGGTGACAGTCCACATGTCTGGTAACCGGGGGGGGCCTGAGGCCTTGGACATTGAACCCCCTTTGGTTGGAGGATGAGGAGGTCAATGGTTAATGAACAGGGAAGATACTGGCAGTGCAACGGAGAGGAGACCTCGATTAACACACGATGGGATGCTTTCAAGGCGGTGGTTAGAGGCAGTGCCATCAGTGCCATAAAAGGGGCCAGAGTAAAGAGGGGGAGGACCATCCGTGTGCTGGAAGAGAAAATAGCTAGAGCGGAAGAGAGATTTGTGGAGACAACTAGCCCCTCAGATCATGATTTACTTAATGCCCTACAGAGGGAGTATAATCTAGCACTAACAGAATCCACTAGAAAGAGCTTATTATTTAAACAGCAATCAATCTTTGAGAAGGGGGATAAAAATGGGAGGACCTTGGCATACCTCTCCAGAGCAGAAAGTCCACAAACGCTGGTTGCAGGTATCACCAATCAGACCCAATTTATCACAGACTTGGAGGGAATTTCTAGACAATTCTTTGACTATTACAGCTATCTGTATTCCTCTAAAGTCAGTTACGATCTGGATGAGCTGGATTCTTATCTTGCTCCTATAGCTCTCCCTTCTCCGTCGGAGTCAGATAGGGAAATGTTAGCTAGCCCAATAACCTGCGATGAAGTGGTGAGAGCAATAGCCCTAATGTCTAACCGGAAGGCCCCTGGGCCAGATGGACTTCCCTCCGAGTGGTACAAGAAAAATAGTGAAACCATAGCGCCAAGGCTGCTGGAGGTCTTCTTGGGGGCCCTGCAATCAGAGCATCTTCCTGAAACCTTTACACAGGCGACTATCATCCTTATTTATAAAGATGGTAAACCCCCGGATGCCTGCAGCTCCTATAGGCCAATTTCTCTCTTGAATCAGGATGCCAAGGTTCTCGCCAAAATATTGGCACTCCGCTTGAGTAAGGTAATACTCTCCCTCATTGGAAATGATCAGTCAGGCTTCATGCCAGGCTGGACAATGAGCATTAACCTAAGACGGTTGTTTGGCAATCTGCAAATTGGGCATGACAATGCGGGAAGTGGTGATCTCTCTCGATAATGAGAAGGCCTTCGACTCTGTTGAGTGGCGCTATTTGTGGGCAGTGTTAATTAAATTCGGCCTCCCCCCAACATATGTCAAATATGTCCAATTGCTCTATCAGAATCCCAAGATGAGGGTCAGGGTTAACGGAGTTGTAACGGATGAGTTGGGTTGGGTCGGGGTACACGACAGGGATGCCCACTCTCCCCGCTGCTGTTTGCACTGGCCATTGAACCCTTGGCGTCAATGATCCGAGACTCCGCCGAGATTCAGGGGTGGAGACTGGGACAAGTGGTCGAGAAGGTCTCCATGTATGCAGACGATACTTTGGTCTACTTGGCGGATGCTGAGGGCTCTCTTGAGGCGCTATTGGCGTTAGTAACAAAATTTGGTTTATTCTCAGGCCTTAAAGTCAACTGGGAGAAGTCCAGCTTATATGTGGTGGATGAACCGGGGGGAACCCGAGTCTCCCCGGTCTCTTCGCTTCGGAGAGTGGACAACTTTAAATACTTGGGAATTGTCATGCATGCGGACCCCTCTAAATTTATTGAACTTAACATCTGCCCGGTGGTAGGCGCCCTCAAGAGAAAAGTGACCCAGTGGACGACTCTCCCTTTATCGGTCATTGGTCGCATTAACATAATTAAAATGATTTTTCTCCCTAAGTTCCTATATATGTACCAAGCGTCGCCTGTGGTGCTGCCTGCATCACACTTTCGACTTTTCGACTCCATCATATTCCGGTTCATATGGGGGGTCTCTCCCCCCAAAATGAACAGGACCATCCTAAAAGCCCCGTCGGGATTGGGTGGCTTGGCCGCACCGCACATGATGCTGTATTTTTATGCCGCACAGTTGGTATACACTACGTGATGGATGAACCCCCCTGTTGGTAACCCGGTGGTGGCTCTTGAGTCCTCTCTGTTGGGCCCAACACTCCCTTTGCAGATCCTGGTGTATAGGGGAACAAAGGGTCTCCCGCGCGCCACTACATGTATGAGAACAACGCTATATGTGTGGCAGAAGGTACAGGCTATGAGGAATCCCCCCCGATCCACTTCTGAATGGTCTCCCAATACCCCTCTCTGGGATAACCCTAATTTGCCAGAATTGAAGGCCCTTCCTGACACAATTTTCTGGAAAAGGCGGGGAATAATCTCATTAGCGCAGCTATTTACTGGAGGGACTCTGTTGACATACGAGCAGCTGTGCCATGCGTTCGCACTGATGCCCAGAGACTTCTTCCGGTACCTACAGCTCCGGCATGCCCTGAGATCCCAGATCCCTATAGTGGGATTGCAGCTGGTGGAATCACCAATTGAGTCCCTGATAAGATCTGCAGACATAAGCAAGCCCACCTCTATGTTGTATAATGCCCTCATTATAAGCCAACCATCCCCTTTGGGAAAAGCACAGAGGAAATGGGAAGAATTGATCCCAGGTATGGACCAGGAGGATTGGGAAGAAGCGATAGATAACCTGTACTCCTCTGTTATAGATGCTAGAGATAGGCTGATCCAGGCCAAATGGCTCCATCAAGTGTATCTGACCCCAGTTAGGTTGAAAAGGATGGGCCTGGTAGAAACAGACCTTTGCCCTAGGTGCAGCACCGGTATTGGTTCTTTGCGGCATATGATCTGGGAATGTCCGATTATTTCTGCTTTTTGGGATGGGGTATCCAACTTTATCTCGATTTCCATAGGCCTCCCTGTGAGGAAGTCAGTGCCCCTCTGTCTATTAAGTATAGTAGAACCCATGTTAGATGATGGTCCGCAAAAAATCCTGTTACGACTACTAATGTTTTATGCGAGGAAGTGCCTTCTTTTACATTGGAAGCATCCAAACAAGCCGAGCCTTCCAGGTTGGAAGAGCTTGATAAACGATAAACTGATTCTGTATAAGCTGACCTACCAGGCCAGGGGATGCCCGGACAAGTTTGAGCGAGTTTGGGGAGCGTGGCTTAATGCTCCCAACTCCACTAGTGGCTAGGGATTACCGGTGGTTCACCCACCAGGGCTATAATTTATCCTTCATAAGCTGAGCTCAATTTAAGCAGGTGAGAATGAGAGTGAATGTGGTGTGAATATGCTGGTGCGTATGTGTGGTTGTTGTGGCGGTTACGAGTGTAGTTGCAATGTAGTAGTAATAGTGGTAATATTGCACTGGTAATTGTATTGTTTTGTTGTATACTTTGAATAGCATAAAATTAAACTTTAAAAAAAAAAAAAAAGGAATGAGACTGGTGGGACAGATGGTGGCCTGCTTCGAGGCAGTTCCCTTTGTTCAATTTCACATGAGGCCTCTTCAGCTCCATCTCCTAACAGCCTGGGACAAGTGTCCCCTGACTCTGGATGAGGCGTTTGTTCTGTCCCCTCTGGTCCGGCGGTCCCTTCTGTGGTGGCTGGACCCGATGAATCTTCTGGGGGGCAGATCATTCCTGACGCCCCGCTGGGAGACGGTCACGAAGGATGACAGTCTGTCAGGCTGGGGGGGCTACTGGAGAGCCCATCTATTCTAGGGGCCGTGGGGCCCTCAGCTTACATCAATCATCAGGGAGGGACTCGGAGCAAGAGTGCCCTCCGGGAGGTGTCGTTGATTCTCTCTTGGGCCGAGAGCAATGTTCCGTGCATTTATGCGGTTTACATCCCGGTGTGGAGAACCTGGAAGCGGACTCCCTGAGCAGGGGGGAATGGTCTCTCAGCAATGAGATCTTCCTGTCCCTCTGTCACAGGTGGGGGAGGCTGGATGTGGATCTGTTTGCCTCTCGTCACAATCACAAGCTTCCAGCATTTGTCTCACTGTCCCAGGATCCTCTGGCGTGTTTCGGAGTTGGTGGCTTTGTCCATTCAGGCCCCCTACTTTGAGAGACACCAGGACAAGGTGGTTTTTCGCTTTAAACCTGACTTCTTGCCTAAGGTTGTCTCTGCCTTTCTCCTCAATCAGGACATTGTGCTTCCTTCCTTATGCCCTAATCCTGGTAATGTCAAGGAGAGGGCCTCGCATTTTCTGGATGTTTTCAGAAACTTTAAATACTACCTGGTGGCTACAGCGTCTTTCAGGACGTCTTGTTTGTTGTACCCTCTGGTCCTAAGAAGGGTTTGGCGCCCGTCAAGTCTACCTTTAGCAAATGGATTCGTCAGGCCATTGTTAGGGCCTAATCTGTCAAGGGGAGGGATCCCCTTTCCGGATCACTGCTCATTCTACTCGTGCTGTTGGGGCCTCTTGGGCTTTTCAGCACCAGGCCTCTGTTGAACATGTAAGGCTGCTACTTGGTCTTCTGTTCATACTTTTTCCAAGTTTTACAAGGTTGATGTTCGGGCCTCAGCGGATGCTGTTTTTGGCCGCAAAGTTCTGCAGGCTACTGCAGAACTGCGCATTGTTGCCTTTTTTTGGGATCCCCACCCGTTGTTGGACACTGCTACTGGATGTCCCAGACGTAATGACTCAATACTGGAGCAGAGTGTGATGCATACTTGGAATAATACCATTCTGTGAATACTCACCTGTAGAATGGATATTATAAGTATGCATCACACCCTGCTCCATCCCGCCCTGAGTTTTATTCTTGGATCCTCTATATGGTGGATTTTTCCTTGTTAATGTTGTTATTTTGGTTTTGGCTTCTCCTGGTTCCTTACTGCCTACTTATACTGGGAAATGAGTGGGAGGTCCTGGGTATATGTGGACCGGGAGGGGCCTCTTTTTTGTCATCTCTGCAGTAAAGCGCCCTCTTGTGGACTATAACCCAGACGTAATGACTCATTACTGGAGCAGGGTGTGATGCATACTTATAATATCCATCCTACAGGTGAGTATTCACAGAATGGTATTTTTGCCAGACAGGAACAGTGTATCACTCTCTGTCTCCTCATACAATGTCATGAGGCCCAGGGCACATGGTCACCTTATATATGGGACCCTAGCAGACAGAATTGACCAATACAAGGGTTTTAGGGGCCTCCCTGGCTTTTCAGCAAGGGTTGACTCACATGCCCAGACATTTATTCCAGATTCCACATTACAGCAGCAGCATGGACAGATTTCCACACAAATGGACTAGGGCCATTTCCAGGGGTGGGCCAGTATGCCGATACCCTGGGCACGCAAGTTATTGGGGGCACCTTTATCCCAGCCATCCTATTTTCTGTAGATTATTCAGGGCCACTGGTGGTGCAGACCACATGACAGACCTGTCATCCCCCCAAATTGGGCTCAGTCATAGGAGGGGGATCTGCTTGCTGCTAAGGTGGAGGCACATCATGGCACAAACTGGTATTGCTCAGCAGGAACTCCATAGGGCAGGTGAGGAAGGGGCAGAAAGTATTCCTTCCCACACTGAGCACTCTTGCCTAGAAACTGCCTTGCGAATGACCATCAAATATCTTGGGTTCTGTTGGCCCAGTCTTTGCCAAACTTGGCAAGCAGTCTCCACTGGGGTCCCAGACAAGTTTTCCATATTAACAATGGCCAGCATAACAATGTTGCTTTCCAGCTGCTCACACAACTCTCACTTATTCAGGTCTTCAGCAGACAGAGCATCAACATTAAAAATGTAAGTACCTACTTAATGCCAGGATCACAAAACGCAGGAAGGGGGCAAGTTTGGTGCATTTAGGTTCCTACAGACTAAGACCTCTGGGTGAGGAAGGGGTCCTGGTGCACAGAGAGCTTAAAGACTCCAAAGCCCGCTGAGAGGAACAATCACCGGGCTTGTAAAACTCCTGGTGATTGTTTCTATTTAATCCTTACACGTATGCACACTGTTCTAGGTTTATTTAAACTCACCACCACCTCCAGATCCTTGTTTATCTCCCTTCTCTGCTGCAGATTGCCCTCTGGTACTTGCTGCCCCTGTCTGGTCCTCCAGTTTTTCCCACTCCTACTCTGCTGCTGCCGATGGGTCTTCTGCTAAGTTAGGTCAGAAGCGCGGGTCAGTGGCGGGAGAGGGGTTAGGTGAGTGATAGACAGTGGCAGGGGATGGAGGGGTAAGTGAGTGGTAGAGGACAGCTGCAGGGGGTAGAGGGGTTAGGTGAGTGATAGAAGACAGAGGCAGGGGGTAGAGGGGTTAGGTGAGTGGTAGAGGACAGCGGCAGGGGGTGGAGGGGTTAGGTGAGTGGTAGAGGACAGCTGCAGGGGGTGAGGGGAATAGGTTAGTGGTTACATGGCGCTGTATACAGCATTGATAGCACATCATCCTGTGCGTGTGCTGTGGCACTGCCAGAATGGTGAGTTTTTACAGTGACCGGGCCTTAAAGTGCTACAGCAGGCAAAGGCAATTGTTACACCATTGTGTCAGAATACATTTAGCAATGTCCTAAACTGTTTTCCATTTTTAAATTGAAGAATATTTTGATGTTTAGAGGGTCACCTCATGATTTCTTTTCTGAATCAAGTGGGCGTGGCCCTTGGGTCTGTGATGCTGCATAATAATCAGCATGATGGGCGGGGTCTGATTCCCAAAACCTGCTTCAGACACCTAAGCTGTGCATCTCCCATCTTCCCCTGTTGCTAGGCGACATTGGAGCCTATAGAAGCACTCCCAGACACACATGTGCCAAATGCACATGTGCTCACTCCTATAGTGCATGTGTGCACACTCCCAAACATGCATGCACTCCCACACGCACTCCCTTGCACCCACACACATGCACACACTCCTATGTACAGGTTAAGCAGCATGCATATAGGAGTGCGCTGCTGCCCCATGTCTCTTCCAAAACGTGAGTAAGCGTTGGTGGAGGAATGGGCCGTGCGGGGTAGCTCTCCCCACTGCTGGCAGACAGGGAGAGGGATGTGGCGCTGTGTGTCCCCGCTCAGCAAGGGTGTCAGGGAATCCGCTGGGGGACAAGAATCATTCTCCTAACTGCTGGCCGATGGGGAGGCTTTAGCAGGCTGTCCATACTCTGCACTGTGAAGCTGGAGGAGGCAGAGGGAGGGCACCAGCAATTCTGGCCCACAGGGCTGAGCCGATTGAAGCACAGTGCAAAATAGAAAGGGGAGACTGCAGATACACTTTAATGAACAGGTAGATCTCAGCCCACATATCCGATTATCATCCCCTAATCGGGCATTGTAAGTATTGGAAATAATACACAGTATGTGACTAGGCAGACTGTCCCTGTATTTTCCCTGTATATTCCCCTTATTTAACCCTGGTGGGGTCAGATGGTACAGTTATAAATAAAGTCTTTCATTTTTTTGGGTTATATTTACAAGTAGTTTTTTTCTGCTGTGGGTTGTATTATCCATAGTGTGAACTTGGGGCTATACATTATATCAGATCGGAATCAGCATCAGTCAAACTAACCTGCCTGCAGCTTTCCAAGTGGATCTTGTACCTATGATGTATCTATATTTGTGTTCCATACATCTTGTCACACATGTCAGGCACTGCTGCCTGTATAAGATACTTTTCTTTGTATTTTCATGTATATGGTGTGCAAATGTTATCCCCTCTTTGTTGTATATGTGTACTGGGGGTCTCCTGTGTGTAGAAAGTTTATCAAACTATTGTACCAGGATTGTTCATGTTACAAATTATGTTATTTTTTTACCAAAAAGTTCTAACACTTCTCTGCCCTTCTGGAGGAGGGGGGAGGGGGGGGTCTCAGCCTGGAGACCCCCCTTAGGTGCACCCCCCTGCATGTGCTTTCCTCAAATCATATTAGTTCACAGGGTGATGCCAGCCAGTCAGAATAGATTGAGTACCTGCCACTATATTCCAAATGAATGGAGTTAAGGGATCCCTCCCACCTGGTTCTTCCCTCCTGGCAAGGGTACATGCATTAGCCAAGGGAAGTCAGTGATGTTGCTGTGAATGCACTGTGGGATCACATGATCAGTAATTATTTCAGTTTCACAGAACAGGTCAGCCCAAATTGGAATCCCTGAGGATAGAGACTTAATCGTTTTAGCATCAAAGCATTTTAAAAGGATTTGTGAGGCTCCCAGGCAAGGAGGGGGGCGCTCCCATACCATATCATCACGTTTGGAATTCCTAGAGCAGGCTCACTTCCATTCCCTGGTGCTCAAAGAATGGGAGTACCCTAGTAAACTTCCCGGGGTCCCAAGGGACTGGGATAGGAAGTATCCCTGTCCACCTGAGGTGGTTAAATGTTGGTCATCCCCCCCGAGGCGGATGTCCCGATAATTGGGCTACCTAACGCCCCTGTCATACATCCCCCTGATTCTACTACCCCGCGGGATGCTGATGACCGGCGCATTCACCTGCTGGCCTCCCACGCCTTTGCATGTGCGGGGATGGCGCTGCGCCCGGTCTGTGCCTCTGCCATTACTGCTGTGGCCACTAGAACCCTCATCAGAAATATGCTTGTGCCTCTGATGATCTTCCTTGTGAGGTGTTTAATGCACTCTCCAATTGTGACGTGTTTATTAAATTTGTTCTAGTAGCATTGGATGACACCATCAGAATGTGTGCAAGAACTTCTGCCCTCGTGGTGGCTATACGTCGCTTGGTCTGGCTGCGACAGTGGGGTGCTGACAACGCCGCGAAGAAGGCCCTTACTGGGCTCCCCTTCAAGGGGTTACGTCTGTTTGGGGCCCGCCCTGACCTGTTTGATAGGAGAGGTAAGTTACCCCAGCGCAGACGGCTGTCTCGGGCCCTTCGGGGGCAGGGACCCCCTTCCACCCCCCACCATGGTGTTAAACAGGAACCAGGGGTGTCCTTCGCGGAGGCTCGCGCAGTTCCCTGTCCCAGGAGCAGAAGACAACACCCTGGCTCTTCTGGGGGGGCTATGCCCAAATCCTCTCCCAAGTCCCCTCAAGCATACTGGGGCGCCCTCACCCGCCCGGGTGAAGGGACGGCTGCGGCACCTTGCTTAGGTCTGGAGGCATCACACCTCAGACCGGTGGATTTAGGAGGTAGTGTCCTCCAGCTACAAGATGGTGTTTGCTGTGCGGGATTATCTGGTCCCTGTTTCTACTCTGGTGCTGGCGCAGGCCGTGCTAGGCCTGCTGGGTCTGGGGGTCATTTGCAGATTTCCCTTAACAGACAGAGGCAAGGGACCCTACACTATCCCTTTCACAGCTCCCAAAACAGAGGGGTCAGTCTGGTCCATTCTGGATTTACAGATCTTCAGCAATTTGTCAAGTACAGGCGCCTTCCTCATGGAAACTCTGCGCTCGGCCATTTGCTCCTTGTGAACCGTGGGCTTCATGCCGTCTGTGGATATCAAAGATGCTTGCTTTCACATCCTTGTGTTTTCAGGACACCAAGATTCCTTAGATCCGCGTTGGAGGATCAACACTGCCAATTTGTGGCCTTGCCATCTGGCCTTTCTTCAGCTCCCAGAGCGCTCACCAAGGTGCTGGTGGGGGTGATGTCTCTGATGAGGCCAAGGGGCGTCCGCGTGCTGCACTACCTGGACTTCCTCATCACTTCCCAGCCTCTACATCGGGCATAGTTGGATATTCAGCTGGTGGTGCCCATCCTGTGAGTCATCTGGATGGGTGAGCAGCCACCACCAAGTTCTCGCTGTCCCCTTCTTTAGTAATTCCATTCCTAGGAATGAATCTGGACACTGTTCAGGCAAGGATATTCCTTCCTCAGCAGAAGGTGGACATCTGCTTGCACGAGTTCCTCCTAGCTGTCCCCGTTCCTTCACCAAGGCAGGGGATACAGCTGATGGGCCTGAGGGTGGCGTGTTTCGCAGCGGCCCTTTGTGCTCAGTCCCTCTTGGGGCTTCTGCAACTTCCCCTATTGTCTGTAGGGAACAAGGACCCAGCGTCCCTGGACAGGGTCTGGGTGTCTTCCCCTCCTGGTGAGGAGATCCCTCTTGTAGTGGGGGGACTCAAGGAACCTATTGGGGGGCAGAACCTTCTTGCTCCTTCCTGGGAGACGGTCACCACGGATGCCGGTCTATCAGGTTGGGGGGGTTCTCCTGGCCTTGCGGTTCCAGGGGAGGTGTGGCCCTTAGGAGGCTTATTCACCTAGCAACGTTTTGCAGCTGGTCAGGTTAGTCCCGATTCATTTGACTGCTCATTTCAGGGCCTGCCTGCTCGGGTGTGCATGGTCACTCTGATGGCAGTTGCCTACATCAATCATCAGGGAGGGACCCGGTCCAAGAGGGTCCTCCAGGAAGTGTCTCCGATTCTGATCTGGTGGAGGCCAATGTTCCTTGCCGTTCAACGGTATACATTCCGGGGGTGGGGGGGGTCCCTCTGCAACAGGGTGTTCCAATCTCTGTTGGGGCCAACCTATGTGAATCTGTTTGCTTCCCGTCACAATCAAACTCCTGGACTTTGTCTCCCTGTACCAGGATCCTCTGGCCGTGCCCATGGATGCCTTAGTACCATCATGGCGGGACATTCAGTTTCTGTATGTCTTCTACATTCCCCCTGCTTGGCAGGGTTATGCGCAGGATTGCTCTGAAAGGGGTGCCCGGAAGAGTGTGGTTCACAGACGTGGTGCAGTAGAGCTGTGCTTTCTGCCTGGATTGGCAGATCTGCTCACTTAGGACCACTTACGCCATCCTATTTACTAACTCTGGCCTTGACGGCATGGCTGCTGAAACCTCCATCTTGATGGAGAATGGTCGCCTACCTCGTCGGTTGAGTCCATGGTGAAGGCTAGGAAGAGGATTTCTTCTTCTATCTTTTATATGGTATGGAGTACCTTCCTTGACTGGTTGAGTCTTGGTCTCTTCCCTGTTGGGTGTTCTCAGTTCCCAGGGATCTGGAGTTTTACTGCATGGGTTAGAGTCGGTCTCTAACCCAGTACCTTGAAGGGTCAGGTTTCTACCCTGTCTGTCTTCTTTCAGAAGTCTTCTGTTCTGCATTCCTTGATTAAGACTGCCTTTAGGGGGTTGCTCTTGTGCGTTCCCCACTACAACCTATGGTCCCTGTTTTTGGGATTAAAAAATGGTCTTGCCTGCTTTGCAGGGTGCTCCCATTGAACCTGTGCAGGTTGATGCCTTGGCTATTCTTACACTCAAGGTCGTGTTTCTGGTAGCCATCACTTCTGTCAGGCGTGTGTCTGAGTTGGCGGTGCTGTCCATTCAGCCCCCCTACTTTGAGAGTCACCAGGTCAAGGTGTTGTTTTGTTCAATCCAGAATTCTGCCTAAGGGTAGTGTCTGCCTTTCATTGAATCAGGATGTTCTTCCTTCTTTGTGCCCTAACCCTAGCAATGTTAAGGAGAGAGTTTTGCACTCTTTGGATGTGGTTAGGTGTCTGAAGTACTATCTGGTGGCTACTGCACCTTTCAAGAACACTGCTGCTCTTCTTGTGGTTCCTTCTGGTCCTAGGAAGGGTTTTTGGCTTCTGCCAAGTCTACTATCTGCATGTGGATTCGTCAGGCTGTGTTTCAGGCCTGCTCTGCTAAGAGGGAGAATCCTCCCTTCGCTTTATTGCCCTTCTTCTTGTGCTATTGGTGCCCCCTTTGGCCTTCCAGCACCAGGCTTCTATTGCACCAGTGTGCAAGGCCGCTACTTGGTCTTTTATTCATACCATTTCAAAGTTTTACAAGGTTGATGTTAAGGCCTCAGCTGTTGCCGTTTTTGGCCTCAAGGTTTTGCAGGCGGCAGTAGTTCAAACTGTGTGCTGTTACCTTTTTTTTTTTTTTTTACTGGGGGATCCCACCCTACCTTATGGACACTGCTATTGGATCTCCCAAGTGTAAGTAATCTATCTGGAGCAGGACGTACTGTATACTAAGAATAATACAATTCTGTGAAATACTCACCTGTAGAATTGGTATTATAAGTATACAGTACGTCCTGCTCCACCCCACCCTGTTGCATTATTCTGGATCCCCTGTATGGTGATTGTTATAGTTACCAGTTTTTGGTTGGTTAAATTCTCCCGGCTTCTTTTTCACTGCTGGGGATTTGTGGGAGGCCCCCGGGTATTTGAGGGGCCGGGAGGAGCCTGTTTTGCATGTCTCTGCAGTGCAGCGCCATCTGGCGGAGGATAACCCAAGTGTAAGTAATCTGTGTGGAGCAGGACGTATTGTATACTTATAATACCAATTTTACAGGTGAGTATTTCACAGAATTGTATTGTTAGAAATAGCATTTGCTATCATGATGTTACAACCCCAGACAGCTCATGTGGTTACATTATGGAGAAGACCCCAGCAACAGAGACCAAGGTCATTGTAACAAAGGCCATGCACCCACATGATCCAATTCCTGCACCAACATGTAGACAAATTGTGCCCCATGATATTGTGTGAACTAAAATTGCTGTGAAGATATAGTCTCACCTTAATGACATTACCCGATAGACCTGACACTTTGTGTACCCCCCAAAAAGGTAAGACATTGTAACCCCTCCTGTCCAAGTGCAAGGGGAGGGTCAGAACAGGGGTTACATAGAGACTGAACTTCCTCTTAGGAGTGATGAACAAGTGACCATTCATAGGTTATTGGCAGGGAACTATATAAGCTAGAGTCTGCCTTTATACAGCGTTGGCAGATTTACCTTTTGGATACAGAGACCCATGACTACCACTTCAGCAGCCGAGTACCAACTACTAATGGTGGTAGAGTAATGGCCACTGCTAAAAGTGTAGTCAGGTACCTCCGTGTCCATTTTGTTAATGAACCAGCAGCAAGTGAATGCCCAAACACCCCCCGCACTGCAACAGGATGGCATTAATGACCTTCCCAGGGCCCCAATCCAATGCTGGCCCCTTGAGTGTCATCCCCAGTCACGTTATCAGTGCTGATACACAGGATGTTGCTCTGAGAAGCCTTGTATCTGATATGCTGAACAGTGCTGGATTGCAGGGACCAGGTAAGGTCTAACCCCCTGTCCTGTCTCAGATTGGAATTCTGCTTTAAAGCCAGGTAAACCATAGAAATTACTCAAGCAAACAAAACCACCTCAACCCCCTTGTAATGATGACTAGGCCAAGGAATGCTTTTCTAGGTTTAATAACATTTTGTACAATAGAACATCTCTGGAAGAAAGATCACTTCTTGATAGTTTTCATGGTAGACTTGTCACTTTGCCAGCAGCTGCCACCTTCCTGTCCACAGCTTTAACAGCTACCGTTTTTCATCTCATAGAAAGCAAAATGACCTGCAAGATAAAGTCAGGCTTGTAAATGAAACATCTTGACCAGTATAACCACTAGTTAAATCAGGACCTTACACCAGACCAACAGCCTGGCACAGTTAGAAAAGAAAGGTAGCGGCCATATTGGAGCTTCCCCAGCAGCACTTCCTGGTCACAGGTGGCCTGCACATCAATTAACCATTTTGTTTTTAAAAATCACCACAGCAGGATTTGGAAAAGGTACAAACAGAAAGAGTAAAAATATATAAACCTCATGACGTTATTAACCATTCATTAAAGTGGACCCAAAAACTCATTGGAAACATAAGGGAAAGGGAATCAGAAACATTAACGGAGGAGAAAAAAAAAAAAATGTTTAATACTAAAAGAAATTACAAAAAAAGGAATCCTAAAATTTATATTACATATGTGCAGTAAGTTTAATATAAATACTAAAATGTACACCAATATCTGATCATGAATCACGTAAGAATAAATCCACATCCCAGCAATAAGACCATGGGGAATTCGGGTATTAAGTTTAAAAATCCAGTACGTCTCCCATTGTAGAAGTTTACAATGTAGATCCCCTCCCTCTGGGTTCCAACTTAACCCTTTCAATGGCTGTGCATTTCAAGTGAGTCAGATCACCCCCATGTTGAAATTTCAAGTGATGTGCCACATTAGAGGGGATCTTGATTAGCGGCAGCTGATGTATGGCAATCCTGCGCTTCAAAGGTCTGATCGTGCAGCCCACATATTGGACTTGGCACTCGTCACGTTATTAAATAACTCACATATGAAGTGTTACAATTTATAAAGCTCTTAATAAAGCATCTCTCCCCTATGACATTGAATAAAATTCAAACCAGGAGATACATATTGACACATGCCACACCACTGGCCAGCGCATTTATAAAACCCAGTACAAGAAATTCCATGTAGATGACTGAGCCTCCTGTTTACAATACAGACTAGGCGACAAGCTTCTGTCCCAATGTTGTTGGCCTGCGACTAATTATTCTGACTCGATATATGCTTCGAATTAGGATCACATTTTAATAGGGGTACATGTATTTAATAATGTCTTTAAAAACTCCTTACTATATGTGAGCGGTGTGGCAGTCCAAACCTGGGGCATAGCCTACATCCATCTTCCAAGGGGGATTAAGTAGGATAACCTGCAAGTGCAAACACATGTTAGCAAGCTCAGAAGACCTGAAGTCTGAAATGAGAAGCAAACCCAGACAATTCCCATTTATGGAGAACTGTCAGCTTTATCACAACCCATCATCAACCAGCATTCTTGAGATCAGACAATCAACAATATCAACCACAGCAGTGAAAAAAGCACAACCCTGTCGACAGTGCATCAAAGGAAAAAAAAACTAAGCATCTACCTTATGTCAGGCTCACAAATGGCACATAGGAATCTAAACCACAACACTCACCCCTCTCCTGCTAAGACCTCTGTGTGAGGGAGGGGTCCTGGTCCACAGGAAGCTTCAATACTCCATGGCCTGCAGATTCCATTTTACTGGGGACATCCCTACTTTGCAAAATCGTGATCCAGACCCTTGCCCACTTAAAGTGGACCAACACCCTGCAGGATCAGCCCAGGAATCTATAAGATTCCCAAGACGATCCAATCCTTCCCCACAGGGCATCCAGAATTGGGATGCCCCACTGTATGAAACTTCCCCAGGTGCACTCCATTAGAGGAAAGCACAAGATGCAGCTGCCAGCATGCTCAGAGCCGCTGAGCTAAGACGTCACTTTGATGCGCATAGCTCAGCAGCTCCAAGCACGCCGATTGGACGAGCAGCCACACATGCACCATAGGATCGGGTGAGGTGAGTTTTATCAGATCGGGGGGGGGTTTCACATAGCAGGGCACACCCCCAAACATGGTGCCCCAGGAAGTGGACCAAAACCCAGGATAGTCAAAATTCCACTTAAAGCATACACACATACAAAGAAACCCATTAAACAGACATGAAACATAAACCAAGCAGACACTAAAGGCTGCAACTTACCTCCTCTGCTTCCATGTTTAACTTCTGGATGGTGCTCTTGTTAACACCACATTTGTTAGGATGGTGCCCAGGAGTGTTGGATCTAATGGCATTGACATGACCAATGGTCATGATGCTAAAGTTAACCTTCTCTTTTGGCATGATGAATCAGACCTGAGCAACAGCTACACACTTGCTGCACCTGGGATTTAAAGCTCCCGGGGTGGGCAGGGAATGGTGCAGCCAATCAGAGGCACTGTCTGATGAATGGAATTCATGCTGATTGGTTCACTGACTTGGGCTCACACCTGGAGGGGAGGTGCCTGTGTATCATTATTATTAGAAGCAATGTGTGTGTAGCTTCTCGTTCATCCAGGTCATGGTATATCTGTAATGATCAATCAAGGCAACTGGACTTGCTGGGCCTTGATTTATTGCTACAGTGACACATAATGTGTAGTATCGGGGCCCCCTGCAAGCCCATATTTATGTAAGATAGATAATAATATAGTGGCGTCCATACAATGGAGGCATTGCATATAAATTCCACAGATGGATTCATGGTTAGGCTCCTTGCTTTCCAACTAGCTAACAGCAAGGATGCCAGGGCCCAGCTATCCCAAGCTGCCCCAGGGCCCATCCACATCGCTGACATCCCTGTAGCTTAGGCGTGCTCCTATGCCAAGGCCAATCAGGCTTGGGACTCTATTTAAACTTGCACTTACACCAGATGTGTGCACACCGCAGCTCGCTGATCTGCCTTGAGCATCCACCCCCATGTGACGTGTGGTCACATGTTAGGAAGTGGGCAGAGGGGGAACAGCGAGCTGGGACAGGCACTCAATCAGCATAACTGTGAGTTTGAATACAGTACTAGTGGCAGCTCCACCCGCTGCTCAACCCCCACCCCCGCCACTCAACCTGTGATTCTGGGGGCATCCCGCATTGGGAATCCCCATTATGTGAAAACCCCCAGACTGCCATTATCAGCACACCTTTCCCGCGTCCAATGGCGCATGCATGCATGGGCTCTCATCCCATCAGAGCCATTTGCTGTGACTATGTCATTCGAATCGATGGGGTGGGAGAACACACAGCCAAAGATGCAGCTGCACTCCCCATTGTAAATGTTGCTGAATTACACGGGCACAGCAAATGGCACTGATTGGATGAGAGCCTGCACATGTGGCGCAGGACTGGAGAAAGGTGAGCTGATACTGGCAGGCTGGGGGTTTTCACACAGAGCGGCATCCCAATTTGAGTGGCCTCCCACCCTCCCACATCCCCCGCTCAACCAACACAAGCTGCTGAAACTGAGCAGCATTAATCATACTGCTGGCGGCTCAGGCCCCTGGGGGACTTTTTTGGGCCCCACCAACCAGACTGCCGGTGGGGCCCTAGGCCAGGAGCAGGACAGAGCTGGAAAGCAGGAGGAAGCTGGGGGTGCATGAGGGAAATTGGGGTGTAGGACGGCACTGGGGAAGCAGGTGGGAGATGGAGGAGCAGGACAGAGCTGGATGAGCAGGTGGAAGATGGAGGAACAGGACAGAGCTGGGGGAGGAGGAGGAAGATGGAGGAACAGGACAGAGCTGAGGAAGATGGAGGAGCAGGACAGAGCTGAGGAAGATGGAGGAGCAGGACAGAGCTGGGGAAGCAGGAGGAAGATGGAGGAGCAGGACAAAGCTGGGGGACCAGGAGGAAGATGGAGGAACAGGACAGAGCTGGAGGAGGAGGAGGAAGATGGGGGGGGGGCAGGACAGAGCTGAGGAAGATGGAGGAGCAGGACAGAGCTGGGAAAGCAGGAGGAAGATGGAGGAGCAGGACAAAGCTGGGGGAGCAGGAGGAAGATGGAGGAGCAGGACAGAGCTGGGGGAGCAGGAGGAAGATGGAGGACCAGGACAAAGCTGGGGGAGCAGGAGGAAGATGGAGGCGCAGGACAGAGCTGGGGAAGCAGGAGGAAGATGGAGGAGCAGGACAGAGCTGGGGGAGCAGGACAAAGCTGGGGGAGCAGGAGGAAGATGGAGGAGCAGGACAGAGCTGGGGAAGCAGGAGGAAGATGGAGGAGCAGGACAAAGCTGGGGGAGCAGGAGGAAGATGGAGGAGCAGGACAAAGCTGGGGGAGCAGGACAGAGCTGGGGAGCAGGAGGAAGATGGAGGAGCAGGGCAGAGCTGGGGGAGCAGGAGGAAGATGGGGGGCAGGACAGAGCTGAGGAAGATGGAGGAGCAGGACAGAGCTGGGGAAGCAGGAGGAAGATGGAGGAGCAGGACAAAGCTGGGGGAGCAGGAGGAAGATGGAGGAGCAGGACAGAGCTGGGGGAGCAGGAGGAAGATGGAGGAGCAGGACAGAGCTGGGGGAGCAGGAGGAAGATGGAGGAGCAGGGCAGAGTTGGGGGAGCAGGTTGAAGATGGAGGAGCAGGACAGTCCTAGGGGAGCAGGTTGAAGATGCAGGAGCAGGGCAGTCCTAGGGGAGCAGGTTGAAGATGGAGGAGCATGACAGAGCTGGGGGAGCAGGATGAACAAGGCAGAGCAGTGGGGTTGCCACTCAGCTGGTATTTCTTCATCATTGCCAGTAATTCTCATGCTGGGCCGGTACCGGTATCAAATTAATGGCTGGTAATTTGAATGGTGGCAAGTTGTGGGTTGTGTAGCCAAGGCCAGGGGTGGCATCCTGGCCAAATCTTCATTGCAGAGCGTTGGGGAAGTGTGCTATATGTGCCTTTGATGCCCAAACATACATACACCCACATGCACTCCCATGTACAGACTAAGCTGCATACACATGGGAGTGTGATGCTGCTCCATGTCTCTGCCAGGGCGTCCCCACTTATTGAATGTTTGATTCTTCTCCCCTCGCCACATGAGTAAGTAGTGGTGGAGGAATGGGCCATGCGATGTGGCTCATCCCGCTCGGCAGGGATGTCAGGGAGTCCACTGGGGGAAAAGAATCATGCCCCCAGCAGACGCTGATAACCCTGCCGAGGGCAGTGGGGATTCTCCTCGCTGCTGGCTGATGGGGAGGCTCTATCAGGCGGTCCATACTCTGCACTGTGAAGCTGGAGGAGGCAGAGGGAGGGCACCAGCAATTCCGGCCCACAGGGCTGAACCGACTAGGGGACGGGATGTGAGAGGATTATCAGTGACGATTTCCTCTTTCCTGCAACAATTAGAGGAGGAACACTAATGCGGTTACACAGTACAAAAGGTAAGCACTGTCTTCCTAAAGAGAAAGGGGAGACTACAGATACACTTTAAAGTGGACCAACACCCAGGGGGGATCGGCCCGGGAATCTATAACATTTCCGGGCCGATCAGATCCCTCCCCGCGGGGCATCCGGAATCGGGATGTCCCGCGGGGTGAAACCCCCCAGGAAGCCCACAATCCTACCTTTTCCACGTTCCAGCGGCGCATGCGCGTCCGCCGCCTCCCGCGCCGGCGGGTATTGGCTGCAGCGGTCAAGTGGGAGCGGGGTGAGGTGAGTTTTCGGGGCTTTCTGGGGGGTTTCACACAGTGGGGCACCCCCGATCGGGGTGCCCCGGGGAAGTGGACCAAAACCCAGGATAGTCAAAATCCTGGGTGTTGTTCCACTTTAATGAACAGGTAGATCTCAGCCCACATATCTGATTATCATCCCCTAATCGGGCATTGTAAGTATTGGAAATAATACACAGTATGTGACTAGGCAGCCTGTTCCTGCATTAGGGACTTTGTATTTTCCCTGTATATTCCTCTTATTTCACCCTGATGGGGTCAGATGGTGCGGTTGTAAATAAATTCTTTCCTTTCTTGTGTTATATTTACAAGTAGTTTTTCTGCTGTGGGTTGTATTATCCATAGTGTGAATGGAGATATACATTGTATCAGATCTGAATCAGCATCAGTCACTTGTACCAAACGAATCTGCCTGCAGCTTTCCAAGTGGATCTTGTACCTATGATGTATCTATATTTGTGTTCCATACATCTTGTCACACATGCCAGACACTGCTGCCTGTAGAAGATACTTTTCTTTGTATTTTCATGTATATGGTGTGCATATGTGATCCCCTTTTGTTCTATATATGTACTGATGGTCTCCTGTGTGTAGTAGAAAGCTTATCAAACTATTGTACCAGGATTGTTAAAAAAAACAGGTGTTATTTATCTTTTGATGCCAGCCAATCAGAATATATTGTGTACCCGAGACTCTGTTCTGAATGAATAGAATGATGGGCCCCTCCCACCTGGTGCTTACCTCCTGGCATGGGTACATGCATTAGCCAAAGGAAGTCGGTGATGTTGCCATGAATGCACTGTGGGATCACCGGATCAGTAATTATTTCAGTTTCACAGAACAGGTCAGCCCAAATTGGAATCCCTGAGGATAGGGACTTTTAGTGTCAAAGAGTTTTGAAAGGGTTAAAGCAAACCAAAACCCAAGTGAGCGATAAACCTGGGTTTAATTAGAGGCTGGAAAGAGTTTTGGCCAGACTGGTCTCAACTGTATTTGGTGCAGGAGGTCCCATTCTGTGAGTTGGCGCTGTGACATCATTGGCCCAAAGATATTTTACCCATTAAAACCAGCGGTTACTTATTCCAATCAGTGAAAATACAGCCCCATGCTCACTTTAATGCCAGTTTCAAAGCTAGAACCAATTTGGCCCAGGCTGATCTCAACAGTATGTTCTGCGGGGGGAGGGCACCCTCTGAGTTGGCACTATGACAGTGGCCCCAAGACATTTAACCCTTTAATTCATCTTCCATGTTGCCCTTTTTGATGCACATTTTGTGCCAGCTGATTCTAGATTTGTGCCACATTTAATGTCATGTTGCTCAGAGCCCCCATACAATAACCTCCCTGCATTTTTGAGCCAAGAAGAAGAAATGGCCAAGATATTGGGGGTTTACAGTTCACCTTTCTGAAAAAAGTGGGCGTGACCCTTGGATCTGTGATGCTGCATAACAATCAGCATAGTGGGCGGGGTCTATAAGATTTCCAGAACTTGCATAAGACCCTGGCTCTGCAATGTGAATCTGGAGAAGGAGGTGGACAGAGGGACGGGATGAGCTGCGGGGAGGGGCCAGAAATCCTGTCCCGCTCTGCTGAGCTGATTGGAGGACAGGATGGAAAATAAAGAATGTCATTGGCTGAACCTGTAAACCCCAATATCTCGGCCATTTCTGCTTTAATTTAAATATGGAGAACAGTACCAAATGCAGACCGACGCATGGTGTAACAATTTCCTTTGCCTGCAGTAGCACTTTAAGGACTGATTTCATTTTTAACTGAAACTTAAAAGAAACCTGCATCCAAAAAGTTTTTTCTGATTTTAGGTCGCTATGGGATTTGAGGAGGTGCAGCCGCCATCTGTGTGTGCATCCATTTCCCATGAGCTCTGATAGGAAAAAGGAGAGTATTTCACACATACAGGGCTCTTGGATGGCAGGAGGGGGGATAGGTTATGTTACATTAGTATCACAGGCGTAACTATAGGGGGTGTGACCGGACCAGAGCCTAGAGGCCCCATCATTGCCGCTCTTCTTCCTCATTTACAGAAAGGAAGCACCATTCCTTTCTGCTGTTTCAGTCCTTAGCTGTCTAGATGCAACCAATTAAGACAAACCAGTTTACTGTATGAAAGGACCCCGTGTATTTTTTGCACCAGGGCCCCATAATATTCAGTTAAGCCATTGATCGGTATCCCTATGAACCAGGACCATCCCCGTCACAGTTGCCAAGGAGAGTAGGTTGGCATTAAATCTGCATGAAAATGTTAAAAATCAGGCATTACTTTACTTACCATGCACTGGTGGCCTATACAAATGCTGTGCCCAGTGGGGTTCCCCGAGTGAGCAAAGAGGCAGAAAAAGTTACATCTATATTTCAGACATTTATGTGGATTTTAAGGACATTAAAGTGGACCAAAACCTTTAAAAAAAAAAAAAAAACTCCCTACCCAAGTAACTCAGACATTGCTCTCGGCAGCCTTAGTTGAATGGAAAAACTTCACTGATGTAGCCACACCCCAGCTAGCAGATTTGAGATTACTAATTGACTGGTCTCCAGAATGCTGGATGAGGGAGAGATTAGAGCCCACTATAGTTTTAACTCCAGCATTCCACCAATTAGGCAGAAATCATGGAGATACAGAGACCACCTCTAAGCTGTTATATTGTATATGTGATCTGCATCTATATTGCTAGGTTAATACAGTTTACACTTATGACAATAGATGGCCCTGTTACATATGTCTATGTTGTACATTCTCTGCTGTATGCAGAGTTTCCTGTACATTAAGGTGATCCGACTTTTCCCCAGTCTAGGTTATCCATCATGTAGGGTGACATTCTTACAGCACTCATGTTCAGAATAGGTAGTAACAGTTTAACTATTATATATAAAAAAAGAAGAGGTGAGCACAATTGGTTTAATAAGAGATGAGACAGAATAAAACCCATGTGACAGTAAACAAGCCACAAGATGTGAGTGTAATCAAGTGTTGAGTGTAACCTCTTGTGATTGGACTATTCGTTTAGACAGGAAGCTAGCAAAGGGTATAAAGAGGACCCCCTGTAGATGGATGCAGACTGCTGACAGTGCAAGAGGACATGTTCTATGGGGGGGAATATGTGCAGCTGTAGGAACTTGGGATAGAAGCTGTGCATTTGAACTGTACTGGATGTGATGCTGGATATGAACGTGAAGAGCAATAAAGAATTGCTACCTCAGCCCCACGAGTGTCCTGTGACATGACTGCAGCAGTGAGTCCCACCACTCACCCAGTCCCTCTTGAATTCAAGAATCCCCATTTAACCTTCATTCCCTTGAGGATTGGGCCTGTAACACCAGTTCCTGTTACACCACGAAAGCCCATCTGGATCTGACTCCACTGCACCCAGCAACAGAATTTACCATCACCATGTTGCTGGCCACCATTGGGTGACTGATACCATGTAATAGTGTGAAGATGTACAAGACTGCTAATTACCATTAGTAATTTTTTGCTAGAAATAGCATTTGCAAATATGATGTTACACCACCAAACAGCTGAAGTGGGAAACTCCTGTGGTTACATTATGGAGTAAACCCAGCAGCAAGGACCAAGGGAATTGTAACAAAGGCCATGCACCCACATAATCCAATTCCTGCACCAACATGTAGACAATTGTGACCCATGATATTATGGGAACTAAAATAGCTGTAATCTAGACTCACCTAACGATATGACCTGATAAACCTGCCACTCTATATACCCCCCCCCCCCTCAAAAAGGTAAGACATTTTTGTAACCCCTCCTGTCCAAGGGCAGGGGGTTACAGAGACTGAACTTCCTATTAGGAGTAATGAACAAGTGACCATTCATAGGTTATTGGCAGTGAACTATATAAGCTAGAGTCTGCCTTGTTAAAGCTAATCCTTGGCATTGCCCCATAGCGGTTCTAAGGGCCTTGGATGGCACAGAGACGTAAAGAGATCATTTGCATAGCTCCGCCTACTGCAAGGCTAGATGGGTAATGCTATCTGTCTTTGGACTTGGTACTGTGCAAATACTATCCGTTTTAGGAAAGCCACTCTTTTCCTTTGTACAGCATATGCAAGTTTAGCTTTTGCATACAGAGACCAATAGCTACTACTTCAGCAGCTGAGCACCAGCCACAATTGGTGGTAGAGTAATGGGCACTGCTAAAAGTGTTCATTTTGTTATTGAACCAGCAGCAGATTTGCTTTAAAGTGGATGTCCAAACACCCGAGCACTGCAACAGGATGGCATTAAATAAGACCTTACCAGGGCCCCAATCCAATGCCGTCCACTTGCACAGAGCAGCATCCCCCATTCATGTTATCAGGGCTGATACACAGGATGCTGCTCTGAGCAGCCTGACCTAGATAACCACCCATCTCTGATATGCTGGACAGTGCTGGATTGCAGGGACTATGTAAGGTCTAACCCCCTGTCCTGTCTCAGCACCAGATTGGACTTCTGCTTAAAAGCCAGGTAAACCATAGAAATTACTGCAGCAAACACCACAACCCCCCTTGTAATGACGACTAGGACAAGGAATGCTTTTCTAGGTTTAATAGTTTTGTACAATAGAACAAAGTATCTCTGGAAGAAAGATCACTTCTTGATAGTTTTCATGGTAGACTTGTCACTTTGCCAGCAGCTGCCGCCTTCCTGTCCACAGCTTTAACTCCAACAGCTACTGTTTGTCATCTCTCATAGAAAGCAAAAATGACCTGCAAGATAAAGTCAGGCTTGTAACTGAAACATCTTGACCAGTATAACCACTAATTAAGTCAGGACCTTACACCAGACCAACAGCTGGAAAAGAAAGGTAGCAGCCATTTTGGAGCTTCCTCTCCCAGTATCTCAGCCATGCTGCTGCCTAAATTCAACTGGCCAGTAACAGGAAACCCAGCAGCACTTCCTGTTTGCAGGTGGCCTGCACATCAATGAACCACCATTTTGTTTTTACACTAGAACACCCATTAAAAAAGATGGTTTCCTGCACAGGGACATCCCAACTTCTGGTGCCCCCCACCCCATAATGCCCAGTAAAAATCTTAGCTTTCACATTTTTGATGAAAGCCCTGCAGGTCATCCCAGGGTATCCGCCCATTGCAGGACTCAATTTGTTTTAGCGGGCATTACTATGGGGACACTAGCAATCAGGATGCCCCTGTGCAGAACACTCATTTTGTTAAATTAGTCACATAAAACCAATTGTTGGCTACAGTTTAGCAGTAGCCATACACAAAAAGCTAACCCATAAACCACTCCAACCTTACCCAATGCCCTGTGACCGATCATCATGATTTATGTAGCAACCTCCCGCAATTAAGTGCATGGAAAGTATGACCTACTCTCTACAAAACCCATCTCACTTTGAAAACTAAAGCTTTCCTATAGGTGGGTAATCGTGTTGTATTGCGATTCTACAATAGGTTGCCCAATACCATTTGAGATATCAGAGCACCATACCTAGTGAGGGTTATATTCCTGGAAGGATTCTATCCACATTGGCTCTCCAGGAATCATTTCTACAGTGGTGTGGCAGTCCAGACCTGGGGCATAGCCTGGATCCATCTTCCAAGGGGGATTAAGTAGGATAACCTGCAAGTGCAAACACATGTTAGCAAGCTCAGAAGACCTGAAGTTTGATCTAAAAAAAATGCTGGCTGATGATGGGTTGTGAAACTGACACTTCTCTATAAATGTGAATTGTCTGGGTTTGCTTCTCATTTCTACTTTGTTCAGACAATCATCAAAATGCTGTGGGGGTGTGACAACATTGATGTACTGTCAACAGGGATGAGCTTTATTTCACCAAGTAGCAGGAGAGGGGCAAGTGGTGCATTTTAGATTCCTACATGGCAAGACCTCTGGGTGAGAGGGGTCCTGGTCCACATGAAGCTTAAAGACCCCATGGCCTGCCAATTTTCCATCACTAGAGTCATCCTGATTTGGGATTCCTTTCTTTGCAAAATGATTGACTAGTATACTCCTAATCAAGGAGGATAAGCAGACCAAGGTGGCATCTCCAGCTTCCCTCTGGCTGATGCAGACCTGTGCCAGGCTTTTCTGAATGGGTACACAGCCAAATGGAGGCCAGCTACTTGTGCTCTATTCAGCTTTTCTAAGCCACTAATGTCAGAGCAGTTTAGTAAAGCTGAATGGTGCACCAGCCACTGATTGGAGGAAAGCATGTGAATATACTGTGGAAGTCACTGGTTGCTGCTCAGCTGGAGGCACAATCACCAGCATAGTAAAAATCCTGGTGATTGTTAGTCTTCAACCCTCCCTCTACTGATGGGTCCTTGCTGCTGAGCATCTTGCTAGGTCAGGTTTGGTATGGGACAGTGGTAAGGGGAGTGATAAGAAAACAACTGAAGTGGAGGAGCTGCCATAGTGTGCGACCCACGCTGCTGGAAAGGTTTCAGACCCTTGGAACAGGAGTTGCAGGAGGAGACATGCTACACACTTTGCACAGTGGTCATAGTAATAACTTCTGTATTATGACTGTCCAGATATTGGTTTAAAGTCTAATGAAGAAACATTTCAGCCTTTCTGGGAAAGGAAGGGGGGGGGGGGTACAATGGGTCCAGACCCCTGCCCATGAATATTTGCCCACTTAAGGATACACACATGCAAAGAAACCCATTAAACATAAACCAAGCAGACACTAACAGCGACAGATGCCAGGAAGGGTAACTTACCTCCTCTGCTTCCATGTTTAACTTCTGGATGGTGCTCTTGTTAACACCACATTTGTTAGTATGGTGCCCAGGAGTGTTGGATCTAATGGCATTGACATGACCAATGGTCATGATGCTAAAGTGAACCTTCTCTTTTGGCATGATGAATTAGACCTGAGCAACAGCTACACACTTGCTGCTCCTGGGATTTAAAGCTCCCGGGGTGGGCAGGGAATGGTGCAGCCAATCAGAGGCACTGTCTGATGAATGGAATTCATGCTGATTGGCTCCCTGACTTGGGCTCACACCTGGAGGGGAGGTGCCTGTGTATCATTATTATTAGAAGCAATGTGTAGAGTCTGTGAAGCTTCTCGTTCATCCAGGTCATGGTATATCTGTAATGATCAATCAAGGCAACTGGACTTGCTGGGCCTTGATTTATTGCTACAGTGACACATAATGTGCAGTATCGGGGGCCCCCTGCAAGCCCATATTTGTATAAGATATATAATCATATAGTGGCGTCCATACAATGGGGGCATTGCATATAAATTCCACAGATGGATTCATGGTTAGGCTCCTTGCTTTCCACCAGCTTTCAGGTGTATGGCCATTGCTCAGCCCACCACAATGATCTCAGTAGAGCTTAGCTGTGCACCTCCTTCATGTGAGCTTGTGGCAGCAGATATTTAGGTTTGCCAGGCTGGCAGGACACACACAGCAAGGATACCAGGGCCAAGCTGTGCATTTATCAAGGTGAGTATATGGCAATTCTAGCTTTTTAAATACACAGCTAAAGATCCCAAATTGGGATGCCCCAGGGCGCGCTCCCGTACTAAGGCCATTCAGGCGTGTGCACACCCCAGCTCGCTGATCCATCTTGAGCATCCACCCCCATATGATGTGTGGTCACATGTCAGGAAGTGGGCAGAGGGGGAACAGCGAGCTGGGACAAGCACTCAGCTGGCATAACTGTGAGTTTAAATACAGTACTAGTGGCAGCGCCACCTGCAGCTCAACCCCCCCCCCCCACTCAACCTGTGACTCTGGGGGCATCCCACATTGGGAATCCCCACTATGTGTAAACCCCCAGACTGCCATTATCAGCACACCTTTCCCTTGTCCAGTAGTGCATCCATGGGCTCTCATCCCATCAGAGCCATTTGCTGTGACCATGTCATCTGAATGGCTGGGGTGGGAGAACACACAGCCAAAGATGCAGGGGATGCAGATCCACTCCCCCATTGTTTGCCGAATTACATAGTCACAGCAAATGGCACTGATTGGATGAGAGCCTGCACATGTGGCATTGGACAGAAGAAAGGTGAGCTGATACTGGCAGGCTGGGGGTTTTCACAAAGCGCGGCATCCTGATTCAGGATGCCCCAGGGGAACACCAGTGGCCACCCGCCCTCCCACATCCACTGCTCATCCTGCACCACCGCACAAGCTGCTGAAACTGAGCAGCATTAATCATACTGCTGGCAGCTTAGGCCCCTGGGGGACTTTTTTGGGCCACACCAACCAGACCACGGTGGGGCCTTAGGCCGGGAGCAGGAGGGAGCTGGAGGAGCAGGACAAAGCTGCGGAAGCAGGAGGAAGATAGAGGGGCAGTGCAGAGCTGGGGAGCAGGAGGAAGATGGAGAAGCAGGACAGAGATGAGGGAGCAGGATGGAGAGTGCAGGGGGAAGCCACGGAGCTGGGGGTAGGAGGTGTAGGAGGAAAATAGGGGCGCAGGACTGAGATTGGGAAGGGGAGCAGGGGGGGAATAGGGCTGCAGGAGAGAAAGGGGGGGCTGGAGGTACAGGTTAGTGAGATAGGAGTGAAGCAGGGAAATTGGGGAGCATGATGAAGATTGGGATGCAGCAGGGAAATGGGGGAGCGGGTGGAGAATGGGGTGCAGTAGTGAAACAGCAGGAGGAATATGGGAGAACAGAATGGAGCTAGGACAGCAGGATGGAGATTGGGGTGTCAGAGGAAAAAGGGGGGAGCAGTGGTATACCGTGCTGTGTGAAACCCCTGGGTTTGCCGGCTACACTAACCAAGCTGGCGAACTTGTAGGTCTCACACAGCAGGGCAGCGCAAATTAGGATTCCCCTCCAAAGCAGATCCAAAAAAAGGGTCTTGGTCTGCTTTAATCTACTTTTGATTGGCAGACTTTAAGCTTCCAGTATCTTCCCCCCACACACACTCACTCAGCTGTTTGCACCAGTTATCTGTTTGAATATAAATTGCAAGGACAGACTCCTGGAGGAGGCCAGGTTATCTAACAATGCACTGCCCCTGCTTGCTACTCAGATGTATGTGTCTGAATATAGCCGGGGATGTAGTGCTAACTGTGCATGTGCCATGGGATCAGCTAGGTGAGTATAAGGAGAGGCTAAGCGTGTGTAGTGCGGCAACATTTTTTGCAAATAGGCCATGCCCCTGGTCACACCTGTGACCAAACTGGTAATTAATGTGTGTATATATATATATATATATATATATATATATATATATATATACCTTGGCTGACCCCTCTGCTCTGCATACACACACGGTCGGCTGGAATGACTTTCTCCCCTCATAAAACCGCACAGCATAAACAAAGTGTTATCAGGATCACAGGGATGCAGTGGCCGGGTGCCATGTCACTTCTCTGGGGCGGGTGGTTCGCGCGCACCCGGTGAGCGCTGTCTTTAAACTGCGCACGCGCCCTTGGTATAGCGGTGATCCCTTGTGACGCGGGCGCGTCCGGCGTACCATCCAACGCAACCATGGGAAGGTGACACGCCCACCCCGCCTTCTTACATCGCCTACAGTGAGGGAGGCAGACCATCTTGAATGGCGGGACGAGCGCACGTGGGGAACATCTTTGGGCCGGGGGAAATTACAGCTGATTACATTGCCTTGCAGGCTGACAATCTCTCCTGGCTGATGATCCCCATATCATAGGCACCTGGTTCAGGGACACAGTGGGACTCTGTGAGAACTAATGAGGTATGTGAATACATTCAATGAGTGCCCGCCTGACTATCTATTATTTCTTCTATCTAATTAGACATGCATGCGGTGACTGTTTTACTTTGAGGACATTTCTCTTCTTATTTTGGAACTTTTTATATATAAACATCCACTCTGTTCCTGCATGTTATGCTATTAAGGCACTGATATTTAACTCTGAATGTAACTAGTCAGGTGATGCTTATCATTTCCACTTTCTCCTCTTTTTTCATGGTATAAGGTCTTACCCACATGGGACACTCTTCTGTCCCAAACACCATCCCTTAACCTTTGGACACCTGGTTGTGCCTATCCATGGTAAAGCAAGGCACTGGGCTCTTTTCTATGCTCCTAAAATAATGGTCTTTCTGATTTGACCATAACACTAATATGAAATATATGGCCATACATATAAAATTCTTCCCGTTATAGTGCTTCCCGCATAACATCCCTGTATCTTCTCAATTATTATCGTTTTAATGAAACTGGGAATACTACTGAAAGGCCAGGCATGCAAGTATGTAGTGAGCACCAGTCCAAGAAATTTCAGGTAATACCTTATGACATATCAGTATATTCTATTATGATATATTTATATCAAAAGAAATCATCATTAATGTTGATATACAAAATTGTTTTATTTTCAATGATATACAGCCAAGCTCATCTATTGCAAAGGGTACTGAGGAAGCCACTCTTCGGCAAAACTAGTTTACCCCACTAGATGAAGACAGCCTAACTAGAAATGTTTCTTATCATGCCTGTTGTTAAATTTTAATGATGGATTGTAAATACACAAGCTGTATATTGTTGTATTTTTTAATGCAGTGTTACACCAAGATTAAATAAAAACATTTTTTGATATATTGTAGTATGCCTTATTGGTATACATTGGCGAGGTGGTATTTGGTAAGCCCCTAATAATCCCTTTTGGGAAATGAGGAAGTCAGTCCAGAGACTCCCTTATTGAATATTCTATTATCAGGATCAACCAGCAATAGAAAGCAGAGACAAGGTCCATATCCTGGTCCCCTTCCATGGAATGTTCTCATTCCCCCTCCCTGTGGATTCCCAGGACAGATGGGGGATGTCATATGGACCAACTTTCAGGTACTCAATGATGGAGAATCCCAGATGCACCAACTGACTCCAATCACTCTGCCCATAGGAAGGGTCAGAAACTGACCCCTGGTTAGAGGGAATAAGGCGAGCTTGAGAATGGGGACAGGGACTCTAATCCTACCATCAAGAGTGACACACGCTCCCTTTTATCATCTAAGCAGAAGACCAGAAAGAATGTGTGGACTGTGAGACAATTTAATTGATCGAACCGCAGCCCAGACAGACACCTAAGTATTTTGCCTTTTTTTATCTCTTGCTATTTATCATATTTTTTATACTTAATCCTATTTTATCACCTTGCATCGTTTTTCTTGTTGTTTTTGTGTTTTGTTTGTTTAAATAAATTCTAAAAATACAGCAGAGGGTCACTGATGCTCTGAATTAAGGATCTAAAAATCTCACGCTAGTTCTGAAGAGCCTGGCTACCTTACTTGCCTAGGACGCTCGATCGCCCCCGCCTGGAAGTGGTTGTGGGTCGATCAATGCGTTCGATCTGATTGTGTGTGGCTTATATAGAGGTAACACTGTTGGTGTTCTGGTGGCAGCAGTTTATAGCCACGCATGTTGAACAATTGCAGTGACACACGTGGGGTACGATTGGCCGGTTTGATCAGATGAACGATCAATAGGTCTGATCAGCCGGGGCAATTGTCACAACACCCCTAACTAATGACGTAACTAAATGTGCCGAAGCCTTGGTGCGAACATAAAATGGGGACCTTTCAAGGCTCATACAACTTTTTTTTCTGACTTAACTTTTTAATTGGATGCAGCTAGACAACTAAAGACTGAAACAGCAGAGAAAAATGGTAGAGGAGCAACAATGATGGGGCCCCCTGACCTTCTGGGCCTGGTGTTGTTGCACCCCCTGCACCCTCCCAAGTTACTTCCCTGTCCATAAGCCCTAACTCCAAAAGGACCTGGAACTGGCAAGGTAAGCATTGTTATATTGGGATGCCCCGCTAGAGTGCCAAAATCTCAAAGATAGTGAAAATCCTGGTGATCTTTAACTCTCCCTCTTCTACCACCTGTGATCCTTGCCCTCTGGTGCTTGCTGCCCCTGTCTGGTCCCCCAGTGTTTGCCCTCTGCTGCTGATGGGTCTTTCCTGCTGCTGAGCCTTCTGCTAAGTAAGGTCAGAGGCGCAGGTTGGTGGGCTGAGAAGAAGAAATGGCCAAGATCTTGGGGTTTACAGTTCACCTCATGACTTCAGATCTGAAAAAGTGGGCGTAGCCCTTGGATCTGTGATGCTGCACAATGGGCATGTGCTCTCCTCTACCCCCTGACTGTGCAATGTGTATCTGGAGGAAGTGGCGGAGGGAGGGACCAGTAATCCAGTCCCGCTCTGCCAAGCTGATTGGAGGACAGGATGCAAAAGAGAATGTCATTGGCTGAACCTGTAAACCCTGATATCTCAGCAATTTCTGTTTTAATTTAGAAACAGAAAACAGTGGCAAATGCAGCCCGCCGCATGGTGTAACAATTACTGTTACCTGCAGTAGCACTTTAAGGACCGATTTCATTTTTTAGAACGGCTTAAAAACTCAATTTAACTGGAGCCACAACACTGCAACCTTTTTGGTTTGAGATGCGTTAAAGCAAACCTGCATCAAAGGTTTTTCGGATTTTAGGTCCGTATGGGATTTGAGGAGGTGCAGCCATTTCCCATGAGATGGAACTCCCAATAGGACAAAGGTGAGTATCTCACACATACAGGGCTCTTGCATGGGCATAGGAGGGGAACAGATTAGGTTACATTAGTGTCACAGGTGTAATTATAGGGGGAGCAACCTAACCGTCATGCATTTCTACTGTTTCAGTCTTTAGCTGTCTAGCTACAACCAATTAAAAGATCTAAAACAGTTTACTGTATGAGCAATGAAAAGAGCCTCATAATATATAGTTATGCCACTGATCAGTATGACCCAGGACCATCCCTCGCATGGAGTTGCCAAGGAGAGTAGGTCTGCCTTAAATCTGCATGAAAATGTTGATAATCAGGCATTACTATTAGTTGGAAGAAAAACTTTTCACAGCTGTAGCCACACCCCAGCTAGCAGATTTGAGGTTGCTGGTTGGCTGGTCTCCAGAATGCTGGATGATTGGAGAGGGGGGAGAGATTAGAGCCCATTTACAGTTTACATTCCAGCATTCCACCAATTAGGCAAAAATCATTGGAGATCCTGTACAACAGCTTACAACTGGTCTCTGTATGCGATTTGTATCTATAGTGTTAGGTTAATGTAGTAACATTTATGGCAATAGATGGCCCTGTTACATATACCTAAGTGTAGACTGTTGTACATATGTACATTCACTGCTGCAGGTTGAGTTTCCTGTAGGAACCTGTGAGAGAAGCTGTAGATCTGAACTGTACTGGATGTGATGCTGATATGAACTTGTGAAGAGACCAGTAAAGAAGTGTTACCTTAGCCCATAAGTGTCCTGAATTTAGGCCGAGGAGATACATTGCTGCCGCAGTGAGTGCCACCGCTCACCAAATCCCTCCTAAATGCAAGAATCTCCAGCTCTTTTAACCCCCATTACCTTGAGGATTCAGCTTGTAACAGCACAAAAGTCTACCTGGATCTGACTCCACTGCACCCAGTAACAATTTACTATCATGTTGCTGGCCACCATTGGGTGACTGATACCATGTAATAGAGTGAAGAGGTACAAGACTGCTAATCACCATTAGTAATGTTTTGTTAGAAATAACATTTGCTAACATGATTGCATGATTACAACCCCAAACAGCTCATGTGGTTACATTACGAAGAAGACCCCAGCAACAAAGACCAAGGTCATTGTAACAAAGGCCATGCACCCACATGATCCAATTCCTGCACCAACATGTAGACAAATTGTGCCCCATGATATTGTGTAAATCAAATTGCTGTGAAGATAAGTAACCTTAATGACATGACCCCATAGACCTGACACTGTATACCCCCAAAAGGTAAAGACATTGTAACCCTTCCTGTCCACGTGCAAGGGGAGGGTCAGAGCAGGGGTTACATAGAGACTGAACTTCCTCTTAGGAGTGATGAACAAGTGACCATTCATAGGTTATTGGCAGGGAACTATATAAGCTAGAGTCTTCCTTGATACAGCGTTGGCTGCTGAAGTGGTAGTCATGGGTCTCTGTATCCAAAAGGTAAATCTGCTGAGCACCAACCACTAATAGTGGTAAAGTAATGGGCACTGCTTAGTATAGTCAGGGATCTGTCCATTTTGTTAATGAACCAGCAGAAGTGGATGCCCAAACACCCCCCCAGCACTACAACAGGATGGCATTAATGACCTTACCAGGGCCCCAATCCCATGCAGTCCACTTGCGGCTGCACAGCCAGGGCTGAGGCACACAGAATGCTGCACTGAGAAGCCTTGTATAGACGATCACTCATCTGATATGCTGGACAGTGCTGGATTGCAGGGACCAGGTAAGGTCTAACCCCCTGTCCTGTCTCAGCACCAGATTGGACTTCTGCTTTAAAGCCAGGTAAACCATAGAAATTACTCCAACAAACACCTCAACCCCCTTGTAATGACAACTAGGCCAAGGAATGCTTTTCTAGGTTTAATAAATAGTTTTGTACAATAGAACAAAGTATCTCTGGAAGAAAGATCACTTCTTGATAGTTTTCATGGTAGACTTGTCACTTTGCCAGCAGCTGCCACCTTCCTGTTTGTCATCTCTCACAGAAAGCAAAATGACCTGCAAGATAAAGTCAAGCTTGTAAATGAAATCTTGGACCAGTATAACCACCAATTAAGTCAGGACCTGAAACCAGACCAACAGCCTGGCACAGTTGGAAAAGAAAGGTAGCGGCCATTTTGGAGCTTCCATTCACCACAGCAGGATTTGGAAAAAGGCAAATTAATGTTTATGTGCAGCAATCTAAATTGCCCTGGGGAGGGGGTGCATATGAGCACTCTTGTGTTGGTCTGGTTTAAGTCATTTTTGACTGTGGGTCTGCTTTAAACTAGAACAAAATGGGTGTTCCTGCATCCAAACTGCCGGTGCCCCCACCCTATAACACCCAGTAAAACAATCTTAGCTTTCACATTTTTGATGAAAGAGCCCTGCAGGACACCCATAGCTATCCACCAATCGCACGGCTCAATTTGTTTTAGCAGGCATTACAGTGGGGGCACTGGCAGTTGGGATGTCATTAGTCCCATACCAATTGTTGGTTAGAGTTTAGCAGTAGCCATACATAAAAAGCTGACCCATAAACCACTGCAACCTTACCGAATGCCATGTGACCAATCATGATTTATGTAGCAAACTCCTGCAACCAGCTCACTTTGAATACTAAAGCTTTCCTATAGGTGGATAGTCGTGTTGTATTCTATTCTACAACAGGTTGCCCAATACCATTTGAGATATCAGAGCACCATACCTAGTGAGGGTTATATTCCTGGAAGGATTCTATCCACATTGGTTGTCCAGGAATCATTTCTACAGTGGTGTGGCAGTCCAAACCTGGGGCATAGCCTAGATCCATCTTCCAAGGGGGATTAAGTAGGATAACCTGCAAGTACAAACACATGTTAGCAAGCTCAGAAGACCTGAAGTCTGAACAGTACACAAGTAGAAATGAGAAGCAAACCCAGACAATTCACATTTATGGAGAACTGTCAGTTTTATCACAACCCATCATCAACCAGCATTTAAGATCAGACAATCAGCAATATCAAAAATGCTATGAGGGACATGACCACAGTGGTGAAAAAAGCCCATCCCTGTCAACAGTGCATCAAAGGAAAAAAGAAGGCAAGTATCTTCCTTATGTCAGGCTCAAAAATAGCAGGACAGGGGCGAGTGGTACATTTTAGATCCTACATGCCAAGACCTCTGGGTCAGGGAGGGGTTCTGGTCCACAGGAAGCTTAAGACCTGCCAATTTCATATCACTGGGGGCATCCTGATTTGGGATGCCTCACTGTGCAAAATACTCCAGATTGACTAGTATACTCCTCACCAAGGAGGATGAGCAGACTTAGGTGGCATCTCCAGCTTCCCTCTGGTTGATGCAGACCTGTGCCAGGCTTTTCTGAATGGCTGCATGGGTACACAGCCAAATGGAGGCCAGCTGCTTGTGCTCTATTCAGCTTTTCTAAGCCACTGATGTCAGAGCAGTTTAGTATAGCTGAATGGTGCACCAGCCACTGATTGGAGGAGAGCATGTGAATGCACTGTGGAAGTTGCTGGCAAGGTAAGCATTATCAGCATCCTAAATCTGAATGCAGAGTAAACATGATGGTGATTGTTAGTCTTTAATCCTCCCTTTGATGGGTCCTTGCTCCTGAGCCTTCTGATAGGTCAGGCTAGGTATGGGCTAGGTATGGGCCAGTGGTTAGATGAGTGATAGGAGGCAGCAGAAGTGGGAGGTTCTGCCATAGTGTGCTCCCCCTGCTACTGGAAAGGTTTCAGACCCTTAGAACATGAGGAGACATGCTACACACATTACATTACTTCTGTATTATGAATGGCCAGATATAGGATGGCCAGATATAGGATTTATTGGTTTACCCAAAACCCATTTAACAGACATGAAACAAACCAAGCAGACACTAACAGCGACAGATGCCAGGAAGGGTAACTTACCTCCTCTGCTTCCATGTTTAACTTCTGGATGGTGCTCTTGTTAACACCACATTTGTTAGGATGGTGCCCAGGAGTGTTGGATCTAATGGCATTGACATGACCAATGGTCATGATGCTAAAATGAACCTTCTCTTTTGGCATGATGAATCAGACCTGAGCAACAGCTACACACTTGCTGCACCTGGGATTTAAAGCTCCCGGGGTGGGCAGGGAATGGTGCAGCCAATCAGAGGCACCGTCTCATGAATGGAATTCATGCTGATTGGTTCACTGACTTGGGCTCACACCTGGAGGGGAGGTGCCTGTGTATCATTATTATTAGAAGCAAGAATGTGTAGAGTCTGTGAAGCTTCTCGTTCATCCAGGTCATGGTATATCTGTAATGATCAATCAAGGCAACTGGACTTGCTGGACCTTGATTGATTGCTACATTGACACATAATGTGCAGTATCGGGGCCCCCTGCAAGCCCATATTTGTATAAGATATATAATCATATAGTGGCATCCATACAATGGGGGCATTGCATATACATTCCACAGATGGCTTCATGGTTAGGCTCCTTGCTTTCCACCAGCTTTCAGGTGTATGGCCATTGCTCAGCCCACCACAATGATCTCAGTAGAGCTTAGCTGTGCACCTCCTTCATGTGAGCTTGTGGCAGCAGATATTTAGGTTTGCCAGGCCGGCAGGGCACACACAGCAAGGATGCCAGGGCCAAGCTGTGCATTCATCAAGGTGAGTATATGGCAATTCTAGCTTTTATTACACAGGCAGACATCCTAAATTGGGATGCCCCAGGGTCCATCCACATCGCTGCGCTCCTGTGCCAAGGCCATTCAGGCGTGGGACTCGCACTTATGCCAGCTCGCTGATCTGTCTTGAGCATCCACCCCCATGTGATATGTAGTCACATGTCAGGAAGTGGGCAGAGGGGGAACAGCGAGCTGGGACAGGCGCTCAGCTGGCATAACTGCGATTTTGAATACAGTACTAGTGGCAGCGCCACCCACCGCTCAACCCGCACCCCCTGCCACTCAACCTGTGACTCTGGGGGCATCCCGCATTGGGAATCCCCACTTTGTGAAAACCCCCAGACTGCCATTATCAGCACACCTTTCCCTTGTCCAGTAGTGCATGCATGGGCTCTCATCCCATCAGAGCCATTTGCTGTGACTATGTCATCTGAATCACAAAAACAAATATATAAATACCGCGCTGTGAATTAATTAATAAAGAAATTTTGAAATCGTGAAAGATTTGTTATATACAAATATTCTTATAACCAGCTACACGTGCTTTACTCAAATCTCAACAATAAGTAAATAAATTAAAATCAACAAAAAGGCACAGAGCTTGTGTAAATTAGTTAAAGTCCTCTTTAAAGTCCTCCAAAATAATCTTCTAATTCCACCAAGTGCGTCAACAATCCATTTGTGCACCACCACCACAGATTTGGTACCCTTACCCAAAATAAATGGATCAAACAGCAATTTCAAAGATCATAGAGACGATCCCTCCAATCAATTCCACCTCCTGGGGTACGATTTCAGAAATGATTGAATCAATCGACAACCTCGGCAGATATATTGGCAATCCCGCCAATCAGCTCCACCACCTGGGGTACGATTTCTCAATGGAACATATATTGGCCAGCCGAAATTTCCAAAGCATATTCATGCAAGGAGAAACAAAAGGACCATTGCGCAATATTGCATACTACAGGTTCATTTTAATTAAGCCAATAAAAAACTCACATTAAAAAAAGATTAAAACTCGCATATCATACAAGGCTCTGGGCCAACTCACGCTGCTGAATTCCAAATAGGCCAAATATGTCATCTGAATGGCTGGGGTGGGAGCACACACAGCCAAAGATGCAGGGGATGCAGATCCACTCCCCCCCCATTGTTTGCAGTATTACATGGGCACAGCAAATTGAACTGATTGGATGAGAGCCTGCACATGTGGCGTTGGACCGGAGAAAGGTGAGCTGATACTGGCAGGCTGGAGGTTTTCACACAGCGGGGCATCCCGATTCAGGATGTCCCGGGGGGAATGCCAGTAGCCACCCATCCTCCCGCATCCGCCGCTCAACCCGCACCAGCGCACAACCTGCTGAGACTGGATTTTTTATGGGCCACACCAACAAGACCACAGTGGGGCCCTAGGCCAGAAGCAGGACATAGCTGGAAAGCAGGATGGAGCTGGATGGAGATTGGGATGCATGAGGGAAATTGGGGTGTAAGTCGGCACTGGGGAAGCAGGTGGGAGATGGAGGAGCAGGACAGAGCAGGAGGAAGATGGAGGAGCAGGACAGAGCAGGAGGAAGATGGAGGAGCAGGACAGAGCAGGAGGAAGATGGAGGAGCAGGGCAGAGCAGGAGGAAGATGGAGGAGCAGGACAGAGCTTTAGGGGCAGGAAAGAGCTGGAGGAGCAGGACAGAGCAGGAGGAAGATGGAGGAGCAGGAAAGAGCAGGAGGAAGATGGAGGAGCAGGGCAGAGCAGGAGGAAGATGGAGGAGCAGGACAGAGCTGAGGGAGCAGGATGGAGAGTGCAGGCTGAAGCCACGGAGTTGGGGGTGCAGGACTGAGATTGGGGAGCAGGGGGTAAATGAGGGAGCAGGGCGGAGATTTGGGAGCAGGAGGAGCAGGGTGGAGATGGTGGGTGCAGGAGAGAAATAGGGGAGCAGGACTCAGCTGAGAGTACAGGGTTGAGATGACGGTCCAGGAGTGAAATAGGGAGCTGGAGGTGCAGGTTAGTGAGATGGGTGTGCAGGAGGGAAATTAGGGAGCATGACAGGATGCAGCAGGGAAATGGGGGAGCGGGATGGAGATTGGGGTGCATTAGTGAAATAGCAGGAGGAATGTGGGAGAGCAGGATGGAGCTAGGAGAGCAGGGCAGAGATTGGGGTGCCAGAGGAAAATGGGGGAGCAGTTGTATACCGTGATGTGTGAAACCCCTGGGTTTGCTGGCTATACTAACCAAGCTGGTGAGGTTTCACACAGCAGGACAGCCCAAATTGGGATCCCTGTCCATAATCTCTAACTCCAAGAGGACCTGGAACTGACAAGGTAAGATTTGTTATTTTGGGATGCTCTGCTAGAGAGGGGCAAATTCTCAAAGATAGTAAAAATCCTGGTGATCTTTAACTCTCCCCTCTTCTGCCACCTGTGATCCCTGTAGTGCAAAGATACCTACCTATTTCTCCTGGTGCTTTATTTGAAGGGGGGCCTGGAAATAGTTGCACACTGGGCTAGGTGTATTTACAGTTACCTGTTTTGCACTGCATTGCGGGTCAGCCTCTCAGTACTCACCACCACCTCCAGATCCTTCTCTGCTGCAGATTGCCCTCTGGTACGTGCTGCCCCTGTCTGGTCCTCCAGTGTTTGCCCTCTGCTGCTGCTGCTGCTGGGTCTTTGCAGCTGCTGAGCCTTCTGCTAAGTTAGGTCAGAAGCGCTGGTTAGTGGCGGGAGAGGGGTTAGGTGAGTGACAGACAGCAGCAAGGGGTAGAGGGGTAAGTAAGTGGTAGAAGACAGCTGCAGGGGGTAGAGGGGTTAGGTGAGCGGTAGAGGACAGTGGCAGGGAGTGAAGGGGAATGGTTAGTGGTTACACAGCTTGGCACACAGCATTGACCACACATCACCCTGTGCACGTGCTGTGGCACTGCCAGTTTTTATGGCAATTGGGCCTTGAAGTGCTACAGCAGGCAATTGTTACACCATTGTGTCAGACTACATTTAGCAATGTCCTAAACTGTTTTCCATTTTTAAACTTTTTAAAAGAAGATATTGATGTTTACAGGTTCACCTTATGATTTGTTTTCTGAAGCAAGTGGGCGTGGCCCTTGGATCTGTGATGCTGCATAATAATCAGCATAATAGACGAGGTCTGTTTCCCAGAACTTGCTTCAGACACCCTAGCAGTGCTTCTCCCCCTGTTGCTAGGTGACATTGGAGCCTAGAGCCGCACACTCCCAAATGTACATACATGCACTCCCGCACTCCCACACTCCCATGCACAGCTGCTGCTCCATGTCTCTGCCAAGGTATCCCCATATGTGTATGATTCTTCTCCCCTCACCAGTGAGTAAGCAGTGATAGAGGAATGTGCCGCATGGTGTAGCTCTCCCCATTGCTGGCAGGTCGGGAGGGGAAAGTGGCGCTGTGTGTCTCCAGTCGGCTGGGGGTCCGCTGATATCCCCGCCGAGCGCGATGGTGATTCTTTCCGCTGCTGCCCAATGGGGAGGCTTTAGCAGGATGTCCGCTTCGCACTGTGATGCTGGAAGAGGAGGAGGCAGAGGAAGGGCACCAGCAATTCAGGCCCGCTGGGCTGTGCTGATTTGAGCACAGTACAAAAGTTAAGCGATGTGTTCCGAAAGAGAGGACTGCAGATACACTTTAATGAACAGGTATATTTCAGCCCACATAACTGATTATCATCCCCAAATCAGGCATACTGGAAATACACAGTATGTGAATAGGCAGCTTATCCCTTTATATTCCCTTATTTAACCCTGGTGGGGCCAGATGGTGCAGTTGTAAATAAATGTAGAGAGCCTTTCATTTTTTGGTATTATATTAACAAGTTGTTTTTCTGCTGTGGGTTGTAATATCCATAGTGTGAATTTGGGGCTATATATTGTATCCGATCTGAATCAGCATCAGTCACTTGAATCAAACTAAACTGCTGGCAGCTTTTCAAGTAGATCTTGTACCTATGATGTATCTATATTTCTGTTCCATACATCTTGTCACACATGCCAGACACCGCTGCCTGTATAAGATACTTTTCTTTGTATGTATATGGTGTGTATATGTGATCCTTTTTGTTGTATATATGTAATGTAGGTCTCCTGTGTGTAGAGAGTTTATCAAAATATTGTACCAGGATTGTTCATGTTACAAATATATTTTATCAAAAGTTCAAACACTTCTCTGCTCTTTAGTGGGGGGTCTAGGCCCAGAGACTCCCTTAGGTGCACCCCCTGTATGCATGTGCTTGCCTCTAATCAAAATAGTTTACAGGGTGATGCCAGCCAATCAGAATAGATTGTGTACCTGGTACTATATTCCAAATGAATGGCGTGATGGGCCCCTCCCACCTGGTGCTTCCCTCCTGGCATGGGTACATGCATTAGCCAAAGGAAGGTTGGTGATATTTCTGTGAATGCACCGTGGAATCACATGATCAGTAATTATTTCAGTTTCACAGAAACTGAATCCCAGAATCCCAGAATCCCAGAATTCACAGAAATTCACAGAATCACAGAAATTGGAATCCCAGAGGATAGAGACTTAATAGTTTTAGCATCAAAGCGTTTTGAAAAGGTTAAAGCAGATTAAAACCCAGGTTTTTATGCACCTGCTTTTTGATCCACCTGCTTTTTGATCCACTGTACCATGACATCCCATGTGGGACTCCTGCAAGCTCCTCCCTCCAGCTGAGTATACCCACGATGACCATTCACAAATGGCTGGTGGGGTTATATACTTCAGCTGAAAAAGGCGGCGATGCCGTCCACGAACCCGATTTGTGTAACCCCAGGAATCACTCATATATACACACACATCAGGAATTGCTACCATGTTGCATGGGCAGGTCTCTGGTGTCACCCTATGACTCCCCTTTCTGATGCACGCACCTGTGGAACATGACTATACACAGCCGTATGTTCTGACTGAAAGCACCCAACAGGAGGTGCCCGATGCTCCATTCAGAATAGATTGCTGGATTACACAATCTATTCCGATTGGCTGGCATCACTCTGTAAACTATTTTGATTAGACGAGAGCCAGCGCATGCACTGTGAAATCACCAGAGGCAATTCCACAGTGACCAACTTTTTAGGGGTTTTGCATGCAATTGGGCTACCTAGCAGACCAAAACCCAAGTGAGGGTTTAATTTGAGGCTAGAACGACTTTTGGCCAGACTGATCTCAACTGTATGTGGTGCAGGAGGTCCCTCTCTGAGTTGGCGCTGTGACATCATTGGCCCAAAAATATTTTATCCCTTAAAACCAGCAGTTACTTATTCCAATCAGTGACAATACAGCCCCATGTTCACTTTGATGCCAGAACCAATTTGGGGCAGGCTGATCTGAGGGACAGCCTCTGAGTTGGCACTATGACAGTGGCCCAAAACCATTTAACACCTTAATTCATCTTCCTTGTTGCCTTTTTGATGCACATTTTTGTGCCAGCTAATTCTAGATTTGTGCCGCGTTTAATGTAATGTTGCTCAGAACCCCCATACAATAACCCCAATATATCGGGTTTACAGTTTCCACTTATGATTTCTGTTAAGAAAAAAGTGGGCTTCATAATAATCAGCATTGTGGGTGGGGTCTGTAAGATTCCCAGAACATGCATAAGACACCTTGGCTGAGCATTGTGAATCTGGAGGCAGATGGAGGGGTGGGAGGGGCCAGCAATTCTGTCCCTCTCCTGAGAGGATTGGGGGACAGAATGAAAAAAGAATGTCATTGGCTGAACCTGTAAACCATGATCTCGGCCATTTCTGCTTTAATTTAAAAAACGAAAAACAGTGCCAAATGCAGCCCGATGCATGGTGTAACAAATCCTTCTGCCTGCAGTAGCACTTTATGGACTGATGTAATTTTTGTTGAACGGCTTAAAAACTAACTCAAGTTAACAAACCACAACACCTGCATCAAAAATGTTTTATTCTAAGTGTGCCATACACTCCACTTCGATCTTCATGACATCTGGGTAATCTCCAGTAGAGGGCGATCTTCTGCAGAGATGAATATGCAAAAAAGAAAGCCCCTCCCGGTCCATATATACCTGGGACCTCCCACCAATTTCCCAGTTCCTTCTCTGCAGGGAAGGCGACAAGACAGACGATAAAGACTTCTTTTACTTGCAGGTAAGCCGGGCTCACACCCGGCCATCTATTGTCCCTATTACTGCCAGGACCCTTTCTAAATTGCCCCTATTTGAGCCTCCCAGCTTAGGCTGCGGGTCCTGGTGAAGGTAGGAGCACCCTATGGGTGCAGAAGGAGCACTGCTCCACCGTGAGACCTCACTATGGGGTAGGCGGTTATCCAGGTTTTTTGGTGATGCCCCGTCCCTCTATGCTTATGGCCGGATTCTGGCAGGGTTCCCCCCCTTCTGGGTCCCTTATTCCCCTCCGGGGGGGGGGGGGGGTTGCCTGGCCTGGCCTGGCCGTTATATCGTTTTTCGTTCTCCCACATATGCCCCTGTGTGTGTTGGTGTGTGATTCACTGTACGTGTGTGTGTGTGTGTGTGTGTGTGTGGCTGACAGTGAGTGTTTTACTTTGGGCCATGTCAGGGGCTGTGATTAGCCTGGGGGAGCTTCTCCCCCTCATGCTGTGTTCGGGGAGGGGGCGGGGCCGGGCTCTCGGCACGGCCGCGGTAGCCCCGCCACCTTCTTTGGCGCGATTCTGTGGCTCGTTTCTAGGGGATCGGCGTTGCTGGGAGGGGGCGTGGCCTGGCGAGCGCGCGTTCTGTGCTGGCCTGCTCTCCCCCTGCTCTCCCTCTTCCTGCATGAGGCACTTCTTGGGGGCCATTTTCAAGCAGGGTTCTGAGCTGCGCTCCGAGTGGTAAGGGCCGGATGGCCACTTCCTTAGCTTGTATGGGGGCCCCCACTGATTGCAGGCATGTGTGTGTTGGTTACGCATGCCTGGCTGGGATACAGATATATATATATATATATACACATTTTTATATACATATACACTTAGGTATGTGTTATTGCCATATATATGTAGGATTGCACTTATGTTGCCTGTTTTGTGTGTTACAGATTGCCTTGTATATGTGCATATTAAGGGGTTCCTAGTGTAAAATTGTTCACCTCGAATCCTCCCACCGGGACTTTTAAGGGGCATCCCGGGTTGCTTAGGCGTAAATTCCCTGCGGTCTTGCGACTGACCACAAAAATTCACCATATGGAGGCTCCGCAGGATACTGGGCTCGGGCTCCCTCTGGAACAATCCGGGCCATGTGTGGCGTATCCCTTACGGGGGAGAATGTGCTTAATACCATGCGCACAAAAGGCCATAACTCGGCAGTCTGGTACCCAGCCTTCTGGGTCGGCTCCTCCCACTTAATCGCCTTCCCCTCCCCACCTTATCCGTACCCCAAGTGACATTGGTACCAGCGGGGAGTCGCTCTCTGATGTTTGGGCTAGGTTAGCCAGCATCGAGAAAATTATTGCTAGCACGGAGGGCAAGGCGGCCCAGGCTAAAAAGAGACATTTGTCGTCGGCCCAGCCCTTGTGGGATGTTGACGACGATTCCCCTGATTTGTCAGATTATTCCCCGTTAGAGGAGGGGGAATTGTATCAGGAAACAGAGGCTGACTATGTTCAGTCTGGGAATGTCGGGGAGGCGCTGGGTGATGCCGTAGATACGGCCACTGTTTTGTCACATTTATTGGAGGTGTTGGATATTGAACCACCTGAGGTGCCCCCTCTCAAGCAGGGGGAATTTTTGGGGCCTGCAAGCCCCGTCTGGAATTCCCTACCCAGGGTCACTTTGATGCGCTGATCCTTAGAGAATGGGAGAGGCCCAGTCGGCTTCCTGGTGTTCCTCAGGGATGGGATAAGAAGTATCCTTTTCCAGTGGAGGCGGTTAAGCGCTGGTCTTCTCCTCCCGAGGTCGACACGCCAGTTTTAGGTTTGACCAACTCTTCTGTGCTGAACACCCCTGACACCAGTGGAGGCGGTTAAGCGCTGGTCTTCTCCTCCCGAGGTCGACACGCCAGTTTTAGGTTTGACCAACTCTTCTGTGCTGAACACCCCTGACACCACTTCCCTTAAGGATGGCAAGTATAAGCGCCTTGATCAGATGGCGTGCCACGCATTTGCCAACGTTGGCTCGGCCCTGCAGCCTGTTAGTGCATCTGCCCTGGTGTCGCTTGCTACCAGGTCTCTTATCAGGGACTGGCTGAATAACGCTCAGTTTGATGAGTTCGCTATGCTTAAGAGATGCGAATTATTCATGGATTTTGTCATGGCTGCGATGGAAGATTCTATTGTCGTGTGTAGTAGGACTTCAGCCTTACTGGTGGCTATGCGCAGATTGGTCTGGCTCCGCCAATGGACAGCGGACGTTGGGGCCAAGAAGTTGCTCACAGCTCTTCCCTTCTTGGGTTCGCGGCTGTTTGGAGACTAATTGGATGCTGTTGCTAAAGGAGGTAAGTTACCTCAGTGGAGGAAACAGCGCCGCCCCTTTCGGGGGGCTGGCTCGTTCACTCCTTCCTTTCGAGGGGCCAGAGCGGCTAGGGGTTTGGCCTTCTCGGGTGTTAGGGGCTCGTCCTGGAACAGAGGCAGAGGTCGGGCACGTCCTGTGGCTGCCTGGGGTTCCAAGCCCAAGCCTGCCACTAAACCTGCTCAGCAGTTTGTACTTCTTCCTTCCGCAAGACGGATGCATTTTTCGTAGTGCCCTGCGGGCCCAGGAAAGGTTTGGCGCCTGCTAAGTCTACAATTAGCAAATGGATTCGTCAGGCCATTGTTGGGGCCTATTCTGCTAAGGGGAGGACTCCCCCTTTTAGGGTCACTGCACACTCTACTTGTGCGGTTGGTGCGTCCTGGGCTTTTCAGCACCAGGCTTCTGTTGAACAAGTTTGTAAGACTGCTACTTGGTCTTCCGTTCATACTTTTTCCAAGTTTTACAAGGTTGATGTGCGAGCTTCAGCGGATGCTGTTTTTGGCCCCAAGGTTCTGCAAGCTGCAGTGGTTTGAGTTGGTACATTCTTTACTGTTTCTGGTTCCCACCCATGACGGACACCGCTATTAGATGTCCCACATGTCATGAAGATCAAAGTGGAGTGTATGGCACACTTAGAATAATACCGCTTTGTGAGTATTCACCTTTTAAAACTGGTATTATGAGTGTGCCATACACGCCACTTTGCCCCACCCCTTTTTTTCAGGTATTCTGGGGTTCTTATATGGTGAACCATTGGTTTTGCTTGTTAAGTTATAATTAGTTCTTCCTGGTCCCTTTACTGCTTTTTTACACTGGGAATTTGGTGGGAGGTCCCAGGTATATATGGACCGGGAGGGGGCTCTCTTTTTTTTTGCATATTCATCTCTGCAGATGTTCGCCCTCTACTGGAGATTACCCACATGTCATGAAGATCGAAGTGGAGTGTATGGCACACTCATAATACCCGTTTTAAAGGCGAGTACTCACAAAACAGTATTTTCTGGTCCCACGGTGCAGCTAAGAGCAACTGCCGCATCCCGCTATCCCTCTAGCAGGACGTGTGCCCGTGCCAGGCATTTGTAAATGGCCGGCGTGGGCACGATCCCTGTTAGAGGGAAGCGGAGGATGCAGCCGTCGGGCACTCAGATCCACTGCTCTTAAACACGCAGTGTGACCGTAAAGAGGCGAGTGGGTCTTGCCGGGGGTGGGGTCACGTAGCATGGCACCCCCCAGGGGAAGAGACCACAACCCAGGATAGTCAAAACCCCGTCCTGCCCCAGCACCAGATTGGATTTCTGCTTCAAAGCCAGGTAAACCATAGAAATTACTCCAACAAACACCTCAACCCCCTTGTAATGACGACTAGGCCAAGGAATGCTTTCTAGGTTTAATAAATAGGTTTGTACAATAGAACAAAGTATCTCTGGAAGAAAGATCACTTCTTTTCATGATAGATTTGTCACTTTGCCAGCAGCTGCCACCTTCCTGTCCACAGCTTTAACAGCTACCGTTTGTCATCTCTCACAGAACGCAAAATGACCTGCAAGATAAAGTCGAGCTTGTAAATGAAATCTTGGACCGGTATAACCACCAATTAAGTCAGGACCTTAAACCAGACCAACAGCCTGGCACAGTTGGAAAAGAAAGGTGGTGGCCATTTTGGAGCTTCCATTCACCACAGCAGGATTTGGAAAAAAGGCAAATTAATGTTTATGTGCAGCAATCTAAATTGCCCTGGGGAGGGGGGTGCATATGAGCACTCTTGTGTTGGTCTGGTTTAAGTCATTTTTGACTGTGGGTCTGCTTTAAACTAGAACAAAATGGGTGTTCCTGCATCGCAACTGCTGGTGCCCCCACCCTATAACACCCAGTAAAACAATCTTAGCTTTGACATTTGTGATGAAAGAGCCCTGCAGGACGCCCATAGCTATCCACCAATCGCACGGCTCAATTTGTTTTAGCAGGCATTATAGTGGGGGCACTGGCAGTTGGGATGTCATTAGTCACATACCAATTGTTGGTTAGAGTTTAGCAGTAGCCATACATAAAAAGCTGACCCATAAACCACTGCAACCTTATCCAATGCCATGTGACCAATCATGATTTATGTAGCAAACTCCTGCAATCAGCTTACTTTGAATACTAAAGCTTTCCTATAGGTGGATAGTCATGTTGTATTCTATTCTACAATAGGTTGCCCAATACCATTTGAGATATCAGAGCACCATACCTAGTGAGGGTTATATTCCTGGAAGGATTCTATCCACATTGGCTCTCCAGGAATCATTTCTACAGTGGTGTGGCAGTCCAGACCTGGGGCATAGCCTGGATCCATCTTCCAAGGGGGATTAAGTAGGATAACCTACAAGTGCAAACACATGTTAGCAAGCTCAGAAGACCTGAAGTCTGAACAGTACACAAGTAGAAATGAGAAGCAAACCCAGACAATTCACATTTATGGAGAACTGTCAGCTTTATCACAACCAGCATTCTTGAGATCAGACAATCAGCAATATCAAAAATGCTGTGAGGGACGTGACCACAGTGGTGAAAAAAAGCCCATCCTTGTCAACAGTGCATCAAAGGAAAAAAAGGTAAGTATCTTCCTTATGTCAGGCTCACAAATAGCAGGACAGGGGAGAGTGGTGCATTTTAGATCATACATGCCAAGACCTCCGGGTTAGGGAGGGTTCTGGCCCACAGGAAGCTTAAGACCTGCCAATTTCATATCACTGGGGGCATCCTGATTTGGGATGCCTCACTGTGCAAAATACTCCAGATTGACTAGTATACTCCTCACCAAGGAGGATGAGCAGACTGAGGTGGCATCTCCAGCTTCCCTCTGGTTGATGCAGACCTGTGCCAGGCTTTTCTGAATGGCTGCATGGGTACACAGCCAAATGGAGGCCAGCTGCTTGTGCTCTGTTCAGCTTTTCTAAGCCACTGATGTCAGAGCAGTTTAGTAAAGCTGTGGGCAGGGAGAGAGGTTAGGTGAGTGATAGGAGGCAGCAGGAGTGGGAGGTTCTGCCTTAGTGTGCTCCCCCTGCTACTGGAAAGGTTTCAGACCCTTAGAACATGAGGAGATATGCTACACACATTTGCACATTACTTCTGTATTATGAATGGCCAGATATAGGATTTATTGGTTTAAATTAAACTCCTGTTTGCATATTCTCTTTTCAGTGATGTACATTGGTGATATATATTTTATATACTGATGGATCTCATATGCAGGGAATAAATAAAGTTTAATAAAACATTCCTGCCTTTCTGGAGGGGGGGGGGGGGGGCAGAGCAGTCCAGACCCCTGCCCAGATGTTCTCACTTAAGGGTACACACACACAAAGAAACCCATTAAACAGACATGAAACATAAACCAAGCAGACACTAACAGCGACAGATGCCAGGAAGGGTAACTTACCTCTGCTGCTTCCATGTTTAACTTCTGGATGGTACACTTGTTAACACCACATTTGTTAGGATGGTGCCCAGGGGTGTTGGATCTAATGGCATTGACATGACCAACGGTCATGATGCTAAAATGAACCTTCTCTTTTGGCATGATGAATCAGACCTGAGCAACAGCTACACACTTGCTGCACCTGGGATTTAAAGCTCCTGGGGTGGGCAGGGAATGGTGCAGCCAATCAGAGGCACTGTCTGATGAATGGAATTCATGCTGATTGGTTCACTGACTTGGGCTCACACCTGGAGGGGAGGTGCCTGTGTATCATTATTATTAGAAGCAATGTGTAGAGTCTGTGAAGCTTCTCGTTCATCCAGGTCATGATATATCTGTAATGATCAATCAAGGCAACTGGACTTGCTGGGCCTTGATTTATTGCTACAGTGACACATAATGTGCAGTATCGGGGGCCCCCTGCAAGCCCATATTTATATAAGATATATAATCATATAGTGGCGTCCATACAATGGGGGCATTGCATATAAATTCCACAGATGGATTCATGGTTAGGCTCCTTGCTTTCCACCAGCTTTCAGGTGTATGGCCATTGCTCAGCCCACCACAATGATCTCAGTAGAGCTTAGCTGTGCACCTCCTTCATGTGTGCTTGTGGCAGCAGATATTTAGGTTTGCCAGGCCGGCAGGGCACACACAGCAAGGATGCCAGGGCCAAGCTGTGCATTCATCAAGGTGAGTATATGGCAATTCTAGCTTTTTTATTACTCAGCCAGACATCCCAAATTGGGATGCCCCAGGGTCCAGCCACATCACTGACATCCCTGTAGCTTAGGCTCGTTCTCGTACCAAGGCCATTCAGGCGTGGGATTCTATTTAAACTCGCACTTACACCAGATGTGTGCACACCCCAGCTCGCTGATCCATCTTGAGCATCCACCCCCATATGATGTGTGGTCACATGTCAGGAAGTGGGCAGAGGGGGAACAGCGAGCTGGGACAGGCACTCAGCTGGCATAACTGTGAGTTTAAATACAGTACTAGTGGCAGCGCCACCTGCAGCTCAACCCCCACCCCCTGCCACTCAACCTGTGACTCTGGGGGCATCCCGCATTGGGAATCCCCACTATGTGTAAACCCCCAGACTGCCATTATCAGCACACCTTTCCCTTGTCCAGTAGTGCATCCATGGGCTCTCATCCCATCAGAGCCATTTGTTGTGACTATGTCATCTGAATGGCTGGGGTGGGAGAACACACAGCCAAAGATGCAGGGGATGCAGATCCACTCCCCCATTGTTTGCCGAATTACATAGTCACAGCAAATGGCACTGATTGGATGAGAGCCTGCACATGTGGCGTTGGACGGAAGAAAGGTGAGCTGATACTGGCAGGCTGGAGGTTTTCACAAAGCGCGGCATCCCGATTCAGGATGCCCCAGGGGAACACCAGTGGCCACCGCCCTCCCACATCCACTGCTCAACCCGCACCACCGCACAAGCTGCTGAAACTGAGCAGCATTAATCATACTGCTGGGGGGACTTTTTTGGGCCACACCAACAAGACCACGGTGGGGCCTTAGGCCGGGAGCAGGAGGGAACTGGAGGGAACTGGAGGAGCAGGACAAAGCTGCGGAAGCAGGAGGAAGATAGAGGGGCAGTGCAGAGCTGGGGAGCAGGATGGAAGATGGAGAAGCAGGAGGAAGATGGAGAAGCAGGACGGAGATGAGGGAGCAGGATGGAGAGTGCAGGGTGAAGCCATGGAGCTGGGGGTAGGAGGTGTAGGAGGAAAATAGGGGCGCAGGACTGAGATTGGGGAGGGGAGCAGGGGGGAATAGGGCTGCAGGAGAGAAGGGGGGGGCTGGAGGTACAGGTTAGTGAGATAGGAGTGAAGCAGGGAAATTGGGGAGCATGATGAAGATTGGGATGCAGCAGGGAAATGGGGGAGCGGGTGGAGATTGGGGTGCAGTAGTGAAATAGAAGGAGGAATATGGGAGAACAGGATGGAGCTAGGACAGCAGGATGGAGATTGGGGTGCCAGAGGAAAAATGGGGGAGCAGTGGTATACCGTGCTGTGTGAAACCCCTGGGTTTGCCGGCTATACTAACCAAGCTGGCGAACGTGTAGGTCTCACACAGCAGGGCAGCGCAAATTGGGATTCCCCTCCAAAGCAGATCCAGAAAAAGGGTCTTGGTCTGCTTTAATCTACTTTTGATTGGCAGACTTTAAGCTTCCAGTATCTTCCCCCCACACACCCAATCAGCTGTTTGCACCAGTTATCTGTCTGAATATCCACTGCAAGGACAGACACCTGGAGGAGGCCAGGTTATCTAACAATGCACTGCCCCTGCTTGCTACTCAGATGTCTGTGTCTGAATATAGCCGGGGATATAGTGCAAACTGTGCATGTGCCATGGGATCAGCTAGGTGAGTATAAGGAGAGGATAAGCGTGTGTAGTGCGCCAACCACGCCCCTGGTCACACCCCCAACTAGTGGCGTAACTAAGTGTGCCGGAGGCCTGGGGCGAACATTAAAGGGGGCCCTATCAAAGCTCATATAGTAACATTGTTTTCTGACTTTTAACTTTTTAATTGGATGCAGCTGGACAACTAAATACTGAAACAGCAGAGACAAATGTTTGAGGAGCAACAATGATGGGCCCCCCTGACCTTCTGAGCCCCAGTGCGGTTGCACCCCCTGCACCCTCCAAAGTTACTCCCCTATCCATAAGCCCTAACTCCAAGAGGACCTGGAACTGGCAAGGTAAGATTTGTTATATTGGGAAGCTCTGCTAGAGAGGGGCAATAAAAATCCTGGTGATCTTTAACCCTCCCTCTTCTACCACCTGTGAGCCCTGCAGTGCAAAGATACTTATCTATTTCTCCTGCTGTTGTATATGAAGGGGGACTTGGAAATGGTTGCACACTGGGCTAGGTGTATTTACAGTTAGTTACCTTCATTGCACTGCATTGCGGGTCAGCCTCTCAGTACTCACCACCACCTCCAGATCCTTCTCTGCTGCAGATTGCCCTCTGGTACTTGCTGCCCCTGTCTGGTCCTCCAGTGTTTGCCCTGTGCTGCTCAGAAGTGGGGGACAGTGGCGGGAGAGGGGTTAGGTGAGTGATAGACATCTGCAGGGGGTAGAGGGGTTAGGTGAGTGGTAGAGGACAGCGTCAGGGGGTAGAGGGGTTAGGTGAGTGGTAGAGGACAGCTGCAGGGGGTAGAGGGGTTAGGTGAGTGGTAGAGGACAGTGGCAGGGGGTAGAGGGGTTAGGTGAGTGGTAGAGGACAGCGGCAGGGATTGGAGAGGTTTGGTGAGTGGTAGAGGACAGCTGCAGGGGGTAGAGGGGTTAGGTGAGTGGTAAAGGACAGCTGCAGGGGTAGAGGGGTTAGGTGAGTGGTAGAGGACAGCGGCAGGGGGTAGAGGGGTTAGGTGAGTGGTAGAGGACAGCGGCAGGGGGTAGAGGGGTTAGGTGAGTGGTAAAGGACAGCTGCAGGGGTAGAGGGGTTAGGTGAGTGGTAGAGGACAGCGGCAGGGGGTAGAGGGGTTAGGTGAGTGGTAGAGGACAGCTGCAGGGGGTAGAGGGGTTAGGTGAGTGGTAGAGGACAGCGGCAGGGGGTAGAGAGGTTAGGTGAGTGGTAGAGGACAGCGGCAGGGGGTAGAGGGGTTAGGTGAGTGGTAGAGGACAGCTGCCGGGGTAGAGGGGTTAGGTGAGTGGTAGAGGACAGCTGCAGGGGGTGGAGGGGTTAGGCGATTGGTAGAAGACAGCTGCAGGGGGTGGAGGGGTTAGGTAAGTGGTAGAGGACAGCGGCAGGGGGTGGAGGGGTTAGGCGAGTGGTAGAGGATAGCTGCGGGGGGTGGAGGGGTTAGGTGAGTGGTAGAGGACAGCTGCAGGGGGTAGAGGGATTAGGTGAGTGGTAGAGGACAGCTGCAGGGGGTGGAGGGGTTAGGTAAGTGGTAGAGGATAGCTGCGGGGGGTGGAGGGGTTAGGTGAGTGGTAGAGGACAGCTGCGGGGGGTGGAGGGGTTAGGTGAATGGTAGAGGACAGCTGCAGGGGGTGGAGGGGTAAGTGAGTGGTAGAGGACAGCTGCAGGGGGTAGAGGGATTAGGTGAGTGGTAGAGGACAGCTGCAGGGGGTGGAGGGGTTAGGTAAGTGGTAGAGGACAGCGGCAGGGGGTAGAGGGGTTAGGCGAGTGGTAGAGGATAGCTGCGGGGGGTGGAGGGGTTAGGTGAGTGGTAGAGGACAGCTGCAGGGGGTAGAGGGGTTAGGTGAGTGGTAGAGGACAGCTGCAGGGGGTGGAGGGGTTAGGTGAGTGGTAGAGGACAGCTGCAGGGGGTAGAGGGGTTGGGTGAGTGGTAGAGGACAGCGGCAGGGGGTGGAGGGGTTAGGCGATTGGTAGAGGACAGCGGCAGGGGGTGGAGGGGTTAGGCGAGTGGTAGAGGATAGCTGCGGGGGGTGGAGGGGTTAGGTTAGTGATAGAGAACAGCTGCAGGGGGTAGAGGGGTTTGGTGAGTGGTAGAGGACAGCTGCAGGGGGTAGAGGGGTTTGGTGAGTGGTAGAGGACAGCTGCAGGGGGTGGAGGGTTTAGGTGAGTGGTAGAGGACAGCTGCAGGGAGTAGAGGGGTTAGGTGAGTGGTAGAGGACAGCTGCAGGGGGTAGAGGGGTTAGGTGAGTGGTAGAGGACAGCGGCAGGGGGTGGAGGGGTTAGGCGATTGGTAGAGGACAGCGGCAGGGGGTGGAGGGGTTAGGCGAGTGGTAGAGGATAGCTGCGGGGGGTGGAGGGGTTAGGTGAGTGATAGAGGACAGCTGCAGGGGGTAGAGGGGTTTGGTGAGTGGTAGAGGACAGCTGCAGGGGGTAGAGGGGTTTGGTGAGTGGTAGAGGACAGCTGCAGGGGGTGGAGGGTTTAGGTGAGTGGTAGAGGACAGCTGCAGGGAGTAGAGGGGTTAGGTGAGTGGTAGAGGACAGCTGCAGGGGGTGGAGGGGTTAGGTGAGTGGTAGAGGACAGCTGCAGGGGGTAGAGGGGTTAGGTGAGTGGTAGAGGACAGCTGCAGGGGGTGGAGGGGTTAGGTGAGTGGTAGAGGACAGCTGCAGGGGGTGGAGGGGTTAGGTGAATGGTAGAGGACAGTGGCAGGGGGGTAGAGGGGTTAGGTGAGTGGTAGAGGATAGCTGCAGGGGGTAGAGGGGTTAGGTGAGTGGTAAAGGACAGCTGCAGGGGGTGGAAGGGTTAGGTGAGTGGTAGAGGACAGCTGCAGGGGGTGGAGGGGTTAGGTGAGTGGTAGAGGACAGGTGCAGGGGGTGGAGGGGTTAGGTGAGTGGTAGAGGACAGTGGCAGGGGGGTAGAGGGGTTAGGTGAGTGGTAGAGGATAGCTGCAGGGGGTAGAGGGGTTAGGTGAGTGGTAAAGGACAGCTGCAGGGGGTGGAAGGGTTAGGTGAGTGGTAGAGGACAGCTGCAGGGAGTAGAGGGGTTAAAGTGGACCAACACCCAGGATTTTGACTATCCCGGGTATTGGTCCACTTCCCCGGGGCACCCCGATCGGGGGTGCCCCGCTGTGTGAAACCCCCCAAAAAGCCCCAAAAAACGTACCTCACCGCCGACGGACAAGCTGATTGACAGCGACGGACAAGCAGCTTGCCCGTCGGCGCCTCCCGCGCGTCACTCTTGACGTGTGCGCGCCCGCGCCGGCCATTCAGAGACGGCCGGCGCGGGCGCACGCACGTCTAGAGGAGCGCAAGTGAGGCGGCGGCGGCGGCGGCGGAAGCAGCGGCTGGAGAGGTAAGGTTTTTCGGGGGTTTTGGGGGGTTTACACCCCGCGGGACATCCCGATCTCGGATGTCCCGCGGTGTGTGAGGTGATCGGCCCGGGAATCTTATAGATTCCCGGGCCGATCACCTCAGGGTGTTGGTCCACTTTAAGTGAGTGGTAGAGGGCAGCGGCAGGGTGTGGAGGGGTTAGGCGAGTGGTAGAGGACAGCTGCAGGGGTAGAGGGGTTAGGTGAGTGATAGACAGCGGCAGGGGGTAGAGGGGTTAGGCGAGTGGTAGAGGACAGCAGCAGGGGGTAGAGGGGTTAGGTGAGTGGTAGAGGACAGCTACAGGGGGTAGAGGGGTAAGTGAGTGGTAGAAGACAGCTGCAGGGGGTAGAGGCTTTAGGTGAGCGGTAGAGGACAGTGTCAGGGGGTGAGGGGAATAGGTTAGTGTTTACACGGCACTGTATACAGCATTGATAGCACATCATCCTGTGCATGTGTTGTGGCACTGCCAGAAAGGTGAGTTATTCTTAGTATACAGTACGTCCTGCTCCAGATATAATACTTACACTTGGTTTATCCTCCGCCAGATGGCGCTGCACTGCAGAGACATGCAAAACAGGCTCCTCCCGGCCCTTCATATACCCGGGGACCTCCCAGAAATCCCCAGATTTATCTGCAGTGCTGACTGCAAAGACTTGAAGTATCACTCTCTCGCAGGTGAGCGGGGCTATTAAAGCCTGCGGCCCTGTTGGACTATTCCCACCCATCCTCGTTGTGTTGTGCCTCCCAGCCTGGGCTGCGCTGGTCGGGTGAAGGTAGGCAGCACCACGTGTGCTTATGGAGCGCTGCTCCTCCGCAGTCCCCCACCAAAGGGTAGGCGGTGTAGGCTGATGGTGAGCCTCTATGGGATGCCCCCCCTGCATTACTGCCCCTTGCCCCGTGTATTGGTCTGTCCTGTACCAAGGGCTGCCATCCTCCCTCGTTCCCCCCGTAGTCGGGGGGAAAGAAAGGGGGGGTGTGCCTGTGTGGTGTCAGCCGCCGCGCCCTTTCTATGTATTTTACTTGCTGACTGCCGCCGCACGTGCTTCTTTCCTTAGTTGAGGGCTCCGCGCCGGGCGGCAGCGTTACCTCAGACACCTACGTGTCCTCATTGGCTGTTGTCGGACTTCGTGCTCTTCGGGAGGGCGGGGTCTGTTTTGGTGCGCCCCGCATCATGGACCAGTGGCCCGCCCTTCGAGGTACACGGTGACATTTTGTCTATTCGCGCGTGACGCGTGGGACGCTCCTGCTTACCGTGGTACTGTAAGTGCCCTCGCGGGCGGCTTATTCTCATTAGAAATTTTCTTGGTTCTGACACCATTTTCTTCTCCTTGTGTCTTTCAGACCGGTGAACACCATTGGCTTCTCCCGGCCCGGTGTAAATTTATAGCGGGCCTTGTGAAATTCTCCCACTTCCCTAGCGGGTCTTTGGGGCATCCAGGGTTGCTTATAGTGTAAATCCCTACTGGCATATTGTGCCTTGAATAATCACCATATGGAGGCATCTCAGAATTATGTGACCGGGGTCCCTCTGGGACAAGACCGGCTGTGTATAGCGTGTGGACAACCTCATGCTGATGCTGACAGGGCACGAGTCTGCGGACCCTGTACCGAGCAAGCACTGGCTCTGCAATCAGGCCCCCATGCTTAAACCTCACTCCTGCTGAGTCGCATATAAAGGGGGAGTCCCAGCCTGTTGCGTCTTCCAGACTGCCCACGGCTGAACAGATCATTGCAAGGTTGTCAGAGCGCAAGGGCCCTGGTACGACTTGACGTCTCCTGTTTCTGTTTTTCCTATGGGAACTGAGGAGTTTTCTACTCCGTGTGACTATTCCCCTTCTGATGAAGGAGAGCTATTCTCTGACTCAGGCTCATCTGATGAGAGGCCGAGGAGTCATGACGATTCTGGACCTGAATACTGGGCCCAGTATGACACTGGCGTTTTGTTGATTAAGGTCTTTGAGGCTCTGTCTATCTCTCTCCCTGGTGAAGCTTCCAAGCCGAGAGGGGAGCGTTTCCATACAGCAAAAGCACGTTTGGAATTCCTAGAACAGGCTCACTTCCATGCTCTTGTCCTCAAGGAATGGGAATGTCCCAGTAAACTCTCAGGGGTCCCAGGGGACTGGGATAGGAAATACCCCTTTCCTCCTGGGGTGGTTAATGGCTGGTCATCCCCCCCGTGGTGGATGCCCCTATCATAGGGGTTCCTAACCCCCCCTTTATTACAGCCCCTGCTCATAATACCCTTCGGGATGCTGAGGACCGGCGCATTGAACTGCTGGCCTCCCATGCCTTTTCTTGTGCAGGGACGGCGCTGCGCCCGGTCTGTGCCGCGGCTATTACTGCAGTGGCCGCTAGAACCCTCATCAGAAAGATGCTTGATCATTACTCTGATAATCTCCCCTGGGAGGTGTTTAATGCACTCTCCAGCTGTGATCTGTTTTTAAAATTTATCCTATTAGCATTGGACGACACCATTAGAATGTGTGCAAGAACTTCTGCCCTTGCGGAGGCTATACGTCGCTTGGTTTGGCTGCGACAGTGGGGTGCTGATGATGCTACAAAAAAGACTCTTTCTGGGCTTCCCTTTAGAGGGCTACGCTTGTTTGGGGCCCGTCTAGACCTGTTAGGAAAAAAGGGTAAGTCACCCCAACGCAGGCGCCCGTCTAGGCCCTCTCGGGGCAGGGGCAACCCTTATTTCCCCTTCCTTAGTGTTAAACAAGAACCAGGGGTGTCCTTCGTGGGGGCTCGCGCAGACTCCGGCCCCGGGAGCAGCAGACAACGCACTGGCCCCTCCGGCAGGGCTAAGCCTAAATCTTCCACCAATCCCCCTCAAGCGTGATGGGGCGCCCTCGCCCGTCTGGGTGAGGGGATGGCTGCGGCACTTTGCTCTTGTCAGGAGGCTTTACGCCTCATACTGGTGGATTCAGGAGGTTGTGTCCTCCGGATACAAGATAGAGTTTGCTGCGTGGCCTTCCCCAGTTTTTATCAGGGCCCAGGTACTCCTGGTCCCTGCCGCTGTTCAGTTGCTGGCACAGGCCATGCAAGGCCTGCGAGGTCTGAGGGTCACTTGCAGATTGCCCGTAACAGGCAGAGGCAGGGGCCGCTACACCAACCTTTCCACAGTCCCTCAAAAGGATGGGTCAGGCTGGCCCATTCTGGATTTACAGCAATTTTCCAATTACAGGCAGTTTCTGCATGGAAACTCTGAGATGGGCCATCAGCGCCTTGCGCCCAGGGGGCTTCTTGCCGTCTGTGGAGCTCTAAAATGCTTATGTTCACATCCCTGTGCCTTCAGGACACCGAGGCTCTTCAGGTTCGTGTTGGAAGTCCAACATTGCTAATTGTGGCCTTGTTATCTGGCCTCTCTTCAGCTCCCAGAGGGCTCACTCAAGTGCTGAGGGCGGTGATGTCTCTGATGAGACCAAGGGGTGTCCGCACGATGAACTACCTAGACGTCCTTTTTCACTTACCAGTCTCTTCGTCAGGCTAAGTTGGATACCCGGCTGATGGCGTCCATTGGGAGTCGTTTGGGTGGGTGATCATTCACCCCAAGTCCTCATTGTCCCCTTAAAAATGGCCATCTTAAAGGCAACTAAGCAATATGTGAAACAAACTAGCAAGAATAAAAGGAAGAAGAAACCATTATGGTTTACTAGGGAAGTCAGCACTATCATAAAAGATAAGAAGTCTGCCTATAAGAAGTATAAAGTAAGTGGAAGTGTAGCTGACAGAGAGGCATATAAAATTAAACAGAGGGAAGCAAAACTAATTATAAGGACTGCTAAAGGGCAAAAGGAGGAAGAAATGGCCAAATCTATGAAGAGGGGAGATAAAACCTTTTTTCTATATATTGGTGACAGAAAGAAGAAAAACAATGCAGTCTCAAAAATTAGAAATAGGGAAAATAAATATATTGACGGAGATAAGGCTGTGGCTGACCATCTGAATAGCTACTTTTGTTCGGTATTTTCAGATAGTAGCAGGCATTGCCATAGCACAGCATCCAGCTGGGAGGGCACAGCTCCGGAGTTTCTGGAGGCTGATGTCTTAGCTGAGCTGGCACAGCTAAAGGTAAGTAAGGCGATGAGTCCAGATGGAATCCACCCCAGAGTTCTAAGGGACCTTAGGTTTGTGATTGCAGCCCCTCTGACTGATTTACTTAACCATTCCCTTTCAACTGGTGAGGTTCCAGATGATTGGAGAATGGCCAATGTCGTACCAATCCATAAAAATTGGAGTAGAGAAGAAGCCAGTAATTACAGGCCAGTTAGTTTAACATCTATAGTGGTCAAATTAATGGAAACACTCTTAAAAAAACAGATAATTTCCCATCTAAAAATTAATGACCTATTGGACCCAAAACAGCACGGCTTTACTGAGGGCAGATCATGTCAGACCAATCTTATTGATTTCTTTGACAATGTCACTAAAGTGTTAGATGAAGGTGGTGCTGTGGATATTGCCTATCTGGATTTTAGCAAAGCCTTTGACACTGTACCACATAAGGAGCTCATAGATAAGTTATTGAAGGTAGGACTCAATCCCTGGATAGTTCAGTGGATTTCCAGTTGGCTGAGGGATCGGTATCAGAGTGTGGTTGTAAATGGTGTGCAATCTGAACAAAGGCGAGTTACAAGTGGTGTGCCGCAGGGCTCTCTCTTGGGCCCCATTCTTTTTAATATATTTGTAAGTGACATAGGAGAAGGCTTGGTAGGAAAAGTTTGTCTGTTTGCTGATGATACAAAGGTTAGTAATAGGGTGGATATTCCGGGAGGTGTCTGCAACATGGAAAATGATTTAGCTTTACTGGATAGATGGTCAAAACTGTGGAAACTAGAGTTTAATGTCTCTAAATGTAAAATCATGCACTTGGGTAGAAGGAATCCCTGCTCTGAGTACCGTATGGGCAGCACTGTGTTAGCCAGGACCTCGGAGGAGAGAGATTTAGGGGTACTGATTACTGATAGCTGCAAGATGAGTGGACAGTGTAGCCAGGCAGTGGGAAAAGCAAGCAGGATGCTCGGCTGCATAGCTCGAGGCATCACCAGTAGGAAGAGGGAGGTTGTGATGCCATTGTATAGAGCCCTGGTGAGGCCACAGCTAGAATACTGTGTGCAGTTCTGGAGACCTTACCTGCAAAAAGACATTATTCAAATAGAACGTGTCCAAAGGCGGGCAACGAAAATGGTGGAAGGACTTAAACTTAAAACTTATCAGGAAAGACTTAAAGAACTTAATTTGTACAGTCTGGAGGAAAGAAGGGAGAGGGGGACATGATTGAGACCTTTAAATATGTGAAAGGATTGAATAAGGTTCAGGAGGGAATTGTTTTTAAGAAGAAACTTACTGATAGAACAAGGGGGCACAACCTGAAGCTAGTCGGGGGGAAGATCAGGAGCAATGTTAGAAAATATTATTTTACAGAAAGAGTAGTAGATGCTTGGAACAAACTTCCAGCAGAGGTAGTTGAGAAATCAACAGTCACTGAATTTAAACATGCCTGGGATAAGCACACATCTATCCTAAGATAAAGAGTACATACAGTATACACATAAGGGCAGACTAGATGGACCGTATGGTCTCCTTCTGCCGTCAACCTTCTATGTTTCTATGTTTCTATGTTAATTGGTAATCCCATTACTAGGAATGAATCTGGATTAGGTTCTTCCCTTCTCAGCATTAAAGTGGACAATCTGGTCACATGGGCTCAGTCCCTCATTGCTGTCCCGGTCCCTTCACCAGGCAGGGATGCAGCTGGTGGGCCCGTTGGTGGCTTGCTCGGAAGAGGTCCCTCATGCTCAGTTTCCCTTGGCCCCTTCTGTGACTTCTATTGTTAATACAGGACAGGGATCCAGCATCCCTGGAGCAGGGTCTGTGGGCCTTCCCACCTGGTAAAAAGGTTTCTCTTGGAGTGGATGAACTCAAGGAACCTGTCTGGGGGCAGTTCCTTCTTGCCCCTTCCTGGAAACGGGCACCATGGATGCCAACCTATCAGGTTGAAGGGGGAGGGTTTCTTCTGAAACTCCCTGCGATTCTGGGGGTGGTGGAACCCTTAGACGGTCCTTACGCCTATTGATGTTTGAAACAGTGAGCGTTTTCAGTTGGTTCTATCTTGCTTGACTACTTCCCTTCTGGGCCTGCCAGTTTGGGGGCGCTCGGTCTGTCTGACGACAGTGTCCTACATTAATCATTGGAAGGGGCCTGGAGCTGGTGGACCCTCCAGGAAGTGTCTATGTTCCTAATCTGGGTGGAGACAATGTTCCCTGCATATCAGTGATATTCCCTCCGGTGGAGCCCCTCTGCGACAGGATGTGCTAATCCCTGTTTCACTATGGGGTCCAACCAGTTGTGGATCTGTTTGTGTTCTGTCACTATCACAGGCTCTCGGCCTTTGTTTCCCTGTCCCAGGATCCTCTGGCAGTGGTCCGGATGCCTTAGTAACTTCATGACTGGACGTACGGTTCTGTATGTCTTTTCTCCATTCCCCCTGCTAGGCAGGGTTCTGTGCAAGATTGCTCTGGTAAGGGGACCAGTGATTCTGGTGGCCCCCAGGTGCCCTAGTAGAGTGTGATTTGCAGACAGTAGTTCTGTACCTTTTGCCAGGAGTGCCAGCTCTGCTCACTCAGGGCACCCTTTACGTCACTCCAATCTTCAGACTCTGGCCTAGTCGGCCTGTCTGCTGAAATATCCATCTTGATGGAGACAGGCTTATCTGTCTCAGTGATTGAGACAATGGGAAGGCTAGGAGCAAGCTTCTTCCTCTTCTTCTTCTATTTGTTATAAGGTATGGCATACCCATATTGATTGGTGTGAGTCTAGGTCTCTTCCCTGTTGGGCGTTCTCGGTTCCCGGGGTTCTAGAGTTGGTTTCAGCATGATTGGAGTTGGTTCTCCAACTCAGTACTCTGATGGGTCAGGTTCTGCCCTGTCCACCTTGCCTTAGTAGTCTCTGGTTCAGTCTTCCTTGGTTAAGACTTCTTTCAGGGGGTACTCATGTGCGCCCCCCATGTAATCCTATGGTCCCTGCTGGGATTTGAATTTGAATTTCATTCTGTCTGCTTGCAGGGTTTTGTCCCTTTGGCCCTATTCAGGATGCTGTCTGGCTGTTCTTACCCTCAAGGTTGTCCTTCTGGTGACTGTTACCTTGGTCAGGCGTGTGTTAGCGGGCGGCTCTGTCTACCTAGCCCCCATCAGGTGGTGTCTTACGTTCATTGATTCGAGATATTGTTCTTCCTGCTGTGCCTTTTTCCTAGCAACGCTGAGGAAAGGGTTCTGCATTCCTTGAACGGGTGTTGGAAGTTTTTTCCTTGGTAGTCACTGTGTCCTTTAGGAGAACTGATGTTCCTTGGGGCTTATGGTCACTACTTCCTGAATGTGCCCGATCTCGTCTGCTCTCGGGGAGTTGGGCGGCTTTGGCCCTGGTTATTACTTGAATGGATGTTCCTTCTGGTACTTGGAAAGGTTTTTTGGCTTCTGCCAAGTCTACTGTTAGCGATTGGATTCGTCAGGCTGTTACTCAGGCCTATTCCAACAAGGGGAAGAATCTTCCTTTTCGCTTTGATTCTTATTCTACTCGTGCTTTGATGCCTCTTGGGCTTTTCAGCACCAGGCTTCTGTTGAACTGGTTTGCTAGGCCACTACCTTGGCCTTCTGTTCATACCTTTGCAAAGTTTTACAAGGTTGATGTTAGGGCCTCAGCTCATGCTGTCTTGGCCGTATGGTTATGCAGGTGACAGTGGTTTTAAACTGTCTGCTGTTGTCGTTTTTGTTGGGGATCCCACCCTACGTTATGGACACTGCTATTGGATGTCCCAAGTGTAAGTAATCTATCTGGAGCAGGACGTACTGTATACTAAGAATAATATAATTCTGTGAAATACTCACCTGTAGAATTGATATTATTTGTATACAGTACGTCCTGCTCCACCCCACCCTGGTTTTTGCATTATTGTGGATCCCCTGTATGGTGATTGTTATCATTGTTATAAGTTACCAGTTTTTGGGTGGTTAAATTCTCCCGGCTTCTTTTTCCATGCTTTTCAATGCTGGGGATTTGTGGGAGTCCCCGAGCCTGTTTTGCATGTCTCTGCAGTGCAGCGCCATCTGGCGGAGGATAACCCAAGTGTAAGTACTATATCTGGAGCAGGACGTACTGTATACAAATAATTTCAATTCTAAAGGTGAGTATTTCACAGAATTGTATTTTTACAGTGACTGGGCCTTAAAGTGCTACAGCAGGCAAAGGCAATTGTTACACCATTGTGTCAGAATACATTTAGCAATGTCCTAAACTGTTTTCCATTTTTAAATTGAAGAATATATTGATGTTTAGAGGTTCACCTCATGATTTCTTTTCTGAATCAAGTGGGTGTGGCCCTTGGGTCTGTGATGCTGCACAAATCAGCATAATGGGTGGGTCTGATTCCCAGAACTTGCTTCAGACACCTAAGCTGTGCATCTCCCATCTTCCCCTGTTGCTAGGCGACATTGGAGCCCATAGAAGCACTCCCAGACACACATGTGCCAAATGCACATGTGCACACTCCCAAACATGCATGCACTCCCACGCACATGCACACACTCCCACACGCACTCCCTTGCACCCACACACATGTGCGCACTCCCACACATGCACTCCCATGTACAGGTTACGCAGCATGCATATAGGAGTGCGCTGCTGCCCCATGTCTCTTCCAAAACGTGAGTAAGCGTTGGTGGAGGAATGGGCCGTGCAGGGTAGCTCTCCCCACTGCTGGCAGACAGGGAGAGGGATGCGGCGCTGTGTGTCCTCGCTCAGCAAGGGTGTTAGGGAATCCGCTGGGGGACAAGAATCATTCTCCCCACTGCTGGCCGATGGGGAGGCTTTATCAGGCTGTCCATACTCTGCACTGTGAAGCTGGAGGAGGCAGAGGGAGGGCACCAGCAATTCTGGCCCACAGGGCTGAGCCGATTGAAGCACAGTACAAAATAGAAAGGGGAGACTGCAGATACACTTTAATGAACAGGTAGATCTCAGCCCACATATCTGATTATCCCCTAATCGGGCATTGTAAATATTGGAAATAATACACAGTATGTGACTAGGCAGACTGTCCCTGCATTAGGGACTTTGTATTTTCCCTGTATATTCCTCTTATTTAACCCTGATGGAGTCAGATGGTACAGTTGTAAATAAAGTCTTTCCTTTTTTGTGTTATATTTACAAGTAGTTTTTTTCTGCTGTGGGTTGTATTATCCATAGTGTGAACTTGGGGCTATATATTGTATCAGATCGGAATCAGCATCAGTCAAACTAACCTGCCTGCAGCTTTCCAAGTGGATCTTGTACCTATGATGTATCTATATTTGTGTTCCATACATCTTGTCACAAATGCCAGACACTGCTGCCTGTATAAGATACTTTTCTTTGTATTTTCATGTATATGATGTGCATTTGTTATCCCCTCTTTGTTGTATATGTGTACTGAGGGTCTCCTGTGTGTAGAAAGTTTACTATTGTACCAGGATCGTTCAAGTTACAAATTATATTTTTTTACCAAAAAGTTCTATCACTTCTCTGCCCTTCTGGAGGAGGGGGGAGGGGGGGGGTCTCAGCCCGGAGACCCCCCCCTTAGGTGCACCCCCTGCATGTGCTCTCCTCAAATCATATTAGTTCACAGGGTGATGTCAGCCAGTCAGAATAGATTGTGTACCTGGCACTATATTCTGAATGAATGGAGTTAAGGGATTCCTCCCACCTGGTTCTTCCCTCCTGGCATGGGTACATGCATTAGCTAAGGGAAGTCAGTGATGTTGCTGTGAATGCACTGTGGGATTACATGATCAGTAATTATTTCAGTTTCACAGAACAGGCCAGCCCAAATTGGAATCCCTGAGGATAGAGACTTAATCGTTTTAGCATCAAAGCGTTTTAAAGGATTAAAGCAGACCAAAACCCAGGTTTTTATGCACCTGCTTTTTGTTCCACTGCACCATGGCATCCCATGTGGGGCCTTCTGCAAGCTCCTCCCTCTAGCTGAGCGCACCCACGATGACCATTCACAAATGGCTGGCGGGGTTATGTACATCAGCTGTAAAAGCTTGTGATGCTGTCCACCCAATTTGGGATTTCCTGCTTTGTGAAACCCCAGGAATCACTCCTATATACATATCTGGCATTGCTACCATGTTGCATGAGCAGATCTCTGGTGGCACCCCCATAACTCCCCTTTCTGATACACACCTGTGGAACATGACTATACATGGCCGTATGTTCTGACTGAATGAGAACCTGAACCACAGTGGGTGTGAAACAGCTGGAGGGAAGCACCCAACAGGAGGTGCCCAGCACCTCAGATTAGATTGCCGGGTACACAATCTATTCTGATTGGCTGGCATCACAATCATGCATTGTGGAATCACCAGAGGTAATAACCTACATTTTGGGGGGTTTCAGCAGGGGGGGGGGGCACCAAAGGAGGGCCAGAGAAGAACAGGTGGGGGGAATTTCAAATCTTTGCCCCGGGTGCCAGAAAGCCTAGCTTCTCCTCTGGGTTTCGCACACAAATGGTTTGCCCCAATATAGAGGACCAAAACCCAAGTGAGTGATAAACCTGGGTTTAATTTGAGGCTAGAATGAGTTATGGCCAGACTGATCAATTGTATTTGGTGCAGGAGGTCCCTCTCTGTGAGCTGGCGCTGTGACGTGACATCATTGGCCCAAAGATATTTTACCCATTAAAACCAGCGGTTACTTATTCCAATCAGTGAAAATACAGCCCCATGCTCACTTTAATGCCAGTTTCAAAGCTAGAGCCAACTTGGCCCAGGCTAATCTCAACAGTATGTTGTGTGGGAGGGCACCCTCTGAGTTGGTACTATGACAGTGGCCCAAAGCCTTTTAACCCTTTAATTCATCTTCCATGTTGCCCTTTTTGATGCACATTTTGTGCCAGCTAATTCTAGATTTGTGCCACATTTAATGTCATGTTGCTCAGAGCCCCCATACAATAACCACCCTGCATTTTTGGGTCAAGAAGAAGAAAAGGCCAAGATATTGGGCTTTACAGATGATATCTGTTCTGAAATAAAGTGGGTGTGGCCCTTGGATCTGTGATGCTGTATAATAATCAGCATAGTGGGCGGGGTCTGTAAGATTCCTAAACTTGCATAAGACCCTGGCTGTGCAATGTGAATCTGGAGGAGGCAGCGGACGGAGGAAAAGGGGGAAGTGGAGGGAGGGGCCAGCAGTCCTGTCCCACTGAGCTGATTGGGGGACAGAATGAAAAAGAATCATTGGCTGAACCTGTAAACCCTAGTTAGATTTGAAATTGCTGAATGGTTGGTCTCTAGAATGTTGGATTATTTTGGGGGAGAGATTAAAGCCCACTATAGTTTGATTTCAGCATTCCACCAATTAGGAAATCCATAAATCATTGTAGGCACTGTACAACAGCTTACAGCTGGTCTCTGTATGTGATCTATATTGCTAGGTTAATGCAGTTTACACTTATGACAATAGATGGCCCTGTTATATATCTATGTGTAGTCTGTTGTACATTCTCTGCTGTATGCCAAGTTTCCTGCACATTAAGGTGATCTGACTTTTTCCAGTCTAGGTTACTATCATGTAGGGTGATGTTCTTTTACTGCAACTCATGTTCCAGTAAAGCCAGTATAGGGCCTGTATAGGAAGTACCAGTTAAACCCTATGAAAGAGCACCATTGGTTTATTAAGATGAGACAGAATAAAACCCATGTAGTGACATTGGGTGTAGTTACAGTAAACTGCCACAAGATGTGAGTATAGAACAAATAGAATTAGTTCAGCAACAGAAAGACCAAGACACAGACAGTAAAGTGTAAGGTCTTATGATTGGACTATTAGTTTAGGAGGGGGGAGCTAGCAAAGGGTATAAAGGGGACCCCCAGTAGAGGAGGGGCAGACGAAGGAGATCCCAGCATTTGCTGACAGAGCAAGAGGATGTGTTAATGCTCTAATGGATAAATATCTGCAGGAAATTGTGAGATAAGATGTAGATCTGAACTCATTGGATGTGATGCTGGATATGAACTTGTGAAGAGACCAATAAACACATAAACAATTGCTACCTCAGCCCCTGAGTGTCTTGTGTTTAGGCAGATGAGTAACATTGCTGCCGCAGTGAGCCCCACTGCTCACCGAGTCGCCATTTCTTCTCAGATGGGGCCTGTAACATCAGTTCCTGTTACACCACAAAAGCCCATCTGGATCTGACTCCACTGCACCCAGCAACAGAATTTACTATCACCATGTTGCTGGCCACCATTGGGTGACTGATGCAATGTAGTAGCAGAAAGAGGTACAAGACTGCTAATCACCATTAGTAATGTTTGGGGTTGTAACATCATGTTTGCAAATTCTATTTCTAACCAAACAGCTCATGTGGTTACATTATGGAGAAGACCCCAGCAACAGAGACCAAGGTCATTGTAACAAAGGCCATGCACCCACATGATCCAATTCCGGCACCAACATGTAGACAAATTGTGCCTCATGATATTGTGTAAACTAAAACTGCTGTGAAGTAACCTTAATGACATGACCCGATAGACCTGACACTGTGTACCCCCCAAAAGGTAACACATTGTAACCCCTCTTGTCCAAGTGCAAGGGGAGGGTCAGAGCAGGGGTTACATAGAGACTGAACTTCCTCTTAGGAGTGATGAACAAGTGACCATTCATAGGTTATTGGCAGGGAACTATATAAGCTAGAGGCTGCCTTTATACAGCGTTGGCAGATTTACCTTTTGGATACAGAGACCCATGACTACCACTTCAGCAGCCGAGTACCAACTACTAATGGTGGTAGAGTAATGGCCACTGCTAAAAGTGTAGTCAGGTACCTCCGTGTCCATTTTGTTAATGAACCAGCAGCAAGTGAATGCCCAAACACCCCCAGCACTGCAACAGGATGGCATTAATGACCTTACCAGGGCCCCAATCCAATGCTGGCCCCTTGAGTGTCATCCCCAGTCACGTTATCAGGGCTGATACAAGGTTTCTCAGAGCAGCATCCTGTGTATAGATGACCACCCATCTCGGATATGCTGGATTGCAGGGACCAGGTAAGGTCTAACCCCCTGTCCCATCTCAGCATCTGGTTGGAATTCTGCTTTAAAGCCAGGTAAAGCATAGAAATTACTCCAGCAAACAAAACCTCAACCCCCTTGTAATGACAACTAGGCCAAGGAATGCTTTTCTAGGTTTAATAAATAGTTTTGTACAACAGAACAAAGTATCTCTGGAAGAAAGATCACTTCTTGATAGTTCATGGTAGACTTTTCATGGTAGACTTGTCACTTTGCCAGCAGCTGCCGCCTTCCTTTTCACAGCTTTAACTCCCAACAGCTACTGTTTGTCATCTCTCATAGAAAGCAAAAACGACCTGCAAGATAAAATCAGGCTTGTAACTGAAACATCTTGACCAGTATAACCACTAATTAAATCAGGACCTTACACCAGACCAACAGCCTGGCAGAGTTAGAAAAGAAAGGAAGCGGACATATTGGAGCTTCCCCTTGCAGCACCACAGCCGTGCTGCTGCCTGGATTCAACCAACAATGCACAGTAACAGGAAACCCAGCAGCACTTCCTGGTCACAGGTGGCCTGCACATCAATTAACCATTTTGTTTTTAAAATTCACCACAGCAGGATTTGGAAAAAGGTACATTTAGGTGCAGCAATTTAAATTGCTCTGGGGAGGGGTGCATGAGCACTGTTGTGTTGGTCGTGTTTAAGTCATTTTTGACTGTGGGTACACATTAAAATAGAGCCATAACAAAATGTCTTTCCTGTGCAGGGGCATCCCAACTGCTGGTGCTCACCCACTATATAATGCCCAGTAAAACAATCTTAGCTTTCACATTTCTGACGAAAGCCCTGCAGGTCACTCCTGGGTATCCACCAATCACAGGGCTCAATTGGTTTTAGGGGGCACAGACAATCGGGATGCCCCTGTGCAGAACACTCATTTTGTTAAATTAGTCACATAATACCAATTGTTGGTTACAGTTTAGCAGTAGCCATACATAAAAGCTGACCCATAAGCCACTCCAACCTGCATGGAATATATGACCTACTCTACAAAATCAGCTCACTTTGAATACTAAAGCTTTCCTATAGATGGGTAATCGTGTTGTATTCTATTCTACAATAGGTTGTCCAATACCATTTAAGATATCAGAGCACCATACCTAGTGAGGGTTATATTCCTGGAAGAATTCTATACACATTGGCTCTCCAGGAATCATTTCTACAATAGCAATATCACTAGACAGTCATTTGGGATGATCCTTCTGTTTCCTGATCCTCAATCATTTCTTTCAGCTCAGCAAGTTTATAGGCTATGTGAGTGGTGTATACATAAACACAAGAGAAAAATCAGCTCTACCCTCAATCCAACGGAGAAGAACTGTAAATGTTTCTTGGTAACGGCTACAGGTGCTCACCTCGTACTCCAAATAATCCAGTATAGAAAGGCCAGCATAAAAGTCCAAATTTTATTCCAGACATTTAAAAAAAAAAAAAAAAAAAAAAAAAAAAAAATCCAAAAATACAGGGCAGTTAAAATAAATGGAAGAATCTTGTGTCTACGCGTTTGACTGTCCAGTCCTTACTCATGACCTAACGATTCAACTCCACTACATTTAAATAGTGCTATCCAGTCATATGCTTATCAGCCCATCAAGACTAATACCCGCATCATGTGTGTTTAATATGTGGGACAGGGGTTAGTTGAAGCTACATACCTGTTGCTAGTTGCTCTCCACCCAGAGCTGGAGGAGGTGGCCCACATATGGTGTGCAACGGAGAGCGGAGATACCGCAATTCATTGGGCTTAACGTCAAAGCGGAAATGACATTATGCCAATACAATGATGCTGGCATTCCAAAACTAAGGGCGGAAGTAACCCAACCTCCGCTATTCAGTAAAACAGGGACAATAAAAACCCTGGTGACTGCACAAACCCATACATCATAGATGGTGGTATCCTATTAAACACCTCCACATAGGCAAAACAAACATTTTTGCATAATTAGTGAGAGGGTGAGATGCAAATGACTGCAACAAAACCATAAAATCAAACAGAAAGTAAAAATATATAAACCTCATGATGTTATTAACCATTCATTAAAGTGGACCCAAAAACTCTTAATAAATTGGAAACATAAGGGAAAGGGAATCAGATAAACATTAAGGAAAAACTTGTTAGGTACCTGGTAACTTTCTAAACATCCGAAAGGGCAGCATACGCCTGAGACCTCCGGGCTCCTCCTACCAATTTGGAACACCTGACCACCAGACAGAAAAGCTTGACTCCTCCCATTCTTCAGTTGTAGTAGAGATCTGAAAGAGAAGAAACAGACCCACAACTCCAACATATAATCAATACATAATCCAACTCCACATAAGAAATAAGGGAGGGAAGCCGGCGTATGCTGCCCTTTCAGATGTTTAGAGAAAAAAAAAAAAAAAAAAAAATTACCAGGTACCTAACCTAAGTTCTCTCAAAACATCCTTCGGGCAGCATACGCATGGAGAGATAGGCGAGTACTACCTCGTTGGGTGGGAAGAATAGCATGGGACACTTCTGCCAAGACAGATCCATCTGGGAGAGAAGATCTAACTGAAAGAGTCCAGCAAAAAATGTCGCTGGAGGACCAAGTGGCTGCTTAACCCCAGCCTGCTCTGCCCGAGATGAAGCATCACTTCTTGTAAATGAAACGTGATACCATTTGGCCTGGCCTGACATAATTTCGATAAGCCAAATCCTGCAAAGAAAACTAGAACCTCTTTGTCCTTTACTCGGACCTACAATGTACATGAACCCACTGTCGGATCTCCCTTAGTCTGGTAAAGGGACAACAATGTGTAAAACATCTAAGTATATCATACGAAGCTTCCTCAGTTATAGAAAGAAGGACCATTCCTTGAGTCCAAGAAAACTGATGAGAACCTTAGGTCAATAGCAAGGATCCACCCTCAGAATACTGGGTCTGGGAAAAAAAAGCTCAAAAGGTTGAACGCTTGATTCTGAATAAAATCTTAACCCTAAAAGTTGCCCTGGTAAGAGTAAGGACTAGCCTAGTGCCAGAGTCAGCCCAGGGCTAGAGAGACGGCCCAGGGATCCGAATGGATAACACCATTGAACTAGAAAACAAGCATAGGCTAGACTGAAATGCCGTGTAAGGTATAAGGCGTCTGCTCCCTGTGGATTTTTAAAGTACTTGACCAGCTTGTGACTTCTTGCTGAAGCAATAGATCCATATTTGAAAAGTCCCTTAAAAGCCGATCTGCTTGAACACCCTAGAGGTGACTGACCAATCTGACTCATGAGAAGCACTCAGAAAATCTGCCACATGATTCAAAGTTCCTTTTGGAACACTTGTGATGGAGACTTCAGGTTTCCTTCTAAACCAATAAGGATCACTAATGTGACCACCATCTAGCGATGAATCTCGCTCTCCCCTAATGGTTAATGTATGCTACAGTTGTAGCATAGTCTGATCTTATCTGTACATGCTGATCTTCCAATGTTCTACAAATTCCATCAAGGCTACTTTATTGTTATCCATTTTCTTAGGTTCGAGGAGGACTGGCTCAGTGCCTTGGGCAGCACTGCCCAACTTCGCAATGGGTTACCTAACCCCAAGCTGAGGTATCTGTAGTAACCAGCTTTCCTTTTGGGGTTCCTGATATAACTTCCCTTGAGTGAGCACTGAAACTACATCTAACAACCCATACCGGGAGCCGTTCCAAATGCTCAGGATATGTATATGAAGAGTCCCTGAATACAAATCATCTTTACTGCGGAAAAATGCCAATTTAACAGTCCTAATACCCACATGGCTTGTCTTATAGAAGATGTTGAACTGGCAACAAAGGAATCAAACGGCTTCCTGAAGGGCCGAAATCTTTTGAGAAGTCAGAATAGGAGTCTGAAGAAGTGTCGACTTCAAACCCCAAATAACTAATTGCCCGAGAGGGAACCAGACTTGAACTCGAGGCTCAAACCCAACCGAGCTGAAAACAGCTCCAAGATGTAACTGAGGCCCTGTAGCAATTTGTCCCTAAAATGGGCAAAAAAGTAGCAGATAGTCAGGATCAGCCAAATACTGATTCCTCTGTCTTCGACATGCCAGAGGTTCTGCCAATATCTTTGTAAAAAAAATTTCTTGTGCCGAATCCAGCCCGAAGGGAAGCAATCTAATTGGGAGATTTAAAAACCCAGTCCTTTACTGTGAGTCTTAAAAAAGCAGGACTAAGTCCAAGGCTCATTGGAACTTGTCAGCAAGCATCCTTCAGATCTATTGAGACCAAGAAAGGGCTCTGTGGAAGCATATTTTTCACTGAAGAATAAATGTTTTATTCCAAATGTCTGTATCAACCCAGAGATGATTCCTATAAAATTAAATGAGTCTACTCAATGGTCCCTTCACCAGAAAGACAGCGGCATAAAAACCCATTCCTCACTGGTGACGGGGGAACTGGGATAATGACTCCCCTGGCCCCCGTCTCTAGCAGACTTTCCTGAATGTATGATCGTTCCTCCAACCTCATGGGTATAGGAGAAACCAGAATTTTGAGGGGTACAAGTAAATTCTAAGTGAACCCATCTTTTATGTCCCTGGAAACAAAAGGGCAATTTAAGGTATTGTCCAACACTGAACAAAAAAAAAACTAAGTTAGTTACCTGGTAACTTTTTTTCTAAACATCCGTAAGGGCAGCATACGCATGAGACCTCCGGGCTCCTCCCCTCAACTGGAACACATGACCACCGGCATAAAGTCTTGGCTCCTCCCTTCACCAGTTGTAGAGATCTGAAAGAAAAGAGGAGACAAGACCTACGACTCCACACCATAACAAAACCCCTCAAATATATACACTAGGGAGGGAATCGGCATATGCTGCCCTTACGGATGTTTAGAAAAAAAAGTTACCAGGTAACTTAGTTTTTCTCAAAACATCCTTTGGGCAGCATACGCATGAGAGATAGGCGAGAACTACCTCATAGGGTGGGAAGTACAGCGCGAAGAACACTTCTGCCAAAGGAAAGATCCTTCTGGGAAAGAAGATCCAAGCGATCCAAGCGATAATGTCTTGCAAAGGTCTTAGCTGATGTCCAGGTAGCCGCCTTGCAGATCTGATCTATAGAGACCCCAGCTTGCTCTGCCCAAGATGTGGAAATACTTCTTGTTGAGTGGGCTGTAACACCGCATGGCAAGTTAACATCCCCATAAGCCAATAGTATTCTTCATCCATCTTGCAAGCGTGACCTTGGAAACCTTCAAGCCTTTTCTATAACCCGAGAAGGAAATAAACTGTCATCCTTCCTGAAATCTTTAGTTTCCTGAAGATATCGTAGCAGAAGAGACCTAACATCCAACGGTATCAGTTGTGGCTCGTCTGAGATGGATGGAATAATAATCTCCCGAGTCTGATGAAAATCTGAGGCTACCTTCGGAAGATAACAAGGATCTACTTTTAAAACGACACGATCCGAAAGGACCTGGAGAAATGGATGTCTGCATGATAACGCTTGAATGTCGCCATCTATCGAGCTGAGGTAATGGCTACTAAAAATAACACTTTCCAAGTTAGTAGCTTGATGTCAAGGTTCTTATTAGGATAAAAGGGCGAAGAACTCAGCATGGATAAAACCTTCGCCAAATCCCATTGTGGAATAATCTTGCAAGCGATCGGTTTTGATCGTTTAACTGCTAGAAGAAATCTTTTAATTATAGAAATAGAAGAAAGCTTATCCAAAAAGACTGAGCCGCTAATTGAACTTTTAGTGTATTAATGCTAAGGCCCATGTTAACACCATTTTGGAGAAAGTCCAGAATAACTGGAGTTTTGGATGATGTCCTACCATTCTCCAACTTCCAAGACTTAAAGGTTTTCCAAACTTTAAGGTAAATCTTCCTGGTAACCAGCTTCCTACTAGCGAGCAGGGTATTAATTACCGGGCCTGAAAATCCCTTCCTTTGCAGCAAGGCGACCTCAGGGTCCAAAGTGTCAATCTCCACCATTGCGGATTCGGGCAGATGACTGGACCTTGTGACAAAGAGGAGACACCGGAATTTCCCAGGGATCCTGCATTGACAGCTCTACTAGCGCTGAAAACAAAGATTTTTGGCCACCACGGAGCTAACAGAACGGTAGTTTGTTCTTTGACCAGTTTCTTCAACACCAATGGTAACAGACGCACTGGGGGGGGGGGGGGGGGCATACGCCAGGTTGAAATGCCAAGCCTGAGACAGAGCGTCCACACCCAATGACCGATCTCTCGGGTTCAGAGAAAAGAAGCTGCTCACTTTGTGATTCTCTGCCGATGCAAATAGGTCTACTTCCGGAACACCTCTCGTTTTGCGAATTGTCTGAAATACTTGGATTTAGGGACCACTCTGATTCCCTTATCTGTGACCAGCTTAGGAAATCTGCTAGATGATTCAGAGTCCCCTTTAAGTTAATTGCTGAAAGACTTTAAATTGCCTTCCGCCCAAGACAGAATCTCCATGGCTACTGTCATTAATCTTGAGGATCTTGTTCCTCCTTGGTGATTTATGTAAGCCACCGCCGTAGTATTGTCCGTTCTGATATCTGCACATGTTTTAGACGTACCAGCGGGTTCAGGGCCAGCAAGGATTCCCTTATGGCTATCAATTCCCTGAGATTGGATGAGGACCAACTCACGCCCTTTGACTGTACTTGCGTTGCAATGAGCTCCCCAGCCCCAAGCTGAGGCATCCGTCGTCACCACTATTTTTGGGGTCCTGCCACAGTAAACCCTCTCTGAAACGATCTGCTTTTAACCACCAGGCCAGTGAAATCATCACATCTTCTGTGATTGGTAGTTGATGGTCCAAACCCAGCTGGGTGCCGTCCCAATTCTTTAGGATAAATTCTTGTAGAACTCTGGAATGTAGCTGCCCCCATCTTACCGCTGAGAAGGAAGAGGTTAACAAACCAAGAGTCCTCATAGCTTGTCTTACTGATGGAATTTCCTCTGAACATAACATCCGGACAGCATTCTGTAGGACCGTCACCTTGTGATGAGGAAGAATAATGACCTGTCGGATCGAATTGATCTCGAATCCTAGGTAAGTCATGTCTTGCGAGGGCACCAGAGGACTTGTCGAGATTGATAATCCAACCTGCATGAGACAACCTGCATGAGACAAAAGATGCATAGTCAAATGAAGGTTCTTCATCAACCTGTCTTTTGATTGGGCGAACAACAGAAGATCGTCCAAATATGCGATCACTGAGATCCCTTTGCGCCTTAAGACAGCCAAAAGCTCTGCTAGAACCTTGGTAAATATCCTTGGAGCCGAAGCTAGGCCGAAAGGAAGGCAAACAAATTGGAAATGTAAGATCTGATCTCCGTCCTTTATTGCAAATGTCATAAAGGATTGAGCCAGAGGACTCATTGGGACATGCCAATAAGCATCTTTCAAATCTATTGAGGCCAAGTAAGCGTTTCTGGGGAGCATACTTCTTACAGAAAAAAATTGTCTCCATTCTGAAATGTTTGTATTGGACAAGCAAATTTAGAGTCTTTAGGTTCAGAATGAACCTGAAACCCCCTGAATTCTTCTTGACCAGAAAAGTGGGGGAGTAGAACCCTGTCCTCTGGCAGACATGAAGTCAAGGGGGGTTATTGTTCCAGTGCCTCTGCATCTACAGACTCAAAAACATCGCCTCTCTTTCCTCTCTCACACATGGAAGAGGGGCAATCAAAAATCTTGAAGTGGGCTTCTGGGAAAAATCTATATGGAATCCTTCCGTAATGCCCCTTAAAATGAATGGGCACACCAACATGTCCCGCCAGACAGTGCAATACCTCTTGAGCCTGGCGCCAATGACATTGAGTCATTGCTTCTTGGGTTTAGCCTGATAGGTGCCAAGGAAGGTGGAACCTTTAAATTTTCCCCTTCTGGAACTACTGACAGAAGAAGAGGCCGCTCTGGATTTCTTGGGTGCTCCCCTATTAGGGAAGGGACACCTAAAGTAGGTCCTAGGAAAAATATACGATCAAATGAAGACCTAGAAGAAACAGGAAAACCTTTATTCCTGTCCGCTGTGAAATCTAACACCTTGCTAAGATCTGACCCGAACAGATATTCGCCCTTGAAGGGCAACGCACAAAGCCTCATTTTTGAACCAATATCACCAGACCAGGTCTTTTAACCAAAGAGTCCTGCGTATGGAATTGGTCACAGCTAAACTCTGTGCTGAAAATCTGATCGACTCAGCCATGGCGTCTGTTACAAAGGCTGTTGCGGAAAAAAGAATGGGCAAAGCCTTAAGTATCTTATCCAAACTAGTTCTTTCCTGGAGAGAGCCCTTAAGCTACTGCAACCAGAACCCCAAATTTCTGATAACACAATTGGAAGCCAAATTGGTTCTCAGAATATTAGATTGTACCTGCCAAGCCTTCTTAAGGAGAGATTCCATTTTCTTGTCTAAGGGATCATTAAGAACCCCAAAATCTTCAAACGCTAAACCTGCTCCCTTAGAAATTTTGGCAAAGATGCATCCAACTTGGGACATTTTTCCCAAAGATGAGAATCTTCTTCTGAAAAAGGATATCTGTGTTTAAGACCCCGTGAGGTAAAAGCCTTTTTAGATGGCTCTCTCCATTGATCCAAAATCATGTCTTTAAGATAGTCATGAAATGGAAATGTATAGGAAAAATCTGGAGCTAAATCCTGATAAAATGTATCTTGTGTAGATCTAGGCCCTGCAACCTTTTCCTCTATACCCATAGACAAATAAATCATGTGTAAGAGGAAGGGTAATTCTCCAGGAGGGAACAGAAATTTTGTTTTAATATCCGCGGAACCAGAGGCCTGATCCTCATCCTGAGAGGAAATCTCTCCCTCTTCTGCATCCTCATCAGGAGTAAATGACTCCTGGGGACAGAAGGAGGGAGAATTCAGCATTTGACCTGGGTAAAAGGAGGTATCAATGGATGAAGATGGTTGGGAAGGAATACTTTGATCATTGGTACACTCTGGAGCCCTCCGAGCCATAGAAGAAGAAATTTGGTCTTTAAGCTCCCTCATCATTTTCATCAGGTCCTCATTATGCCCTTTATTCACCACCTTGTTCGTGCAGATCTGACAAAGGGGTTTAGTATAGTTATCCTGAAGTTTCACATCACGGGCATCTACGACTTTTTACTGGATTTAGATCCGGAAGAAGAGGATTTAGATAAATTCTTGGAAGTTTTGTCCGGGGTCTTTGACTAAGACAAAACAAAGAATGGGATTGAGTATGCCCTTAATTTGAAATAGTGAAACCATATAAAGGGAAATAACAGGCTTACCAGGGCAGAGCTGGGCCTCCTCCCCCCAGAATCGGCAGTCGGCGGAATGCTGGAAGATTCTTGCTCCATATAGGAAATATCAGTGGCAAAATCTCCCATGGAATCTAAAAAGCCGTCCAGGCCTTGTTCTGCCATAGTTCTGGATAGAGGCACTGAGCAAACAGTATACTAGACATACATTAAAATAGAGTAGGAACCAATTGCCAATACTTCCCATTAACCCTTCAAAGTATAAATTGAAGGGGAGGCCAAATAGTACAATCCCCAGAAAACAGCGTGCTGTCCCTTTAACAGAGCACGTGTATCTGGAAACAAGCAGGAAATTATCCTAGGCGCCGGAATGTGATGTCGGTGCCTTGGACGGAAGAGACCATTCAATATCCGGGCTTTACTTTTAAAAAATAGATTAGAAACAGGGTGCGCGCCTGTACCTTTCATGAAGGCCCCCCGAAGCTCCTGCCGCCGAAGGTGCAACCGCCGCTGAAGCCGCAGCCGCCAAGCCGTCTCCGTCGCTGGAGCCGCCTCCGCTCCAGGAGCCGCAGCCGCCGCTGCCACTGAAGCCAACCGCCCGCAGGTAAGGTGAAAAGCTGAAGCTGCTGACGTCACTTCCCCGCCCCTTAAAGGCACAGCACATTTTTTTTTTTTTTTTTTTTTTTTACAAAAAAAGCCCAACATAACTTAAGGGTCTGGTAACCCTGGTCTCAACCTGCATAATTGTCCTCAAAAGAGGAAGATACTCACTTACCCCACTTTGTAAAAAGAAACCATATACAAAGAAAGATGTTGGCCACAAAATCTCCTAGGGTATCCCGGGCCCCAGACATAAGTTAAAGTATTCGGGACCGGGAAATGGACCTCCTGCTTAGGCCCACAGTACCGGAAAATACTCACCTGAACCCATCGGTCCAGGAGCCAGTGGTCATGTTCCTTCCTCTGGAGGAACACGGAAACAACTGGTGAAGGGATGGACGAGCCAAGACTTCATGCCGGTGGTCATGTGTTCCAGTAGAGGGGAGGAGCCCGGAGGTCTCATGCGTATGCTGCCCGAAGGATGTTTTGAGAAAACTCTAGTCAGCCCCCAACCCGAGACATGGAGTCATTGTTTCTTGGGTTGTACCGCCCAGTTTCATACAGAGTGGAACCTTTAAATCCTCCTTTCCTGCAGAAAAGGTAGAGGAGGAAGGCACCCCCAGGACATCTAGTAGTGTCCCTGTATGACAGGATTGTCTAAAAGAGGGCCTAGGAAGGAACTCCATTACTACAGGAGGCCTAGGTCAGGCAGGCAACCCATGTTCCTATCGGCTGCCCTATCCCCAGTTTTTCCAAATCTGCCTAAATCTAAGGAAGTCCTTAAGGGCAATGCACAAAGACCAATCTTTGACCCTATGTTCTGGACCAGGTCCTCAGAGTCCTGTGCCCGGAATTGGTCACAGCCATACTTTGTGCCCAAAATCTTACCGATTCAGCCATGGCGTCTTGTTGCTGACAAAAAAGGATAGGTAAGGCATTTAGTATCTCCCAATTTTTTAAAAGACATGTGGAAGCCAAAAATTGGCATTAAAGAATTGGATTCTGCTTGCCAAGAGTAGGGAATCCATATTCTTATCTAGGGGATCACACAGAACCCCAAATCTTCAAAGGCTAACCTTGCCCCTTCGGGAACTTTAGCAAAAGGGAGCACCCTGTTCTCCTAAAATCATATGTTTTAGAAAATTATGGAAAGGGAATGGAGACGTCGAACCAAGGGCCAATTATAGTAGAACCCATCAAGCCTAGGGCCCCCCGGAAATCTCAGGCGGACTCCCATCCAAGCACTGACCGGGCATGACCCTGCTTAGCTTCGAGATTGGGCACATTCAGGGTGGTGTGGCCATAAGTCTATATGGATCTGGGGCCCTAGACTGACTCTAGATTGGATAAAATAGGAGAAACCCTCATATGTCCCAGCGGAGAGGAATTAAAGGGCCCTGTGGTTGTTTGAAAAAAGCTAACCTGGCTACCTAAACCTTAAGTAATATCTGGCCCATGTTGGAAATGGTGAAAGATTTAAGAAACATTTCCCATCTTGAAACAAAGTGGAATCTTGTTCTGTACAACCATCTTTTCCATGCATTATGGACATAGGGGTTTTCTTATAGAACTGGCAGCAGATGGATTAGCTGGTGCTGGATCTTGGTCTGCATTTATTAAATCTGTGGATGCTTTTTCCCCCGGGTCCGGTATTTCCACAATGCAAGTGTTCTCTGCCTGATCCGCCATCTTCTGGTATGAGGTACCAGGGGAATTAGCTTCCTGAATCCTCCTAAATAGAGCAGGAGCGAAATCCCCTTAATTTCTTTTAACCCTCTATTTGCTGGAAATCAAAAGGGAGGCCAATAGCAATGATGGAAAGACACTGGTGCTGTCCCTTTGAGACAAAGCACGCGTTTCTTCCTAGGCAGGATTCCCAGAAATCCGTGGAAAAACCTCACGGATTCCGGTGGAAGCAGCAGACTCCCCTTCCTTCCAAAAGCAAGCAAGTTCAAATTTCCACATGCACACCCGGGAATGCTGTCGCTGCCATGGAGGAAGAGGAGGGCGTCCCGCCTGTGGAGGAACACGTGATGGTTGGCTACACTGCCGCCGATCAATCCCCCGGGCCGAACGCTACCCGGCTGCTGACACCGAGGTAAGTGGCATCGGCGTTGTCAGGCAGGGAAGAGAGAAGCGCAATTCACCATACAATGTGAAAATAAACATTCAAAACACAAATGAAGAATAAAACATATCCAGTGGAACCAATTCTCAGGAAAAAGCTTCCTCTGAGCCATCACAACATAAATACTATTTTAGGGCCGGCAACCCCAGCTTCTTCCAAACAGTCATCCTCAGTAAGAGGGAAAATAAAGCTTACCCCCCTTTGTAAAAATTCAAAGAATGGGATTCTTGGCCTAAAAATCCCAAGGGTATCCCGGGCCCCAGGCAACAATACAAGCCTCCAGGACCGAGAAATGAGCTGCAAAGGCCCACAGCACCGGAATACTTATCTAAACCTTCCTGGTTCAGGAGCTAGTGGTCTGGCTTCCTACCTCATGGAGGAACACAAAAACTACTGAGGAATGGGAGGAGGAGTCAAGATTTTATTCTGTCTGGTGGTCAGGTGTTCCAAATTGGTAGGAGGAGCCTGGAGGTCTCAGGCGTATGCTGCCCAAAGGATGTTTGGAGAAAAAAAAAAAAAAATGTTTAATACATAAAGAAGTTACCAAAAAAGGAATCCTAATTTATATTACATTATATTATATATTGCACATATGTATAAGGAAGTTTAATATAAATACTAAAATGTACACCAATAGCTGATCATGAATCATGTAAGAATAAATCCACATCCCAGCAATAAGACCATGGGGAATTCGGGTATTACGTTTAAAAATCCAGTACATCTCCCATTGTAGACGTTTACAATGTAGATCCCCTCCCTCTGGGTCCCAACTTAACCCTTTCAATGGCTGTGCATTTCAAGTGAGTCAGATCACCCCCATGTTGAAATTTAAAGTGATGTGCCACATTAGAGGGGCAGAAAGATCTTGATTAGCGGCGGCTGATGTATGGCAATCCTGCGCTTCAAAGGTCTGATCATGCAGCCCACATATTGACTTGTCACACATCACGTTATTAAATAACTCACATATGAAGTGTTACAGTTTATAAAGCTCTTAATATAGCATCTCTCCCCTGTGACATTTGAATAAAATTCAAACCAGGAGATACATATTGACACATGCCACACCACTGGCCAGCGCATTTATAAAACCCAGTACAAGAAATTCCATGTAGATGACTGAGCCTCCTGTTTACAATACAGACTAGGCAACAGCTTCTGTCCCAATGTTGTTGGGCTGCGACAAATTATTCTGACACGATATATGCTTCAAATTAGGATCACATTTTAATAGGGGTACATGTATTTAATAATGTCTTTAAAAACTCCTTACTATATGTGAGCGGTGTGGCAGTCCAAACCTGGGGCAAAGCCTACATCCATCTTCCAAGGGGGATGAAGTAGGATAACCTGCAAGTGCAAACACATGTTAGCAAGCTCAGAAGACCTGAAGTCTGAACAGTACACAAGTAGAAATGAGAAGCAAACCCAGACAATTCACATTTATGGAGAACTGTCAGCTTTATCACAACCCATCATCAACCAGCATTCTTGAGATCAGACAATCAGCAATATCAACCACAGTGGTGAAAAAAGCCCAACCCTGTCGCCAGTGCATCAAAGAAAAAAAAACTAAGCATCTACCTTATGTCAGGCTCACAAATGGCACATAGGATTCTAAACCACAACACTCACCCCTCTCCTGCTAAGACCTCTGGGTGAGAGAGGGGTCCTGGTCCACAGGAAGCTTCAATACTCCATGGCCTGCAGATTCCATTTTACTGGGGACATCCCTACTTTGCAAAATCTTCTAGTATACTCCTCACCAAGGAGGATGAGCAGACTGAGGTGGCAGAGCTTCCCTCTGGTTGACAGACCTGTGCCAGGATTTTCTGAATGGCTGAATGGGTACACAGCCAAATGGAGGCCAGCTACTTGTGTTCTATTCAGCTTCACCACTGAATGGAGCGCTAGCCACCAATTGGAGAACATGTGAATGCACTGTGGTAGTTGCTGAAAAGATAAGCATTATCGGCATTCCAAGGGGGTTTCACACACTGGGGCATCCCAAATCTGAATTGCACCACTGGAGAGGCACAGTCACCAGGATAGTAAAAATCCTTGTCTTCAATACTCCCTCTACTGATGGGTCCTTACTCCTGAGCCTTCTGTTAGATAAGACTAGGTATGGGCCAGTGGTTAGGGGAGCGACAGGACGACAACAGAAGTAGGAGGTTCTGCCATAGTGTGGACCCCCTGCTGCTCAAAAGGTTTCAGGTCCTTAGAACATGAGGAGTTGCAGGAGGAGACATGCTACACACTTTGCACATAGTGATTACTTCTGTATTATGAATATCCAGATATAGTATTTCTTGGTTTAAAATCTTAAATTCCTTTTTGCATATTTTCATTTCAATGACGTGCATATGTGATCCCATTTTGTTGTATTTATATATGAACTGGGGGTCTCCAATATGCAGGGAATATATATTCACTCTCATTTCTGCCTCTCTACAGGGGGGGTTGGGGAGTGATCCAGACCCTTGCCCAGGCATGTTTGCCCACTTAAAAAGTGGACCAACACCCTGCAGGATAAGCCCGGGAATCTATAAAATTCCCAAGCCGATCCAACCCATCCCCACAGGGCATCCAGAATTGAGATGCCCCACTGTGTGAAACCCCCCTAGGCGCACTCCATTAGAGGGAAGCACGAGATGCAGCCACCAGCATGCTCAAAGCCGCTGAGCTAAGACATCACCTTGACACACATAGCTCAGCAGCTCCAAGCACACAGATTGGACAAGCAGCCACACATGCACCATAGGATCAGGTGAGGTGAGTTTTATCAGGAGATCTGGGGGGTTTCACATAGCAGGGCACCCCCAATCAAGGTGCCCCAGGAAGTGGACCAAAACCCAGGATAGTTAAAATCCTGGGTGTTGGTCCACTTAAAGCATACACACATACAAAGAAATCCATTAAACAGACATGAAACATAAACCAAGCAGACACTAAAGGCTGCAACTTACCTCCTCTGCTTCCATGTTTAACTTCTGGATGGTGCTCTTGTTAACACCACATTTGTTAGTATGGTGCCCAGGAGTGTTGGATCTAATGGCATTGACATGACCAATGGTCATGATGCTAAAGTGAACCTTCTCTTTTGGCATGATGAATCAGACCTGAGCAACAGCTACATAGTTGCTGCACCTGGGATTTAAAGCTCCCGGGGTGGGCAGGGAATGGTGCAGCAAATCAGAGGCACCGTCTCATGAATGGAATTCATGCTGATTGGTTCACTGACTTGGGCTCACACCTGGAGGGGAGGTGCCTGTGTATCATTATAATTAGAAGCAATGTGTAGAGTCTGTGAAGCTTCTCGTTCATCCAGGTCATGGTATATCTGTAATGATCAATCAAGGCAACTGGACTTGCTGGGCCTTGATTTATTGCTACATTGACACATAATGTGCAGTATCGGGGGCCCCCTGCTAGCCCATATTTATATAAGATATAAAATAATATAGTGGTGTCCATACAATGGGGGCATTGCATATAAATTCCACAGATGGATTTATGGTTAGGCTCCTTGCTTTCCAACTAGCTAACAGCAAGGATGCCAGGGCCAAGCTATCCCAAGCTGCCCCAGGGTCCATCCACATCACTGACACCCCTGTAGCTTAGGCGCGCTCCTGTGCCAAGGCCATTCAGGCTTGGGACTCGCACCAGATGTGTGCGCACCCCAGCTCGCTGATCTGCCTTGAGCATCCACCCCCATGTGACGTGTGGTCACATGTTAGGAAGTGGGCAGAGGGGGAACAGCGAGCTGGGACAGGCACTCAGCTGGCATAACTGTGAGTTTAAATGCAGTACTAGTGGCAGCGCCACCCACCGCTCAACCCACACCCCCTGCCAATCAACCTGTGATTCTGGGGGCATCCCACATTGGGAATCCCCACTTTGTGAAAACCCCCAGACTGCCATAATCAGCACACCTTTCCCTCGTCCAATGGCTCATGCATGGGCTCTCATCCCATCTGAGCCATTTGCTGTGACTATGTCATTCGAATCGATGGGGTGGGAGAACACACAGCCAAAGATGCAGCTGCACTCCCCATTGTAAATGTTGCTGAATTACACGGGCACAGCAAATGGCACTGATTGGATGAGAGCCTGCACATGTGGCGCTGGACTGGAGAAAGGTGAGCTGATACTGGCAGGCTGGGGGTTTTCACACTGTGGGGCATCCCAATTTGAGTGGCCTCCCACCCTCCCACATCCCCCGCTTAACCAACACAAGCTGCTGAAACTGAGCAGCATTAATCATACTGCTGGCGGCTCAGACCCCTGGGGGACTTTTTTGGGCCCCACCAACCAGACTGCCGGTGGGGCCCTAGGCCAGGAGCAGGACAGAGCTGGAAAGCAGGAGGAAGCTGGGGGTGCATGAGGGAAATTGGGGTGTAGGACGGCACTGGGGAAGCAGGTGGAAGATGGAGGAGTTGGACAGAGCTGGAGAAGCAGGAGGAAGATGGAGGAGCAGGACAGAGCTGGATGAGCAGGTGGAAGATGGAGGAACAGGACAGAGCTGGGGGAGGAGGAGGAAGATGGGGGGGGGGCAGGACAGAGCTGAGGAAGATGGAGGGGCAGGACAGAGCTGGGGAAGCAGGAGGAAGATGGAGGAGCAGGACAAAGCTGGGGGAGCAGGAGGAAGATGGAGGAGCAGGACAGAGCTGGGGGAGCAGGGGGAAGATGGAGGAGCAGGACAGACCTAGGGGAGCAGGAGGAAGATGGAGGAGCAGGACAGAGATGGAGGAGCAGGACAGAGCTGGGGGAGCAGGTGGAAGATGGAGGGGCAGGACAGAGCTGGGGGAGCAGGAGGAAGATGGAGGAGCAGGAGGAAGATGGAGGAGCAGGACAGAGCTGGGGGAGCAGGAGGAAGATGGAGGAGCAGGACAGAGCTGGGGGAGCAGTAGGAAGATGGAGGAGCAGGACAGAGCTGGGGGAGCAGGAGGAAGATGGAGGAGCAGGACAGAGCTGGGGGAGCAGGAGGAAGATGGAGGAGCAGGACAGAGCTGGGGGAGCAGGAGGAAGATGGAGGAGCAGGACAGAGCTGGGGGAGCAGGAGGAAGATGGAGGAGCAGGACAGAGCTGGGGGAGCAGGAGGAAGATGGAGGAGCAGGACAGAGCTGGGGGAGCAGGAGGAAGATGGAGGAGCAGGAGGAAGATGTAGGAGCAGGACAGAGCTGGGGGAGCAGTAGGAAGATGGAGGAGCAGGACACAGCTGGGGAGCAGGAGGAAGATGGAGGAGCAGGACACAGCTGGGGAGCAGGAGGAAGATGGAGGAGCAGGACAGAGCTGGGGGAGCATGAGGAAGATGGAGGAGCAGGACAGAGCTGGGGGAGCAGGAGGAAGATGGAGGAGCAGGGCAAAGCTGGGGGAGCAGGAGGAAGATGGAGGAGCCGGACAGTCCTAGTGGAGCAGGTTGAAGATGGAGGAGCAGGGCAGTCCTAGGGGAGCAGGTTGAAGATGGAGGAGCAGGACAGAGCTGGGGAGTAGGTGGAAGATGGAGGAGCAGGACAGAGCTGGGGGAGCAGGAGGAACAAGGCAGAGCAGTGGGGTTGCCACTCAGCTGGTATTTCTTCATCATTGCCAGTAATTCTCATGCTGGGCCGGTACCGGTATCAAATTAATGGCTGGTAATTTGAATGGTGGCAGGGTGTGGGTTGTGTAGCCAAGGCCAGGGGTGGCATCCTGGCCAAATCTTCATTGCAGAGCATTGGGGAAGTGTGCTATATGTGCCTTTGATGCCCAAACATACATACACCCACATGCACTCCCATGTACAGACTAAGCTGCATACACATGGGAGTGTGATGCTGCTCCATGTCTCTGCCAGGGTGTCCCCACGTATTGAATGTTTGATTCTTCTCCCCTCGCCACATGAGTAAGTAGTGGTGGAGGAATGGGCCATGCGATGTGGCTCATCCCGCTCGGCAGGGATGTCAGGGAGTCCACTGGGGGAAAAGAATCATGCCCCCAGCAGACGCTGATAACCCTGCCGAGGGCAGTGAGGATTCTCCCCGCTGCTGGCTGATGGGGAGGCTCTATCAGGCGTTCCATACTCTGCACTGTGAAGCTGGAGGAGTCAGAGGGAGGGCACCAGCAATTCCGGCCCACAGGGCTGAACCAACTAGGGGACGGGATGTGAGAGGATTATCAGTGACGATTTCCTCTTTCCTGCAACAATTAGAGGAAGAACACGGTTACACAGTACAAAAGGTAAGCACTGTGTTCCTAAAGAGAAAGGAACAAAGATAGACGGTAGATCTCAGCCCACATATCTGATTATCATCCCCTAATCGGGCATTGTAAGTATTGGAAATAATACACAGTATGTGACTAGGCAGCCTGTCCCTGCATTAGGGACTTTGTATTTTCCCTGTATATTCCCCTTATTTCACCCTGATGGCGTCAGATGGTACAGTTGTAAATAAAGTCTTTCCTTTTTTGTGTTATATTTACAAGTAGTTTTTTTCTGCTGTGGGTTGTAATATCCATAGTATGAACTTGGGGTTATACATTGTATCAGATCTGAATCAGCATCAGTCACTTGTAGCAAACTAATCTGCCAGCAGCTTTCCAAGTGGATCTTGTACCTATGATGTATCTATATTTGTGTTCCATACATCTTGTCATACATGCCAGACACTGCTGCCTGTAGAAGATACTTTTTGTATTTTCATGTATATGGTGTGCAAATGTGATCCCCTTTTGTTCTATATATGTACTGATGGTCTCCTGTGTGTAGTAGAAAGCTTATCAAACTATTGTACCAGGATTGTTCAAAACACAAATGTTATTTATCTTTTTTTTTTTTTTTTACCAAAAAGTTCAAACACTTCTCGTCCCTCCTGGGGGGGGGGGGGGGGGGGGGCATGCTCACTTTGATGCCAGTTTCAAAGCTAGAGCCAATTTGGCCCAGGCTGATCTCACCATATGTTGTGCAGGGGGAGGGCACCCTCTGAGTTGGTACTATGACAGTGGCCCAAAGACATTTAACCCTTTAATTCATCTTCCTCGTTGCCCTTTTTGATGCACATTTTGTGCCAGCTGATTCTAGATTTGTGCCACATTTAATGTCATGTTGCTCAGAGCCCCCATACAATAACCTCCCTGCATTTTTGAGCCAAGAAGAAGAAATGGCCAAGATATTGGGGGTTTACAGTTCACCTTTCTGAAAAAAGTGGGCGTGGCCCTTGGATCTGTGATGCTACATAATCAGCATAGTGGGTGGGGTCTGTAAGATTTCCAGAACTTGCATAAGACCCTGGCTCTGCAATGTGAATCTGGAGAAGGAGGTGGACAGAGGGACGGGATGAGCTGCGGGGAGGGGCCAGAAATCCTGTCCCGCTCTGCTGAGCTGATTGGAGGACGGGATGAAAAAAAGAATGTCATTGGCTGAACCTGTAAACCCCAATATCTCGGCCATTTCTGCTTTAATTTAAATATGGAGAACAGTACCAAATGCAGCCCGACGCATGGTGTAGCAATTTCCTTTGCCTGCAGTAGCACTTTAAGGACTGATTTCATTTTTAACTGAAACTTAAAAGAAACCTGCATCCAAAAAGTTTTTTCTGATTTTAGGTCTGTGACAGACGCTCTGTCTTTTGGATGTCATCACTATTCAGTTGCCCACCGGGTCATTCACTGGCCTTTTCTTAATTAGGTCATTGTATTTTGATACTGTTACAGGCAATGTCATTGTATTTTGACTGCCATTGTGTATTGTTGATTACGTCACAGTCAATGGCATTGTCCTGATTGATTGTATTACGGCCTGCTGTTGTTCTACTGATTGCGTCACCGGCAGAGTTGAGGGATGTGTGCCCTGCTGCTATTGGTCAGTGTGGTTGTCATTGCATGGAGCATTGCATATAAGGCCCAGTGTGGCACTAATAAAGTATACTTCACCTTCACCCTCAATACTGAGTTCTGTCTCTTATTGGGGGAAACGCTATATTACAATTCACTAGCCCTTGTAAGGGCTGTTCCTGTTTCCTCACGGACGACTCTGGAATTCCAGCAGCACCTCTTACGATTGGGAAAAGGACGTCTCGGGCGGTGAAGCCCTCCGGCGATAAGGGTTATCGCTACAATTGGTGGCAAGCGGTCGGATGGTCCTTTGTACCCAGAGAGAGTGCTACCCTGATGGAGAGTCAGTAGGACAAGTTGAAAAGGCTGACCCTGAAGGATCTACTCGAGAGCCGGGGAAGGTCAGCTAGCAACCGCCCACGTCAGGAACTGATAGCCAAGCTGATCGAAATGGATTGTGCAGCAGTGAGGACCGAAACCAATATAGAGATCGATGAAGACGCTGCTCTCGTTCAAGCGGTTCGGAACAGATTGTCGGTCTATGGCCGAATCCATTACAAGAACTGATCGACCAAGTCTTCGCCGCAGCGGAGGGAGAGGCCAGTAAGTGAAGGGAAGATCGGCGACTCGCAACCCAGCAGCCTCTCAGCGCCCCTGTGTCTCTGAGCCTCAGTTACACTGGGGGGAAAAAGATTCCATTTGCAGCATTTAAGTCCTTCCAGGAAAGTGACGATGAGATTGACGGATTTTTGGCCGATTTTGAACGGCAGTGCGCTTTACACCGGGTACCCACAGAGGAATGGGTCACCATATTATCAGGGAAAATCTGGGAAAGCTTCCGATGCTTTCCGGGCCACCCCTGATGCGGACATACCACACTACCATCTGGTAAAGGAGGCTTTGTTAGCCCGGCACGCTGTCACCCCGGAAGCCTACAGTTGTTTTTACTAGAACAGTTTCTCAATGCCTTGCAACCAGAGCTAAGAGAGTATGTGTGTGTACAAGATCAGCACCCTGTGAGTACATGTGTGTGTACAAGACCAGCACCCTGTGAGTACAACTGTATGTGTGTACAAGACCAGCACCCTGTGAGTACATGTGTGTGTACAAGACCAGCACCCTGTGAGTACATGTGTGTGTACAAGACCAGCACCCTGTGAGTACAACTGTATGTGTGTGTGTGTGTACAAGACCAGCACCCTGTGAGTACATGTGTGTGTACAAGACCAGCACCCTGTGAGTACATGTGTGTGTACAAGACCAGCACCCTGTGAGTACAACTGTATGTGTGTACAAGACCAGCACCCTGTGAGTACATGTGTGTGTACAAGACCAGCACCCTGTGAGTACATGTGTGTGTACAAGACCAGCACCCTGTGAGTACATGTGTGTGTACAAGACCAGCACCCTGTGAGTACATGTGTGTGTACAAGACCAGCACCCTGTGAGTACAACTGTATGTGTGTACAAGACCAGCACCCTGTGAGTACATGTGTGTGTACAAGACCAGCACCCTGTGAGTACATGTGTGTGTACAAGACCAGCACCCTGTGAGTACATGTGTGTGTACAAGACCAGCACCCTGTGAGTACAACTGTTTGTGTGTACAAGACCAGCACCCTGTGAGTACAACTGTATGTGTGTACAAGACCAGCACCCTGTGAGTACAACTGCATGTGTGTGTGTGTGGGTATAATCTTCACCCTCAATACTGAGTTCTGTCTCTTATTGGGGGGAAAAGACAAGACCAGCACCCTGTGAGTACAACTGTATGTGTGTGTGTGTATACAGGCCCGGTAGACAAAACGGTAATGCAGATGGATTATCCCGGCAAACAGAACTCTGCCCGTAACAAGAGTCCGGACAGCCCCACGTTAACCCGAACAGGGTCAATCCGGGTCTGCCGGGTGTTCCACAAAAAGGGGGCATTGTGACAGACGCTCTGTCTTTTGGATGTCATCACTATTCAGTTGCCCACCGGGTCATTCACTGGCCTTTTCTTAATTAGGTCATTGTATTTTGATACTGTTACAGGCAATGTCATTGTATTTTGACTGCCATTGTGTATTGTTGATTACGTCACAGTCAATGGCATTGTCCTGATTGATTGTATTACGGCCTGCTGTTGTTCTACTGATTGCGTCACCGGCAGAGTTGAGGGATGTGTGCCCTGCTGCTATTGGTCAGTGTGGTTGTCATTGCATGGAGCATTGCATATAAGGCCCAGTGTGGCACTAATAAAGTATACTTCACCTTCACCCTCAATACTGAGTTCTGTCTCTTATTGGGGGAAACGCTATATTACAATTCACTAGCCCTTGTAAGGGCTGTTCCTGTTTCCTCACGGACGACTCTGGAATTCCAGCAGCACCTCTTACGATTGGGAAAAGGACGTCTCGGGCGGTGAAGCCCTCCGGCGATAAGGGTTATCGCTACAAGGTCGCTATGGGATTTGAGGAGGTGCAGCCGCCATCTGTGTGTGCATCCATTTCCCATGAGCTCTGATAGGAAAAAGGAGAGTATTTCACACATACAGGGCTCTTGGATGGCAGGAGGGGGATAGGTTATGTTACATTAATATCACAGGCGTAACTATAGGGGGTGTGACCGGACCAGAGCCTAGAGGCCCCATCATTGCCGCTCTTCTTCCTCATTTACTTGGCATCATTTACAGAAAGGAAGCACCATTCATTTCTGCTGTTTCAGTCCTTAGCTGTCTAGCTGCAACCAATTAAGACAAACCAGTTTACTGTATGAAAGGACCCCGTGTATTTTTTGCACCAGGGCCCCATAATATTCAGTTAAGCCATTGATCGGTATCCCTATGAACCAGGACCATCCCTGTCACAGTTGCCAAGTAAAGTAGGTTGGCATTAAATCTGCATGAAAATGTTAAAAAAATCAGGCATTACTTTACTTACCATGCACTGGTGGCCTATACAAATGCTGTGCCCAGTGGGGGTCCCCGAGTGAGCAAAGAGGCAGAAAAAGTTACATCTATATTTCAGACATTTATGTGGATCTTAAGGACATTAAAGTGGACCAAAACCTTTTAAAAAAAAACAACTCCCTACCCAAGTAACTCAGACATTGCTGTCGGCAGCCTTAGTTGAATGGAAGCCACACCCCAGCTAGCAGATTTGAGATTACTAATTGACTGGTCTCCAGAATGCTGGATGAGGGAGAGATTAGAGCCCACTATAGTTTTAACTCCAGCATTCCACCAATTAGGCAGAAATCATGGAGATACAGAGACCACCTCTAAGCTGTTATATTGTATATGTGATTTGCATCTATATTGCTAGGTTAATACAGTTTACACTTATGACAATAGATGGCCCTGTTACATATGTCTATGTTGTACATTCTCTGCTGTATGCAGAGTTTCCTGTACATTAAGGTGATCTGACTTTTCCCCGGTCTAGGTTATCCATCATGTAGGGTGACGTTCTTACAGCACTCATGTTCAGAATAGGTAGTAACAGTTTAACTATTATATATAAAAAAAGAAGAGGTGAGCACAATTGGTTTAATAAGAGATGAGACAGAATAAAACCCATGTGACAGTAAACAAGCCACAAGATGTGAGTGTAATAAAGTGTTGAGTGTAAGCTCTTGTGATTGGACTATTCGTTTAGACAGGAAGCTAGCAAAGGGTATAAAGGGGACCCCCTGTAGATGGGTGCAGACTGCTGACAGTGCAAGAGGACGTGTTCTACGGGAGGAATATGTGCAGCTGTAGGAACTTGGGATAGAAGCTGTGCATTTGAACTGTACTGGATGTGATGCTGGATATGAACGTGAAGAGCAATAAAGAATTGCTACCTCAGCCCCAAGAGTGTCCTGTGTTTAAGCAGAGGTGTGACATGACTGCAGCAGTGAATCCCACCACTCATCCAGTCCCTCTTGAATTCAAGAATCCCCATTTAACCTTCATTCCCTTGAGGATTGGGCCTGTAACACCAGTTCCTGTTACACCACGAAAGCCCATCTGGATCTGACTCCACTGCACCCAGCAACAGAATTTACCATCACCATGTTGCTGGCCACCATTGAATGACGGATACCATGTAATAGTGTGAAGATGTACAAGACTGCTAATCACCATTAGTAATTTTTTGCTAGAAATAGCATTTGCAAATATGATGTTACACCACCAAACAGCTGAAGTGGGAAACTCATGTGGTTACATTATGGAGTAAACCCAGCAGCAAGGACCAAGGTAATTGTAACAAAGGCCATGCACCCACATGAGCCAATTCCTGCACCAACATGTAGACAATTGTGACCCATGATATTATGGGAACTAAAATAGCTGTAATCTAGACTCACCTAACGATATGACCCCATAAACCTGCCACTCTATATATACCTTTTTGAGGGGGGGGGGGGTAAGACATTTTTGTAACCCCTCCTGTCCAAGTGCAAGGGGTTACATAGAGACTGAACTTCCTATTAGGAGTAATGAACAAGTGACCATTCATAGGTTATTGGCAGAGAACTATATAAGCTAGAGTCTGCCTTGTTAAAGCTAGTCATTGGCATTGCCCCCCTAGCGGTTCTAAGGGCCTTGGATGGCACAGAGACGTAAAGAGATCATTTGCATAGCCCCGCCTACTGCAAGGCTAGATGGGTAATGCTATCTGTCCTTGGACTGGGTACTGTGCAAATACTATTCGTTTTAGGAAAGCCAGTCTTTTCCTTTGTACAGCATATGCAAGTTTAGCTTTTGGATACAGAGACCAATGACTACCACTTCAGCAGCTGAGCACCAGCCACAATTGGTGGTAGAGTAACGGGCAGTGCTAAAAGTGTTCATTTTGTTATTGAACCAGCAGCAGATTTGCTTTAAAGTGGATGTCCAAACACCCCCCAGCACTGCAACAGGATGGCATTAAATAAGACCTTACCAGGGCCCCAATCCAATGCCGTCCACTTACACAGAGCAGCATCCCCCATTCATGTGATCAGGGCTGATACACAGGATGCTGCTCTGAGCAGCCTGACCTAGATGACCACCCATCTCTGATATGCTGGACAGTGCTGGATTGCAGGGACTATGTAAGGTCTAACCCCCTGTCCTGTCTCAGCACCAGATTGGACTTCTGCTTAAAAGCCAGGTAAACCATAGAAATTACTGCAGCAAACACCACAACCCCCCTTGAAATGACAACTAGGACAAGGAATGCTTTTCTAGGTTTAATAAATAGTTTTGTACAATAGAACAAAGTATCTCTGGAAGAAAGATCACTTCTTGATAGTTTTCATGGTAGACTTGTCACTGCCGCCTTCCTGTCCACAGCTTTAACTCCAACAGCTACTGTTTGTCATCTCTCATAGAAAGCAAAAACGACCTGCAAGATAAAGTCAGGCTTGTAACTGAAACATCTTGACCAGTATAACCACTAATTAAGTCAGGACCTTACACTAGACCAACAGCTGGAAAAGAAAGGTAGCAGCCATTTTGGAGCTTCCTCTCCCAGTATCTCAGCCATGCTGCTGCCTGAATTCAACTGGCCAGTAACAGGAAACCCAGCAGCACTTCCTGTTTGCAGGTGGCCTGCACATCAATGAACCACCATTTTGTTTTTACACTAGAACACCCATTAAAAAAATGGCTTCCTGCACAGGGACATCCCAACTTCTGGTGCCCCCCACCCCATAATGCCCAGTAAAAATCTTAGCTTTCACATTTCTGATGAAAGCCCTGCAGGTCATCCCAGGGTATCCGCCCATTGCAGGACTCAATTTGTTTTAGCGGGCATTACAATGGGGACACTGGCAATCAGGATGCCCCTGTGCAGAACACTCATTTTGTTAAATTAGTCACATAAAACCAATTGTTGGCTACAGTTTAGCAGTAGCCATACACAAAAAGCTGACCCATAAACCACTCCAACCTTACCCAATGCCCTGTGACCGATCATCATGATTTATGTAGCAAACTCCCGCAATTAAGTGCATGGAAAGTATGACCTACTCTCTACAAAACCCATCTCACTTTGAAAACTAAAGCTTTCCTATAGGTGGGTAATCATGTTGTATTGCGATTCTACAATAGGTTGCCCAATACCATTTGAGATATCAGAGCACCATACCTAGTGAGGGTTATATTCCTGGAAGGATTCTATCCACATTGGCTCTCCAGGAATCATTTCTACAGTGGTGTGGCAGTCCAGACCTGGGGCATAGCCTGGATCCATCTTCCAAGGGGGATTAAGTAGGATAACCTGCAAGTGCAAACACATGTTAGCAAGCTCAGAAGACCTGAAGTTTGATCTAAAAAAATGCTGGCTGATGATGGGTTGTGAAACTGACACTTCTCTATAAATGTGAATTGTCTGGGTTTGCTTCTCATTTCTACTTTGTTCAGACAATCATCAAAATGCTGTGGGGGTGTGACAACATTGATGTACTGTCAACAGGGATGAGCTTTATTTCACCAAGTAGCAGGAGAGGGGCAAGTGGTGCATTTTAGATTCCTACATGGCAAGACCTCTGGGTGAGAGGGGTCCTGGTCCACATGAAGCTTAAAGACCCCATGGCCTGCCAATTTTCCATCACTAGAGTCATCCTGATTTGGGATTCCTTTCTTTGCAAAATGATTGACTAGTATACTCCTAATCAAGGAGGATAAGCAGACCAAGGTGGCATCTCCAGCTTCCCTCTGGCTGATGCAGACCTGTGCCAGGCTTTTCTGAATGGGTACACAGCCAAATGGAGGCCAGCTACTTGTGCTCTATTCAGCTTTTCTAAGCCACTAATGTCAGAGCAGTTTAGTAAAGCTGAATGGTGCACCAGCCACTGATTGGAGGAAAGCATGTGAATATACTGTGGAAGTCACTGGTTGCTGCTCAGCTGGAGGCACAATCACCAGCATAGTAAAAATCCTGGTGATTGTTAGTCTTCAACCCTCCCTCTACTGATGGGTCCTTGCTGCTGAGCATCTTGCTAGGTCAGGTTTGGTATGGGACAGTGGTTAGGGGAGTGATAAGAAAACAACTGAAGTGGAGGAGCTGCCATAGTGTGCGACCCATGCTGCTGGAAAGGTTTCAGACCCTTGGAACAGGAGTTGCAGGAGGAGACATGCTACACACTTTGCACAGTGGTCATAGTAATAACCTCTGTATTATGACTGTCCAGATATTGGTTTAAAGTCTAATGAAGAAACATTTCAGCCTTTCTGGGAAAGGAAGGGGGGGGGGGGGGGTACAATGGGTCCAGACCCCTGCCCAGGAATATTTGCCCACTTAAGGATACACACATGCAAAGAAACCCATTAAACATAAACCAAGCAGACACTAACAGCGACAGATGCCAGGAAGGGTAACTTACCTCCTCTGCTTCCATGTTTAACTTCTGGATGGTGCTCTTGTTAACACCACATTTGTTAGTATGGTGCCCAGAAGTGTTGGATCTAATGGCATTGACATGACCAATGGTCATGATACTAAAGTGAACCTTCTCTTTTGGCATGATGAATTAGACCTGAGCAACAGCTACACACTTGCTGCTCCTGGGATTTAAAGCTCCCGGGGTGGGCAGGGAATGGTGCAGCCAATCAGAGGCACTGTCTGATGAATGGAATTCATGCTGATTGGCTCCCTGACTTGAGCTCACACCTGGAGGGGAGGTGCCTGTGTATCATTATTATTAGAAGCAATGTGTAGAGTCTGTGAAGCTTCTCGTTCATCCAGGTCATGGTATATCTGTAATGATCAATCAAGGCAACTGGACTTGCTGGGCCTTGATTGATTGCTACAGTGACACATAATATGCAGTATCGGGGGCCCCCTGCAAGCCCATATTTATATAAGATATATAATCATATAGTGGCGTCCATACAATGGGGGCATTGCATATAAATTACACAGATGGATTCATGGTTAGGCTCCTTGCTTTCCACCAGCTTTCAGGTGTATGGCCATTGCTCAGCCCACCACAATGATCTCGGTAGAGCTTAGCTGTGCACCTCCTTCATGTGAGCTTGTGGCAGCAGATATTTAGGTTTGCCAGGCCGGCAGGGCACACACAGCAAGGATACCAGGGCCAAGCTGTGCATTTATCAAGGTGAGTATATGGCAATTCTAGCTTTTTAATTACACAGCTAAAGATCCCAAATTGGGATGCCCCAGGGCGCGCTCCCGTACTAAGGCCATTCAGGCGTGGGATTCTATTTAAACTCGCACTTACACCAGATGTGTGCACACCCCAGCTCGCTGATCCATCTTGAGCATCCACCCCCATATGATGTGTGGTCACATGTCAGGAAGTGGGCAGAGGGGGAACAGCGAGCTGGGACAGGCACTCAGCTGGCATAACTGTGAGTTTAAATACAGTACTAGTGGCAGCGCCACCTGCAGCTCAACCCCCCCCCCACTCAACCTGTGACTCTGGGGGCATCCCACATTGGGAATCCCCACTATGTGTAAACCCCCAGACTGCCATTATCAGCACACCTTTCCCTTGTCCAGTAGTGCATGCATGGGCTCTCATCCCATCAGAGCCATTTGCTGTGACTATGTCATCTGAATGGCTGGGGTGGGAGAACACACAGCCAAAGATGCAGGGGATGCAGATCCACTCCCCCATTGTTTGCCGAATTACATAGACACAGCAAATGGCACTGATTGGATGAGAGCCTGCACATGTGGCGTTGGACGGAAGAAAGGTGAGCTGATACTGGCAGGCTGGGGGTTTTCACAAAGCGCGGCATCCTGATTCAGGATGCCCCAGGGGAACACCAGTGGCCACCCGCCCTCCCACATCCACTGCTCAACCCGCACCACCGCACAAGCTGCTGAAACTGAGCAGCATTAATCATACTGCTGGCAGCTCAGGCTCCTGGGGGACTTTTTTGGGCCGCACCAACAAGACCACGGTGGGGCCTTAGGCCGGGAGCAGGAGGGAGCTGGAGGAGCAGGACAAAGCTGCGGAAGCAGGAGGAAGATAGAGGGGCAGTGCAGAGCTGGGGAGCAGGAGGAAGATGGAGAAGCAGGACAGAGATGAGGGAGCAGGATGGAGAGTGCAGGGTGAAGCCATGGAGCTGGGGGTAGGAGGTGTAGGAGGAAAATAGGGGCAAAGGACTGAGATTGGGAAGGGGAGCAGGGGGGGAATGGGGCTGCAGGAGAGAAAGGGGGGGCTGGAGGTACAGGTTAGTGAGATAGGAGTGAAGCAGGGAAATTGGGGAGCATGATGAAGATTGGGATGCAGCAGGGAAATGGGGGAGCGGGTGGAGAATGGGGTGCAGTAGTGAAACAGCAGGAGGAATATGGGAGAACAGGATGGAGCTAGGACAGCAGGATGGAGATTGGGGTGCCAGAGGAAAATGGGGGAGCAGTGGTATACCATGCTGTGTGAAACCCCTGGGTTTGCCGGCTACACTAACCAAGCTGGCGAACTTGTAGGTCTCACACAGCAGGGCAGCGCAAATTAGGATTCCCCTCCAAAGCAGATCCAAAAAAAGGGTCTTGGTCTGCTTTAATCTACTTTTGATTGGCAGACTTTAAGCTTCCAGTATCTTCCCCCCACACACACTCACTCAGCTGTTTGCACCAGTTATCTGTTTGAATATAAATTGCAAGGACAGACTCCTGGAGGAGGCCAGGTTATCTAACAATGCACTGCCCCTGCTTGCTACTCAGATGTCTGTGTCTGAATATAGCCGGGGATGTAGTGCTACCTGTGCATGTGCCATGGGATCAGCTAGGTGAGTATAAGGATAGAATAAGCGTGTGTAGTGCGGCAACATTTTTTGCAAATAGGCCACGCCCCTGGTCACACCTGTGACCAAACTGGTAATTAATGTGTGTATGTATGTATATATATATATATATATATATATATATATATATATATATATATATATATATATATAGACCTTGGCTGACCCCTCTGCTCTGCATACACACAGGGTCGGCTGGAATGACTTTCTCCCCTCATAAAACCGCACAGCATAAACAAAGTGTTATCAGGATCACAGGGATGCAGTGGCCGGGCGCCACGTCACTTCTCTGGGGCGGGTGGTTCGCGCGCACCCGGTGAGCGCTGTCTTTAAACTGCGCACGCGCCCTTGGTATAGCGGTGATCCCCTGTGACGCGGGCGCGTCCGGGGGCGGCGTACCATCCAACGCAACCATGGGAAGGTGACACGCCCACCCCGCCTTCTTACATCGCCTACAGTGAGGGAGGCAGACCATCTTGAATGGCGGGACGAGCGCACGTGGGGAACATCTTTGGGCCGGGGGAAAGTACAGCTGATTACATTGCCTTGCAGGCTGACAATCTCTCCTGGCTGATGATCCCCATATCATAGGCACCTGGTTCAGGGACACAGTGGGACTCTGTGAGAACTAATGAGGTATGTGAATACATTCAATGAGTGCCCGCCTGACTATCTATTATTTCTTCTATCTAATTAGACATGCATGCGGTGACTGTTTTACTTTGAGGACATTTCTCTTCTTATTTTGGAACTTTTTATATATAAACATCCACTCTGTTCCTGCATGTTATGCTATTAAGGCACTGATATTTAACTCTGAATGTAACTAGTCAGGTGATGCTTATCATTTCCACTTTCTCCTCTTTTTTTCATGGTATAAGGTCTTACCCACATGGGACACTCTTCTGTCCCAAACACCATCCCTTAACCTTTGGACACCTGGTTGTGCCTATCCATGGTAAAGCAAGGCACCGGGCTCTTTTCTATGCTCCTAAAATAATGGTCTTTCTGATTTGACCATAACACTAATATGAAATATATTTATATACATATAAAATTCTTCCCGTTATAGTGCTTCCCGCATAACATCCCTGTATCTTCTCAATTATTATCGTTTTAATGAAACTGGGAATACTACTGAAAGGCCAGGCATGCAAGTATGTAGTGAGCACCAGTCCAAGAAATTTCAGGTAATACCTTATGACATATCAGTATATTCTATTATGATGTATTTATATCAAAAGAAATCATCATTAATGTTGATATACTGAGGAAGCCACTCTTCGGCAAAACTAGTTTACCCCACTAGATGAAGACAGCCTAACTAGAAATTTTTCTTATCATGCCTGTTGTTAAATTTTAATGATGGATTGTAAATACACAAGCTGTATATTGTTGTATTTTTTAATGCAGTGTTACACCAAGATTAAATAAAAACATTTTTTGATATATTGTAGTATGCCTTATTGGTATACATTGGCGAGGTGGTATTTGGTAAGCCCCTAATAATCCCTTTTGGGAAATGAGGAAGTCAGTCCAGAGACTCCCTTATTGAATATTCTATTATCAGGATCAACCAGCAATAGAAAGCAGAGACAAGGTCCATATCCTGGTCCCCTTCCATGGAATGTTCTCATCCCCCCTCCCTGTGGATTCCCAGGACAGATGGGGGATGTCATATGGACCAACTTTCAGGTACTCAATGATGGAGAATCCCAGATGCACCAACTGACTCCAATCACTCTGCCCATAGGAAGGGTCAGAAACTGACCCCTGGTTAGAGGGAATAAGGCGAGCTGGAGAATGGGGACAGGGACTCTAATCCTACCATCAAGAGTGACACACGCTCCCTTTTATCATCTAAGCAGAAGACCAGAAAGAATGTGTGGACTGTGAGACAATTTAATTGATCGATTATTTTGCCATTTTTTTTTATATCTCTTGCTATTTATCATATTTTTTGTACTTAATCCTATTTTATCACCTTGCATCGTTTTTCTTGTTGTTTTTGTGTTTTGTTTGTTTAAATAAATTCTAAAAATACAGCAGAGGGTCACTGATGCTCTGAATTAAGGATCTAAAAATCTCACGCTAGTTCTGAAGAGCCTGGCTACCTTACTTGCCCAGGACGCTCGATCGCCCCCGCCTGGAAGTGGTTGTGGGTCGATCAATGCGTTCAATCTGATTGTGTTGTGTGTGGCTTATATAGAGGTAACACTGTTGGTGTTCTGGTGGCAGCAGTTTATAGCCACGCATGTGGAACAATTGCGGTGACACACGTGGGGTACGATTGGCCGGTTTGATCAGATGAACGATCAATAGGTCTGATCAGCCGGGGCAATTGTCACAACACCCCTAACTAATGACGTAACTATATGTGCCGGAGCCTTGGTGCGAACATAAAATGGGGACCTTTCAAGGCTCATACAGTAACATTTTTTCTGACTTAACTTTTTAATTGGATGCAGCTAGACAACTAAAGACTGAAACAGCAGAGACAAATGGTAGAGGAGCAACAATGATGGGGCCCCCTGACCTTCTGGGCCTGGTGTTGTTGCACCCCCTGCACCCTCCCAAGTTACTCCCCTGTCCATAAGCCCTAACTCCAAAAGGACCTGGAACTGGCAAGGTAAGAATTGTTATATTGGGATGCCCCGCTAGAGTGCCAAAATCTCAAAGATAGTGAAAATCCTGGTGATCTTTAACTCTCCCTCTTCTACCACCTGTGATCCTTGCCCTCTGGTGCTTGCTGCCCCTGTCTGGTCCCCCAGTGTTTGCCCTCTGCTGCTGATGGGTCTTTCCTGCTGCTGAGCCTTCTGCTAAGTAAGGTCAGAGGCGCAGGTTGGTGGGCTGAGAAGAAGAAATGGCCAAGATATTGGGGTTTACAGTTCACCTCATGATTTCTGATCTGAAAAAGTGGGCGTAGCCCTTGGATCTGTGATGCTGCACAATGGGCATGTGCTCTCCTCTACCCCCTGACTGTGCAATGTGTATCTGGAGGAAGTGGCGGAGGGAGGGACCAGTAATCCAGTCCCGCTCTGCCAAGCTGATTGGAGGACAGGATGCAAAAGAGAATGTCATTGGCTGAACCTGTAAACCCTGATATCTCAGCAATTTCTGTTTTAATTTAGAAACAGAAAACAGCGCCAAATGCTGCCCGCCGCATGGTGTAACAATTACTGTTACCTGCAGTAGCACTTTAAGGACCGATTTCATTTTTTAGAACGGCTTAAAAACTCAATTTAACTGGAGCCACAACACTGCAACCTTTTTGGTTTGAGATGCGTTAAAGCAAACCTGCATCAAAGGTTTTTCGGATTTTAGGTCCGTATGGGATTTGAGAAGGTGCAGCCGTTTCCCATGAGATGGAACTCCAATAGGATAAAGGTGAGTATCTCACACATACAGGGCTCTTGCATGGTAGGAGGGGAACAGGTTAGGTTACATTAGTGTCACAGGTGTAATTATAGGGGGAGCAACCTAACCGCCATGCATTTCTGCTGTTTCAGTCTTTAGCTGTCTAGCTACAACCAATTAAAAGATCTAAAACAGTTTACTGTATGAGCAATGAAAAGAGCCTCATAATATATAGTTATGCCATTGATCAGTATGACCCAGGACCATCCCTCGCATGGAGTTGCCAAGGAGAGTAGGTCTGCCTTAAATCTGCATGAAAATATTGATAATCAGGCATTACTATTAGTTGGAAGAAAAACTTTTCACAGCTGTAGCCACACCCCAGCTAGCAGATTTGAGGTTGCTGGTTGGCTGGTCTCCAGAATGCTGGATGATTGGAGAGAGGGGGGAGAGATTGAAGCCCATTTACAGTTTACATTCCAGCATTCCACCAATTGGGCAGAAATCATTGGAGATCCTGTACAACAGCTTACAACTGGTCTCTGTATGCGATTTGTATCTATAGTGTTAATGTAGTAACATTTATGGCAATAGATGGCCCTGTTACATATACCTAAGTGTAGACTGTTCACTGCTGCAGGTTGAGTTTCCTGTAGGAACCTGTGAGAGAAGCTGTAGATGTGAACTGTACTGGATGTGATGCTGGATATGAACTTGTGAAGAGACCAGTAAAGAAGTGTTACCTTAGCCCATGAGTGTCCTGAATTTAGGCCGAGGAGATACATTGCTGCCGCAGTGAGTGCCACCACTCACCAAATCCCTCCTAAATGCAAGAATCTCCAGCTCTTTTAACCCCCATTCCCTTGAGGATTCAGCTTGTAACAGCACAAAAGTCTACCTGGATCTGACTCCACTGCACCCAGTAATAATTTACTATCATCATGTTGCTGGCCACCATTGGGTGACTGATACTGTGTAATAGTGTGAAGAGGTACAAGACTGCTAATCACCATTAGTAATGTTTTGTTAGAAATAGCATTTGCAAACATGGTGTTACAACCCCAGACAGCTCATGTGGTTACATTACGGAGAAGACCCCCAGCAACAAAGACCAAGGTCATTGTAACAAAGGCCATGCACCCACATGATCCAATTCCTGCACCAACGTGTAGACAAGTTGTGCCCCATGATATTGTGTAAATTAAAATTGCTGTGAAGATAAGTAACCTTAATGACATGACCCCATAGACCTGACACTGTGTACCCCCAAAAGGTAAGACATTGTAATCCTTCCTGTCCAAGTGCAAGGGGAGGGTCAGAGCAGGGGTTACATAGAGACTGAACTTCCACTTAGGAGTGATGAACAAGTGACCATTCATAGGTTATTGGCAGGGAACTATATAAGCTAGAGTCTGCCTTTATACAGCGTTAGCTGCTGAAGTGGTAGTCATGGGTCTCTGTATCCAAAAGGTAAATCTGCTGAGCACCAACCACTAATGGTGGTAGAGTAATGGGCACTGCTTAGTATAGTCAGGGATCTGTCCATTTTGTTAAAGAACCAGCAGAAGTGGATGCCCAAACACCCCCCCCCCCCCCAGCACTACAACAGGATGGCATTAATGACCTTACCAGGGCCCCAATCCCATGCAGTCCACTTGCGGCTGCACAGCCAGGGCTGAGGCACACAGAATGCTGCACTGAGAAGCCTTGTATAGACAATCACCCATCTGATATGCTGGACAGTGCTGGATTGCAGGGACCAGGTAAGGTCTAACCCCCTGTCCTGTCTCAGCATCTGATTGGAATTCTGCTTTAAAGCCAGGTAAACCATAGAAATTACTCCAACAAACACCTCAACCCCCTTGTAATGACAACTAGGCCAAGGAATGCTTTTCTAGGTTTAATAAATAGTTTTGTACAATAGAACAAAGTATCTCTGTAAGAAAGATCACTTCTTGATAGTTTTCATGGTAGACTTGTCACTTTGCCAGCAGCTGCCACCTTCCTGTTTGTCATCTCTCACAGAAAGCAAAATGACCTGCAAGATAAAGTCATGCTTGTAAATGAAATCTTGGGACCAGTATAACCACCAATTAAGTCAGGACCTTAAACCAGACCAACAGCCTGGCACAGTTGGAAAAGAAAGGTAGCGGCCATTTTGGAGCTTCCATTCACCACCGCAGGATTTGGAAAAAGGCAAATTAATGTTTATGTGCAGCAATCTAAATTGCCCTGGGGAGGGGGGTGCATATGAGCACTGCTGTGTTGGTCTGGTTTAAGTCATTTTTGACTGTGGGTCTGCTTTAAACTAGAACAAAATGGGTGTTCCTGCATAGGGGCATCCCAACTGCTGGTTTCCCCACCCTATAACACCCAGTAAAACAATCTTAGCTTTCACATTTTTGATGAAAGAGCCCTGCAGGACGCCCATAGCTATCCACCAATCGCACGGCTCAATTTGTTTTAGCAGGCATTACAGTGGGGGCACTGGCAGTTGGGATGTCATTAGTCACATACCAATTGTTGGTTAGAGTTTAGCAGTAGCCATACATAAAAAGCTGACCCATAAACCACTGCAACCTTACCCAATGCCATGTGATCAATCATGATTTATGTAGCAAACTCCTGCAATCAGCTCACTTTGAATACTAAAGCTTTCCTATAGGTGGGTAGTCGTGTTGTATTCTATTCTACAATAGGTTGTCCAATACCATTTGAGATATCAGAGCACCATACCTAGTGAGGGTTATATTCCTGGAAGGATTCTATCCACATTGGCTCTCCAGGAATCATTTCTACAGTGGTGTGGCAGTCCAGACCTGGGGCATAGCCTGGATCCATCTTCCAAGGGGGAAGAAGTAGGATAACCTGCAAGTGCAAACACATGTTAGCAAGCTCAGAAGACCTGAAGTCTGAACAGTACACAAGTAGAAATGAGAAGCAAACCCAGACAATTCACATTTATGGAGAACTGTCAGGTTTGTCACAACCCATCATCAACCAGCATTCTTGAGATCAGACAATCAGCAATATCAAAAATGCTGTGAGGGAGTGACCCTCCCTGTCAACAGTGCATCAAAGGAAAAAAGAAGTTAAGTATCTACCTTATGTCAGGCTCAAATATAGCAAGACAGGGGCGAGTGGTGCATTTTAGATTCTCCATGCCAAGACCTCTGGGTCAGGGAGGGGTTCTGGTCCACAGGAAGCTTAAGACCTGCCAATTTCATATCACTGGGGGCATCCTGATTTGGGATGCCTCACTGTGCAAAATACTCCAGATTGACTAGTATACTCCTCACCATGGAGGATGAGCAGACTGAGGTGGCATCTCCAGCTTCCCTCTGGTTGATAGACCTGTGCCAAGATTTTCTGAATCGCTAAATGGGTACACAGCCAAATAGAGGCCAGCTGCTTGTGCTCTATTCAGCTTTACTAAGCCACTGATGTCAGAGCAGTTTAGTAAAGCTGAATGGGGCTAGGGGATCAGGCTAGGTATGGGTCAGTGGCCAAGGAGAGAGGTTAGGTGAGTGATAGGAGGCAGCAGAAGTGGGAGGCTCTGCCATAGTGCGCTCCCCCTGCTACTGGAAAGGTTACAGACCCTTAGAACATAAGGAGTTGCAGGAGGAGCCATGCTACACACATTTGCACATTACATTACTTCTGTATTATGAATGGCCAGATATAGGATTTATTGGTTTAAATTAAACTCCTGTTTGCATATTCTCTTTTCAGTGATGTACATCAGTGATCCTATTTTGATATATATATATATATATATATATATATATATATATAAACTGATGGATCTCATATGCAGGAAATAAATAATAAAAAGTGTAATAAAACATCCCTGCCTTTCTGGAGGGGAGGGGGGGGGGGCAGAGCAGTCCAGACCCCTGCCCAGATGTTCTCACTTAAGGGTACACACACACAAAGAAACCCATTAAACAGACATGAAACATAAACCAAGCAGTCACTAACAGCAACAGATGCCAGGAAGGGTAACTTACCTCTGCTGCTTCCATGTTTAACTTCTGGATGGTGCTCTTGTTAACACCACATTTGTTAGGATGGTGCCCAGGGGTGTTGGATCTAATGGCATTGACATGACCAATGGTCATGATGCTAAAGTGAACCTTCTCTTTTGGCATGATGAATCAGACCTGAGCAACAGCTACACACTTGCTGCACCTGGGATTTAAAGCTCCCGGGGTGGGCAGGGAATGGTGCAGCCAATCAGAGGCACTGTCTGATGAATGGAATTCATGCTGATTGGTTCACTGACTTGGGCTCACACCTGGAGGGGAGGTGCCTGTGTATCATTATTATTAGAAGCAATGTGTAGAGTCTGTGAAGCTTCTCGTTCATCCAGGTCATGGTATATCTGTAATGATCAATCAAGGCAACTGAACTTGCTGGGCCTTGATTGTTTGCTACAGTGACACATAATGTGCAGTATCGGGGCCCCCTGCAAGCCCATATTTATATAAGATATATAATCATATAGTGGCGTCCATACAATGGGGGCATTGCATATAAATTCCACAGATGGATTCATGGTTAGGCTCCTTGCTTTCCACCAGCTTTCAGGTGTATGGCCATTGCTCAGCCCACCACAATGATCTCAGTAGAGCTTAGCTGTGCACCTCCTTCATGTGAGCTTGTGGCAGCAGATATTTAGGTTTGCCAGGCCGGCAGGGCACACACAGCAAGGATGCCAGGGCCAAGCTGTGCATTCATCAAGGTGAGTATATGGCAATTCTAGCTTTTTTATTATTACACAGGCAGACATCCCAAATTGGGATGCCCCAGGGTCCAGCCACATCGCTCCCATACTAAGGCAATTCAGGCGTGGGATTCTATTTAAACTCGCACCAGATGTGTGCACACCCCAGCTCGCTGATCCATCTTGAGCATCCACCCCCATGTGACGTGTGGTCACATGTCAGGAGGTGGGAAGAGTGGGAACAGCGAGCTGGGACAGGCACTCAGCTGGCATAACTGTGAGATTAAATACAATACTAGTGGCAGCGCCACCTGCAGCTCAACCCCACCCCCTGCCACTCAACCTGTGACTCTGGGGGCATCCAGCATTGGGAATCCCCACTATGTGTAAACCCCCAGACTGCCATTATCAGCACACCTTTCCCTCGTCCAGTAGTGCATGCATGGGCTCTCATCCCATCAGAGCCATTTGCTGTGACTATGTCATCTGAATGGCTGGGGTGGGAGAACACACAGCCAAAGATGCAGGGGATGCAGATCCACTCCCCCATTGTTTGCCGAATTACATAGTCACAGCAAATGGCACTGATTGGATGAGAGCCTGCACATGTGCCTGCACGTTGGACGGAAGAAAGGTGAGCTGATACTGGCAGGCTGGGGGTTTTCACAAAGCGCGGCATCCCGATTCAGGATGCCCCAGGGGAACACCAGTGGCCACCGCCCTCCCACATCCACTGCTCAACCCGCACCACCGCACAAGCTGCTGAAACTGAGCAGCATTAATCATACTGCTGGCAGCTCAGGCCCCTGGGGGACTTTTTTGGGCCACACCAACAAGACCACGGTGGGGCCTTAGGCCGGGAGCAGGAGGGAGCTGGAGGAGCAGGACAAAGCTGCGGAAGCAGGAGGAAGATAGAGGGGCAGTGCAGAGCTGGGGAGCAGGAGGAAGATGGAGAAGCAGGAGGAAGATGGAGAAGCAGGACAGAGATGAGGGAGCAGGATGGAGAGTGCAGGGTGAAGCCATGGAGCTGGGGGTAGGAGGTGTAGGAGGAAAATAGGGGCGCAGGACTGAGATTGGGGAGGGGAGCAGGGGGGGAATAGGGCTGCAGGAGAGAAAGGGGGGGGGCTGGAGGTACAGGTTAGTGAGATAGGAGTGAAGCAGGGAAATTGGGGAGCATGATGAAGATTGGGATGCAGCAGGGAAATGGGGGAGCGGGTGGAGAATGGGGTGCAGTAGTGAAATAGCAGGAGGAATATGGGAGAACAGGATGGAGCTAGGACAGCAGGATGGAGATTGGGGTGTCAGAGGAAAATGGGGAAGCAGTGGTATACCGTGCTGTGTGAAACCCCTGGGTTTGCCGGCTATACTAACCAAGCTGGCGAACTTGTAAGTCTCACACAGCAGGGCAGCGCAAATTGTGATTCCCCTCCAAAGCAGATCCAAAAAAAGGGTCTTGGTCCGCTTTAATCTACTTTTGATTGGCAGACTTTAAGCTTCCAGTATCCTCCCCCCACACACCCAATCAGCTGTTTGCACCAGTTATCTGTCTGAATATCCACTACAAGGACAGACACCTGGAGGAGGCCAGGTTATCTAACAATGCACTGCCCCTGCTTGCTACTCAGATGTCTGTGTCTGAATATAGGCGGGGATGTAGTGCTAACTGTGCATGTGCCATGGGATCAGCTAGGTGAGTATAAGGAGAGGATAAGCGTGTGTAGTGCGCCAACCACGCCCCTGGTCACACCCCCAACTAGTGGCGTAACTAAGTGTGCCGGAGGCCTGGTGCGAACATTAAAGGGGGCCCTATCAAAGCTCATATAGTAACATTGTTTTCTGACTTTTAACTTTTTAATTGGATGCAGCTGGACAACTAAATACTGAAACAGCAGAGACAAATGTTTGAGGAGCAACAATGATGGGCCCCCCTGACCTTCTGAGCCCCAGTGCGGTTGCACCCCCTGCACCCTCCAAAGTTACTCCCCTATCCATAAGCCCTAACTCCAAGAGGACCTGGAACTGGCAAGGTAAGATTTGTTATATTGGGAAGCTCTGCTAGAGAGGGGCAATAAAAATCCTGGTGATCTTTAACCCTCCCTCTTCTACCACCTGTGAGCCCTGCAGTGCAAAGATACTTATCTATTTCTCCTGCTGTTTTATATGAAGGGGGACTTGGAAATGGTTGCACACTGGGCTAGGTGTATTTACAGTTAGTTACCTTCATTGCACTGCATTGTGGGTCAGCCTCTCAGTATTCACCACCACCTCCAGATCCTTCTCTGCTGCAGATTGCCCTCTGGTACTTGCTGCCCCTGTCTGGTCCTCCAGTGTTTGCCCTCTGCTGCTCAGAAGTGGGGGACAGTGGCGGGAGAAGGGTTAGGTGAGTGATAGACAGCTGCAGGGGGTGGAGGGGTTAGCTGAGTGATAGACAGTGGCAGGGGGTAGAGGGGTTAGGTGAGTGGTAGAGGACAGCTGCAGGGGGTGGAGGGGTTAGGTGAGTGGTAGAGGACAGCTGCAGGGGGTGGAGGGGTTAGGTGAGTGGTATAGGACAGCGGCAGGGATTGGAGAGGTTAGGTGAGTGGTAGAGAACAGCTGCAGGGGGTGGAGAGGTTAGGTGAGTGGTAAAGGACAGCGGCAGGGGGTGGAGAGGTTAGGTGAGTGGTAGAGAACAGCTGCAGGGGTGGAGAGGTTAGGTGAGTGATAGAGGACAGCGGCAGGGGGTAGAGGGGTTAGGTGAGTGGTAGAGGACTGCTGCAGGGGGTGGAGGGGTTAAGTGGGTGGTAGAGGACAGCGGCAGGGGGTGGAGGGATAAGTGAGTGGTAGAGGACAGCTGCAGGGGGTGGAAGGGTTAGATGAGTGGTAGAGGACAGCTGCAGGGGGTGGAGGGGTTAGGTGAGTGGTAGAGGACAGCGGCAGGGGGTGGAGAGTTTAGGTGAGTGGTAGAGGACAGCTGCAGGGGGTGGAGAGGTTAGGTGAGTGGTAAAGGACAGCGGCAGGGGGTGGAGGGGTTAGGTGAGTGGTAGAGAACAGCTGCAGGGGGTGGAGAGGTTAGGTGAGTGGTAAAGGACAGCGGCAGGGGGTGGAGGGGTTAGGTGAGTGGTAGAGGACAGCGGCAGGGGGTGGAGAGGTTAGGTGAGTGGTAGAGTACAGCTGCAGGGGGTGGAGGGGTTAAGTGGGTGGTAGAGGACAGCGGCAGGGGGTGGAGAGGTTAGGTGAGTGGTAGAGGACAGCTGCAGGGGGTAGAGGGGTTAGGTGAGTGGTAGAGGACAGCTGCAGGGGTGGAGGGGTTAGGTGAGTGGTAGAGGACAGCAGCAGGGGGTAGAGGGCTACGTGAGTGGTAGAGCACAGGTGCAGGGGTGGGGGGGGGTTAGGCGAGTGGTAGAGGACAGCTGAAGGGGGTGGAGGGGTTAGGTGAGTGGTAGAGGACAGTGGCAGGGGGTAGAGGGGTTAGGTGAGTGGTAGAGTACAGCTGCAGGGGGTGGAGGGGTTAGGTGAGTGGTAGAGGACAGCGGCAGGGGGTAGAGGGGATAGGTGAGTGGTAGAGTACAGCTGCAGGGGGTGGAGGGGTTAGGTGAGTGGTAGAGGACAGCGGCAGGGGGTAGAGGGGATAGGTGAGTGGTAGAGTACAGCTGCAGGGGGTAGAGGGGTTAGGTGAGTGGTAGAGGACAGCGGCAGGGGGTAGAGGGGATAGGTTAGTGGTAGAGTACAGCTGCAGGGGGTAGAGGGGTTAGGTGAGTGGTAGAGGACAGCTGCAGGGGGTAGAGGGGTTGGCCGAGTGGTAGAGGACAGCTGCAGGGGGTGGAGGGGTTAGGCGAGTGGTAGAGAACAGCTGCAGGGGGTAGAGGGGTTAGGTGAGTGGTAGAGGACAGCTGCAGGGGGTAGAGGGGTTAGGTGAGTGGTAGAGAACAGCTGCAGGGGGTAGATGGGTTAGGTGAGTGGTAGAGGACAGCGGCAGGGGGTGGAGGGGTTAGGCGAGTGGTAGAGGATAGCTGAAGAGGGTAGAGGGGTTAGGTGAGTGGTAGAGGACAGGTGCAGGGGGTAGAGGGGTTAGGTGAGTGGTAGAGGACAGTGGCAAGGGGTAGAGGGGTTAGGCGAGTGGTAGAGGATAGCTGAAGGGGGTAGAGGGGTTAGGTGAGTGGTAGAGGACAGGTGCAGGGGGTTGAGGGGTTAGGTGAGTGGTAGAGGACAGTGGCAAGGGGTAGAGGGGTTAGGTGAGTGGTAAAGGACAGCGGCAGGGGGTGGAGGGGTTAGGCGAGTGGTAGAGAACAGCTGCAGGGGGTAGGGGGGTTCGTGAGTGGTAGAGGACAGCTGCAGGGGGTAGAGGGGTTAGGTGAGTGGTAGAGGACAGCTGCAGGGGGTAGAGGGGTTAGGTGAGTGGTAGAGGACAGCTGCAGGGGGTGGAGGGGTAAGTGAGTGGTAGAGGACAGCTGCAGGGGGGTAGAGAGGTTAGGCGAGTGGTATAGAACAGCTGCAGGGGGTAGGGGGGTTCGTGAGTGGTAGAGGACAGCTGCAGGGGGTAGAGGGGTTAGGTGAGTGGTAGAGGACAGCTGCAGGGGGTAGAGGGGTTAGGTGAGTGGTAGAGGACAGCTGCAGGGGGTGGAGGGGTAAGTGAGTGGTAGAGGACAGCTGCAGGGGGGTGGAGAGGTTAGGCGAGTGGTAGAGAACAGCTGCAGGGGGTGGAGGGGCTAGGTGAGTGGTAGAGGACAGCGTCAGGGGGTAGAGGGGTTAGGTGAGTGGTAGAGGACAGCTGCAGGGGGTAGAGGGGTTGGCCAAGTGGTAGAGGACAGCTGCAGGGGGTAGAGGGGTTATGTGAGTGGTAGAGAACAGCTGCAGGGGGTGGAGAGGTTAGGCGAGTGGTAGAGAACAGCTGCAGGGGGGTAGAGAGGTTAGGCGAGTGGTAGAGAACAGCTGCAGGGGGTAGGGGGGTTCGTGAGTGGTAGAGGACAGCTGCAGGGGGTAGAGGGGTTAGGTGAGTGGTAGAGGACAGCTGCAGGGTGTAGAGGGGTTAGGTGAGTGGTAGAGGACAGCTGCAGGGGGTGGAGGGGTAAGTGAGTGGTAGAGGACAGCTGCAGGGGGGTGGAGAGGTTAGGCGAGTGGTAGAGAACAGCTGCAGGGGGTGGAGGGGCTAGGTGAGTGGTAGAGGACAGCGTCAGGGGGTAGAGGGGTTAGGTGAGTGGTAGAGGACAGCTGCAGGGGGTAGAGGGGTTGGCCGAGTGGTAGAGGACAGCTGCAGGGGGTAGAGGGGTTATGTGAGTGGTAGAGAACAGCTGCAGGGGGTGGAGAGGTTAGGCGAGTGGTAGAGAACAGCTGCAGGGGGTGGAGGGGCTAGGTGAGTGGTAGAGGACAGCGTCAGGGGGTAGAGGGGTTAGGTGAGTGGTAGAGGACAGCTGCAGGGGGTGGAGGGGTTAGGTGAGTGGTAGAGGACAGCTGCAGGGGGTAGAGGGGTTGGCCGAGTGGTAGAGGACAGCTGCAGGGGGTGGAGGGGTTAGGCGAGTGGTAGAGAACAGCTGCAGGGGGTAGAGGGGTTAGGTGAGTGGTAGAGAACAGCTGCAGGGGGTAGATGGGTTAGGTGAGTGGTAGAGGACAGCGGCAGGGGGTGGAGGGGTTAGGCGAGTGGTAGAGGATAGCTGAAGGGGGTAGAGGGGTTAGGTGAGTGGTAGAGGACAGGTGCAGGGGGTAGAGAGGTTAGGTGAGTGGTAGAGGACAGTGGCAGAGGGTAGAGGGGTTAGGTGAGTGGTAGAGGACAGTGGCAGGGGGTAGAGGGGTTAGGTGAGTGGTAAAGGACAGCGGCAGGGGGTGGAGGGGTTAGGCGAGTGGTAGAGGACAGCTGCAGGGGGTAGAGGGGTTAGGTGAGTGGTAGAGGACAGCTGCAGGGGGTAGAGGGGTTGGGCGAGTGGTAGAGGACAGCTGCAGGGGGTGGAGGGGTTAGGCGAGTGGTAGAGAACAGCTGCAGGGGGTAGAGGGGTTAGGTGAGTGGTAGAGAACAGCTGCAGGGGGTAGATGGGTTAGGTGAGTGGTAGAGGACAGCGGCAGGGGGTGGAGGGGTTAGGCGAGTAGTAGAGGATAGCTGAAGGGGGTAGAGGGGTTAGGTGAGTGGTAGAGGACAGTGGCAGGGGGTAGAGGGGTTAGGTGAGTGGTAAAGGACAGCGGCAGGGGGTGGAGGGGTTAGGCGAGTGGTAGAGAACAGCTGCAGGGGGTAGGGGGGTTCGTGAGTGGTAGAGGACAGCTGCAGGGGTAGAGGGGTTAGGTGAGTGGTAGAGGACAGCTGCAGGGGGTAGAGGGGTTAGGTGAGTGGTAGAGGACTACTAACTGTCAGGTATGCACTGCTCACCTTGGTATACCGGGTGCTAGCTGCAGGGACAACAATACCATACTCCTACTCTTCTATAGGTGGGATTCCAGGGCTAACCCACCACTGTGTCCACATGTACCAAGCTGCACACCATACTTCATATAATGAATTAATTTATTAATCAAATAGTACATTCAATAATCCACATACACAAAACACACATCAAACGTTAAAAAACATATAATTAAAACCCCAAGTGGGGAGGAATTCCAGGGCTATATAGTGTGTGGTGTATAGTGTATATATGAGTGGTAGAGGACAGCTGCAGGGGGTGGAGGGGTAAGTGAGTGGTAGAGGACAGCTGCAGGGGGGTAGAGAGGTTAGGCGAGTGGTAGAGAACAGCTGCAGGGGGTGGAGGGGTTAGGTGAGTGGTAGAGGACAGCTGCAGGGGGTAGAGGGGCTAGGTGAGTGGTAGAGGAAAGCTGCAGGGGGTAGAGGGGTTAGGCGAGTGGTAGAGGACAGCGGCAGGGGGTGGAGGGGTTAGGCGAGTGGTAGAGGACAGCGACAGGGGGTGGAGAGGTTGGGTGAGTGGTAGAGGACAGTGGCAGGGGGTAGAGGGGTTAGGCGAGTGGTAGAGGACAGCGGCAGGGGGTGGAGAGGTTGGGTGAGTGGTAGAGGACAGTGGCAGGGGGTAGAGGGGTTAGGCGAGTGGTAGAGGACAGCTGCAGGGGGTGGAGGGGTAAGTGAGTCGTAGAGGACAGTTGCAGAGGGTAGAGGGGTTAGATGAGTGGTAGAGGACAGCGGCAGGGGGTGAGGGGAATAGGCAAGCGGTTACACGGCGCTGTATACAGCATTGATAGCACATCATCCTGTGCGTGTGCTGTGGCACTGCCAGAAAGGTGAGTTTTTACAGTGACCGGGCCTTAAAGTGCTACAGCAGGCAAAGGCAATTGTTACACCATTGTGTCAGAATCCATTTAGCAATGTCCTAAACTGTTTTCCATTTTAAAATTGAAGAATATATTGATGTTTAGAGGGTCACCTCATGTTTTCTTTTCTGAATCAAGTGGGCGTGGCCCTTGGGTCTGTGATGCTGCATAAAATCAGCATAATGGGTGGGGTCTGATTCCCAGAACTTGCTTCAGACACCTAAGCTGTTCATCTTCCCCTGTTGCTAAGCGACATTGGAGCCTATAGAAGCACTCCCAGACACACATGTGCCAAATGCGCACGTGCACACTCCTATAGTGCATGTGTGCACACTTGCAAACATGCATGCACTCCCACACGCACTCCCTTGAACCCACACACATGCACCCCCACATGCACTCCCTTGCACTCACACACATGCACACACTCCCACATGCACTCCCATGTACAGGTTAAGCAGCATGCATATAGGAGTGCGCTGCTGCCCCATGTCTCTTCTAAAACGTGAGTAAGCGTTGGTGGAGGAATGGGCCGTGCGGGGTAGCTCTCCCCACTGCTGGCAGACAGGGAGAGGGATGCGGCGCTGTGTGTCCCCGCTCAGCAAGGGTGTCAGGGAATCCGCTGGGGGACAAGAATCATTCTCCCCACTGCTGGCCGATGGGGAGGCTTTATCAGGCTGTCCATACTCTGCACTGTGAAGCTGGAGGAGGCAGAGGGAGGGCACCAGCAATTCTGGCCCACAGGGCTGAGCCGATTGAAGCACAGTACAAAATAGAAAGGGGAGACTGCAGATACACTTTAATGAACAGGTAGATCTCAGCCCACATATCCGATTATCATCCCCTAATCGAGCATTGTAAATATTGGAAATAATACACAGTATGTGACTAGGCAGATTGATTAAGTAGAACACCGCGCTCCTATAGTCTGTATAAAACAATGAGATGCTACAACGTACCAAACTCAAAGTCCCTAAAAAGCCTAAACGAAATGTTATAATATGGTACAGAGCAATTAAATAAATAACACCTTAAGTGAAAATACAAATAACCTAAAAAGGAAAAATAGTTAATTCAACATTTGAGTGATGTATCACAATTAACCTAGAATGAAAAAAAACGTGAATCTAAATCATTAATCCAATCTAGTGAATTAATGCATTGTTAAGTGTCCCAAAGTCCATGCACCAACAAAAAGTGCTAAAAATAATGAATATGATTAAAGAGGAATCCAAACGTGCACTTCGCTGGGCTTCCCACGTTTATGTGCTCCACAAAGGTGATAAATCTTCACACCGTGATCACTCCTTACACTTATATGTGCTTACCAGAAACAAGAATCAATAAATCCTTAAGATCAAATCTTAAACCATTGACTTCGTGATAATTCCAAATATTCATACGATCAGTTCCTTTTCATGAATGCAATCCATAATACTCGGTGATTATGTGAAAAAGAACAGAAAAAAATAGTGCAACCCCGCTTGATATATTTAATTATTTAATAAATCAAATTGCACTCACAAAATTTCAGAAGCATGTACACATTGAGTAAATTCAAAGATGGTTCCTGTTCCCTGTTCCACTATGGCCAGTAGTAGATGTGGGTATGAACTCAATAGCACATTCCCCTTTAAGAGAAAAAGGAAAACTTTGCCGCTGCCCTGCCTAACGCGTTTCACTGCCCATGCAGCTTTATCAAAGGCTGGGAGCGGTAAGGCGGCTTTTAAAATGACAACTTGTACAAAATAAGATAAAAACAAACTTTAGCCCAAACGGAATAATAAAAATCCTACCTTTAACACTGGTGCGTTTGTCCGCCACGTGTGTAGGCGTCTGCAATACGCCACAATACCAGCTCTGAACAGACGCCGGGAAACAAATGCGGAAGCCGGGTATGGTAGCCACACCCCTCATGCACGTCACAGTACGGTCTGAGAGCCGGCCCAACAGCCCGTCATTACAGGCCCGCCCTCACTGCAGGACGGGACATCACGCCCCCTCCGGACGTCACAAGTACGTCAAAGAAAACAAAATGACAGCTGGCCAGTGCAAGTCCGCTCCGCTATAAGGCGGAACGCCACCTACCGATTACCGCCATTTTAGCTGTCAGCAAAAGACAGCAACCAGCAACTATTCCCTCTATACGGGGGAGCCCCACTGGCAACTCAATTATTGGCAACAATTTCTATTTACAAGGGCGCAATATATTCGGCCAGCACCGGCTTCCTCCAAAAGAGGGGGTCACCTTCAAATATGACAGCAGCGCCTCCACTGTGCCTATTAGAAGTTCCAGGATCATAATAGCCCCAGCCCATTAATGCAGATATTACCGGGAATAGTTACAAATTATTAAAAATCTTAAAATACTGAATAAAAATGTAAATAAAGGTAATTAAAATACTATAGGTCCAGGGAAAAAGAACCTCCTTGTACAAACTGTCATATGGGATAAAACCAAAGTCCACATCACAAATGGTAAACCTAGTAATCTATAAAATAATATATACATATAAGTATAATATAAGGATAACTTTATGATCAAAATAGAATGAATAAAAATGGTAAACCAAACGATTATTCTAAGAGTTATCTAAAAAACAATTTAAGTCGAACTCCACATTAAGGCCCCTAGGGGATAATGTGTCTAGTTCAAAGATCCACTTGCTCTCCCGTTGGGAAGTATTCAAGACTTAGAAGGAATTGCACTAATTTAAGTGACTTTGATAAACAGGCTAGTGTACTGACCGAACGATTTATTGAGAAGGGCTATAACCCACAAATCAATTGGAGGAGGTGAGATCCAAAGAGAGGTTTCCCTGTGTAAATAGGAAAGATAATAAAGAAATTATGACGTCCCCACTTTTTATCACCGATTTTAATGTCCAACACAAGGACGTAAAACGGCTGTTATTCAGACACTGGCATCTTTTGAAGGATGATCCGGTGCTCAGTCCTATTTTACCTGACAACCCTCGAGTTGTTTTTAGGAGGGCACCCAACCTGAAGGACCTCATAACTCGGAGTTATGTGGATCCACCAAAGAGGGTTTCACTAACTGGTAACTCCATGAGAGGTTTCTACAATGCGGCTCTTGTATGGGCTGTAAGATGTGTCAGTCGAGAAGCCAAAAAAAACTTTCCAATTAGGTAACATGGGAAAGACGTATGAGGTCTCCACTCTTATTACGTGCCACACTAAATATGTGGTTTATTTGATTTGGTGTCCCTGCCAACTTTATTATGTGGGCCGGACCACCAGAGATTTAAAAACACGTATTAGAGAACATGTATATAACATCAAACGGGGTTTTCTGGCACACAATCTATCTGCCCACTTTCAAAGTGTGCACCAAAGTGACCCTTGTCTCATGTCTTTTATGGGTATCGACCATGTAGAGAAAAATTGGAGAGGTTCCAATCTCACTAGGGAAATATCCCAACGGGAGAGCAAGTGGATCTTTGAACTAGACACATTATCCCCTAGGGGCCTTAATGTGGAGTTCGACTTAAATTGTTTTTTAGATAACTCTTAGAATAATCGTTTGGTTTACCATTTTTATTCATTCTATTTTGATCATAAAGTTATCCTTATATTATACTTACATGTATATATTATTTTATAGATTACTAGGTTTACCATTTGTGATGTGGACTTTGGTTTTATCCCATATGACAGTTTGTACAAGGAGGTTCTTTTTCCCTGGACCTATAGTATTTTAATTACCTTTATTTACATTTTTATTCAGTATTTTAAGATTTTTAATAATTTGTAACTATTCCCGGTAATATCTGCATTAATGGGCTGGGGCTATTATGATCCTGGAACTTCTAATAGGCACAGTGGAGGCGCCGCTGTCATATTTGAAGGTGACCCCCTCTTTTGGAGGAAGCCGGTGCTGGCCGAATATATTGCGCCCTTGTAAATAGAAATTGTTGCCAATAATTGAGTTGCCAGTGGGGCTCCCCCGTATAGAGGGAATAGTTGCTGGTTGCTGTCTTTTGCTGACAGCTAAAATGGCGGTAATCGGTAGGTGGCGTTCCGCCTTATAGCGGAGCGGACTTGCACTGGCCAGCTGTCATTTTGTTTTCTTTGATGTACTTGTGACGTCCGGAGGGGGCGTGATGTCCCGTCCTGCAGTGAGGGCGGGCCTGTAATGACGGGCTGTTGGGCCGGCTCTCAGACCGTACTGTGACGTGCATGAGGGGTGTGGCTACCATACCCGGCTTCCGCATTTGTTTCCCGGCGTCTGTTCAGAGCCGGTATTGTGGCGTACTGCAGACGCCTACACACGTGGCGGACAAACGCACCAGTGTTAAAGGTAGGATTTTTATTATTCCGTTTGGGCTAAAGTTTGTTTTTATCTTATTTTGTACAAGTTGTCATTTTAAAAGCCGCCTTACCGCTCCCAGCCTTTGATAAAGCTGCATGGGCAGTGAAACGCGTTAGGCAGGGCAGCGGCAAAGTTTTCCTTTTTCTCTTAAAGGGGAATGTGCTATTGAGTTCATACCCACATCTATTACTGGCCATAGTGGAACAGGGAACAGGAACCATCTTTGAATTTACTCAATGTGTACATGCTTCTGAAATGTTGTGAGTGCAATTTGATTTATTAAATAATTAAATATATCAAGCGGGGTTGCACTATTTTTTTCTGTTCTTTTTCACATAATCACCGAGTATTATGGATTGCATTCATGAAAAGGAACTGATCGTATGAATATTTGGAATTATCACGAAGTCAATGGTTTAAGATTTGATCTTAAGGATTTATTGATTCTTGTTTCTGGTAAGCACATATAAGTGTAAGGAGTGATCACGGTGTGAAGATTTATCACCTTTGTGGAGCACATAAACGTGGGAAGCCCAGCGAAGTGCACGTTTGGATTCCTCTTTAATCATATTCATTATTTTTAGCACTTTTTGTTGGTGCATGGACTTTGGGACACTTAACAATGCATTAATTCACTAGATTGGATTAATGATTTAGATTCACGTTTTTTTTCATTCTAGGTTAATTGTGATACATCACTCAAATGTTGAATTAACTATTTTTCCTTTTTAGGTTATTTGTATTTTCACTTAAGGTGTTATTTATTTAATTGCTCTGTACCATATTATAACATGTGACTAGGCAGACTGTCCCTGCATTAGGGACATTGTATTTTCCCTGTATATTCCCCTTATTTAACCCTGATGGGGTCAGATGGTACAGTTGTAAATAAAGTCTTTCATTTTTTTGTGTTATATTTACAAGTAGTTTTTTTCTGCTGTGGGTTGTATTATCCATAGTGTGAACTTGGGGCTATACATTATATCAGATCTGAATCAGCATCAGTCAAACTAACCTGCCTGCAGCTTTCCAAGTGGATCTAGTACCTATGATGTATCTATATTTGTGTTCCATCCATCTTGTCACAAATGCCAGACACTGCTGCCTGTATAAGATACTTTTCTTTGTATTGTCATGTATGTGGTGTGCAAATGTTATCCCCTCTTTGTTGTATATGTGTACTGAGGGTCTCCTGTGTGTAGAAAGTTTATCAAACTATTGTACCAGGATTGTTCAAGTTACACATTATATTTATTTTTTTTTCTAAAAAGTTCTATCACTTCTCTGCCCTTCTGGAGGGGGGGGGGGGGGTGGGGGTGGGGGCGGGTCAGCCCAGAGACCCCCCTTAGGTGCGCCCCCTGCATGTGCTCTCCTCAAATCATATTAGTTCACAGGGTGATGCCAGTCAGTCAGAATAGATTGTGTACCTGGCACTATATTCTGAATGAATGGAGTTAAGGGATTCCTCCCACCTGGTTCTTCCCTCCTGGCATGGGTACATGCATTAGCTAAGGGAAGTCAGTGATGTTGCTGTGAATGCACTGTGGGATTACATGATCAGTAATTATTTCAGTTTCACAGAACAGGTCAGCCCAAATTGGAATCCCTGAGGATAGAGACTTAATCGTTTTAGCATCAAAGCCTTTTTAAAGGATTAAAGCAGACCAAAACCCAGGTTTTTATGCACCTGCTTTTTGGTCCACTGTACCATGGCATCCCATGTGGGGCCTTCTGCAAGCTCTTCCCTCTAGCTGAGCGCACCCACGATGACCAGTCACAAATGGCTGGCGGGGTTATGTACATCAGCTGTAAAATCTTGTGATGCCGTCAACCCGATTTGGGATTTCCTGCTTTGTGAAACCCCAGGAATCACTCCTATATACACATCAGGCATTGCTACCATGTTGCATGAGCAGGTCTCTGGTGGCACCCCCATAACTCCCCTTTCTGATGCACGCACCTGTGGAACATGACTATACATGGCCGTATGTTCTGACTGAATGAGAACCTGAACCACAGTGGGTGTGAAACAGCTGGAGGGAAGCACCCAACAGGAGGTGCCCAGCACTTCAGATTAGATTGCCGGGTACACAATCTATTCTGATTGGCTGGCATCACAATCATGCATTGTGGAATCACCAGAGGTAATAACCTACATTTTGGGGGGTTTCGGCAGAGGGGGCACCAAAGGAGGGCCAGAGAACAGGGGGGGGGGGGACTATTTCAAATCTTTGCCCCGGGTGCCAGAAAGCCTAGCTTCTCCTCTGGGTTTCGCACACAAATGGTTTGCTCCAATATAGAGGACCAAAACCCAAGTGAGTGATAAACCTGGGTTTAATTTGAGGCTAGAATGAGTTATGGCCAGACTGATCAACTGTATTTGGTGCAGGAGATCCCTCTCTGTGAGTTGGCGCTGTGACATCATTGGCCCAAAGATATTTTACCCATTAAAACCAGCGGTTACTTATTCCAATCAGTGAAAATACAGCCCCATGCTCACTTTAATGCCAATTTCAAAGCTAGAACCAATTTGGCCCAGGCTGATCTCAACAGTATGTTGTGCGGGGGGAGGGCACCCTCTGAGTTGGCACTATGACAGTGGCCCAAAGACATTTAACCCTTTAATTCAACTTCCTCATTGCCCTTTTTGATGCACATTTTGTGCCAGCTAATTCTAGGTTGGTGCCACATTTAATGTCATGTTGCTCAGAGCCCCCATACAATAACCACCCTGCATTTTTGGGTCAAGAAGAATAATTGGCCAAGATATTGGGGTTTACAGTTGATATCTGTTCTGAAAAAAAGTGGGTGTGGCCCTTGGATCTGTGATGCTGTATAATAATCAGCATAGTGGGCGGGGTCTGTAAGCAGAACTTGCATAAGACCCTGGGTGTGCAATGTGAATCTGGAGGAGGAGAAGGGGGAGGTGGAGGGAGGGGCCAGCAGCCCTGTCCCACTGAGCTGATTGGGGGACAGAATGAAAAATATCATTAACTAGGGTTTACCGGTTCAGCCAGATTTGAAATTGCTGAATGGTTGGATGATTTTGGGGGAGAGATTAAAGCCCACTATAGTTTAATTTCAGCATTCCACCAATTTGGAAATCAAGAAATCATTGTAGGCACTGTACAACAGCTTACAGCTGGTCTCTGTATGTGATCTATATTGCTAGGTTAATGCAGTTATGACACTTATGACAATAGATGGCCCTGTTACATTTATCTATGTTGTACGCCGAGTTTCCTGCACATTAAGGTGATCTGACGTTTTCAATTCTAGGTTATCCATCATGTAGGGTGATGTTCTCTTACTGCAACTCTTGTTCCAGTAAAGCCAGTATAGGGCCTGTATAGGAAGTACCAGTTAAACCCTATGAAAGAGCACCATTGGTTTAATAAGATGAGACAATAAAACCCATGTAGTTACAGTAAACTGCCACAAGATGTGAGTGTAGAACAAATAGAATTAGTTCAGCAAAAGAAAGGCCAAGACACAGAGACAGTAAAGTGTAAGTCTTGTGATTGGACTATTAGTTTAGGAGGGGGAGCTAGCAAAGGCTATAAAGGGGACCCCCAGTAGGAGGGGCAGACTCAGAAGGAGATCCCAGCATTTGCTGATAGAGAAGGAGGACGTGTTAATGCTCTAATGGATAAATATCTGCAGGAAATTGTGAGATAAGATGTAGATCTGAACTCATTGGATGTGATCATAGTAAGAAATATTGAGCCAGCCCGTAAATGTTGTAAAATCTTCTGCTTTAATTTTCTTCCATTAAAAAGTACCATTTTGTGAGTACTCACCTGAAAAATGGATATTGTTGGTGTGCCACACACCCCGCTTCACCTTTAATATTCTTCACTTATTGGGTTAACTCACCGCCAGGTGACGCTGTGCAGAGAGGAAGTCTTGTAACGAGCCCCCTTCCGGCCTATATATACCTGGTACCTCCCATTTATCACCAGTATATTAAAAAGCAGAAAGACAAGGTACCAGTAAATTAACGGTAACCTCAAAATAAATCAATATAAATCAAAGCTTCACCATATAAAGGATTCGGAATACCGAAAAGGGTGGGAGTGAAGCGGGGTGTGTGGCACACCAACAATATCCATTTTTCAGGTGAGTACTCACAAAATGTTACTATTCTTGGTGTGCCACACACCCCGCTTCACCTTTAATATTCTTCACTTATTGGGACATCCAAAAGCAGTGTCCACAAGGGATGGGCAACTCAAGGCCAGGTGAAGCATAACTTAAATGACTGCAGTCTGCAGAACTTTGCGGCCAAAAACAGCATCCGCTGAGGCTCGCACATCAACTTTGTAAAACTTAGAAAAAGTATGAACAGAAGACCAAGTGGCAGCCTTACAAACTTGTTCAACAGAAGCTTGGTGCTGAAAAGCCGAAGACGCCCCAATGGCGCGAGTAGAATGAGCAGTGATACGAAAAGGGGGAACTTTCCCCTTAGCAGAATAGGCCGCAGTCACGGCCTGACGTATCCACTTGCTAATGGCAGATTTGGCTGGTGCCAAACCCTTCTTAGGCCCATAGGGCACGACAAAAAAGGAATCCGTCTTACGAAAAGGAGACGTGATAATCAAGTAGTACTTAACACAGCGTACTACATCCAAACAATGCAAAACCCTCTCTTTGTCATTCTTAGGATTAGGACACAAGGAGGGAAGAACAATATCTTGGTTCAAATGAAAAGCAGAAACAACCTTAGGAAGAAAGTCTGGCTTGAACCGAAAGACCACTTTACCCTGATGCCTCTCAAAGTAAGGCGCCTGGATAGACAAGGCCGCCAATTCCGAGACACGCCGGACCGAAGTGATCGCTACCAAGAAGACAATCTGAGTCAGGGTAGACAAAGCAATATCTTGCAAAGGCTCAAAAGGAGGAGCCTGAAGAGCAGAAAGCACCAAATTCAAATCCCAAACCGGGAGTAATGGTTTCCTGGGAGGCCACACATGCGTAACCCCCTGGAAAAGAGTTTTAACTAAAGGCTGAAGCGCAACACGCTTCTGAAAAAAGATAGATAAGGCAGAAACTTGCCCTTTCAACGTACTTAGCTGAAGACCAGAGTCCAGCCCAGATTGTAAAAACTCCAGAATCCTGGAGACCGAAAAGACCCTACAAAGAAAAAGATCTCATCTCACACCAAGTGATGTAGGCTTTCCAAGTCCTATAGTAGATGATCGAAGAAGACCTCTTCCGGGCACTGATCAGAGTCTTGACAACTGAGTCAGAAAGACCCTCCTCCTTCAAGATGGAGGTTTCAGCAGCCAGGCCGTCAAACCCAGCGCTGGTAAATTGGGGTAACACAACCGACCCTGAGTGAGCAGATTGGGCCGAAGAGGCAGGGCGAACTGGTCCACTGCCAGCCGAACGAGGTCTGCGAACCACACTCGCCTTGGCCGCCTTGGGGCCACGAGAACGGCGGACACCCTTTCCAGAGCCAACTTCCGAAGCACCCTGCCCAGCATGGGTATCGGAGGAAACAGGTATAGAAATCCCAGATCCCCCCAGCTCAGGGACATGGCGTCCACTGCCAGAGGATCCTGGGAGAGCGACACGAAGATCGGGAGCCTGTGATTGTGACGAGAGGCAATCAGGTCCACCTCTGGTGTCCCCCATCGGAGACACAGTGAGCGAAAAACCCGAGGATGGAGAGCCCATTCTCCCAGACGGGGAGAGCCCCTGCTCAACCGGTCCGCTTCCTGGTTCTCCACTCCTGGAATGTATACCGCCGAGAGACAAGGAACATGGGCCTCTGCCCAGGTCAGGATCAGGGACACCTCTCTGAGAGCACTCAGACTGCGAGTCCCTCCCTGATGATTGATGTAAGCAACCGCTGTTCGATTGTCTGAACGCACCTGGACCGGAAGGCCCAGAACGTGCTGCAAGCACCCGACGGATGGCTCTCAGTTCCAGAACATTGATGGGTAAGTGGGCCTCTTGAGGTCCCCACTGCCCCTGGAACTGCAGCTCCTTCCAAAATCTGCCCCAACCCGACAGACTGGCGTCTGTGGTGACAATTTCCCAAAGAGGGGTCAGGAAAGACCTGCCCTTCACAAGATTGGTCGAGACCAACCACCACTGGAGGGACTGTCGGACCCGGGAGGACAACTGGAAGGGCTGATCCAGCGACCGAGGCTGCCGGTCCCAGGACGCCAACAGATAAAGCTGAAGCGTCCTCGTGTGAAATTGAGCAAAAGGAACTGCCTCGAAAGAGGCGACCATCAACCCTATCAGCCTCATCCCCAGACGGATGGACGTCCGAGGATTGGAAAGTAGGACCCGAGCCAACTCCTGGATCCGATGAATTTTGGACTGGGGGAGAAACACCCTGTGTTGAAGAGAGTCCAACTGCATCCCCAGAAAGGACACCACCCTGGCCGGAGCGAGGGAGGACTTGGGGAAGTTGATCACCCAACCAAAGCTTTCCAGCGTGGAGACCACCAACCTGGTGTCTGTCTCCGATTGATTGAGCGACGGAGCCATGATGAGAAGGTCGTCCAAATAAGGTACGACACGAATGCCCCGAGATCTGAAAATGGCCATGACCCCTGCCAGCACCTTGGTGAACACTCTTGGAGCCGAGGTAAGGCCAAATGGAAGTGCCACGAATTGATAATGCTGATTTTCCATCACAAATCGAAGAAAACGATGAGCGTGGCAGATGGGAACATGAAGATAAGCATCCTTGATGTCTATGGACATCATGAAGTCCCCTTGCCGAAGGGAACCGACGGCCGTACGCAAGGTTTCCATGCGAAACTTCCGAACACGGATGAACCTGTTGAGTAATTTCAGGTCCAGGACGGGACGGACTGACCCGTCTTTCTTGGGGACTGCAAAAAGATTGGAATAAAACCCGAGGCCCATCTCTAAGCGCGGTACCGGCCGGATGACCGCCATCTCTAACAGATTCTTTACCGACGCCAGGAGCCCCTGTGCGGCCAAAGGATCGATGGGCACCCGAGACCGAAAGAACCGTGAAGGAGGGCGAGAGTCGAATTCCAGTTTGTAACCGGACGACACTACCTCCCGGATCCATCTGTCCGGAATCTCCTGGTCCCAAAAAAAAGGGAGAAGTGTCGTAATCGTCCCCCCACCCGCACGGGTGAGGGCAGCCCCTCATTGCTGAGCGGGTTTACCAGCAGGCTTGGGCTTGGTGCCCCAGGACTGAGCGGGATGGCCACGGCCCCTCCCCCGAGTCCAACCTGCACCTCTGGTAGCGGGAAAGGAAGCCCCCCTACCCGCTCTGAATCCCCGAAATGAAGGCCTACCAGAACTTGCCCCCTTAAAGGGACGAGGCCTCTTGCGTTGTGGCATCTTACCACCCTTTGCGACTGAATCAATTTTCTCACCAAACAGACGCAAGCCCAAAAAGGGGAGAGCTGTGAGCACCTTTTTAGAAGCCGAGTCCGCCGACCACTGACGCAGCCATACTGACCGACGAATAGCCACCAGCATTGCAGCTGTCTTGCTACTCATAGCCAGCGCATCGTCCTGAGCGGATAGAACATAGGAAACAAAAGATTCACACTGCTTGAGCGCAGTAAACTCTTTACTAGTGGGATCGAGATCCCCATACAGCTCCTGAATTACAGACCTAACCGCCAATAGAAGAAGGGCCGAAGCACACACCGGGCGCATCGTTGACCCAGCATAAATAAAACCATGGCGAGCGTACTGGTCAATCCGACGATCCTCCCCATCTTTAGACAGTGATCTCAGCAGACTGTACCATAGCCGTGCTGGAGAGCCCTAGCACAGGGTTATCGACGTCAGGAGGGACGGACCAAAGCTTCACCAATTCTGGCGGAAAAGGATAACGCTTTTCCCAACTGGAAGGGATTCCAGATAACCGCGTGGGATGTTCCCATTCCTTAAGGACCACCCTCTCAAAGTGGTGTTGTCTGGGAAAAACCCAACGCGGCTGAGGCTCTTTAAACAACTGGGCCTTTGTCAGGGTGACAGCCTCAGGCAGATCTAAATTCAGAATTTCAAACATTTGAGCCAGAATGGAGGGGGTGTCAAGTCAGGTGCTTCTGTTTTGCAGTGGCTTTTGACCCTGCTTTAACAGGCACTATTTTCCGGAGGCTGGCCAATCGCGCCGCCACCTCGGATTGCGAATCCCCACTCTTGACAGGGTCATGCGGGGTCCGGAACAGGGAGGGAGAGGTAGGAGATGATGGAAGATGCGACGGGTCAGCAGCCGAGGCGACGGACTGACGCGCAATACTCTGCCTTGCACAAGGAATGCATACAAAGACATCATCATCTGGGAGCGGAGTCCCACATCTTGCGCACCCCCTAGATGGCCCAGAAGAACCATTTCCGGTAATAACAGAAGCCTCCATATGGTGATTTATGGTATTCGCAATTCTTTTGGGATTTAAGGCATAAGCCGACCCGGGATGCCCCCTTATTGTAAATGTGTTTTTTCTAGGAGGATTTAATTCAAAAAGAAGATCCCTTTAATCTATATATAAATATAGAATATATATCCATATATCCCAATTTTCCTTTCCTTTTATTTTTTATTTTTAAAAAGAAAGACTATCCAAGTAATATAGAGCCGGGAGGCCGCTTTAATCAGGGGTCCCCGGGATCTGTAGGGGAAGAAAAAACCAACAGTCAGATCCCCAAACATGTGGCAACATGCAAACATACTAATGCATGGCACCAAGGTGCCTTTAAATAAACAAAGGAAAAAAACCCTGCCCTCAATCATGATGAATCCCCTTATAGAACTCTCCCCCCCATGTCTAAAAACACTATAAACAATATAGTTTTTAAAAAGACACTCAAGGTGGGGCCGCTTACCTGCAAGGAACCGAGGGCGGCCGCAGCAATAGTATGGACGACGCAGCAGCCGCCGAAGTAAACCAAACCATGTGTGGCAGCGACCCCCCCCCCCCCCTCGTGACTTCCTTTAAGCCAGGAAGGAAGGAAGTGAGGCTGGGGCCGGTCAACACAAAGGCAGGAGGAGGGGGGGAGGAGGAGGGAGGGAAGGAAAGACCAACGGGGGAGGGAGGCCGCTATAGCAAAGGCTCAGGCAGCAAGCCAGCCTGCAATCAGCGCGGCCAAGCCCCAGCTGCCCCCTAAAGCAGACCTAAACGCTGGCCAAGCCGGCCAGTACTTATCTGCAAGACCAAGGAAAGTCCTTTTAAGAGGAAAAATAAGAGGGACAATCAGACCGAGTGCACACTTGCGGTGCAGTCTGCTAAGTGCATGAAAGTAAAACACACGTTACAAAAAGTCATACAGTGAAATACACACACAATACACAACCCTCTAACCCCCCCATAGTGAAGGGACCGTAACGGGAGTGTAAGGGGCTAAGGGGACCCTCGGGACAGGGGCATCCCATTTCCGGATCACCATGCCAGATAGCCGCATTGCCCCCAAAAGAGGGGGTCGAGCGGAGGAGATAAGCTCCTAGGCACCTATAGTGCCGTCTACCAATTGCCCAGTGAGCAGCCTAGGCTGGGAGGCTTCCAATCCACCATAAAGGTATAAACAATCAAAACCGGGCAGAAATAGACCAAAAGGGGGTGCCGGGGTAAGACCCCGGCTACCTGTAAGCAGGAGACTTCAATCTTCTGTCTTATCGTCAAGCAGAGAGAAAATTCTGGTGATAAATGGGAGGTACCAGGTATATATAGGCCAGAAGGGGGCTCATTACAAGACTTCCTCTCTGCACAGCGTCACCTGGCGGTGAGTTAACCCAATAAGTGAAGAATATTAAAGGTGAAGCGGGGTGTGTGGCACACCAAGAATATCAATAATCCAACAGGTCACAAAGTAGTAAATATGTACAAGATGGGCCCTAACGCCAACGCGTTTCGGACAATAGGTCCTTAATCATGACATCTAATCTATTCCTTTAGGGGACACTCCCATTAGTCATGCGCTATCTAAACCTCCTGTGAACTCATTGGATGTGATGCTGGATATGAACTTGTGAAGAGACCAACAAACAATTGCTACCTCAGCCCCCGAGTGTCCTGTGTTTAGGCAGAGGAGTGACATTGCTGCCGCAGTGAGCCCCACTGCTCACAGTCGCCATTTCCTCTCAGATGGGGTCTGTAACATCAGTTCCTGTTACACCACAAAAGCCCATCTGGATCTGACTCCACTGCACCCAGCAACAGAATTTACTATCACCATGTTGCTGGCCACCATTGGGTGACTGATGCAATGTAGTAGCAGAAAGAGGTACAAGACTGCTAATCACCATTAGTAATGTTTTGTTAGAAATAGCATTTGCAAAAATGTGACAGCCCCCAAAAAGCTCATGTGGTTACATTATGGAGAAGGTCGTGGTACCAGAGACCCAAGGTCGTGGTACCAGAGACCCAAGGTCGTGGTACCAGAGACCCAAGGTCGTGGTACCAGAGACCCAAGGTCGTGGTACCAGAGACCCAAGGTCGTGGTACCAGAGACCCAAGGTCGTGGTACCAGAGACCCAAGGTCGTGGTACCAGAGACCCAAGGTCGTGGTAACAGAGACCCAAGGTCGTGGTAACAGAGACCCAAGGTCGTGGTAACAGAGACCATGCACCCACATGATCCAATTCCTGCACCAACATGTAGACAAATTGTGCCGATATTGTGGAAACTAAAATTGCTGTGAAGATAAAGTAACCTTAATGACATGACCCGATAGACCTGACACTGTGTACCCCCCAAAAGGTAAGACATTGTAACCCCTCCTGTCCAAGTGCAAGGGGAGGGTCAGAGCAGGGGTTACATAGAGACTGAACTTCCTGTTAGGAGTGATGAACAAGTGACCATTCATAGGTTATTGGCAGGGAACTATATAAGCTAGAGTCTGCCTTTATACAGCGTTGGCAGATTTACCTTTTGGATACAGAGACCCATGACTACCACTTCAGCAGCCGAGTACCAACTACTAATGGTGGTAGAGTAATGGCCACTGCTTAGTATAGTCAGGGATCTGTCCATTTTGTTAATGAACCAGCTGAAGTGGATGCCCAAACACCCCCCCAGCACTACAACAGGATGGCATTAATGACCTTACCAGGGCCCCAATCCAATGCAGTCCACTTACGGCTGCACAGCCAGGGCTGATACACAGAATGCTGCACTGAGAAGCCTTGTATAGACGATCACCCATCTCAGATATGCTGGACAGTGCTGGATTGCAGGGACCAGGTAAGGTCTAACCCCCTGTCCTGTCTCAGCACCAGATTGGAATTCTGCTTTAAAGCCAGGTAAACCATAGAAATTACTCCAACAAACACCCCAACCCCCTTGTAATGACGACTAGGCCAAGGAATGCTTTTCTAGGTTTAATAAATAGGTTTGTACAATAGAACAAAGTATCTCTGTAAGAAAGATCACTTCTTGATAGTTTTCATGGTAGACTTGTCACTTTGCCAGCAGCTGCCACCTTCCTGTCCACAGCTTTAACAGCTACCGTTTGTCATCTCTCACAGAAAACAAAATGACCTGCAAGATAAAGTCGAGCTTGTAAATGAAATCTTGGACCGGTATAACCACCAATTAAGTCAGGACCTTAAACCAGACCAACAGCCTGGCACAGTTGGAAAAGAAAGGTAGCGGCCATTTTGGAGCTTCCATTCGCCACAACAGGATTTGGAAAAAGGCAAATTAATGTTTATGTGCAGCAATCTAAATTGCCCTGGGGAGGGGGTACATATGAGCACTTTGTGTTGGTCTGGTTTAAGTCATTTTTGACTGTGGGTCTGCTTTAAACTAGAACAAAATGGGTGTTCCTGCATCGCAACTGCTGGTGCCCCCACCCTATAACACTCAGTAAAACAATCTTAGCTTTCACATTTTTGATGAAAGAGCCCTGCAGGACGCCCATAGCTATCCACCAATCGCACGGCTCAATTTGTTTTAGCAGGCATTACAGTGGGGGCACTGGCAGTTGGGATGTCATTAGTCACATAATACCAATTGTTGGTTAGAGTTTAGCAGTAGCCACATAAAAAGCTGACCCATAAACCACTGCAACCTTACCCAATGCCATGTGACCAATCATGATTATGTAGCAAACTCCTGCAATCAGCTCACTTTCAATACTAAAGCTTTCCTATAGGTGGGTAATCGTGTTGTATTCTATTCTACAATAGGTTGCCCAATACCATTTGAGATATCAGAGCACCACAACTAGTGAGGGTTATATTCCTGGAAGGATTCTATCCACATTGGCTCTCCAGGAATCATTTCTACAGTGGTGTGGCAGTCCAGACCTGGGGCATAGCCTGGATCCATCTTCCAAGGGGGATTAAGTAGGATATCCTGCAAGTGCAAACACATGTTAGCAAGCTCAGAAGACCTGAAGTCTGAACAGTACACAAGTAGAAATGAGAAGCAAACCCAGACAATTCACATTTATGGAGAACTGTCGGCTTTATCACAACCCATCAACCAGCATTCTTGAGATCAGACAATCAGCAATATCAAAAATGCTGTGAGGGAGTGACCACAGTGGTGAAAAAAGCCCATCCCTGTCAACAGTGCATCAAAGGAAAAAAGAAGGTAAATATCTACCTTATGTCACAGGCTCACAAATAGCAGGACAGGGGCAAGTGGTGTATTTTAGATCCTACATGCCAAGACCTCTGGGTCAGTGAGGGTTCTGGTCCACAGGAAGCTTAAGACCTGCCAATTTCATATCACTGGGGGCATCCTGATTTGGGATGCCTCACTGTGCAAAATGCTCCAGATTGACTAGTATACTCCTCACCAAGGAGGATAAGCATACTGAGGTGGCATCTCCAGCTTTCCTCTGGTTGATGCAGACCTGTGCCAGGATTTTCTATATGGCTGCATGGGTACACAGCCAAATGGAGGCCAGCTGCTTGTGCTCTATTCAGCTTTACTAAGCCACTGATGTCAGAGCAGTTTAGTAAAGCTGAATGGGGCTAGGGGATCAGGCTAGGTATGGGTCAGAGGCCAGGGAGAGAGGTTAGGTGAGTGATAGGAGGCAGCAAAAGTGGGAGGTTCTGCCATAGTGCGCTCCCCCTGCTACTGGAAAGGTTTCAGACCCTTAGAACATAAGGAGTTGCAGCAGGAGACTTGCTACACACATTTGCACATTACTTCTGTATTATGAATGGCCAGATATAGGATTTATTGGTTTAAATTAAACTCCTGTTTGCATATTCTCTTTTCAGTGACATACATCAGTGATCCTATTTTGTTGTATATATATGAACTGATGGATCTCATATGCAGGGAATAAATAAAAAGTGTAATAAAACATTCCTGCCTTTCTGGCAGGGGGGGGGGGGGGGGCAGAGCAGTTCAGACCCTTGCCCAGGTGTTCTCACTTAAGGGTACACACACACAAAGAAACCCATTAAACAGACATGAAACAAACCAAGCAGACACTAACAGCAACAGATGCCAGGAAGGGTAACTTACCTCCTCTGCTTCCATGTTTAACTTCTGGATGGTGCTCTTGTTAACACCACATTTGTTAGGATGGTGCCCAGGGGTGTTGGATCTAATGGCATTGACATGACCAATGGTCATGATGCTAAAATGAACCTTCTTTTTGGCATGATGAATCAGACCTGAGCAACAGCTACACACTTGCTGCACCTGGGATTTAAAGCTCCCGGGGTGGGCAGGGAATGGTGCAGCCAATCAGAGGCACTGTCTGATGAATGGAATTCATGCTGATTGGTTCACTGACTTGGGCTCACACCTGGAGGGGAGGTGCCTGTGTATCATTATTATTAGAAGCAATGTGTAGAGTCTGTGAAGCTTCTCGTTCATCCAGGTCATGGTATATCTGTAATGATCAATCAAGGCAACTGGACTTGCTGGGCCTTGATTTATTGCTACAGTGACACATAATGTGCAGTATTGGGGGCCCCCTGCAAGCCCATATTTATAAAAGATATATAATCATATAGTGGCGTCCATACAATGGGGGCATTGCATATACATTCCACAGATGGATTCATGGTTAGGCTCCTTGCTTTCCACCAGCTTTCAGGTGTATGGCCATTGCTCAGCCCACCACAATGATCTCAGTAGAGCTTAGCTGTGCACCTCCTTCATGTGAGCTTGTGGCAGCAGATATTTAGGTTTGCCAGGCCGGCAGGGCACAAACAGCAAGGATGCCTGGGCCAAGCTGTGCATTCATCAAGGTGAGTATATGGCAATTCTAGCTTTTATTATTACACAGCCAGACATCCCAAATTGGGATGCCCTAGGGTCCAGCCACGTCACTGACATCCCTGTAGCTTAGGCTCGTTCTCGTACCAAGGCAATTCAGGCATGGGATTCTATTTAAACTCGCACTTACACCAGATGTGTGCTCGCTGATCCATCTTGAGCATCCACTCCCATATGATGTGTGGTCCCATGTCAGGAAGTGGGCAGAGGGGGAACAGCGAGCTGGGACAGGCACTCGATCAGCATAACTGTGAGTTTAAATGCAGTACTAGTGGCAGTGCCACCTGCAGCTCAACCCGCACCCCCGCCACTCAACCTGTGACTCTGGGGGCATCCCGCATTGGGAATCCCCACTATGTGTAAACCCCCAGACTGCCATTATCAGTACACCTTTCCTTCGTCCAATGGCGCATCCATGGGCTCTCATCCGATCAGAGCCATTTGCTGCGACTATGTCATTTGAATGGCTGGGGTGGAAGCACACACAGCTAAAGATGCAGGGGATGCAGCTGCACTCCCCCCATTGTTTGCAGTATTACATGGGCACAGCAAATTGAACTGATTGGATGAGAGCCTGCACATGTGGTGTTGGACCGGAGAAAGGTGAGCTGATACTGGCAGGCTGGGGGTTTTCACAAAGCGCGGCATCCCGATTCAGGATGCCCCAGGGGAACACCAGTGGCCACCCGCCCTCCCACATCCACTGCTCAACCTGCACCATCGCACAAGCTGCTGAAACTGAGCAGCATTAATCATACTGCTGGGGGGACTTTTTTGGGCCACACCAACAAGACCACGGTGGGGCCTTAGGCCGGGAGCAGGAGGGAACTGGAGGGAACTGGAGGAGCAGGACAAAGCTGCGGAAGCAGGAGGAAGATAGAGGGGCAGTGCAGAGCTGGGGAGCAGGAGGAAGATGGAGAAGCAGGACAGAGATGAGGGAGCAGGATGGAGAGTGCAGGGTGAAGCCATGGAGCTGGGGGTAGGAGGTGTAGGAGGAAAATAGGGGCGCAGGACTGAGATTGGGGAGGGGAGCAGGGGGGGAATAGGGCTGCAGGAGAGAAAGGGGGGGCTGGAGGTACAGGTTAGTGAGATAGGAGTGAAGCAGGGAAATTGGGGAGCATGATGAAGATTGGGATGCAGCAGGGAAATGGGGGAGCGGGTGGAGATTGGGGTGCAGTAGTGAAATAGCAGGAGGAATATGGGAGAACAGGATGGAGCTAGGACAGCAGGATGGAGATTGGGGTGCCAGAGGAAAATGGGGGAGCAGTGGTATACCGTGCTGTGTGAAACCCCTGGGTTTGCCGGCTATACTAACCAAGCTGGCGAACTTGTAGGTCTCACACAGCAGGGCAGCGCAAATTGGGATTCCCCTCCAAAGCAGATAAAAAAAAGGGTCTTGGTCTGCTTTAATCTACTTTTGATTGGCAGACTTTAAGCTTCCAGTATCTTCCCCCCACACACCCAATCAGCTGTTTGCACCAGTTATCTGTCTGAATATCCACTGCAAGGACAGACTCCTGGAGGAGGCCAGGTTATGCACTGCCCCTGCTTGCTACTCAGATGTCTGTGTCTGAATATAGCCGGGGATGTAGTTCTAACTGTGCATGTGCCATGGGATCAGCTAGGTGAGTATAAGGATAGAATAAGCGTGTGTAGTGCGCCAATATTTTTTGCAAGTAGGCCACGCCCCCTGGTCACACCCATGCCACACCTGTGACAAAGCTGGTAATTAATCTGTGTATATATATATATATATATATATATATATATATATATGGACCTTGGCTGACCCCTCTGCTCTGCATACACACAGGGTCAGCTGGAATGACTTTCTCCCCTCATAAAACTGCACAGCATAAACAAAGTGTTATCAGGATCAACCAGCAATAGAAAGCAGAGACGAGGCCCATATCCTGGTCCCCTTCCATGAAATGTTCTCCTCATCCCCCCTCCCTGTGGATTCCCAGGACAGATGGGGGATGTCATATGGACCAACTTTCAGGTACTCAAAGATGGAGAATCCCAGATGTACCAACTGACTCCAATCACTCTGCCCATAGGAAGGCGCAGAAACTGACCCCTGGTTAGAGGGAATAAGACTAGCTTGAGAATGGGGACAGGGACTCTAATCCTACCATCAAGAGTGACACACGCTCCCTTTTATCATCTAAGCAGAAGACCAGAAAGAGTGTGTGGACTGTGAGACAATTTATTTCATCGAACCGCAGCCCAGACAGACACCTAAGTATTTTGCCATTTTTTTTTATATCTCTTGCTATTTATCATATTTACCGTGTTTTATAGTTAATCCTATTTCAATACCTTGCATCATTTTTCTTGTTGTTTTTGTGTTTTCTGTTTGTTTAAGTAATTCTAAAAATACAGAGGGTCACTGATGCTCTGAATTAAGGATCTAAAAATCTCACGCTAGTTCTGAAGAGCCTGGCTACCTTACTTGCCTAGGACGCTCGATCGCCCCTGCCTGGAAGTGGTTGTGGGTCGATCGATCCGTTCGACCTGATTGTGTTATGTGTGGCTTATATAGAGGTGAACACTGTTGGTGTTCTGGTAGCAGCAGTTTATAGCCACGCGTGTTGCTAATTGAACAATTGCAGTGACACACGTGGGGTACGATTGGCCGGTTTGATCAGATGAACGATCAATAGGTCTGATCAACCCGTGCAATTGTCACAACACCCCTAACTAGTGACGTAACTAAATGTGCTGGAGCCTTGGTGCGAACATAAAATGGGGACCTTTCAAGGCTCATACAGTAACATTTTTTTCTGACTTAACTTTTGGATGCAGCTAGACAACTAAAGACTGAAACAGCAGAGAAAAATGGTAGAGGAGCAACAATGATGGGGCCCCCCCTGACCTTCTGGGCCTGGTGTTGTTGCACCCCCTGCACCCTCCCAAGTTACTCCCCTGTCCATAAGCCCTAACTCCAAAATGACCTGGAACTGGCAAGGTAAGAATTGTTATATTGGGATGCCCCGCTAGAGTGCCAAAATCTCAAAGATAGTGAAAATCCTGGTGATCTTTAACCTTCCCACTTCTACCACCTGTGATCCTTGCCCTCTGGTGCTTGCTGCCCCTGTCTGGTCCCCCAGTGTTTGCCCTCTGCTGCTGATGGGTCTTTCCTGCTGCTGAGCCTTCTGCTAAGTAAGGTCAGAGGCGCAGGTTGGTGGGCTGAGAAGAAGAAATGGCCAAGATATTGGGGTTTACAGTTCACCTCATGATTTCTGATCTGAAAAAGTGGGCTTAGCCCTTGGATCTGTGATGCTGCACAATGGGCATGTGCTCTCCTCTACCCCCTGACTGTGCAATGTGTATCTGGAGGAAGTGGCGGAGGGAGGGACCAGTAATCCAGTCCCGCTCTGCCAAGCTGATTGGAGGACAGGATGCAAAAGAGAATGTCATTGGCTGAACCTGTAAACCCTGATATCTCAGCAATTTCTGTTTTAATTTAGAAACAGAAAACAGCGCCAAATGCAGCCCGCCGCATGGTGTAACAATTACTGCTACCTGCAGTAGCACTTTAAGGACCGATTTCATTTTTTAGAACGGCTTAAAAACTCAATTTAACTGAAACCACAACACTGCATCCTTTTTGGTTTGAGATGCGTTAAAGCAAACCTGCATCAAAAAAGGTTTTTCGGATTTTAGGTCCGTATGGGATTTGAGGAGGTGCAGCTGTCATCTGTGTGTGCAGCCGTTTCCCATGAGATGGAACTCCAATAGGATAAAGGTGAGTATCTCACACATACAGGGCTCTTGCATGGTAGGAGGGGAACAGGTTAGGTTACATTAGTGTCACAGGCGTAATTATTGGGGGAGCAACCTAACCGCCATGCATTTCTGCTGTTTCAGTCTTTAGCTGTCTAGCTACAACCAATTAAAAAATCTAAAAGAGTTTACTGTATGAGCAATGAAAGGGCCTCATAATATATAGTTATGCCATTGATCAGTATGACCCAGGATCATCCCTCGCCAGGGTCGTATTTACCTTAAGGCAATTCTAAGCCCGTGCCTAGGGCGGAATCTGTCTGACTGGGGCGCATTGCTGCAGCCGCTAAGTAAAATCATTACGGGGCGCAGCCTCGGGAGCTACTATGACCCCGCTCCCTCGCACCTCCTTGTACTTCCGTACTCAGTGTTGTCAGGTGGTATGAGCGACCCTGGCCGGCTCCGCCCACTGCTGATGTCACTCCAGCATGAAGAAGCCGGGAGCTTTCTCTTTCTACCGCAGGGGCCGCTCGTAGATTCTGCAAGCCTGGCTGTCACAGGTAACAACATCTAGAGGTGCGGAACCGAGCCACCGGGGGGGGGGGGGGGGGGAAATGTTGATTCCCTCAATGCATTTACATATATTTCACAAATGCCGGCTTCATGGGAAGGTTTTTTTCATGGCACAGGCACGCACAGCAGTGGTATTTGAGGTGCCAGTCGCAGTAACTGCTGCTGCCCTGCACCCACCTTTCACAGTCCATTCGTCGGCCCCTGCTGCCGCTGACAGCATTTGTTAACTCATGCCCCGCCAGGACACAGCTAAGAAGCAGTAGTAGCGCTTAGTGAGCCGGAACTGAAGAGCTGGTTAGTGTTCCCCGGCGGTAAAAACAAGTAACGGTGACAGCGAGACATGGAGCCGACATGGGTGCAGGGGCAGCATGCAATGGCTCCTTTCATGTGAGACATGCCAGCAGAGCAAGCTTTACTGCTAAGCGGCCAACAAAGGTAAAATCTGCCTGTGCTCCCTCCTTCCCTCACTACATTCCTGAGTCTCATGGCTCTGTCTCCCGAGATTTAGAAAGAGAAAAAAAACAAAATTGAAGCGCGGGGGATGGAGTCAGTCAGTGCTGCTTTGTATAGATGGAGCCTGCTGCTGCCTAAGCTCACCATGGATTAAACAGCCAGTGTCCTAATACCTCACCCTCTTACTGCTGGCCATCTTGTACTCTTCCTAACCAATTTTTCTTCTCACTTCCTAACATCTGACCATGCTTTATTCCCACTGCCCAATATCCTCTCCCCCTGCTACAAGAAACCCTCACTTCTGATGCCCATTGTCCCCACCATCCTTTCCTCCTGCTGCCCAATATCTTATTTTCCTCTTCCCCACTGTCCTCTCCTCTTGCGGCTTACAATTTCTCTTCCTGCTGCTCACTGTCCACTCCTCCTGCTGTCCATGGTTCTCTCATCTGCTGCTCTTTTTCTCAGCATCCTCCCCTCCTGCTGCCCATCATCTCTTCCCGGCTGCCCTCTATCCCACTGTATATTCTTTCCACTGCTAACTGTGCCACCAATTTTTCCTCCTGCTTCCCACCATGCTATCTCCCTGTAGCTCTCTCTCTTCTTTTCCTGCTGCTTACCATCCCTTCATGCTGCCCTCCATAGTCTCTTTCTATGGCTAACAGTCCTCTCTTCTTGCTAGCTGCTTTCTTCCTTCATACTTTTTTCCATTCTGCCTCATCGATCTCTTAAGTGTACCCTCCTTTTTGCTTTCCCCTTGCCCTCCCTGGCAGCCCAAGACCCAGCAGCTGCAACACCACCTCTACATTCCCTCCTACAGCTGCCAATCATATGACAGCCAGCAGTCAATCAGCTTCCAAGACCAATACGCTGCCAGACCTCAGGCTTTGGGAAGGTGTGCAGCAGGGCATTTCAGCTTGTGATGCTTCTGGACTTAAAATGTGTGTACGGTGAAGGAAATTATACGTTTTACCAAATCTATGTAAAACTCAGTTCAGTCTGATATTTGATCAAATCTGTATTCTGTAGAGATGACCCTTGGATATATCATGCTGTGTTTAAAAATAAGCTTCCATAGGAAGGCTGTAAGCAGCTGTTGCCATCTATCAGATGAATCAGCATGATGAGCTAATGCACGCTGCTTTTGGATGTCAACTGATGATTGGTTGTTCACTTGTGATATGCATTTCTCTATATATGGAACTGTAACACAGGTATAGGCTGATGTAATATGAGCATTGGGTTAAATTATGCTGATGTACGAAGTTCTGTGATTGGTTATAATAGAACGTTTCCTTGTAAGTCTTTTCTGTAACGCTATATAATAAAGGGGAGTGGCAAACATCACATATAGATGTGCCCACAAGGACAACATGGCCGTGCGCGTAAGTATTTGTGTGTGTCTCTCTTTGTCTATAAAGGATGTTAATTTCCCCAACATTAATTGGTGGCGAATGCAGCTGTCAGGCCATTTGCACAGGTGATAATGGGGGTTCTGGGGTTTTTCATGTTTGCCTATGAATTCCGGATAAGTCTGTTTTTGCAGACAGGGCAGATATGAAATCTCTGGTTCTGGAACTTATTGCCTCTGTGTATGCATGCTGACTAGATCACTGCTGCCTATCTTAAGATTATGTAATATGCATTGCAAAGGAACAACAGGTGTTTGAGACTGATGCTAAGTGTGATATCGTGTATGATGCATGCTGTAACGATACTGATTTTGATACTGACTATGAAGCATGTTTGTCTGTCACTTATGATCTAAGGAATGCGTTTTAAGTTCCGGGAACTGCGCATGTATACGTGATCAGGGAATCACAAGAGTTGCTTTAATGCAGAAGTTTTGAACAGATTTCTAAATTGTCAATAAGGACAAAAGTTGGGTACTAATAGCAGAGTTTGCCAGGGGCACTCCGCTTTTAGCCGAGGAATCTGACAGTGGCAGTTTGGGGTTAGATATATGGAAAATCGGTCGACCGTCCCCATTCTGTGTAAAAGGTCATATTAGTGATCAGACTTATAAAATGAGGTTTATAGAGCTGCCTGTAAAGTGGGATTTTCCCTAAAAAGGAAGCATCAGTTTAGGCTGTGTGAGGAACTATTCAAATGCATATAAAAGGTGATATTGAGGACACAAGATGACATACACACAAATACAAAAAAAATAAAAAAAATGGGAAAAATATAAAATAGAGAAAGATTAGAATTAAAAACATTCAGAGATCTTTACGGAGTATTGTATTTTAAAGCCCTGGCTTGCCTTTTCAAGATCAGCTGTCATGTAACATGAGGTCTGGTGAGCTATTTTTAAATTTCAGTGAAACGCCAGCTCAGAAGCTGATTAAGTGTAAGCTGGCCTCTTTGAAAGCACGCGGCAGACAAAGTTGAAATATAGATTTGTTTGAAATGAATTCTGTAATGCAGTTTTCAGCGAAGTCAGTGAAGAAGTTGGTAAGTTTTCTTATCATTTTTTCTTTACTATAGAATGGGTATAAGGAAGTTATTTAAATTTAAGGTGACACAATTATTAGACTCTGTCTTGTAAAGCTCTGTAGGATTTCAATTCTTGCTGCAGTAATTTCTGCATGTCACTGCTAAAGCTTAGCCATGAAAAGTTTGGCAGTTGAATGAAACAAAAAGAAGTAACAATGAAAGTTTTTTTTAAGAAACATATGTAGCTACTGTAAAAAAAAAAAATGGGGTCTTGTACAAGAATAAAGTTAAATTAGTTAATTAGTTCTATATGACGGCATTGCATTAAATTAAATTGCATTAAATTAAACTGCAATAAATTAAATTAATTAAAATAAAGGTAAAGTAGAAACATTATTTTAATGTATTAAGTTTTGATCAAATATTGTATACAATGTGTAATATGATATGTGAATAATGCTATCTGGAAGATAGTTTCCATAGAACAAGGCAAGGATCCGACCTTGTTCTTCTGGAAATTGTGTAAATGTGTAATGTTTAATTTATTTGATAATTATGTATTATGTTTTTATGTTTTAACAGCAGCTGTGAAGATAATTAATTATTCTATGAAACACTTGAGGTTTAACTGGCATTCCTTGAAACTTTTGTTAAATTGGACCAATAGCTTGGCATAGTTGGAAAAATGTAGCCATTTTGGAGCTTCCTCTGCCAACTGACGTAACTGAAAATGCACAGTAACATGACTTTGAGCATTATCTCCTGTTTGTAGGTGGTCTGCAAGTACATGAGCAGACATTTTTGTTTTTAAAGGTCTAATTTAGCAATCTAAATTGCTCTGGTAAGAGATTTATATGAGAACTGTCTGCTGTATTAATCTGGTTTATTTCATATTTTGACTGTTGGTCCGCTTTAAGATAAGTATTTGGTAACTGGTTTGAGAAATTTGCGGTTATGCTAGTCTGAAAGTTAGAAGCCTAAAGAAATACCTTCATGATATTGGTTTCAAAGCTTAGGAATGTTTTAAGCAGCTGTTTGTGTACGTCATCATGCTCTAATTTTGAGTAAAGTTTTTTTATGAAATAGATTGTTTATTTGATAAGAATTTATTTGATAAGAATACTGTGAGAATGGTATTACTTGTATAAGAATGTATTTGGACAAATAATTAATGACTTTGGAAGGCGTAATTAATACAAATTATTAAGAGCCTTATTTGCTGTCTTATGATGCATGTCAGTAGTTGCCAAGGACAGTGAAGGACAAATGCTACATGTCACTTCACTCAATGAGTGTCTTATGCGTTCAAATGATTCTTTATACAAGTCTAAATACTTATTTGCGTAAAAAAAAAAAAATGCTTTAAGATATATTTTTGTAACAACGGTCAATTACCTTTTTTTTTTGGAAAAATAAAGATTTACTAGTATATTAAAGCCTAGTTAAAGTCCAATTATTATGATAAGAGTTTGCCTTATTAGATATAAGGTTCTCTATTTATTTTTAATCTTGTTAAAAGTCATCATTATTTAAAGCAATTAACAGTCAGTTCAAAAACTTTTCCGTATGGTTTTTCTAGGAATACTCTAAATTGCTTATTATGAAGGAATGAGGAGTATACCTAAGAAGTTTTAACATACAGTTACATAATTTTGAGCACTCCAGCATGTTTTAAAGTGATCATTACTTTGAGAAGTTTTGTGAAATACAAGTTCACCTTATGGTGATACACCTAGTGAAGGTTTTAAAAATAGAATGAGCTAGAAGTATTTTTGACCTTTCTGAATCGCTAACGTTAAGAGCTGAACATAGCTAAATGAAGTTGAGTTTGTTCCACAGAGTTCAAACAAAGAGGGGAAATATGTATAATGGTTACATTCTTTGGTATTAAAAGGTGTTTGAACTAATGGAACACTTAATATGTGATAAAATGTTTGTGTTTAGGTGAAGTACACAGATACGCCCCCTTTACCTCTCTTCTGCGTTTTCAGAAGTACATATTTAATTTGTTTTTAATTAAAGAATAGCAATTTATCACCATGAAGGATCATACATAATGAGGTTTTTGTGATAGTGGATGATAAAAGGTGAAAAATGTTGCTTTTAGCATAAATGGCTGAAGTAAGAACACATCACTGAAATGTATGAATTGGCTTTAGGTGGAAGGCAAAATGTGTGCACTGATGATAGATTAGCTTATGAGAAAGGTTATAGATGGAATATTTTTATGATGTTGTTGTATAACTGAAACAAATTAATGAGAGTTACAGTGACAGCCATGAATCCTGATCATGAATTCCTATGAGGACCTCAAACACGCTGGCACTTCTGGAAAAGGTTCATACCCAATACAAATCTCACCTGAGAGACTCAGTGCCACTTGCTGCCAAGATGAGACTGCGAAAGGAGTAAGTCTTGAGCTCACGCATTGGTAGTACTTAGGTTGGAGGAACTGTGGGTAATGATAAGTGTCAAAGCGTAAGTCTGCTTCAGGGAGAAGCGCCGCTGGACTTATTTGCCTCTCGATGGTGCCTCAAGAAGACATAGCTCATAGCCCAGTAGGTGTCACTTGTCCAACTTATTCAGCCCAGTACAGTGCATTACATTGTTTCAGATATAAGTAATATTGATATTTAATTTAGTTTATATGAATACCTGTTGTGCAGGTAAGATAGTGTAAGTATCTACTCAGTGCATACTTAGGCCTAACCATCCATTTCAGAGATTGCAGAACTACATCCAACTATCTGAAGTGTGACTCTATTAGTATGTCCTGGTGAACAAGGTGTTATTGGAATCATATTGAATTCTTTAAAATTATAAAAGTCTATTAAGAAAAATCTATGAAATTATTAAATTGTTTATGCCCATTTGTCATTCTTATATTTAAGTTAAGATGAAAGATGAAAAGATCTTTTAAGATAAGTATGTAGCAGATGAATATGACCACTGGAAAGAAAGTATTCAAAGGCTTGTTATAGTGCATTTTGCATGGTTTACAGTTTTCTTATTGGATGTGTTTGCCATTGCAGAAATCTCTGGATACAGTCATGAGATACTAAGTGCAGATGAGTTATTAATTGCATCAGTCAGATGTTAAAGAAAGAGAAAAGAGCCTGAGTACCAATGAAAGAGACAGAAGTTGGCTTCAGCGGCAAAAGAGCATCGTTATTTACTTTGCCTTATTGTTAATTGTGCTGCTGTTATGTATTTGAACTTTGTACATAAGTGATTGGTTACTTTGAAAATCTTCAAGAAATTGTATATTTCTCATTTTATCTGAAGTCATTAATGATGCAAAATGTTTGTAAACATTTTTAAGACACTTGTGAATAGAATAATGGCATCTAAGTGTATTTTCCACATGGAGGGAAACACTGCAGGTGTGCATGGTGATTAAGGCTAAAGGCCTAATCTAAGTATTGATGCTAACCAGAAAGAGTTAGTTCTTCTGAATAGTACCAGTACTGCATGCCTTTGCGAAATGACTATTGTCTCCTTACCTCAAGTTCTTAGGAAATTGGGCTAACAAAATGTACGCCAAGGCCTGTGAAGTATTTCACTCCCGTCAAAGCAAGATACTTGGTCCTGCTCTGACTTTCTTAAAAGTGAAAGAAAGGTGTATTTAACTGTATGGTTAGGATTAATATTTGCTGTTTACATATGACAAGATACGATCATATTAGTAAAATAACTTATGGGCAGTGGATAATTTAAAATTTTAGTTTATACTTTGGGATAAAGACATTTGGTCTTATAAGTAGGTTGTACTAGATGAATATTCATTGGAAGACTTTTTGATTACAATATGACTGAACTAATTGATTATTGGATTTTAAATTATTAGATTTGGTCAAAAAATTATAAAGAGGAATATGTGAAGGAAATTATAAGTTTGACCAAATCTATGTAAAACTCAGTTCAGTCTGATATTTGATCAAATCTGTATTCTGTAGAGATGACCCTTGGATATATCATGCTGTGTTTAAAAATAAGCTTCCATAGGAAGGCTGTAAGCAGCTGTTGCCATCTATCAGATGAAGCAGCATGATGAGCTAATGCACGCTGCTTTTGGATGTCAACTGATGATTGGTTGTTCACTTGTGATATGCATTTCTATATATGGAACTGTAACAGATATAGGCTGATGTAATATGAGCATTGGGTTAAACTATGCTGATGTGCGAAGCTCTGTGATTGGTTATAATAGAACGTTTCCTTGTAAGTCTTTTCTGTAATGCTATATAATAAAGGGGAGTGGCAAACATCACACAGAGACGTGCCCACAAGGACAACATGGCCGTGCACGTAAGTAAGCATTTGTGTGTCTCTCTTTGTCTATAAAGGATGTTAATTTCCCCAACAAAGGGGAGGGGCGCGTGGTCAAAGTGCCTTTCATGAATCCTAAATACAGCCCTGTCCCTCACATGGAGTTGCCAAGGAGAGTAGGTCTGCATGAAAATGTTGATAATCAGGCATTGCTATTACTTGGAAGAAAAACCTTTCACAGATGTAGCCACACCCCAGCTAGCAGATTTGAGGTTGCTGGTTGGCTGGTCTCCAGAATGCTGGATGATCGGAGAGAGGGGGCAGAGAGCCCATTTACACTTTTAATTCCACCAATTGGGCAGAAATCATTGGAGATCCTGTACAACAGCTTACAACTGGTATCTGTATGTGATTTGTATCTATATTGTTAGGTTAATGTAGTTAACATTTATGGCAATAGATAGCCCTGTTACATATACCTAAGTGTAGACTGTTGTACATATGTACATTAACTGCTGCAGGTTGAGTTTCCTGTAGGAACCTGTGAGAGAAGCTGTAGATCTGAACTGTACTGGATGTGATGCTGGATATGAACCAGTAAAGAAGTGTTACCTTAGCCCATGAGTGTCCTGCATTTAGGCCGAGGAGATACATTGCTGCCACAGTGAGTGCCACTGCTCACCAAATCCCTCCTAAATGCAAGAATCTCCAGCTCTTTTAACCCCCATTCCCTTGAGGATTCAGCTTGTAACACCACAAAAGTCTATCTGGATCTGACTCCACTGCACCCAGTAACAACTTACTATCATCATGTTGCTGGCCACCATTGGGTGACTGATACCGTGTAATAGTGTGAAGAGGTACAAGACTGCTAATCACCATTAGTAATGTTTTGTTAGAAACAGCATTTGCAAACATGGTGTTACAACCCCAGACAGCTCATGTGGTTACATTATGGAGAAGACCCCAGCAGCAGAGACCAATGTCATTGTAACAGAGGCCATGCACCCACATGATCCAATTCCTGCACCAACATGTAGACAAATTGTGCCCCATGATATTGTGTAAACTAAAATTGCTGTGAAGATAAAGTAACCTTAATGACATGACCTCATAGACCTGACACTTTGTGTACCCCCCAAAAGGTAAGACATTGTAACCCTTCCTGTCCAAGTGCAAGGGGAGGGTCAGAGCAGGGGTTACATAGAGACTGAACTTCCTCTTAGGAGTGATGAACAAGTGACCATTCATAGGTTATTGGCAGGGAACTATATAAGCTAGAGTCTGCCTTTATACAGCGTTAGCTGCTGAAGTGGTAGTCATGGGTCTCTATATCCAAAAGGTAAATCTGCTGAGCACCAACCACTAATGGTGGTAAAGTAATGGGCACTGCTTAGTATAGTCAGGGATCTGTCCATTTTGTTAAAGAACCAGCAGAAGTGGATGCCCAAACACCCCCCCCCCAGCACTACAACAGGATGGCATTAATGACCTTACCAGGGCCCCAATCCAATGCAGTCCCACTTGCGGCTGCACAGCCAGGGCTGAGGCACACAGAATGCTGCACTGAGAAGCCTTGTATAGACGATCACCCATCTCTGATATGCTGGACAGTGCTGGATTGCAGGGACCAGGTAAGGTCTAACCCCCTGTCCTGTCTCAGCACCAGATTGGAATTCTGCTTTAAAGCCAGGTAAACCATAGAAATTACTCCAACAAACACCCCAACCCCCTTGTAATGACGACTAGGCCAAGGAATGCTTTTCTAGGTTTAATAAATAGGTTCGTACAATAGAACAAAGTATCTCTGGAAGAAAGATCACTTCTTGATAGTTTTCATGGTAGACTTGTCACTTTGCCAGCAGCTGCCACCTTCCTGTTTGTCATCTCTCACAGAAAGCAAAATGACCTGCAAGATAAAGTCGAGCTTGTAAATGAAATCTTGGGACCAGTATAACCACCAATTAAGTCAGGACATTAAACCAGACCAACAGCCTGGCACAGTTGGAAAAGAAAGGTAGAGGCCATTTTGAAGCTTCCATTCACCACAGCAGGATTTGGAAAAAGGCAAATTAATGTGCAGCATTCTAAATTGCCCTGGGGAGGGGGGTGCATATGAGCACTGTTGTGTTGGTCTGGTTAAAGTCATTTCTGCTTTAAACTAGAAAAAAATGGTGTTCCTGCATAGGGGAATCCCAACTGCTGGTTCCCCCACCCTATAACACCCAGTAAAACAATCTTAGCTTTCACATTTTTGATGAAAGAGCCCAGCAGGACACCCATAGCTTTCCACCAATCGCACGGCTCAATTTGTTTTAGCAGGCATTACAGTGGGGGCACTGGCAGTTGGGATGTCATTAGTCACATACCAATTGTTGGTTAGAGTTTAGCAGTAGCCATACATAAAAAGCTGACCCATAAACCACTGCAACCTTACCCAATGCCATGTGACCAATCATGATTTATGTAGCAAACTCCTGCAATCAGCTCACTTTGAATACTAAAGCTTTTCTATAGGTGGGTAATCGTGTTGTATTCTATTCTACAATAGGTTGCCCAATACCATTTGAGATATCAGAGCACCATAACTAGTGAGGGTTATATTCCTGGAAGGATTCTATCCACATTGGCTCTCCAGGAATCATTTCTACAGTGGTGTGGCAGTCCAGACCTGGGGCATAGCCTAGATCCATCTTCCAAGGGGGAAGAAGTAGGATAACCTGCAAGTGCAAACACATGTTAGCAAGCTCAAAAGACCTGAAGTCTGAACAGTACACAAGTAGAAGTGAGAAGCAAACCCAGACAATTCACATTTATGGAGACCTGTCAGTTTTATCACAACCCATCATCAACCAGCATTCTTACGATCAGACAATCAGCAATATCACAAATGTTGTGAGGGACATGACCACAGTGGTGAAAAAAGCCCATCCCTGTCAACAGTGCATCAAAGGCAGGCAAGTATCTACCTTATGTCAGGCTCACAAATAGCAGGACAGGGGCAAGTGGTGCATTTTAGATCCTACATGCCAAGACCTCTGGGTCAGGGAGGGTTCTGGTCCACAGGAAGCTTAAGACCTGCCAATTTCATATCACTGGTGGCATCCTGATTTGGGATGCCTCACTGTGCAAAATACTCCAGATTGACTAGTATACTCCTCACCAAGGAGGATGAGCAGACTGAGGTGGCATCTCCAGCTTCCCTCTGGTTGATGCAGACCTGCCGGGGCAGTGTGGCTTCCACATGTATCTGCAGATACATGCAACCAAATCTCTCTTTCCACACAGCTAGACATGTTTGTTGCTTGATGTTTAGTTGATGAGAGGGTTAAACTGAGCGGTAAATTAATTCCCAGGCCCTGAATAATAATAATAATTTTGTATAAATAATAGTGATTGAGCTGCTCCCACCCCCCTTTGATGCAGACCTGTGCCAAGATATTCTGAATGGCTAAATGGTACACAGCCAAATGGAGGCCAGCTGCTTATGCTCTATTCAGCTTTACTAAGCCACTGATGTCAGAGCAGTTTAGTAAAGTTGAATGGTGCACCAGCCACTGATTGGAGGAGAGCATGTGAATGCACTGTGGAAGTTGCTGGCAAAGTAAGCATTATCAGCATCCTAAATCTGAATGCAGAGTAAACATGATGGTGATTGTTAGTCTTTAACCCTCCCTCTGATGGGTCCTTGCTCCTGGGCCTTCTGATAGATCAGGCTAGGTATGGGCCAGTGGTTAGGTGAGTGATAGGAGGCAGCAGAAGTGGGAGGTTCTGCCATAGTGTGCTCCCCCTCCTACTGGAAAGGTTTCAGACCCTTAGAACATAAGGAGTTGCAGGAGGAGACATGCTACACACATTTGCACATTACTTCTGTATTATGAATGGCCAGATATAGGATTTATTGGTTTAAATTAAACTCCTGTTTGCATATTCTCTTTTCAGTGACATACATCAGTGATCCTATTTTGTTGTATATATATATGAACTGATGGATCTCATATGCAGGGAATAAAAAAAGTGTAAAAACATTCCTGCCTTTCTGGTGGGGGGGGGGGGGGGGGGGGGGAGAGACAGAGCAGTCCAGACCCCTGCCCAGGTGTTCTCACTTAAGGGTACACACATACAAAGAAACCCATTAAACAGACATGAAACATAAACCAAGCAGACACTAACAGAGACAGATGCCAGGAAGGGTAACTTACCTCCTCTGCTTCCATGTTTAACTTCTGGATGGTGCTCTTGTTAACACCACATTTGTTAGGATGGTGCCCAGGAGTGTTGGATCTAATGGCATTGACATGACCAATGGTCATGATGCTAAAATGAACCTTCTCTTTTGTCATGATGAATCAGACCTGAGCAACAGCTACACACTTGCTGCACCTGGGATTTAAAGCTCCCGGGGTGGGCAGGGAATGGTGCAGCCAATCAGAGGCACCGTCTGATGAATGGAATTCATGCTGATTGGTTCACTGACTTGGGCTCACACCTGGAGGGGAGGTACATGTGTATCATTATTATTAGAAGCAATGTGTAGAGTCTGTGAAGCTTCTCGTTAAATCCAGGTCATGGTATATCTGTAATGATCAATCAAGGCAACTGGATTTGCTGGGCCTTGATTTATTGCTACAGTGACACATAATGTGCAGTATCGGGGCCCCTGCAAGCCCATATTTATATAAGATATATAATCATATAGTGGCGTCCATACAATGGGGGCATTGCATATAAATTCCACAGATGGATTCATGGTTAGGCTCCTTGCTTTCCACCAGCTTTCAGGTGTATGGCCATTGCTCAGTCCACCACAATGATCTCGGTAGAGCTTAGCTGTGCACCTCCTTCATGTGAGCTTGTGGCAGCAGATATTTAGGTTTGCCAGGCCGGCAGGGCACACACAGCAAGGATGCCAGGGCCAAGCTGTGCATTCATCAAGGTGAGTATATGGCAATTCTAGCTTTTATTACACAGGTAGACATCCTAAAAAACAGGGTCCATCCACATCGCTGACATCCCTGTAGCTTAGGTGCGCTCCTGTGCCAAGGCCATTCAGGCGTGGGACTCGCACTTATGCCAGATGTGTGCAAACCCCAGCTCGCTGATCTGCCTTGAGCATCCACCCCCATGTGATATGTAGTCACATGTTAGGAAGTGGGCAGAGGGGGAACAGCGAGCTGGGACAGGCGCTCAGCTGGCATAACTGCGATTTTGAATACAGTACTAGTGGCTGCGCCACCCACCGCTCAACCCCCCCCCCCCGCCACTCAACCTGTGACTCTGGAGGCATCCCGCATTGGGAATCCCCATTATGTGAAAACCCCCAGACTTCCATTATCAGCACACCTTTCCCTCGTCCAATGGCGCATCCATGGGCTCTCATCCGATCAGAGCCATTTGCTGTGACTATGTCATCTGAATGGCTGGGGTGGAAGCACACACAGCCAAAGATGCAGGGGATGCAGCTGCACTCCCCCCATTGTTTGCAGTATTACATGGGCACAGCAAATTGAACTGATTGGATGAAAGCCTGCACATGTGGCGTTGGACCGGAGGAAGGTGAGCTGATACTGGCAGGCTGGAGGTTTTCACACAGCGCGGCATCCCAATTCAGGATGTTCCGGGGGGGGGGAATGCCAGTAACCACCCATCCTCCCACATCCACCGCTCAACCCGCACCAGCGCACAACCTGCTGAGACTGGATTTTTTATGGGCCACACCAACTAGACCACAGTGGGGCCCTAGAAGCAGGACATAGCTGGAAAGCAGGAGGGAGCTGGATGGAGATTGGGATGCATGAGGGAAATTGGGGTGTAAGTCGGCACTGGGGAAGCGGGTGGGAGATGGAGGAGCAGGACAGAGCAGGAGGAAGATGGAGGAGCAGGACAGAGCAGGAGGAAGATGGAGGAGCAGGACAGAGCAGGAGGAAGATGGAGGAGCAGGGCAGAGCAGGAGGAAGATGGAGGAGCAGGACAGAGCTTTAGGGGCAGGAAAGAGCTGGAGGAGCAGGACAGAGCAGGAGGAAGATGGAGGAGCAGGAAAGAGCAGGAGGAAGATGGAGGAGCAGGGCAGAGCAGGAGGAAGATGGAGGAGCAGGACAGAGCTGAAGGAGCAGGATGGAGAGTGCAGGCTGAAGCCACGGAGTTGGGGGTGCAGGACTGAGATTGGGGAGCAGGGGGTAAATGAGGGAGCAGGGCGGAGATTTGGGAGCAGGAGGAGCAGGGTGGAGATGGTGGGTGCAGGAGAGAAATAGGGGAGCAGGACTCAGCTGAGAGTACAGGGTTGAGATGACGGTCCAGGAGTGAAATAGGGAGCTGGAGGTGCAGGTTAGTGAGATGGGTGTGCAGGAGGGAAATTAGGGAGCATGACGGGATGCAGCAGGGAAATGGGGGAGCGGGATGGAGATTGGGGTGCATTAGTGAAATAGCAGGAGGAATGTGGGAGAGCAGGATGGAGCTAGGAGAGCAGGGCAGAGATTGGGGTGCCAGAGGAAAATGGGGGAGCAGTTGTATACCGTGCTGTGTGAAACCCCTGGGTTTGCTGGCTATACTAACCAAGCTGGTGAGGTTTCACACAGCAGGACGGCCCAAATTGGGATCCCTGTCCATAATTTCTAACTCCAAGAGGACCTGGAACTGACAAGGTAAGATTTGTTATTTTGGGATGCTCTGCTAGAGAGGGGCAAATTCTCAAAGATAGTAAAAATCCTGGTGATCTTTAACTCTCCCCTCTTCTGCCACCTGTGATCCCTGTAGTGCAAAGATACCTACCTATTTCTCCTGGTGCTTTATTTGAAGGTGTAAGTCGTGCACCGGTAGGTCTCTCAAGGTACAGCAAAGCCACAGACAAGAAAGCGACAATGACACCAGCTTATGCAAAACACGTTTACTAAAACAGGCTTCTGAAAATACTTCAATTATATGCAGCAAACAGTGAAATAATAACAATAGTTCCCCTACCCCAAAGCTGACCCAAACTGCGTAGCAGGCACTGTTCCAGAGGGATGCACTGAGTAAAACTGCAGACAGCTCAGTGCACAACAGCCAATGTCTTCTGTAGCAAAGTTCCTGTGTAATCCGGAATCCAGAATCCAACAGCAAAGCAAAGTCTTGGCCTGTGTAAAGTCTCTCTATCTAACTAACTAGCTAACAGGCAGTCTATAGCACGTGCATGTATTAATTAAAGTACTGACCCGGGCCTTTGGTAAACTCCAGCTGAACAGATCTCCTTCACAAAACGACCGGATGCACCACGCAGCTCTCAGGAGTCTTGCAGGCAAAAATCCACAGCCTCTGATTCAGATCCAGTTGTCAGTCTTTCTTTATCTGCTGCACACCAGGCCACCACTTGCTCACATGGCCTTTTTCTCTCTCTTTCAAAATGGTGCCCAGCCTGCTTCCTCCTTGCTCTAGCACACACAGCACATGTGATTTCCTGCTCCTTAAGATCAACAAGTCTCTGCAGAGAATTAGCTGTGTGAACAGGGGAACCAGTGGCCCCTTGTGGCCAAACAACAGGACGGCAGTTTTTATAGAATAGTCTTTTTTTTCACCCTCTTACATGCCACCCCACTAGAGGTTGTCGTCCTCGGCAACCCTCCCCAAACAAACTCCTCCTGAGCATAGCGTTGCGGGGGCACACCAGCATTGGATCTCATTGACCTTCTCAGCACAATGGTTTCAGGGGTATCGGGTGCATTAGGCAGCTCTGCCAAGGGAGGGGCCACCACTCTGTCAGCATTCTCACGGGGTGGCAGACCCGATCCCCCTGGGGCAACAGCGGGTATCTGGGCAGGGGCGACCCACCAATCTTCCTCATCGGCTGAGAGGCTCCCCTCTGTTCTGGGAGCGTGAGGAGGCATCTCTTCCTCATGCACCGGCTCATCAAAGTTACATTGTCTTAGCATGTTACGGTGCAAGTTTCGTGAGGGTCCCCCAGTCCCCACTGGTTCTACCTCGTAGACCGGAATGTCAGGGTCCACTCTCCTTTTCACCATATATGGAACCGCCTCCCACCGCCCATCCAACTTCCCAGATGGTCGCTTAGCTCTGACCATCACTCTATCACCCGGGGAATAACTATCTCTCTGCACAGGTCCTGGGGCAGGGTGCACCACTTGTTCCAGGCGTTCCCCTACAACTTTGTGGATCGCTCTCAGACGGCGGCGGTGCTCTTGCATCCATGCAGTAGCACTTCTCGGTTGTGGTTCCTTTGGGTCAGGCATGTGGAGATCTTCCACCTCTCGTCCGGCTCTTCCAAACATGAGCATATGGGGGGAGTAGCCAGTGGTATTGTGAACCCTATTGTTATAGGCCCACATCAGTTCAGGTAGATATTCTGGCCACCTAGCCTTTTGTCCATTCTCCAATGTCCCTAACATCTGAATCAAAGTCCTATTAAAGCGCTCACAAGCCCCATTCCCTTGGGGATGGTACGGAGTGGTGCGGGATCGTTCAATCCCATACAATTGATACAGTTCATTCATCAGATTTCCTTGAAAACATGCTCCTTGATCTGAGTGTATTCTCTGGGGGCACCCGAAGACTTGGATAAAGTGTTTGCAGACAGCCTCTGCAGCTGACTCAGCCGTCTGGTCTCTGGTGGGTACAGCCACCGCATACTTGGTGAAATGGTCGGTCATTACCAGACAATACGAGTGTCCTGAGGCAGAGTACCCAATCTGCACATAGTCAATCATAAGCAGTTCCAACGGGGCTGAAGTCTTGATTGTCTGGACGGGGGCCCGCTGTTCGGTGCTTTTACTCAGTCCACAAGATCGACACTTAAGACAGGCCTCGGCCACCATGTCGGACAGATCTGGACAATACACAAATCGTTGGAGCCACTTAAACGTTTTCTCACTTCCAAAATGAGCACCCCTCTCGTGGGCTTCCCGCGCAGCCTCTGGGCCCAATGACATAGGGATTACAATCTGTTGCCGATGCTGCAGCTCTGTCTGTAGGTATACGGTCCGACACAGGAGGCCCTGGGTAACAGTCAGCTTATCCCACTGTCTCAGCAACTTTTGGCCCTCTGGAGTCAAACGGGCCCTCTCTTCCGGCCGAGGCCAGGTCTTGGTCCTGACCCATTCTCTCACTCTCCACAGATCCGGACAGCTGTTCTGGACTCTCTCCCAGTCGGTCAATGTCTTCCCCAACACCATGGGCATTCCGGACGCCACCCCACTTGCATGTGCCACGTCCTGGAGCACGGGTAATCGACCAAGGTCAGGAGTTTCAATGTCCTCTAACTCCTCATCACCCCTCTGCGGCGGTGCCCCCACGGGGACTCGGGAAAGTGCATCGGCATTGCTGTTCTCTTTTCCAGACCGGAACTTGATGCGATACTGAAATTTAGAAAGGCGAGCCAACCACCTCTGCTCCAGGGCACCGAGCTTGGCATTCTCCAGATGAGCTAGGGGGTTGTTGTCTGTCATCACGGTCACTTCCGCGCCTGTCAGGTATTCTGCAAACTTTTCAGTCATGGCCCACACCAGAGCCAACAGTTCCAGCTTGAAGGAGCTATAGTTGTCGGGGTTGCGTTCGGATTCCCTCAGAGGCCGGCTCCCATAGGCAATGACTCTCTCGTGCCCATCCTGGACTTGGGACAGCACAGCTCCCAACCCATGCAGACTCCCATCAGTGTACAGCAGGAATGGTATATCAAACTGCGCGTAAGCCAGGATCGGGGCACTGGTTAGCGACTCCTTCACTGCCTCAAAGGCCTCTTGCTGCCGGGGCCCCCAACCAATGGGGCGATTTTTCGGACCTCCTGCAGTGCCTCTCAGTAACTCGTTCAATGGGCCCACCAACTGAGCAAACTTGGGTATAAATCTCCTGTAGTAACTGGCCAGCCCCACGAATGCCCGTACTTCTCGTAATGTCACCGGCCGGGGCCACCGCTGGACGGCTTCCACCTTGCTGGGGGCGGGTTTTACACCCTCGGAGGTGACCACATGTCCCAAGTACTCTATCTGCTGTCGAAACAGTTGGCACTTCTTGGGCTTAATCTTGAGCCCATGATCTCGCAGTCGCCCAAGGACCTGTCGCAGCTTCTGAAGATGGTCCTCGAAGGAAGCTCCAAACACCACTATGTCGTCCAAGTATATCAACACTGACTCGAAGTTGAGGTCCCCCAGACAGTGCTCCATTAACCGCTGAAATGTCCCTGGGGCATTGGTGAGGCCGAATGGCATTTGGTTAAATTCGTAAAGTCCCATGGGTAAAATGAAAGCCGTCTTCGCTTTGTCTTTCTGGGCTATCGGAACTTGCCAATATCCGCTGGCCAGGTCAAGGGTCGAGAAGAATTTCGCCTGGCCCAGGGCTGACAATGACTCTTCAATCCGCGGGAGAGGATATGCATCCCGGACGGTCTGGGCATTCAACTTCCGATAGTCCACGCAGAACCGGAGACTCCCATCTTTCTTCCGCACCAAGACTACTGGAGCAGCCCACGGACTCTGACTCTCTTGAATCACCCGATTTTCCAGCATGCTGACTACCATGTCCTTCACCTCTTGGTACATTTTGGGAGGGATTTGTCGGTAACGTTCTCTAATCGGTGCAGCATCGCCCGTGGGGATTTCGTGTTCAATAGCAGAAGCACAGCCAAAGTCCTCGTCATGTCTTGAGAACGCCTCCTGAAATTCCCAGAGAGTATCTTCCAGTAACTTCTGTTGTCCTGGGGTCAGGGTCTTACAGTCCACTCCCAACTGGGCCATGATCACTCTCCCATTCCACTTCTCTGTTGGGATCTCCTTCTGCTGGACTTCCACAGCATAAGTCCAGGCCGACCTTCTATCAGGCTGTAACGTGAAGCGGCTCTTTCGGGGTATACCCCCTTCGGACACATAAACGTCTGCCAGGACAGCATTGCCAGGAACGGTTAGCTCACAGTCTTCAACGTTCAAGCAACGTACCGGTACACACCCATTTGTCACAATGGCAAGGGCCCGAGCTATCAATGGGCGAGCCTGGGGTTCCTCTTGCTGGGCTGGCTCAATCAGGACCTCCAATCCATTAAGTCGTCGCCCAGCCCCCACCGGCAGCATCAATACTCGTTCTTGTCGCGGTGGGATCTTCACCGGGGTCCCCCTTGGCACCTTCGCTCTTCCGACAGGTCGACCAGAGAGGTTACTCTTTTGCAGACTACAGCTTCTCACCATCTGTTGAAGAACCTTCTGAGTCGGCCGGTGAGTGGTGGCCCGTTGCCAATACTTTGGACCTTCTCTGGCATAGAGTTGATGGTCTAGGTCTCTCAGAACATTCATACCCAGCATCACGTCCATCCCGCTCCGAGAAGAGTGGTCCACCAGCACGACCCCCTTCTTGCCCACATCTTGCCCAAGCACTCGGACCCGCATCCAGACTATCCCTCGGACATCCATCTCCTTATTGTCGGCAGCCGTCAACCTGATGACACTTCCATCTTCCGGCTCCATCATATGTCCAAAGTGTCTTTCAAAGAACTGTAAGGGCATAAGGGTGCACTCTGATCCCGTATCAACCAGGCAGCGTACCTTCTGACCTTCCAACTCGGCTTCCATGACGGGGCTGCTGGCATACAAGTCATGATCCTTTCGCACAGGGCTTAGCTGTTGACATACCGCCGCAGGGCGCCCAGTTACTGCGGCGGTCGGCAGTTTAACGGTTGCTCAGATTCCATCCGTTCGGGGCATTCTCGGGCTATATGGCCGTACTGCCGACAACCCCAACAGAGGGGGCTTCTTCTGACAGGTCCCCGCACCTGGCATCTCATGCGTGGGGTGGTGTGGCGTGCTGGAGTCACTTCTGGGGGTTGGGAAGATTCTGTCTTCATCTGGGACACCTCCAACCGCAGTTCCCTTAATTCAGCTCGCAGGGCCTGGACCACTGTCTTTAGGGACTCGGATTCCTCAGATCCCGGGTGTTTCTTCATAGCATGAGAGCTGCTCACAACCCTCGCCTCCACAGGGACATGCTCCTCCTCCCTTTCCATGGCAGCTTGGTAGATACTATAAAATGACATGTCGGGTGCCACCCGGGTCATCTCTCGCAGCTTATCCTGCAGGAACTTGTTGGAGAGCCCCACTATGAACTGATCTCTCAGCAGTCGGTCCACTTTCCGGAAGGCTCCCATGCCACCTGGGTCTCGCCGCTGTATCTCATTGAGCATTTCTTGGAGGGCATTGGAATACTGCATAAGAGTCTCATCTTCCTGCTGTGGGCGTTTAAAGAAGTGGCTCCTTAGCTGTACAACTTTAGCATGGCCCCCATGAGCTATCTCCAGAAGGGACAATATTTTCTCTAGGGTGTCTCTCTCAGATTCGGGCCTTACCATCACTGTCCGCCTGAAATCACCCTCTAGCGTTCCCAGTGCAACCTCTGCCTGCAGTTCGGGGGTCAGGTTACACATTCTGGTGGCACTCCGCACCCTCTCAGTCCAATCTTGCAAAGTCATGCTTTTCCCATCAAATTTTGGCAGATAGCGCAACAGCGCCCCAACCGGGATGTATGCTATTGGGGGAGACATGGTGCTACAGCCCAGCTGACCTTGGGCCGGCATACCCTGAGCTGGGTCCTGCTCCGGTGCCACTGGTGCCGGGGGAAGGTCTCCCGCCGCGTTCCCGTCCATAACGAATGCTGTACCCTGCCAGCTACGCCAAAATGTAAGTCGTGCACCGGTAGGTCTCTCAAGGTACAGCAAAGCCACAGACAAGACAGCGACAATGACACCAGCTTATGCAAAACACGTTTACTAAAACAGGCTTCTGAAAATACTTCAATTATATGCAGCAAACAGTGAAATAATAACAATAGTTCCCCTACCCCAAAGCTGACCCAAACTGCGTAGCAGGCACTGTTCCAGAGGGATGCACTGAGTAAAACTGCAGACAGCTCAGTGCACAACAGCCAATGTCTTCTGTAGCAAAGTTCCTGTGTAATCCGGAATCCAGAATCCAACAGCAAAGCAAAGTCTTGGCCTGTGTAAAGTCTCTCTATCTAACTAACTAGCTAACAGGCAGTCTATAGCACGTGCATGTATTAATTAAAGTACTGACCCGGGCCTTTGGTAAACTCCAGCTGAACAGATCTCCTTCACAAAACGACCGGATGCACCACGCAGCTCTCAGGAGTCTTGCAGGCAAAAATCCACAGCCTCTGATTCAGATCCAGTTGTCAGTCTTTCTTTATCTGCTGCACACCAGGCCACCACTTGCTCACATGGCCTTTTTCTCTCTCTTTCAAAATGGTGCCCAGCCTGCTTCCTCCTTGCTCTAGCACACACAGCACATGTGATTTCCTGCTCCTTAAGATCAACAAGTCTCTGCAGAGAATTAGCTGTGTGAACAGGGGAACCAGTGGCCCCTTGTGGCCAAACAACAGGACGGCAGTTTTTATAGAATAGTCTTTTTTTTCACCCTCTTACAAAGGGGGGCCTGGAAATAGTTGCACACTGGGCTAGGTGTATTTACAGTTACCTTCATTGCACTGCATTGTTGGTCAGCCTCTCAGTACTCACCACCACCTCCAGATCATTCTCTGCTGCAGATTGCCCTCTGATACTTGCTGCCCCTGTCTGGTCCTCCAGTGTTTGCCCTCTGCTGCTGCTGCTGCTGGGTCTTTGCAGCTGCTGGGCCTTCTGCTAAGTTAGGTCAGAAGCGCTGGTTAGTGGTGGGAGAGGGGTTATGTGAGTGACAGACAGCAGCAAGGGGTAGAGGGGTAAGTAAGTGATAGAAGACAGCTGCAGGGGGTAGAGGGGTTAGGTGAGCGGTAGAGGACAGTGGCAGGGAATGAAGGGGAATGGTTAGTGGTTACACAGCTTGGCACACAGCATTGACCACACATCACCCTGTGCACGTGCTGTGGCACTGCCAGTTTTTATGGCAATTGGGCCTTGAAGTGCTACAGCAGGCAATTGTTACACCATTGTGTCAGACTACATTTAGCAATGTCCTAAACTGTTTTCCATTTTTAAACTTTTTAAAAGAAGATATTGATGTTTACAGGTTCACCTTATGATTTGTTTTCTGAAGCAAGTGGGCGTGGCCCTTGGATCTGTGATGCTGCATAATAATCAGCATAATAGACGAGGTCTGTTTCCCAGAACTTGCTTCAGACACCCTAGCAGTGCTTCTCCCCCTGTTGCTAGGTGACATTGGAGCCTAGAGCCGCACACACCCAAATGTACATACATGCACTCCCACACTCCCATGCACAGCTGCTGCTCCATGTCTCTGCCAAGGTGTCCCCATATGTGTATGATTCTTCTCCCCTCACCAGTGAGTAAGCAGTGATAGAGGAATGTGCCGCATGGTGTAGCTCTCAGGTCGGGAGGGGAAAGGGGCGCTGTGTGTCTCCAGTCGGCTGGGGGTCCGCTGATATCCCCGCCGAGCGCGATGGTGATTCTTTCCGCTGCTGCCCAATGGGGAGGCTTTAGCAGGATGTCCGCTTTGCACTGTGAAGCTGGAAGAGGAGGAGACAGAGGAAGGGCACCAGCAATTCAGGCCCGCTGGGCTGTGCTGATTTGAGCACAGTACAAAAGTTAAGCCATGTGTTCCGAAAGAGAGGACTGCAGATACACTTTAATGAACAGGTATATTTCAGCCCACATAACTGATTATCATCCCCAAATCAGGCATACTGGAAATAATGCACAGTATGTGAATAGGCAGCTTATCCCTGTATATTCCCTTATTTAACCCTGGTGGGGCCAGATGGTGCAGTTGTAAATAAATGTAGAGAGCCTTTCATTTTTTGGTATTATATTAACAAGTTGTTTTTCTGCTGTGGGTTGTAATATCCATAGTGTTACGTTCAAGTCACTAAGCGGACTTGGTCTGGCTTCTGTTGTCCGATTCCCAATTACTATATTCTAAGAGAAATCAATACACGCGACAAGGTGTGTAGCAAAACCTCAGAGAAACACTGAGCAGGGGGAGCTTCTGACCCCTGATTTTATTGAAAACTTTCATAGTTAGAGCATGCGCAGAACAGACAATTACCTAAGTTAAAAATAATGAGAACAGAAAATTTTTGACCATGTACAAGGTTGAGTTCAGGGAGTATTTTATAGTTTTCTCAGTTCCCAGAGCCCCCCATGCGAAGCAGCACATTCCTTAGATAAGGAATAAGGGATAAGAAGAAGCCTTGCAAAAGCAATTACAGAAAAGTCCAGTGTTAAAGCGTTACTCTAACATACAGAAAATAAACCATAGTCTTTCAGAACTATGTTTCTTAAATCTGGATCTTCTCATTTCCCCCCTTTGACATCTCCATCTGTCTTTCCTTTGACTGTGTCCACTTCGGAAGGTTTATAGCCAGTTCAGTCACTCAGGTACTATCCCAGGCCTGCGAGTTGCCTAGGGGAACACAGGTCTTCTCCAACTGGTTCCATCCCCCAAGTACTTGAACAGCATCCTTCCAAAGAAGAGTCTCGAATTTTGACAGATGATATGTCAATTCTAAAGGAAAGAAACATAGTTACTCACTTAGAAAGCGCATTATCTGCAATCAAGATAAGTTTATGTGTTACTTTAGGTCTTGATCTTGGCTACAAGGCAAAGAGCTAGTTTTACTAGAACATAAATCATTATGCCCAGAAGGCACAATGCCAAAATATTAATCAAGATATTCTTGATCCATTGTAGTGGACCACTCCAGTTTCCCCAATCTCCAAAAGGAGACCAGTCTTTTGCAAATGTCCTGATTTTACTCTGTATCTTTTGAACTTCTTCTCTATGACCTATTATTACTTCATAATAATCAGGTATCTCTAATGAGGTATTATGTATCCAAGTACAGCACTCGTAATCCTCTGTCATTTCACAAAGTTATTTAACAAACTCTCTTTACAAGTAGATGCTCCTATATGGGTGTGGTTTTTATTTCCTAATAAGAAGCACCAATCTGGTCTATATGCTCTTCCCGTTAAATGGTAATTTATCTCATTAGCAGAACTATGGACTCTCTCATACTGTAATTGAATAGGGATGGCTATGAGGGGTACCCGGGAAGACGAAGGATGTAACTTACTACATATGCAGCATTTGTCAAAACCAGTTTGTCTAGCAAAAGAGTATTTATACTTTAGCAAAAGTAACTTTTGATGATGAGTGCCTATCTCCCTTCTATTTCTTATAGGTGCAGGGGATGAAATATTGAGGCAGAAAGCCATTATCATTGTTAAGAGGAAATATTTAATTTTCCCTCTGGACCTGTAACCTTTTTACAATGACTTGCGTGTATCCAACTGGATTTTCCTTCAAGTTTCACTGAAGTAGGCGTTGTCAAAAGAACTTGAAAGGGTCCTTCAAACCTTGATTCCAAAGATTTTCTAGAATGTTTCTTTACATAGACAAAGTCTCCTGGTTGGAGATTATGAGTTCCTGTTATCTGGTCGGGGTCTGGAAGAGAATCAAAAACACTTTTGTGCAGTTTAGTGAGATGTTTCTGCAACTGTATCACATAATCAGTCAATTCATCACATTTTAGGGCAAGATGTTGTGGAAAGTACAGCCCAGTTCTGGGAGCACTTCCAAACAAAATTCCATAAGGTGACAACCCTGTTTTCTTTGTAGGGGTGCATCTTATTGAAAATAACACAATTGGTAAACAATCTATCCATGGTTTACCTAACTCCTTCATAGTTTTCTGTAACTTCAGTTTAATAGTTCCATTCATTCTCTCCACACTCCCCGAACTCTGTGGGTGATAGGGTGTATGGAAGGACTGTTGGACACCTAGCATTTGCATCACGTTTTGCATTATTTCACCTGTAAAGTGCGAGCCACGGTCTGACTCTCTAGGGTCTCGAAGAGACCAAAACGTGGTATTAATTCTGTGATTAATTTCTTAGCCGTGGTTTTAGCTGTTGCTGATTTTACTGGGTAAGCTTCTGGCCATCCCGAAAACAAGTCAATACACACAAGTACATACTCAAAGGGTCCACTCTTAGGGAGTTGGATGTAATCAATTTGAACCCTTTGAAATGGATAGAGAGACCTAGGGTGATGTCTTACCGGTGTCTTAACAACCTGTCCTGGGTTCTCCGTCAAACTGATAGAGCATGCTGCACAGTATTGTCGTGCCATGCTACTAAAGCCTGGAGCATACCAAGTCTGATTGGTACTCCTTACCATAGAGTTTGCACTCTGATGTGTAGGCAGGTGTGATACCTGTGCCTGTTCTGGGTATAGGAAGCTAGGCAAGCACAATCGGCTTCCTTTGACCCATAATCCATCATTTTGCTGGGCTCCTGCTCTGAGCCATTTTTCCTTTTCCTCAGGCATTACCTTGTCCTGAAGATTTTTCATTAGTTCCATACTTACCGCCGATTCCTGGGTAAGATTTACACTTACACTCTCTATCTTCTTCAAAGCTGCTTGTTTAGCTGCTAAGTCAGCTTTTTCATTACCTTTAGCCTCTTTGGTTGTTTGTTTTGTGTGGGCTGCTACTCTTACAATAGCTACCTTTTTGACATTGTTCAGGTTGGTCAGAATTTCTTTAACTAAATCAGCATGTCTAATGGGGGTTCCTGCAGCTGTTAAGAAGCCCCTTGCTTTCCACAAGTGGGCGTAATCGTGGGCAATACCCCAAGAATAGGCGGAGTCTGTCCAGATCGTGCCTGTAGTGTCTTTTAGCAGCATTAATGCCCTACAGAGGGCTGTAAGTTCTGCTTCCTGAGCAGACATATGAGGTGGTAATGGTTCAGCTTCTACAACTTCATGTTCAGTTACTATTGCATAACCTGTATGAAACTGTCCTTTTTCATCAGCATATCTGCTGCCATCTACAAAAAATTAAAATTCTGGGTTTTCTAGAGGTGTATCATGCACATGTGGTAAACCCATTGTTTCTTGCTTCATAAGTTCAATGCAGTCATGTGTGTCTTCAGTATATTCAAATTCTAAAAAATTCTCAAAATCTTCACTATTACTCCCCCCTTCAGAATCTGAAGAAATTGGTAACAAAGTCGCCAGATTCAGAGAAGTACATCTTTGAAACTTAATTGTTGGGGGTAGTAAAAGGGTACACTGCAGCTTAAGCTGTCTAGCCATTGACAGGTGTTTGGAATTAACTTGTGATAATATCCCATGAATGTCGTGATTGGTAGACACAGCTAATTCATTATCAAATACAATTTCAGAAGCTTTGTCTACCAATAGAGAAACTACTGCTACACGAATAATAAGCAATAGGCCTTTGTTTTGTGCCATGTGCCTGCCTTAAAACTCCTGTAGCGTGTCCTTGTATTTCAGTAGCCATGAGTGTAAATGGCTGAGAATAATCAGGAAGACCTAAAGCTGGTGCTTGTGTGACTGCAAGTTTAAGTTGTTCAAAAGCATCTCTTCTGGTGTTAGGCAAAAAAAAAAAAAAAAAGTGTGACTTTGACACAATCATACAGTGGTTGCATAAGTGAACTGGCATGCATAATCCACTGTCTACAGTAAGAGATGAGTCCTAGAAACGCTCTTAACTGTTTATGTGTCTTAGGAGGTGACATGTTCTTGACTATTTCCACTCTGTCTTTAGTAAGGTGTCTAGTGCCTTGTGAAATGCAGTGAACCTAGAAAGGTAACTTGTGTTTGGCAGAATTGTAGCTTTTCTTTGCTAGCCTTGCAGCCATTCTCAGCCAAAAATGTAAGAAGAGACAAAGTACCCTCCTCACATGTGATTTTGTCTGGGCAGCAAAGAAGCAAAACGTCTACCTATTGTAGAAGTACACAATCTGTTGATGGTTTCCATCCTGCCAAGACTGAAAAGCGAAGAGGTGGTAACATTCAGGTGCTAAAGGAACCGAAAAGAAAGCTCCCGTTAGATCCACGCAAGAAAAAATACATGCTTGTACTCGGTATTTGAGAAAGCAATGTATGAGGGTTTGGAACCACTGGTGTCATTGGAGCCAAAATGTTATTAATGGCTCTAAGATCTTGTACCATCCTGTATCTCACAGGCTGTCCTGGTTCCAAAACCTTTTTCCTGACTGGATACAAAGGAGTATTAGCCCCTGATTGCATCTGAATCAAAGCACCCTTGGCCAAAAGCTCGTCAATTTGTTCTCCTATAGTTTGTTCTTGTGCAGCACTCAAAGGGTACTGCTTAAGCTGTGGTAGGGTAGATCCTGGTTTGATATGGACCTCTACTGGTGAGACAGGGAGAAGTCCTATATCAGACCCTGACTTAGACCATAAATGGTCAGGTACAGTTCTTAGTAAATCTTGATCATTCTCTGTAAGTACATTAGTGAGTTCAAAATCTTCAAGAGCTTGTACTTGCATACAATATTCTAAATCATCAGGATGGTTAGGCAAAGTTAGAACAACTTGACCATCTTCTTGAAAATCAATTTTTGCTTGTAACTTTGTTAAATTATCTACACCCAATAAATTGTAAGGAGCTGAATCACAGACTAAAAATTTAGAAATAAACATGTGTGGACCAAGCCTGCCCTCTAGTGGCTTAGATATGGGCATAACTTTAGGCAGACCATCGAAACCTGAAGCTATAGTTTGGGCTTCTGACTGCTGTTTCTTACTTAAAACTTTATTGCTAATGACAGATTTAGTCGCTCCTATAGCAATCAAAAATTCAACTGTTTTGCCATCAATTTCAATCGGTATTATGGGTGTTTTGGCTGGTACTGTGAATGTTACTGCCGTTAGTCAGTCTTGCTCTTTACTTTTAGATTCTGACTTATTGGGGGCTGTTCCTTGATCAGCAGCAAACTTTCTTACAATTCCTCTTAATGTGACCAGGTTTGTCACAGTAGTAACATTTTAAAATTTTACTCTGAAAATTACCTTGAGATTTAGGTCTCACATCAGTGTTAACCTGGGCAACCATACGCACCTTGGGCTTGTCATGCATATCCATTTCAATACCCTGTGCTTTAGCTAACAATTGTGCCATAATATGGTTAGTTCTCCAATCTGGGGTAGTAGCCTTTAACTTTTCCTTAATGGTTGGTTTTAAACCATCAATATAGGCTCTAACAAACAACCTTTGAACTCCAATATTTCCAACATCTAAGCCTTCATCAATATATGTTCAAGTGTTAAATAAAAAATCAGTTCTACTGTCCCCAAGTCTAACATTCTGTGGTACATGTGCTCTCATATAATCAGTAAATTGATGAAACATAGTAGGGGACATTTTCATCCTACAAAGATCTTCTCCATCCAACCAGGTGGCATTATGTGACTCCATCATTTGTACTACATACCTGCCAAACCTAGAAGGGCTAGTACGGGGATCAGGTGCATTCTGCAACAAAGCCATACATTCAGCTGGAGTCCATGGCTTATAATAAGGGATTTCTTGGTTAATAAATTGACAAACTGTCCTGCATTTTGAGCATCTGGACTCTGCCTGGTATGGGTAAACACAGGCACAACTAATTTATATGTGTTGTTCCTGGGAGGGGGTCCTGTGTACCTATAAGTTTTACACCTTGGACAATGTGTAACATTTTCTGGTAAACCATAAGTCATACAGTGATGGCAAGTCCATGATTTTTCAGTAACTAAATTTACTTTTTTCTTTCTTGTGCTAACACCATTTATTCTCTCATCTGGATCCCCTCCTTGCTGATCTGCTCCACAAACATTACATTCTTCTAAACCCATCCCCCTACAACCACAAACTTTACATTTCCATGTTCCTTCTTCATTTACTACTTTATCCTGCTCCCTTACTTTACACTGAGTACACATTCTGTCCCAACCCTTATTTATCATTCCACAATAGCATTGCCATAAGCCGCTATCGCCATCATCTGGTCCTGGATCTGGACCATACGTACTGTTACTGGCCAATGGGGAGTCTAGGATACAACTTACTAGTTTCTTTCTTTTACTGTCTTTTCATATGGGGGTGGCGGTACTGGGTTTGTTGGAACATCAGGTATGGGGTCTACTTGGGGATGAAGCAATGGTGTAGTATTCCATTGTTTCCTATGTGGACTGTACGTCCAGCCTTCCTTTTCTGCTAAACTTGAAAGTTTCAGAGCACATTCCACTTGATGATCCCATCCTTTGTCAAAAATAATTCCATGTTTCCCTTTAGCTATCTGTTCCCATTTCCCTAAATCTAATTGTCATTTATGAACTAGCTTAAATTCCTTCCAAATCTTTTTCAAATTCCTAGCGGCATCTAAGCCACACCTTTCCCTGGTGATTTTTTCTAATGTCTGCCACTTCTCTTCCTGGGGTATCTCTTTGGACTGTTCTTTTCCCACCTTCCTAGCAACCTGCATCAGGTACCTTATTGGGGTCTAACCTCTCTGTGGGCTAGCCTTCTTTGGCTTCCTCCTAAGGAACTAGGAACTGGAGTACCTCTCTGTGGGTCTCTCCTGGTAATGTCTAGTGATCCTACACGCTAACCAAATAGCAACACATAATCCAAGACAAACAATTAGGATCACAAACAACACATCACCTATCATATGGGTAAGTGACAATCCTAGATACACTAATTGTATCTTATTCCCATCCCAGTAATATTGGCTTTAATTTTCTGAAATCACCACAAACAACACATCACCTATCATATGGGTAAGTGACAGTCCTAGATACACTAATTGTATCTTATTCCCATCCCAGTAATATTGGCTTTAATTTTCTGAAATCACCTATCGACTAGTCCTGGTCTTCTAACTAAGCCTGGGAACTGTGGTTCTTATAACTCAACGTAGTCAAGATCGGCTGGCATGCACCGTAAAGGCGCCGTCAAATCCAGTCAACTTGACAAACTGGCTCACGCCTAAATGAGTTATGGAACCGTACAGGGTAAAATTTTTATCTAAAACTTCTTCTGGTCACCACTTGCGTTCACCGTCACTGGGTTATAGCGGGTTTCCCCTCGCCAGTGGGATGGGGCGTCTAATGACCTTCCAAAGTTTTTAACTAGATGCCAGGCTCATAAAGTTTTTTATCACACTCTCAAAAATAACAAATTCTTAAGGGAACAGACAGACAAGACAAATACAGACAGACAAAACAAATGCAGACAACAGAAGCGCCTTAGGATTCTTAAAATGACCCTCTTTCGCAGAGGCTGGCTATGCCTATCTTACCTTAGAACGGACCCGCTGATGCCTCACAGGGGAAGAGCAGAGTATAAAAGTACATAAAAGCTGTCTCTTACCTGGCCAGGTTTCGAAGTCTGCTGTTCCGAGGTGGCATCAGTTGATGTTCCGTTCGGCGGGTGCGATACCTCTTGCGACAAAATAGAGAGTCCCTGTTCAGAGCGCCACGTAATGTTACGTTCAAGTCACTAAGCGGACTTGGTCTGGCTTCTGTTGTCCGATTCCCAATTACTATATTCTAAGAGAAATCAATACACGCGACAAGGTGTGTAGCAAAACCTCAGAGAAACACTGAGCAGGGGGAGCTTCTGACCCCTGATTTTATTGAAAACTTTCATAGTTAGAGCATGCGCAGAACAGACAATTACCTAAGTTAAAAATAATGAGAACAGAAAATTTATGACCATGTACAAGGTTGAGTTCAGGGAGTATTTTATAGTTTTCTCAGTTCCCAGAGCCCCCCATGCGAAGCAGCACATTCCTTAGATAAGGAATAAGGGATAAGAAGAAGCCTTGCAAAAGCAATTACAGAAAAGTCCAGTGTTAAAGCGTTACTCTAACATACAGAAAATAAACCATAGTCTTTCAGAACTATGTTTCTTAAATCTGGATCTTCTCAATAGTGTGAATTTGGGGCTATATATTGTATCCGATCTGAATCAGCATCAGTCACTTGAATCAAACTAAACTGCTGGCAGCTTTTCAAGTAGATCTTGTACCTATGATGTATCTATATTTCTGTTCCATACATCTTGTCACACATGCCAGACACCGCTGCCTGTATAAGATACTTTTCTTTGTAGTTTCATGTATATGGTGTGTATATGTGATCCTTTTTGTTGTATATATGTAATGTAGGTCTCCTGTGTGTAGAGAGTTTATCAAAATATTGTACCAGGATTGTTCATGTTACAAATATATTTTATCAAAAGTTCAAACACTTCTCTGCTCTTTAGTGGGGGGTCTAGGCCCAGAGACTCCCTTAGGTGCACCCCCTGTATGCATGTGCTTGCCTCTAATCAAAATAGTTTACAGGGTGATGCCAGCCAATCAGAATAGATTGTGTACCTGGTACTATATTCCAAATGAATGGCGTGATGGGCCCCTCCCACCTGGTGCTTCCCTCCTGGCATGGGTACATGCATTAGCCAAAGGAAGGTTGGTGATATTTCTGTGAATGCACCGTGGGATCACATGATCAGTAATTATTTCAGTTTCACAGAAACTGAATCCCAGAATCCCAGAATTCACAGAATCACAGAAATTCACAGAATCACAGAAATTGGAATCCCAGAGGATAGAGACTTAATAGTTTTAGCATCAAAGCGTTTTGAAAAGGTTAAAGCAGATTAAAACCCAGGTTTTTATGCACCTGCTTTTTGATCCACCTGCTTTTTGATCCACTGTACCATGACATCCCATGTGGGACTCCTTTAAGCTCCTCCCTCCAGCTGAGTATACCCACGATGACCATTCACAAATGGCTGGTGGGGTTATATACTTCAGCTGAAAAAGGCGGCGATGCCGTCCACGAACCCGATTTGTGTAACCCCAGGAATCACTCATATATACACACACATCAGGAATTGCTACCATGTTGCATGGGCAGGTCTCTGGTGTCACCCTATGACTCCCCTTTCTGATGCACGCACCTGTGGAACATGACTATACACAGCTGTATGTTCTGACTGAAAGCACCCAACAGGAGGTGCCCGATGCTCCATTCAGAATAGATTGCTGGATTACACAATCTATTCCGATTGGTTGGCATCACTCTGTAAACTATTTTGATTAGACGAGAGCCAGCGCATGCACTGTGAAATCACCAGAGGCAATTCCACAGTGACCAAGTTTTTAGGGGTTTTGCATGCAATTGGGCTACCTAGCAGACCAAAACCCAAGTGAGGGTTTAATTTGAGGCTAGAACGACTTTTGGCCAGACTGATCTCAACTGTATGTGGTGCAGGAGGTCCCTCTCTGAGTTGGCGCTGTGACATCATTGGCCCAAAAATATTTTATCCCTTAAAACCAGCAGTTACTTATTCCAATCAGTGACAATACAGCCCCATGTTCACTTTGATGCCAGAACCAATTTGGGGCAGGCTGATCTGAGGGACAGCCTCTAAGTTGGCACTATGACAGTGGCCCAAAACCATTTAACACCTTAATTCATCTTCCTAGTTGCCTTTTTGATGCACATTTTTGTGCCAGCTAATTCTAGATTTGTGCCGCGTTTAATGTAATGTTGCTCAGAACCCCCATACAATAACCCCAATATATCGGGTTTACAGTTTCCACTTATGATTTCTGGATTGTGGGTGGGGTCTGTAAGATTCCCAGAACATGCATAAGACACCTTGGCTGAGCATTGTGAATCTGGAGGCAGATGGAGGGGTGGGAGGGGCCAGCAATTCTGTCCCTCTCCTGAGAGGATTGGGGGACAGAATGAAAAAAGAATGTCATTGGCTGAACCTGTAAACCATGATCTCGGCCATTTCTGCTATTTGAGCCTCCCAGCTTAGGCTGCGGGTCCTGGTGAAGGTAGGAGCACCCTATGGGGGCAGAAGGAGCACTGCTCCACCGTGAGACCTCACTATGGGGTAGGCGGTTATCCAGGTTTTTTGGTGATCCTGGTGTGGGATGCCCCGTCCCTCTATGCTTATGGCCGGATTCTGGCAGGGTTCCCCCCCTTCCGGGTCCCTTATTCCCCTCCGGGGGGGGGGGGGGGTTGCCTGGCCTGGCCGTTATATCGTTTTTCGTTCTCCCACATATGCCCCTGTGTGTGTTGGTGTGTGATTCACTGTACGTGTGTGTGGCTGACAGTGAGTGTTTTACTTTGGGCCATGTCAGGGGCTGTGATTAGCCTGGGGGAGCTTCTCCCCCTCATGCTGTGTTCGGGGAGGGGGCGGGGCCGGGCTCTCGGCACGGGCGCGGTAGCCCCGCCACCTTCTTTGGCGCGATTCTGTGGCTCGTTTCTAGGGGATCCGCGTTGCTGGGAGGGGGCGTGGCCTGGCGAGCGCGCGTTCTGTGCTGGCCTGCCCTCCCTCTTCCTGCATGAGGCACTTCTTGGGGGCCATTTTCAAGCAGGGTTCTGAGCTGCGCTCCGAGTGGTAAGGGCCGGATGGCCACTTCCTTAGCTTGTATGGGGGCCCCTCTCTAGCGGGGGGCCCCCACTGATTGCAGGCATGTGTGTGTTGGTTACGCATGCCTGGCTGGGATACAGATATATATATATATATATATATATACACACATTTTTATATACATATACACTTAGGTATGTGTTATTGCCATATTTATGTAGGATTGCACTTATGTTGCCTGTTTTGTGTGTTACAGATTGCCTTGTATATGTGCATATTAAGGGGTTCCTAGTGTAAAATTGTTCACCTCGAATCCTCCCACCGGGACTTTTAAGGGGCATCCCGGGTTGCTTAGGCGTAAATTCCCTGCGGTCTTGCGACTAATCACAAAAATTCACCATATGGAGGCTCCGCAGGATACTGGGCTCGGGCTCCCTCTGGAACAATCCGGGCCATGTGTGGGGTATCCCTTACGGGGGAGAATGTGCTTAATACCATGCGCACAAAAGGCCATAACGCGGCAGTCTGGTACCCAGCCTTCTGGGTCGGCTCCTCCCGCTTAATCGCCTTCCCCTCCCCACCTTATCCGTACCCCAAGTGACATTGGTACCAGCGGGGAGTCGCTCTCTGATGTTTGGGCTAGGTTAGCCAGCATCAAGAAAATTATTGCTAGCACGGAGGGCAAGGCGGCCCAGGCTAAAAAGAGACATTTGTCGTCGGCCCAGCCCTTGTGGGATGTTGACGACAATTCCGCTGATTTGTCAGATTATTCCCCGTTAGAGGAGGGGGAATTGTATCAGGAAACAGAGGCTGACTATGTTCAGTCTGGGAGGCGCTGGGTGATGCCGTAGATACGGCCACTGTTTTGTCACATTTATTGGCGGTGTTGGATATTGAACCACCTGAGGCGCCCCCCTCTCAAGCAGGGGGAATTTTTGGGGCCTGCAAGCCCCGTCTGGAATTCCCTACCCAGGGTCACTTTGATGCGCTGATCCTTAGAGAATGGTGTTCCTCAGGGATGGGATAAGAAGTATCCTTTTCCGGTGGAGGCGGTTAAGCGCTGGTCTTCTCCTCCCGAGGTCGACACGCCAGTTTTAGGTTTGACCAACTCTTCTGTGCTGAACACCCCTGACACCACTTCCCTTAAGGATGGCAAGTATAAGCGCCTTGATCAGATGGCGTGCCACGCATTTGCCAACGTTGGCTCGGCCCTGCAGCCTGTTAGTGCATCTGCCCTGGTGTCGCTTGCTACCAGGTCTCTTATCAGGGACTGGCTGAATAACGCTCAGTTTGATCCAGCTGGCGCTGAGTTCGCTATCCTTGAGATGCGAATTATTCATGGATTTTGTCATGGCTGCGATGGAAGATTCTATTGTTGTGTGTAGTAGGACTTCAGCCTTACTGGTGGCTATGCGCAGATTGGTCTGGCTCCGCCAATGGACAGCGGACGTTGGGGCCAAGAAGTCGCTCACAGCTCTTCCCTTCTTGGGTTCGCGGCTGTTTGGAGACTAATTGGATGCTGTTGCTAAAGGAGGTAAGTTACCTCGGGGGGCTGGCTCGTTCACTCCTTCCTTTCGAGGGGCCAGAGCGGCTAGGGGTTTGGCCTTCTCGGGTGTTAGGGGCTCGTCCTGGAACAGAGGCAGAGGTCGGGCACGTCCTGTGGCTCAAACTTTTTCCAAGTTTTACAAGGTTGATGTGCGAGCTTCAGCGGATGCTGTTTTTGGCCCCAAGGTTCTGCAAGCTGCAGTGGTTTGAGTTGGTACATTCTTTACTGGTTCCCACCCATGACGGACACCGCTATTAGATGTCCCACATGTCATGAAGATCGAAGTGGAGTGTATGGCACACTTAGAATAATACCGCTTTGTGAGTATTCACCTTTTAAAACTAGTATTATGAGTGTGCCATACACGCCACTTTGCCCCACCCCTTTTTTTCAGGTATTCTTATATGGTGAACCATTGGTTTTGCTTGTTAAGTTATAATTAGTTCTTCCTGGTCCCTTTACTGCTTTTTTACACTGGGAATTTGGTGGGAGGTCCCAGGTATATATGGACCGGGAGGGGGCTCTCTTTTTTTTGCATATTCATCTCTGCAGAAGTTCGCCCTCTACTGGAGATTACCCACATGTCATGAAGATCGAAGTGGAGTGTATGGCACACTCATAATACCCGTTTTAAAGGCGAGTACTCACAAAACAGTATTTTCTGGTCCCACGGTGCAGCTAAGAGCAGCTGCCACATCCCGCTATCCCTCTAGCAGGACGTGTGCCCGTGCCAGGCATTTGTAAAAGGCAGGCGTGGGCACGATCCCTGTTAGAGGGAAGCGGAGGATGCGGCCGTCGGGCACTCAGATCCATTGCTCTTAAACATGCAGTGTGACCGTAAAGAGGCGAGTGGGTCTTGCCGGGGGTGAGGTCACGTAGCATGGCACCCCCCAGGGGAAGAGACCACAACCCAGGATAGTCAAAACCCCGTCCTGCCCCAGCACCAGATTGGATTTCTGCTTAAAAGCCAGGTAAACCATAGAAATTACTCCAACAAACACCTCAACCCCCTTGTAATGACGACTAGGCCAAGGAATGCTTTTCTAGGTTTAATAAATAGGTTTGTACAATAGAACAAAGTATCTCTGGAAGAAAGATCACTTCTTTTCATGATAGATTTGTCACTTTGCCAGCAGCTGCCACCTTCCTGTCCACAGCTTTAACAGCTACCGTTTGTCATCTCTCACAGAACGCAAAATGACCTGCAAGATAAAGTCGAGCTTGTAAATGAAATCTTGGACCAGTATAACCACCAATTAAGTCAGGACATTAAACCAGACCAACAGCCTGGCACAGTTGGAAAAGAAAGGTGGTGGCCATTTTGGAGCTTCCATTCACCACAGCAGGATTTGGAAAAAGGCAAATTAATGTTTATGTGCAGCAATCTAAATTGCCCTGGGGAGGGGGGTGCATATGAGCACTCTTGTGTTGGTCTGGTTTAAGTCATTTTTGACTGTGGGTCTGCTTTAAACTAGAACAAAATGGGTGTTCCTGCATCGCAACTGCTGGTGCCCCCACCCTATAACACCCAGTAAAACAATCTTCGCTTGACATTTGTGATGAAAGAGCCCTGCAGGACGCCCATAGCTATCCACCAATAGCACGGCTCAATTTGTTTTAGCAGGCATTACAGTGGGGGCACTGGCAGTTGGGATGTCATTAGTCACATACCAATTGTTGGTTAGAGTTTAGCAGTAGCCATACATAAAAAGCTGACCCATAAACCACTGCAACCTTACCCAATGCCATGTGACCAATCATGATTTATGTAGCAAACTCCTGCAATCAGCTTACTTTGAATACTAAAGCTTTCCTATAGGTGGATAGTCATGTTGTATTCTATTCTACAATAGGTTGCCCAATACCATTTGAGATATCAGAGCACCATACCTAGTGAGGGTTATATTCCTGGAAGGATTCTATCCACATTGGCTGTCCAGGAATCATTTCTACAGTGGTGTGGCAGTCCAGACCTGGGGCATAGCCTGGATCCATCTTCCAAGGGGGATTAAGTAAGATAACCTGCAAGTGCAAACACATGTTAGCAAGCTCAGAAGACCTGAAGTCTGAACAGTACACAAGTAGAAATGAGAAGCAAACCCAGACAATTCACATTTATGGAGAACTGTCAGCTTTATCACAACCCATCATCAACCAGCATTCTTGAGATCAGACAATCAGCAATATCAAAAATGCTGTGAGGGACGTGACCACAGTGGTGAAAAAAAGCCCATCCCTGTCAACAGTGCATCAAAGGAAAAAAAGGTAAGTATCTACCTTATGTCAGGCTCACAAATAGCAGGACAGGGGAGAGTGGTGCATTTTAGATCATACATGCCAAGACCTCTGGGTCAGGGAGGGTTCTGGTCCACAGGAAGCTTAAGACCTTCCAATTTCATATCACTGGGGGCATCCTGATTTGGGATGCCTCACTGTGCAAAATACTCCAGCTTGACTAGTATACTCCTCACCAAGGAGGATGAGCAGACTGAGGTGGCATCTCCAGCTTCCCTCTGGTTGATGCAGACCTGTGCCAGGCTTTTCTATATGGCTGCATGGGTACACAGCCAAATGGAGGCCAGCTGCTTGTGCTCTATTCAGCTTTTCTAAGCCACTGATGTCAGAGCAGTTTAGTAAAGTGAGTGATAGGAGGCAGCAGGAGTGGGAGGTTCTGCCTTAGTGTGCTCCCCCTGCTAATGGAAAGGTTTCAGACCCTTAGAACATGAGGAGATATGCTACACACATTTGCACATTACTTCTGTATTATGAATGGCCAGATATAGGATTTATTGGTTTAAATTAAACTCCTCTTTGCATATTTTCTTTTCAGTGATATATATATTATATACTGATGGATCTCATATGCAGGGAATAAATAAAGTTTAATAAAACATTCCTGCCTTTCTGGAGGGGGGGGGGGGGGGGGGCAGTCCAGACCCCTGCCCAGATGTTGTCACTTAAGGGTACACACACACAAAGAAACCCATTAAACAGACATGAAACATAAACCAAGCAGACACTAACAGCGACAGATGCCAGGAAGGGTAACTTACCTCTGCTGCTTCCATGTTTAACTTCTGGATGGTGCTCTTGTTAACACCACATTTGTTAGGATGGTGCCCAGGAGTGTTGAATCTAATGGCATTGACATGACCAATGGTCATGATGCTAAAATGAACCTTCTCTTTTGGCATGATGCATCAGACCTGAGCAACAGCTACACACTTACTGTTCCTGGGATTTAAAGCTCCCGGGGTGGGCAGGGAATGGTTCAGCCAATCAGAGGCACTGTCTGATTAATGGAATTCATGCTGATTGGTTCACTGACTTGGGCTCACACCTGGAGGGGAGGTGCCTGTGTATCATTATTATTAGAAGCAATGTGTAGAGTCTGTGAAGCTTCTCGTTCATCCAGGTCATGATATATCTGTAATGATCAATCAAGGCAACTGGACTTGCTGGGCCTTGATTTATTGCTACAGTGACACATAATGTGCAGTATCGGGGGCCCCCTGCAAGCTCATATTTATATAAGATATATAATCATATAGTGGCGTCCATACAATGGGGGCATTGCATATACATTCCACAGATGGATTCATGGTTAGGCTCCTTGCTTTCCACCAGCTTTCAGGTGTATGGCCATTGCTCAGCCCACCACAATGATCTCAGTAGAGCTTAGCTGTGCACCTCCTTCATGTGAGCTTGTGGCAGCAGATATTTAGGTTTGCCAGGCCGGCAGGGCACACACAGCAAGGATGCCAGGGCCAAGCTGTGCATTCATCAAGGTGAGTATATGGCAATTCTAGCTTTTTTATTACTCAGCCAGACATCCCAAATTGGGATGCCCCAGGGTCCAGCCACATCACTGACATCCCTGTAGCTTAGGCTCGTTCTCGTACCAAGGCCATTCAGGCGTGGGATTCTATTTATACTCGCACTTACACCAGATGTGTGCGCACCCCAGCTCGCTGATCTGCCTTGAGCATCCACCCCCATATGATGTGTGGTCACATGTCAGGAAGTGGGCAGAGGGGGAACAGCGAGCTGGGACAGGCACTCAGCTGGCATAACTGTGAGTTTAAATACAGTACTAGTGGCAGCGCCACCTGCAGCTCAACCCCCACCCCCTGCCACTCAACCTGTGACTCTGGGGGCATCCCGCATTGGGAATCCCCACTATGTGTAAACCCCCAGACTGCCATTATCAGCACACCTTTCCCTCGTCCAGTAGTGCATGCATGGGCTCTCATCCCATCAGAGCCATTTGTTGTGACTATGTCATCTGAATGGCTGGGGTGGGAGAACACACAGCCAAAGATGCAGGGGATGCAGATCCACTCCCCCATTGTTTGCCGAATTACATAGTCACAGCAAATGGCACTGATTGGATGAGAGCCTGCACATGTGGCGTTGGACGGAAGAAAGGTGAGCTGATACTGGCAGGCTGGAGGTTTTCACAAAGCGCGGCATCCCGATTCAGGATGCCCCAGGGGAACACCAGTGGCCACCCGCCCTCCCACATCCACTGCTCAACCCGCACCACCGCACAAGCTGCTGAAACTGAGCAGCATTAATCATACTGCTGGGGGGACTTTTTTGGGCCACACCAACAAGACCACGGTGGGGCCTTAGGCCGGGAGCAGGAGGGAACTGGAGGGAACTGGAGGAGCAGGACAAAGCTGCGGAAGCAGGAGGAAGATAGAGGGGCAGTGCAGAGCTGGGGAGCAGGATGGAAGATGGAGAAGCAGGACGGAGATGAGGGAGCAGGATGGAGAGTGCATGGTGAAGCCACGGAGCTGGGGGTAGGAGGTGTAGGAGGAAAATAGGGGCGCAGGACTGAGATTGGGGAGGGGAGCAGGGGGGAATAGGGCTGCAGGAGAGAAAGGGGGGGCTGGAGGTACAGGTTAGTGAGATAGGAGTGAAGCAGGGAAATTGGGGAGCATGATGAAGATTGGGATGCAGCAGGGAAATGGGGGAGCGGGTGGAGATTGGGGTGCAGTAGTAAAATAGAAGGAGGAATATGGGAGAACAGGATGGAGCTAGGACAGCAGGATGGAGATTGGGGTGTCAGAGGAAAATGGGGGAGCAGTGGTATACCGTGCTGTGTGAAACCCCTGGGTTTGCCGGCTATACTAACCAAGCTGGCGAACGTGTAGGTCTCACACAGCAGGGCAGCGCAAATTGGGATTCCCCTCCAAAGCAGATCCAGAAAAAGGGTCTTGGTCTGCTTTAATCTACTTTTGATTGGCAGACTTTAAGCTTCCAGTATCTTCCCCCCAAACACCCAATCAGCTGTTTGCACCAGTTATCTGTCTGAATATCCACTACAAGGACAGACACCTGGAGGAGGCCAGGTTATCTAACAATGCACTGCCCCTGCTTGCTACTCAGATGTCTGTGTCTGAATATAGCCGGGGATGTAGTGCTAACTGTGCATGTGCCATGGGATCAGCTAGGTGAGTATAAGGAGAGGATAAGCGTGTGTAGTGCGCCAACCACGCCCCTGGTCACACCCCCAACTAGTGGCGTAACTAAGTGTGCCGGAGGCCTGGTGTGAACATTAAAGGGGGCCCTATCAAAGCTCATATAGTAACATTGTTTTCTGACTTTTAACTTTTTAATTGGATGCAGCTGGACAACTAAAGACTGAAACAGTAGAGACAAATGTTTGAGGAGCAACAATGATGGGCCCCCCTGACCTTCTGAGCCCCAGTGCGGTTGCACCCCCTGCACCCTCCAAAGTTACTCCCCTATCCATAAGCCCTAACTCCAAGAGGACCTGGAACTGGCAAGGTAAGATTTGTTATATTGGGAAGCTCTGCTAGAGAGGGGCAATAAAAATCCTGGTGATCTTTAACCCTCCCTCTTCTACCACCTGTGAGCCCTGCAGTGCAAAGATACTTATCTATTTCTCCTGCTGTTTTATATGAAGGGGGACCTGAAAATGGTTGCACACTGGGCTAGGTGTATTTACAGTTAGTTACCTTCATTGCACTGCATTGCGGGTCAGCCTCTCAGTACTCACCATCACCTCCAGATCCTTCTCTGCTGCAGATTGCCCTCTGGTACTTGCTGCCCCTGTCTGGTCCTCCAGTGTTTGCCCTCTGCTGCTCAGAAGTGGGGGACAGTGGCGGGAGAGGGGTTAGGTGAGTGATAGACATCTGCAGGGGGTAGAGGGGTTAGGTGAGTGGTAGAGGACAGCGTCAGGGGGTAGAGGGGTTAGGTGAGTGGTAGAGGACAGCTGCAGGGGGTAGAGGGGTAAGTGAGTGGTAGAGGACAGCGTCAGGGGGTAGAGGGGTTAGGTGAGTGGTAGAGGACAGCTGCAGGGGGTAGAGGGGTTAGGTGAGTGGTAGAGGACAGCGGCAGGGGGTAGAAGGGTTAGGTGAGTGGTAGAGAACAGCTGCAGGGGGTAGAGGGGTTAGGTGAGTGGTAGAGGACAGCTGCAGGGGGTAGAGGGGTTATTTGAGTGGTAGAGGACAGCTGCAGGGGTAGAGGGGTTAGGTGAGTGGTAGAAGACAGCTGCAGGGGTAGAGGGGTTAGGTGAGTGGTAGAAGACAGCTGCAGGGGGTAGAGGGGTTAGGTGAGTGGTAGAGGACAGCGTCAGGGGGTAGAGGGGTTAGGTGAGTGGTAGAGGACAGCTGCAGGGGGTAGAGGGGTTAGGCGAGTGGTAGAGGACAGCTGCAGGGGGTGGAGGGGTTAGGTGAGTGGTAGAGGACAGCTGCAGGGGGTAGAGGGGTAGGTGAGTGGTAGAGGACAGCTGCAGGGGGTGGAGGGGTTAGGCGATTGGTAGAGGACAGCGGCAGGGGGTGGAGGGGTTAGGCGAGTGGTAGAGGATAGCTGCGGGGGGTGGAGGGCTTAGGTGAGTGGTAGAGGACAGCTGCAGGGGGTAGAGGGGTTAGGTGAGTGGTAGAGGACAGCTGCAGGGGGTGGAGGGGTTAGGTGAGTGGTAGAGGACAGCTGCAGGGGTAGAGGGGTTTGGTGAGTGGTAGAGGACAGCGGCAGGGGTTAGAGGGGTTAAGTGAGTGGTAGAGGACAGCTGCAGGGGTAGAGGGGTTTGGTGAGTGGTAGAGGACAGCTGCAGGGGTAGAGGGGTTAGGTGAGTGGTAGAGGACAGCTGCAGGGAGTAGAGGGGTTAGGTGAGTGGTAGAGGACAGCTGCAGGGGGTAGAGGGGTTAGGTGAGTGGTAGAGGACAGCTGCAGGGGGTGGAGGGGTTAGATGAGTGGTAGAGGACAGCTGCAGGGGGTGGAGGGGTTAGGTGAGTGGTAGAGGACAGTGGCAGGGGGGTAGAGGGGTTAGGTGAGTGGTAGAGGATAGCTGCAGGGGGTAGAGGGGTTAGGTGAGTGGTAGAGGACAGCTGCAGGGGGTGGAAGGGTTAGGTGAGTGGTAGAGGACAGCTGCAGGGAGTAGAGGGGTTAAAGTGGACCAACACCCAGGATTTTGACTATCCTGGGTATTGGTCCACTTCCCCGGGGCACCCCGATCGGGGGTGCCCCGCTGTGTGAAACCCCCCAGAAAGGCCCAAAAAACTTACCTCACCGCCGACGGACAAGCTGATTGACAGCGACGGACAAGCAGCTTGCCCGTCGGCGCCTCCCGCGCGTCACTCTTTACGTGTGTGCGCCCGCGCCGGCCATTCAGAGACGGCCGGCGCGGGCGCGCGCACGTCTAGAGGAGCGCGAGTGAGGCGGCGGCGGCGGAAGCAGCGGCTGGAGAGGTAAGGTGTTTTGGGGGGTTTACACCCCGCGGGACATCCCGATCTCGGATGTCCCGCGGTGTGTGAGGTGATCGGCCCGGGAATCTTATAGATTCCCGGGCCGATCACCTCAGGGTGTTGGTCCACTTTAAGTGAGTGGTAGAGGGCAGCGGCAGGGTGTGGAGGGGTTAGGCGAGTGGTAGAGGACAGCTGCAGGGGTAGAGGGGTTAGGTGAGTGATAGACAGCGGCAGGGGGTAGAGGCGTTAGGTGAGTGGTAGAGGACAGCGGCAGGGGGTGGATGGGTTAGGTGAGTGGTAGAGGACAGCAGCAGGGGGTAGAGGGGTTAGGTGAGTGGTAGAGGACAGCTGCAGGGGGTAGAGGGGTAAGTGAGTGGTAGAAGACAGCTGCAGGGGGTAGAGGCTTTAGGTGAGCGGTAGAGGACAGTGTCAGGGGGTGAGGGGAATAGGTTAGTGGTTACACGGCGCTGTATACAGCATTGATAGCACATCATCCTGTGCATGTGTTGTGGCACTGCCAGAAAGGTGAGTTATTCTTAGTATACAGTACGTCTTGCTCCAGATATAATACTTACACTTGGGTTATCCTCCGCCAGATGGCGCTGCACTGCAGAGACATGCAAAACAGGCTCCTCCCGGCCCTTCATATACCCGGGGACCTCCCAGAAATCCCCAGATTTATCTGCAGTGCTGACTGCAAAGACTTGAAGTATCACTCTCTTGCAGGTGAGCGGGGCTATTTAAGCCTGCGGCCCTGTTGGACTATTCCCACCCGTCCTCGTTGTGTTGTGCCTCCCAGCCTGGGCTGCGCTGGTCGGGTGAAGGTAGGTAGCACCACGTGTGCTTATGGAGCGCTGCTCCTCCGCAGTCCCCCACCAAAGGGTAGGCGGTGTAGGCTGATGGTGAGCCTCTATGGGATGCCCCTCCCGCATTACTGCCCCTTGCCCCGTGTATTGGTCTGTCCTGTACCAAGGGCTGCCATCCTCCCTCGTTCCCCCTGTAGTCGGGGGGAAAGAAAGGGGGGGGGGGTGCCTGTGTGGTCTGTATTGGATCCTTGTACTTATATGGCCTTTGTCTGTCTTTGGGCCTTTATAGATATGGTGTCAGCCGCCGCGCCCTTTCTATGTATGGTCTGTATTGGACCCTTGCACTAATATGGCCTTTGTCTGTCTTTGGACTTTTATAGATATGGTGTCAGCCGCCGCGCCCTTTCTATGTATTTTACTTGCTGACTGCCGCCGCACGTGCTTCTTTCCTTAGTTGAAGGCTCCGCGCCGGGCGGCAGCGTTACCTCAGACACCTACGTGTCCTCGTTGGCTGTTGTCGGACTTCGTGCTCTTCGGGAGGGCGGGGTCTGTTTTGGTGCGCCCCGCATCATGGACCGGTGGCCCGCCCTTCGAGGTACACGGCGACATTTTGTCTATTCGCGCGTGACGCGTGGGACGCTCCTGCTTACCGTGGTACTGTAAGTGCCCTCGCGGGCGGCTTATTCTCATTAGAAATTTTCTTGGTTCTGACACCATTTTCTTCTCCTTGTGTCTTTCAGACCGGTGAACACCATTGGCTTCTCCCGGCCCGGTGTAAATTTATAGCGGGCCTTGTGAAATTCTCCCACTTCCCTAGCGGGTCTTTGGGGCATCCAGGGTTGCTTATAGTGTAAATCCCTACTGGCATATTCTGCCTTGAATAATCACCATATGGAGGCATCTCAGAATTATGTGACCGGGGTCCCTCTGGGACAAGACCGGCTGTGTATAGCGTGTGGACAACCCCATGCTGATGCTGACAGGGCACGAGTCTGCGGACCCTGTACCGAGCAAGCACTGGCTCTGCAATCAGGCCTGCCAGTGGCTGCACCTCGCTTCATTTCACCTATTTCCCCATGCTTAAACCTCACTCCTGCTGAGTCGCATATAAAGGGGGAGTCCCAGCCTGTTGCGTCTTCCAGACTGCCCACGGCTGAACAGATCATTGCAAGGTTGTCAGAGCGCAAGGGCCCTGGTATGAAGCGGCACTTGACGTCTCCTGTTTCTGTTTTTCCTATGGGAACTGAGGAGTTTTCTACTCCGTGTGACTATTCCCCTTCTGATGAAGGAGAGCTATTCTCTGACTCAGGCTCATCTGATGAGAGGCCGAGGAGTCATGACGATTCTGGACCTGAATACTGGGCCCAGTATGACACTGGCGTTTTGTTGATTAAGGTCTTTGAGGCTCTGTCTATCTCTCTCCCTGGTGAAGCTTCCAAGCCGAGAGGGGAGCGTTTCCATACAGCAAAAGCACGTTTGGAATTCCTAGAACAGGCTCACTTCCATGCTCTTGTCCTCAAGGAATGGGAATGTCCCAGTAAACTCTCAGGGGTCCCAGGGGACTGGGATAGGAAATACCCCTTTCCTCCTGAGGTGGTTAATGGCTGGTCATCCCCCCCGTGGTGGATGCCCCTATCATAGGGGTTCCTAACCCCCCCTTTATTACAGCCCCTGCTCATAATACCCTTCGGGATGCTGAGGACCGGCACATTGAACTGCTGGCCTCCCATGCCTTTTCTTGTGCAGGGACGGCGCTGCGCCCGGTCTGTGCCGCGGCTATTACTGCAGTGGCCGCTAGAACCCTCATCAGAAAGATGCTTGATCATTACTCTGATAACCTCCCCTGGGAGGTGTTTAATGCACTCTCCAGCTGTGATCTGTTTTTAAAATTTATCCTATTAGCGTTGGACGACACCATTAGAATGTGTGCAAGAACTTCTGCCCTTGCGGTGGCTATACGTCGCTTGGTTTGGCTGCGACAGTGGGGTGCTGACGATGCTACAAAAAAGACTCTTTCTGGGCTTCCCTTTAAAGGGCTACGCTTGTTTGGGGCCCGTCTAGACCTGTTAGGAAAAAAGGGTAAGTCACCCCAACGCAGGCGCCCGTCTAGGCCCTCTCGGGGCAGGGGCAACCCTTATTTCCCCTTCCTTAGTGTTAAACAAGAACCAGGGGTGTCCTTCGTGGGGGCTCGCGCAGACTCCGGCCCCGGGAGCAGCAGACAACGCACTGGCCCCTCCGGTGGGGCTAAGCCTAAATCTTCCACCAATCCCCCTCAAGCGTGATGGGGCACCCTCGCCCGTCTGGGTGGGGGATGGCTGCGGCACTTTGCTCTTGTCAGGAGGCTTTACGCCTCATACTGGTGGATTCAGGAGGTTGTGTCCTCCGGATACAAGATAGAGTTTGCTGCGTGGCCTTCCCCAGTTTTTATCAGGGCCCAGGTACTCCTGGTCCCTGCCGCTGTTCAGTTGCTGGCACAGGCCATGCAAGGCCTGCGAGGTCTGAGGGTCACTTGCAGATTGCCCGTAACAGGCAGAGGCAGGGGCCGCTACACCAACCTTTCCACAGTCCCTCAGTCAGGCTGGCCCATTCTGAATTTACAGCAATTTTCCAATTACAGGCAGTTTCTGCATGGAAACTCTGAGATGGGCCATCAGCGCCTTGTGCCCAGGGGGCTTCTTGCCGTCTGTGGAGCTCTAAAATGCTTATGTTCACATCCCTGTGCCTTCAGGACACCGAGGCTCTTCAGGTTCGTGTTGGAAGTCCAACATTGCTAATTGTGGCCTTGTTATCTGGCCTCTCTTCAGCTCCCAGAGGGCTCACTCAGGTGCTGAGGGTGGTGATGTCTCTGATGAGACCAAGGGGTGTCCGCGCGATGACCTACCTAGACGTCCTTTTTCACTTACCAGTCTCTTCGTCAGGCTAAGTTGGATACCCGGCTGATGGCGTCCATTGGGAGTCATTTGGATGGGTGATCATTCACCCCAAGTCCTCATTGTCCCCTTAATTGGTAATCCCATTACTAGGAATGAATTTGGATTAGGTTCTTCCCTTCTCAGCATTAAAGTGGACAATCTGGTCACATGGGCTCAGTCCCTCATTGCTGTCCCGGTCCCTTCACCAGGCAGGGATGCAGCTGGTGGGCCCGTTGGTGGCTTGCTCGGAAGAGGTCCCTTATGCTCAGTTCCCCTTGGGCCCTTCTGTGACTTCTATTGTTAATACAGGACAGGGATCCAGCATCCCTGGAGCAGGGTCTGTGGGCCTTCCCACTTGGTAAAAAGGTTTCTCTTGGAGTGGATGAACTCAAGGAACCTGTCTGGGGGCAGTTCCTTCTTGCCCCTTCCTGGAAACGGGCACCATGGATGCCAACCTATCAGGTGGAAGGGGGAGGGTTTCTTCTGAAACTCCCTGCGATTCTGGGGGTGGTGGAACCCTTAGACGGTCCTTACGCCTATTGATGTTTGAAACAGTGAGCGTTTTCAGTTGGTTCTATCTCGCTTGACTACTTCCCTTCTGGGCCTGCCAGTTTGGGGGCGCTCGGTCTGTCTGACGACAGTGTCCTACATTAATCATTGGAAGGGGCCTGGAGCTGGTGGACCCTCCAGGAAGTGTCTATGTTCCTAATCTGGGTGGAGACAATGTTCCCTGCATATCAGTGATATTCGCTCCGGTGGAGCCCCTCTGCGACAGGATGTGCTAATCCCTGTGTCACTATGGGGTCCAACCAGTTGTGGATCTGTTTGTGTTCTGTCACTATCACAGGCTCACGGCCTTTGTTTCCCTGTCCCAGGATCCTCTGGCAGTGGTCCGGATGCCTTAGTAACGTCATGACTGGACGTACGGTTCTGTATGTCTTTTCTCCATTCCCCCTGCTAGGCAGGGTTCTGTGCAAGATTGCTCTGGTAAGGGGACCAGTGATTCTGGTGGCCCCCAGGTGCCCTAGTAGAGTGTGATTTGCAGACAGTAGTTCTGTACCTTTTGCCAGGAGTGCCAGCTCTGCTCACTCAGGGCACCCTTTACGTCACTCCAATCTTCAGACTCTGGCCTAGTCGGCTTGTCTGCTGAAATATCCATCTTGATGGAGACAGGCTTATCTGTCTCAGTGATTGAGACAATGGGAAGGCTAGGAGCAAGCTTCTTCCTCTTCTTCTTCTATCTGTTATAAGGTATGGCATACCCATATTGATTGGTGTGAGTCTAGGTCTCTTCCCTGTTGGGCCTTCTCGGTTCCCGGGGTTCTAGAGTTGGTTTCAGTATGATTGGAGTTGGTTCTCCAACTCAGTACTCTGATGGGTCAGGTTCTGCCCTGTCCACCTTGCCTTAGTAGTCTCTGGTTCAGTCTTCCTTGGTTAAGACTTCTTTCAGGGGGTACTCATGTGCGCCCCCCATGTAATCCTATGGTCCCTGCTGGGATTTGAATTTGAATTTCATTCTGTCTGCTTGCAGGGTTTTGTCCCTTTGGCCCTATTCAGGATGCTGTCTGGCTGTTCTTACCCTCAAGGTTGTCCTTCTGGTGACTGTTACCTTGGTCAGGCGTGTGTTAGCGGGCGGCTCTGTCTACCTAGCCCCCATCAGGTGGTGTCTTACGTTCATTGATTCGAGATATTGTTCTTCCTGCTGTGCCTTTTTCCTAGCAACGCTGAGGAAAGGGTTCTGCATTCCTTGAACGGGTGTTGGAAGTTTTTTACTTGGTAGACACTGTGTCCTTTAGGAGAACTGATGTTCCTTGGGGCTTATGGTCACTACTGCACTACTACACTACCTGAATGTGCCCGATCTCGTCTGCTCTCGGGGAGTTGGGCGGCTTTGGCCCTGGTTATTACTTGAATGGATGTTCCTTCTGGTACTTGGAAAGGTTTTTTGGCTTCTGCCAAGTCTACTGTTAGCGATTGGATTCGTCAGGCTGTTACTCAGGCCTATTCCAACAAGGGGAAGAATCTTCCTTTTCACCGTGATTCTCATTCTACTCGTGCTTTGATGCCTCTTGGGCTTTTCAGCACCAGGCTTCTGTTGAACTGGTTTGCTAGGCCACTACCTTGGCCTTCTGTTCATACCCTTGCAAAGTTTTACAAGGTTGATGTTAGGGCCTCAGCTCATGCTGTCTTGGCCGTATGGTTATGCAGGTGACAGTGGTTTTAAACTGTCTGCTGTTGTCGTTTTTGTTGGGGATCCCACCCTACGTTATGGACACTGCTATTGGATGTCCCAAGTGTAAGTACTATATCTGGAGCAGGACGTACTGTATACTAAGAATAATATAATTCTGTGAAATACTCACCTGTAGAATTGATATTATTTGTATACAGTACGTCCTGCTCCACCCCACCCTGGTTTTTGCATTATTCTGGATCCCCTGTATGGTGATTGTTATCATTGTTATAAGTTACCAGTTTTTGGGTGGTTAAATTCTCCCGGCTTCTTTTTCCCTGCTTTTCAATGCTGGGAATTTGTGGGAGGTCCCCGGGTATTTGAGGGGCTGGGAGGAGCCTGTTTTGCATGTCTCTGCAGTGCAGCGCCATCTGGCGGAGGATAACCCAAGTGTAAGTACTATATCTGGAGCAGGACGTACTGTATACAAATAATTTCAATTCTAAAGGTGAGTATTTCACAGAATTGTATTTTTACAGTGACTGGGCCTTAAAGTGCTACAGCAGGCAAAGGCAATTGTTACACCATTGTGTCAGAATACATTTAGCAATGTCCTAAACTGTTTTCCATTTTTAAATTGAAGAATATATTGATGTTTAGAGGTTCACCTCATGATTTCTTTTCTGAATCAAGTGGGTGTGGCCCTTGGGTCTGTGATGCTGCACAAATCAGCATAATGGGTGGGTCTGATTCCCAGAACTTGCTTCAGACACCTAAGCTGTGCATCTCCCATCTTCCCCTGTTGCTAGACCACATTGGAGCCCATAGAAGCACTCCCAGACACACATGTGCCAAATGCACATGTGCACACTCCCAAACATGCATGCACTCCCACGCACATGCACACACTCCCACACGCACTCCCTTGCACCCACACACATGCACACACTCCCACACATGCACTCCCATGTACAGGTTACGCAGCATGCATATAGGAGTGCGCTGCTGCCCCATGTCTCTTCCAAAACGTGAGTAAGCGTTGGTGGAGGAATGGGCCGTGCAGGGTAGCTCTCCCCACTGCTGGCAGACAGGGAGAGGGATGCGGCGCTGTGTGTCCCCGCTCAGCAAGGGTGTCAGGGAATCCGCTGGGGGACAAGAATCATTCTCCCCACTGCTGGGCGATGGGGAGGCTTTAGCAGGCTGTCCATACTCTGCACTGTGAAGCTGGAGGAGGCAGAGGGAGGGTACCAGCAATTCTGGCCCAGGGCTGAAGCCGATTGAAGCACAGTACAAAATAGAAAGGGGAGACTGCAGATACACTTTAATGAACAGGTAGATCTCAGCCCACATATCTGATTATCATCCCCTAATCGGGCATTGTAAATATTGGAAATAATACACAGTATGTGACTAGGCAGACTGTCCCTGCATTAGGGACTTTGTATTTTCCCTGTATATTCCTCTTATTTAACCCTGATGGGGTCAGATGGTACAGTTGTAAATAAAGACTCATTTACAAGTAGTTTTTTTCTGCTGTGGGTTGTATTATCCATAGTGTGAACTTGGGGCTATATATTGTATCAGATCAGAATCATCATCAGTCAAACTAACCTGCCTGCAGCTTTCCAAGTGGATCTTGTACCTATGATGTATCTATATTTGTGTTCCATACATCTTGCCACAAATGCCAGACACTGCTGCCTGTATAAGATACTTTTCTTTGTATTTTCATGTATATGATGTGCATTTGTTATCCCCTCTTTGTTGTATATGTGTACTGAGGGTCGTTCAAGTTACAAATTATATTTTTTTACCAAAAAGTTCTATCACTTCTCTGCCCTTCTGGAGGAGGAGGAGGGGGGGGGTCTCAGCCCGGAGACCCCCCCTTAGGTGCACCCCCTGCATGTGCTCTCCTCAAATCATATTAGTTCACAGGGTGATGTCAGCCATTCAGAATAGATTGTGTACCTGGCACTATATTCTGAATGAATGGAGTTAAGGGATTCCTCCCACCTGGTTCTTCCCTCCTGGCATGGGTACATGCATTAGCTAAGGGAAGTCAGTGATGTTGCTGTGAATGCACTGTGGGATTACATGATCAGTAATTATTTCAGTTTCACAGAACAGGCCAGCCCAAATTGGAATCCCTGAGGATAGAGACTTAATTGTTTTAGCATCAAAGCGTTTTAAAGCAGACCAAAACCCAGGTTTTTATGCACCTGCTTTTTGTTCCACTGCACCATGGCATCCCATGTGGGGCCTTCTGCAAGCTCCTCCCTCTAGCTGAGCACACCCACGATGACCATTCACAAATGGCTGGCGGGGTTATGTACATCAGCTGTAAAAGCTTGTGATGCTGTCAACCCGATTTGGGATTTCCTGCTTTGTGAAACCCCAGGAATCACTCCTATATACATATCTGGCATTGCTACCATGTTGCATGAGCAGATCTCTGGTGGCACGCCCATAACTCCCCTTTCTGATGCACGCACCTGTGGAACATGACTATGCATGGCCGTATGTTCTGACTGAATGAGAACCTGAACCACAGTGGGTGTGAAACAGCTGGAGGGAAGCACCCAACAGGAGGTGCCCAGCACCTCAGATTAGATTGCCGGGTACACAATCTATTCTGATTGGCTGGCATCACAATCATGCATTGTGGAATCACCAGAGGTAATAACCTACATTTTGGGGGGGCACCAAAGGAGGGCCAGAGAAGAACAGGTGGGGGGAATTATTTCAAATCTTTGCCCCGGGTGCCAGAAAGCCTAGCTTCTCCTCTGGGTTTCGCACACAAATGGTTTGCCCCAATATAGAGGACTAAACCCAAGTGAGTGATAAACCTGGGTTTAATTTGAGGCTAGAATGAGTTATGGCCAGACTGATCAATTGTATTTGGTGCAGGAGGTCCCTCTCTGTGAGCTGGCGCTGTGACGTGACATCATTTGCCCAAAGATATTTTACCCATTAAAACCAGCGGTTACTTATTCCAATCAGTGAAAATACAGCCCCATGCTCACTTTAATGCCAGTTTCAAAGCTAGAGCCAACTTGGCCCAGGCTAATCTCATTGTGTGGGAGGGCACCCTCTGAGTTGGCACTATGACAGTGGCCCAAAGCCATTTAACCCTTTAATTCATCTTCCATGTTGCCCTTTTTGATGCACATTTTGTGCCAGCTAATTCTAGATTTGTGCCACATTTAATGTCATGTTGCTCAGAGCCCCCATACAATAACCACCCTGCATTTTTGGGTCAAGAAGAAGAAAACGCCAAGATATTGGGGTTTACAGTTGATATCTGTTCTGAAAAAAGTGGGTGTGGCCCTTGGATCTGTGATGCTGTATAATAATCAGCATAGTGGGCGGGGTCTGTAAGATTCCTAGAACTTGAATAAGATCCTGGCTGTGCAATGTGAATCTGGAAGAGGCAGCGGACGGAGGAAAAGGGGGAGGTGGAGGGAGGGGCCAGCAGTCCTGTCCCACTGAGCTGATTGGGGGACAGAATGAAAAAGAATCATTGGCTGAACCTGTAAACCCTAGTTAGATTTGAAATTGCTGAATGGTTGGTCTCTAGAATGTTGGATGATTTTGGGGGAGAGATTAAAGCCCACTATAGTTTAATTTCAGCATTCCACCACTTAGGAAATCAATAAATCATTGTAGGCACTGTACAACAGCTTACAGCTGGTCTCTGTATGTGATCTATATTGCTAGGTTAATGCATTTTACACTTATGACAATAGATGGCTCTGTTACATTTATCTATGTTGTACATTCTCTGCTGTATGCCGAGTTTCTTGCACATTAAGGTGATGACTTTCCAGTCTAGGTTATCCATCATGTAGGGTGATGTTCTTTTACTGCAACTCATGTTCCAGTAAAGCCAGTATAGGGCCTGTATAGGAAGTACCAGTTAAACCCTATGAAAGAGCACCATTGGTTTATTAAGATGAGACAGAATAAAACCCATGTAGTGACATTGGGTGTAGTCAAGATGTGAGTGTAGAACAAATAGAATGAGTTCAGCAACAGAAAGGCCAAGACACAGACAGTAAAGTGTAAGGTCTTGTGATTGGACTATTAGTTTAGGAGGGGGAGCTAGCAAAGGGTATAAAGGGGACCCCCAGTAGAGGGGCAGACTCAGAAGGAGATCCCAGCATTTGCTGACAGAGCAAGAGGACGTGTTAATGTTCTAATGGATAAATATCTGCAGGAAATTGTGAGATAAGATGTAGATCTGAACTCATTGGATGTGATGCTGGATATGAACGTGAAGAGACCAATAAAGAAGTGTTACCTCAGCCCCTGAGTGTCCTGTGTTTAGGCAGAGGAGTAACATTGCTGCCGCAGTGAGCCCCACTGCTCACCGAGTCGCCATTTCTTCTCAGATGAGGCCTGTAACATCAGATCCTGTTACACCACAAAAGCCCATCTGGATCTGACTCCACTGCACCCAGCAGCAGAATTTACTATCACCATGTTGCTGGCCACCATTGGGTGACTGATGCAATGTAGTAGCAGAAAGAGGTACAAGACTGCTAATCACCATTAGTAATGTTTTGTTAGAAATAGCATTTGCTAACACGATGTTACAACCCCAAACAGCTCATGTGGTTACATTACGGAGAAGACCCCAGCAACAGAGACCAAGGTCATTGTAACAAAGGCCATGCACCCACATGATCCAATTCCGGCACCAACATGTAGACAAATTGTGCCTCATGATATTGTGTAAACTAAAATTGCTGTGAAGAAGTAACCTTAATGACATGACCCGATTGACACTGTGTACCCCCCAAAAAGTTAAGACATTGTAACCACTCCTGTCCACATGCAAGGGGAGGGTCAGCAGGGGGTTACATAGAGACTGAACTTCCTCTTAGGAGTGATGAACAAGTGACCATTCATAGGTTATTGGCAGGGAACTATATAAGCTAGAGTCTGCCTTTATACAGCGTTGGCAGATTTACCTTTTGGATACAGAGACCCATGACTACCACTTCAGCAGCTGAGTACCAATTACTAATGGTGGTAGAGTAATGGCCACTGCAAAGTGTAGTCAGGTACCTCAGTGTCCATTTTGTTAATGAACCAGCAGCAAGTGAATGCCCAAACACCCCCAGCACTGCAACAGGATGGCATTAATGACCTTACCAGGGCCCCAATCCAATGCTGACCCCTTGAGTGTCATCCCCAGTCACGTTATCAGGGCTGATACACAGGATGCTGCTCTGAGAAACCTTGTATAGATGACCACCCATCTCGGATATGCTGGACAGTGCTGGATTGCAGGGACCAGGTAAGGTCTAACCCCCTGTCCCGTCTCAGCATCTGGTTGGAATTCTGCTTTAAAGTGGACCAACACCCACGGGTGATCGGCCCGGGAATCTATAAGATTCCCGGGCCGATCACCCCCCACCCCGCGGGACATCCGAGATCGGGATGTCCCGCGGGGTGAAACCCCCCCCAAACACCCCAAACTCCTTACCTTCGGCGGCGGCCGGCGCCGCCTCCCTCGCGCTCCTGTAGGCGTGCGCGTGCCCGCGCCGGCCGTCTGCGAATGGCCGGCGGGGGCGCGCGCGCGCCGAAAGTGACGCGAGGGAGGCGGCGGCGGCTGCCGCTTAGACGTTCTTGTACGTCGGCGCTGGGAGCGGGGAGAGGTGAGTTTTTCGGGGGGTTAGGGGGGGGTTTCACACAGCGGGGCACCCCGATCGGGGGTGCCCCACCGAAGTGGACCAAGACCCAGGATAGTCAAAATCCTGGGTGTTGGTCCACTTTAAAGCCAGGTAAACCATAGAAATTACTCCAAACAAAACCTCAACCCCCTTGTAATGACGACTAGGCCAAGGAATGCTTTTCTAGGTTTAATAAATAGTTTTGTACAACAGAACAAAGTATCTCTGGAAGAAAGATCACTTCTTGATAGTTTTCATGGTAGACTTGTCACTTTGCCAGCAGCTGCCACCTTCCTGTCCACAGCTTTAACTCCAACAGCTACTGTTTGTCATCTCTCATAGAAAGCAAAAAACGACCTGCAAGATAAAGTCAGGCTTGTAACTGAAACATCTTCACCAGTATAACCACTAATTAAATCAGGACCTTACACCAGACCAACAGCCTGGCAGAGTTAGAAAAGAAAGGAAGCAGACATATTGGAGCTTCCCCTTGCAGCACCACAGCCATGATGCTGCCTGGATTCAACTGACAATGCACAGTAACAGGAAACCCAGCAGCACTTCCTGGTCACAGGTAGCCTGCACATCAATTAACCATTTTGTATTTAAAATTTACCACAGCAGGATTTGGAAAAAAGGTACATTTAGGTGCAGCAATTTAAATTGCTCTGGGGAGGGGTGCATATGAGCACTGTTGTGTTGGTCGTGTTTAAGTCATTTTTGACTGTGGGTACACATTAAAATAAACCATAACAAAATGTCTTTCCTGTGCAGGGGCATCCCAACTGCTGGTGCTCACTCACCATATAATGCCCAGTGAAACAATCTTAGCTTTCACATTTCTGACAAAAGCCCTGCAGGTCACTCCTGGGTATCCACCAATCACAGGGCTCAATTGGTTTTAGGGGGGCACAGACAATTGGGATGCCCCTGTGCAGAACACTCATTTTGTTAAATTAGTCACATAATACCAATTGTTGGTTACAGTTTAGCAGTAGCCATACATAAAAAGCTGACCCATAAGCCACTCCAACCTTACCCAATGCCCTGTGACTGATCATCATGATTTATGTAGCAAACTCCTGCAATTAAGTGCATGGAATATATGACCTACTCTCTACAAAATCAGCTCACTTTGAATACTAAAGCTTTCCTATAGGTGGGTAATTGTGTTGTATTCTATTCTACAATAGGTCGTGTTGTATTCTATTCTACAATAGGTCGTGTTGTATTCTATTCTACAATAGGTTGTCCAATACCATTTAAGATATCAGAGCACCATACCTAGTGAGGGTTATATTCCTGGAAGAATTCTATACACATTGGCTCTCCAGGAATCATTTCTACAATAGCAATATCACTAGACAGTGATTTGGGATGATCCTTCAGTTCCTGATCCTCAATCATTTTTCAGCTCAGCAAGGTTATAGGCTATGTGAGTGGTGTATACATAAACACAAGAGAAAAATCAGCTCTACCCTCAATCCAACATAGGAGATCTGTAAATGTTTCTTGGTAACGGCTACGGGTGCTCACCTCGTACTCCAAATAATCCAGTATAGAAAAGCCAGCCAGCATAAAAGTCCAAATTTTATTCCAGACATTTAAAAGAAACAAACATCCAAAAATACAGGGCAGTTAAAGCAATAAATGGAAGAATCTTGTGTCTACACGTTTCAGACTGTCCAGTCCTTACTCATGAGCTAACGATTCAACTCCACAACAACATTTAAATAGTGCTATGCAGTCATATACTTATCAGCCCATCAAGACTAATTACCCGCATCATGTGTGTTTAATATGTGGGACAGGGGTTAGTTGAGGCTACATACCTGTTGCTAGTTGCTCTCCACCCAGAGCTGGAGGAGGTGGCCCACATATGGTGTGCAACGGAGATACCGCAATTCATTGGGCTTAACGTCAAAGCGGAAATGACATTATGCCAATGCTGGCATTCCAAAAACTAGGGCGGAAGTAACCTAACCTCCGCTATTCAGTTAAACAGGGACAGCATAAAAACCCTGGTGACTGCACAAACCCCTACATCATAGATGGTGGTATCCTATTAAACACCTCCACATAGGCAAAACAATTTTGCATAATTAGTGAGAGGGTGAGATGCAAATGACTGCAACAAGACCATAAAAAGCAAAGTAAAAATATATAAACCTCATGACGTTATTAACCATTCAAACTTAAGTTAGGTACCTGGTAACTATTTCTAAACATCCGAAAGGGCAGCATACGCCTGAGACCTCCGGGCTCCTCCTACCAATTTGGAACACCTGACAGAAAATCTTGACTCCTCCTCCCATTCCTCTGTTGTAGAGATCTGAAAGAGAAAAGAAACAGACCCACAACTCCAACATATAATCAATACATAATCCAACTCCACATAAGAAAAAAAAAAAAAAGGGAGGGAAGCCGGCATATGCTGCCCTTTCGGATGTTTAGAAAAGTTACCAGGTACCTAACTTAAGTTCTCTCAAAACATCCTTCGGGCAGCATACGCCTGAGAGATAGGCGAGTACTACCTCATTGGGTGGGAAGAATAGCATGGAGGACACATCTGCCAAAAGACAGTTACATCTGGGAGAGAAGATCCAACTGAAAGTCCAGCAAAAAAAAACGGTAGCTGGAGGACCAAGTGGCTGCTTAACCCCAGCCTGCTCTGCCCCAGATGAAGCATCACTTCTTGTAAATGAAACGTGATACCATTTGGCCAGACATAATTTCAATAAGCCAAATCCTGCAAAGAAAACTAGAACCTCTTTGACCTTTACTCGGACCTACAACGTACATGAACCCACTGTCGGATCTCCCTTAGTCTGGTAAAGGGACAACAATGTGTAAAACATGTAAAAAAGTATATCATACGAAGCTTCCTCAGTTATAGAAAGAAGGACCATTCCTTGAGTCCCAAGAAAACTGATTGAGAACCTTAGGTCAATAGCAAGGATCCACTCAGAATACTGGGTCTGGGAAAAAAAGCTCAAAAAGGTTAACACTTGATCCTGAATAAAAATCTTAACCCTAAAAGTTGCTCGGGTAAGAGCAAGGACTAGCCTAGTGCTAGAGAGACGGCCCAGGGATCCGAATGGATAACACCATTGAACCGGAAAAAAAAAAAAAAAAAAAAGCATAGGCTAGACTGAAATGCCGTGTTAAGGGATAATGTGTCTGCTCCCTGTGGATTTAAAGTACTTGACCAGCTTGTGACTTCTTGAAGCAAAAGATCCATATTTGAAAAGTCCCTTAAAAGCCGATCTGCTTGAACGCCCTAGAGGTGATTGACCAATCTGACTCTCTCATGAGAAGCACTCAGAAAATCTGCCACATGATTCAAAGTTCCTTTTGGAACACTTGTGATGGAGACTTCAGGTTTCCTTCTAAACCAATAAGGATCACTAATGTGACCATCTAGCGATGAATCTCGCTCTCCCCTAATGGTTAATGTATGCTACAGTTGTAGCATAGTCTGATCTTGTCTGTACATGCTGATCTTCCAATGTTCTACAAATTCCATCAAGGCTACTTTATTGTTATCCATTTTCTTAGGTTCGAGGAGGACTGGCTCAGTGCCTTGGACTACTTTCCTTGTGCTGCCCAACTTCGCAATGGGTTACCTAACCCCAAGCTGAGGTATTTGTAGTAACCATCTTTCCTTTTGGGGTTCCCGATATAGCTTCCCTTGAGTGAGCACTGAAACTACATCTAACAACCCATACCGGGAGCCGTTCCAAATGCTCAGGATATGTATATGAAGAGTCCTTGAATACAAGTCATCTTTACTGCGGAAAAATGCCAATGTTAACAGTTCTAATACCCACATGGCTTGTCTTATAGAAGATGTTGAACTGGCAACAAAGGAATCAAACGGCTTCCTGAAGAGCCGAAATATTTTGAGAAGTCAGAATAAGAGTCTGAAGAAAAGTGTCGACTTCAAACCCAAATAACTCATTGCCTGAGAGGGAACCAGACTTGAATTCGAGGCTCAGAACCCAAGCGAGCTGAAAACAGCTCCAAGATGTAACTGAGGCCCTGTAGCAATTTGTCCCTAAAATGGGCAAAAAAGTAGCAGATAGTCAGGATTAGCCAAATACTGATTCCTCTCTCTTCGATATGCCAGAGGTTCTGCCAATATCTTTGTAAAAAAAATTCTTGGGCTGAATCCAGCCCAAAGGGAAGCAATCTAATTGGAAGATTAAAAAACCCAGTCCTTTACTGTGAATCTTAAAAGCAGGACTAAGTCCAAGGCTCCTTGGAACTTGTCAGCAAGCACAAAACACAAAAATAACTGGGAGGAATGGGAGGAGGAGTCAAGATTTTATTCTGTCTGGTGGTCAGGTGTTCCAAATTGGTAGGAGGAGCCTGGAGGTCTCAGGCGTATGCTGCCCGAAGGATGTTTGGAGAAAAAAAAAATGTTTAATACATAAAGAAGTTACCAAAAAAGGAATCCTAAAATTTATATTACATTATATATTATACATTGCACATATGTAAGTTTAATATAAATAATAAAATGTACACCAATAGCTGATCATGAATCACGTAAGAATAAATCCACATCCCAGCGATAAGACCATGGGGAATTCGGGTATTAAGTTTAAAAATCCAGTACGTCTCCCATTGTAGAAGTTTACAATGTAGATCCCCTCCCTCTGGGTCCCAACTTAACCCTTTCCATGGCTGTGCATTTCAAGTGAGTCCAGATAACCCCCATGTTGAAATTTAAAGTGATGTGCCACATTAGAGGGGCAGAACGATCTTGATTAGCGGCGGCTGATGTATGGCAATCCTGCGCTTCAAAGGTCTGATCGTGCAGCCCACATATTGGACTTGGCACTCATCACGTTATTAAATAACTCACATATGAAGTGTTACAATTTATAAAGCTCTTAATATAGCATCTCCCCTGTGACATTTGAATAAAATTCAAACCAGGAGATACATATTGACACATGCCACACCACTGGCCAGCGCATTTATAAAACCCAGTACAAGAAATTCCATGTAGATGACTGAGCCTCCTGTTTACAATACAGACTAGGCAACAGCTTCTGTCCCAATGTTGTTGGCCTGCGACTAATTATTCTGACTCGATATATGCTTCAAATTAGGATCACATTTTAATAGGGGTACATGTATTTAAAAACTCCTTACTATATGTGAGTGGTGTGGCAGTCCAAACCTGGGGCATAGCCTAGATCCATCTTCCAAGGGGGATTAAGTAGGATAACCTGCAAGTGCAAACACATGTTAGCAAGCTCAGAAGACCTGAAGTCTGAACAGTACACAAATAGAAGTGAGAAGCAAACCCAGACAATTCCCATTTATGGAGAACTGTCAGTTTTATCACAACCCATCATCAACCAGCATTCTTGAGATCAGACAATCAGCAATATCAACCACTAGGGACGAACCCGGATTCGATCCGAATTTCATGAAAAATTCTATTCGGATCAAATCCGAATTTCCCCGTGCTTCGATCGCTTGAAGTTTTCCTTTAACATCCATTCATTTACATTACAGGCATTCTAAGATGGCGGACAGGACATGTCCAGACATCTACCCCGCTCCAGTGCATGCTGGGGCAGTCACATGCAGCCTATCAGCAGCCAGCAAGCCCGGTGACGTCACAGCGCTATTTAAGGCAGCGGACATCTTGCTTTTCCTCATTTCTCTATTGCATTCGTGAGAGACAGGACACTGCTGTAGTCAGGGACAGGCAGGAAGTCAGCAAGAAGCAGGGAAAGTTAGGAAAAATCGGAGGCAGTCACAGGGAGATTTTTTTTTTTTCATCCAGCCTGAGTGTTACTGGCTGGCTGACTGGCTTTGTTAGCTGTTTCAGGCTACTTTTGATGTGCATATATACTGAACTGATCTCAAGTCTGCTGTGGGAACATTACCATTTTGTAAAATCTCATTAGCCTCTGTATTTACTGTAAGCTGCACAGTTATTTAAAGTAATTTGGCCTGTTTGAGCCTGCTTAGACACTGTTGCTGTGCATATATACTGATCTCAGGTCTGCTGTGGGGGCATCCCATTTGTTTGACTGCTTTTAATAAACCAGGCCGCATGACACAGCAAAACTGCACATTGAACCCTATCTGTTTATACTAAATAAGGAAATACATAAAATGTCAGGCAGACAAGTGCCAGGATGTTCAAAGAGGAGTGGCAGAGGCCAAGATTCAGCAGGCAGAGGTCGCAGCAGACTAGGGGTGAGTGGCAGCAGGAGTCACGGTGAGAGACCTGGTCTGCCAGTATATGCTAGCAGTCGTGTATCCACCAGTAACACATCTGCCGTGGTAGATTGGTTAACGTGCTCATCAACAACATCACCACAACTTACGTCTGAGACCCCCAGTCTAGGGTCAGTAGGTTCCTCTGACACAACCCTGAGTTGGCATGCCCCAAGAGCAGTCCCTGTCCTCCCATTGCCTCTGTCCTACGCCGTTCCCTCCCCCAGAGATGTATCCTATGCTTTGGGTTCAGCTCCACTCTTTAGTGAGGAGGACGATCAGATAAAGGACAGTCAGCAGCTACTGCCCAGCCAAGAAATGGAGGTGGCTTCTTTAGCTAGGCAGCCAAATAGTGATGTGGACAGTGTCGTGGGTGCTGCGAGCGTTCCAGCTCCTGTGCCAGACACTGTTGACGAATCCACGAACATCAGTTACCTACAGCCACAACTCGGTGATAATGATGATGACGATGAAGCCGATCGCACTTGGGAGCCGGGTGATGAAGGTGCTTCATCGTCATCATCAGGAGAAGAGGGGGCGCAGGTTGCCCCGGAGTCAGCAGCTCAGGCAGCAAGGTGTTAGCAGCATGGTTGGCAGGCAGCATGGGGGCACAATTGTAAAGCCTGGAGCCAAACGGGGCCGGGGTAGAGCACCTGCTGCGCGACTGGCTACCTTATCGGGAGGTAGTGGGGCAGGGGTTCCTGGAGTTGGCAACAGCAGCAGTGAATCAGTGAGGCCAGGGGGTGGGAAAAGTAGCTACTCGGCAGTGTGGCAGTTTTTCCTGAAGCATCCGCAGGAGGGTAACATGGCCACATGCAAGATATGTAGGCAGAAGGTGAAGCGTGGCCAGGGTCCAAATGTTGGCACCACGGCCCTGCGTCAACATATGATGCGTCACCATAAAGTGACCTGGGAGAACCGAGGCTCCCAAGGGGTGGTCCAGTCTGCTTCCTCACCAAGTGGCACGCCGCTCCCAATTTCTGCCAGCCAAGGCTCCAGCACCTCAGCCGAAGGCAGCTGTGCGTCATACCCATCCTCGGTCGCTCCTGCTCCTCCAAGTCATGCATCCCGCCAGCAATCCATCAGCTAAGCCATGTCCAAGAGACAGCAGTATGCGCCCACTCATCCTACGGCGCAGAAGCCGAATGTGCTCCTGTCCAAGTTGCTGGTGCTGCAGTCGCTCCCTTTTCAGGTGGTGGACTCTGCACCTTTCAGAGAACTGATGGCTTGTGCCGAGCCGAGGTGGAGAGTCCCAAGCCGTCATTTCTTTGCCAAGAAGGCAGTACCAGCGCTGCACACTTTTGTTGAACAGAAGGTGGGCCAGTCCTTGAGCCTGTCGGTGTGTAGCAAAGTGCATGGCAGCGCCGACGTCTGGAGCTGTAACTACGGTCAGGGACAGTACATGTCGTTTACGGCCCACTGGGTGAATGGGGGTCCCTTTGCAGCAGCAACTTGGACAGGTCACGCCGCTTCGGCCTCCGCGCTCCCTGCCCGTTGGGCCTGTGACACTGTGCAACTCGGCCCTCCACTGTAAGCTCAAGTCTCAGTGCCCCTCCAGTCTACCATGTGTGCAGGGCACGGAGGTGTCACGCAGTGCTTCACATGGTTTGTCTTGGCGAAAGGAGTCACACAGGGGAGGAACTGCTTAAATTTATTCATCAGGAAATCCAAACATGGCTTACTCCAATAAAACTTGGAATGGGAATCATGGTTACCGACAATGGGAAGAACATTTTGTCTGCGCCGCGCCAAGGAAGCCTGACCCATGCCCCCTGCATGGCTCACGTCTTCAATCTGGTTGTCAAGCGGTTTCTGAAGTGTTCCCCCCATCTGCAGGACATCCTAACAACTTCAAGGAAACTTTGCATGCACTTCAGCCACTCACACACCAAACACACCCTTCTTGAGCTACAGCGTCAAAACGGTATCCCCCAACATAGTCTGATTTGCGATGTTTCCACCCGTTGGAATTCCACCCTTCACATGTTGGACCGATTATATGAACAGAAAAGCCATCACGGATTTCCTGATGATCCAAGTGGATAGGGGGACTCCCCTGTGTAACTTCAATGTCAACCAGTGGCAGCTCATATGTGACACCTGCCGTTTGCTCAGGCCCTTTGAGGAAGCCACTTTATTTGTCAGTCGGCAGGATTACGGGATGAACGACGTGATTCCACTGCTTCATGTACTACAGCACATGTTGGAAACCATGGCTGGTCAGGGCACTGGAGACATGGCGTTTACATCTTACGGCCACATGAACCCCGTTGGAGCTGAACTGGAGGAGGAAGAGGAGGAGGAGTTGCCCAGCGAAACAGTTTAGGCTTGGCGAAATGGCTGGTTTATCTAGTCAGCGGACAGGAGAGGAGAAGCAGGAGCAGCCAGAGGAGCTAGAGGGTTTTGAGGAAGGCGAGACAGAGGACCCGGACACACCGTGGCAGTATGCAGTGGAGATGGAGACAGGTAGTCCCTCCGAGTCACTTGCGCAAATGGCAGGAAGCATGCTCACGTGCTTGCGTAGTGACCCCAGAATTGTTTCCATCTGTCGGCGGGATGACTTCTGGCTGTCCACCTTATTGGACCCTCGCTTCCGGCACAAAATGGGGGCATTTTTTAAACCCGCCGAGAGGGAGGACAAACTGAACTACTACAAAGACATTCTACGTAGGCAGTTGGCCGATGCCCATCTGCGCCATGGTCCATACTCTCGCAGGTCTGCCTTGAGGGGACCTCTGCGCTCACCTTCCACTGCCATGGCTGCTGGGGGGGGGGGGTTGGCAGGAGCAGCAGCTCCATCAGCAGCAGCCTCAGTCTTCAGTTGCTAATGAGTAGCTTTCTACACCCGCATAGTGAGGCTACTCATGAGCAGCAGGAAGACCTGGAGCAGGACCTCAACCAGCAGGTCATGTCATACCTTGACATGACCATGCCAACACACCTTGAGGATCTGCTGGACTTCTGGGCAGCCAAACTTGATTTGTGGCCGCAACTAGCAGAGTTTGCCCTGGAAAAGCTGTCCTGCCCGGCAAGTAGCGTGCCATGGAGAGACTCACCTTTGTCAAAATGAATCAGGGATGGATCAGCCAGGATTTCCACCCACCAATGCCTGATGCATGCGACTAGATTCAGCATGGTGCCACGTTTTACACTTTCCAAATGGTGCAAAACATATTTATGTCTTTAGGCCAATTTTTGGCCTCCTGCTGATGCCAACTTCAGGGTGTGCCTTTCAGCCAATTTTTGGCCTCCTGCTGCTTGCAACTCCAGGGTGTGATTTATCCAATTTTTGGGCTCCTGCTGCCAACTCCAGTGTCTCTTTAAAGCAATGTTTGGGCTCCTGCTGCTGCCGCCGCCAACTCCAGGGTGTTATTCATCCAATTTTGGGCTCCTGCTGCCAAATCCAGTGTCTCTTTCAAGCTATGTTTGGGCTCCTGCTGCTGCTTGCAACTCCAGGGTGTGATTCATCCAATCTTTGGGCTCCTGCAGCCAACTCCAGTGTCTCTTTCAGCCAATGTTTGGGCTCCTGCTTGCAACTCCAGGGTGTGATTCATCCAATTTTTGGCCTCCTGCAGCCAATTCCAGTGTCTCTTTCAGCCAATGTTTGGGCTCCTGCTTGCAACTCCAGGGTGTGATTCATCCAATTTTTGGCCTCCTGCAGCCAATTCCAGTGTCTCTTTAAAGCAATGTTTGGGCTCCTGCTGCTGCTTGCAACTCCAGGGTGTGATTCATCCAATTTTTGGGCTCCTGCTGCTGCCAACTCCAGTATCTCTTTAAAGCAATGTTTGGGCTCCTGCCCCTCATAGTGATGCCACTTCAAATCTCTGCAATTGTGCCGCTCTGCGATTCTATTAGCGATGCCTCTGATCTGCATGTGATATTTATTTAAAGTATTATTTAACTAACCCAGCACGCATCCTATGCGTGTTACAGCAAGGCAGAATGGTTTACAACCCTATTGAGGCTCAGAAATAGCCGTTTTTAATAGCAATTCTTTGCGAATAAATTCGGGTCGAACCGATTTTTGTCGGAAAATTCGTCGAATCAGTCGAATCGAATTTTTCAAAAGTTCGCTCATCTCTATCAACCACAGTGCATCAAAGGAAAAAAAACTAAGCATCTACCTTATGTCAGGCTCACAAATGGCACATAGGATTCTAAACCACAACACTCACCCCTCTCCTGCTAAGACCTCTGGGTGAGGGAGGGGTCCTGGTCCACAGGAAGCTTCAATACTCCATGGCCTGCAGATTCCATTTTACTGGGGACATCCCTACTTTGCAAAATCTTCTAGTATACTCCTCACCAAGGAGGAGGATGAGCAGACTGAGGTGGCATCTCCAGCTTCCCTCTGGTTGACAGACCTGTGCCAGGATTTTCTGAATGGCTGCATGGGTACACAGCCAAATGGAGGCCAGCTACTTGTGTTCTATTCAGCTTCACCACTGAATGGAGCGCTAGCCACCAATTGGAGAACATGTGAATGCACTGTGGTAGTTGCTGGCAAGATAAGCATTATCTGCATTCCAAGGGGGTTTCACACACTGAGGCATCCCAAATCTGAATTGCCCCACTGGAGAGGCACAGTCACCAGGATAGTAAAAATCCTTGTCTTCAACACTCCCTCTACTGATGGGTCCTTACTCCTGAGCCTTCTGTTAGATAAGACTAGGTATGGGCCAGTCGTTAGGGGAGCAACAGGACAACAACAGAAGTGGGAGGTTCTGTGTGGACCCCCTGCTGCTCGAAAGGTTTCAGGTCCTTAGAACATGAGGAGTTGCAGGAGGAGACATGCTACACACTTTGCACATAGTGATTACTTCTGTATTATGAATGGCCAGATATAGTATTTTAGTCTAAAATCTTAAATTCCTTTTTGCATATTTTCATTTCAATGATGTGCATATGGGATCCCATTTTGTTGTATTTATATATGAACTGGGGGTCTCCAATATGCAGGGAATATATATTCTCTCTCATTTCTGCCTCTCTACAGGGGGGGATGGGGAGTGATCCAGACCCTTGCCCAGGCATGTTTGCTCACCTAAAGTGGACCAACACCCTGCAGGATAAGCCCGGGAATCTATAAGATTCCGAAGCCGATCCAACCCATCCCCGCAGGGCATCCAGAATTGGGATGCCCCACTGTATGAAACCCCCCCAGGCGCACTCCATTAGAGGGAAGCACGAGATGCAGCCGCCAACATGCTCAGAGCCACTGAGCTAAGACGTCACTTTGACGCGCATAGCTCAGCAGCTCCAAGCACACCAATTGGACAAGCAGCCACACATGCACCATATGATCAGGTGAGGTGAGTTTTATCAGGAGATCTGGGGGGTTTCACATAGCAGGGCACACCCAATCAAGGAGCCCCAGGAAGTGGACCAAAACCCAGGATAGTCAAAATTCCACTTAAAGCATACACACATACAAAGAAACCCAATAAACAGACATGAAAGATAAACCAAGCAGACACTAAAGGCTGTAACTTACCTCCTCTGCTTCCATGTTTAACTTCAGGATGGTGCTCTTGTTAACACCACATTTGTTAGTATGGTGCCCAGGGGTGTTGGATCTAATGGCATTGACATGACCAATGGTCATGATGCTAAAGTGAACCTTCTCTTTTGGCATGATGAATCAGACCTGAGCAACAGCTACACACTCGCTGCACCTGGGATTTAAAGCTCCCGGGGTGGGCAGGGAATGGTGCAGCCAATCAGAGGCACCATCTCATGAATGGAATTCATGCTGATTGGTTCACTGACTTGGGCTCACACCTGGAGGGGAGGTGCCTGTGTATCATTATTATTAGAAGCAATGTGTAGAGTCTGTGAAGCTTCTCATTCATCCAGGTCATGGTATATCTGTAAGATCAATCAAGGCAACTGGACTTGCTGGGCCTTGATTTATTGCTACAGTGACACATAATGTGCAGTATCGGGGGCCCCCTGCAAGCCCATATTTATAAAAGATATATAATAATATAGTGGTGTCCATACAATGGGGGCATTGCATATAAATTCCACATATGGATTTATGTTTAGGCTCCTTGCTTTCCAACTAGCTAACAGCAAGGATGCCAGGGCCACGCTATCCCAAGCTGCCCCAGGGCCCATCCACATCGCTGACATGTAGCTTAGGCGCGCTCCTGTGCCAAGGCCATTAAGGCTTGGGACTCGCACCAGATGTGTGCACACCCCAGCTCGCTGATCTGCCTTGAGCATCCACCCCCATGTGATATGTAGTCACATGTTAGGAAGTGGGCAGAGGGGGAACAGCGAGCTGGGACAGGCGCTCAGCTGGCATAACTGTGATTTTGAATACAGTACTAGTGGCAGCGCCACCCACCACTCAACCCACACCCCCTGACACTCAACCTGTGACTCTGGGGGCATCCCGCATTGGGAATCCCCACTTTGTGAAAACCCCCAGACTGCCGTTATCAGCACACCTTTCCCTCGTCCAACGGTGCATGCATGGGCTCTCATCCCATCAGAGCCAATTGCTGTGACTATGTCATTCGAATCGATGGGGTGGGAGCACACACAGCCAAAGATGCAGCTGCACTCCCCATTGTAAATGTTGCTGAATTACATAGGCACAGCAAATGGCACTGATTGGATGAGAGCCTGCACATGTGGCGCTGGACTGGACCAAGGTGAGCTGATACTGGCAGGCTGGGGGGTTTCACACAGAGCGGCATCCCAATTTGAGTGACCTCCCACCCTCCCACATCCCCCGCTCAACCAACACAAGCTGCTGAAACTGAGCAGCATTAATCATACTGCTGGCGGCTCAGACCCCTGGGGGCCTTTTTTGGGCCCCACCAACCAGACTGCCGGTGGGGCCCTATGCCAGGAGCAGGACAGAGCTGGAAAGCAGGAGGAAGCTGGGGGTGCATGAGGGAAATTGGGGTGTAGGACGGCACTGGGGAAGCAGGTGGGAGATGGAGGAGCAGGACAGAGCTGGGGGAGGAGGAGGAAGATGGAGGAACAGGACAGAGCTGGGGAAGGAGGAGGAAGATGGAGGAGTTGGACAGAGCTGGAGAAGCAGGAGGAAGATGGAGGAGCAGGACAGAGCTGGGGGAGGAGGAGGAAGATGGAGGAGCAGGACAGAGCTGGGGAAGCAGGAGGAAGATGGATGAGCAGGACAAAGCTGGGGGAGCAGGAGGAAGATGGAGGAGCAGGACAGACCTAGGGGAGCAGGAGGAAGATGGAGGAGCAGGACAGAGCTGGGGGAGCAGGAGGAAGATGGAGGAGCAAGACAGAGCTGGGGGAGAAGGAGGAAGATGGAGGAGCAGGACAGAGCTGGGGGAGCAGGTGGAAGATGGAGGGGCAGAAAAGAGCTGGGGGAGCAGGAGGAAGATGGAGGAGCAGGACAGAGCTGGGGGAGCAGGAGGAAGATGGAGGAGCAGGACAGAGCTGGAGAAGCAGGAGGAAGATGGAGGAGCAGGACAGAGCTGGGGGAGGAGGAGGAGGAAGATGGAGGAACAGGACAGAGCTGGGGGTGGAGGAGGAAGATGGGGGGGGAGGAGGAGGAAGATGGGGGGGCAGGACAGAGCTGAGACAGATGGAGGAGCAGGATAGAGCTGGGGAAGCAGGGGGAAGATGGAGGAGCAGGACAAAGCTGGGGGAGCAGGAGGAAGATGGAGAAGCAGGACAGACCTAGGGGAGCAGGAGGAAGATGGAGGAGCAGGACAGAGCTGGGGGAGCAGTAGGAAGATGGAGGAGCAGGACAGAGCTGGGGAGCAGGAGGAAGCTGGGGGAGCAGGACAGAGCTGGATGAGCAGGTGGGAGATGGAGGAGTAGGACAGAGCTGGGGGTGCAGGAGGAAGATGGAGGAGCAGGACAGAGCTGGAGGAGCAGGAGGAAGATGGAGGAGCAGGACAGAGCTGGGGGAGCAGGTCGAAGATGGAGGAGCAGGACAGAGCTGGGGGAGCAGGAGGAAGATGGAGGAGCAGGACAGACCTAGGGGAGCAGGAGGAAGATGGAGGAGTAGGACAGAGCTGGGGGAGCAGGTCGAAGATGGAGGAGCAGGACAGAGCTGGGGGAGCAGGAGGAAGATGGAGGAGCAGGACAGACCTAGGGGAGCAGGAGGAAGATGGAGGAGCAGGACAGAGCTGGGGGAGCAGTAGGAAGATGGAGGAGCAGGACAGAGCTGGGGAGCAGGAGGAAGCTGGAGGAGCAGGACAGAGCTGGATGAGCAGGTGGGAGATGGAGGAGTAGGACAGAGCTGGGGGTGAAGGAGGAAGATGGAGGAGCAGGACAGAGCTGGAGGAGCAGAAGGAAGATGGAGGAGCAGGACAGAGCTGGGGGAGCAGGTCGAAGATAGAGGAGCAGGACAGAGCTGGAGGAGCAGGACAGACCTAGGGGAGCAGGAGGAAGATGGAGGAGCAGGACAGAGCTGGGGAAGCAGGTCGAAGATGGAGGAGCAGGACAGAGCTGGGGGAGCAGGAGGAAGATGGAGGAGCAGGACAGACCTAGGGGAGCAGGAGGAAGATGGAGGAGCAGGACAAAGCTGGGGGAGCAGGACAGAGCTGGGGGAGCAGTAGGAAGATGGAGGAGCAGGACAGAGCTGGGGGAGCAGGAGGAAGATGGAGGAGCAGGACAGACCTAGGGGAGCAGGAGGAAGATGGAGGAGCAGGACAGAGCTGGGGGAGCAGTAGGAAGATGGAGGAGCAGGACAGAGCTGGGGAGCAGGAGGAAGCTGGAGGAGCAGGACAGAGCTGGATGAGCAGGTGGGAGATGGAGGAGTAGGACAGAGCTGGGGGTGAAGGAGGAAGATGGAGGAGCAGGACAGAGCTGGAGGAGCAGAAGGAAGATGGAGGAGCAGGACAGAGCTGGGGGAACAGGTCGAAGATAGAGGAGCAGGACAGAGCTGGAGGAGCAGGACAGACCTAGGGGAGCAGGAGGAAGATGGAGGAGCAGGACAGAGCTGGGGGAGCAGGTCGAAGATGGAGGAGCAGGACAGAGCTGGGGGAGCAGGAGGAAGATGGAGGAGCAGGACAGACCTAGGGGAGCAGGAGGAAGATGGAGGAGCAGGACAAAGCTGGGGGAGCAGTAGGAAGATGGAGGAGAAGGACAGAGCTGGGGAGCAGGAGGAAGATGGAGGAGCAGGACAGAGCTGGGGGAGCAGGAGGAAGATGGAGGAGCAGGACAGAGCTGGGGGAGGTGGAGGAAGATGGAGGAGCAGGACAGAGCTGGAGGAGCAGGAGGAAGATGGAGGAGCAGGGCAGAGCTGGGGGAGCAGGAGGAAGATGGAGGAGCAGGACAGTCCTAGTGGAGCAGGTTGAAGATGGAGGAGCAGGACAGTCCTAGTGGAGCAGGTTGAAGATGGAGGAGCAGGGCAGTCCTATGGGAGCAGGTTGAAGATGGAGGAGTAGGACAGAGCTGGGGAGTAGGTGGAAGATGGAGGAGCAGGACAGAGCTGGGGGAGCAGGAGGAACAAGGCAGAGCAGTGGGGTTGCCACTCAGCTGGTATTTCTTCATCATTTCCAGTAATTCTCATGCTGGGCCGGTACCGGTATCAAATTAATGGCTGGTAATTTGAATGGTGGCAGGGTGTGGGTTGTGTAGCCAAGGCCAGGGGTGGCATCCTGGCCAAATCTTCATTGCAGAGCGTTGGGGAAGTGTGCTGTATGTGCATACATACACCCTCATGCACTCTCATGTACAGACTAAGCTGCATACACATGGGAGTGTGATGCTGCTCCATGTCTCTGCCAGGGCGTCCCCACTTATTGAATGTTTGATTCTTCTCCCCTCGCCACATGAGTAAGTAGTGGTGGAGGAATGGGCCATGCGATGTGGCTCATCCCGCTCGGCAGGGATGTCAGGGATTCCACTGGGGGAAAAGAATCATGCCCCCAGCAGACGCTGATAACCCTGCCGAGGGCAGTGGGGATTCTCCCCGCTGCTGGCTGATGGGGAGGCTCTATCAGGCTGTCCATACTCTGCACTGTGAGGCTGGAGGAGGCAGAGGGAGGGCACCAGCAATTCTGGCCCACAGGGCTGAACCAATTAGGGGACGGGATGTGAGAGGATTATCAGTGACGATTTCCTCTTTCCTGCAACAATTAGAGGAAGAACACTAATGCTGTTACACAGTACAAAAGGTAAGCACGGTCTTCCTAAAGAGAAAGGGGAGACTGCAGATACACTTTAATGAACAGGTAGATCTCAGCCCACATATCTGATTATCATCCCCTAATCGGGCATTGTAAGTATTGGAAATAATACACAGTATGTGACTAGGCAGCCTGTCCCTGCATTAGGGACTTTGTATTTTCCCTGTATATTCCCCTTATTTCACCCTGATGGTGTCAGATGGTACAGTTGTAAATAAAGTCTTTCCTTTTTTGTGTTATATTTACAAGTAGTTTTTTTTCTGCTGTGGGTTGTTATATCCATAGTGTGAACTTGGGGTTATACATTGTATCAGATCTGAATCAGCATCAGTCACTTGTAGCAAACTAATCTGCCAGCAGCTTTCCAAGTGGATCTTGTACCTATGATGTATCTATATTTGTGTTCCATGCATCTTGTCACACATGCCAGACACTGCTGCCTGTAGAAGATACTTTTCTTTGTATTTTCATGTATATGGTGTGCATATGCAATCCCCTTTTGTTCTATATATGTACTGATGGTCTCCTGTGTGTAGTAGAAAGCTTATCAAACTATTGTACCAGGATTGTTCAAAACACAAATGTTATTTATCTTTTTTTTTTTTTTTTACCAAAAAGTTCAAACACTTCTCGTACCTCCTGAGGGGGGGGGGGGGGGGGGGGGGCTGGGCCCAGGGACCCCTCTTGGGTGCGCCCTTGCATGCATGTGCTCTCCTCTAATATAAATAGTTCACAGGGTGATGCCAGCCAATCAGAATATATTGTGTACCCGAGACTCTGTTCTGAATGAATAGAATGATGGGCCCCTCCCACCTGGTGCTTACCTCCTGGCATGGGTACATGCATTAGCCAAAGGAAGTCGGTGATGTTGCCATGAATGCACTGTGGGATCACCTGATCAGTAATTATTTCAGTTTCACAGAACAGGTCAGCCCAAATTGGAATCCCTGAGGATAGGGACTTTTAGTGTCAAAGAGTTTTGAAAGGGTTAAAGCAGACCAAAACCCAAGTGAGTAATAAACCTGGATTTAATTAGGGGCTGGAAAGAGTTTTGGCCAGACTGATCTCAACTGTATGTGGTGCAGGAGGTCCCATTCTGTGAGTTGGCGCTGCGACATCACTGGCCCAAAGATATTGTACCCATTAAAACCAGCGGTTACTTATTCAAATCAGTGAAAATACAGCCCAATGCTCACTTTGATGCCAGTTTCAAAGCTAGAGCCAATTTGGCCCAGGCTGATCTCACCATATGTTGTGCAGGGGGAGGGCACCCTCTGAGTTGGCACTATGACAGTGGCCCAAAGCCATTTAACCCTTTAATTCATCTTCCATGTTGCCCTTTTTGATGCACATTTTTGTGCCAGCTGATTCTAGATTTGTGCCACATTTAATGTCATGTTGCTCAGAGCCCCCATACAATAACCTCCCTGCATTTTTGAGCCAAGAAGAAGAAATGGCCAAGATATTGGGGGTGTACAGTTCACCTTTCTGAAAAAAAGTGGGCGTGGCCCTAGGATCTGTGATGCTGCATAACAATCAGCATAGTGGGCGGGGTCTATAAGATTTCCAGAACTTGCATAAGACCCTGGCTCTGCAATGTGAATCTGGAGAAGGAGGTGGACGGAGGGACGGGATGAGCTGCGGGGAGGGGCCAGAAATCCTGTCCCGCTCTGCTGAGCTGATTGGAGGACAGGATGAAAAAAAGAATGTCATTGGCTGAACCTGTAAACCCCAATATCTCGGCCATTTCTGCTTTAATTTAAATATGGAGAACAGTACCAAATGCAGCCCGACGCATGGTGTAGCAATTTCCTTTGCCTGCAGTAGCACTTTAAGGACTGATTTCATTTTTAACTGAAACTTAAAGGAAACCTGCATCCAAAAAGTTTTTTCTGAATTTAGGCCGCTATGGGATTTGAGGAGGTGCAGCCGCCATCTGTGTGTGCATCCATTTCCCATGAGCTCTGATAGGAAAAAGGAGAGTATTTCACACATACAGGGCTCTTGGATGGCAGGAGGGGGATAGGTTATGTTACATTAGTATCACAGGCGTAACTATAGGGGGTGTGACCGGACCAGAGCCTAGAGGCCCCATCATTGCCGCTCTTCTTCCTCATTTACTTGGCATCATTTACAGAAAGGAAGCACCATTCATTTCTGCTGTTTCAGTCCTTAGCTGTCTAGATGCAACCAATTAAGACAAACCAGTTTACTGTATGAAAGGACCCCGTGTATTTTTTGCACCAGGGCCCCATAATATTCAGTTAAGCCATTGATCGGTATCCCTATGAACCAGGACCATCCCTGTCACAGTTGCCAAGGAGAGTAGGTTGGCATTAAATCTGCATGAAAATGTTAAAAATCAGGCATTACTTTACTTACCATGCACTGGTGGCCTATACAAATGCTGTGCCCAGTGGGGTTCCCCGAGTGAGCAAAGAGGCAGAAAAAGTTACATCTATATTTCAGACATTTATGTGGATTTTAAGGACATTAAAGTGGACCAAAACCTTTAAAAAAAAACTCCCTACCCAAGTAACTCAGACATTGCTCTCAGCAGCCTTAGTTGAATGGAAAAACTTCACTGATGTAGCCACACCCCAGCTAGCAGATTTGAGATTACTAATTGACTGGTCTCCAGAATGCTGGATGAGGGAGAGATTAGAGCCCACTATAGTTTTAACTCCAGCATTCCACCAATTAGGCAGAAATCATGGAGATACAGAGACCACCTCTAAGCTGTTATATTGTATATGTGATCTGCATCTATATTGCTAGGTTAATACAGTTTACACTTATGACAATAGATGGCCCTGTTACATATGTCTATGTTGTACATTCTCTGCTGTATGCAGTTTCCTGTACATTAAGGTGATCTGACTTTTCCCCGGTCTAGGTTATCCATCATGTAGGGTGACGTTCTTACAGCACTCATGTTCAGAATAGGTAGTAACAGTTTAACTATTATATATAAAAAAAGAAGTGGTGAGCACAATTGGTTTAATAAGAGATGAGACAGAATAAAACCCATGTGACAGTAAACAAGCCACAAGATGTGAGTATAATAAAGTGTTGAGTGTAAGCTCTTGTGATTGGACTATTCGTTTAGACAGGAAGCTAGCAAAGGGTATAAAGGGGACCCCCTGTAGATGGGTGCAGACTGCTGACAGTGCAAGTGGACGTGTTCTATGGGAGGAATATGTGCAGCTGTAGAACTTGGGATAGAAGCTGTGCATTTGAACTGTACTGGATGTGATGCTGGATATGAACTTGTGAAGAGCAATAGAGAATTACTACCTCAGCCCCACGAGTGTCCTGTGTTTAAGCAGAGGAGTGATATGACTGCAGCAGTGAGTCCCACCACTCACCCAGTCCCTCTTGAATTCAAGAATCCCCATTTAACCTTCATTCCCTTGAGGATTGGGCCTGTAACACCAGTTCCTGTTACACCACGAAAGCCCATCTGGATCTGACTCCACTGCACCCAGCAACAGAATTTACTATCACCATGTTGCTGGCCACCATTGAATGACGGATACCATGTAATAGTGTGAAGATGTACAAGACTGCTAATCACCATTAGTAATTTTTTGCTAGAAATAGCATTTGCAAATATGATGTTACACCCCCAAACAGCTGAAGTGGGAAACTCATGTGGTTACATTATGGAGTAAACCCAGCAGCAAGGACCAAGGTAATTGTAACAAAGCCCATGCACCCACATGATCCAATTCCTGCACCAACATGTAGACAATTGTGACCCATGATATAATGGGAACTAAAATAGCTGTAATCTAGACTCACCTAAACGATATGACCTGATAAACCTGCCACTCCATATACCCCCCCCTCAAAAAGGTTAAGACATTTTTGTAACCCCTCCTGTCCAAGGGCAGGGGGTTACATAGAGACTGAACTTCCTATTAGGAGTAATGAACAAGTGACCATTCATAGGTTATTGGCATTGCCCCCCTAGCGGTTCTAAGGGCCTTGGATGGCACAGAGACGTAAAGAGATCATTTGCATAGCTCCGCCTACTGCAAGGCTAGATGGGTAATGCTATCTGTCCTTGGACTGGGTACTGTGCAAATACTATCCATTTTAGGAAAGCCAGTCTTTTCCTTTTACAGCATATGCAAGTTTAGCTTTTGGAGACCAATGACTACCACTTCAGCAGCTGAGCACCAGTCACAATTGGTGGTAGAGTAACGGGCACTGCTAAAAGTGTTCATTTTGTTATTGAACCAGCAGCAGATTTGCTTTAAAGTGGATGTCCAAACACCCCCCAGCACTGCAACAGGATGGCAGGATGGCATTAAATAAGACCTTACCAGGGCCCCAATCCAATGCCGTCCACTTACACAGAGCAGCATCCCCCATTCATGTTATCAGGGCTGATACACAGGATGCTGCTCTGAGCAGCCTGACCTAGATGACCACCCATCTCTGATATGCTGGACAGTGCTGGATTGCAGGGACTATGTAAGGTCTAACCCCCTGTCCTGTCTCAGCACCAGATTGGACTTCTGCTTTAAAGCCAGGTAAACCATAGAAATTACTGCAGCAAACACCACAACCCCCCTTGTAATGACAACTAGGACAAGGAATGCTTTTCTAGGTTTAATAAATAGTTTTGTACAATAGAACAAAGTATCTCTGGAAGAAAGATCACTTCTTGATAGTTTTCATGGTAGACTTGTCACTTTGCCAGCAGCTACCGCCTTCCTGTCCACAGCTTTAACTCCAACAGCTACTGTTTGTCATCTCTCATAGAAAGCAAAAACGACCTGCAAGATAAAGTCAGGCTTGTAACTGAAACATCTTGACCAGTATAACCACTAATTAAGTCAGGACCTTACACCAGACCAACAGCTGGAAAAGAAAGGTAGCAGCCATTTTGGAGCTTCCTCTCCCAGTATCTCAGCCATGCTGCTGCCTGAATTCAACTGGCCAGTAACAGGAAACCCAGCAGCACTTCCTGTTTGCAGGTGGCCTGCACATCAATGAACCACCATTTTGTTTTTACACTAGAACACCCATTAAAAAAGATGGTTTCCTGCACAGGGACATCCCAACTTCTGGTGCCCCCCACCCCATAATGCCCAGTAAAAATCTTAGCTTTCACATTTTTGATGAAAGCCCTGCAGGTCATCCCAGGGTATCCGCCCATTGCAGGACTCAATTTGTTTTAGCGGGCATTACAATGGGGACACTGGCAATCAGGATGTCCCTGTGCAGAACACTCATTTTGTTAAATTAGTCACATAAAACCAATTGTTGGCTACAGTTTAGCAGTAGCCATACACAAAAAGCTAACCCATAAACCACTCCAACCTTACCCAATGCCCTGTGACCGATGATCATGATTTATGTAGCAACCTCCCGCAATTAAGTGCATGGAAAGTATGACCTACTCTCTACAAAACCATCTCACTTTGAACACTAAAGCTTTCCTATAGGTGGGTAATCGTGTTGTATTGCGATTCTACAATAGGTTGCCCAATACCATTTGAGATATCAGAGCACCATACCTAGTGAGGGTTATATTCCTGGAAGGATTCTATCCACATTGGCTCTCCAGGAATCATTTCTACAGTGGTGTGGCAGTCCAGACCTGGGGCATAGCCTGGATCCATCTTCCAAGGGGGATTAAGTAGGATAACCTGCAAGTGCAAACACATGTTAGCAAGCTCAGAAGACCTGAAGTTTGATATAAAAAAATGCTGGCTGATGATGGGTTGTGAAACTGACACTTCTCTATAAATGTGAATTGTCTGGGTTTGCTTCTCATTTCTACTTTGTTCAGACAATCATCAAAATGCTGTGGGGGTGTGACAACATTGATGTACTGTCAACAGGGATGAGCTTTATTTCACCAAGTAGCAGGAGAGGGGCAAGTGGTGCATTTTAGATTCCTACATGGCAAGACCTCTGGGTGAGAGGGGTCCTGGTCCACATGAAGCTTAAAGACCCCATGGCCTGCCAATTTTCCATCACTAGAGTCATCCTGATTTGGGATTCCTTTCTTTGCAAAATGATTGACTAGTATACTCCTAATCAAGGAGGATAAGCAGACCAAGGTGGCATCTCCAGCTTCCCTCTGGCTGATGCAGACCTGTGCCAGGCTTTTCTGAATGGGTACACAGCCAAATGGAGGCCAGCTACTTGTGCTCTATTCAGCTTTTCTAAGCCACTAATGTCAGAGCAGTTTAGTAAAGCTGAATGGTGCACCAGCCACTGATTGGAGGAAAGCATGTGAATATACTGTGGAAGTCGCTGGTTGCTGCTCAGCTGGAGAGGCACAATCACCAGCATAGTAAAAATCCTGGTGATTGTTAGTCTTCAACCCTCCCTCTACTGATGGGTCCTTGCTGCTGAGCATCTTGCTAGGTCAGGTTTGGTATGGGACAGTGGTAAGGGGAGTGATAAGAAAACAGCTGAAGTGGAGGAGCTGCCATAGTGTGCGACCCACGCTGCTGGAAAGGTTTCAGACCCTTGGAACAGGGAGTTGCAGGAGGAGACATGCTACACACTTTGCACAGTGGTCATAGTAATAACCTCTGTATTAGGACTGTCCAGATATTGGTTTAAAGTCTAATGAAGAAACATTTCAGCCTTTCTGGGAAAGGAAGGGGGGGGGGGGTACAAGGGGTCCAGACCCCTGCCCAGGAATATTTGCCCACTTAAGGATACACACATGCAAAGAAACCCATTAAACATAAACCAAGCAGACACTAACCGCGACAGATGCCAGGAAGGGTAACTTACCTCCTCTGCTTCCATGTTTAACTTCTGGATGGTGCTCTTGTTAACACCACATTTGTTAGTATGGTGCCCAGGAGTGTTGGATCTAATGGCATTGACATGACCAATGGTCATGATGCTAAAGTGAACCTTCTCTTTTGGCATTATGAATCAGACCTGAGCAACAGCTACACACTTGCTGCACCTGGGATTTAAAGCTCCCGGGGTGGGCAGGGAATGGTGCAGCCAATCAGAGGCACTGTCTGATGAATGGAATTCATGCTGATTGGCTCACTGACTTGGGCTCACACCTGGAGGGGAGGTGCCTGTGTATCATTATTATTAGAAGCAATGTGTAGAGTCTGTGAAGCTTCTCGTTCATCCAGGTCATGGTATATCTGTAATGATCAATCAAGGCAACTGGACTTGCTGGGCCTTGATTGATTGCTACAGTGACACATAATGTGCAGTATCGGGGCCCCCTGCAAGCCCATATTTATATAAGATATATAATCATATAGTGGCGTCCATACAATGGGGGCATTGCATATAAATTCCACAGATGGATTCATGGTTAGGCTCCTTGCTTTCCACCAGCTTTCAGGTGTATGGCCATTGCTCAGCCCACCACAATGATCTCGGTAGAGCTTAGCTGTGCACCTCCTTCATGTGAGCTTGTGGCAGCAGATATTTAGGTTTGCCAGGCCAGCAGGGCACACACAGCAAGGATACCAGGGCCAAGCTGTGCATTCATCAAGGTGAGTATATGGCAATTCTAGCTTTTTTATTACACAGCTAAAGATCCCAAATTGGGATGCCCTAGAGTCCAGCCACATCACCGACATCCCTGTAGCTTAGGCTCGTTCTCGTACCAAGGCCAGTCAGGCGTGGGATTCTATTTAAACTCGCACTTACACCACATGTGTGCACACCCCAGCTCGCTGACACTCCTTGAGCATCCACCCCCATATGATGTGTGGTCACATGTCAGGAAGTGGGCAGAGGGGGAACAGCTGGGACAAGCGCTCAGCTGGCAAAACTGAGTTTAAATACAGTACTAGTGGCAGTGCCACCCACCACTCAACCTGTGACTCTGGGGGCATCCCGCATTGGGAATCCCCACTATGTGAAAACCCCCAGACTGCCATTATCAGCACACCTTTCCCTCGACCAATGGCGCATGCATGCATGGGCTCTCATCCCATCAGAGTCAATTTCTGTGACTATGTCATTCGAATCGATGGGGTGGGAGAACACACAGCCAAAGATGCAGATGCACTCCCCATTGTAAATGTTGCTGAATTACACGGGCACAGCAAATGGCACTGATTGGATGAGAGCCTGCACATGTGACGCTGGACTGGAGAAAGGTGAGCTGATACTGGCAGGCTGGGGGTTTTCACACAGTGGGGCATCCCACATCCACCGCTCAACCAACACAAGCTGCTGAAACTGAGCAGCATTAATCATACTGATAGCGGCTCAGGCCCCTGGGGGACTTTTTTGGGCCCCACCAACCAGACTGCCGGTGGGGCCCTAGGCCAGGAGCAGGACAGAGCTGGGGGAGAAGGAGGAAGCTGGAGGAGCAGGACAGAGCTGGGGGAGCAGGAGGAAGCTGGAGGAGCAGGACAGAGCTGGGGAACAGGAGGAAGATGGAGGAGCAGGACAAGGCTGGGGAGCAGGAGGAAGATGGAGGAGCAGGACAGAGCTGGGGGAGCAGGAGGAAGATGGAGGAGCAGGACAGAGCTGGGGGAGCAGGAGGAAGATGGAGGAGCAGGACAGAGCTGGGGGAGCAGGAGGAAGCTGGAGGAGCAGGACAGAGCTAGATGAGCAGGTGGAAATGGAGGAGCAGGACAGAGCTGGGGAGTAGGTGGAAGATGGAGGAGCAGGACAGAGCTGGGGAGTAGGTGGAAGATGGAGGAGCAGGACAAAGCTGGGGGAGCAGGAGGAAGATGGAGGAGCAGGACAAAGCTGGGGGAGCAGGAGGAAGATGGAGGAGCAGGACAGAGCTGGATGAGCAGGTGGGAGATGGAGGAGCAGGACAGAGCTGGGGAGTAGGTGGAAGATGGAGGAGCAGGACAGAGCTGGGGAAGCAGGAGGAAGATGGAGGAGCAGGACAGAGCTGGGGGAGCAGGAGGAAGCTGGAGGAGCAGGACAGAGCTGGGGGAGCAGGAGGAAGCTGGAGGAGCAGGACAGAGCTGGGGAACAGGAGGAAGATGGAGGAGCAGGACAAGGCTGGGGAGCAGGAGGAAGATGGAGGAGCAGGACAGAGCTGGGGGAGCAGGAGGAAGATGGAGGAGCAGGACAGAGCTGGGGGAGCAGGAGGAAGATGGAGGAGCAGGACAGAGCTGGGGGAGCAGGAGGAAGCTGGAGGACCAGGACAGAGCTAGATGAGCAGGTGGAAATGGAGGAGCAGGACAGAGCTGGGGAGTAGGTGGAAGATGGAGGAGCAGGACAGAGCTGGGGAGTAGGTGGAAGATGGAGGAGCAGGACAAAGCTGGGGGAGCAGGAGGAAGATGGAGGAGCAGGACAAAGCTGGGGGAGCAGGAGGAAGATGGAGGAGCAGGACAGAGCTGGATGAGCAGGTGGGAGATGGAGGAGCAGGACAGAGCTGGGGAGTAGGTGGAAGATGGAGGAGCAGGACAGAGCTGGGGAAGCAGGAGGAAGATGGAGGAGCAGGACAAAGCTGGGGGAGCAGGAGGAAGATGGAGGAGCAGGACAGAGCTGGGGGAGCAGGAGGAAGCTGGAGGAGCAGGACAGAGCTGGATGAGCAGGTGGGAGATGGAGGAGCAGGACAGAGCTGGGGAGTAGGTGGAAGATGGAGGAGCAGGACAGAGCTGGGGAGTAGGTGGAAGATGGAGGAGCAGGACAGAGCTGGGGGAGCAGGAGGAAGCTGGAGGAGCAGGACTGAACTGGGGAACAGGAGGAAGATGGAGGAGCAGGACAAGGCTGGGGAGCAAGAGGAAGATGGAGGAGCAGCACAGAGCTGGGGGAGCAGGAGGAAGATGGAGGAGCAGGACAGAGCTGGGGGAGCAGGAGGAAGCTGGAGGAGCAGGACAGAGCTGGGGAACAGGAGGAAGATGGAGGAGCAGGAGGAAGCTGGAGGAGCAGGACAGAGCTGGGGGAGCAGGAGGAAGCTGGAGGAGCAGGACAGAGCTGGGGAACAGGAGGAAGATGGAGGAGCAGGACAAGGCTGGGGAGCAGGAGGAAGATGGAGGAGCAGGACAGAGCTGGGGGAGCAGGAGGAAGATGGAGGAGCAGGACAGAGCTGGGGAACAGGAGGAAGATGGAGGAGCAGGACAAGGCTGGGGAGCAGGAGGAAGATGGAGGAGCAGGACAGAGCTGGGGAAGCAGGAGGAATGGAGGAGCAGGACAGAGCTGGGGAAGCAGGAGGAATGGAGGAGCAGAGGACAAGGCTGGGGAACAGGAGGAAGATGGAGGAGCAGGACAAGGCTGGGGAGCAGGAGGAAGATGGAGGAGCAGGACAGAGCTGGGGGAGCAGGGGGAAGCTGGAGGAGCAGGACAGAGCTGGGGAAGCAGGAGGAAGCTGGAGGAGCAGGACAGAGCTGGATGAGCAGGTGGGAGATGGAGGAGCAGGACAGAGCTGGGGGTGCAGGAGGAAGATGGAGGAGCAGGACAGAGCTGGGGGAGCAGGAGGAAGCTGGAGGAGCAGGACAGAGCTGGGGAACAGAAGGAAGATGGAGGAGCAGGACAAGGCTGGGGAGCAGGAGGAAGATGGAGGAGCAGGACAGAGCTGGGGGAGCAGGAGGAAGATGGAGGAGCAGGACAGAGCTGGGGGAGCAGGAGGAAGATGGAGGAGCAGGGCAGAGCTGGGGGAGCAGGAGGAAGCTGGAGGAGCAGGACAGAGCTGGATGAGCAGGTGGGAGATGGAGGAGCAGGACAGAGCTGGGGAGTAGGTGGAAGATGGAGGAGCAGGACAGAGTTGGGGGTGCAGGAGGAAGATGGAGGAGCAGGACAGAGCTGGGGGAGCAGGAGGAAGCTGGAGGAGCAGGACAGAACTGGGGAACAGGAGGAAGATGGAGGAGCAGGACAAGGCTGGGGAGCAAGAGGAAAATGGAGGAGCAGGACAGAGCTGGGGGAGAAGGAGGAAGATGGAGGAGCAGGACAGAGCTGGGGGAGCAGGAGGAAGCTGGAGGAGCAGGACAGAGCTGGGGAACAGGAGGAAGATGGAGGAGCAGGAGGGAGATGGAGGAGCAGGACAGAGCTGGGGGAGCAGGAGGAAGATGGAGGAGCAGGACAGAGCTGGGGGAGCAGGAGGAAGCTGGAGGAACAGGACAGAGCTGGGGAACAGGAGGAAGATGGAGGAGCAGGACAAGGCTGGGGAGCAGGAGGAAGATGGAGGAGCAGGACAGAGCTGGGGGAGCAGGAGGAAGATGGAGGAGCAGGACAGAGCTGGGGAACAGAAGGAAGATGGAGGAGCAGGACAAGGCTGGGGAGCAGGAGGAAGATGGAGGAGCAGGACAGAGCTGGGGAAGCAGGAGGAATGGAGGAGCAGGACAGAGCTGGGGAAGCAGGAGGAATGGAGGAGCAGAGGACAAGGCTGGGGAACAGGAGGAAGATGGAGGAGCAGGACAAGGCTGGGGAGCAGGAGGAAGATGGAGGAGCAGGGCAGAGCTGGGAGTGCAGGAGGAATGGAGGAGCAGAGGACAAGGCTGGGGAGCAGGAGGAAGATGGAGGAGCAGGACAAGGCTGGGGAGTAGGCGGAAGATGGAGGAGCAGGACAGAGCTGGGGGTGCAGGAGGAAGATGGAGGAGCAGGACAGAGCTGGGGGAGAAGGAGGAAGATGGAGGAGCAGGACAGAACTGGGGAACAGGAGGAAGATGAACAGGAGGAAGATGGAGGAGCAGGACAGAGCTGGGGAGCAAGAGGAAGATGGAGGAGCAGGACAGAGCTGGGGGAGAAGGAGGAAGATGGAGGAGCAGGACAGAGCTGGGGAAGCAGGAGGAATGGAGGAGCAGGACAGAGCTGGGGAAGCAGGAGGAATGGAGGAGCAGAGGACAAGGCTGAGGAGCAGGAGGAAGATGGAGGAGCAGGACAGAGCTGGGGAAGCAGGAGGAATGGAGGAGCAGGACAGAGCTGGGGAAGCAGGAGGAATGGAGGAGCAGAGGACAAGGCTGGGGAACAGGAGGAAGATGGAGGAGCAGGACAAGGCTGGGGAGCAGGAGGAAGATGGAGGAGCAGGACAAGGCTGGGGAGCAGGAGGATGGAGGTGCAGGAGGAAGATGGAGAAGCAGGATGGAGAGTACAGGGTGAAGCCACGGAGCTAGTGGTGCAGGAGGAAAATAGGGGCGCAGGACTGATATTGAGGAGCAGGGGGTAAATCGGGGAGCAGAACGGAGATTGGGGAAGCAGGATGGAGCTAGGAGAGCAGGGCGGGGATTGGGGTGCCAGAGGAAAATGGGGGAGCAGTGGTATACCGTGCTGTGTGAAACACCTGGCTTTGCCGGCTATAATAACCAAGGTGGCGAACCGGAGGTTTGACGCTGCAGGGGAGCCCAAATTAGGATTCCCCTGCAAAGCGGATTCAAAAAAGGGTCTTGGTCTGCTTTAATCTACTTTTAATTGGCAGAATTTAAGCTTCCAGTGTCTTCCCCCCACACACCCAATCAGCTGTTTGCACCAGTTATCTGTCTGAATATCCACTACAAGGACAGACTCCTGGAGGAGGCCAGGTTATCTAACAATGCACTGCCCCTGCTTGCTACTCAGATGTCTGTGTCTGAATATAGCCGGGGATGTAGTGCTAACTGTGCATGTGCCATGGGATCAGCTAGGTGAGTATAAGGATAGAATAAGCGTGTGTAGTGCGCCAACCACGCCCCTGGTCACACCCCCAACTAGTGGCGTAACTAAGTGTGCCGGAGGCCTGGTGCGAACATTAAAGGGGGCCCTATCAAAGCTCATATAGTAACATTGTTTTCTGACTTTTAACTTTTTAATTGGATGCAGCTGGACAGCTAAAGACTGAAACAGCAGAGACAAATGTTTGAGGAGCAACAATGATGGCCCCCCTGACCTTCTGAGCCCCAGTGCGGTTGCACCCCCTTGCACCCTCCAAAGTTACTCCCCTATCCATAAGCCCTAACTCCAAGAGGACCCAGAACTGGCAAGGTAAGATTTGTTATATTGGGAAGCTCTGCTAGAGAGGGGCAAAAAAATCCTGGTGATCTTTAACCCTCCCTCTTCTACCACCTGTGAGCCCTGCAGTGCAAATATACTTATCTATTTCTCCTGCTGTTTTATATGAAGGGGGGCCTGGAAATGGTTGCACACTGGGCTAGGTGTATTTACAGTTAGTTACCTTCATTGCACTGCATTGTGGGTCAGCCTCTCAGTACTCACCACCACCTCCAGATCCTTCTCTGCTGCAGATTGGTACTTGCTGCCCCTGTCTGGTCCTCCAGTGCTTGCCCTCTGCTGCTGAGGGGTAAGTGAGTGGTAGAGGAAAGCTGCAGGGGGTAGAGGGGTTAGGTGAGTGGTAGAGGACAGCGGCAGGGGGTAGAGAGGTTAGGTGAGTGATAGACAGCTGCAGAGGATAGAGGGGTTAGGTGAGTGGTAGAGGACAGCTGCAGGGGGTGGAGGGGTTAGGTGAGTGGTAGAGAACAGCTGCAGGGGGTAGAGAGGTTAGGTGAGTGGTAGAGAACAGCTGCAGGGGGTGGAGGGGTTAGGTGAGTGGTAGAGGACAGCTGCAGGGGGTAGAGAGGTTAGGTGAGTGGTAGAGGACAGCTGCAGGGGGTAGAGGGGTTAGGTGAGTGGTAGAGGACAGCTGCAGGGGGTGGAGGGGCTAGGTGAGTGGTAGAGAACAGCTGCAGGGGGTGGAGGGGTTAGGTGAGTGGTAGAGAACAGCTGCAGGGGGTAGAGAGGTTAGGTGAGTGGTAGAGGACAGCGGCAGGGGGTAGAGGGGTTAGGTGAGTGGTAGAGGACAGCTGCAGGGGGTGGAGCGGGTAGGTGAGTGGTAGAGGACAGTGTCAGGGGGTGAGGGGAATAGGTTAGTGGTTACACGGCGCTGTATACAGCATTGATAGCACATCATCCTGTGCGTGTGCTGTGGCACTGCCAGAAAGGTGAGTTTTTACAGTGACCGGGCCTTAAAGTGCTACAGCAGGCAAAGGCAATTGTTACACCATTGTGTCAGAATACACTAAGCAATGTCCTAAACTGTTTTCCATTCTTAAATTGAAGAATATTTTGATGTTTAGAGGGTCACCTCATGATTTCTTTTCTGAATCAAGTGGGCGTGGCCCTTGGGTCTGTGATGCCGCATAATGATCAGCATAATGGGCGGGGTCTGATTCCCAGAATTTGCTTCAGACACCTAAGCTGTGCATCTCCCATCTTCCCCTGTTGCTAGGCGACATTGGAGCCTATAGAAGCACTCCCAGACACACGTGCCAAATGCGCATGTGCTCACTCCTATAGTGCATGTGTGCACACTCCCAAACATGCATGCACTCCCACACGCACACACATGCACTCCCACACGCACTCCCTTGCACTCACACACATGCACACACTCCCACATGCACTCCCTTGCACCCACACACATGCACTCCCACACGCACTCCCTTGCACCCACACACATGCACTCCCACACGCACTCCCTTGCACCCACACACATGCACTCCCACACACACTCCCTTGCACTCACACACATGCACACACTCCCACATGCACTCCCATGTACAGGTTAAGCAGCATGCATATAGGAGTGCGCTGCTGCCCCATGTCTCTTCCAAAACGTGAGTAAGCGTTGGTGGAGGAATGGGCCGTGCGGGGTAGCTCTCCCCACTGCTGGCAGACAGGGAGAGGGATGCGGCGCTGTATGTCCCCGCTCAGCAAGGGTGTCAGGGAATCCGCTGGGGGACAAGAATCATTCTCCCCACTGCTGGCCGATGGGGAGGCTTTAGCAGGCTGTCCATACTCTGCATTGTGAAGCTGGAGGAGGCAGAGGGAGGGCACCAGCAATTCTGGCCCACAGGGCTGAGCCGATTGAAACACAGTACAAAATAGAAAGGGGAGACTGCAGATACACTTTAATGAACAGGTAGATCTCAGCCCACATATCCGATTATCATCCCCTAATCGGGCATTGTAAGTATTGGAAATAATACACAGTATGTGACTAGGCAGACTGTCCCTGCATTAGGGACTTTGTATTTTCCCTGTATATTCCCCTTATTTAACCCTGATGGGGTCAGATGGTAGAGTTGTAAATAAAGTCTTTAATTTTTTTTGTGTTATATTTACAAGTAGTTTTTTTCTGCTGTGGGTTGTATTATCCATAGTGTGAACTTGGGGCTATACATTATATCAGATCTGAATCATCAGTCAAACTAACCTGCCTGCAGCTTTCCAAGTGGATCTTGTACCTATGATGTATCTATATTTGTGTTCCATACATCTTGTCACACATGCCAGACACTGCTGCCTGTAGAAGATACTTTTCTTTGTAGTTTCATGTATATGGTGTGCATATGCGATGCTTTTTGTTGTATATGTGTACTGAGGGTCTCCTGTGTGTAGAGAGCTTATCAAACTATTGTACCAGGATTGTTCAAGTTACAAATTATATTTATTTTTTAAATAAATTGTGTACCTGGCACTATATTCCAAATGAATGGAGTTAAGGGATTCCTCCAACCTGGTTCTTCCCTCCTGGCATGGGTACATGCATTAGCCGAGGGAAGTCAATGATGTTGCTGTGAATGCACTGTGGGATCACATGATCAGTAATTATTTCAGTTTCACAGAACAGGTCAGCCCAAATTGGAATCCCTGAGGATAGAGACTTAATTGTTTTAGCATCAAAACGTTTTAAAAGGATTAAAGCAGACCAAAACCCAGGTTTTTATGCACCTGCTTTTTGGTCCACTGTACCATGGCATCCCATGTGGGGCCTTCTGCAAGCTCCTCCCTCTAGCTGAGCGCACCCACGATGACCAGTCACAAATGGCTGGCGGGGTTATGTACATCAGCTGTAAAAGCTTGTGATGCCGTCAACCCGATTTGGGATTTCCTGCTTTGTGAAACCCCAGGAATCACTCCTATATACACATCAGGCATTGCTGCCATGTTGCATGAGCAGATCTCTGGTGGCACCCCCATAACTCCCCTTTCTGATGCACGCACCTGTGGAACATGACTATGCATGGCCGTATGTTCTGACTGAATGAGAACCTGAACCACAGTGGGTGTGAAACAGCTGGAGGGAAGCACCCAACAGGAGGTGCCCAGCACCTCAGATTAGATTGCTGGGTACACAATCTATTCTGATTGGCTGGCATCACAATCATGCATTGTAGAATCACCAGAGGTAATAACCTACATTTTGAGGGGTTTCAGCAGGGGGGGCACCAAAGGAGGGCCAGAGAACAGGTGGGGGGCACTATTTCAAATCTTTGCCCCGGGTGCCAGAAAGCCTAGCTTCTCCTCTGGGTTTCGCACACAAATGGTTTGCCCCAATATAGAGGACCAAAACCCAAGTGAGTGATAAACCTGGGTTTAATTTGAGGCTAGAATGAGTTATGGCCAGACTGATCAATTGTATTTGGTGCAGGAGGTCCCTCTCTGTGAGCTGGCGCTGTGACGTGACATCATTGGCCCAAAGATATTTTACCCATTAAAACCAGCAGTTACTTATTCCAATCAGTGAAAATACAGTCCCATGCTCACTTTAATGCCAGTTTCAAAGCTAGAACCAATTTGGCCCAGGCTGATCTCAACAGTATGTTGTGCGGGGGGAGGGGAACCTTCGGAATTGGCACTATGACAGTGGCCCAAAGACATTTAACCCTTTAATTCTTCCTCGTTGCCACATTTTGTGCCAACTAATTCTAGGTTTGTGCCACATTTAATGTCATGTTGCTCAGAGCCCCCATACAATAACCACCCTGCATTTTTGGGTCAAGAAGAATAAATGGCCAAGATATTGGGTTTACAGTTGATATCTGTTCTGAAAAAAGTGGGTGTGGCCCTTGGATCTGTGATGCTGTATAATAATCAGCATAGTGGGTGGGGTCTGTAAGATTCCTAGAAATTGCATAAGACCCTGGCTGTGCAATGTGAATCTGGAGGAGGCAGCGGACGGAGGAAAAGGGGGAAGTGGAGGGAGGGGCCAGCAGTCCTGTCCCACTGAGCTGATTGGGGGACAGAATGAAAAAGAATATCATTGGCTGAACTTGTAAACCCTAGTTAGATTTGAAATTGCTGAATGGTTGGTCTCCAGAATGTTGGATGATTTTGGGGGAGAGATTAAAGCCCACTACAGTTTAATTTCAGCATTCCACCAATTTGGAAATCAAGAAATCATTGTAGGCACTGTACAACAGCTTGTCTCTGTATGTGATATATTGCTAGGTTAATGCAGTTTACACTTATGACAATAGATGGCCCTGTTACATATATCTATGTTGTACATTCTCTGCTGTATGCCGAGTTTCCTGCACATTAAGGTGATCTGACTTTTTCCAGTCTAGGTTATCCATCATGTAGGGTGATGTTCTCTTACTGCAACTCATGTTCCAGTAAAGCCAGTATAGGGCCTGTATAGGAAGTATCAGTTAAACCCCATGAAAGAGCACCATTGGTTTAATAAGATGAGACAGAATAAAACCCATGTAGTGACATTGGGTGTAGTTACAGTAAACTGCCACAAGATGTGAGTGTAGAACAAATAGAAATAGTTCAGCAACAGAAAGGCCAAGACACAGACAGTAAAGTGTAAGGTCTTGTGATTGGACTATTAGTTTAGGAGGGGGAGCTAGCAAAGGGTATAAAGGGGACCCCCAGTAGAGGAGGGCCAGACTCCAAAGGAGATCCCAGCATTTGCTGACAGAGCAAGAGGATGTGTTAATGCTCTAATGGATAAATATCTGCAGGAAATTGTGAGATAAGATGTAGATATGAACTCATTGGATGTGATGCTGGATATGAACTTGTGAAGAGACCAATAAACACAAACAATTGCTACCTCAGCCCCTGAGTGCCCTGTGTTTAGGCAGAGGAGTGACATTGCTGCCGCAGTGAGCCCCACTGCTCACCAAGTCGCCATTTCTTCTCAGATGGGGCTTGTAACATCAGTTCCTGTTACACCACAAAAGCCCATCTGGATCTGACTCCACTGCACCCAGCAACAGAATTTACTATCACCATGTTGCTGGCCACCATTGGGTGACTGATGCAATGTAGTAGCAGAAAGAGGTACAAGACTGCTAATCACCATTAGTAATGTTTTGTTAGAAATCGCATTTGCAAATATGTGACAGCCCCCAAAAAGCTCATGTGGTTACATTATGGAGAAGACCCCAGCAACAAAGACCAAGGTCATTGTAACAAAGGCCATGCACCCACATGATCCAATTCCAGCACCAACATGTAGACAAGTTGTGCCTCATGATATTGTGTAAACTAAAATTGCTGTGAAGATAAAGTAACCTTAATGACATGACCCCATAGACCTGACACTTTGTGCACCCCCCAAAAAGACATTGTAACCCTTCCTGTCCACGTGCAAGGGGAGGGTCAGAGCAGGGGTTACATAGAGATTCCTCTTAGGAGTGATGAACAAGTGACCATTCATAGGTTATTGGCAGGGAACTATATAAGCTACAGTCTGCCTTTATACAGCATTAGCTGCTGAAGTGGTAGTCATGGGTCTCTATATCCAAAAGGTAAATCTGCTGAGCACCAACCACTAGTGGTGGTAGAGTAATGGGCACTGCTTAGTATAGTCAGGGATCTGTCCATTTTGTTAATGAACCAGCAGAAGTGGATGCCCAAACACCCCCCCAGCACTGCAACAGGATGGCATTAATGACCTTACCAGGGCCCCAATCCAATGCAGTCCACTTGCAGCTGCACAGCCTGAGAAGCCTTGTATAGACGATCACCCATCTCCGATATGCAGGACAGTGCTGGATTGCAGGGACCAGGTAAGGTCTAACCCCCTGTCCTGTCTCAGCACCAGATTGAACTTTCTGCTTTAAAGCCAGGTAAACCATAGAAATTACTCCAACAAACACCCCAACCCCCTTGTAATGACGACTAGGCCAAGGAATGCTTTTCTAGGTTTAATAAATAGTTTTGTACAATAGAACAAAGTATCTCTGGAAGAAAGATCACTTCTTGATAGTTTTCATGGTAGACTTCGCCAGCAGCTGTCACCTTCCTGTCCACAGCTTTAACAGCTACCGTTTGTCATCTCTCACAGAAAGCAAAATGACCTGCAAGATAAAGTCGAGCTTGTAAATGAAATCTTGGACCAGTATAACCACCAATTAAGTCAGGACCTTAAACCAGACCAACAGCCTGGCACGGTTAGAAAAGAAAGGTAGCGGCCATTTTGGAGCTTCCATTCACCACAGCAGGATTTGGAAAAAGGCAAATTAATGTTTATGTGCAGCAATCTAAATTGCCCTGGGGAGGGGGGTGCATATGAGCACTCTTGTGTTGGTCTGGTTTAAGTCATTTTTGACTGTGGGTCTGCTTTAAACTAGAACAAAATGGGTGTTCCTGCATCCCAACTGCTGGTTCCCCCACCCTATAACACTAAGTAAAACAATCTTCGCTTTCACATTTGTGATGAAAGAGCCCTGCAGGACGCCCATAGCTATCCACCAATCGCACAGCTCAATTTGTTTTAGCAGGCATTACAGTGGGGGCTCTGGCAGTTGGGATGGCATTAGTCACATAATACCAATTGTTGGTTAGAGTTTAGCAGTAGCCATACATAAAGATCTGACCCATAAACCACTTCAACCTTACCGAATGCCATGTGACCAATCATGATTTATGTAGCAAACTCCTGCAATCAGCTCACTTTGAATACTAAAGCTTTCCTATAGGTGGGTAATCGTGTTGTATTCTATTCTACAATAGGTTGCCCAATACCATTTGAGATATCAGAGCACCATAACTAGTGAGGGTTATATTCCTGGAAGGATTCTATCCACATTGGCTCTCCAGGAATCATTTCTACAGTGGTGTGGCAGTCCAGACCTGGGGCATAGCCTAGATCCATCTTCCAAGGGGGATTAAGTAGGATAACCTGCAAGTTCAAACACATGTTAGCAAGCTCAGAAGACCTGAAGTCTGAACAGTACACAAGTAGAAATGAGAAGCAAACCCAGACAATTCACATTTATGGAGAACTGTCAGTTTTATCACAACCCATCAACAAGCAATGTCAAAAATGCTGTGAGGGACGTGACCACAGTGGTGAAAAAAGCCCATCCCTGTCAACAGTGCATCAAAGGAAAAAAAGAAAGTATCTACATTATGTCCGGCTCACAAATAGCAGGACAGGTGCGAGTGGTGCATTTTAGATCCTCCATGCCAAGACCTCTGGGTCAGGGAGGGCTCTGGTCCACAGGAAGCTTAAGACCTTCCAATTTCATATCACTGGGGGCATCCTGATTTGGGATGCCTCACTGTGCAAAATACTCCAGAATGACTAGTATACTCCTCACCAAGGAGGATGAGCAGACTGAGGTGGCATCTCCAGCTTCCCTCTGGTTGATGCAGACCTGTGCCAGGCTTTTCTGAAAGGCTAAATGGTACACAGCCAAATGGAGGCCAGCTGCTTGTGCTCTATTCAGCTTTACTAAGCCACTGACGTCAGAGCAGTTTAGTAAAGCTGAAGGGTGCACCAGCCACTGATTGGAGGAGAGCATGTGAATGCACTGTGGAAGTTGCTGGCAAGGTAAGCATTATCAGCATCCTAAATCTGAATGCAGAGTAAACATGCTGGTGATTGTTAGTCTTTAACCCTCCCTCTGATGGGTCCTTGCCCCTGAGCCTTCTGATAGATCAGGCTAGGTATGGGCCAGAGGTTAGGTGAGTGATAGGAGGCAGCAGAAGTGGGAGGTTCTGCCATAGTGTGCTCCCCCTGCTACTGGAAAGGTTTCAGACCATTAGAACATGAGGAGACATGCTACACACATTTACACATTACTTTTGTATTATGAATGGCCAGATTTATTGGTTTAAATTAAACTCCTGCCCAGGTGTTCTCACTTAAGGGTACACACACACAAAGGAACCCAACAGACATGAAATATAAACCAACAGCGACAGATGCCAGGAAGGGTAACTTACCTCTGCTGCTTCCATGTTTAACTTCTGGATGGTGCTCTTGTTAACACCACATTTGTTAGTATGGTGCCCAGGGGTGTTGGATCTAATGGCATTGACATGACCAATGGTCATGATGCTAAAGTGAACCTTCTCTTTTGGCATGATGAATTAAACCTGAGCAACAGCTACACACTTGCTGCTCCTGGGATTTAAAGCTCCCGGGGTGGGCAGGGAATGGTGCAGCCAATCAGAGGCACCGTCTCATGAATGGAATTCATGCTGATTGGCTCACTGACTTGGGCTCACACCTGGAGGGGAGGTGCCTGTGTATCATTATTATTAGAAGCAATGTGTAGTCTGTGAAGCTTCTCGTTCATCCAGGTCATGGTGTATCTGTAATGATCAATCAAGGCAACTGGACTTGCTGGGCCTTGATTGATTGCTACAGTGACACATAATGTGCAGTATCGGGGGCCCCCTGCAAGCCCATATTTATATAAGATATATAATCATATAGTGGCATCCATACAATGGGGGCATTGCATATACCTTCCACAGATGGATTCATGGTTAGGCTCCTTGCTTTCCACCAGCTTTCAGGTGTATGGCCATTGCTCAGCCCACCACAATGATCTCAGTAGAGCTTAGCTGTGCACCTCCTTCATGTGAGCTTGTGGCAGCAGATATTTAGGTTTGCCAGGCCGGCAGGGCACACACAGCAAGGATGCCTGGGCCAAGCTGTGCATTCATCAAGGTGAGTATATGGCAATTCTAGCTTTTTTTATTATTACACAACTAAAGATCCCAAATTGGGATGCCCCAGGGTCCAGCCACATCACTGACATCCCTGTAGCTTAGGCTCGTTCTCGTACCAAGGCCATTCAGGCGTGGGATTCTATTTAAACTCGCACTTACACCAGATGTGTGCACACCCCAGCTCACTGATCCATCTTGAGCATCCACCCCCATGTGACGTGTGGTCCCATGTCAGGAAGTGGGCAGAGGGGGAATAGCGAGCTGGGACAGGCACTCAGCTGGCATAACTGTGAGTTTAAATACAGTACTAGTGGCAGCACCACCTGCAGCTCAACCCCCACCCCCGCCACTCAACCTGTGACTCTGGGGGCATCCCGCATTGGGAATCCCCACTATGTGTAAACCCCCAGACTGCCATTATCAGCACACCTTTCCCTCGTCCAATGGCGCATGCATGGGCTCTCATCCCATCAGAGCCATTTGCTGGGACAATGTCATCTGAATGGCTGGGGTGGGAGAACACACAGCCAAAGATGCAGGGGATGCAGACCCACTCCCCCATTGTTTCACAAATTACATGGTCACATCAAATGGCACTGATTGGATGAGAGCCTGCACATGTGGCGTTGGACGGGAGAAAGGTGAGCTGATAGTGGCAGGCTGGAGGTTTTCACACAGCGCGGCATCCCGATTCAGGATGCCCCAGGGGAACACCAGTGGCCTCCCACATCCACTGCTCAACCCGCACCACCGCACAAGCTGCTGAAACTGAGCAGCATTAATCATACTGCTGGCAGCTCAGGCCCCTGGGGGACTTTTTTGGGCCACACCAACAAGACCACGGTGGGGCCTTAGGCCGGGAGCTGGAGGAGCAGGACAAAGCTGCGGAAGCAGGAGGAAGATGGAGGAGCAGGGCAGAGCTGGGAGAGCAGGATGAAGATGGAGGAGCAGAGCAGAGCTGGGAGAGCAGGATGAAGATGGAGGAGCAGGACAGAGCTGGGGGAGCAGGATGAAGATGGAGGAGCAGGACAGAGCTGGGGGAGCAGGATGAAGATGGAGGAGCAGGACAGAGCTGGGGGATCAGGATGAAGATGGAGGAGCAGGACAGAGCTGGGGGAGCAGGATGAAGATGGAGGAGCAGGGCAGAGCTTTGAGAGCAGGATGAAGATGGAGGAGCAGGGCAGAGCTGGTAGAGCAGGATGAAGATGGAGAAGCAGGGCAGAGCTGGTAGAGCAGATTGAAGATGGAGAAGCAGGGCAGAGCTGGTAGAGCAGGATGAAGATGGAGGAGCAGGACAGAGCTGGGGAGCAGGATGAAGATGGAGGAGCAGGGCAGACCTGGGGAGCAGGATGAAGATGGAGGAGCAGGGCAGAGCTGGTAGAGCAGGATGGAGATGGAGGAGCAGGACAGAGCTGGGGAGCAGGATGAAGATGGAGGAGCAGGGCAGAGCAGGATGAATATAGAGGAGCAGGGCAGAGCTGGGAGAGCAGGATGAAGATGGAGGAGCAGGATGAAGATGGAGGAGCAGGGCAGAGCTGGTAGAGCAGGATGGAGATGGAGGAGCAGGACAGAGCCAGGGAACAGGATGAAGATGAAGGAGCAGGATGAAGATGGAGGAGCAGGGCAGAGCTGGGAGAGCAGGATGAAGATGGAGGAGCAGGACAGAGCTGGGGGAGCAGGATAAAGATGGAGGAGCAGGGCAGAGCTGGGAGAGCAGGATGAAGATGGAGGAGCAGGACAGAGCTGCGGAAGCAGGAGGAAGATAGAGGGGCAGGGCAGAGCTGGGAGAGCAGGATGAAGATGGAGGGGCAGGGCAGAGCTGGGAGAGCAGGATGAAGATGGAGGAGCAGGACAGAGCTGCGGAAGCAGGAGGAAGATAGAGGGGCAGGGCCGAGCTAGTAGAGCAGGATGAAGATGGAGGAGCAGGACAGAGCTGGGGGAGCAGGATGAAGATGAAGGAGCAAGACAGAGCTGGGGGAGCAGGAGGAAGATGGAGGAGCAAGACAGAGCTGGGGGAGCAGCAGGGTTGCCACCCAGCTGGTGTTTCACCAGCATGGACAGTAGTTCTCACACCGGGCCGGTAGTGGTATTATATTAATCCCGGTATTCTGGCATTCAGGCCAGTCTTTCATTACAGAGTTCTGGGGAAGCGTGCTATATGTGCCTTTGATTCTCCCCCCATGTTATCAGCCATGCCTCATGCCCTCCCCCATTACCTCCCTCTTCTCCCTCATCTGTTTGCTCCGGCCTCCACTACTCCACATTGATGTTGAAGACCACCCTCCCACATGACCGGTATTTTTGGCAGGAAAAGCTGGCAACCCTAGAGAGCAGGAGGAGGATGGAGGAGCAGGACAGAGCTGGAGAGCAGGGGGAAGCTGGGGGAGCAGGAGGAAGATGGAGGAGCAGGGCAAAGCTGGGGAGCAGGAGGAAGATGGAGAAGCAGGATGGAGAGTGCAGGGTGAAGCCACGGAGCTGGGGGTAGGAGGTGTAGGAGGAAAATAGGGGCAAAGGACTGAGATTGGGGAGGGGAGCAGGGGGGAATAGGGCTGCAGGAGAGAAATGGGGGAGCTGGAGGTACAGGTTAGTGAAATTGGAATGAAGCAGGGAAATTGGGGAGCATGATGAAAATTGGGATGCAGCAGGGAAATGGGGGAGCGGGTGGAGATTGGGGTGCAGTAGTGAAATAGCAGGAGGAATATGGGAGAACAGGATGGAGCTAGGACAGCAGGATGGAGATTGGGGTGCCAGAGGAAAATGGGGGAGCAGTGGTATACCGTGCTGTGTGAAACCCCTGGGTTTGCCGGCTATACTAACCAAGCTGGCGAACTTGTAAGTCTCACACAGCAGGGCAGCACAAATTGGGATTCCCCTCCAAAGCAGATCCAAAAAAAGGGTCTTGGTCTGCTTTAATCTACTTTTGATTGGCAGACTTTAAGCTTCCAGTATCTTCCCCCCACACACCCAATCAGCTGTTTGCACCAGTTATCTGTCTGAATATCCACTGCAAGGACAGACTCCTGGAGGAGGCCAGGTTATCTAACAATGCACTGCCCCTGCTTGCTACTCAGATGTCTGTGTCTGAATATAGCCGGGGATGTAGTGCTAACTGTGCATGTGCCATGGGATCAGCTAGGTGAGTATAAGGATAGAATAAGCGTGTGTAGTGCGCCAACATTTTTTGCAAATAGGCCACGCCCCTGGTCACACCCATGCCACACATGTGCTCTGCATACACACAGGGCCGGCTGGAATGACTTTCTCCCCTCATAAAACCGCACAGCATAAACAAAATGTTATCAGGAGCAACCAGCCATAGGAAGCAGAGACAAGGTCCATTTCCTGGTCCCCTTCCATGGAATGTTCTCCTCATCCCCCCTCCCTGTGGATTCCCAGGACAGATGGGGGATGTCATATGGACCAACTTTCAGGTACTCAATGATGGAGAATCCCAGATGCACCAACTGACTCCAATCACTCTGCCCATAGGAAGGGTCAGAAACTGACCCCTGGTTAGAGGGAATAAGGCGAGCTTGAGAATGGGGACAGGGACTCTAATCCTACCATCAAGAGTGACACACGCTCCCTTTTATCATCTAAGCAGAAGACCAGAAAGTGTTTGTGGACTGTGAGAATTTATTTGATCGAACCGCAGCCCAGACAGACACCTAAGTATTTTGCCATTTTTTTTTATATCTCTTGCTATTTATCATATTTACCGTGTTTTATAGTTAATCCTATTGTATCACCTTGCATCGTTTTTTCTTGTTGTTTTTGTGTTTTCTGTTTAAATAAATTCTAAAAATACAGCAGAGGGTCACTGATGCTCTGAATTAAGGATCTAAAAATCTCACGCTAGTTCTGAAGAGCCTGGCTACTTTACTTGCCTAGGACGCTCGATCGCCCCCGCCTGGAAGTGGTTGTGGGTCAATCGATCCGTTCGATCTGATTGTGTTGTGTGTGGCTTATATAGAGGTGAACACTGTTGGTGTTCTGGTGGCAGCAGTTTATAGCCACGCGTGTTGCTAATTGAACAATTGCGGTGACACACGTGGGGTACGATTGGCCGGTTTGATCAGATGAACGATCAATAGGTCTGATCAACCGGTGCAATTGTCACAACACCCCTAACTAATGACATAACTAAATGTGCCAGAGCCTTGGTGCAAACATAAAATGGGGACCTTTCAAGGCTCATACAGTAACTTTTTTTCTGACTTTTTCTGACAACTAAAGACTGAAACAGCAGAGGAAAATGGTAGAGGAGCAACAATGATGGGGCCCCCTGACCTTCTGGGCCTGGTGTGGTTGCACCCCCTGCACCCTTCCAAGTTACTTCCCTGTCCATAAGCCCTAACTCCAAAAGGACCTGGAACTGGCAAGGTAAGAATTGTTATATTGGGATGCCCCGCTAGAGTGCCAAAATCTCAAAAATAGTGAAAATCCCAGTGATCTTTAACCCTCCCTCTTCTACCACCTGTGATCCTTGCCCTCTGGTGCTTGCTGCCCCTGTCTGGTCCCCCAGTGTTTGCCCTCTGCTGATGGGTCTTTCCTGCTGCTGAGCCTTCTGCTAAGTAAGGTCAGAGGCGCAGGTTGGTGGGCTGAGAAGAAGAAATGGCCAAGATATTGGGGTTTACAGTTCACCTCATGATTTCTGATCTGAAAAAGTGGGCGTAGCCCTTGGATCTGTGATGCTGCACAATGGGCATGTGCTCTCCTCTACCCCCTGACTGTGCAATGTGTATCTGGAGGAAGTGGCAGAGGGAGGGACCAGTAATCCAGTCCCGCTCTGCCAAGCTGATTGGAGGACAGGATGCAAAAGAGAATGTCATTGGCTGAACTTGTATACCCTGATATCTCAGCAATGTCTGTTTTAATTTACAAAACGAAAACAGTGCCAAATGCAGCCCGGCGTATGGTGTAACAATCACTGTTACCTGCAGTAGCACTTTAAGGACTGATTTCATTTTTCAGAACGGCTTAAAAACTCAATTTAACTGAAGCCACAACACTGCAACCTTTTTGGTTTGAGATGCGTTAAAGCAAACCTGCATCAAAAAAGGTTTTTCGGATTTTAGGTCCGTATGGGATTTGAGGAGGTGCAGCTGTCATCGTGTGTGCAGCCGTTTCCCATGAGATGGAACTCCCAATAGGACAAAGATGAGTATCTCACACATACAGGGCTCTTGCATGGTAGGAGGGGAACAGGTTGTGTTACATTTTGGGTTACATTAGTGTCACAGGCGTTAACTATAGGGGGAGCAACCTAACCGCCATGCATTTCTGCTGTTTCAGTCTTTAGCTGTCTAGCTACAACCAATTAAAAGATCTAAAACAGTTTACTGTATGAGCAATGAAAGGGACTCATAATATATAGTTACGCCATTGATCAGTATGACCCAGGACCATCCCTCGCATGGAGTTGCCAAGGAGAGTAGGTCTGCCTTAAATCTGCATGAAAATGTTGATAATCAGGCATTGCTATTAGTTGGAAGAAAAACCTTTTCACAGCTGTAGCCACACCCCAGCTAGCAAATTTGAGGTTGCTGGTTGGCTGGTCTCCAGAATGCTGGATGATTGGAGAGAGGGGGGGAGAGTTTAGAGCCCATTTACAGTTTTCATTCCAGCATTCCACCAATTGGGCAGAAATCATTGGAGATCCTGTACAACAGCTTACAACTGGTCTCTGTATGTGATTTGTATCTATATTGTTAGGTTAATGTAGTAACATTTATGGCAATAGATGGCCCTGTTACATATACCTAAGTGTAGACTGTTGTACATATGTACATTCACTGCTGCATGTTGAGTTTCCTGTAGGAACCTGTGAGAAGCTGTAGATCTGAACTGTACTGGATATGAACTTGTGAAGAGACCAGTAAAGAAGTGTTACCTTAGCCCATGAGTGTCCTGCATTTAGGCCGAGGAGATACATTGCTGCCGCAGTGAGCGCCACCGCTCACCAAATCCCTCCTAAATGCAAGAATCTCCAGCTCTTTTAACCCCCTTTCCCTTGAGGATTCAGCTTGTAACACCACAAAAGTCTATCTGGATCTGACTCCACTGCACCCAGTAACAATTTACTATCATGTTGCTGGCCACCATTGGGTGACTGATAACATGTAATAGAGTGAAGAGGTACAAGACTGCTAATCACCATTAGTAATGTTTTGTTAGAAATAACATTTGCTAACATGATGTTACAACCCCAAACAGCTCATGTGGTTACATTACCGAGAAGACCCCAGCAACAGAGACCAAGGTCATTGTAACAAAGGCCATACACCCACATGATCCAATTCCAGTACCAACATGTAGACAAGTTGTGCCTCATGATATTGTGTAAACTAAAATTGCTGTGAAGATAAAGTAACTTTAATGACATGACCTCATAGACCTGACACTTTGTGTACCCCCCAAAAGGTAAGACATTGTAACCCTTCCTGTCCACGTGCAAGGGGAGGGTCAGAGCAGGGGTTACATAGAGACTGAACTTCCTCTTAGGAGTGATGAATAAGTGACCATTCATAGGTTATTGGCAGAGAACTATATAAGCTAGAGTCTGCCTTTATACAGCGTTAGCTGCTGAAGTGGTAGTCATGGGTCTCTGTATCCAAAAGGAAAATCTGCTGAGCACCAACCACTAATGGTGGTAGAGTAATGGGCACTGCTTAGTATAGTCCGGGATCTGTCCATTTTGTTAATGAACCAGCAGAAGTGGATCCCAATCCCATGCAGTCCACTTGCGGCTGCACAGCCAGGGCTGAGGCACACAGAATGCTGCACTGAGAAGCCTTGTATAGACAATCACCCATCTGATATGCTGGACAGTGCTGGATTGCAGGGGCCAGGTAAGGTCTAACCCCCTGTCCTGTCTCAGCACCAGATTGGACTTCTGCTTTAAAGCCAGGTAAACCATAGAAGTTACTCCAACACACACCCCAACCCCCTTGTAATGACGACTAGGCCAAGGAATGCTTTTCTAGGTTTAATAAATTGTTGTGTACAATAGAACAAAGTATCTCTGGAAGAAAGATCACTTCTTGATAGTTTTGGTAGACTTGTCACTTTGCCAGCAGCTGCCACCTTCCTGTTTGTCATCTCTCACAGAAAGCAAAATGACCTGCAAGATAAAGTCGAGCTTGTAAATGAAATCTTGGACCAGTATAACCACCAATTAAGTCAGGACATTAAACCAGACCAACAGCCTGGCACAGTTGGAAAAGAAAGGTAGCGGCCATTTTGGAGCTTCCATTCACCACAGCAGGATTTGGAAAAAGGCAAATTAATGTTTATGTGCAGCAATCTAAATTGCCCTGGGGAGGGGGGTGCATATGAGCACTCTTGTGTTGGTCTGGTTTAAGTCATTTTTGACTGTGGGTCTGCTTTAAACTAGAACAAAATGGGTGTTCCTGCATCCAAACTGCTGGTGCCCCCACCCTATAACACCCAGTAAAACAATCTTAGCTTTCACATTTTTGATGAAAGAGCCCAGCAGGACGCCCATAGCTATCCACCAATCGCACGGCTCAATTTGTTTTAGCAGGCATTACAGTGGGGGCACTGGCAGTTGGGATGTCATTAGTCACATACCAATTGTTGGTTAGAGTTTAGCAGTAGCCATACATAAAAAGCTGACCCATAAACCACTGCAACCTTACCCAATGCCCTGTGACCAATCATGATTTATGTAGCAAACTCCTGCAATCAGCTCACTTTGAATACTAAAGCTTTCCTATAGGTGGGTAGTCGTGTTGTATTCTATTCTACAATAGGTTGCCCAATACCATTTGAGATATCAGAGCACCATAACTAGTGAGGGTTATATTCCTGGAAGGATTCTATCCACATTGGCTCTCCAGGAATCATTTCTACAGTGGTGTGGCAGTCCAAACCTGGGGCATAGCCTAGATCCATCTTCCAAGGGGGATTAGGTAGGATAACCTGCAAGTGCAAACACATGTTAGCAAGCTCAGAAGACCTGAAGTCTGAACAGTACACAAGTAGAAATGAGAAGCAAACCCAGACAGACAATTCACATTTATGGAGAACTGTCAGTTTTATCACAACCCATCATCAACCAGCATTTAAGATCAGACAATCAGCAATATCAAAAATGCTATGAGGGACATGACCACAGTGGTGAAAAAAGCCCATCCCTGTCAACAGTGCATCAAAGGAAAAAAGAAGGCAAGTATCTACCTTAAGTCAGACTCAAAAATAGCAGGACAGGGGCAAGTGGTACATTTTAGATCCTACATGCCAAGACCTCTGGGTCAGGGAGGGGTTCTGGTCCACAGGAAGCTTAAGACCTGCCAATTTCATATCACTGGTGGCATCCTGATTTGGGATGCCTCACTGTGCAAAATACTCCAGATTGACTAGTATACTCCTCACCAATGAGGATGAGCAGACTGAGGTGGCATCTCCAGCTTCCCGGTTGATGCAGACCTGTGCCAGGCTTTTCTGAATGGCTGCATGGGTACACAGCCAAATGGAGGCCAGCTGCTTGTGCTCTATTCAGCTTTTCTAAGCCACTGATGTCAGAGCAGTTTAGTATAGCTGAATGGTGCACCAGCCACTGATTGGAGGAGAGCATGTGAATGCACTGTGGAAGTTGCTGGCAAGGTAAGCATTATCAGCATCCTAAATCTGAATGCAGAGTAAACATGATGGTGATTGTTAGTCTTTAACCCTCCCTCTGATGGGTGCTTGCTCCTGAGCCTTCTGATAGGTCAGGCTAGGTATGGGCCAGTGGTTAGGTGAGTGATAGGAGGCAGCAGAAGTGGGAGGTTCTGCCATAGTGTGCACCCCCTGCTACTGGAAAGGTTTCAGACCCTTAGAACATGAGGAGACATGCTACACACATTACATTACTTCTGTATTATGGATGGCCAGATATAGGATTTATTGGTTTACCCAAAACCCATTTAACAGACATGAAACAAACCAAGCAGACACTAACAGCGACAGATGCCAGGAAGGGTAACTTACCTCCTCTGCTTCCATGTTTAACTTCTGGATGGTGCTCTTGTTAACACCACATTTGTTAGGATGGTGCCCAGGAGTGTTGGATCTAATGGCATTGACATGACCAATGGTCATGATGCTAAAGTGAACCTTCTCTTTTGGCATGATGAATCAGACCTGAGCAACAGCTACACACTTGCTGCACCTGGGATTTAAAGCTCCCGGGGTGGGCAGGGAATGGTGCAGCCAATCAGAGGCACCGTCTCATGAATGGAATTCATGCTGATTGGTTCACTGACTTGGGCTCACACCTGGAGGGGAGGTGCCTGTGTATCATTATTATTAGAAGCAATGTGTAGAGTCTGTGAAGCTTCTCGTTCATCCAGGTCATGGTATATCTGTAATGAACAATCAAGGCAACTGGACTTGCTGGGCCTTGATTGATTGCTACAGTGACACATAATGTGCAGTATCATCAGCTCCACCACCTGGGGTACGATTTCTCAATGGAACATATATTGGCCAGCCAAATTTCCAAAGCATATTCATGCAAGGAGAAACAAAAGGACCATTGCGCAATATTGCATACTACAGGTTCATTTTAATTAAGAAAAAAAAAAAGATTAAAACTCGCATATCATACAAGGCTCTGGGCCAACTCACGCTGCTGAATTCCAAATAGGCCAAATATGTCATCTGAATGGCTGGGGTGGGAGCACACACAGCCAAAGATGCAGGGGATGCAGATCCACTCCCCCCATTGTTTGCAGTATTACATGGGCACAGCAAATTGAACTGATTGGATGAGAGCCTGCACATGTGGCGTTGGACCGGAGAAAGGTGAGCTGATACTGGCAGGCTGGAGGTTTTCACACAGCGGGGCATCCGGATTCAGGATGTCCCGGGGGGAATGCCAGTAGCCACCCATCCTCCCACATCCGCCGCTCAACCCGCACCAGCGCACAACCTGCTGACACTGGATTTTTTATGGGCCACACCAACAAGACCACAGTGGGGCCCTAGGCCAGAAGCAGGACATAGCTGGAAAGCAGGAGGGAGCTGGATGGAGATTGGGATGCATGAGGGAAATTGGGGTGTAAGTCGGCACTGGGGAAGCAGGTGGGAGATGGAGGAGCAGGACAGAGCAGGAGGAAGATGGAGGGGCAGGGCAGAGCAGGAGGAAGATGGAGGAGCAGGGCAGAGCAGGAGGAAGATGGAGGAGCAGGACAGAGCTGAGGGAGCAGGATGGAGAGTGCAGGCTGAAGCCACGGAGTTGGGGGTGCAGGACTGAGATTGGGGAGCAGGAGGTAAATGAGGGAGCAGGGCGGAGATTTGGGAGCAGGAGGAGCAGGGCGGAGATGGTGGGTGCAGGAGAGAAATAGGGGAGCAGGACAGGGTTGAGATGACGGTCCAGGAGTGAAATAGGGAGCTGGAGGTGCAGGTTAGTGAGATGGGTGTGCAGGAGGGAAATTAGGGAGCATGACGGAGATTGGGATGCAGCAGGGAAATGGGGGAGCGGGATGGAGATTGGGGTGCATTAGTGAAATAGCAGGAGGAATGTGGGAGAGCAGGATGGAGCTAGGAGAGCAGGGCAGAGATTGGGGTGCTAGAGGAAAATGGGGGAGCAGTTGTATACCGTGCTGTGTGAAACCCCTGGGTTTGCTGGCTATACTAACCAAGCTGGTGAGGTTTCACACAGCAGGACAGCCCAAATTGGGATCCCTGTCCATAATCTCTAACTCCAAGAGGACCTGGAACTGACAAGGTAAGATTTGTTATTTTGGGATGCTCTGCTAGAGAGGGGCAAATTCTCAAAGATAGTAAAAATCCTGGTGATCTTTAACTCTCCCCTCTTCTGCCACCTGTGATCCCTGTAGTGCAAAGATACCTACCTATTTCTCCTGATGCTTTATTTGAAAGGGGGCCTGGAAATAGTTGCACACTGGGCTAGGTGTATTTACAGTTACCTGTGTTGCACTGCATTGCGGGTCAGCCTCTCAGTACTCACCACCCCCTCCAGATCCTTCTCTGCTGCAGATTGCCCTCTGATACTTGCTGCCCCTGTCTGGTCCTCCAGTGTTTGCCCTCTGCTGCTGCTGCTGATGGGTCTTTGCAGCTGCTGAGCCTTCTGCTAAGTTAGGTCAGAAGCGCTGGTTAGTGGCGGGAGAGGGGTTAGGTGAGTGACAGACAGCAGCAAGGGGTAGAGGGGTAAGTAAGTGATAGAAGACAGCTGCAGGGGGTAGAGGGGTTAGGTGAGCGGTAGAGGACAGTGGCAGGGAGTGAAGGGGAATGGTTAGTGGTTACACAGCTTGGCACACAGCATTGACCACACATCACCCTGTGCACGTGCTGTGGCACTGCCAGTTTTTATGGCAATTGGGCCTTGAAGTGCTACATCAGGCAATTGTTACACCATTGTGTCAGACTACATTTAGCAATGTCCTAAACTGTTTTCCATTTTTAAACTTTTTAAAAGAAGATATTGATGTTTACAGGTTCACCTTATGATTTGTTTTCTGAAGCAAGTGGGTGTGGCCCTTGGATCTGTGATGCTGCATAATAATCAGCATAATAGACGAGGTCTGTTTCCCAGAACTTGCTTCAGACACCCTAGCAGTGCTTCTCCCCCTGTTGCTAGGTGACATTGGAGCCTAGAGCCGCACACTCCCAAATGTACATACATGCACTCCCGCACTCCCACACTCCCATGCACAGCTGCTGCTCCATGTCTCTGCCAAGGTGTCCCTATATGTGTATGATTCTTCTCCCCTCACCAGTGAGTAAGCAGTGATAGAGGAATGTGCCGCATGGTGTAGCTCTCCCCATTGCTGGCAGGTCGGGAGGGGAAAGTGGCGCTGTGTGTCTCCAGTCGGCTGGGGGTCCGCTGATATCCCCGCCGAGCGCGATGGTGATTCTTTCCGCTGCTGCCCAATGGGGAGGCTTTAGCAGGATGTCCGCTTTGCACTGTGAAGCTGGAAGAGGAGGCGGCAGAGGAAGGGCACCAGCAATTCAGGCCCGCTGGGCTGTGCTGATTTGAGCACAGTACAAAAGTTAAGCCATGTGTTCCGAAAGAGAGGACTGCAGATACACTTTAATGAACAGGTATATTTCAGCCCACATAACTGATTATCATCCCCACATCAGGCATACTGGAAATAATACACAGTATGTGAATAGGCAGCTTATCCCTGTATATTCCCTTATTTGACCCTGGTGGGACCAGATGGTGCAGTTGTAAATAAATGTATAGAGCCTTTAATTTTTTGGTATTATATTAACAAGTAGTTTTTCTGCTGTGGGTTGTAATATCCATAGTGTGAATTTGGGGCTATATATTGTATCCGATCTGAATCAGCATCAGTCACTTGAATCAAACTAAACTGCTGGCAGCTTTTCAAGTGGATCTTGTACATATGATGTATCTATATTTGTGTTTCATACATCTTGTCACACTTGCCAGACACTGCTGCATGTAGAAGATACTATTCTTAGTATACAGTACGTCCTGCTCCAAATCTAATACTTACAGTTGGCGCTGGACTGCAGAGACATCGAAAATAGGCTCCTCCCGGACCCTCAAATACCCGGGGACCTCCCACAAATCCCCAGAATTTCTCTGCAGTCTGGCTGCGAAGGACGAGAAATTGGCTCTCTACTCGCAGGTGAGCGGGGTTATTAACCTGCGGCCCTGTAGGACTATTCCCACCCGTTCCACTAATAATATGCCTCCCAGCCTTGGCTGCGCTGGTCGGGTGAAGGTAGGCAGCACCGCTATCAGTTGCTTAGGAGGTCTGCTCCACCGCAATCCCCCACCAAAGGGTATGCGGTTCAGGCTTATGGTGAGCCTCTATGGGATGCCCCTCCCACACTATTGCCCCTTGCCCCTGTCTGTCGGTGGGCCCAATTTAAGTGGCCGCTGTCCTCCCTCATCCTGCTTATAGTCTTCGGGGGAAAAGAGGGGGGGGGTGTGTATGTGTACAGATATGTATATGAAGTCTGTGCTTTCAACTTTCACATGTCCTTATTCTTATGTCAGCCGCTGCGCTGTCTTGTCGTTATTGCCTTTTTAAAAATTTGCCGCCGCTGCGCGCTGACTTGGTTTCCGCTTGGCGGTGGCATTACCTCAGGCGCTGCTGCGCCATCATTGGCTGTTTGCCTTCTGGCTTCGCGCTCTTCGGGAGGGGGGGCGGGGCCCGTCTTTGGCGCCTTCCGCGTCATCGCTGTTACTGGCCCACCCCTCGAGGTATACCGACGCCATTTTTTCTGACTTGGTTGGCCTATGCGCGACGGACTACTACCTACCGTGGTCCATAAGTGCCCTCGCGGGCAGCTTTATCTGCTTCACTTGTGTTACTACGTACTTAAGGTCTTGCTTATGTCTTTCAGGCGGGACGAATCTTCATGGCTTCTCCAGGGCCCTGTTTATTAGTTTAGAGTGTCATCCTGGGCCCCGGATGACACTGACAGATTATTGACCCAGATCTTTGAGGTTCTGTCTATCTCTCTCCCTGTTGAGGCTCCCAGACAAAGAGGGGAGCTTTTCCATACAGCAAAATCACGTTTGGAATTTCCAGAGCAGGCATATTTCCATAACCTTGTGCTCAAGGAGTGGGAGCGTCCCAGTAAACTTCCCGGGGTTCCAAAGAGTTGGGATAGTAAGTATCCCTTTCCTGCTGAGGTGGTTAAATGTTGGTAATCCCCTCCCGAGGTGGATGCCCCGATCCTAGGGCTATCTAACACCTCTGTCATGCATTCCCCTGATTCTACTACCCTGTGGGATGCTGAGGACCGGCGCATTGACCAGCTGGCCTCCCACGCCTTTGCATGTGCGGGGACGGCGCTGCGGCCAGTCTGTGCCTCTGCTATTACTGCTGTGGCCACTAGAACCCTTATCAGAAATATGCTTGATAGTGCCCCTGACGATTTGCCTTGTGAGGTGTTTAATGCACTCTCCAGTTGTGATGTTTTTGTAAATTTTGTCCTATCAGCATTGGATGACACCATCAGAATGTGTGCCAGAACTTCTGCCCTCGTGGTGGCTATACGCCGCTCGGTTTGGCTGCGCCAGTGGGCTGCTGACAATGCTGCCAAGAAGGCCCTCACTGGGTTTCCCTTTAAAGGACTGCGTCTGTTTGGAGACCGCCTGGACCTTTTTGCTAAGGGAGGCAGGTTACCCCAGCACAGGCGGCAACCTCGGCCCTTTCGGGGTCCGGGCTCCTTCTCCTTCCCTTACCGTGGTGCAAGACAAGGAAGGGGGGTCTCTTTTCCTGGGGCCCGGGGAGATTTCTGCGGTAGAGGCAGCGGACGTGGACGTCCTGGGTCCTCCTGGGGTCCCAAAGCTAAATCCTCTCCCAAGCCCCCTCAGGCATGATGGGGCACCCTCACCTATCCGGGTGGGGGGACGGCTGCAGCACTTCGCTCACGTCTGGAGGCTTCATGTCTCAGACCGGTGGATTCAGGAGGTAGTGTCCTCCGGTTACAAGTTGGATTTTGCTGCCGATCCCCCTCCAAGATTCATCAGATCCCGGATTCCTCAGGACCCTGTGTCAGCTCAGGAGCTAGTGCAAGCTGTGCAAGGCTCCTGGAGCTGGGGGTCTTCTGCCAGGTCCCTTTAAGAGAAAAAGGCAAGGGCTTTTATTCCAACCTATTCACAGTACCCAAAAAGGATGGTTCTGTCAGGTTCATCCTGGCCTTAAAGTTTCTCAACAAGTTTTGTCAGGGGCAGGCGTTTTTGCATGGAGACTCTGCGATCTGCCATCAGTTCCCTGCGCCAAGGTGATTTCATTACTTCTGTGAACCTCAAAGATGATTATCTTCATATTCCTGTGTTACCAGGTCATCAAAAGTGCCTCAGGTTCGCTCTGATGGATCAACACTACCAATTTGTGGCCTTGCCCTTTGGCCTCACTTCAGCTCCCAGGGTGTTCACCAAGGTGCTGGCTGGCGTGATGTCTCTACTCAGATGTCAGGGCGTCCACGTGCTTCCCTATCTGGACGGCATCCTCATCACTTCCCAGTCTCTACATCAGGCAGTGTTGGATACTCAGCTGGTGGTGTACACTCTGGAGTCATTTGGATGGGTGATCAACCACCCCAAGTCCTCACTGTCCCCTTCCTTGGTAACTCCATTCCTAGGAATGATTCTGGATACAGTTCAGGCAAGGATCTTCCTTCCTCAGCAGAAGGTGGACAGTCTGATTGCACAGGCTCAGTCCCTCCTAGCTTGTCCCCACCCCTCCATCTGGCAGGGGAAGCAGCTGGTGGGCCTGATGGTGGCGTGCTTCGAAGCGGTCCCTTATGCTCAGTTCCACTTGAGGCCTCTGCAACTTCACCTATTGTCTGTATAGGACAAGGACCCAGCGTCCCTGGACAGGGTCTGTGTGCTCTCCCCCCTGGTCAGGAGCTCTCTCTGGGGGTGGATGGACCTGAGGATCCTGTTGGGGGGCAGAGCCTTTCTTGCTCCTATCTATGTCTTGGAACTACGAGCGATCAGGTTAGTTCTGGCTCGTCTGGTTACTCATCTTCAGGGCCTGCCTGTTCAGGTGCGCTCGGACAACCAGACGGCAGTTGTCTACTTCAATCATCAGGGAAGGACCCGGAGCAAGGGGGCCCTCCAGGAAGTGTCTCTGATCCTGACCTGGGTGGAGGCCAATGTCCCCTGCATATCAGCTGTGTACATCCCGGGGGTGGAAACTTGTCTGGCGCTCTCTCTGAGCAGGGGGGCCTCTCGCCAGGGAGACTGGTCCCTATGCAGCAGGGTGTTTCAATCTCTGTGTCTCCGTTGGGGCCAACCAGATGTGGATCTGTTTGCATCCCGCCACAATCACAAGCTTCCAGCCTTTGTCTCCCTGTCCAGGGATCCTCGGGCCCTGAACTCGGATGCGATACCAATGTCACGGGAGGACTTTCAGTTCCTGTATGTCTTCCCCCCAATTCCCCTGCTGGGCAGGGTTCTGCACAAGATTGCTCTGGAAGGGGTGCCAGCAATTCTGGTGGCCCCCAGGTGGCCAAGAAGAGTGTTGTTTGCAGACGTGGTACAGCTGGCAGTAGATCAGTATGCTCTGCCCTTGGTGCCAGATCTGATCGCTCAGGGCTCACTACGCCATCCCAATTTACAAACTCTGGCTTTTACGGCCTGGCTGCTGAAACCTCCATCTTGATGGAGAAGGGGCTGTCTTCCTCAGTTGTGGATACTTTGATTAAAGCTAGGAAGTCTTCCTCTTCCATTTATTTCAGGGTTTGGCATTCCTTCATTGACTGGTGTGAGTCTAAGTCTCTTCCCTGTCGTGTCTTCTCTATTCTCAGGATTCTGGAGTTCCTGCAGCATGGGTTGGAGATGGGGCTCCAACTCAGTACTCTGAAGGGTCAGGTTTCTGCCCTGGCTATCTTTTTTCCCAAAAGTCCTTTGCCCAGCACCCTCTGATCAGGACTTTTGATCCTGTCCTCTGATCAGGACTTTTTTCCAGGGGGTCACTCATGTGCGCCCTCCACGTAAGCCTATGGTGCCTGTTTGGGATTTGAACTTGGTTCTGTCAGCCTTGCAGGGTGATCCCTTTGAACCTGTACAGGATGCTGCCTTGGCCATTCTTACGCTCAAGGTTGTATTTCTGGTGGCTATCACTTCTGTCAGGCGTGTGTCTGAGTTGGCGGCGCTGTCCATTCAGCCCCCCATTATGAGAGACATCAGGACAAGGTGGTGTTTCGTTTCAGACCTGACTTTCTGCCTAAGGTAGTGTCTGCTTTTCATTTGAATCAGGATATTGTTCTTCCTTCTTTGTGCCCTAATCCTAGCAATGCTAAGGAGAGGGTTTTGCACTCTTTGGATGTGGTTAGGTGTCTGAAGTACTATCTGGTGGCTACTGCACCTTCCAGGAAAACTGATGCTCTTTTTGTGGTCCCTTCTGGTCCTAGGAAGGGTTTGGCTCCTGCCAAGTCTACTATCAGCAAGTGGATTCCTCAGGCTGTGATTCAGGCCTACTCTGCTAAGGGGAAGAATCCTCCCTTCCGCCTTACTTCTCATTCCACTCGTGCTATTGGTGCCTCTTGGGCTTTTCAGCACCAGGCTTCTGTTGAACGAGTTTGCAAGGCCGCTACTTGGTCTTCTGTTCATACCTTTTCAAAGTTTTACAAGGTTGATGTTAGGGCCTCAGCTGATGCAGTTTTTGTCCGAAAGGTTCTGCAGGCGGCAGTGGTTTAAACTGCCTGCTGCTATTTTTTCTTGGGGATCCCACCCTACTTTATGGACACTGCTATTGCATGTCCCAAGTGTAAGTATTAGATTTGGAGCAGGACATACTGAGAATACAATTCTGTGATTACTCACCTGTAGAATTGGTATTATGAGTATACAGTACGTCCTGCTCCAACCCACCCTTGGTTTGCATTTTCTTGGATCCCCTGTATGGTGATTGCTATAATTGATAGTTTGGATTGTTTAATTCTCCCGGCTTCTCCTTAACTGCTTTTCAATGCTGGGGAATTTGTGGGAGGTCCCCGGGTATTTGAGGGGCCGGGAGGAGCCTATTTTCGATGTCTCTGCAGTCCAGCGCCATCTGGCGGAGTATATTCCAACTGTAAGTATTAGATTTGGAGCAGGACGTGCTGTATACTCATAATACCAATTCTACAGGTGAGTAATCACGGATTGTATTTTTCTTTGTAGTTTCATGTATATGGTGTGCATATGTGATCCTTTTTGTTGTATATATGTAATGAAGGTCTCCTGTGTGTAGAGAGTTTATCAAAATATTGTACCAGGATTGTTCATGTTACAAATATATTTTATCAAAAGTTCAAACACTTATCTGCTCTTGAGTGGGGGAGGGGTCTAGGCCCAGAGACTCCCTTAGGTGCACCCCCTGTATGCATGTGCTTGCCTCTAATCAAAATAGTTCACAGGGTGATGCCAGCCAATCAGAATAGATTGTGTACCTGGTACTATATTCCAAATGAATGGCGTGATGGTCCCCTCCCACCTGGTGCTTCCCTCCTGGCATGGATACATGCATTAGCCAAGGGAAGGTTGGTGATATTTCTGTGAGTGCACTGTGGGATCACCTGATCCCTAATTATTTCAGTTTCACAGAACAGGTCAGCTGAAATTGGAATCCCAGAGGATAGAGACTTAGCATCAAAGCATTTTGAAAAGGTTCAAGCAGATTAAAACCCAGGTTTTTATGCACCTGCTTTTTGATCCACTGTACCATGACATCCCATGTGGGGACTCCTGCAAGCTCTTCCCTCTAGCTGAGCATACCCACGATGACCATTCACAAATGGCTGGTGGGGTTATATACATCAGCTGAAAAAGGCAGGGATGCCGTCCACGAACCAGATTTGTGTAACCCCAGGAATCACTCTTATATACACACACATCAGGAATTGCTACCATGTTGCATGGGCAGGTCTCTGGTGTCACCCTATGACTACCCTTTCTGATGCACGCACCTGTGGAACATGACTATACACAGCCATATGTTGTGACTGAAAGTACCCAACAGGAGGTGCCCAATGCTCCATTCAGAATAGATTGCTGGATTACACAATCTATTCCGATTGGCTGGCATCACTCTGTAAACTATTTTGATTAGACGAGAGCCAGCGCATGCACTGTGAAATCACCAGAGGCAATTCCACAGTGACCAACTTTTTAGGGGGTTTCGCATGCAATTGGGCTAGCTAGCAGACCAAAACCCAAGTGAGGGTTTAATTTGAGGCTAGAACGAGTTTTGGCCAGACTGATCTCAACTGTATGTGGTGCAGGATGTCCCTCTCTGAGTTGGCGCTGTGACATCATTGGCCCAAAAATATTTTATCCCTTAAAACCAGCAGCTACTTATTCCAATCAGTGGAAATACAGCCCCATGTTCACTTAGATCAGCCTGCCCCAAATTGGTTCTGGTATCAGAGGGACAGCCTCTGAGTTGGCACTACGACAGTGGCCCAAAACCATTTAACACCTTAATTCATCTTCCTTGTTGCCTTTTTGATGCACATTTTTGTGCCAGCTAATTCTAGATTTGTGCCGCGTTTAATGTTGCTCAGAACCCCCATACGAGCCCAAGATATTGGGGTTTTCCAGTTTCCACTTACGATTTCTGTTAAGAAAAAAAGTGGGCTTCATAATAATCAGCATTGTGGGTGGGGTCTGTAAGATTCCCAGAACTTGCATAAGACACCCTGGCTGAGCATTGTGAATCTGGAGGCAGATGGAGGGGTGGGAGGGGCCAGCAATTCTGTCCCTCCCTACTGAGAGGATTGGGGGACAGATTGAAAAAAAGAAAGTCATTGGCTGAACCTGTAAACCATGATCTCGGCCATTTCTGCTTTAATTTAAAAAACAAAAAACAGTGCCAAATGCAGCCCGATGCATGGTGTAACAATTCCTTCTGCCTGCAGTAGCACATTAAGGACTGATGTTATTTTTGTTGAACGGCTTAAAAACTAACTCAAGTTAACAAACCACAACACCTGCATCAAAAATGTTTTCTGGTTTTAGGTCCCACGGTGCAGCTAAGAGCAGCTGCCACATCCCGCTATCCCTCTAGCAGGACGTGTGCCCGTGCCAGGCATTTGTAAATGGCCGGCGTGGGCACGTTCCCCGTTAGAGGTATGCGGAGGATGGGGGGGGAAGTCACATAGCAGGGCCCCCCCCAGGGGAAGAGACCACAACCCAGGATAGTCAAAATCCTGGGGTTTGGTCCACTTCAACCCCCTGCCCTGCCCCAGCACCAGATTGGACTTCTGCTTCAAAGCCAGGTAAACCATAGAAATTACTCCAACAAACACCCCAACCCCCTTGTAATGACGACTAGGCCAAGGAATGCTTTTCTAGGTTTAATAAATAGTTTTGTACAATAGAATAAAGTATCTCTGGAAGAAAGATCACTTCTTGATAGTTTTCATGGTAGACTTGTTACTTTGCCAGCAGCTGCCACCTTCCTGTTTGTCATCTCACAGAAAGCAAAATGACCTGCAAGATAAAGTCGAGCTTGTAAATGAAATCTTGGACCAGTATAACCACCAATTAAGTCAGGACATTAAACCAGACCAACAGCCTGGCACAGTTGGAAAAGAAAGGTAGCGGCCATTTTGGAGCTTCCATTCACCACAGCAGGATTTGGAAAAAGGCAAATTAATGTTTATGTGCAGCAATCTAAATTGCCCTGGGGAGGGGGTGCATATGAGCACTCTTGTGTTGGTCTGGTTTAAGTCATTTTTGACTGTGGGTCTGCTTTAAACTAGAACAAAATGGGTGTTCCTGCATCCCAACTGCTGGTGCCCCCACCCTATAACACCCAGTAAAACAATCTTAGCTTTCACATTTTTGATGAAAGAGCCCTGCAGGACGCCCATAGCTATCCACCAATCGCACGGCTCAATTTGTTTTAGCAGGCATTACAGTGGGGGCACTGGCAGTTGGGATGTCATTAGTCACATACCAATTGTTGGTTAGAGTTTAGCAGTAGCCATACATAAAAAGCTGATCCATAAACCACTGCAACCTTACCCAATGCCATGTGACCAATCATGATTTAGGTAGCAAACTCCTGCAATCAGCTCACTTTGAATACTAAAGCTTTCCTATAGGTGGATAATCGTGTTGTATTCTATTCTACAATAGGTTGCCCAATACCATTTGAGATATCAGAGCACCATACCTAGTGAGGGTTATATTCCTGGAAGGATTCTATCCACATTGGTTGTCCAGGAATCATTTCTACAGTGGTGTGGCAGTCCAGACCTGGGGCATAGCCTAGATCCATCTTCCAAGGGGGATTAAGTAGGATAACCTGCAAGTGCAAACATGTTAGCAAGCTCAGAAGACCTGAAGTCTGAACAGTACACAAGTAGAAATGAGAAGCAAACCCAGACAATTCACATTTATGGAGAACTGTCAGCTTTATCACAACCCATCATCAACCAGCATTCTTGAGATCAGACAAGCAGCAATATCAAATGTTGTGAGGGAGTGACCACAGTGGTGAAAAAAGCCCATCCCTGTCAACAGTGCAACAAAGGAAAAAAGGTGGTAAATATCTACTTTATGTCAGGCTCACAAATAGCAGGACAGAGGCGAGCGGTGCCTTTTACATCCTACATGCCAAGACCTCTGGGTCAGGGAGGGTTCTGGTCCACAGGAAGCTTAAGACCTGCCAATTTCATATCACTAGGGGCATCCTGATTTGGGATGCCTCACTGTGCAAAATACTCCAGATTGACTAGTATACTCCTCACCAAGGAGGATGAGCATACTGAAGTGGCATCTCCAGCTTCCCTCTGGTTGATGCAGACCTGTGCCAGGATTTTCTGAATGGCTAAATGGGTACACGGCCAAATGGAGGCCAGCTGCTTGTGCTCTATTCAGCTTTTCTAAGCCACTGATGTCAGAGCGGTTTAGTAAAGCTGAATGGGGCTAGGGGATCAGGCTAGGTATGGTTCAGTGGCCGGGGAGAGAGGTTAGGGGAGTGATAGGAGGCAGCAGGAGTGGGAGGTTCGGCCATAGTGTGCTCCCCCTGCTACTGGAAAGGTTTCAGACCCTTAGAACATGAGGAGACATGCTACAGACATTTGCACATTACATTACTTCTGTATTATGTATGGCCAGATATAGGATTTATTGGTTTAAATTAAACTCCTGTTTGCATATTCTCTTTCCAGTGATGTACATCAGTGATCCTAAAATATATATATATATAATGGATCTCATATGCAGGGAATAAATAAAACGTTTAATAAAAAACATTCCTGCCTTTCTGGAGGGGGGGGGGGGGCAGAGCAGTCCAGACCCCTGCCCAGGTGTTCTCACTTAAGGGTACACACACACACACACAAAGAAACCCATTAAACAGACATGAAACATAAACCAAGCAGACACTAACAGCGACAGATGCCAGGAAGGGTAACTTACCTCTGCTGCTTCCATGTTTAACTTCTGGATGGTACACTTGTTAACACCACATTTGTTAGGATGGTGCCCAGGGGTGTTGGATCTAATGGCATTAACATGACCAATGGTCATGATGCTAAAGTGAACCTTCTCTTTTGGCATGATGAATCAGACCTGAGCAACAGCTACACACTTGCTGCTCCTGGAATGTAAAGCTCCCGGGGTGGGCAGGGAATGGTGCAGCCAATCAGAGGCACTGTCTGATGAGTAGAATTCATGCTGATTGGCTCACTGACCCGGGCTCACACCTGGAGGGGAGGTGCCTGTGTATCATTATTATTAGAAGTAATGTGTAGAGTCTGTGAAGCTTCTCGTTCATCCAGGTCATGGTATATCTGTAATGATCAATCAAGGCAACTGGACTTGCTGGGCCTTGATTTATTGTTACAGTGACACATAATGTGCAGTATCGGGGCCCCCTGCAAGCCCATATTTATATAAGATATATAATAATATAGTGGTGTCCATACAATGGGGGCATTGCATATACATTCCACAGATGGATTCATGGTTAGGCTCCTTGCTTTCCACCAGCTTTCAGGTGCATGACCATTGCTCAGCCCACCACAATGATCTCAGTAGAGCTTATCTGTGCACCTCCTTCATGTGAGCTTGTGGCAGCATATATTTAGGTTTGCCAGGCCGGCAGGGCACACACAGCAAGGATGCCAGGGCCAAGCTGTGCATTTATCAAGGTGAGTATATGGCAATTCTAGCTTTTATTACACAGCCAGACATCCTAAATTGGGATACCCCAGGGTCCATCCACATCGCTGACATCCCTGTAGCTTAGGTGCGTTCTCGTACCAAGGCCATTCAGGCGTGGGACTCTATTTAAACTCGCACTTATGCCAGATGTGTGCACACCCCAGCTCGCTGATCCATCTTGAGCATCCACCCCCATGTGACGTGTGGTCACATGTCAGGAAGTGGGAAGAGGGGGAACAGCGAGCTGGGACAGGCACTCAGCTGGCATAACTGTGAATTTAAATACAGTACTAATGGCAGCGCCACCTGCAGCTCAACCCACACCCCCGCCACTCAACCTGTGACTCTGGGGGCATCCCGCATTGGGAATCCCCACTATGTGTAAACCCCCAGACTGCCATTATCAGCACACCTTTCCCTCGTCCAGTGGCGCATGCATGGGCTCTCATCCCATCAGAGCCATTTGCTGTGACTATGTCATCTGAATGGCTGGGGTGGGAGAACACACAGCCAAAGATGCCGGGGATGCAGATCCACTCCCCCATTGTTTCACAAATTACATGGTCACATCAGATGGCACTGATTGGATGAGAGCCTGCACATGTGGCGTTGGACGGGAGAAAGGTGAGCTGATACTGGCAGGCTGGGGGTTTTCACACAGCACGGCATCCCAATTCAGGATGACCCAGGGGGAACACCAGTGGCCTCCCACATCCACTGCTCAACCCGCACCACCGCACAAGCTGCTGAAACTGAGCAGCATTAATCATACTGCTGGCAGCTCAGGCCCCTGGGCGACTTTTTTGGGCCACACCAACAAGACCACGGTGGGGCCTTAGGCCGGGAGCTGGAAGAGCAGGACAAAGCTGCGGAAGCAGGAGGAAGATGGAGGAGCAGGGCAGAGCTGGGGAGCAGGATGAAGATGGAGGAGCAGGGCAGAGCAGGGAGAGCAGGATGAAGATGGAGGAACAGGGCAGAGCTGGGAGAGCAGGATGAAGATGGAAGAGCAGGATGAAGATGGAGGAGCAGGGCAGAGCTGGTAGAGCAGGATGAAGATGGAGGAGCAAGACAGAGCTGGGGAGCAGGATGAAGATGGAGGAGCAGGACAGAGTTGGGGAGCAGGAGGAAGATGGAGGAGCAGGACAGAGCTGTGGAGCAGGAGGAAGATGGAGGAGCAGGGCAGAACTGGGAGAGCAGGACGAAGATGGAGGAGCAGGGCAGAGCTGGGAGAGCAGGACGAAGATGGAGGAGCAGGGCAGAGCTGGGAGAGCAGGATGGAGATGGAGGAGCAGGACAGAGCTGGGAGAGCAGGATGAAGATGGAGGAGCAGGGCAGAGCTGGTAGAGCAGGATGGAGATGGAGGAGCAGGGCAGAGCTGGTAGAGGAGGATGAAGATGGAGGAGCAGGGTAGAGCTGGGAGAGCAGGATGAAGATGGAGGAGCAGGGCAGAGCTGGGAGAGCAGGAGGAAGATGGAGGAGCAGGGCAGAGCTGGGGGAGCAGGAGGAAGATAGAGGAGCAGGACAGAGCTGGGGGAGCTGGATGAAGATGGAGGAGCAGGGCAGAGCTGGGAGAGCAGGATGAAGATGGAGGAGCAGGACAGAGCTGCGGAAGCAGGAGGAAGATGGAGGAGCAGGGCAGAGCTGGGGGAGCTGGATGAAGATGGAGGAGCAGGGCAGAGCTGGTAGAGCAGGATGAAGATGGAGGAGCAGGGCAGAGCTGGTAGAGTAGGATGAAGATGGAGGAGCAGGGCAGAGCTGGGGGAGCTGGATGAAGATGGGGGAGCAGGGCAGAGCTGGGAGAGCAGGATGAAGATGGCAGAGCAGGGCAGAGCTGGTAGAGCAGGATGAAGATGGAGGAGCAGGGCAGAGCTGGGAGAGCAGGATGAAGATGGAGGAGCAGGGCAGAGCTGGTAGAGCAGGATGAAGATGGAGGAGCAGGGCATAGCTGGGAGAGCAGGATGAAGATGGAGGAGCAGGGCAGAGCTGGGAGAGCAGGATGAAGATGGAGGAGCAGGATGAAGATGGAGGAGCAGGACAGAGCTGGGGGAGCAGGATGAAGATGGAGGAGCAGGACAGAGCTGGGGGAGCAGGAGGAAGATGGAGGAGCAGGACAGAGCTGGGGGAGCAGGAGGAAGATGGAGGAGCAAGACAGAGCTGGGGGAGCAGCAGGGTTGCCACCCAGCTGGTGTTTCACCAGCACAGACAGTAGTTCTCACACCGGGCCGGTAGTGGTATTATATTAATCCCAGTATTCTGGCATCCAGGCCAGTTTTCATTACAGAGTTCTGGGGAACCGTGCTATATGTGCCTTTGATTCTCCCCCCTCCTTTCTTCCTCCATGTTATCAGCCATGCCCCATGACCTCCCCCATTACCTCCCTCTTCTCCCTCATCTGTTTGCTCCGGCCTCCACTACTCCACATTGATGTTGAAGACCATGCTACCACAAGACCGGTATTTTTGGCAGGAAAAGGTGGCAACCCTAGAGAGCAGGAGGAGGATGGAGGAGCAGGACAGAGCTGGAGAACAGGGGGAAGCTGGGGGAGCAGGAGGAAGATGGAGGAGCAGGGCAAAGCTGGGGAGCAGGAGGAAGATGGAGAAGCAGGATGGAGAGTGCAGGGTGAAGCCACGGAGCTGGGGTTAGGAGGTGTAGGAGGAAAATAGGGGCAAAGGACTGAGATTGGGGAGGGGAGCAGGGGGGAAATAGGGCTGCAGGAGAGAAATGGAGGAGCTGGAGGTACAGGTTAGTGAAATAGGAATGAAGCAGGGAAATTGGGGAGCATGATGAAGATTGGGATGCAGCAGGGAAATGGGGATGTGGGGTGGAGATTGGGGTTCAGTAGTGAAATAGCAGGAGGAATATGGGAGAACAGGATGGAGCTAGGACAGCAGGATGGAGATTGAGGTGCCAGAGGAAAATGGGGGAGTAGTGGTATACCGTGCTGTGTGAAACCCCGGGGTTTGCCGGCTATACTAACCAAGCTGGCGAACTTGTAGGTCTCACACAGCAGGGCAGCGCAAATTGGGATTCACCTCCAAAGCAGATCCAAAAAAAGGGTCTTGGTCTGCTTTAATCTACTTTTGATTGGCAGACTTTAAGCTTCCAGTATCTTCCCCCCACACACCCAGCTGTTTGCACCAGTTATCTGTCTGAATATCCACTGCAAGGACAGACTCCTGGAGGAGGCCAGGTTATCTAACAATGCACTGCCCCTGCTTGCTACTCAGATGTATGTGTCTGAGTATAGCCGGGGATATAGTGCAAACTGTGCATGTGCCATGGGATCAGCTAGGTGAGTATAAGGATAGAGTAAGTGTGTGTAGTGCGCCAACATTTTTTGCAAATAGGCCACGCCCCTTGTCACACCTGTGACCAAACTGGTATTTAATATGTGTATATATATATATATATATCTATATAGACCTTGGCTGACCCCTCTGCTCTGCATACACACAGGGTCGGCTGGAATGACTTTCTCCCCTCATAAAACCTCACAGCATAAGCAAAGTGTTATCAGGATCAACCAGCAATAGAAAGCAGAGACGAGGTCCATATCCTGGTCCCCTTCCATGGAATGTTCTCCTCATTCCCCCTCCCTGTGGATTCCCAGGACAGATGGGGGATGTCATATGGACCAACTTTCAGGTACTCAATGATGGAGAATCCCAGATGCACCAACTGACTCCAATCACTCTGCCCATAGGAAGGGTCAGAAACTGACCCCTGGTTAGAGGGAATAAGGCGAGCTTGAGAATGGGGACAGGGACTCTAATCCTACCATCAAGAGTGACACACGCTCCCTTTTATCATCTAAGCAGAAGACCAGAAAGTGTGTGTGGCCTGTGAGAATTTATTTGATCGAACCGCAGCCCAGACAGACACCCAAGTATTTTTTTATATCCCTTGCTATTTATCATATTTACCATGTTTTATAGTTAATCCTATTTTATCACCTTGCATCGTCTTTCTTCTTGTTTTTGTGTTTTCTGTTTGTTTAAATAAATTCTAAAAATACAGCAGAGGGTCACTGATGCTCTGAATTAAGGATCTAAAAATCTCACGCTAGTTCTGAAGAGCCTGGCTACCTTACTTGCCTAGGACGCGCGATCGCCCCCGCCTGGAAGTGGTTGTGGGTCGATCAATGCGTTCGATCTGATTGTGTTGTGTGTGGCTTATATAGAGGTGACACACATGGGTTACGACTGGCCGGTTTGATCAGATGAACGATCAATAGGTCTGATCAGCTGGGGCAATTGTCACAACACCCCTAACTAATGACGTAACTACATGTGCCGGAGCCTTGGTGCAAACATAAAATGGGGACCTTTCAAGGCTCATACAGTAACATTTTTTTTCTGACTTAACTTTTTAATTGGATGCAGCTAGATAACTAAAGACTGAAACAGCAGAGAAAAATGGTAGAGGAGCAACAATGATGGGGCCCCCTGACCTTCTGGGCCTGGTGTGGTTGCACCCCCTGCACCCTCCCAAGTTACTCCCCTGTCCATAAGCCCTAACTCCAAAAGGACCTGGAACTGGCAAGGTAAGAATTGTTATATTGGGATGCCCCGCTAGAGTGCCAAAATCTCAAAAATAGTGAAAATCCTGGTGATCTTTAACCCTCCCTCTTCTACCACCTGTGATCCTTGCTGCCCCTGTCTGGTCCCCCAGTGTTTGCCCTCTGCTGCTGCTGCTGATGGGTCTTTCCTGCTGCTGCGCCTTCTGCTAAGTAAGGTCAGAGGCGCAGGTTGGTGGGCTGAGAAGAAGAAATGGCCAAGATATTGGGGTTTACAGTTCACCTCATGATTTCTGATCTGAAAAGTGGGCGTAGCCCTTGGATCTGTGATGCTGCATAATGGGCATGTGCTCTCCTCTACCCCCTGACTGTGCAATGTGTATCTGGAGGAAGTGGCGGAGGGAGGGACCAGTAATCCAGTCCCGCTCTGCCAAGCTGATTGGAGGACAGGATGCAGGATGCAAAAGAGAATGTCATTGGCTGAACCTGTAAACCCCGATATCTCAGCAATTTGTTTTAATTTAGAAACAGAAAACGGTGCCAAATGCAGCCCGATGCATGGTGTAACAATCACTGTTACCTGCAGTAGCACTTTAAGGACTGATTTCATTTTTTTGAACGGCTTAAAAACTCAATTTAACTGAAACCACAACACTGCAACCTTTTTGGATTGAGATGCGTTAAAGCAAACCTGCATCAAAAAAGGGTTTTCTGATTTTAGGTCCGTATGGGATTTGAGGAGGTGCAGCTGTCATCTGTGTGTGCAGCCGTTTCCCATGAGATGGAACTCCAATAGGATAAAGGTGAGTATCTCACACATACAGGGCTCTTGCATTGTAGGAGGGGAACAGGTTAGGTTACATTAGTGTCACAGGCGTTAACTATAGGGGGAGCAACCTAACCGCCATGCATTTCTGCTGTTTCAGTCTTTAGCTGTCTAGCTACAACCAATTAAAAGATCAGTTTACTGTATGAGCAATGAAAAGGGCCTCTTAATATATAGTTATGCCATTGATCAGTATGACCCAAGACCATTCCTCGAATGGAGTTGCAAAAGGAGAGTAGGTCTGCCTTAAATCTGCATGAAAATGTTAATAATCAGGCATGGCTATTAGTTGGAAGAAAAACTTTTCACAGCTGTAGCCACACCCCAGTTAGCAGATTTGAGGTTGCTGGTTGGCTGGTCTCCAGAATGTTGGATGATTGGAGAGAGGGGGGAGAGATTAGAGCCCATTTACAGTTTGCATTCCACCAATTGGGCAGAAATCATTGGAGATCCTGTACAACAGCTTACAACTGGTCTCTGTATGTTATTTGTTATCTATAGTGTTAGGTTAATGTAGTAACATTTATGGCAATAGATGGCCCTGTTACATATACCTAAGTGTAGACTGTTGTACATATGTACATTCACTGCTGCATGTTGAGTTTCCTGTAGGAACCGGTGAGAGAAGCTGTAGATCTGAACTGTACTGGATGTGATGCTGGACATGAACTTGTGAAGAGACCAGTAAAGAAGTGTTACCTTAGCCCATGAGTGTCCTGCATTTAGGCCGAGGACATACATTGCTGCCGCAGTGAGCGCCACCGCTCACCAAATCCCTCCTAAATGCAAGAATCTCCAGCTCTTTTAACCCCCTTTCCCTTGAGGATTCAGCTTGTAACACCACAAAAGTCTACCTGGATCTGACTCCACTGCACCCAGTAACAATTTACTATCACCATGTTGCTGGCCACCATTGGGTGACTGATACCATGTAATAGAGTGAAGAGGTACAAGACTGCTAATCACCATTAGCAATGTTTTGTTAGAAATAGCATTTGCTAACATGTTACAACCCCAAACAGCTCATGTGGTTATATTATGGAGAAGACTACAGCAACAGAGACCAAGGTCATTGTAACAAAGGCCATGCACCCACATGATCCAATTCCTGCACCAACATGTAGACAAATTGTGCCCCATGATATTGTGTAAACTAAAATTGCTGTGAAGATAAAGTAACCTTAATGACATTACCCGATAGACCTGAGACTTTGTGTACCCCCAAAAGGTAAGACATTGTAACCCTTCCTGTACAAGTGCAAGGGGAGGGTCAGAGCAGGGGTTACATAGAGACTGAACTTCCTCTTAGGAGTGATGAACAAGTGACCATTCATAGGTTATTGGCAGGAAACTATATAAGCTAGAGTCTGCCTTTATACAGCGTTGGCTGCTGAAGTGGTAGTCATGGGTCTCTGTATCCAAAAGGTAAATCTGCTGAGCACCAACCACTAATGGTGGTAGAGTAATGGGCACTGCTTAGTATAGTCCGGGATCTGTCCATTTTGTTAATGAACCAGCAGAAGTGGATGCCCAAACACCCCCCCAGCACTACAACAGGATGGCATTAATGACCTTACCAGGGCCCCAATCCAATCCACTTGCAGCTGCACAGCCAGGGCTGAGGCACACAGAATGCTGCACTGAGAAGCCTTGTATAGACGATCACCCATCTCTGTTATGCTGGACAGTGCTGGATTGCAGGGACCAGGTAAGGTCTAACCCCCTGTCCTGTCTCAGCACCAGATTGGACTTCTGCTTTAAAGCCAGGTAAACCATAGAAATTACTCCAACAACACCTCAACCCCCTTGTAATGACAACTAGGCCAAGGAATGCTTTTCCAGGTTTAATAAATAGTTGTGTACAATAGAACAAAGTATCTCTGGAAGAAAGGATCACTTCTTGATAGTTTTCATGGTAGACTTGTCACTTTGCCAGCAGCTGCCACCTTCCTGTTTGTCATCTCTCACAGAAAGCAAAATGACCTGCAAGTTAAAGTCGAGCTTGTAAATGAAATCTTGGACCAGTATAACCACCAATTAAGTCAGGACCTTAAACCAGACCAACAGCCTGGCACAGTTGGAAAAGAAAGGTAGCGGCCATTTTGAAGCTACCATTCACCACAGCAGGATTTGGAAAAAGGCAAATTAATGTTTATGTGCAGCAATCTAAATTGCCCTGGGGAGGGGGGTGCATATGAGCACTGCTGTGTTGGTCTGGTTTAAGTCATTTTTGACTGTGGGTCTGCTTTAAACTCGAACAAAATGGGTGTTGCATGCATAGGGGCATCCCAACTGCTTGTTCCCCCACCCTATAACCCCCAGTAAAACAATCTTAGCTTTCACATTTTTGATGAAAGAGCCCTGCAGGATGCCCATAGCTATCCACCAATCGCACGGCTCAATTTGTTTTAGCAGGCATTACAGTGGGTGCACTGGCAGTTGGGATGTCATTAGTCACATACCAATTGATGGTTAGAGTTTAGCAGTAGCCATACATAAAAAGCTGACAGATAAACCACTGCAACCTTACCCAATGCCCTGTGACCAATCATGATTTATGTAGCAAACTCCTGCAATCAGCTCACTTTGAATACTAAAGCTTTCCTATAGGTGGGTAATCGTGTTGTATTCTATTCTACAATAGGTTGCCCAATACCATTTGAGATATCAGAGCACCATACCTAGTGAGGGTTATATTCCTGGAAGGATTCTATCCACATTGGCTCTCCAGGAATCATTTCTACAGTGGTGTGGCAGTCCAAACCTGGGGCATAGCCTGGATCCATCTTCCAAGGGGGAAGAAGTAGGATAACCTGCAAGTGCAAACACATGTTAGCAAGCTCAGAAGACCTGAAGTCTGAACAGTACACAAGTAGAAATGAGAAGCAAACCCAGACAATTCACATTTATGGAGAACTGTCAGCTTTATCACAACCCATCATCAACCAGCATTCTTGAAATCAGACAATCAGCAATATCAAAAATGCTGTGAGGGAGTGACCCTCCCTGTCAACAGTGCATCAAAGGAAAAAAGAAGGTAAGTATCTACCTTATGTCAGGCTCAAATATAGCAGGACAGGGGCGAGTGGTGCATTTTAGATCCTCCATGCCAAGACCTCTGGGTCAGGGAGGGGTTCTGGTCCACAGGAAGCTTAAGACCTGCCAATTTCATATCACTGGGGGCATCCCAATTTGGGATGCCTCACTGCAAAATACTCTAGATTGACTAGTATACTCCTCACCATGGAGGATGAGGTGACTGAGGTGGCATCTCCAGCTTCCCTCTGGTTGATGCAGACCTGTGCCAGGCTTTTCTGAATGGGTACACTGCCAAATGGAGGCCAGCTGCTTGTGCTCTATTCAGCTTTACTAAGCCACTGATGTCAGAGCAGTTTAGTAAAGCTGAATGGGGCTAGGGGATCAGGCTAGGTATGGGTCAGTGGCCAAGGAGAGAGGTTAGGTGAGTGATAGGAGGCAGCAGAAGTGGGAGGCTCTGCCATAGTGTGCTCCCCCTGCTACTGGAAAGGTTTCAGACCCTTAGAACATAAGGAGTTGCAGGAGGAGCCATGCTACACACATTTGCACATTACATTACTTCTGTATTATGAATGGCCAGATATAGGATTTATTGGTTTAAATTAAACTCCTGTTTGCATATTCTCTTTTCAGTGATGTACATCAGTGATCCTATTTTGTTATATATATATATGAACTGATGATCTCATATGCAGGAAATAAATAATAAAAAGTGTAATAAAACATTCCTGCCTTTCTGGAGGGGGAGGGGGGGGGGCAGAGCAGTCCAGACCCCTGCCCAGGTGTTCTCACTTAAGGGTACACACACACACAAAGAAACCCATTAAACAGACATGAAACATAAACCAAGCAGACACTAACAGCAACAGATGCCTGGAAGGGTAACTTACCTCCTCTGCTTTCATGTTAACTTCTGGATGGTGCTCTTGTTAACACCACATTTGTTAGTATGGTGCCCAGGAGTGTTGGATCTAATGGCATTGACATGACCAATGGTCATGATGCTAAAATGAACCTTCTCTTTTGGCATGATGAATCAGACCTGAGCAACAGCTACACACTTGCTGCTCCTGGGATTTAAAGCTCCCGGGGTGGGCAGGGAATGGTGCAGCCAATCAGAGGCACTGTCTGATGAATGGAATTCATGCTGATTGGTTCACTGACTTGGGCTCACACCTGGAGGGGAGGTGCCTGTGTATCATTATTATTAGAAGCAATGTGTAGAGTCTGTGAAGCTTCTCGTTCATCCAGGTCATGGTATATCTGTAATGATCAATCCAGGCAACTGGACTTGCTGGGCCTTGATTTATTGCTACAGTGACACATAATGTGCAGTATTGGGGCCCCCTGCAAGCCCATATTTATATAAGATATATAATCATATAGTGGCGTCCATACAATGGGGGCATTGCATATACATTCCACAGATGGATTCATGGTTAGGCTCCTTGCTTTCCACCAGCTTTCAGGTGTATGGCCATTGCTCAGCCCACCACAATGATCTCAGTAGAGCTTAGCTGTGCACCTCCTTCATGTGAGCTTGTGGCAGCAGATATTTAGGTTTGCCAGGCCGGCAGGGCACACACAGCAAGGATGCCTGGGCCAAGCTGTGCATTCATCAAGGTGAGTATATGGCAATTCTAGCTTTTATTATTACACAGCCAGACATCCCAAATTGGGATGCCCTAGGGTCCAGCCACATCACTGACATCCCTGTAGCTTAGGCTCGTTCTCGTACCAAGGCCATTCAGGCGTGGGATTCTATTTAAACTCGCACTTACACCAGATGTGTGCTCGCTGATCCATCTTGAGCATCCACTCCCATATGATGTGTGGTCCCATGTCAGGAAGTGGGCAGAGGGGGAACAGCGAGCTGGGCCAGGCACTCGATCAGCATAACTGTGAGTTTAAATGCAGTACTAGTGGCAGCGCCACCTGCAGCTCAACCCGCACCCCCGCCACTCAACCTGTGATTCTGGGGGCATCCCGCATTGGGAATCCCCACTATGTGTAAACCCCCAGACTGCCATTATCAGTACACCTTTCCCTCGTCCAATGGCGCATCCATGGGCTCTCATCCGATCAGAGCCATTTGCTGTGACTATGTCATTTGAATGCAGGACAGAGATGAGGGAGCAAGATGGAGAGTGCAGGGTGAAGCCACGGAGCTGGGGGTAGGAGGTGTAGGAGGAAAATAGGGGTGCAGGACTGAGATTGGGGAGGGGAGCAGGGGGGGAATAGGGCTGCAGGAGAGAAAGGGGGGGCTGGAGGTACAGGTTAGTGAGATAGGAGTGAAGCAGGGAAATTGGGGAGCATGATGAAGATTGGGATGCAGCAGGGAAATGGGGGAGCGGGTGGAGATTGGGGTGCAGTAGTGAAATAGCAGGAGGAATATGGGAGAACAGGATGGAGCTAGGACAGCAGGATGGAGATTGGGGTGCCAGAGGAAAATGGGGGAGCAGTGGTATACCGTGCTGTGTGAAACCCCTGGGTTTGCCGGCTATACTAACCAAGCTGGCGAACTTGTAGGTCTCACACAGCAGGGCAGCGCAAATTGGGATTCCCCTCCAAAGCAGATAAAAAAAAGGGTCTTGGTCTGCTTTAATCTACTTTTGATTGGCAGACTTTAAGCTTCCAGTATCTTCCCCCCACACACCCAATCAGCTGTTTGCACCAGTTATCTGTCTGAATATCCACTGCAAGGACAGACTCCTGGAGGAGGCCAGGTTATCTAACAATGCACTGCCCCTGCTTGCTACTCAGATGTCTGTGTCTGAATATAGCCGGGGATGTAGTGCTAACTGTGCATGTGCCATGGGATCAGCTAGGTGAGTATAAGGATAGAATAAGCGTGTGCAGTGCGCCAACATTTTTTGCAAATAGGCCTCGCCCCCTGGTCACACCTGTGACAAAGCTGGTAATTAATCTGTGTATATATATATATATATATATATATATATATATATATGGACCTTGGCTGACCCCTCTGCTCTGCATACACACAGGGTCAGCTGGAATGACTTTCTCCCCTCATAAAACTGCACAGCATAAACAAAGTGTTATCAGGATCAACCAGCAATAGAAAGCAGAGACGAGGTCCATATCCTGGTCCCCTTCCATGAAATGTTCTCCTCATCCCCCCTCCCTGTGGATTCCCAGGACAGATGGGGGATGTCATATGGACCAACTTTCAGGTACTCAAAGATGGAGAATCCCAGATGTACCAACTGACTCAAATCACTCTGCCCATAGGAAGGCGCAGAAACTGACCCCTTGTTAGAGGGAATAACACGAGCTTGAGAATGGGGACAGGGACTCTAATCCTACCATCAAGAGTGACACACGCTCCCTTTTATCATCTAAGCAGAAGACCAGAAAGAGTGTGTGGACTGTGAGACAATTTATTTGATCGAACCGCAGCCCAGACAGACACCTAAGTATTTTGCCATTTTTTTTATATCTCTTGCTATTTATCATATTTACCGTGTTTTATAGTTAATCCTATTTCATCACCTTGCATCATTTTTCTTGTTGTTTTTGTGTTTTCTGTTTGTTTAAGTAATTCTAAAAATACAGAGGGTCACTGATGCTCTGAATTAAGGATCTAAAAATCTCACGCTAGTTCTGAAGAGCCTGGCTACCTTACTTGCCTAGGACGCTCGATCGCCCTCGCCTGGAAGTGGTTGAGGGTCGATCGATCCGTTCGACCTGATTGTGTTGTGTGTGGCTTATATAGAGGTGAACACTATTAGTGTTCTGGTAGCAGCAGTTTATAGCCACGCGTGTTGCTAATTGAACAATTGCAGTGACACACGTGGGGTACGATTGGCCGGTTTGATCAGATGAACGATCAATAGGTCTGATCAACCCGTGCAATTGTCACAACACCCCTAACTAGTGACGTAACTAAATGTGCCGGAGCCTTGGTGCGAACATAAAATGGGGACCTTTCAAGGCTCATACAGTAACATTTTTTTCTGACTTAACTTTTGGATGCAGCTAGACAACTAAAGACTGAAACAGCAGAGAAAAATGGTAGAGGAGCAACAATGATGGGGCCCCCCCTGACCTTCTGGGCCTGGTGTTGTTGCACCCCCTGCACCCTCCCAAGTTACTCCCCTGTCCATAAGCCCTAACTCCAAAAGGACCTGGAACTGGCAAGGTAAGAATTGTTATATTGGGATGCCCCGCTAGAGTGCCAAAATCTCAAAGATTGTGAAAATCCTGGTGATCTTTAACCCTCCCTCTTCTACCACCTGTGATCCTTGCCCTCTGGTGCTTGCTGCCCCTGTCTGGTCCCCCAGTGTTTGCCCTCTGCTGCTGATGGGTCTTTCCTGCTGCTGAGCCTTCTGCTAAGTAAGGTCAGAGGCGCAGGTTGGTGGGCTGAGAAGAAGAAATGGCCAAGATATTGGGGTTTACAGTTCACCTCATGATTTCTGATCCGAAAAAGTGGGCGTAGCCCTTGGATCTGTGATGCTGCACAATGGGCATGTGCTCTCCTCTACCCCCTGACTGTGCAATGTGTATCTGGAGGAAGTGGCGGAGGGAGGGACCAGTAATCCAGTCCCGCTCTGCCAAGCTGATTGGAGGACAGGATGCAAAAGAGAATGTCATTGGCTGAACCTGTAAACCCTGATATCTCAGCAATTTCTGTTTTAATTTAGAAACAGAAAATAGCGCCAAATGCAGCCCGCCGCATGGTGTAACAATTACTGCTACCTGCAGTAGCACTTTAAGGACCAATTTCATTTTTTAGAACGGCTTAAAAACTCAATTTAACTGAAACCACAACACTGCATCCTTTTTGGTTTGAGATGCGTTAAAGCAAACCTGCATCAAAAAAGGTTTTTCGGATTTTAGGTCCGTATGGGATTTGAGGAGGTGCAGCTGTCATCTGTGTGTGCAGCCGTTTCCCATGAGATGGAACTCCAATAGGATAAAGGTGAGTATCTCACACATACAGGGCTCTTGCATGGTAGGAGGGGAACAGGTTAGGTTACATTAGTGTCACAGGCGTAATTATAGGGGGAGCAACCTAACTGCCATGCATTTCTGCTGTTTCAGTCTTTAGCTGTCTAGCTACAACCAATTAAAAGATCTAAAACAGTTTACTGTATGAGCAATGAAAGGGACTCATAATATATAGTTATGCCATTGATCAGTATGACCCAGGACCATCCCTCGCCAGGGCCGTATTTACCTTAAGGCAATTCTAGGCCCGTGCCTCGGGCGGAATCTGTCTGACTGGGGCGCATTGATGTGGCATTACTGTTTTGTATTTTTTTTTGTCATTAATTTACCTGCAGCCGCTAAGTAAAATCATTACGGGGCGCAGCCTCGGGAGCTACTATGACCCCGCTCCCTCGCACCTCCTTGTACTTCCGTACTCAGTGTTGTCAGGTGGTATGAGCGACTCTGGCCGGCTCCGCCCACTGCTGATGTCACTCCAGCATGAAGAAGCCGGGAGCTTTCTCTTTCTACCGCAGGGGCCGCTCGTAGACTCTTCAAGCCTGGCTGTCACAGGTAACATCTAGAGGTGCGTAATCGAGCCACCGGGGGGTGGGGGGGGGAATGTTGATTCCCTCAATGCATTTACATATATTTCACAAATGCCGGGGTCATGGGAAGGTTTTTTTCATGGCACAGGCACGCACAGCAGTGGTATTAGAGGTGCCAGTCGCAGTAACTGCTGCTGTATACTGTATGTTCACGTGGCGCCCTGCACCCACCTTTCACAGTCCATTCGCCTGCCCCTGCTGCCGCTGACAGCATTTGTTAACTCATGCCCTGCCAGGGACACAGGTAAGAAGCAGTAGCAGCGCTTAGTGAGCCAGAACTGAAGAGCTGGTTAGTGTTCCCCGGCGGTAAAAACAAGTAACTGTGACAGGGAGACATGGAGCCGACATGGGGGCAGGGGCAGCATGCAATGGCTCCTTTCATGTGAGAGATGCCAGCAGAGCCAGCTTTACTGCTAAGCGGCCAACAAAGGTAAAGTCTGCCTGTGCTCCCTCCTTCCCTCACTACATTCCTGAGTCTCATGGCTCTGTCTCCCGAGACTTAGAAAGAGAAAAAAAATCAAAATTGAAGCGCGGGGGATGGAGTCAGTCAGTGCTGCTTTGTATAGATGGAGCCTGCTGCTGCCTAAGCTCACCATGGATTAAACAGCCAGTGTCCTAATACCTACAATCTTCCTACCATGCTGCTCCCTGTCACTGCCTGCTGTTTTTTCCTCACCCTCTTACTGCTGGCCATCTTGTACTCTTCCTAACCAATTTTTCTTCTCACTTCCTAACATCTGACCATGCTTTATTCCCACTGCCCAATATCCTCTCCCCCTGCTGCAAGAAACCCTCACTTCTGATGCCCATTGCCCCCACCATCCTTTCCTCCTGCTGCCCAATATCTTATTTTCCTCTTCCCCACTGTCCTCTCCTCTTGCGGCTTACCATTTCTCTTCCTGCTGCTCACTGTCCACTCCTCCTGCTGTCCATGGTTCTCTCATCTGCTGCTCTTTTTCTCAGCATCCTCCCCTCCTGCTGCCCATCATCTCTTCCCGGGTGCCTACTATCCCACTGTATATTCTTTCCACTGCTAACTGTGCCACCAATTTTTCCTCCTGCTTCCCACCATGCTATCTCCCTGTAGCTCACTCTCCTCTTTTCCTGCTGCTTACCATCCCCTCATGCTGCCCTCCATAGTCTCTTTCTATGGCTAACAGTCCTCTCTTCTTGCTAGCTGCTTTCTTCCTGCACTTTTTTTCCATTCTGCCTCATCGATCTCTTAAGTGTACCCTCCTTTTTGCTTTCCCCTTGCCCTCCCTGGCAGCCCAAGACCCAGCAGCTGCAACACCACCTCTACATTCCCTCCTACAGCTGCCAATCATATGACAGCCAGCAGTCAATCTGCTTCCAAGACCAATACGCTGCCAGACCTCAGGCTTTGGGAAGGTGTGCAGCAGGGCATCTCAGCTTGTGATGCTTCTGGACTTAAAATGTGTGTACGGTGAAGGTGTGAAGGAAATTATAAGTTTGAACAAATCTATGTAAAACTCAGTTCAGTCTGATATTTGATCAAATCTGTATTCTGTAGAGATGACCCTTGGATATATCATACTGTGTTTAAAAATAAGCTTCCATAGGAAGGCTGTAAGCAGCTGTTGCCATCTATCAGATGAATCAGCATGATGAGCTAATGCACACTGCTTTTGGATGTCAACTGATGATTGGTTGTTCACTTGTGATATGCATTTCTCTATATATGGAACTGTAACACAGGTATAGGCTGATGTAATATGAGCATTGGGTTAAACTATGCTGATGTACGAAGTTCTGTGATTGGTTATAATAGAACGTTTCCTTGTAAGTCTTTTCTGTAACGCTATATAATAAAGGGGAGTGGCAAACATCACACAGAGACATGCCCACAAGGACAACATGGCCGTGCGCGTAAGTAAGCATTTGTGTGTGTCTCTCTTTGTCTATAAAGGATGTTAATTTCCCCAACATTAATTGGTGGCGAATGCAGCTGTCAGGCCATTTGCACAGGTGATAATGGCGGTTCTGGGGTTTTTCATGTTTGCCTATGAATTCCGGATAAGTCTGTTTTTGCAGACAGGGCAGATATGAAATCTCTGGTTCTGGAACTTATTGCCTCTGTGTATGCATGCTGACTAGATCACTGCTGCCTATCTTAAGATTATGTAATATGCATTGCAAAGGAACAACAGGTGTTTGAGACTGATGCTAAGTGTGATATCGTGTATGATGCATGCTGTAACGATACTGATTTTGATACTGACTATGAAGCATGTTTGTCTGTCACTTATGATCTAAGGAATGCGTTTTAAGTTCCGGGAACTGCGCATGTATACGTGATCAGGGAATCACAAGAGTTGCTTTAATGCAGAAGTTTTGAACAGATTTCTAAATTGTCAATAAGGACAAAAGTTGGGTACTAATAGCAGAGTTTGCCAGGGGCACTCCGCTTTTAGCCGAGGAATCTGACAGTGGCAGTTTGGGGTTAGATATATGGAAAATCGGTCGACCGTCCCCATTCTGTGTAAAAGATCATATTAGTGATCAGACTTATAAAATGAGGTTTATAGAGCTGCCTGTAAAGTGGGATTTTCCCAAAAAAGGAAGCATCAGTTTAGACTGTGTGAGGAACTATTCAAATGCATATAAAAGGTGATATTGAGGACACAAGATGACATACACACAAATACAAAAAAAAAAAAAAAAAAAAGGGGAAAAATATAAAATAGAGAAAGATTATAATTAAAAACATTCAGAGATCTTTACGGAGTATTGTATTTTAAAGCCCTGCCTTTTCAAGATCAGATGTCATGTAACATGAGGTCTGGTGAGCTATTTTTAAATTTCAGTGAAACGCCAGCTCAGAAGCTGGTCAAGTGTAAGCTGGCCTCTTTGAAAGCACGCGGCAGACAAAGTTGAAATATAGATTTGTTTGAAATGAATTCTGTAATGCAGTTTTCAGCGAAGTCAGTGAAGAAGTTGGTAAGTTTTCTTATAATTTTTTCTTATCATTTTTTCTTTACTATAGAATGTGTATAAGGAAGTTATTTAAATTTAAAGGTGACACAATTATTAGACTCTGTCTTGTAAAGCTCTGTAGGATTTCAATTCTTGCTGCAGTAATTTCTGCATGTCACTGCTAAAGCTTAGCCATGAAAAGTTTAGCAGTTGAATGAAACAAAAAGAAGTAACAATGAAAGTTTTTTTTAAGCAACATATGTAGCTACTGTAAAAAAAAAAATGGGGTCTTGTACAAGAATAAAGTTAAATTAGTTAATTAGTTCTATATGCCAGCATTGCATTAAATTAAATTGCATTAAACTGCAATAAATTAAATTAATTAAAATAAAGGTAAAGTAGAAACATTTTAAGGTATTACGTTTTGATCAAATATTGTATACAATGTGTAATATGATATGTGAATAATGCTATCTGGAAGATAGTTTCCATAGAACAAAGTAAGGATCCGACCTTGTTCTCCTGGAAATTGTGTAAATGTGTAATGTTTAATTTATTTGATAATTATGTATTATGTTTTTATGCTTTAACAGCAGCTGTGAAGATAATTAATTATTCTATGAGACACTTGGCATAGTTGGAAAAATGTAGCCATTTTGGAGCTTCCTCTGCCAACTGACGTAACTGAAAATGCACAGTAACATGACTTTGAGCATTATCTCCTGTTTGTAGGTGGTCTGCAAGTACATGAGCAGACATTTTTGTTTTTAAAGGTTTACCACGGTTAGAAAAGGGTAAATTAATCTTTATGTGCAGCAATCTAAATTGCTCTGGTAAGAGATTTATATGAGAACTGTCTGCTGTATTAATCTGGTTTAAGTCATTTTTGACTGTTGGTCCGCTTTAAGATAAGTATTTGGTAACTGGTTTGAGAAATTTGCGGTTATGCTAGTCTGAAAGTTAGAAGCCTAAAGAAATACCTTCATGATATTGGTTTCAAAGCTTAGGAATGTTTTAAGCAGCTGTTTGTGTACGTCGTCATGCTCTAATTTTGAGTAAAGTTTTTTTATTAAGTTTATTTGATAAGAATTTATTTGATAAGAATACTGTGAGAATGGTATTACTTGTATAAGAATGTATTTGGACAAATAAGTAATGACTTTGGAAGGCGTAATTAATACAAATTATTAAGAGCCTTATTTGCTGTCTTATGATGCATGTCAGTAGTTGCCAAGGACAGTGAAGGACAAATGCTACATGACACAATGAGTGTCTTATGCGTTCAAAGGATTCTTTATATAAGTCTAAATACTTATTTGCGTAAAAAAAAATGCTTTAAGATATATTTTTGTAACAACGGTCAATTACCTTTTTTTTTGGAAACAGAAAGATTTACTAGTATATTAAAGCCTAGTTAAAGTCCAATTATTATGATAAGAGTTTGCCTTATTAGATATAAGGTTCCCTATTTATTTTTAATCTTGTTAAAAGTCATCATTATTTAAAGCAATTAACAGTCAGTTCAAAAACTTTTCCGTATGGTTTTAAAAAGGTTTTTCTAGGAATACTCTAAATTGCTTATTATGAAGGAATGAGGAATATACCTAAGAAGTTTTAACATACAGTTACATAATTTTGAGCACTCCAGCATGTTTTAAAGTGATTACTTGGAGAAGTTTTGTGAAATACAAGTTCACCTTATGGTGATACACCTAGTGAAGGTTTTAAAAATAGAATGAGCTAGAAGTATTTTTGACCTTTCTGAATCACTAACGTTAAGAGCTGAACATAGCTAAATGAAGTTGAGTTTGTTCCCCAGAGTTCAAACAAAGAGGGGAAATATGTATAATGGTTACATACCCCCTTTACCTCTCTTCTGCGTTTTCAGAAGTACATATTTAATTTGTTTTATAATTAAAGAATAGCAATTTATCACCATGAAGGATCATACATAATGGAGGTTTTTGTGATAGTGGATGATAAAGGTGAAAAATGTTGCTTTTAGCATAAATGGCTGAAGTAAGAACACATCACTGAAATGTATGAATTGGCTTTAGGTGGAAGGCAAAATGTGTGCACTGATGATAGATTAGCTTATGAGAAAGGTTATAGATGGAATATTTTTATGATGTTGTTGTATAACTGAAACAAATTAATGAGAGTTACAGTGACAGCCATGAATCCTGATCATGAATTCCTATGAGGACCTCAAACACGCTGGCACTTCTGGAAAAGGTTCATACCCAATACAAATCTCACCTGAGAGACTCAGTGCCACTTGCTGCCAAGATGAGACTGCGAAAGGAGTAAGTCTTGAGCTCACGCATTGGTAGTACTTAGGTTGGAGGAACTGTGGGTAATGATAAGTGTCAAAGCATAAGTCTGCTTCAGGGAGAAGCACCGCTGGACTTATTTGCCTCTCGATGGTGCCTCACATAGCTCATAGCCCAGTAGGTGTCACTTGTCCAACTTATTCAGCCCAGTGCAGTGCATTACATTGTTTCAGATATAAGCAACATTGATATTTAATTTAGTTTACATAAATACCTGTTGTGCAGGTAAGATAGTGTAAGTATTTACTCAGTGCATACTTAGGCCTAACCATCCATTTCAGAGATTGCAGAACTACATCAACTACATCAACATCACAACTATCTGAAGTGTGAATATTAGTATGTCCTGGTGAACAAGGTATTATTGGAATCATATTGGATTCTTTAAAATTATAAAAGTCTATTAAGAAAAATCTATGAAATTATTAAATTGTTTATGCCCATTTGTCATTCTTATATTTAAGTTAAGATGAAAGATGAAAAGATCTTTTAAGATAAGTATGTAGCAGATGAATATGACCACTGGAAAGAAAGTATTCAAAGGCTTGTTATAGTGCATTTTGCATGGTTTACAGTTTTCTTATTGGATGTGTTTGCCATTGCAGAAATCTCTGGATACAGTCATGAGATACTAAGTGCAGATGAGTTATTAATTGCATCAGTCAGATGTTAAAGAAAGAGAAAAGAGCCTGAGTACCAATCAAAGAGACAGAAGTTGGCTTCAGCTGCAAAAGAGCATCGTTGTTTACTTTGCCTTATTGTTAATTGTGCTGCTGTTATGTATTTGAACTTTGTACATAAGTGATTGGTTACTTTGAAAATCTTCAAGAAATTGTATATTTCTCATTTTAAGTCATTAATGATGCAAAATGTTTGTAAACATTTTTAAGACACTTGTGAATAGAATAATGGCATCTAAGTGTATTTTCCACATGGAGGGAAATGCTGCAGGTGTGCATGGTGATTAAGGGTAAAGGCCTAATCTAAGTATTGATGCTAACCAGAACCAGTTAGTTCTTCTGAATAGTACCAGTACTGCATGCCTTTGCGGAATGACTATTGTCTCCTTACCTCAAGTTCTTAGGAAATTGGGCTAACAAAATGTACGCCAAGGCCTGTGAAGTATTTCACTCCCGTCAAAGCAAGATACTTAGTCCTGCTCTGACTTTCTTAAAAGTGAATTAAAGGTGTATTTAACTGTAGGGGTTAGGATTAATATTTGCTGTTTCATATGACAAGATAAGATCATATTAGTAAACTAACTTATGGGCAGTGGATAATTTAAAAATGTTAGTTTATACTTTGGGAAAAAGACATTTGGTCTTATAAGTAGGTTGTACTAGATGAATATTCATTGGAAGACTTTTTGATAACAATATGACTGAACTAATTGATTATTGGATTTTAGATTATTAGATTTGGTCAAAAATTATAAAAAGGAGGAATATGTGAAGGAAATGATAAGTTTGACCAAATCTATGTAAAACTCAGTTCAGTCTGATATTTGATCAAATCTGTATTCTGTAGAGATGACCCTTGGATATATCATACTGTGTTTAAAAATAAGCTTCCATAGGAAGGCTGTAAGCAGCTGTTGCCATCTATCAGATGAAGCAGCATGATGAGCTAATGCACGCTGCTTTTGGATGTCAACTGATGATTGGTTGTTCTCTTGTGATATGCATTTCTATATATGGAACTGTAACACAGATATAGGCTGATGTAATATGAGCATTGGGTTAAACTATGCTGATGTACGAAGTTCTGTGATTGGTTATAATAGAACGTTTCCTTGTAAGTCTTTTCTGTAACGCTATATAATAAAGGGGAGTGGCAAACATCACACAGAGACATGCCCACAAGGACAACATGGCCGTGCGCGTAAGTAAGCATTTGTGTGTGTCTCTCTTTGTCTATAAAGGATGTTAATTTCCCCAACAAAGGGGAGGGGCGCATGGTCAAAGTGCCTTTCATGAATCCTAAATACAGCCCTGTCCCTCGCATGGAGTTGCCAAGGAGAGTAGGTCTGCATGAAAATGTTGATAATCAGGCATTGCTATTACTTGGAAGAAAAACCTTTCACAGATGTAGCCACACCCCAGCTAGCAGATTTGAGGTTGCTGGTTGGCTGGTCTCCAGAATGCTGGATGATCGGAGAGAGGGGGCAGAGAGCCCATTTACACTTTTAATTCCACCAATTGGGCAGAAATCATTGGAGATCCTGTACAACAGCTTACAACTTGTATCTGTATGTGATTTGTATCTATATTGTATCTATATTGTTAGGTTAATGTAGTTAACATTTATGGCAATAGATAGCCCTGTTACAAATACCTAAGTGTAGACTGTTGTACATATGTACATTCACTGCTGCATGTTGAGTTTCCTGTAGGAACCTGTGAGAGAAGCTGTAGATCTGAACTGTACTGGATGTGATGCTGGATATGAACTTGTGAAGAGACCAGTAAAGTAGTGTTACCTTAGCCCATGAGTGTCCTGCATTTAGGCCGAGGAGATACATTGCTGCCACAGTGAGTGCCACTGCTCACCAAATCCCTCCTAAATGCAAGAATCTCCAGCTCTTTTAGCCCCCATTCCCTTGAGGATTCAGCTTGTAACACCACAAAAGTCTACCTGGATCTGACTCCACTGCACCCAGTAACAACTTACTATCATCATGTTGCTGGCCACCATTGGGTGACTGATACCGTGTAATAGTGTGAAGAGGTACAAGACTGCTAATCACCATTAGTAATGTTTTGTTAGAAATAGCATTTGCAAACATGGTGTTACAACCCCAGACAGCTCATGTGGTTACATTATGGAGAAGACCCCAGCAGCAGAGACCAAGGTCATTGTAACAGAGGCCATGCACCCACATGATCCAATTCCTGCACCAACATGTAGACAAATTGTGCCCCATGATATTGTGTAAACTAAAATTGCTGTGAAGATAAAGTAACCTTAATGACATGACCTCATAGACCTGACACTTTGTGTACCCCCCAAAAGGTAAGACATTGTAACCCTTCCTGTCCAAGTGCAAGGGGAGGGTCAGAGCAGGGGTTACATAGAGACTGAACTTCCACTTAGGAGTGATGAACAAGTGACCATTCATAGGTTATTGGCAGGGAACTATATAAGCAGGGAACTATATAAGCTAGAGTCTGCCTTTATACAGTGTTAGCTGCTGAAGTGGTAGTCATGGGTCTCTATATCCAAAAGGTAAATCTGCTGAGCACCAACCACTAATGGTGGTAAAGTAATGGGCACTGCTTAGTATAGTCAGGGATCTGTCCATTTTGTTAATGAACCAGCAGAAGTGGATGCCCAAACACCCCCCCCCCCCCCCCAGCACTACAACAGGATGGCATTAATGACCTTACCAGGGCCCCAATCCAATGCAGTCCCACTTGCGGCTGCACAGCCAGGGCTGAGGCACACAGAATGCTGCACTGAGAAGCCTTGTATAGATGATCACCCATCTCTGATATGCTGGACAGTGCTGGATTGCAGGGACCAGGTAAGGTCTAACCCCCTGTCCTGTCTCAGCACCAGATTGGAATTCTGCTTTAAAGCCAGGTAAACCATAGAAATTACTCCAACAAACACCCCAACCCCCTTGTAATGACGACTAGGCCAAGGAATGCTTTTCTAGGTTTAATAAATAGGTTCGTACAATAGAACAAAGTATCTCTGGAAGAAAGATCACTTCTTGATAGTTTTCATGGTAGACTTGTCACTTTGCCAGCAGCTGCCACCTTCCTGTTTGTCATCTCTCCCAGAAAGCAAAATGACCTGCAAGATAAAATCGAGCTTGTAAATGAAATCTTGGGACCAGTATAACCACCAATTAAGTCAGGACATTAAACCAGACCAACAGCCTGGCACAGTTGGAAAAGAAAGGTAGCGGCCATTTTGAAGCTTCCATTCACCACAGCAGGATTTGGAAAAAGGCAAATTAATGTGCAGCATTCTAAATTGCCCTGGGGAGGGGGGTGCATATGAGCACTGTTGTGTTGGTCTGATTAAAGTCATTTCTGCTTTAAACTAGAACAAAATGGTGTTCCTGCATAGGGGAATCCCAACTGCTGGTTCCCCCACCCTATAACACCCAGTAAAACAATCTTAGCTTTCACATTTTTGATGAAAGAGCCCAGCAGGACACCCATAGCTATCCACCAATCGCACGGCTCAATTTGTTTTAGCAGGCATTACAGTGGGGGCACTGGCAGTTGGGATGTCATTAGTCACATACCAATTGTTGGTTAGAGTTTAGCAGTAGCCATACATAAAAAGCTGACCCATAAACCACTGCAACCTTACCCAATGCCATGTGACCAATCATGATTTATGTAGCAAACTCCTGCAATCAGCTCACTTTGAATACTAAAGCTTTCCTATAGGTGGGTAATCGTGTTGTATTCTATTCTACAATAGGTTGCCCAATACCATTTGAGATATCAGAGCACCATAACTAGTGAGGGTTATATTCCTGGAAGGATTCTATCCACATTGGCTCTCCAGGAATCATTTCTACAGTGGTGTGGCAGTCCAGACCTGGGGCATAGCCTAGATCCATCTTCCAAGGGGGAAGAAGTAGGATAACCTGCAAGTGCAAACACATGTTAGCAAGCTCAGAAGACCTGAAGTCTGAACAGTACACAAGTAGAAGTGAGAAGCAAACCCAGACAATTCACATTTATGGAGACCTGTCAGTTTTATCACAACCCATCATCAACCAGCATTCTTGAGATCAGACAATCAGCAATATCACAAATGTTGTGAGGGACATGACCACAGTGGTGAAAAAAGCCCATCCCTGTCAACAGTGCATCAAAGGCAGGCAAGTATCTACCTTATGTCAGGCTCACAAATAGCAGGACAGGGGCAAGTGGTGCATTTTAGATCCTACATGCCAAGACCTCTGGGTCAGGGAGGGTTCTGGTCCACAGGAAGCTTAAGACCTGCCAATTTCATATCACTGGTGGCATCCCGATTTGGGATGCCTCACTGTGCAAAATACTCCAGATTGACTAGTATACTCCTCACCAAGGAGGATGAGCAGACTGAGGTGGCATCTCCAGCTTCCCTCTGGTTGATGCAGACCTGCCGGGGCAGTGTGGCTTCCACATGTATCTGCAGATACATGCAACCAAATCTCTCTTTCCACACAGCTATACATGTTTGTTGCTTGATGTTTAGTTGATGAGAGGGTTAAACTGGGCGGTAAATTAATTCCCAGGCCCTGAATAATAATAATTTTGTATAAATAATAGTGATTGAGCTGCTCCCACCCCCTTTGATGCAGACCTGTGCCAAGATTTTCTGAATGGCTAAATGGTACACAGCCAAATGGAGGCCAGCTGCTTGTGCTCTATTCAGCTTTACTAAGCCACTGATGTCAGAGCAGTTTAGTAAAGCTGAAGGGTGCACCAGCCACTGATTGGAGGAGAGCATGTGAATGCACTGTGGAAGTTGCTGGCAAGGTAAGCATTATCAGCATCCTAAATCTGAATGCAGAGTAAACATGATGGTGATTGTTAGTCTTTAACCCTCCCTCTGATGGGTCCTTGCTCCTGGGCCTTCTGATAGATCAGGCTAGGTATGGGCCAGTGGTTAGGTGAGTGATAGGAGGCAGCAGAAGTGGGAGTGGGAGGTTCTGCCATAGTGTGCTCCCCCTCCTACTGGAAAGGTTTCAGACCCTTAGAACATAAGGAGTTGCAGGAGGAGACATGCTACACACATTTGCACATTACATTACTTCTGTATTATGAATGGCCAGATATAGGATTTATTGGTTTAAATTAAACTCCTGTTTGCATATTCTCTTTTCAGTGACATACATCAGTGATCCTATTTTGTTATATATATATATGAACTGATGGATCTCATATGCAGGGAATAAAAAAAAGTGTAATAAAACATTCCTGCCTTTCTGGAGGGGGGGGGGGGGGGGGGGGACAGAGCAGTCCAGACCCCTGCCCAGGTGTTCTCACTTAAGGGTACACACATACAAAGAAACCCATTAAACAGACATGAAACATAAACCAAGCAGACACTAACAGCGACAGATGCCAGGAAGGGTAACTTACCTCCTCTGCTTCCATGTTTAACTTCTGGATGGTGCTCTTGTTAACACCACATTTGTTAGGATGGTGCCCAGGAGTGTTGGATCTAATGGCATTGACATGACCAATGGTCATGATGCTAAAATGAACCTTCTCTTTTGTCATGATGAATCAGACCTGAGCAACAGCTACACACTTGCTGCACCTGGGATTTAAAGCTCCCGGGGTGGGCAGGGAATGGTGCAGCCAATCAGAGGCACCGTCTGATGAATGGAATTCATGCTGATTGGTTCACTGACTTGGGCTCACACCTGGAGGGGAGGTGCCTGTGTATCATTATTATTAGAAGCAATGTGTAGAGTCTGTGAAGCTTCTTGTTCATCCAGGTCATGGTATATCTGTAATGATCAATCAAGGCAACTGGATTTGCTGGGCCTTGATTTATTGCTACAGTGACACATAATGTGCAGTATCGGGGCCCCTGCAAGCCCATATTTATATAAGATATATAATCATATAGTGGCGTCCATACAATGGGGGCATTGCATATAAATTCCACAGATGGATTCATGGTTAGGCTCCTTGCTTTCCACCAGCTTTCAGGTGTATGGCCATTGCTCAGTCCACCACAATGATCTCGGTAGAGCTTAGCTGTGCACCTCCTTCATGTGAGCTTGTGGCAGCAGATATTTAGGTTTGCCAGGCCGGCAGGGCACACACAGCAAGGATGCCAGGGCCAAGCTGTGCATTCATCAAGGTGAGTATATGGCAATTCTAGCTTTTATTACACAGCCAGACATCCCAAATTGGGATGCCCCAGGGTCCATCCACATCACTGACATCCCTGTAGCTTAGGCGCGCTCCTGTACCAAGGCCATTTAGGCGTGGGACTCGCACTTATGCCAGATGTGTGCACACCCCACCTCGCTGATCTGTCTTGAGCATCCACCCCCATGTGATATGTAGTCACATGTTAGGAAGTGGGCAGAGGGGGAACAGCGAACTGGGACAGGCGCTCAGCTGGCATAACTGCGATTTTGAATACAGTACTAGTGGCAGCGCCACCCACCGCTCGACCCCCCACCCCCTGCCACTCAACCTGTGACTCTGGAGGCATCCGGCATTGGGAATCCCCACTTTGTGAAAACCCCCAGACTGCCATTATCAGCACACCTTTCCCTCGTCCAATGGCGCATCCATGGGCTCTCATCCGATCAGAGCCATTTGCTGTGACTATGTCATCTGAATGGCTGGGGTGGGAGCACACACAGCCAAAGATGCAGGGGATGCAGATCCACTCCCCCATTGTTTGCAGTATTACACGGGCACAGCAAATTGAACTGATTGGATGAGAGCCTGCACATGTGGCGTTGGACCGGAGAAAGGTGAGCTGATACTGGCAGGCTGGAGGTTTTCACACAGCGCGGCATCCCAATTCAGGATGTCCCGGGGGGAAAACCAGTAGCCACCCATCCTCCCACATCAACCCGCACCAGCGCACAACCTGCTGAGACTGGATTTTTTATGGGCCACACCAACAAGACCACAGTGGGGCCCTAGGCCAGAAGCATAGCTGGAAAGCAGGAGGGAGCTGGATGGAGATTGGGATGCATGAGGGAAATTGGGGTGTAAGTCGGCACTGGGGAAGCAGGTGGGAGATGGAGGAGCAGGACAGAGCAGGAGGAAGATGGAGGGGCAGGAAAGAGCTGGAGGAGCAGGACAGAGCAGGAGGAAGCTGGAGGAGCAGGACAGAGCAGGAGGAAGATGGAGGAGCAGGGCAGAGCAGGAGGAAGATGGAGGAGCAGGACAGAGCTGAGGGAGCAGGATGGAGAGTGCAGGCTGAAGCCACGGAGTTGGGGGTGCAGGACTGAGATTGGGGAGCAGGGGGTAAATGAGGGAGCAGGGCGGAGATTTGGGAGCAGGAGGAGCAGGGCGGAGATGGTGGGTGCAGGAGAGAAATAGGGGAGCAGGACTCAGCTGAGAGTACAGGGTTGAGATGACGGTCCAGGAGTGAAATAGGGAGCTGGAGGTGCAGGTTAGTGAGATGGGTGTGCAGGAGGTAAATTAGGGAGCATGACGGAGATTGGGATGCAGCAGGGAAATGGGGGAGCGGGATGGAGATTGGGGTGCATTAGTGAAATAGCAGGAGGAATGTGGGAGAGCAGGATGGAGCTAGGAGAGCAGGGCAGAGATTGGGGTGCCAGAGGAAAATGGGGGAGCAGTGGTATACCGTGCTGTGTGAAACCCCTGGGTTTGCTGGCTATACTAACCAAGCTGGTGAGGTTTCACACAGCAGGACAGCCCAAATTGGGATCCCTGTCCAATCTCTAACTCCAAGAGGACCTGGAACTGACAAGGTAAGATTTGTTATTTTGGGATGCTCTGCTAGAGAGGGGCAAATTCTCAAAGATAGTAAAAATCCTGGTGATCTTTAACTCTCTCCTCTTCTGCCACCTGTGATCCCTGTAGTGCAAAGATACCTACCTATTTCTCCCCGTGCTTTATTTGAAGGGGGGCCTGGAAATAGTTGCACACTGGGCTAGGTGTATTTACAGTTACCTGTGTTGCACTGCATTGCGGGTCAGCCTCTCAGTACTCACCACCCCCTCCAGATCCTTCTCTGCTGCAGATTGCCCTCTGATACTTGCTGCCCCTGTCTGGTCCTCCAGTGTTTGCCCTCTGCTGCTGCTGCTGCTGATGGTTCTTTGCAGCTGCTGAGCCTTCTGCTAAGTTAGGTCAGAAGCGCTGGTTAGTGGCGGGAGAGGGGTTAGGTGAGTGACAGACAGCAGCAAGGGGTAGAGGGGTAAGTAAGTGGTAGAAGACAGCTGCAGGGGGTAGGGTTAGGTGAGCGGTAGAGGACAGTGGCAGGGAGTGAAGGGGAATGGTTAGTGGTTACACAGCTTGGCACACAGCATTGACCACACATCACCCTGTGCACGTGCTGTGGCACTGCCAGTTTTTATGGCAATTGGGCCTTGAAGTGCTACAGCAGGCAATTGTTACACCATTGTGTCAGACTACATTTAGCAATGTCCTAAACTGTTTTCCATTTTTAAACTTTATAAAAGAAGATATTGATGTTTACAGGTTCACCTTATGATTTGTTTTCTGAAGCAAGTGGGCGTGGCCCTTGGATCTGTGATGCTGCATAATAATCAGCATAATAGACGAGGTCTGTTTCCCAGAACTTGCTTCAGACACCCTAGCAGTGCTTCTCCCCCTGTTGCTAGGTGATATTGGAGCCTAGAGCCGCACACTCCCAAATGTACATACATGCACTCCCGCACTCCCACACTCCCATGCACAGCTGCTGCTCCATGTCTCTGCCAAGGTGTCCCCATATGTGTATGATTCTTCTCCCCTCACCAGTGAGTAAGCAGTGATAGAGGAATGTGCCGTATGGTGTAGCTCTCCCCATTGCTGGCAGGTCGGGGGGGAGGGGAAAGTGGCGCTGTGTGTCTCCAGTCGGCTGGGGGTCCGCTGATATCCCCGCCGAGCGCGATGGTGATTCTTTCCGCTGCTGCCCAATGGGGAGGCTTTAGCAGGATGTCCGCTTTGCACTGTGAAGCTGGAAGAGGAGGCGGCAGAGGAAGGGCACCAGCAATTCAGGCCCGCTGGGCTGTGCTGATTTGAGCACAGTACAAAAGTTAAGCGATGTGTTCCGAAAGAGAGGACTGCAGATACACTTTAATGAACAGGTATATTTCAGCCCACATAACTGATTATCATCCCCACATCAGGCATACTGGAAATAATACACAGTATGTGAATATGCAGCTTATCCCTGTATATTCCCTTATTTAACCCTGGTGGGGCCAGATGGTGCAGTTGTGAATAAATGTAGAGAGCCTTTCATTTTTTGGTATTATATTAACAAGTTGTTTTTCTGCTGTGGGTTGTAATATCCATAGTGTGAATTTGGGGCTATATATTGTATCCGATCTGAATCAGCATCAGTCACTTGAATCAAACTAAACTGCTGGCAGCTTTTGAAGTGGATCTTGTACCTATGATGTATCTATATTTCTGTTCCATACATCTTGTCACACATGCCAGACACCGCTGCCTGTATAAGATACTTTTCTTTGTAGTTTCATGTATATGGTGTGTATATGTGATCCTTTTTGTTGTATATATGTAATGTAGGTCTCCTGTGTGTAGAGAGTTTATCAAAATATTGTACCAGGATTGTTCATGTTACAAATATATTTTATCAAAAGTTCAAACACTTCTCTGCTCTTGAGTGGGGGGGGGGGGGGGGTCTAGGCCCAGAGACTCCCTTAGGTGCACCCCCTGTATGCATGTGCTTGCCTCTAATCAAAATAGTTTACAGGGTGATGCCAGCCAATCAGAATAGATTGTGTACCTGGTACTATATTCCAAATGAATGGCGTGATGGGCCCCTCCCACCTGGTGCTTCCCTCCTGGCATGGGTACATGCATTAGCCAAGGGAAGGTTGGTGATATTTCTGTGAATGCACCGTGGGATCACATGATCAGTAATTATTTCAGTTTCACAGAAACTGAATCCCAGAATCCCAGAATTCACAGAATCACAGAAATTCACAGAATCACAGAAATTGGAATCCCAGAGGATAGAGACTTAGCATCAAAGCGTTTTGAAAAGGTTAAAGCAGATTAAAACCCAGGTTTTTATGCACCTGCTTTTTGATCCACTGTACCATGACATCCCATGTGGGGACTCCTGCAAGCTCCTCCCTCCAGCTGAGTATACCCACGATGACCATTCACAAATGGCTGGTGGGGTTATATACTTCAGCTGAAAAAGCCGGTGATGCCGTCCACGAACCCGATTTGTGTAACCCCAGGAATCACTCATATATATACACACACACACACACATCAGGAATTGCTACCATGTTGCATGGGCAGGTCTCTGGTGTCACCCTATGACTACCCTTTCTGATGCACGCACCTGTGGAACATGACTATACACAGCCGTATGTTCTGACTGAAAGCACCCAACAGGAGGTGCCCGATGCTCCATTCAGAATAGATTGCTGGATTACACAATCTATTCCGATTGGTTGGCATCACTCTGTAAACTATTTTGATTAGACGAGAGCCAGCGCATGCACTGTGAAATCACCAGAGGCAATTCCACAGTGACCACGTTTTTAGGGGTTTTGCATGCAATTGGGCTACCTAGCAGACCAAAACCCAAGTGAGGGTTTAATTTGAGGCTAGAATGAGTTTTGGCCAAACTGATCTCAACTGTATGTGGTGCAGGAGGTCCCTCTCTGAGTTGGCGCTGTGACATCATTGGCCCAAAAATATTTTATCCCTTAAAACCAGCAGTTACTTATTCCAATCAGTGGCAATACAGCCCCATGTTCACTTTGATGGCAGAACCAATTTGGGGCAGGCTGATCTGAGGGACAGCCTCTGAGTTGGCACTATGACAGTGGACCATTTAACACCTTAATTCATCTTCCTTGTTGCCTTTTTGATGCACATTTTTGTGCCAGCTAATTTTAGATTTGTGCCGCGTTTAATGTAATGTTGCTCAGAACCCCCATACAATAACCCCAATATATCGGGTTTACAGTTTCCACTTATGATTTCTGTTAAGAAAAAAGTGGGCTTCATAATAATCAGCATTGTGGGTGGGGTCTGTAAGATTCCTAGAACATGCATAAGACACCTTGGCTGAGCATTGTGAATCTGGAGGGAGATGGAGGGGTGGGAGGGGCCAGCAATTCTGTCCCTCTCCTGAGAGGATTGGGGGACAGAATGAAAAAAGAAAAAAAGAATGTCATTGGCTGAACCTGTAAACCATGATCTCGGCCATTTCTGCTTTAATTTAAAAAACGAAAAACAGTGCCAAATGCAGCCCGATGCATGGTGTAACAAATCCTTCTGCCTGCAGTAGCACTTTAAGGACTGATGTAATTTTTGTTGAACGGCTTAAAAACTAACAAACCACAACACCTGCATCAAAAATGTTTTATTCTAAGTGTGCCATACACTCCACTTCGATCTTCTTGACATCTGGGTAATCTCCAGTAGAGGGCGAACTTCTGCAGAGATGAATATGCAAAAAGAAAGCCCCTCCCGGTCCATATATACCTGGGACCTCCCACCAATTTCCCAGTTCCTTCTCTGCAGGGAAGGCGACAAGACAGAAGATGAAGACTTCTTTACTTACAGGTAAGCCGGGCTCGCGCCCGGCCATCTATTGTCCCTATTACTGCCAGGACCCTTTCTAAATTGCCCCTATTTGAGCCTCCCAGCTTAGGCTGCGGGTCCTGGTGAAGGTAGGAGCACCCTATGGGTGCAGAAGGAGCACTGCTCCACCGTGAGACCTCACTATGGGGTAGGCGGTTATCCAGGTTTTTTGGTGATCCTGGTGTGGGATGCCCCGTCCCTCTATGCTTATGGCCGGATTCTGGCAGGGTTCCCCCCCTTCCGGGTCCCTTATTCCCCTCCGGGGGGGGGGGGGGGTTGCCTGGCCTGGCCGTTATTTCGTTTTTCGTTCTCCCACATATGCCCCTGTGTGTGTTGGTGTGTGATTCACTGTACGTGTGTGTGTGTGTGGCTGACAGTGAGTGTTTTACTTTGGGCCATGTCAGGGGCTGTGATTAGCCTGGGGGAGCTTCTCCCCCTCATGCTGTGTTCGGGGAGGGGGCCAGGCCGGGCTCTCGGCACGGCCGCGGTAGCCCCGCCACCTTCTTTGGCGCGATTCTGTGGCTCATTTCTAGGGGATCCGCGTTGCTGGGAGGGGGCGTGGCCTGGCGAGCGCGCGTTCTGTGCTGGCCTGCCCTCCCCCTGCTCTCCCTCTTCCTGCATGAGGCACTTCTCGGGGTCCATTTTCAAGCAGGGTTCTGAGCTGCGCTCCGAGTGGTAAGGGCCGGATGGCCACTTCCTTAGCTTGTATGGGGGCCCCTCTCTAGCGGGGGGCCCCCACTGATTGCAGGCATGTGTGTGTTGGTTACGCATGCCTGGCTGGGATATATATATATATATATATACACACATTTTTATATACATATACACTTAGGTATGTGTTATTGCCATATTTATGTAGGATTGCACTTATGTTGCCTGTTTTGTGTGTTACAGATTGCCTTGTATATGTGCATATTAAGGGGTTCCTAGTGTAAAATTGTTCACCTCGAATCCTCCCACCGGGACTTTTAAAGGGCATCCCGGGTTGCTTAGGCGTAAATTCCCTGCGGTCTTGCGACTGACCACAAAAATTCACCATATGGAGGCTCCGCAGGATACTGGGCACGGGCTCCCTCTTGAACAATCCGGGCCATGTGTGGGGTATCCCTTACGGGGGAGAATGTGCTTAATACCATGCGCACAAAAGGCCATAACGCGGCAGTCTGGTACCCAGCCTTCTGGGTCGGCTCCTCCCGCTTAATCGCCTTCCCCTCCCCACCTTATCCGTACCCCAAGTGACATTGGTACCAGCGGGGAGTCGCTCTCTGATGTTTGGGCTAGGTTAGCCAGCATCAAGAAAATTATTGCTAGCACGGAGGGCAAGGCAGCCCAGGCTAAAAAGAGACATTTGTCGTCGGCCCAGCCCTTGTGGGATGTTGACGACGATTCCGCTGATTTGTCCCCGATTATTCCCCGTTAGAGGAGGGGGAATTGTATCAGGAAACAGAGGCTGACTATGTTCAGTCTGGGAATGTCGGGGAGGCGCTGGGTGATGCCGTAGATACGGCCACTGTTTTGTCACATTTATTGGAGGTGTTGGATATTGAACCACCTGAGGCGCCCCCCTCTCAAGCAGGGGGAATTTTTCGGGCCTGCAAGCCCCGTCTGGAATTCCCTACCCAGGGTCACTTTGATGCGCTGATCCTTAGAGAATGGGAGAGGCCCAGTCGGCTTCCTAATGTTCCTCAGGGATGGGATAAGTAGTATCCTTTTCCGGTGGAGGCGGTTAAGCGCTGGTCTTCTCCTCCCGAGGTCGACACGCCAGTTTTAGGTTTGACCAACTCTTCTGTGCTGAACACCCCTGACACCACTTCCCTTAAGGATGGCAAGTATAAGCACCAACGTGGGCTCGGCCCTGCAGCCTGTTAGTGCATCTGCCCTGGTGTCGCTTGCTACCAGGTCTCTTATCAGGGACTGGCTGAATAACGCTCAGTTTGATCCAGCTGGCGCTGAGTTCGCTATCCTTAAGAGATGCAAATTGTTCATGGATTTTGTCATGGCTGCGATGGAAGATTCTATTGTCGTGTGTAGTAGGACTTCAGCCTTACTGGTGGCTATGCGCAGATTGGTCTGGCTCCGCCAATGGACAGCGGACGTTGGGGCCAAGAAGTCGCTCACAGCTCTTCCCGACTAATTGGATGCTGTTGCTAAAGGAGGTAAGTTACCTCAGTGGAGGAAACAGCGCCGCCCCTTTCAGGGGGCTGGCTCGTTCACTCCTTCCTTTCGAGGGGCCAGAGCGGCTAGGGGTTTGGCCTTCTCGGGTGTTAGGGGCTCGTCCTGGAACAGAGGCAGAGGTTGGGCACGTCCTGCGGCTGCCTGGGGTTCCAAGCCCAAGCCTGCCACTAAACCTGCTCAGCAGTTTGTACTTCTTCCTTCCGCAAGAGGGATGTTTTTTTCGTGGTGCCCTGCGGGCCCAGGAAAGGTTTGGCGCCTGCTAAGTCTACGATTAGCAAATGGATTCGTCAGGCCATTGTTGGGGCCTATTCTGCTAAGGGGAGGACTCCCCTTTTAGGGTCACTGCACACTACTTGTGCGGTTGGTGCGTCCTGGGCTTTTCAGCACCAGGCTTCTGTTGAACAAGTTTGTAAGACTGCTACTTGGTCTTCCGTTCATACTTTTTCCAAGTTTTACAAGGTTGATGTGCGAGCTTCAGCGGATGCTGTTTTTGGCCCCAAGGTTCTGCAAGCTGCAGTGGTTTGAGTTGGTACATTCTTTACTGTTTCTGGTTCCCACCCATGACGGACACCGCTATTAGATGTCCCACATGTCATGAAGATCGAAGTGGAGTGTATGGCACACTTAGAATAATACCGCTTTGTGAGTATTCACCTTTTAAAACGGGTATTATGAGTGTGCCATACACGCCACTTTGCCCCACCCCTTTTTTTCAGGTATTCTGGGGCTCTTATATGGTGAACCATTGGTTTTGCTTGTTAAGTTATAATTAGTTCTTCCTGGTCCCTTTACTGCTTTTTTACACTGGGAATTTGGTGGGAGGTCCCTGGGAGGTCCCAGGTATATATGGACCGGGAGGGCGCTCTCTTTTTTTTTGCATATTCATCTCTGCAGAAGTTCGCCCTCTACTGGAGATTACCCACATGTCATGAAGATCGAAGTGGAGTGTATGGCACACTCATAATACCCGTTTTAAAGGCGAGTACTCACAAAACAGTATTTTCTGGTCCCACGGTGCAGCTAAGAGCAGCTGCCGCATCCCGCTATCCCTCTAGCAGGACGTGTGCCCGTGCCAGGCATTTGTAAATGGCCGGCGTGGGCACGATCCCTGTTAGAGGGAAGCGGAGGATGCGGCCGTCGGGCACTCCGATCCACTGCTCTTAAACACGCAGTGTGACCGTAAAGAGGTGAGTGGGTCTTGCCGGGGGTGGGGTCACGTAGCAGGGCACCCCCCAGGGGGAAGAGACCACAACCCAGGATAGTCAAAACCCTGTCCTGCCCCAGCACCAGATTGGATTTCTGCTTAAAAGCCAGGTAAACCATAGAAATTACTCCAACAAACACCTCAACCCCCTTGTAATGACGACTAGGCCAAGGAATGCTTTTCTAGGTTTAATAAATAGTTTTGTACAATAGAACAAAGTATCTCTGGAAGAAAGATCACTTCTTTTCATGATAGATTTGTCACTTTGCCAGCAGCTGCCACCTTCCTGTCCACAGCTTTAACAGCTACCGTTTGTCATCTCTCACAGAACGCAAAATGACCTGCAAGATAAAGTCGAGCTTGTAAATGAAATCTTGGACCAGACCAACAGCCTGGCACAGTTGGAAAAGAAAGGTAGCGGCCATTTTGGAGCTTCCATTCACCACAGCAGGATTTGGAAAAAGGCAAATTAATGTTTATGTGCAGCAATCTAAATTGCCCTGGGGAGGGGGGTGCATATGAGCACTCTTGTGTTGGTCTGGTTTAAGTCATTTTTGACTGTGGGTCTGCTTTAAACTAGAACAAAATGGGTGTTCCTGCATCACAACTGCTGGTGCCCCCACCCTATAACACCCAGTAAAACAAACAATCTTAGCTTTGACTTTTGTGATGAAAGAGCCCTGCAGGACGCCCATAGCTATCCACCAATCGCACGGCTCAATTTGTTTTAGCAGGCATTATAGTGGGGGCACTGGCAGTTGGGATGTCATTAGTCACATACCAATTGTTGGTTAGAGTTTAGCAGTAGCCATACATAAAAAGCTGACCCATAAACCACTGCAACCTTACCCAATGCCCTGTGACCAATCATGATTTATGTAGCAAACTCCTGCAATCAGCTCACTTTGAATACTAAAGCTTTCCTATAGGTGGATAGTCATGTTGTATTCTACTCTACAATAGGTTGTCCAATACCATTTGAGATATCAGAGCACCATACCTAGTGAGGGTTATATTCCTGGAAGGATTCTATCCACATTGGCTCTCCAGGAATCATTTCTACAGTGGTGTGGCAGTCCAGACCTGGGGCATAGCCTGGATCCATCTTCCAAGGGGGATTAAGTAGGATAACCTGCAAGTGCAAACACATGTTAGCAAGCTCAGAAGACCTGAAGTCTGAACAGTACACAAGTAGAAATGAGAAGCAAACCCAGACAATTCACATTTATGGAGAACTGTCGGCTTTATCACAACCCATCAACCAGCATTCTTGAGATCAGACAATCAGCAATATCAAAAATGCTGTGAGGGACGTGACCACAGTGGTGAAAAAAAGCCCATCCCTGTCAACAGTGCATCAAAGGAAAAAAGGTAAGTATCTACCTTATGTCAGGCTCACAAATAGCAGGACAGGGGAGAGTGGTGCATTTTAGATCATACATGCCAAGACCTCTGGGTCAGGGAGGGTTCTGGTCCACAGGAAGCTTAAGACCTGCCAATTTCATATCACTGGGGGTATCCTGATTTGGGATGCCTCACTGTGCAAAATACTCCAGATTGACTAGTATACTCCTCACCAAGGAGGATGAGCAGACTGAGGTGGCATCTCCAGCTTCCTTCTGGTTGATGCAGACCTGTGCCAGGCTTTTCTATATGGCTGCATGGGTACACAGCCAAATGTTGGCCAGCTGCTTGTGCTCTATTCAGCTTTTCTAAGCCACTGATGTCAGGCAGTTTAGTAAAGCTGAATGGGGCTAGGGGATCAGGCAAGGTATGGGTCAGTGGGCAGGGCGAGAGGTTAGGTGAGTGATAGGAGGCAGCAGAAGTGGGAGGTTCTTCCTTAGTGTGCTCCCCCTGCTACTGGAAAGGTTTCAGACCCTTAGAACATGAGGAGACATGCTACACACATTTGCACATTACATTACTTCTGTATTATGAATGGCCAGATATAGGATTTATTAGTTTAAATTAAACTCCTTTTTGCATATTTCCTTTTCAGTGATGTACATTGGTGATCCTAATATATTTATTTATTATATACTGATGGATCTCATATGCAGTTTAATAAAACATTCCTGCCTTTCTGGAGGGGGAGGGGGGGGGGCAGAGCAGTCTAGACCCCTGCCCAGATGTTCCCACTTAAGGGTACACACACACACACACACAAAGAAACCCATTAAACAGACATGAAACATAAACCAAGCAGACACTAACAGCAACAGATGCCAGGAAGGGTAACTTACCTCTGCTGCTTCCATGTTTAACTTTTGGATGGTGCTCTTGTTAACACCACATTTGTTAGGATGGTGCCCAGGACTGTTGGATCTAATGGCATTAACATGACCAATGGTCATGATGCTAAAATGAACCTTCTCTTTTGGCATGATGAATCAGACCTGAGCAATAGCTACACACTTGCTGCTCCTGGGATTTAAAACTCCCGGGGTGGGCAGGGAATGGTGCAGCCAATCAGAGGCACTGTCTGATGAATGGAATTCATGCTGATTGGTTCACTGACTTGGGCTCACACCTGGAGGGGAGGTGCCTGTGTATCATTATTATTAGAAGCAATGTGTAGAGTCTGTGAAGCTTCTTGTTCATCCAGGTCATGATATATCTGTAATGATCAATCAAGGCAACTGGACTTGCTGGGCCTTGATTTATTGCTACAGTGACACATAATGTGCAGTATCGGGGCCCCCTGCAAGCTCATATTTATATAAGATATATAATCATATAGTGGCGTCCATACAATGGGAGCATTGCATATAAATTCCACAGATGGATTCATGGTTAGGCTCCTTGCTTTCCACCAGCTTTCAGGTGTATGGCCATTGCTCAGCCCACCACAATGATCTCAGTAGAGCTTAGCTGTGCACCTCCTTCATGTGAGCTTGTGGCAGCAGATATTTAGGTTTGCCAGGCCGGCAGGGCACACACAGCAAGGATGCCAGGGCCAAGCTGTGCATTCATCAAGGTGAGTATATGGCAATTCTAGCTTTTTTTATTACTCAGCCAGACATCCCAAATTGGGATGCCCCAGGGTCCAGCCACATCACTGACATCCCTGTAGCTTAGGCTCGTTCTCGTACCAAGGCCATTCAGGCGTGGGATTCTATTTAAACTCGCACTTACACCAGATGTGTGCACACCCCTGCTCGCTGATCCATCTTGAGCATCCACCCCCATATGATGTGTGGTCACATGTCAGGAAGTGGGCAGAGGGGGAATAGCGAGCTGGGACAGGCACTCAGCTGGCATAACTGTGAGTTTAAATACAGTACTAGTGGCAGCGCCACCTGCAGCTCAACCCCCACCCCCTGCCACTCAACCTGTGACTCTGGGGGCATCCCGCATTGGGAATCCCCACTATGTGTAAACCCCCAGACTGCCATTATCAGCACACCTTTCCCTCGTCCAGTAGTGCATGCATGGGCTCTCATCCCATCAGAGCCATTTTTTGTGACTATGTCATCTGAATGGCTGGGGTGAGAGAACACACAGCCAAAGATGCAGGGGATGCAGATCCACTCCCCCATTGTTTGCCGAATTACATAGTCACAGCAAATGGCACTGATTGGATGAGAGCCTGTCGTTGGACGGAAGAAAGGTGAGCTGATACTGGCAGGCTGGAGGTTTTCACAAAGCGCGGCATCCCGATTCAGGATGCCCCAGGGGAACACCAGTGGCCTCCCACATCCACTGCTCAACCCGCACCACGGCACAAGCTGCTGAAACTGAGCAGCATTAATCATACTGCTGGGGGGACATTTTTGGGCCACACCAACAAGACCACGGTGGGGCCTTAGGCCGGAAGCAGGAGGGAACTGGAGGAGCAGGACAAAGCTGCGGAAGCAGGAGGAAGATAGAGGGGCAGTGCAGAGCTGGGGAGCAGGAGGAAGATGGAGAAGCAGGAGGAAGATGGAGAAGCAGGAGGAAGATGGAGAAGCAGGACAGAGATGAGGGAGCAGAATGGAGAGTGCAGGGTGAAGCCACGGAGCTGGGGGTAGGAGGTGTAGGAGGAAAATAGGGGCGCAGGACTGAGATTGGGAAGGGGAGCAGGGGGGGAATAGGGCTGCAGGAGAGAAAGGGGGGGCTGGAGGTACAGGTTAGTGAGATAGGAGTGAAGCAGGGAAATTGGGGAGCATGATGAAGATTGGGATGCAGCAGGGAAATGGGGGAGCGGGTGGAGATTGGGGTGCAGTAGTGAAATAGCAGGAGGAATATGGGAGAACAGGATTGAGCTAGGACAGCAGGATGGAGATTGGGGTGCCAGAGGAAAAATGGGGGAGCAGTGGTATACCGTGCTGTGTGAAACCCCTGGGTTTGCCGGCTATACTAACCAAGCTGGCGAACTTGTAGGTCTCACACAGCAGGGCAGCGCAAATTAGGATTCCCCTCCAAAGCAGATAAAAAAAGGGTCTTGGTCTGCTTTAATCTACTTTTGATTGGCAGACTTTAAGCTTCCAGTATCTTCCCCCCACACACCCAATCAGCTGTTTGCACCAGTTATCTGTCTGAATATCCACTACAAGGACAGACACCTGGAGGAGGCCAGGTTATCTAACAATTCACTGCCCCTGCTTGCTACTCAGATGTCTGTGTCTGAGTATAGCCGGGGATATAGTGCTAACTGTGCATGTGCCATGGGATCAGCTAGGTGAGTATAAGGAGAGGATAAGCGTGTGTAGTGCGCCAACCACGCCCCTGGTCACACCCCCAACTAGTGGCGTAACTAAGTGTGCCGGAGGCCTGGGGCGAACATTAAAGGGGGCCCTATCAAAGCTCATATAGTAACATTGTTTTCTGACTTTTAACTTTTTAATTGGATGCAGCTGGACAACTAAATACTGAAACAGCAGAGACAAATGTTTGAGGAGCAACAATGATGGGCCCACCTGACCTTCTGAGCCCCAGTGCGGTTGCACCCCTTGCACCCTCCAAAGTTACTCCCCTATCCATAAGCCCTAACTCCAAGAGGACCTGGAACTGGCAAGGTAAGATTTGTTATATTGGGAAGCTCTGCTAGAGAGGGGCAATAAAAATCCTGGTGATCTTTAACCCTCCCTCTTCTACCACCTGTGAGCCCTGCAGTGCAAAGATACTTATCTATTTCTCCTGCTGTTTTATATGAAGGGGGACTTGGAAACGGTTGCACACTGGGCTAGGTGTATTTACAGTTAGTTACCTTCATTGCACTGCATTGTGGGTCAGCCTCTCAGTATTCACCACCACCTCCAGATCCTTCTCTGCTGCAGATTGCCCTCTGGTACTTGCTGCCCCTGTCTGGTCCTCCAGTGCTTGCCCTCTGCTGCTGAGGGGTAAGTGAGTGGTAGAGGAAAGCTGCAGGGGGTAGAGGGGTTAGGTGAGTGGTAGAGGACAGCGGCAGGGGGTGGAGGGGTTAGGTGAGTGGTAGAGGACAGCGGCAGGGGGTAGAGGGGTTAGGTGAGTGGTAGAGGACAGCGGCAGGGGGTAGAGGGGTTATGTGAGTGGTAGAGGACAGCTGCAGGGGTAGAGGGGTTAGGTGAGTGGTAGAGGACAGCTGCAGGGGGTGGAGGGGTTAGATGAGTGGTAGAGGACAGCTGCAGGGGATAGAGGGGTTAGGTGAGTGGTAGAGGACAGCTGCAGGGGGTAGAGGGGTTAGGTGAGTGGTAGAGGACAGCGGCAGGGGGTAGAGGGGTTATGTGAGTGGTAGAGGACAGCTGCAGGGGTAGAGGGGTTAGGTGAGTGGTAGAGGACAGCTGCAGGGGGTAGAGGGGTTAGGCGACTGGTAGAGGACAGCTGCAGGGGGTGGAGGGGTTAGGTGAGTGGTAGAGGACAGCTGCAGGTGTAGAGGGGTTAGGTGAATGGTAGAGGACAGCTGCAGGGGGTGGAGGGGTAAGTGAGTGGTAGAGGACAGCTGCAGGGGGTAGAGGGATTAGGTGAGTGGTAGAGGACAGCTGCAGGGGGTAGAGAGGTTAGGTGAGTGGTAGAGGACAGCTGCAGGGGGTAGAGGGGTTAGGTGAGTGGTAGAGGACAGCTGCAGGGGGTAGAGGGATTAGGTGAGTGGTAGAGGACAGCTGCAGGGGGTGGAGGGGTTAGGTGAGTGGTAGAGGACAGCTGCAGGTGTAGAGGGGTTAGGTGAGTGGTAGAGGTCAGCTGCAGGGGGTGGAGGGGTTAGGTGAGTGGTAGAGGACAGCTGCAGGTGTAGAGGGGTTAGGTGAGTGGTAGAGGACAGCTGCAGGGGGTGGAGGGGTTAGGTGAGTGGTAGAGGACAGCGGCAGGGGGTAGAGGGGTTATGTGAGTGGTAGAGGACAGCGGCAGGGGGTAGAGGGGTTATGTGAGTGGTAGAGGACAGCGGCAGGGGGTAGAGAGGTTAGGTGAGTGGTAGAGGACAGCTGCAGGGGGTAGAGGGGTTATGTGAGTGGTAGAGGACAGCGGCAGGGGGTAGAGAGGTTAGGTGAGTGGTAGAGGACAGCGGCAGGGGGTGGAGGGGTTAGGTGAGTGGTAGAGGACAGCTGCCGGGGTAGAGGGGTTAGGTGAGTGGTAGAGGACAGCTGCAGGGGGTGGAGGGGTTAGGCGATTGGTAGAGGACAGCGGCAGGGGGTGGAGGGGTTAGGCGAGTGGTAGAGGACAGCTGCAGGGGGTAGAGGGGTTAGGTGAGTGGTAGAGGACAGCTGCAGGGGGTGGAGGGGTTAGGTGAGTGGTAGAGGACAGCTGCAGGGGGTAGAGGGGTTAGGTGAGTGGTAGAGGACAGTTGCAGGGGGTGGAGGGGTTAGGTGAGTGGTAGAGGACAGCTGCAGGGGGTAGAGGGGTTAGGTGAGTGGTAGAGGACAGCGGCAGGGGGTGGAGGGGTTAGGCGATTGGTAGAGGACAGCGGCAGGGGGTGGGGGGGTTAGGCGAGTGGTAGAGGATAGCTGCGGGGGGTGGAGGGGTTAGGTGAGTGATAGAGGACAGCTGCAGGGGGTAGAGGGGTTAGGTGAGTGGTAGAGGACAGCTGCAGGGGTTAGAGGGGTTAGGTGAGTGGTAGAGGACAGCTGCAGGGGGTGGAGGGGTTAGGTGAGTGGTAGAGGACAGCTGCAGGGAGTAGAGGGGTTAGGTGAGTGGTAGAGGACAGCTGCAGGGGTAGAGGGGTTTGGTGAGTGGTAGAGGACAGCGGCAGGGGGTGGGGGGGTTAGGCGAGTGGTAGAGGATAGCTGCGGGGGGTGGAGGGGTTAGGTGAGTGATAGAGGACAGCTGCAGGGGGTAGAGGGGTTAGGTGAGTGGTAGAGGACAGCTGCAGGGGGTAGAGGGGTTAGGTGAGTGGTAGAGGACAGCTGCAGGGGGTAGAGAGGTTAGGTGAGTGGTAGAGGACAGCTGCAGGGAGTAGAGGGGTTAGGTGAGTGGTAGAGGACAGCTGCAGGGGTAGAGGGGTTTGGTGAGTGGTAGAGGACAGCTGCAGGGGTTAGAGGGGTTAGGTGAGTGGTAGAGGACAGCTGCAGGGGGTAGAGGGGTTAGGTGAGTGGTAGAGGACAGCGGCAGGGGGTGGAGGGGTTAGGCGATTGGTAGAGGACAGCGGCAGGGGGTGGGGGGGTTAGGCGAGTGGTAGAGGATAGCTGCGGGGGGTGGAGGGGTTAGGTGAGTGATAGAGGACAGCTGCAGGGGGTAGAGGGGTTAGGTGAGTGGTAGAGGACAGCTGCAGGGGTTAGAGGGGTTAGGTGAGTGGTAGAGGACAGCTGCAGGGGGTAGAGAGGTTAGGTGAGTGGTAGAGGACAGCTGCAGGGAGTAGAGGGGTTAGGTGAGTGGTAGAGGACAGCTGCAGGGGTAGAGGGGTTTGGTGAGTGGTAGAGGACAGCTGCAGGGGTTAGAGGGGTTAGGTGAGTGGTAGAGGACAGCTGCAGGGGGTAGAGAGGTTAGGTGAGTGGTAGAGGACAGCTACAGGGAGTAGAGGGGTTAGGTGAGTGGTAGAGGACAGCTGCAGGGGGTGGAGGGGTTAGGTGAGTGGTAGAGGACAGCTGCAGGGGGTAGAGGGGTTAGGTGAGTGGTAGAGGACAGCTGCAGGGGGTGGAGGGGTTAGGTGAGTGGTAGAGGACAGCTGCAGGGGGTGGAGGGGTTAGGTGAGTGGTAGAGGACAGTGGCAGGGGGGTAGAGGGGTTAGGTGAGTGGTAGAGGATAGCTGCAGGGGGTAGAGGGGTTAGGTGAGTGGTAGAGGACAGCTGCAGGGGGTGGAGGGGTTAGGTGAGTGGTAGAGGACAGTGGCAGGGGGTGGAGGGGTTAGGTGAGTGGTAGAGGATAGCTGCAGGGGGTAGAGGGGTTAGGTGAGTGGTAGAGGACAGCTGCAGGGGGTGGAGGGGTTAGGTGAGTGGTAGAGGACAGTGGCGGGGGGTGGAGGGGTTAGGTGAGTGGTAGAGGATAGGTGCAGGGGGTAGAGGGGTTAGGTGAGTGGTAGAGGACAGCTGCAGGGGGTGGAGGGGTTAGGTGAGTGGTAGAGGACAGCTGCAGGGGGTGGAAGGGTTAGGTGAGTGGTAGAGAACAGCTGCAGGGAGTAGAGGGGTTAAAGTGGACCAACACCCAGGATTTTGACTATCCTGGGTATTGGTCCACTTCCCCGGGGCACCCCGATCGGGGGTGCCCCGCTGTGTGAAACCCCCCAGAAAGCCCCAAAAAACTTACCTCACCGCCGACGGACAAGCTGATTGACAGCGACGGACAAGCAGCTTGCCCGTCGGCGCCTCCTGCGCGTCACTCTTGACGTGTGCGCGCCCGCGCCGGCCATTCAGAGACGGCCGGCGCGGGCGCGTGCACGTCTAGAGGAGCACGAGTGAGGCGGCGGCGGCGGAAGCAGCGGCTGGAGAGGTAAGGTTTTTCGGGGGTTTTGGGGGGTTTACACCCCGCGGAACATCCCGATCTCGGATGTCCCGCGGTGTGTGAGGTGATCGGCCCGGGAATCTTATAGATTCCCGGGCCGATCACCTCAGGGTGTTGGTCCACTTTAAGTGAGTGGTAGAGGGCAGCGGCAGGGTGTGGAGGGGTTAGGCGAGTGGTAGAGGACAGCTGCAGGGGTAGAGGGGTCAGGTGAGTGATAGACAGCGGCAGGGGGTAGAGGGGTTAGGTGAGTGGTAGAGGACAGCGGCAGGGGGTGGAGGGGTTAGGCGAGTGGTAGAGGACAGCAGCAGGGGGTAGAGGGGTTAGGTGAGTGGTAGAGGACAGCTACAGGGGGTAGAGGGGTAAGTGAGTGGTAGAAGACAGCTGCAGGGGGTAGAGGCTTTAGGTGAGCGGTAGAGGACAGTGTCAGGGGGTGAGGGGAATAAGTTAGTGTTTACACGGCACTGTATACAGCATTGATAGCACATCATCCTGTGCATGTGTTGTGGCACTGCCAGAAAGGTGAGTTATTCTTAGTATACAGTACGTCCTGCTCCAGATATAATACTTACACTTGGGTTATCCTCCGCCAGATGGCGCTGCACTGCAGAGACATGCAAAACAGGCTCCTCCCGGCCCTTCATATACCCGGGGACCTCCCAGAAATCCCCAGATTTATCTGCAGTGCTGACTGCAAAGACTTGAAGTATCACTCTCTCGCAGGTGAGCGGGGCTATTAAAGCCTGCGGCCCTGTTGGACTATTCCCACCCATCCTCGTTGTGTTGTGCCTCCCAGCCTGGGCTGCGCTGGTCGGGTAAAGGTAGGCAGCACCACGTGTGCTTATGGAGCGCTGCTCCTCCGCAGTCCCCCACCAAAGGGTAGGCGGTGTAGGCTGATGGTGAGCCTCTATGGGATGCCCCTCCCGCATTACTGCCCCTTGCCCCGTGTATTGGTCTGTCCTGTACCAAGGGCTGCCATCCTCCCTCGTTCCCCCCGTAGTCGGGGGGAAAGAAAGGGGGGGTGTGCTTGTGTGGTCTGTATTGGATCCTTGTACTTATATGGCCTTTGTCTGTCTTTGGGCCTTTATAGATATGGTGTCAGCCGCCGCGCCCTTTCTATGTATGGTCTGTATTGGACCCTTGCACTAATATGGCCTTTGTCTGTCTTTGGACTTTTATAGATATGGTGTCAGCCGCCGCGCCCTTTCTATGTATTTTACTTGCTGACTGCCGCCGCACGTGCTTCTTTCCTTAGTTGAAGGCTCCGCGCCGGGCGGCAGCGTTACCTCAGACACCTACGTGTCCTCATTGGCTGTTGTCGGACTTTGTGCTCTTCGGGAGGGCGGGGTCTGTTTTGGTGCGCCCCGCATCATGGACCAGTGGCCCGCCCTTCGAGGTACACGGCGACATTTTGTCTATTCGCGCGTGACGCGTGGGACGCTCCTGCTTACCGTGGTACTGTAAGTGCCCTCGCGGGCGGCTTATTCTCATTAGAAATTTTCTTGGTTCTGACACCATTTTCTTCTCCTTGTGTCTTTCAGACCGGTGAACACCATTGGCTTCTCCCGGCCCGGTGTAAATTTATAGTGGGCCTTGTGAAATTCTCCCACTTCCCTAGCGGGTCTTTGGGGCATCCAGGGTTGCTTATAGTGTAAATCCCTACTGGCATATTGTGCCTTGAATAATCACCATATGGAGGCATCTCAGAATTATGTGACCGGGGTCCCTCTGGGACAAGACCGGCTGTGTATAGCGTGTGGACAACCTCATGCTGATGCTGACAGGGCACGAGTCTGCGGACCCTGTACCGAGCAAGCACTGGCTCTGCAATCAGGCCCCCATGCTTAAACCTCACTCCTGCTGAGTCGCATATAAAGGGGGAGTCCCAGCCTGTTGCGTCTTCCAGACTGCCCACGGCTGAACAGATCATTGCAAGTTTGTCAGAGCGCAAGGGCCCTGGTACGAAGCGGCACTTGACGTCTCCTGTTTCTGTTTTTCCTATGGGAACTGAGGAGTTTTCTACTCCGTGTGACTATTCCCCTTCTGATGAAGGAGAGCTATTCTCTGACTCAGGCTCATCTGATGAGAGGCCGAGGAGTCATGACGATTCTGGACCTGAATACTGGGCCCAGTATGACACTGGCGTTTTGTTGATTAAGGTCTTTGAGGCTCTGTCTATCTCTCTCCCTGGTGAAGCTTCCAAGCCGAGAGGGGAGCGTTTCCATACAGCAAAAGCACGTTTGGAATTCCTAGAACAGGCTCACTTCCATGCTCTTGTCCTCAAGGAATGGGAATGTCCCAGTAAACTCTCAGGGGTCCCAGGGGACTGGGATAGGAAATACCCCTTTCCTCCTGGGGTGGTTAATGGCTGGTCATCCCCCCCGTGGTGGATGCCCCTATCATAGGGGTTCCTAACCCCCCCTTTATTACAGCCCCTGCTCATAATACCCTTCGGGATGCTGAGGACCGGCGCATTGAACTGCTGGCCTCCCATGCCTTTTCTTGTGCAGGGACGGCGCTGCGCCCGGTCTGTGCCGCGGCTATTACTGCAGTGGCCGCTAGAACCCTCATCAGAAAGATGCTTGATCATTACTCTGATAATCTCCCCTGGGAGGTGTTTAATGCACTCTCCAGCTGTGATCTGTTTTTAAAATTTATCCTATTAGCATTGGACGACACCATTAGAATGTGTGCAAGAACTTCTGCCCTTGCAGTGGCTATACGTCGCTTGGTTTGGCTGCGACAGTGGGGTGCTGACGATGCTACAAAAAAGACTCTTTCTGGGCTTCCCTTTAGAGGGCTACGCTTGTTTGGGGCCCGTCTAGACCTGTTAGGAAAAAAGGGTAAGTCACCCCAACGCAGGCGCCCGTCTAGGCCCTCTCGGGGCAGGGGCAACCCTTATTTCCCCTTCCTTAGTGTTAAACAAGAACCAGGGGTGTCCTTCGTGGGGGCTCGCGCAGACTCCGGCCCCGGGAGTAGCAGACAACGCACTGGCCCCTCCGGCAGGGCTAAGCCTAAATCTTCCACCAATCCCCCTCAAGCGCGATGGGGCGCCCTCGCCCGTCTGGGTGAGGGGATGGCTGCGGCACTTTGCTCTTGTCAGGAGGCTTTACGCCTCATACTGGTGGATTCAGGAGGTTGTGTCCTCCGGATACAAGATAGAGTTTGCTGCGTGGCCTTCCCCAGTTTTTATCAGGGCCCAGGTACTCCTGGTCCCTGCCGCTGTTCAGTTGCTGGCACAGGCCATGCAAGGCCTGCGAGGTCTGAGGGTCACTTGCAGATTGCCCGTAACAGGCAGCTACACCAACCTTTCCACAGTCCCTCAAAAGGATGGGTCAGGCTGGCCCATTCTGGATTTACAGCAATTTTCCAATTACAGGCAGTTTCTGCATGGAAACTCTGAGATGGGCCATCAGCGCCTTGCGCCCAGGGGGCTTCTTGCCGTCTGTGGAGCTCTAAAATGCTTATGTTCACATCCCTGTGCCTTCAGGACACCGAGGCTCTTCAGGTTCGTGTTGGAAGTCCAACATTGCTAATTGTGGCCTTATCTGGCCTCTCTTCAGCTCCCAGAGGGCTCACTCAGGTGCTGAGGGCGGTGATGTCTCTGATGAGACCAAGGGGTGTCCGCACGATGAACTACCTAGACGTCCTTTTTCACTTACCAGTCTCTTCGTCAGGCTAAGTTGGATACCCGGCTGATGGCGTCCATTGGGAGTCGTTTGGATGGGTGATCATTCACCCCAAGTCCTCATTGTCCCCTTAAAAATGGCCATCTTAAAGGCAACTAAGCAATATGTGAAACAAACTAGCAAGAATAAAAGGAAGAAGAAACCATTATGGTTTACTAGGGAAGTCAGCACTATCATAAAAGATAAGAAGTCTGCCTATAAGAAGTATAAAGTAAGTGGAAGTGTAGCTGACAGAGAGGCATATAAAATTAAACAGAGGGAAGCAAAACTAATTATAAGGACTGCTAAAGGGCAAAAGGAGGAAGAAATGGCCAAATCTATGAAGAGGGGAGATAAAACCTTTTTTCGATATATTGGTGACAGAAAGAAGAAAAACAATGCAGTCTCAAAAATTAGAAATAGGGAAAATAAATATATTGACGGAGATAAGGCTGTGGCTGACCATCTGAATAGCTACTTTTGTTCGGTATTTTCAGATAGTAGCAGGCATTGCCATAGCACAGCATCCAGCTGGGAGGGCACAGCTCCGGAGTTTCTGGAGGCTGATGTCTTAGCTGAGCTGGCACAGCTAAAGGTAAGTAAGGCGATGGGTCCAGATGGAATCCACCCCAGAGTTCTAAGGGAACTTAGGTTTGTGATTGCAGCCCCTCTGACTGATTTAATATATTTGTAAGTGACATAGGAGAAGGCTTGGTAGGAAAAGTTTGTCTGTTTGCTGATGATACAAAGGTTAGTAATAGGGTGGATATTCCGGGAGGTGTCTGCAACATGGAAAATGATTTAGCTTTACTGGATAGATGGTCAAAACTGTGGAAACTAGAGTTTAATGTCTCTAAATGTAAAATCATGCACTTGGGTAGAAGGAATCCCTGCTCTGAGTACCGTATGGGCAGCACTGTGTTAGCCAGGACCTCGGAGGAGAGAGATTTAGGGGTACTGATTACTGATAGCTGCAAGATGAGTGGACAGTGTAGCCAGGCAGTGGGAAAAGCAAGCAGGATGCTCGGCTGCATAGCTCGAGGCATCACCAGTAGGAAGAGGGAGGTTGTGATGCCATTGTATAGAGCCCTGGTGAGGCCACAGCTAGAATACTGTGTGCAGTTCTGGAGACCTTACCTGCAAAAAGACATTATTCAAATAGAACGTGTCCAAAGGCGGGCAACGAAAATGGTGGAAGGACTTAAACTTAAAACTTATCAGGAAAGACTTAAAGAACTTAATTTGTACAGTCTGGAGGAAAGAAGGGAGAGGGGGACATGATTGAGACCTTTAAATATGTGAAAGGATTGAATAAGGTTCAGGAGGGAATTGTTTTTAAGAAGAAACTTACTGATAGAACAAGGGGGCACAACCTGAAGCTAGTCGGGGGGAAGATCAGGAGCAATGTTAGAAAATATTATTTTACAGAAAGAGTAGTAGATGCTTGGAACAAACTTCCAGCAGAGGTAGTTGAGAAATCAACAGTCACTGAATTTAAACATGCCTGGGATAAGCACACATCTATCCTAAGATAAAGAGTACATACAGTATACACATAAGGGCAGACTAGATGGACCGTATGGTCTCCTTCTGCCGTCAACCTTCTATGTTTCTATGTTTCTATGTTAATTGGTAATCCCATTACTAGGAATGAATCTGGATTAGGTTCTTCCCTTCTCAGCATTAAAGTGGACAATCTGGTCACATGGGCTCAGTCCCTCATTGCTGTCCCGGTCCCTTCACCAGGCAGGGATGCAGCTGGTGGGCCCGTTGGTGGCTTGCTCGGAAGAGGTCCCTTATGCTCAGTTCCCCTTGGGCCCTTCTGTGACTTCTATTGTTAATACAGGACAGAGATCCAGCATCCCTGGAGCAGGGTCTGTGGGCCTTCCCACCTGGTAAAAAGGTTTCTCTTGGAGTGGATGAACTCAAGGAACCTGTCTGGGGGCAGTTCCTTCTTGCCCCTTCCTGGAAACGGGCACCATGGATGCCAACCTATCAGGTTGAAGGGGGAGGGTTTCTTCTGAAACTCCCTGCGATTCTGGGGGTGGTGGAACCCTTAGACGGTCCTTACGCCTATTGATGTTTGAAACAGTGAGCGTTTTCAGTTGGTTCTATCTTGCTTGACTACTTCCCTTCTGGGCCTGCCAGTTTGGGGGCGCTCGGTCTGTCTGACGACAGTGTCCTACATTAATCATTGGAAGGGGCCTGGAGCTGGTGGACCCTCCAGGAAGTGTCTATGTTCCTAATCTGGGTGGAGACAATGTTCCCTGCATATCAGTGATATTCGCTCCGGTGGAGCCCCTCTGCGGCAGGATGTGCTAATCCCTGTGTCACTATGGGGTCCAACCAGTTGTGGATCTGTTTGTGTTCTGTCACTATCACAGGCTCTCGGCCTTTGTTTCCCTGTCCCAGGATCCTCTGGCAGTGGTCCGGATGCCTTAGTAACGTCATGACTGGACGTACGGTTCTGTATGTCTTTTCTCCATTCCCCCTGCTAGGCAGGGTTCTGTGCAAGATTGCTCTGGTAAGGGGACCAGTGATTCTGGTGGCCCCCAGGTGCCCTAGTAGAGTGTGATTTGCAGACAGTAGTTCTGTACCTTTTGCCAGGAGTGCCAGCTCTGCTCACTCAGGGCACCCTTTACGTCACTCCAATCTTCAGACTCTGGCCTAGTCGGCCTGTCTACTGAAATATCCATCTTGATGGAGACAGGCTTATCTGTCTCAGTGATTGAGACAATGGGAAGGCTAGGAGCAAGATTCTTCCTCTTCTTCTTCTATTTGTTATAAGGTATGGCATACCCATATTGATTGGTCTCTTCCCTGTTGGGCGTTCTCGGTTCCCGGGGTTCTAGAGTTGGTTTCAGCATGATTGGAGTTGGTTCTCCAACTCAGTACTCTGATGGGTCAGGTTCTGCCCTGTCCACCTTGCCTTAGTAGTCTCTGGTTCAGTCTTCCTTGGTTAAGACTTCTTTCAGGGGGTACTCATGTGCGCCCCCCATGTAATCCTATGGTCCCTGCTGGGATTTGAATTTGAATTTCATTCTGTCTGCTTGCAGGGTTTTGTCCCTTTGGCCCTATTCAGGATGCTGTCTGGCTGTTCTTACCCTCAAGGTTGTCCTTCTGGTGACTGTTACCTTGGTCAGGCGTGTGTTAGCGGGCGGCTCTGTCTACCTAGCCCCCATCAGGTGGTGTCTTACGTTCATTGATTCGAGATATTGTTCTTCCTGCTGTGCCTTTTTCCTAGCAACGCTGAGGAAAGGGTTCTGCATTCCTTGAACGGGTGTTGGAAGTTTTTTCCTTGGTAGTCACTGTGTCCTTTAGGAGAACTGATGTTCCTTGGGGCTTATGGTCACTACTTCCTGAATGTGCCCGATCTCGTCTGCTCTCGGGGAGTTGGGCGGCTTTGGCCCTGGTTATTACTTGAATGGATGTTCCTTCTGGTACTTGGAAAGGTTTTTTGGCTTCTGCCAAGTCTACTGTTAGCGATTGGATTCGTCAGGCTGTTACTCAGGCCTATTCCAACAAGGGGAAGAATCTTCCTTTTCGCTTTGATTCTTATTCTACTCGTGCTTTGATGCCTCTTGGGCTTTTCAGCACCAGGCTTCTGTTGAACTGGTTTGCTAGGCCACTACCTTGGCCTTCTGTTCATACCTTTGCAAAGTTTTACAAGGTTGATGTTAGGGCCTCAGCTCATGCTGTCTTGGCCGTATGGTTATGCAGGTGACAGTGGTTTTAAACTGTCTGCTGTTGTCGTTTTTGTTGGGGATCCCACCCTACGTTATGGACACTGCTATTGGATGTCCCAAGTGTAAGTACTATATCTGGAGCAGGACGTACTGTATACTAAGAATAATATAATTCTGTGAAATACTCACCTGTAGAATTGATATTGTTTGTATACAGTACGTCCTGCTCCACCCCACCCTGGTTTTTGCATTATTGTGGATCCCCTGTATGGTGATTGTTATCATTGTTATAAGTTACCAGTTTTTGGGTGGTTAAATTCTCCCGGCTTCTTTTTCCATGCTTTTCAATGCTGGGGATTTGTGGGAGGTCCCCGGGTATTTGAGGGGCTGGGAGGAGCCTGTTTTGCATGTCTCTGCAGTGCAGCGCCATCTGGCGGAGGATAACCCAAGTGTAAGTACTATATCTGGAGCAGGATGTACTGTATACAAATAATTTCAATTCTAAAGGTGAGTATTTCACAGAATTGTATTTTTACAGTGACTGGGCCTTAAAGTGCTACAGCAGGCAAAGGCAATTGTTACACCATTGTGTCAGAATACATTTAGCAATGTCCTAAACTGTTTTCCATTTTTAAATTGAAGAATATATTGATGTTTAGAGGTTCACCTCATGATTTCTTTTCTGAATCAAGTGGGTGTGGCCCTTGGGTCTGTGATGCTGCACAAATCAGCATAATGGGTGGGTCTGATTCCCAGAACTTGCTTCAGACACCTAAGCTGTGCATCTCCCATCTTCCCCTGTTGCTAGGCGACATTGGAGCCCATAGAAGCACTCCCAGACACACATGTGCCAAATGCACATGTGCACACTCCCAAACATGCATGCACTCCCACGCACATGCACACACTCCCACACGCACTCCCTTGCACCCACACACATGTGCGCACTCCCACACATGCACTCCCATGTACAGGTTACGCAGCATGCATATAGCAGTGCGCTGCTGCCCCATGTCTCTTCCAAAACGTGAGTAAGCGTTGGTGGAGGAATGGGCCGTGCAGGGTAGCTCTCCCCACTGCTGGCAGACAGGGAGAGGGTTGCGGCGCTGTGTGTCCCCGCTCAGCAAGGGTGTTAGGGAATCCGCTGGGGGACAAGAATCATTCTCCCCACTGCTGGCCGATGGGGAGGCTTTATCAGGCTGTCCATACTCTGCACTGTGAAGCTGGAGGAAGCAGAGGGAGGGCACCAGCAATTCTGGCCCACAGGGCTGAGCCGATTGAAGCACAGTGCAAAATAGAAAGGGGAGACTGCAGATACACTTTAATGAACAGGTAGATCTCAGCCCACATATCTGATTATCCCCTAATCGGGCATTGTAAATATTGGAAATAATACACAGTATGTGACTAGGCAGACTGTCCCTGCATTAGGGACTTTGTATTTTCCCTGTATATTCCTCTTATTTAACCCTGATGGAGTCAGATGGTACAGTTGTAAATAAAGTCTTTCCTTTTTTGTGTTATATTTACAAGTAGTTTTTTTCTGCTGTGGGTTGTATTATCCATAGTGTGAACTTGGGGCTATATATTGTATCAGATCGGAATCAGCATCAGTCAAACTAACCTGCCTGCAGCTTTCCAAGTGGATCTTGTACCTATGATGTATCTATATTTGTGTTCCATACATCTTGTCACAAATGCCAGACACTGCTGCCTGTATAAGATACTTTTCTTTGTATTTTCATGTATATGATGTGCATTTGTTATCCCCTCTTTGTTGTATATGTGTACTGAGGGTCTCCTGTGTGTAGAAAGTTTACTATTGTACCAGGATCGTTCAAGTTACAAATTATATTCTTTTACCAAAAAGTTCTATCACTTCTCTGCCCTTCTGGAGGGGGGGGGTCTCAGCCCGGAGACCCCCCTTAGGTGCACCCCCTGCATGTGCTCTCCTCAAATCATATTAGTTCACAGGGTGATGTCAGCCAGTCAGAATAGATTGTGTACCTGACACTATATTCTGAATGAATGGAGTTAAGGGATTCCTCCCACCTGGTTCTTCCCTCCTGGCATGGGTACATGCATTAGCTAAGGGAAGTCAGTGATGTTGCTGTGAATGCACTGTGGGATTACATGATCAGTAATTATTTCAGATTCACAGAACAGGCCAGCCCAAATTGGAATCCCTGAGGATAGAGACTTAATCGTTTTAGCATCAAAGCGTTTAAGGATTAAAGCAGACCAAAACCCAGGTTTTTATGCACCTGCTTTTTGTTCCACTGCACCATGGCATCCCATGTGGGGCCTTCTGCAAGCTCCTCCCTCTAGCTGAGCGCACCCATGATGACCATTCACAAATGGCTGGCGGGGTTATGTACATCAGCTGTAAAAGCTTGTGATGCTGTCCACCCGATTTGGGATTTCCTGCTTTGTGAAACCCCAGGAATCACTCCTATATACATATCTGGCATTGCTACCATGTTGCATGAGCAGATCTCTGGTGGCACCCCCATAACTCCCCTTTCTGATACACACCTGTGGAACATGACTATACATGGCCGTATGTTCTGACTGAATGAGAACCTGAACCACAGTGGGTGTGAAGCACCCAACAGGAGGTGCCCAGCACCTCAGATTAGATTACCGGGTACACAATCTATTCTGATTGGCTGGCATCACAATCATGCATTGTGGAATCACCAGAGGTAATAACCTACATTTTGGGGGGTTTCAGCAGGGGGGGGCACCAAAGGAGGGCCAGAGAAGAACAGGTGGGGGGAATTATTTCAAATCTTTGCCCCGGGTGCCAGAAAGCCTAGCTTCTCCTCTGGGTTTCGCACACAAATGGTTTGCCCCAATATAGAGGGCCAAAACCCAAGTGAGTGATAAACCTGGGTTTAATTTGAGGCTAGAATGAGTTATGGCCAGACTGATCAATTGTATTTGGTGCAGGAGGTCCCTCTGTGAGCTGGCGCTGTGACGTGACATCATTGGCCCAAAGATATTTTACCCATTAAAACCAGCGGTTACTTATTCCAATCAGTGAAAATACAGCCCCATGCTCACTTTAATGCCAGTTTCAAAGCTAGAGCCAACTTGGCCCAGGCTAATCTCAACAGTATGTTGTGTGGGAGGGCACCCTCTGAGTTGGTACTATGACAGTGGCCCAAAGCCATTTAACCCTTTAATTCGTCTTCCATGTTGCCCTTTTTGATGCACATTTTGTGCCAGCTAATTCTAGATTTGTGCCACATTTAATGTCATGTTGCTCAGAGCCCCCATACAATAACCACCCTGCATTTTTGGGTCAAGAAGAAGAAAAGGCTAAGATATTGGGCTTTACAGATGATATCTGTTCTGAAATAAAGTGGGTGTGGCCCTTGGATCTGTGATGCTGTATAATAATCAGCATAGTGGGCAGGGTCTGTAAGATTCCTAGAACTTGCATAAGACTCTGGCTGTGCAATGTGAATCTGGAGGAGGCAGCGGACGGAGGAAAAGGGGGAAGTGGAGGGAGGGGCCAGCAGTCCTGTCCCACTGAGCTGATTGGGGGACAGAATGAAAAAGAATCATTGGCCGAACCTGTAAACCCTAGTTGATTTGAAATTGCTGAATGGTTGGTATCTAGAATGTTGGATTATTTTGGGGGAGAGATTAAAGCCCACTATAGTTTGATTTCAGCATTCCACCAATTAGGAAATCAATAAATCATTGTAGGCACTGTACAACAGCTTACAGCTGGTCTCTGTATGTGATATATTGCTAGGTTAATGCAGTTTACACTTATGACAATAGATGGCCCTGTTATATATCTATGTGTAGTCTGTTGTACATCCTCTGCTGTATGCCGAGTTTCCTGCACATTAAGGTGATCTGACTTTTTCCAGTCTAGGTTACTATCATGTAGGGTGATGTTCTTTTACTGCAACTCATGTTCCAGTAAAGCCAGTATAGGGCCTGTATAGGAAGTACCAGTAAAACCCTATGAAAGAGTACCATTGGTTTATTAAGATGACAGAATAAAACCCATGTAGTGACATTGGGTGTAGTTACAGTAAACTGCCACAAGATGTGAGCGTAGAACAAATAGAATGAGTTCAGCAACAGAAAGACCAAGACACAGACAGTAAAGTGTAAGGTCTTATGATTGGACTATTAGTTTAGGAGGGGGAGCTAGCAAAGGGTATAAAGGGGACCCCCAGTAGAGGAGGGGCAGACTCAGGAGATCCCAGCATTTGCTGACAGAGCAAGAGGATGTGTTAATGCTCTAATGGATAAATATCTGCAGGAAATTGTGAGATAAGATGTAGATCTGAACTCATTGGATGTGATGCTGGATATGAACTTGTGAAGAGACCAAACTATTGCTACCTCAGCCCCTGAGTGTCCTGTGTTTAGGCAGAGGAGTAACATTGCTGCCGCAGTGAGCCCCACTGCTCACCGAGTCGCCATTTCTTATCAGATGGGGCCTGTAACATCAGTTCCTGTTACACCACAAAAGCCCATCTGGATCTGACTCCACTGCACCCAGCAACAGAATTTACTATCACCATGTTGCTGGCCACCATTGGGTGACTGATGCAATGTAGTAGCAGAAAGAGGTACAAGACTGCTAATCACCATTAGTAATGTTTTGTTAGAAATAGCATTTGCAAACATGATGTTACAACCCCAAACAGCTCATGTGGTTACATTATGGAGAAGACCCCAGCAACCATGGGCCATGCACCCACATGATCCAATTCTGGCACCAACATGTAGACAAATTGTGCCTCATGATATTGTGTAAACTAAAACTGCTGTGAAGAAGTAACCTTAATGACATGACCCGATAGACCTGACACTGTGTACCCCCCAAAAGGTAACACATTGTAACCCCTCTTGTCCAAGTGCAAGGGGAGGGTCAGAGCAGGGGTTACATAGAGACTGAACTTCCTCTTAGGAGTGATGAACAAGTGACCATTCATAGGTTATTGGCAGGGAACTATATAAGCTAGAGTCTGCCTTTATACAGCGTTGGCAGATTTACCTTTTGGATACAGAGACCCATGACTACCACTTCAGCAGCCGAGTACCAACTACTAATGGTGGTAGAGTAATGGCCACTGCTAAAAGTGTAGTCAGGTACCTCAGTGTCCATTTTGTTAATGAACCAGCAGCAAGTGAATGCCCAAACACCCCCAGCACTGCAACAGGATGGCATTAATGACCTTACCAGGGCCCCAATCCAATGCTGGCCCCTTGAGTGTCATCCCCAGTCACGTTATCAGGGCTGATACAAGGTTTCTCAGAGCAGCATCCTGTGTATAGATGGCCCATCTCGGATATGCTGGACAGTGCTGGATTGCAGGGACCAGGTAAGGTCTAACCCCCTGTCCCATCTCAGCATCTGGTTGGAATTCTGCTTTAAAGCCAGGTAAAGCATAGAAATTACTCCAGCAAACAAAACCTCAACCCCCTTGTAATGACAACTAGGCCAAGGAATGCTTTTCTAGGTTTAATAAATAGTTTTGTACAACAGAACAAAGTATCTCTGGAAGAAAGATCACTTCTTGATAGTTCATGGTAGACTTGTCACTTTGCCAGCAGCTGCCGCCTTCCTGTTCACAGCTTTAACTCCAACAGCTACTGTTTGTCATCTCTCATAGAAAGCAAAAACGACCTGCAAGATAAAATCAGGCTTGTAACTGAAACATCTTGACCAGTATAACCACTAATTAAATCAGGACCTTACACCAGACCAACAGCCTGGCAGAGTTAGAAAAGAAAGGAAGCGGACATATTGGAGCTTCCCCTCGCAGCACCACAGCCGTGCTGCTGCCTGGATTCAACCGACAATGCACAGTAACAGGAAACCCAGCAGCACTTCCTGGTCACAGGTGGCCTGCACATCAATTAACCATTTTGTTTTTAAAATTCACCACAGCAGGATTTGGAAAAAGGTACATTTAGGTGCAGCAATTTAAATTGCTCTGGGGAGGGGTGCATGAGTACTGTTGTGTTGGTCGTGTTTAAGTCATTTTTGACTGTGGGTACACATTAAAATAGAACCATAACAAAATGTCTTTCCTGTGCAGGGGCATCCCAACTGCTGGTGCTCACCCACTATATAATGCCCAGTAAAACAATCTTAGCTTTCACATTTCTGACGAAAGCCCTGCAGGTCACTCCTGGGTATCCACCAATCACAGGGCTCAATTGGTTTTAGGGGGAACAGACAATCGGGATGCCCCTGTGCAGAACACTCTTGTTAAATTAGTCGCATAATACCAATTGTTGGTTACAGTTTAGCAGTAGCCATACATAAAAGCTGACCCATAAGCTACTCCAACCTGCATGGAATATATGACCTACTCTACAAATTCAGCTCACTTTGAATACTAAAGCTTTCCTATAGGTGGGTAATCGTGTTGTATTCTATTCTACAATAGGTTGTCCAATAGCATTTAAGATATCAGAGCACCATACCTAGTGAGGGTTATATTCCTGGAAGAATTCTATACACATTGGCTCTCCAGGAATCATTTCTACAATAGCAATATCACTAGACAGTCATTTGGGATGATCCTTCTGTTTCCTGATCCTCAATAATTTTTCAGCTCAGCAAGTTTATAGGCTATGTGAGTGGTGTATACATAAACACAAGAGAAAAATCAGCTCTACCCTCAATCCAACATAGGAGAAGATCTGTAAATGTTTCTTGGTAACTGCTACGGGTGCTCACCTCGTACTCCAAATAATCCAGTATAGAAAAGCCAGCATAAAAGTCCAAATTTTATTCCAGACAAAAAAAAAAAAAAAAAAAATCCAAAAATACAGGGCAGTTAAAATAAATGGAAGAATCTTGTGTCTACGCGTTTGTCTGTCCAGTCCTTACTCATGACCTAACGATTCAACTCCACAACATTTAAATAGTGCTATCCAGTCATATGCTTATCAGCCCATCAAGACTAATACCCGCATCATGTGTGTTTAATATGTGGGACAGGGGTTAGTTGAAGCTACATACCTGTTGCTAGTTGCTCTCCACCCAGAGCTGGAGGAGGTGGCCCACATATGGTGTGCAACGGAGAGCGGAGATACCGCAATTCATTGGGCTTAACGTCAAAGCAGAAATGACATTATGCCAATACAATGATGCTGGCATTCCAAAAACTTAAGGGCGGAAGTAACCTAACCTCCGCTATTCAGTAAAACAGGGACAATAAAAACCCTGGTGACTGCACAAACCCATACATCATAGATGGTGGTATCCTATTAAACACCTCCACATAGGCAAAACAAACATTTTTGCATAATTAGTGAGAGGGTGAGATGCAAATGACTGCAACAAAACCATAAAATCAAACAGAAAGTAAAAATATATAAACCTCATGATGTTATTAACCATTCATTAAAGTGGACCCAAAAACTCTTAAGGAAAAACTTGTTAGGTACCTGGTAACTTTCTAAACATCCGAAAGGGCAGCATACGCCTGAGACCTCCGGGCTCCTCCTACCAATTTGGAACACCTGACCACCAGACAGAAAAGCTTGACTCCTCCTCCCATTCCTCAGTGGTTGTAGAGATCTGAAAGAAGAAACAGACCCACAACTCCCAACATATAATCAATACATAATCCAACTCCACATAAGAAATAAGGGAGGGAAGCTGGCGTATGCTGCCCTTTCAGATGTTTAGAGAAAAAAAAAAAAAAAAAAAAAAAAAAAGTTACCAGGTACCTAACCCAAGTTCTCTCAAAACATCCTTCGGGCAGCATACGCATGGAGAGATAGACGAATACTACCTCGTTGGGTGGGAAGAATAGCATGGGACACTTCTGCCAAGACAGATCCATCTGGGAGAGAAGATCCAACTGAAAGAGTCCAGCAAAAATGTCGCTGGAGGACCAAGTGGCTGCTTAACCCCAGCCTCTCTGCCCGAGATGAAGCATCACTTCTTGTAAATGAAACGTGATCCATTTGGCCTGACATAATTTCGACAAGCCAAATCCTGCAAAGAAAACTAGAACCTCTTTGTCCTTTACTCGGACCTACAATGTACATGAACCCACTGTCGGATCTCCCTTAGTCTGGTAAAGGGACAACAATGTGTAAAACATCTAAAAAAGTATATCATACGAAGCTTCCTCAGTTATAGAAAGAAGGACCATTCCTTGAGTCCAAGAAAACTGATGAGAACCTTAGGTCAATAGCAAGGATCCACCCTCAGAATACTGGGTCTGGGAAAAAAGCTCAAAAGGTTGAACACTTGATTCTGAATAAAATCTTAACCCTAAAAGTTGCCCTGGTAAGAGTAAGGACTAGCCTAGTGCCAGAGTCAGCCCAGGGCTAGAGAGACGGCCCAGGGATCCGAATGGATAACACCATTGAACTAGAAAACAAGCATAGGCTAGACTGAAATGCCGCTGAAGCAATAGATCCATATTTGAAAAGTCCCTTAAAAGCCGATCTGCTTGAACACCCTAGAGGTGACTGACCAATCTGACTCACATGAGACGCACTCAGAAAATCTGCCACATGATTCAAAGTTCCTTTTGGAACACTTGTGATGGAGACTTCAGGTTTCCTTCTAAACCAATAAGGATCACTAATGTGACCACCATCTAGCGATGAATCTCGCTCTCCCCTAATGGTTAATGTATGCTACAGTTGTAGCATAGTCTGATCTTATCTGTACATGCTGATCTTCCAATGTTCTATAAATTCCATCAAGGCTACTTTATTGTTATCCATTTTCTTAGGTTCGAGGAGGACTGGTTCAGTGCCTTGGGCAGCACTGCCCAACTTCGCAATGGGTTACCTAACCCCAAGCTGAGGTATCTGTAGTAACCAGCTTTCCTTTTGGGGTTCCTGATATAACTTCCCTTGAGTGAGCACTGAAACTACATCTAACAACCCATAGCGGGAGCCGTTCCAAATGCTCAGGATATGTATATGAAGAGTCCCTGAATACAAATCTTTACTGCGGAAAAATGCCAATGTTAATAGTCCTAATACCCACATGGCTTGTCTTATAGAAGATGTTGAACTGGCAACAAAGGAATCAAACGGCTTCCTGAAGGGCCGAAATCTTTTGAGAAGTCAGAATAGGAGTCTGAAGAAAAGTGTCGACTTCAAACCCCAAATAACTCATTGCCCGAGAGGGAACCAGACTTGAACTCGAGGCTCAGAACCCAACCGAGCTGAAAACAGCTCCAAGATGTAACTGAGGCCCTGTAGCAATTTGTCCCTAAAATGGGCAAAAAGTAGCAGATAGTCAGGATCAGCCAAATACCGATTCCTCTGTCTTCGATATGCCAGAGGTTCTGCCAATATCTTTGTAAAAAAAAATTCTTGTGCCGAATCCAGCCCGAAGGGAAGCAATCTAATTGGGAGATTTAAAAACCCAGTCCTTTACTGTGAATCTTAAAAGCAGGACTAAGTCCAAGGCTCAATGGAACTCGTCAGCAAGCATCCTTCAGATCTATTGAGACCAAGAAAGGGCTCTGTGGAAGCATATTTTTCACTGAAGAATAAATGTTTTATTCCAAATGTCTGTATCAACCCAGAGATGATTCCTATAAAATTAAATGAGTCTACTCAATGCTTCCTTCACCAGAAAGACAGCGGCATAAAAACCCATTCCTCACTGGTGACGGGGGAACTGGGATAATGACTCCCCTGGCCCCCGTGTCTAGCAGACTTTCCTGAATGTATGATCGTTCCTCCTACCTCATGGGTATAGGAGAAACCAGAATTTTGAGGGGTACAAGTAAATTCTAAGTGAACCCATCTTTTATGTCCCTGGAAACAAAAAGGGCAATTTAAGGTATTGTCCAACACTGAACAAAAAAAAAAAAAAAAAAACTAAAGTTAGTTACCTGGTAACTTTTTTTCTAAACATCCGTAAGGGCAGCATACGCATGAGACTTCCGGGCTCCTCCCCTCAACTGGAACACATGACCACCGGCATAAAGTCTTGGCTCCTCCCTCCCTTCACCAGTTGTTGTAGAGATCTGAAAGAAAAAAGGAGACAAGACCTACGACTCCACACCATAACAAAACAATACCCCTCAAATATATACACTAGGGAGGGAATCGGCGTATGCTGCCCTTACGGATGTTTAGAAAAAAAGTTACCAGGTAACTTAGTTTCTCAAAACATCCTTTGGGCAGCATACGCATGAGAGATAGGCGAGAACTACCTCATAGGGTGGGAAGTACAGCGCGAAGAACACTTCTGCCAAAGGAAAGATCCTTCTGGGAAAGAAGATCCAAGCAATAATGTCTTGCAAAGGTCTTAGCTGATGTCCAGGTAGCCGCCTTGCAGATCTGATCTATAGAGACCCCAGCTTGCTCTGGCTAAGATGTGGAAATACTTCTTGTTGAGTGGGCTGTAACACCGCATGGCAAGTTAACATCCCCATAAGCCAATAGTATTCTTCATCCATCTTGCAAGCGTGACCTTGGAAACCTTCAAGCCTTTTCTATAACCCGAGAAGGAAATAAACTGTCATCCTTCCTGAAATCTTTAGTTTCCTGAAGATATCGTAGCAGAAGAGACCTAACATCCAACAGTATCAGTTGTGGCTCGTCTGAGATGGATGGAATAATAATCTCCTGAGTGTGATGAAAATCTGAGGCTACCTTCGGAAGATAACAAGGATCTACTTTTAAAACGACACGATCTGAAAGGACCTGGAGAAATGGATGTCTGCATGATAACGCTTGAATGTCGCTATCTATCGAGCTGAGGTAATGGCTACTAAAAATAACACTTTCCAAGTTAGTAGCTTGATGTCAAGGTTCTTGTTAGGATAAAAGGGCGAAGAACTCAGCATGGATAAAACCTTCGCCAAATCCCATTGTGGAATAATCTTGCAAGGGATCGGTTTTGATCGTTTAACTGCTAGAAGAAATCTTTTAATTATAGAAATAGAAGAAAGCTTCTTATCCAAAAAGACTGAGAGCCGCTTTTAGTGTATTAAAGCTAAGGCCCATGTTAACACCATTTTGGAGAAAGTCCAGAATAACTGGAGTTTTGGATGATGTCCTACCATTCTCCAACTTCCAAGACTTAAAGGTTTTCCAAACTTTAAGGTAAATCTTCCTGGTAACCAGCTTCCTACTAGCGAGCAGGGTATTAATCACCGGGCCTGAAAATCCCTTCCTTTGCAGCAAGGCGACCTCAGGGTCCAAAGTGTCAATCTCCACCATTGCGGATTCGGGCAGATGACTGGACCTTGTGACAGAAGAAGAGGAGACACCGGAATTTCCCAGGGATCCTGCAATGACAGCTCTACTAGCGCTGAAAACCAAGATCTCTTTGGCCACCACGGAGCTATCAACAGAACGGTAGTTTGTTCTTTGACCAGTTTCTTCAACACCAATGGTAACAGACGCACTGGGGGGGGGGGGGGAAGGCATACGCCAGGTTGAAATGCCAAGCCTGAGACAGAGCGTCCACACCCAATAACCGATCTCTCGGGTTCAGAGAAAAGAAGCTGCTCACTTTGTGATTCTCTGCCGATGCAAATAGGTCTACTTCTGGAACACCTCTCATTTTGCAAATTGTCTGAAATACTTGGATTTAGGGACCACTCTGATTCCCTTATCTGTGACCGGCTTAGGAAATCTGCTAGATGATTCAGAGTCCCCTTTAAGTGAATTGCTGAAAGACTTTAAATTGCCTTCCGCCCAAGACAGAATCTCCATGGCTACTGTCATTAATCTTGAGGATCTTGTTCCTCCTTGGTGATTTATGTAAGCCACCGCCGTAGTATTGTCCGTTCTGATCTGCACATGTTTTAGATGTACCAGCGGGTTCAGGGCCAGCAAGGATTCCCTTATGGCTATCAATTCCCTGAGATTGGATGAGGACCAACTCACGCCCTTTGACCATTTCCCTTGGACTGTACTTGCGTTGCAATGACCTCCCCAGCCCCAAGCTGAGGCATCCGTCGTCACCACTATTTTTGGGGTCCTGCCACAGTAAACCCTCTCTGAAATGATCTGCTTTTAACCACCAGGCCAGTGAAATCATCACATCTTCTGTGATTGGTAGTTGATGGTCCAAACCCAGCTGGGTGCCGTCCCAATTCTTTAGGATAAATTCTTGTAGAACTCTGGAATGTAGCTGCCCCCATCTTACAGCTGGGAAGGAAGAGGTTAACAAACCGAGAGTCCTCATAGCTTGTCTTACTGATGGAATTTCCTCTGAACATAACATCCGGACAGCATTCTGTAGGACCGTCACCTTGTGATGAGGAAGAATAATGACCTGTCGGATCGAATTGATCTCGAATCATAGGTAAGTCATGTCTTGCGAGGGCACCAGAGGACTGTCGAGATTGATAATCCAACCTGCATGAGACAAAGGTGCATAGTCAAATGAAGGTTCTTCATCAACCTGTCTTTTGATTGGGCGAACAGAAGATCGTCCAAATATGCGATCACTGAGATCCCTTTGCGCCTTAAGACAGCCAAAAGCTCTGCTAGAACCTTGGTAAATATCCTTGGAGCCGAAGCCAGGCCGAAAGGAAGGCAAACAAATTGGAAATGTAAGATCTGATCTCCGTCCTTTATTGCAAATCTCATAAAGGATTGAGCCAGAGGACTCATTGGGACATGCCAATAAGCATCTTTCAAATCTATTGAGGCCAAGTAAGCGTTTCTGGGGAGCATACTTCCAGAAAAAAAAATTGTCTCCATTCTGAAATGTTTGTATTGGACAAGCAAATTTAGACTCTTTAGGTTCAGAATGAACCTGAAACCCCCTGAATTCTTCTTGACAAGAAAAATGGGGGAGTAGAACCCTGTCCTCTGTAGATGCAGAGGCACTGGAACAATAACCCCCCTTGACTTCATGTCTGCCAGACTCAAAAACATTGCCTCCCTTTCCTCTCTCACACATGGAAGAGGGGCAATCAAAAATCTTGAAGTGGGCTTCTGGGAAAAATCTATATGGAATCCTTCCGTAATGCCCCTTAAAATGAATGGCCACACCAACATGTCCCGCCAGACAGTGCAATACCTCTTGAGCCTGGCGCCAATGACATTGCGTCATTGCTTCTTGGGTTTAGCCTGATAGGTGCCAAGGAAGGTGGAACCTTTAAATTTTCCCCTTCTGGAACTACTGACAGAAGAAGAGGCCGCTCTGGATTTCTTGGGTGCTCCCCTATTAGGGAAGGGACGCCTAAAGTAGGTCCTAGGAAAAAAAATATACGATCAAATGAAGGCCTAGAAGAAACAGGAAAACCTTTATTCCTGTCCGCTGTGAAATCTAACACCTTGCTAAGATCTGACCCGAACAGATATTCGCCCTTGAAGGGCAACGCACAAAGCCTCATTTTTGAACCAATATCACCAGACCAGGTCTTTTAACCAAAGAGTCCTGCGTATGGAATTGGTCACAGCTAAACTCTGTGCTGAAAATCTGATCGACTCAGCCATGGCGTCTGTTACAAAGGCTGTAGCGGAAAAAAGAATGGGCAAAGCCTTAAGTATCTTATCCAAACTAGTTCTTTCCTGGAGAGAGTCCTTAAGCTACTGCAACCAGAACCCCAAATTTCTGATAACACAATTGGAAGCCAAATTGGTTCTCAGAATATTAGATTGTACCTGCCAAGCCTTCTTAAGGAGAGATTCCATTTTCTTGTCTAAGGGATCATTAAGAACCCCAAAATCTTCAAACGCTAAACCTGCTCCCTTAGAAATTTTGGCAAAAGGTGCATCCAACTTGGGACATTTTTCCCAACGATGAGAATCTTCTGAAAAAGGATATCTGTGTTTAAGACCCCGTGAGGTAAAAGCTTTTAGATGGCTCTCTCCATTGATCCAAAATCATGTCTTTAGATAGTCATGAAATGGAAATGTATAGGAAAAATCTGGAGCTAAATCCTGATAAAATGTATCTTGTGTAGATCTAGGCCCTGCAACCTTTTCCTCTATACCCATAGACAAATCATGTGTAAGAGGAAGGGTAATTCTCCAGGAGGGAACAGAAATTTTGTTTTAATATCTGCGGAACCAGAGGCCTGATCCTCATCCTGAGAGGAAATCTCTCCCTCTTCTGCATCCTCATCAGGAGTAAATGACTCCTGGGGGCAGAAGGAGGGAAAATTCAGCATTTGACCTGGGTAAAAGGAGGTATCAAGGATGAAGATGGTTGGGAAGGAATACTTTGATAATTGGTACACTCTGGAGCCCTCCGAGCCATAGAAGAAGAAGAAATTTGGTCTTTAAGCTCCCTCATCATTTTCATCAGGTCCTCATTATGCTCTTTATTCACCACCTTGTTCGTGCAGATCTGACAAAGGGGTTTAGTATAGTTATCCTGAAGTTTCACATCACGGGCATCTACGACTTTTTACTGGATTTAGATCCGGAAGAAGAGGATTTAGATAAATTCTTGGAAGTTTTGTCCGGGGTCTTTGACTATAAGACAAAACAAAGAATGGGATTGAGTATGCCCTTAATTTGAAATAGTGAAACCATATAAAAGGGAAATAACAGGCTTACCAGAGCAGAGCTGAGCCTCCTCCCCCCAGAATCGGCAGTCGGCGGAATGCTGGAAGATTCTTGCTCCATATAGGAAATATCAGTGGCAAAATCTCCCATGGAATCTAAAAAGCCGTCCAGGCCTTGTTCTGCCATAGTTCTGGATAGAGGCACTGAGCAAACAGTATACTAGACATACATTAAAATAGGTTAGGAACCAATTACCAATACTTCCCATTAACCCTTCATAGTATAGGATGAAGGGAAGGCCAAATAGTACAATCCCCAGAAAACAGCGTGCTGTCCCTTTAATTAACAGAGCACGTGTATCTGGCAACAAGCAGGAAATTATCCTAGGCGCCGGAATGTGACGTCGGTGCCTTGGACGGAAGAGACCATTCAATATCCCGGCTTTACTTTTAAAAAATAGATTATAAACAGGGTGCGCGCCTGTACCTTTCATAGGTGCCGCTCCTGCCGCCGAAGGTGCAACCGCCGCTGAAGCCGCCGAAGGTGCCAAGCCGTCTCCGTCGCTGGAGCCGCCTCCGCACCAGGAGCCGCAGCCGCCGCTGCCACTGAAGCCAACCGTCCGCAGGTAAGGTGAAAAGCTGAAGCTGCTGACGTCACTTCCCCACCCCTTAAAGGCACAGCACTTTTTTTTTTTGTTTTTTTACACAAAAAAAGCCCAACATAACTTAAGGGTCCGGTAACCCTGGTCTCAACCTGCATAATTGTCCTCAAAAGAGGAAGATACTCACTTATCCCACTTTGTATATGGTTTCTTTTTACAAAGAAAGATCTTGGCCACAAAATCTCCTAGGGTATCCCGGGCCCCAGACATAAGTTAAAGTCTTCGGGACCGGGAAATGGACCTCCTGCTTAGGCCCACAGTACCGGAAAATACTCACCTGAACCCATCGGTCCAGGAGCCAGTGGTCATGTTCCTTCCTCTGGAGGAACACGGAAACAACTGGTGAAGGGATGGACGAGCCAAGACTTCATGCCGGTGGTCATGTGTTCCAGTAGAGGGGAGGAGCCCGGAGGTCTCATGCGTATGCTGCCTGAAGGATGTTTTGAGAAAACTCTAGTCAGGCCCCAACCCGAGACATGGCGTCATTGTTTCTTGGGTTGTACCGCCCAGTTTCATACAGAGTGGAACCTTTAAATCCTCCTTTCCTGCAGAAAAGGTAGAGGAGGAAGGCACCCCCAGGACATCTAGTAGTGTCCCTGTATGACAGGATTGTCTAAAAGAGGGCCTTGGAAAGAACTCCATTACTACAGGAGGCCTAGGTCAGGCAGGCAACCCATGTTCCTATCGGCCGCCCTATCCCCAGTTTTTCCAAATCTGCCTAAATCTAAGGAAGTCCTTAAAGGGCATTGCACAAAGACCAATCTTTGACCCTATGTTCTGGACCAGGTCCTCAGAGTCCTGTGCCCGGAATTGGTCACAGCCATACTTTGTGCCCAAAATCTTACCGATTCAGCCATGGCGTCTTGTTGCTGACAAAAAAGGATAGGTAAGGCATTTAGTATCTCCCAATTTTTTAAAAGACACGTGGAAGCCAAAAATTGGCATTAAAGAATTGGATTCTGCTTGCCAAGAGTAGGAATCCATATTCTTATCTAGGGGATCACACAGAACCCCAAATCTTCAAAGGCTAACCTTGCCCCTTTGGGAACTTTAGCAAAAGGGAGCACCCCGTTCTCATTCTTCTAAAATCATATGTTTTAGAAAATTATGGAAAGGGAATGGAGACGTCGAACCAAGGGCCAATCATAGTAGAACCCATCAAGCCTAGGGCCCCCCGGAAATCTCAGGCGGACTCCCATCCAAGCACTGACCGGGCATGACCCTGCTTAGCTTCGAGATTGGGCACATTCAGGGTGGTGTGGCCATAGGTCTATATGGATCTGGGGCCCTAGACTGACTCTAGATTGGATAAAATAGGAGAAACCCTCATATGTCCCAGCGGAGAGGAATTAAAGGGCCCTGTGGTTGTTTGAAAAAAAGCTAACCTGGCTACCTAAACCGTAAGTAATATCTGGCCCATGTTGGAAATGGTGAAAGATTTAAGAAACATTTCCCATCTTGAAACAAAGTGGAATCTTGTTCCGTACAACCATCTTTTCCATGCATTATGGACATAGGGGTTTTCTTATAGAACTGGCAGCAGATGATTAGCTGGATCTTGGTCTGCATTTATTAAATCTGTGGATGCTTTTTCCCCCGGGTCCGGTATTTCCACAATGCAAGTGTTCTCTGCCTGATCCGCCATCTTCTGGTATGAGGTACCAGGGGAATTAGCTTCCTGAATCCTCCTAAATAGGGCAGGAGCAAAATCCCCTTAATTTCTTTTAACCCTCTATTTGCTGGAAATCAAGAGGGAGGCCAATAGCAATGATGGAAAGACTGGTGCTGCCCCTTTGAGACAAAGCACGCGTTTCTTCCTAGGCAGGATTCCCGGAAATCCGTGGAAAAACCTCACGGATTCCGGTGGAAGCAGCAGACTCCCCTTCCTTCCAAAAGCAAGCAAGTTCAAATTTCTGCATGCACGCCCGGGAATGCTGTCGCTGCCATAGAGGAAGAGGGAGGGGAGGAACACGTGATGGTTGACTACACTGCCGCCGATCGATCCCCCGGGCCGAACGCTACCCGGCTGCTGACACCGAGGTAAGTGGCATCGGCGTTGTAATGTCAGGCAGGGAAGAGGGAAGAGAGAGAAGTGTAATTCACCTCTCTTCCCCGTACAATGTGAAAATAAACATTCAAACACAAATGAAGAATAAAACATATCCAGTGGAACCAATTCTCAGGAAAAAGCTTCCTCTGAGCCATCACAACATAAATACTATTTTAGGGCCGGCAACCCCAGCTTCTTCCAAACAGTCATCCTCAGTAAGAGGGAAAATAAAGCTTACCCCCCTTTGTAAAAATTCAAAGAATGGGATTCTTGGCCTAAAAATCCCAAGGGTATCCCGGGCCCCAGGCAACAATACAAGCCTCCAGGACCGAGAAATGAGCTGCAAAGGCCCACAGCACCGGAATACTTATCTAAACCTTCCTGGTTCAGGAGCTAGTGGTCTGGCTTCCTACCTCATGGAGGAACACAAAAATACCTGAGGAATGGGAGGAGGAGTCAAGATTTTATTCTGTCTGGTGGTCAGGTGTTCCAAATTGGTAGGAGGAGCCTGGAGGTCTCAGGCGTATGCTGCCCGAAGGATGTTTGGAGAAAAAAAAAATGTTTAATACATAAAGAAGTTACCAAAAAAGGAATCCTAATTTATATTACATTATATTATATATTGCACATATGTATAAGGAAGTTTAATATAAATACTAAAATGTACACCAATAGCTGATCATGAATCATGTAAGAATAAATCCACATCCCAGCAATAAGACCATGGGGAATTCGGGTATTAAAAATCCAGTACATCTCCCATTGTAGAAGTTTACAATGTAGATCCCCTCCCTCTGGGTCCCAACTTAACCCTTTCAATGGCTGTGCATTTCAAGTGAGTCAGATAAACCCCCATGTTGAAATGTGATGTGCCACATTAGAGGGGCAGAAAGATCTTGATTAGCGGCGGCTGATGTATGGCAATCCTGCGCTTCAAAGGTCTGATCATGCAGCCCACATTGACTTGTCACACATCACGTTATTAAATAACTCACATATGAAGTGTTACAGTTTATAAAGCTCTTAATATAGCATCTCTCCCCTGTGACATTTGAATAAAATTCAAACCAGGAGATACTGACACATGCCACACCACTGGCCAGCGCATTTATAAAACCCAGTACAAGAAATTCCATGTAGATGACTGAGCCTCCTGTTTACAATACAGACTAGGCAACAGCTTCTGTCCCAATGTTGGGCTGCGACAAATTATTCTGACACGATATATGCTTCAAATTAGGATCACATTTTAATAGGGGTACATGTATTTAATAATGTCTTTAAAAACTCCTTACTATATGTGAGCGGTGTGGCAGTCCAAACCTGGGGCAAAGCCTACATCCATCTTCCAAGGGGGATGAAGTAGGATAACCTGCAAGTGCAAACACATGTTAGCAAGCTCAGAAGACCTGAAGTCTGAACAGTACACAAGTAGAAATGAGAAGCAAACCCAGACAATTCACATTTATGGAGAACTGTCAGCTTTATCACAACCCATCATCAACCAGCATTCTTGAGATCAGACAATCAGCAATATCAACCACAGTGGTGAAAAAAGCCCAACCCTGTCGACAGTGCATCAAAGGAAAAAAACTAAGCATCTACCTTATGTCAGGCTCACAAATGGCACATAGGAATCTAAACCACAACACTCACCCCTCTCCTGCTAAGACCTCTGGGTGAGAGAGGGGTCCTGGTCCACAGGAAGCGTCAATACTCCATGGCCTGCAGATTCCATTTTACTGGGGACATCCCTACTTTGCAAAATCTTCTAGTATACTCCTCACCAAGGAGGATGAGCAGACTGAGGTGGCATCTCCAGCTTCCCTCTGGTTGACAGACCTGTGCCAGGATTTTCTGAATGGCTGAATGGGTACACAGCCAAATGGAGGCCAGCTACTTGTGTTCTATTCAGCTTCACCACTGAATGGAGTGCTAGCCACCAATTGGAGAACATGTGAATGCACTGTGGTAGTTGCTGGCAAGATAAGCATTATCGGCATTCCAAGGGGGTTTCACACACTGGGGCATCCCAAATCTGAATTGCCCCACTGGAGAGGCACAGTCACCAGGATAGTAAAAATCCTTGTCTTCAATACTCCCTCTACTGATGGGTCCTTACTCCTGAGCCTTCTGTTAGATAAGACTAGGTATGGGCTAGTGGTTAGGGGAGCGACAGGACGACAACAGGAGTAGGAGGTTCTGCCATAGTGTGGACCCCCTGCTGCTCAAAAGGGTCCTTAGAACATGAGGAGTTGCAGGAGGAGACATGCTACACACTTTGACCATAGTGATTACTTCTGTATTATGAATATCTAGATATAGTATTTCTTGGTTTAAAATCTTAAATTCCTTTTTGCATATTTTCATTTCAATGACATGCATATGTGATCCCATTTTGTTGTATTTATATATGACCTGGGGGTCTCCAATATGCAGGGAATATATATTCACTCTCATTTCTGCCTCTCTACAGGGGGGGGGGTTGGGGAGTGATCCAGACCCTTGCCCAGGCATGTTTGCCCACTTAAAGTGGACCAACACCCTGCAGGATAAGCCCGGGAATCTATAAAATTCCCAAGCCGATCCAACCCATCCCCACAGGGCATCCAGAATTGGGATGCCCCACTGTGTGAAACCCCCCTAGGCGCACTCCATTAGAGGGAAGCACGAGATGCAGCCGCCAGCATGCTCAAAGCCGCTGAGCTAAGACATCACCTTGACACACATAGCTCAGCAGCTCCAAGCACACAGATTGGACAAGCAGCCACACATGCACCATAGGATCAGGTGAGGTGAGTTTTATCAGGAGATCTGGGGGGTTTCACATAGCAGGGCACCCCCAATCAAGGTGCCCCAGGAAGTGGACCAAAACCCAGGATAGTGGTCCACTTAAAGCATACACACATACAAAGAAATCCAATAAACAGACATGAAACATAAACCAAGCAGACACTAAAGGCTGCAACTTACCTCCTCTGCTTCCATGTTTAACTTCTGGATGGTGCTCTTGTTAACACCACATTTGTTAGTATGGTGCCCAGGAGTGTTGGATCTAATGGCATTGACATGACCAATGGTCATAATGCTAAAGTGAACCTTCTCTTTTGGCATGATGAATCAGACCTGAGCAACAGCTACACACTTGCTGCACCTGGGATTTAAAGCTCCCGGGGTGGGCAGGGAATGGTGCAGCCAATCAGAGGCACCATCTCATGAATGGAATTCATGCTGATTGGTTCACTGACTTGGGCTCACACCTGGAGGGGAGGTGCCTGTGTATCATTATAATTAGAAGCAATGTGTAGAGTCTGTGAAGCTTCTCGTTCATCCAGGTCATGGTATATCTGTAATGATCAATCAAGGCAACTGGACTTGCTGGGCCTTGATTTATTGCTACAGTGACACATAATGTGCAGTATCGGGGGCCCCCCTGCTAGCCCATATTTATATAAGATATAAAATAATATAGTGGTGTCCATACAATGGGGGCATTGCATATAAATTCCACAGATGGATTTATGGTTAGGCTCCTTGCTTTCCAACTAGCTAACAGCAAGGATGCCAGGGCCAAGCTATCCCAAGCTGCCCCAGGGTCCATCCACATCGCTGACATCCCTGTAGCTTAGGCGCGCTCCTGTGCCAAGGCCATTCAGGCTTGGGACTCGCACCAGATGTGTGCGCACCCCAGCTCGCTGATCTGCCTTGAGCATCCACCCCCATATGATGTGTGGTCACATGTTAGGAAGTGGGCAGAGGGGGAACAGCGAGCTGGGACAGGCACTCAGCTGGCATAACTGTGAGTTTAAATGCAGTACTAGTGGCAGCGCCACCCACCGCTCAACCCACACCCCCTGCCAATCAACCTGTGATTCTGGGGGCATCCCGCATTGGGAATCCCCACTTTGTGAAAACCCCCAGACTGCCATTATCAGCACACCTTTCCCTCGTCCAATGGCTCATGCATGGGCTCTCATCCCATCTGAGCCATTTGCTGTGACTATGTCATTCGAATCGATGGGGTGGGAGAACACACAGCCAAAGATGCAGCTGCACTCCCCATTGTAAATGTTGCTGAATTACACGGGCACAGCAAATGGCACTGATTGGATGAGAGCCTGCACATGTGGCGCTGGACTGGAGAAAGGTGAGCTGATACTGGCAGGCTGGGGGTTTTCACACAGTGGGGCATCCCAATTTGAGTGGCCTCCCACCCTCCCACATCCCCCGCTCAACCAACACAAGCTGCTGAAACTGAGCAGCATTAATCATACTGCTGGCGGCCCAGACCCCTGGGGGACTTTTTTGGGCCCCACCAACCAGACTGCCGGTGGGGCCCTAGGCCAGGAGCAAGACAGAGCTGGAAAGCAGGAGGAAGCTGGGGGTGCATGAGGGAAATTGGGGTGTAGGACGGCACTGGGGAAGCAGGTGGGAGATGGAGGAGTTGGACAGAGCTGGATGAGCAGGTGGAAGATGGAGGAACAGGACAGAGCTGGGGGAGGAGGAGGAAGATGGGGGGGGGGCAAGACAGAGCTGAGGAAGATGGAGGGGCAGGACAGAGCTGGGGAAGCAGGAGGAAGATGGAGGAGCAGGACAAAGCTGGGGGAGCAGGAGGAAGATGGAGGAGCAGGACAGAGCTGGGGGAGCAGGGGGAAGATGGAGGAGCAGGACAGACCTAGGGGAGCAGGAGGAAGATGGAGGAGCAGGACAGAGATGGAGGAGCAGGACAGAGCTGGGGGAGCAGGTGGAAGATGGAGGGGCAGGACAGAGCTGGGGGAGCAGGAGGAAGATGGAGGAGCAGGAGGAAGATGGAGGAGCAGGACAGAGCTGGGGGAGCAGGAGGAAGATGGAGGAGCAGGACAGAGCTGGGGGAGCAGTAGGAAGATGGAGGAGCAGGACAGAGCTGGGGGAGCAGGAGGAAGATGGAGGAGCAGGACAGAGCTGGGGGAGCAGGAGGAAGATGGAGGAGCAGGACAGAGCTGGGGGAGCAGGAGGAAGATGGAGGAGCAGGAGGAAGATGTAGGAGCAGGACAGAGCTGGGGGAGCAGTAGGAAGATGGAGGAGCAGGACACAGCTGGGGAGCAGGAGGAAGATGGAGGAGCAGGACAGAGCTGGGGGAGCATGAGGAAGATGGAGGAGCAGGACAGAGCTGGGGGAGCAGGAGGAAGATGGAGGAGCAGGGCAAAGCTGGGGGAGCAGGAGGAAGATGGAGGAGCAGGACAGTCCTAGTGGAGCAGGTTGAAGATGGAGGAGCAGGGCAGTCCTAGGGGAGCAGGTTGAAGATGGAGGAGCAGGACAGAGCTGGGGAGTAGGTGGAAGATGGAGGAGCAGGACAGAGATGGAGGAGCAGGACAGAGCTGGGGGAGCAGGTGGAAGATGGAGGGGCAGGACAGAGCTGGGGGAGCAGGAGGAAGATGGAGGAGCAGGACAAAGCTGGGGGAGCAGGAGGAAGATGGAGGAGCAGGACAGAGCTGGGGGAGCAGGGGGAAGATGGAGGAGCAGGACAGACCTAGGGGAGCAGGAGGAAGATGGAGGAGCAGGACAGAGATGGAGGAGCAGGACAGAGCTGGGGGAGCAGGTGGAAGATGGAGGGGCAGGACAGAGCTGGGGGAGCAGGAGGAAGATGGAGGAGCAGGAGGAAGATGGAGGAGCAGGACAGAGCTGGGGGAGCAGGAGGAAGATGGAGGAGCAGGACAGAGCTGGGGGAGCAGTAGGAAGATGGAGGAGCAGGACAGAGCTGGGGGAGCAGGAGGAAGATGGAGGAGCAGGACAGAGCTGGGGGAGCAGGAGGAAGATGGAGGAGCAGGACAGAGCTGGGGGAGCAGGAGGAAGATGGAGGAGCAGGAGGAAGATGTAGGAGCAGGACAGAGCTGGGGGAGCAGTAGGAAGATGGAGGAGCAGGACACAGCTGGGGAGCAGGAGGAAGATGGAGGAGCAGGACAGAACTGGGGGAGCATGAGGAAGATGGAGGAGCAGGACAGAGCTGGGGGAGCAGGAGGAAGATGGAGGAGCAGGGCAAAGCTGGGGGAGCAGGAGGAAGATGGAGGAGCAGGACAGTCCTAGTGGAGCAGGTTGAAGATGGAGGAGCAGGGCAGTCCTAGGGGAGCAGGTTGAAGATGGAGGAGCAGGACAGAGCTGGGGAGTAGGTGGAAGATGGAGGAGCAGGACAGAGCTGGGGGAGCAGGAGGAACAAGGCAGAGCAGTGGGGTTGCCACTCAGCTGGTATTTCTTCATCATTGCCAGTAATTCTCATGCTGGGCCGGTACCGGTATCAAATTAATGGCTGGTAATTTGAATGGTGGCAGGTTGTGGGTTGTGTAGCCAAGGCCAGGGGTGGCATCCTGGCCAAATCTTCATTGCAGAGCGTTGGGGAAGTGTGCTATATGTGCCTTTGATGCCCAAACATGCATACACCCACATGCACTCCCATGTACAGACTAAGCTGCATACACATGGGAGTGTGATGCTGCTCCATGTCTCTGCCAGGGCGTCCCCACTTATTGAATGTTTGATTCTTCTCCCCTCGCCACATGAGTAAGTAGTGGTGGAGGAATGGGCCATGCAATGTGGCTCATCCCGCTCGGCAGGGATGTCAGGGAGTCCACTGGGGGAAAAGAATCATGCCCCCAGCAGACGCTGATAACCCTGCCGAGGGCAGTGGGGATTCTCCCCGCTGCTGGCTGATGGGGAGGCTCTATCAGGCGGTCCATACTCTGCACTGTGAAGCTGGAGGAGGCAGAGGGAGGGCACCAGCAATTCCGGCCCACAGGGCTGAACCGACTAGGGGACGGGATGTGAGAGGATTATCAGTGACGATTTCCTCTTTCCTGCAACAATTAGAGGAAGAACACGGTTACACAGTACAAAAGGTAAGCACTGTGTTCCTAAAGAGAAAGGAACAAAGATAGACGGTAGATCTCAGCCCACATATCTGATTATCATCCCCTAATCGGGCATTGTAAGTATTGGAAATAATACACAGTATGTGACTAGGCAGCCTGTCCCTGCATTAGGGACTTTGTATTTTCCCTGTATATTCCCCTTATTTCACCCTGATGGGGTCAGATGGTACAGTTGTAAATAAAGTCTTTCCTTTTTTGTGTTATATTTACAAGTAGTTTTTTTCTGCTGTGGGTTGTAATATCCATAGTGTGAACTTGGGGTTATACATTGTATCAGATCTGAATCAGCATCAGTCACTTGTAGCAAACTAATCTGCCAGCAGCTTTCCAAGTGGATCTTGTACCTATGATGTATCTATATTTGTGTTCCATATATCTTGTCACACATGCCAGACACTGCTGCCTGTAGAAGATACTTTTCTTTGTATTTTCATGTATATGGTGTGCAAATGTGATCCCCTTTTGTTCTATATATGTACTGATGGTCTCCTGTGTGTAGTAGAAAGCTTATCAAACTATTGTACCAGGATTGTTCAAAACACAAATGTTATTTATCTTTTATTTTTTATTTTGTTTTACCAAAAAGTTCAAACACTTCTCGTCCCTCCTGAGGGGGGGGGGGGGGGGGGGCTGGGCCCAGGGACCCCTCTTAGGTGCGCCCCTGCATGCATGTGCTCTCCTCCAATATAAATAGTTCACAGGGTGATGCCAGCCAATCAGAATATATTGTGTACCCGAGACTCTGTTCTGAATGAATAGAATGATGGGCCCCTCCCACCTGGTGCTTACCTCCTGGCATGGGTACATGCATTAGCCAAAGGAAGTCGGTGATGTTGCCATGAATGCACTGTGGGATCACCTGATCAGTAATTATTTCAGTTTCACAGAACAGGTCAGCCCAAATTGGAATCCCTGAGGATAGGGACTTTTAGTGTCAAAGAGTTTTGAAAGGGTTAAAGCAGACCAAAACCCAAGTGAGTGATAAACCTGGATTTAATTAGGGGCTGGAAAGAATTTTGGCCAGACTGATCTCAACTGTATGTGGTGCAGGAGGTCCCATTCTGTGAGTTGGCGCTGCGACATCACTGGCCCAAAGATATTGTACCCATTAAAACCAGCGGTTACTTATTCAAATCAGTGAAAATACAGCCCCATGCTCACTTTGATGCCAGTTTCAAAGCTAGAGCCAATTTGGCCCAGGCTGATCTCACCATATGTTGTGCAGGGGGAGGGCACCCTCTGAGTTGGCACTATGACAGTGGCCCAAAGCCATTTAACCCTTTAATTCATCTTCCATGTTGCCCTTTTTGATGCACATTTTTGTGCCAGCTGATTCTAGATTTGTGCCACATTTAATGTCATGTTGCTCAGAGCCCCCATACAATAACCTCCCTGCATTTTTGAACCAAGAAGAAGAAATGGCCAAGATATTGGGGGTTTACAGTTCACCTTTCTGAAAAAAGTGGGCGTGGCCCTTGGATCTGTGATGCTACATAATCAGCATAGTGGGTGGGGTCTGTAAGATTTCCAGAACTTGCATAAGACCCTGGCTCTGCAATGTGAATCTGGAGAAGGAGGTGGACAGAGGGACGGGATGAGCTGCGGGGAGGGGCCTGAAATCCTGTCCCGCTCTGCTGAGCTGATTGGAGGACGGGATGAAAAAAAGAATGTCATTGGCTGAACCTGTAAACCCCAATATCTCGGCCATTTCTGCTTTAATTTAAATATGGAGAACAGTACCAAATGCAGCCCGACGCATGGTGTAGCAATTTCCTTTGCCTGCAGTAGCACTTTAAGGACTGATTTCATTTTTAACTGAAACTTAAAAGAAACCTGCATCCAAAAAGTTTTTTCTGATTTTAGGTCGCTATGGGATTTGAGGAGGTGCAGCCACCATCTGTGTGTGCATCCATTTCCCATGAGCTCTGATAGGAAAAAGGAGAGTATTTCACACATACAGGGCTCTTGGATGGCAGGAGGGGGATAGGTTATGTTACATTAGTATCACAGGCGTAACTATAGGGGGTGTGACCGGACCAGAGCCTAGAGGCCCCATCATTGCCGCTCTTCTTCCTCATTTACTTGGCATCATTTACAGAAAGGAAGCACCATTCATTTCTGCTGTTTCAGCCCTTAGCTGTCTAGCTGCAACCAATTAAGACAAACCAGTTTACTGTATGAAAGGACCCCGTGTATTTTTTGCACCAGGGCCCCATAATATTCAGTTAAGCCATTGATCGGTATCCCTATGAACCAGGACCATCCCTGTCACAGTTGCCAAGGAGAGTAGGTTGGCATTAAATCTGCATGAAAATGTTAAAAATCAGGCATTACTTTACTTACCATGCACTGGTGGCCTATACAAATGCTGTGCCCAGTGGGGTTCCCCGAGTGAGCAAAGAGGCAGAAAAAGTTACATCTATATTTCAGACATTTATGTGGATTTTAAGGACATTAAAGTGGACCAAAACCTTTAAAAAAAAAAAAACTTCCTACCCAAGTAACTCAGACATTGCTCTCGGCAGCCTTAGTTGAATGGAAAAACTTCACTGATGTAGCCACACCCCAGCTAGCAGATTTGAGATTACTAATTGACTGGTCTCCAGAATGCTGGATGAGGGAGAGATTAGAGCCCACTATAGTTTTAACTCCAGCATTCCACCAATTAGGCAAAAATCATGGAGATACAGAGACCACCTCTAAGCTGTTATATTGTATATGTGATCTGCATCTATATTGCTAGGTTAATACAGTTTACACTTATGACAATAGATGGCCCTGTTACATATGTCTATGTTGTACATTCTCTGCTGTATGCCAAGTTTCCTGTACATTAAGGTGATCTGACTTTCCCCTGGTCTAGGTTATCCATCATGTAGGGTGACGTTCTTACAGCACTCATGTTCAGAATAGGTAGTAACAGTTTAACTATTCTATATAAAAAAAGAAGAGGTGAGCACAATTGGTTTAATAAGAGATGAGACAGAATAAAACCCATGTGACCGTAAACAAGCCACAAGATGTGAGTGTTGAGTGTAACCTCTTGTGATTGGACTATTCGTTTAGACAGGAAGCTAGCAAAGGGTATAAAGGGGACCCCCTGTAGATGGGTGCAGACTGCTGACAGTGCAAGAGGACATGTTCTACGGGAGGAATATGTGCAGCTATAGGAACTTGGGATAGAAGCTGTGCATTTGAACTGTACTGGATGTGATGCTGGATATGAACGTGAAGAGCAATAAAGAATTGCTACCTCAGCCCCACGAGTGTCCTGTGTTTAAGCAGAGGAGTGACATGACTGCAGCAGTGAATCCCACCACTCATCCAGTCCCTCTTGAATTCAAGAATCCCCATTTAACCTTCATTCCCTTGAGGATTGGGCCTGTAACACCAGTTCCTGTTACACCACGAAAGCCCATCTGGATCTGACTCCACTGCACCCAGCAACAGAATTTACCATCACCATGTTGCTGGCCACCATTGGGTGACTGATACCATGTAATAGTGTGAAGATGTACAAGACTGCTAATCACCATTAGTAATTATTTGCTAGAAATAGCATTTGCAAATATGATGTTACACCAAACAGCTGAAGTGGGAAACTCATGTGGTTACATTATGGAGTAAACCCAGCAGCAAGGACCAAGGTAATTGTAACAAAGGCCATGCACCCACATGATCCAATTCCTGCACCAACATGTAGACAATTGTGACCCATGATATTATGGGAACTAAAATAGCTGTAATCTAGACTCACCTAACGATATGACCCGATAAACCTGCCACTCTATATACCCCCCCCCCCTCAAAAAGGTAAGACATTTTTGTAACCCCTCCTGTCCAAGTGCAAGGGCAGGGGGTTACATAGAGACTGAACTTCCTATTAGGAGTAATGAACAAGTGACCATTCATAGGTTATTGGCAGAGAACTATATAAGCTAGAGTCTGCCTTGTTAAAGCTAATCCTTGGCATTGCCCCCCTAGCGGTTCTAAGGGCCTTGGATGGCACAGAGACGTAAAGAGATCATTTGCATAGCTCCGCCTACTGCAAGGCTAGATGGGTAATGCTATCTGTCCTTGGACTGGGTACTGTGCAAAAACTATCCGTTTTAGGAAAGCCAGTCTTTTCCTTTGTACAGCATATGCAAGTTTAGCTTTTGGATACAGAGACCAATGACTACCACTTCAGCAGCTGAGCACCAGTCACAATTGGTGGTAGAGTAACGGGCACGGCTAAAAGTGTTCCATTTTGTTATTGAACCAGCAGCAGATTTGCTTTAAAGTGGATGTCCAAACACCCCCCAGCGCTGCAACAGGATGGCATTAAATAAGACCTTACCAGGGCCCCAATCCAATGCCGTCCACTTACACAGAGCAGCATCCCCCATTCATGTTATCAGGGCTGATACACAGAATGCTGCACTGAGAAGCCTTGTATAGACAATCACCCATCTCGGATATGCTGGACAGTGCTGGATTGCAGGGACCAGGTAAGGTCTAACCCCCTGTCCTGTCTCAGCACCAGATTGGACTTCTGCTTTAAAGCCAGGTAAACCATAGAAATTACTGCAGCAAACACCACAACCCCCCTTGTAATGACAACTAGGACAAGGAATGCTTTTCTAGGTTTAATAAATAGTTTTGTACAATAGAACAAAGTATCTCTGGAAGAAAGATCACTTCTTGATAGTTTTCATGGTAGACTTGTCACTTTGCCAGCAGCTGCCGCCTTCCTGTCCACAGCTTTAACTCCAACAGCTACTGTTTGTCATCTCTCATAGAAAGCAAAAACGACCTGCAAGATAAAGTCAGGCTTGTAACTGAAACATCTTGACCAGTATAACCACTAATTAAGTCAGGACCTTACACCAGACCAACAGCTGGAAAAGAAAGGTAGCAGCCATTTTGGAGCTTCCTCTCCCAGTATCTCAGCCATGCTGCTGCCTGAATTCAACTGGCCAGTAACAGGAAACCCAGCAGCACTTCCTGTTTGCAGGTGGCCTGCACATCAATGAACCACGATTTTGTTTTTACACTAGAACACCCATTTAAAAAAAAAAAAAAAAAAAAAAAAAAAAAGAATTCCTGCACAGGGACATCCCAACTTCTGGTGCCCCCCACCCCATAATGCCCAGTAAAAATCTTAGCTTTCACATTTCTGATGAAAGCCCTGCATGTCATCCCAGGGTATCCGCCCATTGCAGGACTCAATTTGTTTTAGCGGGCATTACAATGGGGACACTGGCAATCAGGATGCCCCTGTGCAGAACACTTTTTGTTAAATTAGTCACATAAAACCAATTGTTGGCTACAGTTTAGCAGTAGCCATACACAAAAAGCTAACGCATAAACCACTCCAACCTTACCCAATGCCCTGTGACCGATCATCATGATTTATGTAGCAACCTCCCGCAATTAAGTGCATGGAAAGTATGACCTACTCTCTACAAAACCATCTCACTTTGAACACTAAAGCTTTCCTATAGGTGGGTAATCGTGTTGTATTGCGATTCTACAATAGGTTGTCCAATACCATTTGAGATATCAGAGCACCATACCTAGTGAGGGTTATATTCCTGGAAGGATTCTATCCACATTGGCTCTCCAGGAATCATTTCTACAGTGGTGTGGCAGTCCAGACCTGGGGCATAGCCTGGATCCATCTTCCAAGGGGGATTAAGTAGGATAACCTGCAAGTGCAAACACATGTTAGCAAGCTCAGAAGACCTGAAGTTTGATATAAAAAAATGCTGGCTGATGATGGGTTGTGAAACTGACACTTCTCTATAAATGTGAATTGTCTGGGTTTGCTTCTCATTTCTACTTTGTTCAGACAATCATCAAAATGCTGTGGGGGTGTGACAACATTGATGTACTGTCAACAGGGATGAGCTTTATTTCACCAAGTAGCAGGAGAGGGGCAAGTGGTGCATTTTAGATTCCTACATGGCAAGACCTCTGGGTGAGAGGGGTCCTGGTCCACATGAAGCTTAAAGACCCCATGGCCTGCCAATTTTCCATCACTAGTCATCCTGATTTGGGATTCCTTTCTTTGCAAAATGATTGACTAGTATACTCCTAATCAAGGAGGATAAGCAGACCAAGGTGGCATCTCCAGCTTCCCTCTGGCTGATGCAGACCTGTGCCAGGCTTTTCTGAATGGGTACACAGCCAAATGGAGGCCAGCTACTTGTGCTCTATTCAGCTTTTCTAAGCCACTAATGTCAGAGCAGTTTAGTAAAGCTGAATGGTGCACCAGCCACTGATTGGAGGAAAGCATGTGAATATACTGTGGAAGTCGCTGGTTGCTGCTCAGCTGGAGAGGCACAATCACCAGCATAGTAAAAATCCTGGTGATTGTTAGTCTTCAACCCTCCCTCTACTGATGGGTCCTTGCTGCTGAGCATCTTGCTAGGTCAGGTTTGGTATGGGACAGTGGTAAGGGGAGTGATAAGAAAACAGCTGAAGTGGAGGAGCTGCCATAGTGTGCGACCCACGCTGCTGGAAAGGTTTCAGACCCTTGGAACAGGAGTTGCAGGAGGAGACATGCTACACACTTTGCACAGTGGTCATAGTAATAACCTCTGTATTATGACTGTCCAGATATTGGTTTAAAGTCTAATGAAGAAACATTTCAGCCTTTCTGGGAAAGGAAAGGGGGGGGGGGGGGGGGTACAAGAGGTCCAGACCCCTGCCCAGGATTATTTGCCCACTTAAGGATACACACATGCAAAAGATACACACATGCAAAGAAACCCATTAAACATAAACCAAGCAGACACTAACAGCAACAGATGCCAGGAAGGGTAACTTACCTCCTCTGCTTCCATGTTTAACTTCTGGATGGTGCTCTTGTTAACACCACATTTGTTAGTATGGTGCCCAGGAGTGTTGGATCTAATGGCATTGACATGACCAATGGTCATGATGCTAAAGTGAACCTTCTCTTTTGGCATGATGAATTAGACCTGAGCAACAGCTACACACTTGCTGCACCTGGGATTTAAAGCTCCCGGGGTGGGCAGGGAATGGTGCAGCCAATCAGAGGCACTGTCTGATGAGTAGAATTCATGCTGATTGGCTCACTGACCTGGGCTCACACCTGGAGGGGAGGTGCCTGTGTATCATTATTATTAGAAGCAATGTGTAGAGTCTGTGAAGCTTCTCGTTCATCCAGGTCATGGTATATCTGTAATGATCAATCAAGGCAACTGGACTTGCTGGGCCTTGATTGATTGCTACAGTGACACATAATGTGCAGTATCGGGGGCCCCCTGCAAGCCCATATTTATATAAGATATATAATCATATAGTGGCGTCCATACAATGGGGGCATTGCATATAAATTCCACAGATGGATTCATGGTTAGGCTCCTTGCTTTCCACCAGCTTTCAGGTGTATGGCCATTGCTCAGCCCACCACAATGATCTCGGTAGAGCTTAGCTGTGCACCTCCTTCATGTGAGCTTGTGGCAGCAGATATTTAGGTTTGCCAGGCGGGCAGGGCACACACAGCAAGGATGCCAGGGCCAAGCTGTGCATTTATCAAGGTGAGTATATGGCAATTCTAGCTTTTTTATTACACAGCTAAAGATCCCAAATTGGGATGCCCCAGGGTCCAGCCACATCACCGACATCCCTGTAGCTTAGGCTCGTACCAAGGCCAATCAGGCGTGGGATTCTATTTAAACTCGCACTTACACCAGATGTGTGTACACCCCAGCTCGCTGATCCATCTTGAGCATCCACCCCCATATGATGTGTGGTTACATGTCAGGAAGTGGGCAGAGGGGGAACAGCGAGCTGGGACAGGCACTCAGCTGGCATAACTGTGAGTTTAAATACAGTACTAGTGGCAGCGCCACCTGCAGCTCAACCCCCACCCCCGCCACTCAACCTGTGACTCTGGGGGCATCCCGCATTGGGAATCCCCACTATGTGTAAACCCCCAGACTGCCATTATCAGCACACCTGTCCCTTGTCCAGTAGTGCATCCATGGGCTTTCATCCCATCAGAGCCATTTGCTGTGACTATGTCATCTGAATGGCTGGGGTGGGAGAACACACAGCCAAAGATGCAGGGGATGCAGATCCACTCCCCCATTGTTTGCTGAATTACATAGTCACAGCAAATGGCACTGATTGGATGAGAGCCTGCACATGTGGCGTTGGACCTGAGAAAGGTGAGCTGATACTGGCAGGCTGGAGGTTTTCACAAAGCGCGGCATCCCGATTCAGGATGCCCCAGGGTAACACCAGTGGCCACCCGCCCTCCCACATCCACTGCTCAACCCGCACCACCGCACAAGCTGCTGAAACTGAGCGGCATTAATCATACTGCTGGCAGCTTAGGCCCCTGGGGGACTTTTTTGGGCCACACCAACAAGACCACGGTGGGGCCTTAGGCCGGGAGCAGGAGGGAGCTGGAGGAGCAGGACAAAGCTGCGGAAGCAGGAGGAAGATAGAGGGGCAGTGCAGAGCTGGGGAGCAGGAGGAAGATGGAGAAGCAGGAGGAAGATGGAGAAGCAGGACAGAGATGAGGGAGCAGGATGGAGAGTGCAGGGTGAAGCCATGGAGCTGGGGGTAGGAGGTGTAGGAGGAAAATAGGGGCGCAGGACTGAGATTGGGGAGGGGAGCAGGGGGGGAATAGGGCTGCAGGAGAGAAAGGGGGGGCTGGACGTACAGGTTAGTGAGATAGGAGTGAAGCAGGGAAATTGGGGAGCATGATGAAGATTGGGATGCAGCAGGGAAATGGGGGAGCGGGTGGAGAATGGGGTGCAGTAGTGAAATAGCAGGAGGAATATGGGAGAACAGGATGGAGCTAGGACAGCAGGATGGAGATTGGGGTGCCAGAGGAAAATGGGGGAGCAGTGGTATACCGTGCTGTGTGAAACCCCTGGGTTTGCCGGCTACACTAACCAAGCTGGCGAACTTGTAGGTCTCACACAGCAGGGCAGCGCAAATTAGGATTCCCCTCCAAAGCAGATCCAAAAAAAGGGTCTTGGTCTGCTTTAATCTACTTTTGATTGGCAGACTTTAAGCTTCCAGTATCTTCCCCCCACACACACTCACTCAGCTGTTTGCACCAGTTATCTGTTTGAATATAAACTGCAAGGACAGACACCTGGAGGAGGCCAGGTTATCTAACAATGCACTGCCCCTGCTTGCTACTCAGATGTATGTGTCTGAATATAGCCGGGGATGTAGTGCTAACTGTGCATGTGCCATGGGATCAGCTAGGTGAGTATAAGGAAAGGCTAAGCGTGTGTAGTGCGGCAACATTTTTTGCAAATAGGCCACGCCCCTGGTCACACCTGTGACCAAACTGGTAATTAATGTGTGTATGTATATATATATATATATATATATATATACCTTGGCTGACCCCTCTGCTCTGCATACACACACGGTCGGCTGGAATGACTTTCTCCCCTCATAAAACCGCACAGCATAAACAAAGTGTTATCAGGATCACAGGGATGCAGTGGCCGGGTGCCATGTCACTTCTCTGGGGCGGGTGGTTCGCGCGCACCCGGTGAGCGCTGTCTTTAAACTGCGCACGCGCCCTTGGTATAGCGGTGATCCCTTGTGACGCGGGCGCGTCCGGCGTACCATCCAACGCAACCATGGGAAGGTGACACGCCCACCCCGCTTCTTACATCGCCTACAGTGAGGGAGGCAGACCATCTTGAATGGCGGGACGAGCGCACGTGGGGAACATCTTTGGGCCGGGGGAAAGTACAGCTGATTACATTGCCTTGCAGGCTGACAATCTCTCCTGGCTGATGATCCCCATATCATAGGCACCTGGTTCAGGGACACAGTGGGACTCTGTGAGAACTAATGAGGTATGTGAATACATTCAATGAGTGCCCGCCTGACTATCTATTATTTCTTCTATCTAATTAGACATGCATGCGGTGACTGTTTTACTTTGAGGACATTTCTCTTCTTATTTTGGAACTTTTTATATATAAACATCCACTCTGTTCCTGCATGTTATGCTATTAAGGCACTGATATTTAACTCTGAATGTAACTAGTCAGGTGATGCTTATCATTTCCACTTTCTCCTCTTTTTTCATGGTATAAGGTCTTACCCACATGGGACACTCTTCTGTCCCAAACACCATCCCTTAACCTTTGGACACCTGGTTGTGCCTATCCATGGTAAAGCAAGGCACTGGGCTCTTTTCTATGCTCCTAAAATAATGGTCTTTCTGATTTGACCATAACACTAATATGAAATATATGGCCATACATATAAAATTCTTCCCGTTATAGTGCTTCCCGCATAACATCCCTGTATCTTCTCAATTATTATCGTTTTAATGAAACTGGGAATACTACTGAAAGGCCAGGCATGCAAGTATGTAGTGAGCACCAGTCCAAGAAATTTCAGGTAATACCTTATGACATATCAGTATATTCTATTATGATATATTTATATCAAAAGAAATCATCATTAATGTTGATATACAAAATTGTTTTATTTTCAATGATATACAGCCAAGCTCATCTATTGAAAAGGGTACTGAGGAAGCCACTCTTCGGCAAAACTAGTTTACCCCACTAGATGAAGACAGCCTAACTAGAAATTTTTCTTATCATGCCTGTTATGTTAAATTTTAATGATGGATTGTAAATACACAAGCTGTATATTGTTGTATTTTTTTAATGCAGTGTTACACCAAGATTAAATAAAAACATTTTTTGATATATTGTAGTATGCCTTATTGGTATACATTGGCGAGGTGGTATTTGGTAAGCCCCTAATAATCCCTTTTGGGAAATGAGGAAGTCACTCCAGAGACTCCCATATTGAATATTCTATTATCAGGATCAACCAGCAATAGAAAGCAGAGACAAGGTCCATATCCTGGTCCCCTTCCATAGAATGTTCTCATCCCCCCTCCCTGTGGATTCCCAGGACAGATGGGGGATGTCATATGGACCAACTTTCAGGTACTCAATGATGGAGAATCCCAGATGCACCAACTGACTCCAATCACTCTGCCCATAGGAAGGGTCAGAAACTGACCCCTGGTTAGAGGGAATAAGGCGAGCTTGAGAATGGGGACAGGGACTCTAATCCTACCATCAAGAGTGACACACGCTCCCTTTTATCATCTAAGCAGAAGACCAGAAAGAATGTGTGGACTGTGAGACAATTTAATTGATCGAACCGCAGCCCAGACAGACACCTAAGTATTTTGCCATTTTTTTTATCTCTTGCTATTTATCATATTTTTTATACTTAATCCTATTTTATCACCTTGCATCGTTTTTCTTGTTGTTTTTGTGTTTTGTTTGTTTAAATAAATTCTAAAAATACAGCAGAGGGTCACTGATGCTCTGAATTAAGGATCTAAAAATCTCACGCTAGTTCTGAAGAGACTGGCTACCTTACTTGCCTAGGACGCTCGATCGCCCCCGCCTGGAAGTGGTTGTGAGTCGATCAATGCGTTCGATCTGATTGTGTGTGGCTTATATAGAGGTAACACTGTTGGTGTTCTGGTGGCAGCAGTTTATAGCCACGCATGTTGAACAATTGCAGTGACACACGTGGGGTACGATTGGCCGGTTTGATCAGATGAACGATCAATAGGTCTGATCAGCCGGGGCAATTGTCACAACACCCCTAACTAATGACGTAACTAAATGTGCTGAAGCCTTGGTGCGAACATAAAATGGGGACCTTTCAAGGCTCATACAGTAACATTTTTTTCTGACTTAACTTTTTAATTGGATGCAGCTAGACAACTAAAGACTGAAACAGCAGAGAAAAATGGTAGAGGAGCAACAATGATGAGGCCCCCTGACCTTCTGGGCCTGGTGTTGTTGCACCCCCTGCACCCTTCCAAGTTACTTCCCTGTCCATAAGCCCTAACTCCAAAAGGACCTGGAACTGGCAAGGTAAGCATTGTTATATTGGGATGCCCCGCTAGAGTGCCAAAATCTCAAAAATAGTGAAAATCCTGGTGATCTTTAACTCTCCCTCTTCTACCACCTGTGATCCTTGCCCTCTGGTGCTTGCTCCCCCAGTGTTTGCCCTCTGCTGCTGATGGGTCTTTCCTGCTGCTGAGCCTTCTGCTAATTAAGGTCAGAGGCGCAGGTTGGTGGGCTGAGAAGAAGAAATGGCCAAGATCTTGGGGTTTACAGTTCACCTCATGATTTCTGATCTGAAAAAGTGGGCGTAGCCCTTGGATCTGTGATGCTGCACAATGGGCATGTGCTCTCCTCTACCCCCTGACTGTGCAATGTGTATCTGGAGGAAGTGGCGGAGGGAGGGACCAGTAATCCAGTCCCGCTCTGCCAAGCTGATTGGAGGACAGGATGCAAAAGAGAATGTCATTGGCTGAACCTGTAAACCCTGATATCTCAGCAATTTCTGTTTTAATTTAGAAACAGAAAACAGTGGCAAATGCAGCCCGCCGCATGGTGTAACAATTACTGTTACCTGCAGTAGCACTTTAAGGACCGATTTCATTTTTTAGAACGGCTTAAAGTGGACCAACACCCACGGGTGATCGGCCCGGGAATCTATAAGATTCCCGGGCCGATCACCCCCCACCCCGCGGGACATCCGAGATCGGGATGTCCCGCGGGGTGAAACCCCCCCAAACACCCCAAACTCCTTACCTTATCTTCGGCGGCGGCCGGCCGCCGCCGCCTCCCTCGCGCTCCTGTAGGCGTGCGCGTGCCCGCGCCGGCCGTCTGCGAATGGCCGGCGGGGGCGCGCGCGCGCCGAAAGTGACGCGAGGGAGGCGGCGGCGGCGACGGCTGCCGCTTAGACGTTCTTGTATGTCGGCGCTGGGAGCGGGGAGAGGTGAGTTTTTCGGGGGGTTAGGGGGGGTTTCACACAGCGGGGCACCCCGATCGGGGGTGCCCCACCGAAGTGGACCAAGACCCAGGATAGTCAAAATCCTGGGTGTTGGTCCACTTTAAAAACTCAATTTAACTGGAGCCACAACACTGCAACCTTTTTGGTTTGAGATGCGTTAAAGCAAACCTGCATCAAAGGTTTTTCGGATTTTAGGTCCGTATGGGATTTGAGGAGGTGCAGCTGTCATCTGTGTGTGCAGCCATTTCCCATGAGATGGAACTCCCAATAGGACAAAGGTGAGTATCTCACACATACAGGGCTCTTGTATGGTAGGAGAGGAACAGGTTAGGTTACATTAGTGTCACAGGTGTAATTATAGGGGGAGCAACCTAACCGCCATGCATTTCTGCTGTTTCAGTCTTTAGCTGTCTAGCTACAACCAATTAAAAGATCTAAAACAGTTTACTGTATGAGCAATGAAAAGGGACTCATAATATATAGTTATGCCATTGATCAATATGACCCAGGACCATCCCTCGCATGGAGTTGCCAAGGAGAGTAGGTCTGCCTTAAATCTGCATGAAAATGTTGATAATCAGGCATTACTATTAGTTGGAAGAAAAACTTTTCACAGCTGTAGCCACACCCCAGCTAGCAGATTTGAGGTTGCTGGTTGGCTAGTCTCCAGAATGCTGGATGATTGGAGAGAGGGGGGGGGGGGGGGGGAGATTAAAGCCCATTTACAGTTTACATTCCAGCATTCCACCAATTGGGCAAAAATCATTTGAGATCCTGTACAACAGCTTACAACTGGTCTCTGTATGCGATTTGTATCTATAGTGTTAGGTTAATGTAGTAACATTTATGGCAATAGATGGCCCTGTTACATATACCTAAGTGTAGACTGTTGTACATATGTACATTCACTGCTGCAGGTTGAGTTTCCTGTAGGAAGCTGTGAGAGAAGCTGTAGATCTGAACTGTACTGGATGTGATGCTGATATGAACTTGTGAAGAGACCAGTAAAGAAGTGTTACCTTAGCCCATGAGTGTCCTGAATTTAGGCCGAGGAGATACATTGCTGCCGCAGTGAGTGCCACCGCTCACCAAATCCCTCCTAAATGCAAGAATCTCCAGCTCTTTTAACCCCCATTACCTTGAGGATTCAGCTTGTAACACCACAAAAGTCTACCTGGATCTGACTCCACTGCACCCAGTAACAATTTACTATCATGTTGCTGGCCACCATTGGGTGACTGATACCATGTAATAGAGTGAAGAGGTACAAGACTGCTAATCACCATTAGTAATGTTGTTAGAAATAACATTTGCTAACATGATTGCATGATTACAACCCCAAACAGCTCATGTGGTTACATTACGAAGAAGACCCCAGCAACAAAGACCAAGGTCATTGTAACAAAGGCCATGCACCCACATGATCCAATTCCTGCACCAACATGTAGACAAATTGTGCCCCATGATATTGTGTAAATCAAATTGCTGTGAAGATAAGTAACCTTAATGACATGACCCCATAGACCTGACACTGTATACCCTCAAAAGGTAAGACATTGTAATCCTTCCTGTCCATGTGCAAGGGGAGGGTCAGAGCAGGGGTTACATAGAGACTGAACTTCCTCTTAGGAGTGATGAACAAGTGACCATTCATAGGTTATTGGCAGGGAACTATATAAGCTAGAGTCTGCCTTGATACAGCGTTGGCTGCTGAAGTGGTAGTCATGGGTCTCTGTATCCAAAAGGTAAATCTGCTGAGCACCAACCACTAATAGTGGTAAAGTAATGGGCACTGCTTAGTATAGTCAGGGATCTGTCCATTTTGTTAATGAACCAGCTGAAGTGGATGCCCAAACACCCCCCCAGCACTACAACAGGATGGCATTAATTACCTTACCAGGGCCCCAATCCAATGCAGTCCACTTGCAGCTGCACAGCCAGGGCTGAGGCACACAGAATGCTGCACTGAGAAGCCTTGTATAGACGATCACTCATCTGATATGCTGGACAGTGCTGGATTGCAGGGACCAGGTAAGGTCTAACCCCCTGTCCTGTCTCAGCATCTGATTGGAATTCTGCTTTAAAGCCAGGTAAACCATAGAAATTACTCCAACAAACACCTCAACCCACTTGTAATGACAACTAGGCCAAGGAATGCTTTTCTAGGTTTAATAAATAGTTTTGTACAATAGAACAAAGTATCTCTGGAAGAAAGATCACTTCTTGATAGTTTTCATGGTAGACTTGTCACTTTGCCAGCAGCTGCCACCATCCTGTGTCATCTCTCACAGAAAGCAAAATGACCTGCAAGATAAAGTAGAGCTTGTAAATGAAATCTTGGACCAGTATAACCACCAATTAAGTCAGGACATTAAACCAGACCAACAGCCTGGCACAGTTGGAAAAGAAAGGTAGCGGCCATTTTGGAGCTTCCATTCACCACAGCAGGATTTGGAAAAAGGCAAATTAATGTTTATGTGCAGCAATCTAAATTGCCCTGGGGAGGGGGTGCATATGAGCACTCTTGTGTTGGTCTGGTTTAAGTCATTTTTGACTGTGGGTCTGCTTTAAACTAGAACAAAATGGGTGTTCCTGCATCCCAACTGCTGGTGCCCCCACCCTATAACACCCAGTAAAACAATCTTAGCTTTCACATTTTTGATGAAAGAGCCCTGCAGGACGCCCATAGCTATCCACCAATCGCACGGCTCAATTTGTTTTAGCAGGCATTACAGTGGGGGCACTGGCAGTTGGGATGTCATTAGTCACATACCAATTGTTGGTTAGAGTTTAGCAGTAGCCACATAAAAAAGCTGACAGATAAACCACTGCGACCTTACCCAATGCCCTGTGACCAATCATGATTTATGTAGCAAACTCCTGCAATCAGCTCACTTTGAATACTAAAGATTTCCTATAGGTGGATAGTCATGTTGTATTCTATTCTACAATAGGTTGTCCAATACCATTTGAGATATCAGAGCACCATACCTAGTGAGGGTTATATTCCTGGAAGGATTCTATCCACATTGGCTCTCCAGGAATCATTTCTACAGTGGTGTGGCAGTCCAGACCTGGGGCATAGCCTGGATCCATCTTCCAAGGGGGAAGAAGTAGGATAACCTGCAAGTGCAAACACATGTTAGCAAGCTCAGAAGACCTGAAGTCTGAACAGTACACAAGTAGAAATGAGAAACAAACCCAGACAATTCACATTTATGGAGAACTGTCAGCTTTATCACAACCCATCAACCAGCATTCTTGAGATCAGACAATCAGCAATATCAAAAATGATGTGAGGGAGTGACCCTCCCTGTCAACAGTGCATCAAAGGAAAAAAAGAAGGTAAGTATATCATATCACTGGGGGCATCCCGATTTGGGATGCCTCACTGTGCAAAATACTCCAGATTGACTAGTATACTCCTCACCATGGAGGATGAGCAGACTGAGGTGGCATCTCCAGCTTCCCTCTGGTTGATACAGACCTGTGCCAAGATTTTCTGAATGGCTAAATGGGTACACGGCCAAATGGAGGCCAGCTGCTTGTGCTCTATTCAGCTTTACTAAGCCACTGATGTCAGAGCAGTTTAGTAAAGCTGAATGGGGCTAGGGGATCAGGCTAGGTATGGGTCAGAGGCCAGGGAGAGAGGTTAGGTGAGTGATAGGAGGCAGCAGGAGTGGGAGGTTCTGCCATAGTGTGCACCCCCTGCTACTGGAAAGGTTTCAGACCCTTAGAACATAAGGAGTTGCAGGAGGAGCCATGCTACACACATTCGCACTTTATATTACTTCTGTATTATGAATGGCCAGATATAGGATTTATTGGTTTAAATTAAACTCCTGTTTGCATATTCTCTTTTCAGTGATACCTAATATATATATATATATATACACACACACACACACACACTGATGGATCTCATATGCAGGAAATAAATAATAAAAAGTGTAAAAACATTCCTGCCTTTCTGGAGGGGGGGGGGGGGGGGCAGAGCAGTCCAGACCCCTGCCCAGGTGTTCTCACTTAAGGGTACACACACACAAAGAAACCCATTAAACAGACATGAAGCATAAACCAAGCAGACACTAACAGCAACAGATGCCAGGAAGGGTAACTTACCTCCTCTGCTTCCATGTTTAACTTCTGGATGGTGCTCTTGTTAACACCACATTTGTTAGGATGGTGCCCAGGAGTGTTGGATCTAATGGCATTGACATGACCAATGGTCATGATGCTAAAGTGAACCTTCTCTTTTGGCATGATGAATCAGACCTGAGCAACAGCTACACACTTGCTGCACCTGGGATTTAAAGCTCCCGGGGTGGGCAGGGAATGGTGCAGCCAATCAGAGGCACTGTCTGATGAATGGAATTCATGCTGATTGGTTCACTGACTTGGGCTCACACCTGGAGGGGAGGTGCCTGTGTATCATTATTATTAGAAGCAATGTGTAGAGTCTGTGAAGCTTCTCGTTCATCCAGGTCATGGTGTATCTGTAATGATCAATCAAGGCAACTGGACTTGCTGGGCCTTGATTGATTGCTACAGTGACACATAATGTGCAGTATTGGGGGCCCCCTGCAAGCCCATATTTATATAAGATATATAATCATATAGTGGCATCCATACAATGGGGGCATTGCATATAAATTCCACAGATGGATTCATGGTTAGGCTCCTTGCTTTCCACCAGCTTTCAGGTGTATGGCCATTGCTCAGCCCACCACAATGATCTCAGTAGAGCTTAGCTGTGCACCTCCTTCATGTGAGCTTGTGGCAGCAGATATTTAGGTTTGCCAGGCGGGCAGGGCACACACAGCAAGGATGCCAGGGCCAAGCTGTGCATTCATCAAGGTGAGTATATGGCAATTCTAGCTTTTATTATTACACAGCCAGACATCCCAAATTGGGATGCCCTAGGGTCCAGCCACATCACTGACATCCCTGTAGCTTAGGCTCGTTCTCTTACTAAGGCCATTCAGGCGTGGGATTCTATTTAAACTCGCACCAGATGTGTGCACACCCCAGCTCGCTGATCCATCTTGAGCATCTACCCCCATGTGACGTGTGGTCACATGTCAGGAAGTGGGAAGAGGGGGAACAGCGAGCTGGGACAGGCACTCAGCTGGCATAACTGTGAGTTTAAATACAGTACTAGTGGCAGCGCCACCTGCAGCTCAACCCCCCCCCACTCAACCTGTGACTCTGGGGGCATCCCGCATTGGGAATCCCCACTATGTGTAAACCCCCAGACTGCCATTATCAGCACACCTTTCCCTTGTCCAGTAGTGCATGCATGGGCTCTCATCCCATCAGAGCCATTTGCTGTGACTATGTCATCTGAATGGCTGGGGTGGGAGAACACACAGCCAAAGATGCAGGGGATGCAGATCCACTCCCCCATTGTTTGCCGAATTACATAGTCACAGCAAATGGCCCTGACTGGATGAGAGCCTGCACATGTGGCGTTGGACCGGAGAAAGGTGAGCTGATACTGGCAGGCTGGGGGTTTTCACAAAGCGCGGCATCCCGATTCAGGATGCCCCAGGGGAACTCCAGTGGCCACCGCCCTCCCACATCCACTGCTCAACCTGCACCACCGCACAAGCTGCTGAAACTGAGCAGCATTAATCATACTGCTGGCAGCTCAGGCCCCTGGGGGACTTTTTTGGGCCACACCAACAAGACCACGGTGGGGCCTTAGGCCGGGAGCAGGAGGGAGCTGGAGGAGCAGGACAAAGCTGAGGAAGCAGGAGGAAGATAGAGGGGCAGTGCAGAGCTGGGGAGCAGGAGGAAGATGGAGAAGCAGGAGGAAGACGGAGAAGCAGGACAGAGATGAGGGAGCAGGATGGAGAGTGCAGGGTGAAGCCACGGAGCTGGGGGTAGGAGGTGTAGGAGGAAAATAGGGGCGCAGGACTGAGATTGGGGAGGGGAGCAGGGGGGGAATAGGGCTGCAGGAGAGAAAGGGGGGGGCTGGTGGTACAGGTGAGATAGGAGTGAAGCAGGGAAATTGGGGAGCATGATGAAGATTGGGATGCAGCAGGGAAATGGGGGAGCGGGTGGAGATTGGGGTGCAGTAGTGAAATAGCAGGAGGAATATGGGAGAACAGGATGGAGCTAGGACAGCAGGATGGAGATTGGGGTGCCAGAGGAAAATGGGGGAGCAGTGGTATACCATGCTGTGTGAAACCCCTGGGTTTGCCGACTATAATAACCAAGCTGGCGAACGTGTAGGTCTCACACAGCAGGGCAGCGCAAATTGGGATTCCCCTCCAAAGCAGATCCAAAAAAAGGGTCTTGGTCCGCTTTAATCTACTTTTGATTGGCAGACTTTAAGCTTCCAGTATCTTCCCTCCACACACCCAATCAGCTGTTTGCACCAGTTATCTGTCTGAATATCCACTACAAGGACAGACACCTGGAGGAGGCCAGGTTATCTAACAATGCACTGCCCCTGCTTGCTACTCAGATGTCTGTGTCTGAATATAGCCGGGGATGTAGTGCTAACTGTGCATGTGCCTTGGGATCAGCTAGGTGAGTATAAGGAGAGGATAAGCGTGTGTAGTGCGCCAACCACGCCCCTGGTCACACCCCCAACTAGTGGCGTAACTAAGTGTGCCGGAGGCCTGGTGTGAACATTAAAGGGGGCCCTATCAAAGCTCATATAGTAACATTGTTTTCTGACTTTTAACTTTTTAGTTGGATGCAGCTGGACAACTAAAGACTGAAACAGTAGAGACAAATGTTTGAGGAGCAACAATGATGGGCCCCCCTGACCTTCTGAGCCCCAGTGCGGTTGCACCCCCTGCACCCTCCAAAGTTACTCCCCTATCCATAAGCCCTAACTCCAAGAGGACCTGGAACTGGCAAGGTAAGATTTGTTATATTGGGAAGCTCTGCTAGAGAGGGGCAATAAAAATCCTGGTGATCTTTAACCCTCCCTCTTCTACCACCTGTGAGCCCTGCAGTGCAAATATACTTATCTATTTCTCCTGCTGTTTTATATGAAGGGGGACCTGGAAATGGTTGCACACTGGGCTAGGTGTATTTACAGTTACCTTCATTGCACTGCATTGTGGGTCAGCCTCTCAGTATTCACCACCACCTCCAGATCCTTCTCTGCTGCAGATTGCCCTCTGGTACTTGCTGCCCCTGTCTGGTCCTCCAGTGTTTGCCCTCTGCTGCTCAGAAGTGGGGGACAGTGGCGGGAGAGGGGTTAGGTGAGTGATAGACATCTGCGGGGGGTGGAGGGGTTAGGTGAGTGGTAGAGGACAGCTGCAGGGGGTAGAGGGGTAAGTGAGTGGTAGAGGACAGCTGCAGGGGGTAGAGGGGTTAGGTGAGTGGTAGAGGACAGCTGCAGGGGGTGGAGGGGTTAGGTGAGTGGTAGAGGACAGCGGCAGGGATTGGAGAGGTTAGGTGAGTGGTAGAAGACAGCTGCAGGGGGTAGAGGGGTTAGGTGAGTGGTAGAGGACAGCTGCAGGGGGTGGAGGGGTTAGGTGAGTGGTAGAGGACAGCTGCAGGGCGTGGAGAGGTTAGGTGAGTGGTAGAGGACAGCTGCAGGGGGTGAAGGGGTTAGGTGAGTGGTAGAGGACAGCGGCAGGGGGTAGAGGGGTTAGGTGAGTGGTAGAGGACAGCTGCAGGGGGTGAAGGGGTTAGGTGAGTGGTAGAGGACAGCTGCAGGGGGTGGAGGGGTTAGGTGAGTGGTAGAGGACAGCTGCAGGGGGTGGAGGGGTTAGGTGAGTGGTAGAGGACAGCTGCAGGGGTAGAGGGGTTAGGTGAGTGGTAGAGGACAGCGGCAGGGGGTAGAGGGGTTAGGTGAGTGGTAGAGGACAGCTGCAGGGGGTAGAGGGGTTAGGTGAGTGGTAGAGGACAGCTGCAGGGGGTGGAGAGGTTAGGTGAGTGGTAGAGGACAGCTGCAGGGGGTAGAGGGGTTAGGTGAGTGGTAGAGGACAGCTGCAGGGGGTGGAGGGGTTAGGTGAGTGGTAGAGGACAGCTGCAGGGCGTGGAGAGGTTAGGTGAGTGGTAGAGGACAGCTGCAGGGATTGGAGAGGTTAGGTGAGTGGTAGAGGACAGCGGCAGGGGGTGGAGTGGTTAGGTGAGTGGTAGAGGACAGCGGCAGGGGGTGGAGAGGTTAGGTGAGTGGTAGAGAACAGCTGCAGGGGTGGAGAGGTTAGGTGAGTGGTAGAGAACAGCTGCAGGGGTGGAGAGGTTAGGTGAGTGGTAGAGGACAGCTGCAGGGGGTAGAAGGGTTAGGTGAGTGGTAGAGGACAGCGGCAGGGGGTGGAGTGGTTAGGTGAGTGGTAGAGGACAGCGGCAGGGGGTGGAGAGGTTAGGTGAGTGGTAGAGAACAGCTGCAGGGGTGGAGAGGTTAGGTGAGTGGTAGAGAACAGCTGCAGGGGGTGGAGAGGTTAGGTGAGTGGTAGAGGACAGCTGCAGGGGGTGGAGGGGTTAGGTGAGTGGTAGAGGACAGCGGCAGGGATTGGAGAGGTTAGGTGAGTGGTAGAGGACAGCTGCAGGGGGTAGAGGGGTTAGGTGAGTGGTAGAGGACAGCTGCAGGGCGTGGAGAGGTTAGGTGAGTGGTAGAGGACAGCTGCAGGGCGTGGAGAGGTTAGGTGAGTGGTAGAGGACAGCTGCAGGGGGTAGAGGGGTAAGTGAGTGGTAGAGGACAGCTGCAGGGGGTGGAGGGGTTAGGTGAGTGGTAGAGGACAGCGGCAGGGATTGGAGAGGTTAGGTGAGTGGTAGAGAACAGCTGCAGGGGTGGAGAGGTTAGGTGAGTGGTAGAGGACAGCTGCAGGGGGTAGAGGGGTTAGGTGAGTGGTAGAGGACAGCGGCAGGGGGTGGAGGGATAAGTGAGTGGTAGAGGACAGCGGCAGGGGGTGGAGAGGTTAGGTGAGTGGTAGAGAACAGCTGCAGGGGTGGAGAGGTTAGGTGAGTGGTAGAGGACAGTTGCAGGGGGTAGAGGGGTTAGGTGAGTGGTAGAGGACAGCGGCAGGGATTGGAGAGGTTAGGTGAGTGGTAGAGGACAGCGGCAGGGGGTGGAGAGGTTAGGTGAGTGGTAGAGGACAGCTGCAGGGGGTGGAGGGGTTAGGTGAGTGGTAGAGGACAGCGGCAGGGGGTGGAGGGATAAGTGAGTGGTAGAGGACAGCTGCAGGGGGTAGAGGGGTTAGGTGAGTGGTAGAGGACAGCGGCAGGGGGTGGAGAGGTTAGGTGAGTGGTAGAGGACAGCGGCAGGGGGTGGAGAGGTTTGGTGAGTGGTAGAGGACAGCGGCAGGGGGTGGAGGGATAAGTGAGTGGTAGAGGACAGCGGCGGGGGGGAGAGGGGTTAGGTGAGTGGTAGAGGACAGCTGCAGGGGGGAGAGGGGTTAGGTGAGTGGTAGAGGACAGCGGCAGGGGTTAGAGGGGTTAGGTGAGTGGTAGAGAACAGCTTCAGGGGTGGAGAGGTTAGGTGAGTGGTAGAGGACAGTGGCAGGGGGTGGAGAGGTTAGGTGAGTGGTAGAGGACAGCTTCAGGGGTGGAGAGGTTAGGTGAGTGGTAGAGGACAGCTGCAGGGCGTGGAGGGGTTAGGTGAGTGGTAGAGGACAGCGGCAGGGGGTGGAGAGGTTAGGTGAGTGGTAGAGGACAGTGGCAGGGGTGGAGGGGTTAGGTGAGTGGTAGAGGACAGCTGCAGGGGGTAGAGGGGTTAGGTGAGTGGTAGAGGACAGCGGCAGGGGGTGGAGAGGTTTGGTGAGTGGTAGAGGACAGCGGCAGGGGGTGGAGAGGTTAGGTGAGTGGTAGAGGACAGCTGCAGGGGGGAGAGGGGTTAGGTGAGTGGTAGAGGACAGCTGCAGGGGTGGAGAGGTTAGGTGAGTGGTAGAGGACAGCGGCAGGGGGGAGAGGGGTTAGGTGAGTGGTAGAGGACAGCTGCAGGGGTGGAGGGGTTAGGTGAGTGGTAGAGGACAGCTTCAGGGGTGGAGAGGTTAGGTGAGTGGTAGAGGACAGTGGCAGGGGGTGGAGAGGTTTGGTGAGTGGTAGAGGACAGCTGCAGGGGTGGAGAGGTTAGGTGAGTGGTAGAGGACAGCGGCAGGGGGTAGAGGGGTTAGGCGAGTGGTAGAGAACAGCTTCAGGGGTGGAGAGGTTAGGTGAGTGGTAGAGGACAGCGGCAGGGGGTGGAGAGGTTAGGTGAGTGGTAGAGGACAGCTGCAGGGGGTAGAGGGGTTAGGTGAGTGGTAGAGGACAGCGGCAGGGGGTGGAGAGGTTAGGTGAGTGGTAGAGGACAGCTGCAGGGGTGGGGGGGTTAGGCAAATGGTAGAGGATAGTTGAAGGGGGTGGAGGGGTTAGGTGAGTGGTAGAGGACAGGTGCAGGGGGTGGAGGGGTTAGGTGAGTGGTAGAGCACAACGGCAGGGGGTGGAGGGGTTAGGTGAGTGGTAGAGGACAGCGGCAGGGGGTGGAGGGGTTAGGTGAGTGGTAGAGGACAGCTGCAGGGGGTAGAGGGGTTAGGTGAGTGGTAGAGGACAGCGGCAGGGGGTGGAGGGGTTAGGTGAGTGGTAGAGGACAGCGGCAGGGGGTGGAGGGGTTAGGTGAGTGGTAGAGGACAGCGGCAGGGGGTGGAGGGGTTAGGTGAGTGGTAGAGGACAGCTGCAGGGCGTGGAGGGGTTAGGTGAGTGGTAGAGGACAGCGGCAGGGGGTGGAGAGGTTAGGTGAGTGGTAGAGGACAGTGGCAGGGGTGGAGGGGTTAGGTGAGTGGTAGAGGACAGCTGCAGGGGGTAGAGGGGTTAGGTGAGTGGTAGAGGACAGCGGCAGGGGGTGGAGAGGTTTGGTGAGTGGTAGAGGACAGCGGCAGGGGGTGGAGAGGTTAGGTGAGTGGTAGAGGACAGCTGCAGGGGTGGAGGGGTTAGGTGAGTGGTAGAGGACAGCTGCAGGGGGGAGAGGGGTTAGGCGAGTGGTAGAGAACAGCTTCAGGGGTGGAGAGGTTAGGTGAGTGGTAGAGGACAGCGGCAGGGGGTGGAGAGGTTTGGTGAGTGGTAGAGGACAGCTGCAGGGGTGGAGAGGTTAGGTGAGTGGTAGAGGACAGCGGCAGGGGGTAGAGGGGTTAGGCGAGTGGTAGAGAACAGCTTCAGGGGTGGAGAGGTTAGGTGAGTGGTAGAGGACAGCGGCAGGGGGTGGAGAGGTTAGGTGAGTGGTAGAGGACAGCTGCAGGGGGTAGAGGGGTTAGGTGAGTGGTAGAGGACAGCGGCAGGGGGTGGAGAGGTTAGGTGAGTGGTAGAGGACAGCTGCAGGGGTGGGGGGGGTTAGGCAAGTGGTAGAGGATAGTTGAAGGGGGTGGAGGGGTTAGGTGAGTGGTAGAGGACAGGTGCAGGGGGTGGAGGGGTTAGGTGAGTGGTAGAGGACAGCGGCAGGGGGTGGAGGGGTTAGGTGAGTGGTAGAGGACAGCGGCAGGGGGTGGAGGGGTTAGGTGAGTGGTAGAGGACAGCTGCAGGGGGTAGAGGAGTTAGGTGAGTGGTAGAGGACAGCGGCAGGGGGTGGAGGGGTTAGGTGAGTGGTAGAGGACAGCGGCAGGGGGTGGAGGGGTTAGGTGAGTGGTAGAGGACAGCGGCAGGGGGTGGAGGGGTTAGGTGAGTGGTAGAGGACAGCGGCAGGGGGTGGAGGGGTTAGGTGAGTGGTAGAGGACAGGTGCAGGGGGTGGAGGGGTTAGGTGAGTGGTAGAGGACAGCTGCAGGGGGTGGAGGGGTTAGGTGAGTGGTAGAGGACAGCGGCAGGGGGTGGAGGGGTTAGGTGAGTGGTAGAGGACAGCTGCAGGGGGTGGAGGGGTTAGGCGAGTGGTAGAGGATAGCTGAAGGGGGTGGAGGGGTTAGGTGAGTGGTAGAGGACAGTGGCAGGGGGTAGAGGGGTTAGGTGAGTGGTAGAGGACAGCTGCAGGGGGTGGAGGGGTAAGTAAGTCGTAGAGGACAGTTGCAGGGGGTAGAGGGGTTAGATGAGTGGTAGAGGACAGCGGCAGGGGGTAGAGGGGTTAGGCGAGTGGTAGAGAACAGCTTCAGGGGTGGAGAGGTTTGGTGAGTGGTAGAGGACAGCGGCAGGGGGTGGAGGGGTTAGGCGAGTGGTAGAGGATAGCTGAAGGGGGTGGAGGGGTTAGGTGAGTGGTAGAGGACAGTGGCAGGGGGTAGAGGGGTTAGGTGAGTGGTAGAGGACAGCTGCAGGGGGTGGAGGGGTAAGTAAGTCGTAGAGGACAGTTGCAGGGGGTAGAGGGGTTAGATGAGTGGTAGAGGACAGCGGCAGGGGGTAGAGAGATTAGGTGAGTGGTAGAGGACAGCGGCAGGGGGTGGAGAGGTTAGGTGAGTGGTAGAGGACAGCGGCAGGGATTGGAGAGGTTGGGTGAGTGGTAGAGGACAGCGGCAGGGGGTGGAGAGGTTTGGTGAGTGGTAGAGGACAGCTGCAGGGGTGGAGGGGTTAGGTGAGTGGTAGAGGACTGCAGCAGGGGGTGGAGAGGTTAGGTGAGTGGTAGAGGACAGCGGCAGGGGGTAGAGGGGTTAGGCGAGTGGTAGAGAACAGCTTCAGGGGTGGAGAGGTTAGGTGAGTGGTAGAGGACAGCTGCAGGGGTGGGGGGGTTAGGCAAGTGGTAGAGGATAGCTGAAGGGGGTGGAGGGGTTAGGTGAGTGGTAGAGGACAGGTGCAGGGGGTGGAGGGGTTAGGTGAGTGGTAGAGGACAGCGGCAGGGGGTGGAGGGGTTAGGTGAGTGGTAGAGGACAGCGGCAGGGGGTGGAGGGGTTAGGTGAGTGGTAGAGGACAGCTGCAGGGGGTGGAGGGGTTAGGTGAGTGGTAGAGGACAGCGGCAGGGGGTGGAGGGGTTAGGTGAGTGGTAGAGGACAGCGGCAGGGGGTGGAGGGGTTAGGTGAGTGGTAGAGAACAGCGGCAGGGGGTGGAGGGGTTAGGTGAGTGGTAGAGGACAGCGGCAGGGGGTGGAGGGGTTAGGTGAGTGGTAGAGAACAGCGGCAGGGGGTGGAGGGGTTAGGTGAGTGGTAGAGGACAGCGGCAGGGGGTGGAGGGGTTAGGTGAGTGGTAGAGGACAGCTGCAGGGGGTGGAGGGGTTAGGCGAGTGGTAGAGGACAGCTGAAGGGGGTGGAGGGGTTAGGTGAGTGGTAGAGGACAGTGGCAGGGGGTAGAGGGGTTAGGTGAGTGGTAGAGGACAGCTGCAGGGGGTGGAGGGGTAAGTGAGTCGTAGAGGACAGTTGCAGGGGGTAGAGGGGTTAGATGAGTGGTAGAGGACAGCGGCAGGGGGTGGAGGGGTTAGGTAAGTGGTAAAGGACAGCGGCAGGGGGGTAGAGAGGTTAGGTGAGTGGTAGAGGACAGCGGCAGGGGGTGGAGGGGTTAGGTGAGTGGTAGAGGACAGCGGCAGGGGGTGGAGGGGTTAGGTGAGTGGTAGAGGACAGCGGCAGGGGGTGAGGGGAATAGGTTAGTGGTTACACGGCGCTGTTTACAGCATTGATAGCACATCATCCTGTGCGTGTGCTGTGGCACTGCCAGAAAGGTGAGTTTTTACAGTGACCGGGCCTTAAAGTGCTACAGCAGGCAAAGGCAATTGTTACACCATTGTGTCAGAATCCATTTAGCAATGTCCTAAACTGTTTTCCATTTTAAAATTGAAGAATATATTGATGTTTATTGGTTCACCTCATGTTTTCTTTTGTGAATCAAGTGGGCGTGGCCCTTGGGTCTGTGATGCTGCATAAAATCAGCATAATGGGTGGGGTCTGATTCCCAGAACTTGCTTCAGACACCTAAGCTGTGCATCTTCCCCTGTTGCTAGGCGACATTGGAGCCCATAGAAGCACTCCCAGACACACATGTGCCAAATGCGCACGTGCACACTCCTATAGTGCATGTGTGCACACTTCCAAACATGCATGCACTCCCACACGCACTCCCTTGCACCCACACACATGCACTCCCACACGCACTCCCTTGCGCCCACACACATGCACTCCCACACGCACTCCCTTGCACTCACACACATGCACACACTCCCACATGCACTCCCATGTACAGGTTACGCAGCATGCATATAGGAGTGCGCTGCTGCCCCATGTCTCTTCTAAAACGTGAGTAAGCGTTGGTGGAGGAATGGGCCGTGCGGGGTAGCTCTCCCCACTGCTGGCAGACAGGGAGAGGGATGCGGCGCTGTGTGTCCCCGCTCAGCAAGGGTGTCAGGGAATCCGCTGGGGGACAAGAATCATTCTCCCCACTGCTGGCCGATGGGGAGGCTTTAGCAGGATGTCCATACTCTGCACTGTGAAGCTGGAGGAGGCAGAGGGAGGGCACCAGCAATTCTGGCCCACAGGGCTGAGCCGATTGAAGCACAGTACAAAATAGAAAGTGGAGACTGCAGATACACTTTAATGAACAGGTAGTTCTCAGCCCACATATCCGATTATCATCCCCTAATCGGGCATTGTAAGTATTGGAAATAATACACAGTATGTGACTAGGCAGACTGTCCCTGCATTAGGGACATTGTATTTTCCCTGTATATTCCCCTTATTTAACCCTGATGGGGTCAGATGGTAGAGTTGTAAATAAAGTCTTTCATTTTTTTGTGTTATATTTACAAGTATTTTTTTTCTGCTGTGGGTTGTATTATCCATAGTGTGAACTTGGGGCTATACATTATACTAACTAATCAAACTAACCTGCCTGCAGCTTTCCAAGTGGATCTTGTACCTATGATGTATCTATATTTGTGTTCCATACATATTGTCACAAATGCCAGACACTGCTGCCTGTATAAGATACTTTTCTTTGTATTGTCATGTATGTGGTGTGCAAATGTTATCCCCTCTTTGTTGTATATGTGTACTGAGGGTCTCCTGTGTGTAGAAAGTTTATCAAACTATTGTACCAGGATTGTTCAAGTTACACATTATATTTATTTTTTTTGCCAAAAAGTTCTATCACTTCTCTGCCCTTCTGGAGGGGGGGGGTTCAGCCCAGAGACCCCCCTTAGGTGCGCCCCCTGCATGTGCTCTCCTCAAATCATATTAGTTCACAGGGTGATGCCAGTCAGTCAGAATAAATTGTGTACCTGGCACTATATTCTGAATGAATGGAGTTAAGGGATTCCTCCCACCTGGTTCTTCCCTCCTGGCATGGGTACATGCATTAGCTAAGGGAAGTCAGTGATGTTGCTGTGAATGCACTGTGGGATTACATGATCAGTAATTATTTCAGTTTCACAGAACAGGTCAGCCCAAATTGGAATCCCTGAGGATAGAGACTTAATCGTTTTAGCATCAAAGCCTTTTTAAAGGATTAAAGCAGACCAAAACAGAGGTTTTTATGCACCTGCTTTTTGGTCCACTGTACCATGGCATCCCATGTGGGGCCTTCTGCAAGCTCTTCCCTCTAGCTGAGCGCACCCACGATGACCAGTCACAAATGGCTGGCGGGGTTATGTACATCAGCTGTAAAAGCTTGTGATGCCGTCAACCCGATTTGGGATTTCCTGCTTTGTGAAACCCCAGGAATCACTCCTATATACACATCAGGCATTGCTACCATGTTGCATGAGCAGGTCTCTGGTGGCACCCCCATAACTCCCCTTTCTGATGCACGCACCTGTGGAACATGACTATACATGGCCGTATGTTCTGACTGAATGAGAACCTGAACCACAGTGGGTGTGAAACAGCTGGAGGGAAGCACCCAACAGGAGGTGCCCAGCACTTCAGATTAGATTGCCGGATACACAATCTATTCTGATTGGCTGGCATCACAATCATGCATTGTGGAATCACCAGAGGTAATAACCTACATTTTGGGGGGTTTCGGCAGAGGGGGCACCAAAGGAGGGCCAGAGAACAGGTGGGGGGGGGGGGGGGGACTATTTCAAATCTTTGCCCCGGGTGCCAGAAAGCCTAGCTTCTCCTCTGGGTTTCGCACACAAATGGTTTGCTCCAATATAGAGGACCAAAACCCAAGTGAGTGATAAACCTGGGTTTAATTTGAGGCTAGAATGAGTTATGGCCAGACTGATCAACTGTATTTGGTGCAGGAGATCCCTCTCTGTGAGTTGGCACTGTGACATCATTGGCCCAAAGATATTTTACCCATTAAAACCAGCGGTTACTTATTCCAATCAGTGAAAATACAGCCCCATGCTCACTTTAATGCCAATTTCAAAGCTAGAACCAATTTGGCCCAGGCTGATCTCAACAGTATGTTGTGCGGGGGGAGGGCACCCTCTGAGTTGGCACTATGACAGTGGCCCAAAGACATTTAACCCTTTAATTCAACTTCCTCATTGCCCTTTTTGATGCACATTTTGTGCCAGCTAATTCTAGGTTGGTGCCACATTTAATGTCATGTTGCTCAGAGCCCCCATACAATAACCACCCTGCATTTTTGGGTCAAGAAGAATAATTGGCCAAGATATTGGGGTTTACAGTTGATATCTGTTCTGAAAAAAGTGGGTGTGGCCCTTGGATCTGTGATGCTGTATAATAATCAGCATAGTGGGCGGGGTCTGTAAGCAGAACTTGCATAAGACCCTGGGTGTGCAATGTGAATCTGGAGGAGGAGAAGGGGGAGGTGGAGGGAGGGGCCAGCAGCCCTGTCCCACTGAGCTGATTGGGGGACAGAATGAAAAATATCATTAACTAGGGTTTACCGGTTCAGCCAGATTTGAAATTGCTGAATGGTTGGTCTCCAGAATGTTGGATGATTTTGGGGGAGAGATTAAAGCCCACTATAGTTTAATTTCAGCATTCCACCAATTTGGAAATCAAGAAATCATTGTAGGCACTGTACAACAGCTTACAGCTGGTCTCTGTATGTGATCTATATTGCTAGGTTAATGCAGTTATGACACTTATGACAATAGATGGCCCTGTTACATTTATCTATGTTGTACGCCGAGTTTCCTGCACATTAAGGTGATCTGACGTTTTCAATTCTAGGTTATCCATCATGTAGGGTGATGTTCTCTTACTGCAACTCTTGTTCCAGTAAAGCCAGTATAGGGCCTGTATAGGAAGTACCAGTTAAACCCTATGAAAGAGCACCATTGGTTTAATAAGATGAGACAATAAAACCCATGTAGTTACAGTAAACTGCCACAAGATGTGAGTGTAGAACAAATAGAATTAGTTCAGCAAAAGAAAGGCCAAGACACAGAGACAGTAAAGTGTAAGTCTTGTGATTGGACTATTAGTTTAGGAGGGGGAGCTAGCAAAGGCTATAAAGGGGACCCCCAGTAGGAGGGGCAGACTCAGAAGGAGATCCCAGCATTTGCTGATAGAGAAGGAGGACGTGTTAATGCTCTAATGGATAAATATCTGCAGGAAATTGTGAGATAAGATGTAGATCTGAACTCATTGGATGTGATCATAGTAAGAAATATTGAGCCAGCCCGTAAATGTTGTAAAATCTTCTGCTTTAATTTTCTTCCATTAAAAAGTACCATTTTGTGAGTACTCACCTGAAAAATGGATATTGTTGGTGTGCCACACACCCCGCTTCACCTTTAATATTCTTCACTTATTGGGACATCCAAAAGCAGTGTCCACAAGGGATGGGCAACTCAAGGCCAGGTGAAGCATAACTTAAATGACTGCAGTCTGCAGAACTTTGCGGCCAAAAACAGCATCCGCTGAGGCTCGCACATCAACTTTGTAAAACTTAGAAAAAGTATGAACAGAAGACCAGGTGGCGGCCTTACAAACTTGTTCAACAGAAGCTTGGTGCTGAAAAGCCGAAGACGCCCCAATGGTGCGAGTAGAATGAGCAGTGATACAAAAAGGGGGAACTTTCCCCTTAGCAGAATAGGCCGCAGTCACGGCCTGACGTATCCACTTGCTAATGGCAGATTTGGCTGGTGCCAAACCCTTCTTAGGCCCATAGGGCACGACAAAAAAGGAATCCGTCTTACGAAAAGGAGACGTGATAATCAAGTAGTACTTAACACAGCGTACTACATCCAAACAATGCAAAACCCTCTCTTTGTCATTCTTAGGATTAGGACACAAGGAGGGAAGAACAATATCTTGGTTCAAATGAAAAGCAGAAACAACCTTAGGAAGAAAGTCTGGCTTGAACCGAAAGACCACTTTACCCTGATGCCTCTCAAAGTAAGGCGCCTGGATAGACAAGGCCGCCAATTCCGAGACACGCTGGACCGAAGTGATCGCTACCAAGAAGACAATCTTCTGAGTCAGGGTAGACAAAGCAATATCTTGCAAAGGCTCAAAAGGAGGAGCCTGAAGAGCAGAAAGCACCAAATTCAAATCCCAAACCGGGAGTAATGTTTTCCTGGGAGGCCGCACATGCGTAACCCCCTGGAAAAAAGTTTTAACTAAAGGCTGAAGCGCAACACGCTTCTGAAAAAAGATAGATAAGGCAGAAACTTGCCCTTTCAACGTACTGAAGACCAGAGTCCAGCCCAGATTGTAAAAACTCCAGAATCCTGGAGACCGAAAAGACCCTACAAGGAAAAGATCTCATCTCACACCAAGTGATGTAGGCTTTCCAAGTCCTATAGTAGATGATCGAAGAAGACCTCTTCCGGGCACTGATCAGAGTCTTGACAACTGAGTCAGAAAGACCCTCCTCCTTCAAGATGGAGGTTTCAGCAGCCAGGCCATCAAACCCAGCGCTGGTAAATTGGGGTAACACAACCGACCCTGAGTGAGCAGATTGGGCCGAAGAGGCAGGGCGAACTGGTCCACTGCCAGCCGAACGATGTCTGCGAACCACACTCGCCTTGGCCACCTTGGGGCCACGAGAACGGCGGACACCCTTTCCAGAGCCAACTTCCGAAGCACCCTGCCCAGCATGGGTATCGGAGGAAACAGGTATAGAAATCCCAGATCCCCCCAGCTCAGGGACATGGCGTCCACTGCCAGAGGATCCTGGGAGAGCGACACGAAGATCGGGAGCCTGTGATTGTGACGAGAGGCAATCAGGTCCACCTCTGGTGTCCCCCATCGGAGACACAGTGAGCGAAAAACCCGAGGATGGAGAGCCCATTCTCCCAGACGGGGAGAGCCCCTGCTCAACCGGTCCGCTTCCTGGTTCTCCACTCCTGGAATGTATACCGCCGAGAGACAAGGAACATGGGCCTCTGCCCAGGTCAGGATCAGGGACACCTCTCTGAGAGCACTCAGACTGCGAGTCCCTCCCTGATGATTGATGTAAGCAACCGCTGTTCGATTGTCTGAACGCACCTGGACCGGAAGGCCCAGAACGTGCTGCAAGCACCCGACGGATGGCTCTCAGTTCCAGAACATTGATGGGTAAGTGGGCCTCTTGAGGTCCCCACTGCCCCTGGAACTGCAGCTCCTTCCAAAATCCGCCCCAACCCGACAGACTGGCGTCCGTGGTGACAATTTCCCAAAGAGGGGTCAGGAAAGACCTGCCCTTCACAAGATTGGTCGAGACCAACCACCACTGGAGGGACTGCCGGACCCGGGAGGACAACTGGAAGGGCTGATCCAGCGACCGAGGCTGCCGGTCCCAGGAAGCCAACAGATAAAGCTGAAGCGTCCTCGTGTGAAATTGAGCAAAAGGAACTGCCTCGAAAGAGGCGACCATCAACCCTATCAGCCTCATCCCCAGACGGATGGACGTCCGAGGATTGGAAAGTAGGACCCGAGCCAACTCCTGGATCCGATGAATTTTGGACTGGGGGAGAAACACCCTGTGTTGAAGAGAGTCCAACTGCATCCCCAGAAAGGACACCACCCTGGCCGGAGCGAGGGAGGACTTGGGGAAGTTGATCACCCAACCAAAGCTTTCCAGCGTGGAGACCACCAACCTGGTGTCTGTCTCCGATTGATTGAGCGACGGAGCCATGATGAGAAGGTCGTCCAAATAAGGTACGACACGAATGCCCCGAGATCTGAAAATGGCCATGACCCCTGCCAGCACCTTGGTGAACACTCTTGGAGCCGAGGTAAGGCCAAATGGAAGTGCCACGAATTGATAATGCTGATTTTCCATCACGAATCGAAGAAAACGTTGATGAGCGTGGCAGATGGGAACATGAAGATAAGCATCCTTGATGTCTATGGACATCATGAAGTCCCCTTGCCGAAGGGAACCGACGGCCGTACGCAAGGTTTCCATGCGAAACTTCCGAACACGGATGAACCTGTTGAGTAATTTCAGGTCCAGGACGGGACGGACTGACCCGTCTTTCTTGGGGACTGCGAAAAGATTGGAATAAAACCCGAGGCCCATCTCTAAGCGCGGTACCGGCCGGATGACCGCCATCTCTAACAGATTCTTTACCGACGCCAGGAGCCCCTGTGCGGCCAAAGGATCGATGGGCACCTGAGACCGAAAGAACCGTGAAGGAGGGCGAGAGTCGAATTCCAGTTTGTAACCGGACGACACTACCTCCCGGATCCATCTGTCCGGAATCTCCTGGTCCCAAAACCTGGGAGAAGTGTCGTAATCGTCCCCCCACCCGCACGGGTGAGGGCAGCCCCTCATTGCTGAGCGGGTTTACCAGCAGGCTTGGGCTTGGTGCCCCAGGACTGAGCGGGATGGCCACGGCCCCTCCCGAGTCCAACCTGCACCTCTGGTAGCGGGAAAGGAAGCCCCCCTACCCGCTCTGAATCCCCGAAATGAAGGCCTACCAGAACTTGCCCCCTTAAAGGGACGAGGCCTCTTGCGTTGTGGCATCTTACCACCCTTTGCGACTGAATCAATTTTCTCACCAAACAGACGCAAGCCCAAAAAGGGGAGAGCTGTGAGCACCTTTTTAGAAGCCGAGTCCGCCGACCACTGACGCAGCCATACTGACCGACGAATAGCCACCAGCATTGCAGCTGTCTTGCTACTCATAGCCAGCGCATCGTCCTGAGCGGATAGAACATAGGAAACAAAAGATTCACACTGCTTGAGCGCAGTAAACTCTTTACAAGTGGGATCGAGATCCCCATACAGCTCCTGAATTACAGACCTAACCGCCAATAGAAGAAGGGCCGAAGCACACACCGGGCGCATCGTTGACCCAGCATAAATAAAACCATGGCGAGCGTACTGGTCAATCCGACGATCCTCCCCATCTTTAGACAGTGGTCTCAGCAGACTGTACCATAGCCGTGCTGGAGAGCCCTAGCACAGGGTTATCGACGTCAGGAGGGACGGACCAAAGCTTCACCAATTCTGGCGGAAAAGGATAACGCTTTTCCCAACTGGAAGGGATTCCAGATAACCGCGTGGGATGTTCCCATTCCTTAAGGACCACCCTCTCAAAGTGGTGTTGTCTGGAAAAAACCCAACGCGGCTGAGGCTCTTTAAACAACTGGACCTTTGTCAGGGTGACAGCCTCAGGCGGATCTAAATTCAGAATTTCAAACATTTGAGCCAGAATGGAGGGGGTGTCAAGTCAGGTGCTTCCGTTTTGCAGTGGCTTTTGACCCTGCTTTAACGGGCACTATTTTCCGGAGGCTGGCCAATCGCGCCGCCACCTCGGATTGCGAATCCCCACTCTTGACAGTGTCATGCGGAGTCCGGAACAGGGAGGGAGAGGTAGGAGATGATGGAAGATGCGACGGGCCAGCAGCCGAGGCGACGGACTGACGCGCAACTCTGCCTTGCACAAGGAATGCATACAAAGACATCATCATCTGGGAGCGGAGTCCCACATCTTGCGCACCCCCTAGATGGCCCAGAAGAACCATTTCCGGTAATAACGGAAGCCTCCATATGGTGATTTATGGTATTCGCAATTCTTTTGGGATTTAAGGCATAAGCCGACCCGGGATGCCCCCTTAATTGTAAATGTCCCGGAATTTTTTTTTTTTTCTGGGAGGATTTAATTCAAAAAGAAGATCCCCTTAATCTATATATAAATATAGAATATATATCCATATATATATCCCAATTTTCCTTTCCTTTTATTTTTTATTTTTAAAAAGAAAGACTAGCCAAGTAATATAGAGCCGGGAGGCCGCTTTAATCAGGGGTCCCCGGGATCTGTAGGGGAAGAAAAAACCAACAGTCAGATCTCCAAACATGTGGCAACATGCAAACATACTAATGCATGGCACCAAGGTGCCTTTAAATAAACAAAGGAAAAAAACCCTGCCCTCAATCATGATGAATCCCCTTATAGAACTCTCCCCCCCCATGTCTAAAAACACTATAAACAATATAGTTTTTAAAAAGACACTCATGGTCGGGCCGCTTACCTGCAAGGAACCGAGGGCGGCCGCAGCAATAGTATGGACGACGCAGCAGCCGCCGAAGTAAACCAAACCATGTGTGGCAGCGACCCCCCCCCCCCCCTCGTGACTTCCTTTAAGCCAGGAAGGAAGGAAGTGAGGCTGGGGCCGGTCAACACAAAGGCAGGAGGAGGGGGGAGGAGGAGGGAGGGAAGGAAAGACCAACGGGTGAGGGAGGGAGGCCGCTATAGCAAAGGCTCAGGCAGCAAGCCAGCCTGCAATCAGCGCGGCCAAGCCCCAGCTGCCCCCTAAAGTAGACCTAAACGCTGTCCAAGCCGGCCAGTACTTATCTGCAAGACCAAGGAAAGTCCTTTTAAGAGGAAAAATAAGAGGGACAATCAGACCGAGTGCACACTTGCGGTGCAGTCTGCTAAGTGCATGAAAGTAAAACACACGTTACAAAAAGTCATACAGTGAAATACACACACAATACACAACCTTTTAACCCCCCCCCCCCATAGTGAAGGGAGAAGGGACCGTAACGGGAGAGTAAGGGGCTAAGGGGACCCTCGGGACAGGGGCATCCCATTTCCGGATCACCATGCCGGATAGCCGCATTGCCCCCAAAAGAGGCGGTCGAGCGGAGGAGATAAGCTCCTAGGCACCTATAGTGCCGTCTACCAATTGCCCAGTGAGCAGCCTAGGCTGGGAGGCTTCCAATCCACCATAAAGGTATAAACAATCAAAACCGGGCAGAAATAGACCAAAAGGGGGTGCCGGGGTAAGACCCCGGCTACCTGTAAGCAGGAGACTTCAATCTTCTGTCTTGTCGTCAAGCAGAGAGAAAAATACTGGTGATAAATGGGAGGTACCAGGTATATATAGGCCGGAAGGGGGCTCATTACAAGACTTCCTCTCTGCACAGCGTCACCTGGCGGTGAGTTAACCCAATAAGTGAAGAATATTAAAGGTGAAGCGGGGTGTGTGGCACACCAAGAATATCAATAATCAACAGGTCACAAAGTAGTAAATATGTACAAGATGGGCCCTAACGCCAACGCATTTCGGACAATAGGTCCTTAATCATGACATCTAATGGAATGAATGAGTAAAAACCTTTTATCTATTCCTTTAGGGGACACTCCCATTAGTCATGCGCTATCTAAACCTCCTGTGAACTCATTGGATGTGATGCTGGATATGAACTTGTGAAGAGACCAACAAACAATTGCTACCTCAGCCCCCGAGTGTCCTGTGTTTAGGCAGAGGAGTGACATTGCTGCCGCAGTGAGCCCCACTGCTCACAGAGTCGCCATTTCCTCTCAGATGGGGTCTGTAACATCAGTTCCTGTTACACCACAAAAGCCCATCTGGATCTGACTCCACTGCACCCAGCAAAAGAATTTACTATCACCATGTTGCTGGCCACCATTGGGTGACTGATGCAATGTAGTAGCAGAAAGAGGTACAAGACTGCTAATCACCATTAGTAATGTTTTGTTAGAAATAGCATTTGCAAAAATGTGACAGCCCCCAAAAAGCTCATGTGGTAACAGAGGCCCAAGGTCGTGGTAACAGAGGCCCAAGGTCGTGGTAACAGAGGCCCAAGGTCGTGGTAACAGAGGCCCAAGGTCGTGGTAACAGAGGCCCAAGGTCGTGGTAACAGAGGCCCAAGGTCGTGGTAACAGAGGCCCAAGGTCGTGGTAACAGAGGCCCAAGGTCGTGGTAACAGAGGCCCAAGGTCGTGGTAACAGAGGCCCAAGGTCGTGGTAACAGAGGCCCAAGGTCGTGGTAACAGAGGCCCAAGGTCGTGGTAACAGAGGCCCAAGGTCGTGGTAACAGAGGCCCAAGGTCGTGGTAACAGAGGCCCAAGGTCGTGGTAACAGAGGCCCAAGGTCGTGGTAACAGAGGCCCAAGGTCGTGGTAACAGAGGCCCAAGGTCGTGGTAACAGAGGCCCAAGGTCGTGGTAACAGAGGCCCAAGGTCGTGGTAACAGAGGCCCAAGGTCGTGGTAACAGAGGCCCAAGGTCGTGGTAACAGAGGCCCAAGGTCGTGGTAACAGAGGCCCAAGGTCGTGGTAACAGAGGCCCAAGGTCGTGGTAACAGAGGCCCAAGGTCGTGGTAACAGAGGCCCAAGGTCGTGGTAACAGAGGCCCAAGGTCGTGGTAACAGAGGCCCAAGGTCGTGGTAACAGAGGCCCAAGGTCGTGGTAACAGAGGCCCAAGGTCGTGGTAACAGAGGCCCAAGGTCGTGGTAACAGAGGCCCAAGGTCGTGGTAACAGAGGCCCAAGGTCGTGGTAACAGAGGCCCAAGGTCGTGGTAACAGAGGCCCAAGGTCGTGGTAACAGAGGCCCAAGGTCGTGGTAACAGAGGCCCAAGGTCGTGGTAACAGAGGCCCAAGGTCGTGGTAACAGAGGCCCAAGGTCGTGGTAACAGAGGCCCAAGGTCGTGGTAACAGAGGCCCAAGGTCGTGGTAACAGAGGCCCAAGGTCGTGGTAACAGAGGCCCAAGGTCGTGGTAACAGAGGCCCAAGGTCGTGGTAACAGAGGCCCAAGGTCGTGGTAACAGAGGCCCAAGGTCGTGGTAACAGAGGCCCAAGGTCGTGGTAACAGAGGCCCAAGGTCGTGGTAACAGAGGCCCAAGGTCGTGGTAACAGAGGCCCAAGGTCGTGGTAACAGAGGCCCAAGGTCGTGGTAACAGAGGCCCAAGGTCGTGGTAACAGAGGCCCAAGGTCGTGGTAACAGAGGCCCAAGGTCGTGGTAACAGAGGCCCAAGGTCGTGGTAACAGAGGCCCAAGGTCGTGGTAACAGAGGCCCAAGGTCGTGGTAACAGAGGCCCAAGGTCGTGGTAACAGAGGCCCAAGGTCGTGGTAACAGAGGCCCAAGGTCGTGGTAACAGAGGCCCAAGGTCGTGGTAACAGAGGCCCAAGGTCGTGGTAACAGAGGCCCAAGGTCGTGGTAACAGAGGCCCAAGGTCGTGGTAACAGAGGCCCAAGGTCGTGGTAACAGAGGCCCAAGGTCGTGGTAACAGAGGCCCAAGGTCGTGGTAACAGAGGCCCAAGGTCGTGGTAACAGAGGCCCAAGGTCGTGGTAACAGAGGCCCAAGGTCGTGGTAACAGAGGCCCAAGGTCGTGGTAACAGAGGCCCAAGGTCGTGGTAACAGAGGCCCAAGGTCGTGGTAACAGAGGCCCAAGGTCGTGGTAACAGAGGCCCAAGGTCGTGGTAACAGAGGCCCAAGGTCGTGGTAACAGAGGCCCAAGGTCGTGGTAACAGAGGCCCAAGGTCGTGGTAACAGAGGCCCAAGGTCGTGGTAACAGAGGCCCAAGGTCGTGGTAACAGAGGCCCAAGGTCGTGGTAACAGAGGCCCAAGGTCGTGGTAACAGAGGCCCAAGGTCGTGGTAACAGAGGCCCAAGGTCGTGGTAACAGAGGCCCAAGGTCGTGGTAACAGAGGCCCAAGGTCGTGGTAACAGAGGCCCAAGGTCGTGGTAACAGAGGCCCAAGGTCGTGGTAACAGAGGCCCAAGGTCGTGGTAACAGAGGCCCAAGGTCGTGGTAACAGAGGCCCAAGGTCGTGGTAACAGAGGCCCAAGGTCGTGGTAACAGAGGCCCAAGGTCGTGGTAACAGAGGCCCAAGGTCGTGGTAACAGAGGCCCAAGGTCGTGGTAACAGAGGCCCAAGGTCGTGGTAACAGAGGCCCAAGGTCGTGGTAACAGAGGCCCAAGGTCGTGGTAACAGAGGCCCAAGGTCGTGGTAACAGAGGCCCAAGGTCGTGGTAACAGAGGCCATGCACCCACATGATCCAATTCCTGCACCAACATGTAGACAAATTGTGCCGATATTGTGTAAACTAAAATTGCTGTGAAGATAAAGTAACCTTAATGACATGACCCGATAGACCTGACACTTTGTGTACCCCCCAAAAGGTAAGACATTGTAACCCCTCCTGTCCAAGTGCAAGGGGAGGGTCAGAGCAGGGGTTACATAGAGACTGAACTTCCTCTTAGGAGTGATGAACAAGTGACCATTCATAGGTTATTGGCAGGGAACTATATAAGCTAGAGTCTGCCTTTATACAGCGTTAGCTGCTGAAGTGGTAGTCATGGGTCTCTGTATCCAAAAGGTAAATCTGCTGAGCACCAACCACTAATGGTGGTAGAGTAATGGGCACTGCTTAGTATAGTCAGGGATCTGTCCATTTTGTTAATGAACCAGCTGAAGTGGATGCCCAAACACCCCCCCAGCACTACAACAGGATGGCATTAATGACCTTACCAGGGCCCCAATCCAATGCAGTCCACTTGCGGCTGCACAGCCAGGGCTGATACACAGAATGCTGCACTGAGAAGCCTTGTATAGACGATAACCCATCTCTGATATGCTGGACAGTGCTGGATTGCAGGGACCAGGTAAGGTCTAACCCCCTGTCCTGTCTCAGCACCAGATTGGAATTCTGCTTTAAAGCCAGGTAAACCATAGAAATTACTCCAACAAACACCCCAACCCCCTTGTAATGACTAGGCCAAGGAATGCTTTTCTAGGTTTAATAAATAGGTTTGTACAATAGAACAAAGTATCTCTGGAAGAAAGATCACTTCTTGATAGTTTTCATGGTAGACTTGTCACTTTGCCAGCAGCTGCCACCTTCCTGTCCACAGCTTTAACAGCTACCATTTGTCATCTCTCACAGAAAGCAAAATGACCTGCAAGATAAAGTCGAGCTTGTAAATGAAATCTTGGACCAGTATAACCACCAATTAAGTCAGGACCTGAAACCAGACCAACAGCCTGGCACAGTTGGAAAAGAAAGGTAGCGGCCATTTTGGAGCTTCCATTCACCACAGCAGGATTTGGAAAAAGGCAAATTAATGTTTATGTGCAGCAATCTAAATTGCCCTGGGGAGGGGGTACATATGAGCACTTTGTGTTGGTCTGGTTTAAGTCATTTTTGACTGTGGGTCTGCTTTAAACTAGAACAAAATGGGTGTTCCTGCATCGCAACTGCTGGTGCCCCCACCCTATAACACTCAGTAAAACAATCTTAGCTTTCACATTTTTGATGAAAGAGCCCTGCAGGACGCCCATAGCTAGCCACCAATCGCATGGCTCAATTTGTTTTAGCAGGCATTACAGTGGGGGCACTGGCAGTTGGGATGTCATCAGTCACATACCAATTGTTGGTTAGAGTTTAGCAGTAGCCATACATAAAAAGCTGGCCCATAAACCACTGCAACCTTACCCAATGCCATGTGACCAATCATGATTATGTAGCAAACTCCTGCAATCAGCTCACTTTGAATACTAAAGCTTTCCTATAGGTGGGTAATCGTATTGTATTCTATTCTACAATAGGTTGCCCAATACCATTTGAGATATCAGAGCACCATAACTAGTGAGGGTTATATTCCTGGAAGGATTCTATCCACATTGGCTCTCCAGGAATCATTTCTACAGTGGTGTGGCAGTCCAGACCTGGGGCATAGCCTAGATCCATCTTCCAAGGGGGAAGAAGTAGGATAACCTGCAAGTGCAAACACATGTTAGCAAGCTCAGAAGACCTGAAGTCTGAACAGTACACAAGTAGAAATGAGAAGCAAACCCAGACAATTCACATTTATGGAGAACTGTCGGCTTTATCACAACCCATCAACCAGCATTCTTGAGATCAGACAATCAGCAATATCAAAAATGCTGTGAGGGAGTGACCACAGTGGTGAAAAAAGCCCATCCCTGTCAACAGTGCATCAAAGGAAAAAAGAAGGTAAGTATCTACCTTATGTCACAGGCTCACAAATAGCAGGACAGGGGCAAGTGGTGTATTTTAGATCCTACATGCCAAGACCTCTGGGTCAGTGAGGGTTCTGGTCCACAGGAAGCTTAAGACCTGCCAATTTCATATCACTGGGGGCATCCTGATTTGGGATGCCTCACTGTGCAAAATGCTCCAGATTGACTAGTATACTCACCATATAAGCATACTGAGGTGGCATCTCCAGCTTTCCTCTGGTTGATGCAGACCTGTGCCAGGATTTTCTATATGGCTGCATGGGTACACAGCCAAATGGAGGCCAGCTGCTTGTGCTCTATTCAGCTTTACTAAGCCACTGATGTCAGAGCAGTTTAGTAAAGCTGAATGGGGCTAGGGGGGATCAGGCTAGGTATGGGTCAGAGGCCAGGGAGAGAGGTTAGGTGAGTGATAGGAGGCAGCAAAAGTGGGAGGTTCTGCCATAGTGCGCTGCCCCTGCTACTGGAAAGGTTTCAGACCCTTAGAACATTATATATATATATATACACACACTGATGGATCTCATATGCAGAGAATAAATAAAAAGTGTAATAAAACATTCCTGCCTTTCTGGCGGGGGGGGGGGGGGGGGGGGGCAGAGCAGTCCAGACCCTTGCCCAGGTGTTCTCACTTAAGGGTACACACACACAAAGAAACCCATTAATCAGACATGAAACAAACCAAGCAGACACTAACAGCGACAGATGCCAGGAAGGGTAACTTACCTCTGCTGCTTCCATGTTTAACTTCTGGATGGTGCTCTTGTTAACACCACATTTGTTAGGATGGTGCCCAGGAGTGTTGGATCTAATGGCATTGACATGACCAATGGTCATGATGCTAAAATGAACCTTCTCTTTTGGCATGATGAATCAGACCTGAGCAACAGCTACACACTTGCTGCACCTGGGATTTAAAGCTCCCGGGGTGGGCAGGGAATGGTGCAGCCAATCAGAGGCACTGTCTGATGAATGGAATTCATGCTGATTGGTTCACTGACTTGGGCTCACACCTGGAGGGGAGGTGCCTGTGTATCATTGTTATTAGAAGCAATGTGTAGAGTCTGTGAAGCTTCTCGTTCATCCAGGTCATGGTTTATCTGTAATGATCAATCAAGGCAACTGGACTTGCTGGGCCTTGATTTATTGCTACAGTGACACATAATGTGCAGCATTGGGGGCCCCCTGCAAGCCCATATTTATAAAAGATATATAATCATATAGTGGCGTCCATACAATGGGGGCATTGCATATACATTCCACAGATGGATTCATGGTTAGGCTCCTTGCTTTCCACCAGCTTTCAGGTGTATGGCCATTGCTCAGCCCACCACAATGATCTCAGTAGAGCTTAGCTGTGCACCTCCTTCATGTGAGCTTGTGGCAGCAGATATTTAGGTTTGCCAGGCGGGCAGGGCACACACAGCAAGGATGCCAGGGCCAAGCTGTGCATTCATCAAGGTGAGTATATGGCAATTCTAGCTTTTATTATTACACAGCCAGACATCCCAAATTGGGATACCCTAGGGTCCAGCCACGTCACTGACATCCCTGTAGCTTAGGCTCGTTCTCGTACCAAGGCCATTCAGGCATGGGATTCTATTTAAACTCGCACTTACACCAGATGTGTGCTCGCTGATCCATCTTGAGCATCCACTCCCATATGATGTGTGGTCCCATGTCAGGAAGTGGGCAGAGGGGGAACAGCGAGCTGGGACAGGCACTCGATCAGCATAACTGTGAGTTTAAATGCAGTACTAGTGGCAGCGCCACCTGCAGCTCAACCCGCACCCCCGCCACTCAACCTGTGACTCTGGGGGCATCCCGCATTGGGAATCCCCACTATGTGTAAACCCCCAGACTGCCATTATCAGTACACCTTTCCCTCGTCCAATGGCGCATCCATGGGCTCTCATCCGATCAGAGCCATTTGCTGCGACTATGTCATTTGAATGGCTGGGGTGGAAGCACACACAGCCAAAGATGCAGGGGATGCAGCTGCACTCCCCCCATTGTTTGCAGTATTACATGGGCACAGCAAATTGAACTGATTGGATGAGAGCCTGCACATGTGGCGTTAGACCGGAGAAAGGTGAGCTGATACTGGCAGGCTGGGGGTTTTCACAAAGCGCGGCATCCCGATTCAGGATGCCCCAGGGGAACACCAGTGGCCACCCACCCTCCCACATCCACTGCTCAACCCGCACCACCGCACAAGCTGTTGAAACTGAGCAGCATTAATCATACTGCTGGCAGCTCAGGCTCCTGGGGGACTTTTTTGGGCCACACCAAAAAGACCCCGGTGGGGCCTTATGCCGGGAGCAGGAGGGAGCTGGAGGAGCAGGACAAAGCTGCGGAAGCAGGAGGAAGATAGAGGGGCAGTGCAGAGCTGGAGAGCAGGAGGAAGGTGGAGAAGCAGGAGGAAGATGGAGAAGCAGGACAGAGATGAGGGAGCAGGATAGAGAGTGCAGGGTGAAGCCACGGAGCTGGGGGTAGAAACATAGAAACATAGAAGGTTGACGGCAGAAGGAGACCATACGGTCCATCTAGTCTGCCCTTATGTGTATACTGTATGTACTCTTTATCTTAGGATAGATGTGTGCTTATCCCAGGCATGTTTAAATTCAGTGACTGTTGATTTTTCAACTACCTCTACTGGAAGTTTGTTCCAAGCAAGGGTAGGAGGTGTAGGAGGAAAATAGGGGTGCAGGACTGAGATTGGGGAGGGGAGCAGGGGGGGAATAGGGCTGCAGGAGCGAAAGGGGGGGCTGGAGGTACAGGTTAGTGAGATAGGAGTGAAGCAGGGAAATTGGGGAGCATGATGAAGATTGGGATGCAGCAGGGAAATGGAGGAGCGGGTGGAGATTGGGGTGCAGTAGTGAAATAGCAGGAGGAATATGGGAGAACAGGATGGAGCTAGGACAGCAGGATGGAGATTGGGGTGCCAGAGGAAAATGGGGGAGCAGTGGTATACCGTGCTGTGTGAAACCCCTGGGTTTGCCGGCTATACTAACCAAGCTGGCGAACTTGTAGGTCTCACACAGCAGGGCAGCGCAAATTGGGATTCCCCTCCAAAGCAGATAAAAAAAAGGGTCTTGGTCTGCTTTAATCTACTTTTGATTGGCAGACTTTAAGCTTCCAGTATCTTCCCCCCACACACCCAATCAGCTGTTTGCACCAGTTATCTGTCTGAATATCCACTGCAAGGACAGACTCCTGGAGGAGGCCAGGTTATCTAACAATGCACTGCCCCTGCTTGCTACTCAGATGTCTGTGTCTGAATATAGCCGGGGATGTAGTTCTAACTGTGCATGTGCCATGGGATCAGCTAGGTGAGTATAAGGATAGAATAAGCGTGTGTAGTGCGCCAACATTTTTTGCAAATAGGCCACGCCCCCTGGTCACACCCATGCCACACCTGTGACAAAGCTGGTAATTAATCTGTATATATATATATATATATATATATATATATATGGACCTTGGCTGACCCCTCTGCTCTGCATACACACAGGCACACAGGGTCAGCTGGAATGACTTTCTCCCCTCATAAAACTGCACAGCATAAACAAAGTGTTATCAGGATCAACCAGCAATAGAAAGCAGAGACGAGGCCCATATCCTGGTCCCCTTCCATGAAATGTTCTCCTCATCCCCCCTCCCTGTGGATTCCCAGGACAGATGGGGGATGTCATATGGACAACTTTCAGGTACTCAAAGATGGAGAATCCCAGATGTACCAACTGACTCCAATCACTCTGCCCATAGGAAGGCGCAGAAACTGACCCCTGGTTAGAGGGAATAAGACTAGCTTGAGAATGGGGACAGGGACTCTAATCCTACCATCAAGAGTGACACACGCTCCCTTTTATCATCTAAGCAGAAGACCAGAAAGAGTGTGTGGACTGTGAGACAATTTATTTGATCGAACCGCAGCCCAGACAGACACCTAAGTATTTTGCCATTTTTTTATATCTCTTGCTATTTATCATATTTACCGTGTTTTATAGTTAATCCTATTTCATCACCTTGCATCATTTTTCTTGTTGTTTTTGTGTTTTCTGTTTGTTTAAGTAATTCTAAAAATACAGAGGGTCACTGTTGCTCTGAATTAAGGATCTAAAAATCTCACGCTAGTTCTGAAGAGCCTGGCTACCTTACTTGCCTAGGACGCTCGATCGCCCCTGCCTGGAAGTGGTTGTGGGTCGATCGATCCGTTTGACCTGATTGTGTTGTGTGTGGCTTATATAGAGGTGAACACTGTTGGTGTTCTGGTAGCAGCAGTTTATAGCCACGCGTGTTGCTAATTGAACAATTGCAGTGACACACGTGGGGTACGATTGGCCGGTTTGATCAGATGAACGATCAATAGGTCTGATCAACCCGTGCAATTGTCACAACACCCCTAACTAGTGACGTAACTAAATGTGCCGGAGCCTTGGTGCGAACATAAAATGGGGACCTTTCAAGGCTCATACAGTAACATTTTTTTCTGACTTAACTTTTGGATGCATCTAGACAACTAAAGACTGAAACAGCAGAGAAAAATGGTAGAGGAGCAACAATGATGGGGCCCCCCCTGACCTTCTGGGCCTGGTGTTGTTGCACCCCCTGCACCCTCCCAAGTTACTCCCCTGTCCATAAGCCCTAACTCCAAAAGGACCTGGAACTGGCAAGGTAAGAATTGTTATATTGGGATGCCCCGCTAGAGTGCCAAAATCTCAAAGATAGTGAAAATCCTGGTGATCTTTAACCTTCCCACTTCTACCACCTGTGATCCTTGCCCTCTGGTGCTTGCTGCCCCTGTCTGGTCCCCCAGTGTTTGCCCTCTGCTGCTGATGGGTCTTTCCTGCTGCTGAGCCTTCTGCTAAGTAAGGTCAGAGGCGCAGGTTGGTGGGCTGAGAAGAAGAAATGGCCAAGATATTGGGGTTTACAGTTCACCTCATGATTTCTGATCTGAAAAAGTGGGCTTAGCCCTTGGATCTGTGATGCTGCACAATGGGCATGTGCTCTCCTCTACCCCCTGACTGTGCAATGTGTATCTGGAGGAAGTGGCGGAGGGAGGGACCAGTAATCCAGTCCCGCTCTGCCAAGCTGATTGGAGGACAGGATGCAAAAGAGAATGTCATTGGCTGAACCTGTAAACCCTGATATCTCAGCAATTTCTGTTTTAATTTAGAAACAGAAAACAGCGCCAAATGCAGCCCGCCGCATGGTGTAACAATTACTGCTACCTGCAGTAGCACTTTAAGGACCGATTTCATTTTTTAGAACGGCTTAAAAACTCAATTTAACTGAAACCACAACACTGCATCCTTTTTGGTTTGAGATGCGTTAAAGCAAACCTGCATCAAAAAAGGTTTTTCGGATTTTAGGTCCGTATGGGATTTGAGGAGGTGCAGCTGTCATCTGTGTGTGCAGCCGTTTCCCATGAGATGGAACTCCAATAGGATAAAGGTGAGTATCTCACACATACAGGGCTCTTGCATGGTAGGAGGGGAACAGGTTAGGTTACATTAGTGTCACAGGCGTAATTATTGGGGGAGCAACCTAACCGCCATGCATTTCTGCTGTTTCAGTCTTTAGCTGTCTAGCTACAACCAATTAAAAAATCTAAAAGAGTTTACTGTATGAGCAATGAAAGGGCCTCATAATATATAGTTATGCCATTGATCAGTATGACCCAGGACCATCCCTCGCCAGGGCCGTATTTACCTTAAGGCAATTCTAAGCCCGTGCCTAGGGCGGAATCTGTCTGACTGGGGCGCATTGCTGCAGCCGCTAAGTAAAATCATTACGGGGCGCAGCCTCGGGAGCTACTATGACCCTGCTCCCTCGCACCTCCTTGTACTTCCGTACTCAGTGTTGTCAGGTGGTATGAGCGACCCTGGCCGGCTCCGCCCACTGCTGATGTCACTCCAGCATGAAGAAGCCGGGAGCTTTCTCTTTCTACCGCAGGGGCCGCTCGTAGATTCTGCAAGCCTGGCTGTCACAGGTAACAACATCTAGAGGTGCGGAACCAAGCCACCGGGGGGGGGGGGGGGGAAATGTTGATTCCCTCAATGCATTTACATATATTTCACAAATGCCGGCTTCATGGGAAGGTTTTTTTCATGGCACGCACAGCAGTGGTATTTGAGGTGCCAGTCGCAGTAACTGCTGCTGCCCTGCACCCACCTTTCACAGTCCATTCGTCTGCCCCTGCTGCCGCTGACAGCATTTGTTAACTCATGCCCCGCCAGGACACAGCTAAGAAGCAGTAGCAGCGCTTAGTGAGCCGGAACTGAAGAGCTGGTTAGTGTTCCCCGGCGGTAAAAACAAGTAACGGTGACAGCGAGACATGGAGCCGACATGGGGGCAGGGGCAGCATGCAATGGCTCCTTTCATGTGAGACATGCCAGCAGAGCAAGCTTTACTGCTAAGCGGCCAACAAAGGTAAAATCTGCCTGTGCTCCCTCCTTCCCTCACTACATTCCTGAGTCTCATGGCTCTGTCTCCCGAGACTTAGAAAGAGAAAAAAAACAAAATTGAAGCGCGGGGGATGGAGTCAGTCAGTGCTGCTTTGTATAGATGGAGCCTGCTGCTGCCTAAGCTCACCATGGATTAAACAGCCAGTGTCCTAATACCTCACCCTCTTACTGCTGGCCATCTTGTACTCTTCCTAACCAATTTTTCTTCTCACTTCCTAACATCTGACCATGCTTTATTCCCACTGCCCAATATCCTCTCCCCCTGCTGCAAGAAACCCTCACTTCTGATGCCCATTGCCCCCACCATCCTTTCCTCCTGCTGCCCAATATCTTATTTTCCTCTTCCCCACTGTCCTCTCCTCTTGCGGCTTACCATTTCTCTTCCTGCTGCTCACTGTCCACTCCTCCTGCTGTCCATGGTTCTCTCATCTGCTGCTCTTTTTCTCAGCATCCTCCCCTCCTGCTGCCCATCATCTCTTCCCGGCTGCCCACTATCCCACTGTATATTCTTTCCACTGCTAACTGTGCCACCAATTTTTCCTCCTGCTTCCCACCATGCTATCTCCCTGTAGCTCTCTCTCTTCTTTTCCTGCTGCTTACCATCCCTTCATGCTGCCCTCCATAGTCTCTTTCTATGGCTAACAGTCCTCTCTTCTTGCTAGCTGCTTTCTTCCTTCATACTTTTTTCCATTCTGCCTCATCGATCTCTTAAGTGTACCCTCCTTTTTGCTTTCCCCTTGCCCTCCCTGGCAGCCCAAGACCCAGCAGCTGCAACACCACCTCTACATTCCCTCCTACAGCTGCCAATCATATGACAGCCAGCAGTCAATCAGCTTCCAAGACCAATACGCTGCCAGACCTCAGGCTTTGGGAAGGTGTGCAGCAGGGCATTTCAGCTTGTGATGCTTCTGGACTTAAAATGTGTGTACGGTGAAGGTGTGAAGGAAATTATACGTTTTACCAAATCTATGTAAAACTCAGTTCAGTCTGATATTTGATCAAATCTGTATTCTGTAGAGATGACCCTTGGATATATCATGCTGTGTTTAAAAATAAGCTTCCATAGGAAGGCTGTAAGCAGCTGTTGCCATCTATCAGATGAATCAGCATGATGAGCTAATGCACGCTGCTTTTGGATGTCAACTGATGATTGGTTGTTCACTTGTGATATGCATTTCTCTATATATGGAACTGTAACACAGGTATAGGCTGATGTAATATGAGCATTGGGTTAAATTATGCTGATGTACGAAGTTCTGTGATTGGTTATAATAGAACGTTTCCTTGTAAGTCTTTTCTGTAACGCTATATAATAAAGGGGAGTGGCAAACATCACATATAGACGTGCCCACAAGGACAACATGGCCGTGCGCGTAAGTATTTGTGTGTGTCTCTCTTTGTCTATAAAGGATGTTAATTTCCCCAACATTAATTGGTGGCGAATGCAGCTGTCAGGCCATTTGCACAGGTGATAATGGGGGTTCTGGGGTTTTTCATGTTTGCCTATGAATTCCGGATAAGTCTGTTTTTGCAGACAGGGCAGATATGAAATCTCTGGTTCTGGAACTTATTGCCTCTGTGTATGCATGCTGACTAGATCACTGCTGCCTATCTTAAGATTATGTAATATGCATTGCAAAGGAACAACAGGTGTTTGAGACTGATGCTAAGTGTGATATCGTGTATGATGCATGCTGTAACGATACTGATTTTGATACTGACTATGAAGCATGTTTGTCTGTCACTTATGATCTAAGGAATGCGTTTTAAGTTCCGGGAACTGCGCATGTATACGTGATCAGGGAATCACAAGAGTTGCTTTAATGCAGAAGTTTTGAACAGATTTCTAAATTGTCAATAAGGACAAAAGTTGGGTACTAATAGCAGAGTTTGCCAGGGGCACTCCGCTTTTAGCCGAGGAATCTGACAGTGGCAGTTTGGGGTTAGATATATGGAAAATCGGTCGACCGTCCCCATTCTGTGTAAAAGGTCATATTAGTGATCAGACTTATAAAATGAGGTTTATAGAGCTGCCTGTAAAGTGGGATTTTCCCTAAAAAGGAAGCATCAGTTTAGGCTGTGTGAGGAACTATTCAAATGCATATAAAAGGTGATATTGAGGACACAAGATGACATACACACAAATACAAAAAAAATAAAAAAAATGGGAAAAATATAAAATAGAGAAAGATTAGAATTAAAAACATTCAGAGATCTTTACGGAGTATTGTATTTTAAAGCCCTGCCTTGCCTTTTCAAGATCAGCTGTCATGTAACATGAGGTCTGGTGAGCTATTTTTAAATTTCAGTGAAACGCCAGCTCAGAAGCTGATTAAGTGTAAGCTGGCCTCTTTGAAAGCACGCGGCAGACAAAGTTGAAATATAGATTTGTTTGAAATGAATTCTGTAATGCAGTTTTCAGCGAAGTCAGTGAAGAAGTTGGTAAGTTTTCTTATCATTTTTTCTTTACTATAGAATGTGTATAAGGAAGTTATTTAAATTTAAGGTGACACAATTATTAGACTCTGTCTTGTAAAGCTCTGTAGGATTTCAATTCTTGCTGCAGTAATTTCTGCATGTCACTGCTAAAGCTTAGCCATGAAAAGTTTAGCAGTTGAATGAAACAAAAAGAAGTAACAATGAAAGTTTTTTTTAAGAAACATATGTAGCTACTGTAAAAAAAAAAAATGGGGTCTTGTACAAGAATAAAGTTAAATTAGTTAATTAGTTCTATATGACGGCATTGCATTAAATTAAATTGCATTAAATTAAACTGCATTAAATTAAATTAATTAAAATAAAGGTAAAGTAGAAACATTATTTTAATGTATTAAGTTTTGATCAAATATTGTATACAATGTGTAATATGATATGTGAATAATGCTATCTGGAAGATAGTTTCCATAGAACAAGGTAAGGATCCGACCTTGTTCTCCTGGAAATTGTGTAATGTTTAATTTATTTGATAATTATGTATTATGTTTTTATGTTTTAACAGCAGCTGTGAAGATAATTAATTATTCTATGAGACACTTGGCATAGTTGGAAAAATGTAGCCATTTTGGAGCTTCCTCTGCCAACTGACGTAACTGAAAATGCACAGTAACATGACTTTGAGCATTATCTCCTGTTTGTAGGTGGTCTGCAAGTACATGAGCAGACATTTTTGTTTTTAAAGGTTTACCACGGTTAGAAAAGGGTAAATTAATCTTTATGTGCAGCAATCTAAATTGCTCTGGTAAGAGATTTATATGAGAACTGTCTGCTGTATTAATCTGGTTTAAGTCATTTTTGACTGTTGGTCCGCTTTAAGATAAGTATTTGGTAACTGGTTTGAGAAATTTGCGGTTATGCTAGTCTGAAATTTAGAAGCCTAAAGAAATACCTTCATGATATTGGTTTCAAAGCTTAGGAATGTTTTAAGCAGCTGTTTGTGTACGTCATCATGCTCTAATTTTGAGTAAAGTTTTTTTATGAAATAGATTAAGTTTATTTGATAAGAATTTATTTGATAAGAATACTGTGAGAATGGTATTACTTGTATAAGAATGTATTTGGACAAATAATTAATGACTTTGGAAGGCGTAATTAATACAAATTATTAAGAGCCTTATTTGCTGTCTTATGATGCATGTCAGTAGTTGCCAAGGACAGTGAAGGACAAATGCTACATGTCACTTCACTCAATGAGTGTCTTATGCGTTCAAATGATTCTTTATACAAGTCTAAATACTTATTTGCGTAAAAAAAAAAAAATGCTTTAAGATATATTTTTGTAACAACGGTCAATTACCTTTTTTTTTGGAAACAGAAAGATTTACTAGTATATTAAAGCCTAGTTAAAGTCCAATTATTATGATAAGAGTTTGCCTTATTAAATATAAGGTTCTCTATTTATTTTTAATCTTGTTAAAAGTCATCATTATTTAAAGCAATTAACAGTCAGTTCAAAAACTTTTCCGTATGGTTTTTCTAGGAATACTCTAAATTGCTTATTATGAAGGAATGAGGAATATACCTAAGAAGTTTTAACATACAGTTACATAATTTTGAGCACTCCAGCATGTTTTAAAGTGATCATTACTTTGAGAAGTTTTGTGAAATACAAGTTCACCTTATGGTGATACACCTAGTGAAGGTTTTAAAAATAGAATGAGCTAGAAGTATTTTTGACCTTTCTGAATCGCTAACGTTAAGAGCTGAACATAGCTAAATGAAGTTGAGTTTGTTCCACAGAGTTCAAACAAAGAGGGGAAATATGTATAATGGTTACATTCTTTGGTATTAAAAGGTGTTTGAACTAATGGAACACTTAATATGTGATAAAATGTTTGTGTTTAGGTGAAGTACACAGATATGCCCCCTTTACCTCTCTTCTGCGTTTTCAGAAGTACATATTTAATTTGTTTTTAATTAAAGAATAGCAATTTATCACCATGAAGGATCATACATAATGAGGTTTTTGTGATAGTGGATGATAAAAGGTGAAAAATGTTGCTTTTAGCATAAATGGCTGAAGTAAGAACACATCACTGAAATGTATGAATTGGCTTTAGGTGGAAGGCAAAATGTGTGCACTGATGATAGATTAGCTTATGAGAAAGGTTATAGATGGAATATTTTTATGATGTTGTTGTATAACTGAAACAAATTAATGAGAGTTACAGTGACAGCCATGAATCCTGATCATGAATTCCTATGAGGACCTCAAACACGCTGGCACTTCTGGAAAAGGTTCATACCCAATACAAATCTCACCTGAGAGACTCAGTGCCACTTGCTGCCAAGATGAGACTGCGAAAGGAGTAAGTCTTGAGCTCACGCATTGGTAGTACTTAGGTTTGAGGAACTGTGGGTAATGATAAGTGTCAAAGCGTAAGTCTGCTTCAGGGAGAAGCGCCACTGGACTTATTTGCCTCTCGATGGTGCCTCAAGAAGACATAGCTCATAGCCCAGTAGGTGTCACTTGTCCAACTTATTCAGCCCAGTACAGTGCATTACATTGTTTCAGATATAAGCAATATTGATATTTAATTTAGTTTATATGAATACCTGTTGTGCAGGTAAGATAGTGTAAGTATCTACTCAGTGCATACTTAGGCCTAACCATCCATTTCAGAGATTGCAGAACTACATCCAACTATCTGAAGTGTGACTCTATTAGTATGTCCTGGTGAACAAGGTGTTATTGGAATCATATTGGATTCTTTAAAATTATAAAAGTCTATTAAGAAAAATCTATGAAATTATTAAATTGTTTATGCCCATTTGTCATTCTTATATTTAAGTTAAGATGAAAGATGAAAAGATCTTTTAAGATAAGTATGTAGCAGATGAATATGACCACTGGAAGGAAAGTATTCAAAGGCTTGTTATAGTGCATTTTGCATGGTTTACAGTTTTCTTATTGGATGTGTTTGCCATCGCAGAAATCTCTGGATACAGTCATGAGATACTAAGTGCAGATGAGTTATTAATTGCATCAGTCAGATGTTAAAGAAAGAGAAAAGAGCCTGAGTACCAATCAAAGAGACAGAAGTTGGCTTCAGCGGCAAAAGAGCATCGTTGTTTACTTTGCCTTATTGTTAATTGTGCTGCTGTTTATTTGAACTTTGTACATAAGTGATTGGTTACTTTGAAAATCTTCAAGAAATTGTATATTTCTCATTTTATCTGAAGTCATTAATGATGCAAAATGTTTGTAAACATTTTTAAGACACTTGTGAATAGAATAATGGCATCTAAGTGTATTTTCCACATGGAGGGAAACACTGCAGGTGTGCATGGTGATTAAGGCTAAAGGCCTAATCCAAGTATTGATGCTAACCAGAAAGAGTTAGTTCTTCTGAATAGTACCAGTACTGCATGCCTTTGCAGAATGACTATTGTCTCCTTACCTCAAGTTCTTAGGAAATTGGGCTAACAAAATGTACGCCAAGGCCTGTGAAGTATTTCACTCCCGTCAAAGCAAGATACTTGGTCCTGCTCTGACTTTCTTAAAAGTGAATTAAAGGTGTATTTAACTGTAGTGGTTAGGATTAATATTTGCTGTTTACATATGACAAGATCATATTAGTAAAAACTTATGGGCAGTGGATAATTTTAAATTTTAGTTTATACTTTGGGATAAAGACATTTGGTCTTATAAGTAGGTTGTACTAGATGAATATTCATTGGAAGACTTTTTGATTACAATATGACTGAACTGATTATTGGATTTTAGATTATTAGATTTGGTCAAAAAATTATAAAGAGGAATATGTGAAGGAAATTATAAGTTTGACCAAATCTATGTAAAACTCAGTTCAGTCTGATATTTGATCAACTCTGTATTCTGTAGAGATGACCCTTGGATATATCATGCTGTGTTTAAAAATAAGCTTCCATAGGAAGGCTGTAAGCAGCTGTTGCCATCTATCAGATGAAGCAGCATGATGAGCTAATGCACGCTGCTTTTGGATGTCAACTGATGATTGGTTGTTCACTTGTGATATGCATTTCTATATATGGAACTGTAACACAGATATAGGCTGATGTAATATGAGCATTGGGTTAAACTATGCTGATGTACGAAGTTCTGTGATTGGTTATAATAGAACGTTTCCTTGTAAGTCTTTTCTGTAACGCTATATAATAAAGGGGAGTGGCAAACATCACACAGAGACGTGCCCACAAGGACAACATGGCCGTGCACGTAAGTAAGCATTTGTGTGTGTCTCTCTTTGTCTATAAAGGATGTTAATTTCCCCAACAAAGGGGAGGGGCGCATGGTCAAAGTGCCTTTCATGAATCCTAAATACAGCCCTGTCCCTCGCATGAAGTTGCCAAGGAGAGTAGGTCTGCATGAAAATGTTGATAATCAGGCATTGCTATTACTTGGAAGAAAAACCTTTCACAGATGTAGCCACACCCCAGCTAGCAGATTTGAGGTTGCTGGTTGGCTGGTCTCCAGAATGCTGGATGATCGGAGAGAGGGGGCAGAGAGCCCATTTACACTTTTAATTCCACCAATTGGGCAGAAATCATTGGAGATCCTGTACAACAGCTTACAACTGGTATCTGTATGTGATTTGTATCTATATTGTTAGGTTAATGTAGTAACATTTATGGCAATAGATGGCCCTGTTACATATACCTAAGTGTAGACTGTTGTACATATGTACATTCACTGCTGCATGTTGAGTTTCCTGTAGGAACCTGTGAGAGAAGCTGTAGATCTGAACTGTACTGGATGTGATGCTGGATATGAACTTGTGAAGAGACCAGTAAAGAAGTGTTACCTTAGCTCATGAGTGTCCTGCATTTAGGCCGAGGAGATACATTGCTGCCACTGCTCACCAAATCCCTCCTAAATGCAAGAATCTCCAGCTCTTTTAACCCCCATTCCCTTGAGGATTCAGCTTGTAACACCACAAAAGTCTATCTGGATCTGACTCCACTGCACCCAGTAACAACTTACTATCATCATGTTGCTGGCCACCATTGGGTGACTGATACCGTGTAATAGTGTGAAGAGGTACAAGACTGCTAATCACCATTAGTAATGTTTTGTTAGAAATAGCATTTGCAAACACGGTGTTACAACCCCAGACAGCTCATGTGGTTACATTATGGAGAAGACCCCAGCAGCAGAGACCAAGGTCATTGTAACAGAGGCCATGCACCCACATGATCCAATTCCTGCACCAACATGTAGACAAATTGTGCCCCATGATATTGTGTAAACTAAAATTGCTGTGAAGATAAAGTAACCTTAATGACATGACCTCATAGACCTGACACTTTGTGTACCCCCCAAAAGGTAAGACATTGTAACCCTTCCTGTCCAAGTGCAAGGGGAGGGTCAGAGCAGGGGTTACATAGAGACTGAACTTCCTCTTAGGAGTGATGAACAAGTGACCATTCATAGGTTATTGGCAGGGAACTATATAAGCTAGAGTCTGCCTTTATACAGCGTTAGCTGCTGAAGTGGTAGTCATGGGTCTCTATATCCAAAAGGTAAATCTGCTGAGCACCAACCACTAATGGTGGTAAAGTAATGGGCACTGCTTAGTATAGTCCGGGATCTGTCCATTTTGTTAATGAACCAGCAGAAGTGGATGCCCAAACACCCCCCCCCCCCAGCACTACAACAGGATGGCATTAATGACCTTACCAGGGCCCCAATCCAATGCAGTCCCACTTGCGGCTGCACAGCCAGGGCTGAGGCACACAGAATGCTGCACTGAGAAGCCTTGTATAGACGATCACCCATCTCTGATATGCTGGACAGTGCTGGATTGCAGGGACCAGGTAAGGTCTAACCCCCTGTCCTGTCTCAGCACCAGATTGGAATTCTGCTTTAAAGCCAGGTAAACCATAGAAATTACTCCAACAAACACCCCAACCCCCTTGTAATGACGACTAGGCCAAGGAATGCTTTTCTAGGTTTAATAAAAAAGTTCGTACAATAGAACAAAGTATCTCTGGAAGAAAGATCACTTCTTGATAGTTTTCATGGTAGACTTGTCACTTTGCCAGCAGCTGCCACCTTCCTGTTTGTCATCTCTCACAGAAAGCAAAATGACCTGCAAGATAAAGTCGAGCTTGTAAATGAAATCTTGGGACCAGTATAACCACCAATTAAGTCAGGACATTAAACCAGACCAACAGCCTGGCACAGTTGGAAAAGAAAGGTAGCGGCCATTTTGAAGCTTCCATTCACCACAGCAGGATTTGGAAAAAGGCAAATTAATGTGCAGCATTCTAAATTGCCCTGGGGAGGGGGGTGCATATGAGCACTGTTGTGTTGGTCTGGTTAAAGTAATTTCTGCTTTAAACTAGAACAAAATGGTGTTCCTGCATAGGGGAATCCCAACTGCTGGTTCCCCCACCCTATAACACCCAGTAAAACAATCTTAGCTTTCACATTTTTGATGAAAGAGCCCTGCAGGACACACATAGCTATCCACCAATCGCACGGCTCAATTTGTTTTAGCAGGCATTACAGTGGGGGCACTGGCAGTTGGGATGGCATTAGTCACATACCAATTGTTGGTTAGAGTTTAGCAGTAGCCATACATAAAAAGCTGACCCATAAACCACTGCAACCTTACCCAATGCCATGTGACCAATCATGATTTATGTAGCAAACTCCTGCAATCAGCTCACTTTGAATACTAAAGCTTTCCTATAGGTGGGTAATCGTGTTGTATTCTATTCTACAATAGGTTGCCCAATACCATTTGAGATATCAGAGCACCATAACTAGTGAGGGTTATATTCCTGGAAGGATTCTATCCACATTGGCTCTCCAGGAATCATTTCTACAGTGGTGTGGCAGTCCAGACCTGGGGCATAGCCTAGATCCATCTTCCAAGGGGGAAGAAGTAGGATAACCTGCAAGTGCAAACACATGTTAGCAAGCTCAAAAGACCTGAAGTCTGAACAGTACACAAGTAGAAGTGAGAAGCAAACCCAGACAATTCACATTTATGGAGACCTGTCAGTTTTATCACAACCCATCATCAACCAGCATTCTTGAGATCAGACAATCAGCAATATCACAAATGTTGTGAGGGACATGGCCACAGTGGTGAAAAAAGCCCATCCCTGTCAACAGTGCATCAAAGGCAGGCAAGTATCTACCTTATGTCAGGCTCACAAATAGCAGGACAGGGGCAAGTGGTGCATTTTAGATCCTACATGCCAAGACCTCTGGGTCAGGGAGGGTTCTGGTCCACAGGAAGCTTAAGACCTGCCAATTTCATATCACTGGTGGCATCCTGATTTGGGATGCCTCACTGTGCAAAATACTCCAATTGACTAGTATACTCCTCACCAAGGAGGATGAGCAGACTGAGGTGGCATCTCCAGCTTCCCTCTGGTTGATTCAGACCTGCCGGGGCAGTGTGGCTTCCACATGTATCTGCAGGTACATGCAACCAAATCTCTCTTTCCACACAGCTAGACATGTTTGTTGCTTGATGTTTAGTTGATGAGAGGGTTAAACTGGGCGGTAAATTAATTCCCAGGCCCTGAATAATAATAATTTTGTATAAATAGTGATTGAGCTGCTCCCACCCCCCTTTGATGCAGACCTGTGCCAAGATTTTCTGAATGGCTAAATGGTACACAGCCAAATGGAGGCCAGCTGCTTGTGCTCTATTCAGCTTTACTAAGCCACTGATGTCAGAGCAGTTTAGTAAAGTTGAATGGTGCACCAGCCACTGATTGGAGGAGAGCATGTGAATGCACTGTGGAAGTTGCTGGCAAGGTAAGCATTATCAGCATCCTAACTGAATGCAGAGTAAACATGATGGTGATTGTTAGTCTTTAACCCTCCCTCTGATGGGTCCTTGCTCCTGGGCCTTCTGATAGATCAGGCTAGGTATGGGCCAGTGGTTAGGTGAGTGATAGGAGGCAGCAGAAGTGGGAGGTTCTGCCATAGTGTGCTCCCCCTCCTACTGGAAAGGTTTCAGACCCTTAGAACATAAGGAGTTGCAGGAGGAGACATGCTACACACATTTGCACATTACTTCTGTATTATGAACGGCCAGATATAGGATTTATTGGTTTAAATTAAACTCCTGTTTGCATATTCTCTTATCAGTGACATACATCAGTGATCCTATTTTGTTATATATATATATATGAACTGATGGATCTCATATGCAGGGAATAAAAAAAGTGTAATAAAACATTCCTGCCTTTCTGGAGGGGGGGGGGGGGGGGAGAGCAGTCCAGACCCCTGCCCAGGTGTTCTCACTTAAGGGTACACACATACAAAGAAACCCATTAAACAGACATGAAACATAAACCAAGCAGACACTAACAGCGACAGATGCCAGGAAGGGTAACTTACCTCCTCTGCTTCCATGTTTAACTTCTGGATGGTGCTCTTGTTAACACCACATTTGTTAGGATGGTGCCCAGGAGTGTTGGATCTAATGGCATTGACATGACCAATGGTCATGATGCTAAAATGAACCTTCTCTTTTGTCATGATGAATCAGACCTGAGCAACAGCTACACACTTGCTGCACCTGGGATTTAAAGCTCCCGGGGTGGGCAGGGAATGGTGCAGCCAATCAGAGGCACCGTCTGATGAATGGAATTCATGCTGATTGGTTCACTGACTTGGGCTCACACCTGGAGGGGAGGTGCCTGTGTATCATTATTATTAGAAGCAATGTGTAGAGTCTGTGAAGCTTCTCGTTCATCCAGGTCATGGTATATCTGTAATGATCAATCAAGGCAACTGGATTTGCTGGGCCTTGATTTATTGCTACAGTGACACATAATGTGCAGTATCGGGGCCCCTGCAAGCCCATATTTATATAAGATATATAATCATATAGTGGCGTCCATACAATGGGGGCATTGCATATAAATTCCACAGATGGATTCATGGTTAGGCTCCTTGCTTTCCACCAGCTTTCAGGTGTATGGCCATTGCTCAGTCCACCACAATGATCTCGGTAGAGCTTAGCTGTGCACCTCCTTCATGTGAGCTTGTGGCAGCAGATATTTAGGTTTGCCAGGCCGGCAGGGCACACACAGCAAGGATGCCAGGGCCAAGCTGTGCATTCATCAAGGTGAGTATATGGCAATTCTAGCTTTTATTACACAGGCAGACATCCTAAATTGGGATGCCCCAGGGTTCATCCACATCGCTGACATCCCTGTAGCTTAGGTGCGCTCCTGTGCCAAGGCCATTCAGGCGTGGGACTCGCACTTATGCCAGATATGTGTCACATGTTAGGAAGTGGGCAGAGGGGGAACAGCGAGCTGGGACAGGCGCTCAGCTGGCATAACTGCGATTTTGAATACAGTACTAGTGGCAGCGCCACCCACCGCTCAACCCCCCCCCCCCCCCCCGCCACTCAACCTGTGACTCTGGAGGCATCCTGCATTGGGAATCCCCATTATGTGAAAACCCCCAGACTTCCATTATCAGCACACCTTTCCCTCGTCCAATGGCGCATCCATGGGCTCTCATCCGACCAGAGCCATTTGCTCATTTGCTGTGACTATGTCATCTGAATGGCTGGGGTGGAAGCACACACAGCCAAAGATGCAGGGGATGCAGCTGCACTCCCCCCATTGTTTGCAGTATTACATGGGCACAGCAAATTGAACTGATTGGATGAAAGCCTGCACATGTGGCGTTGGACCGGAGGAAGGTGAGCTGATACTGGCAGGCTGGAGGTTTTCACACAGCGCGGCATCCCAATTCAGGATGTCCCGGGGGGGGGGGGGATGCCAGTAGCCACCCATCCTCCCACATCCACCGCTCAACCCGCACCAGCGCACAACCTGCTGAGACTGGATTTTTTATGGGCCCCACCAACTAGACCACAGTGGGGCCCTAGGCCAGAAGCAGGACATAGCTGGAAAGCAGGAGGGAGCTGGATGGAGATTGGGATGCATGAGGGAAATTGGGGTGTAAGTCGGCACTGGGGAAGCGGGTGGGAGATGGAGGAGCAGGACAGAGCAGGAGGAAGATGGAGGAGCAGGACAGAGCAGGAGGAAGATGGAGGAGCAGGACAGAGCTGAGGGAGCAGGATGGAGAGTGCAGGCTGAAGCCACGGAGTTGGGGGTGCAGGACTGAGATTGGGGAGCAGGGGGTAAATGAGGGAGCAGGGCGGAGATTTTGGGAGCAGGAGGAGCAGGGTGGAGATGGTGGGTGCAGGAGAGAAATAGGGGAGCAGGACTCAGCTGAGAGTACAGGGTTGAGATGACGGTCCAGGAGTGAAATAGGGAGCTGGAGGTGCAGGTTAGTGAGATGGGTGTGCAGGAGGGAAATTAGGGAGCATGACGGGATGCAGCAGGGAAATGGGGGAGCGGGATGGAGATTGGGGTGCATTAGTGAAATAGCAGGAGGAATGTGGGAGAGCAGGATGGAGCTAGGAGAGCAGGGCAGAGATTGGGGTGCCAGAGGAAAATGGGGGAGCAGTTGTATACCGTGCTGTGTGAAACCCCTGGGTTTGCTGGCTATACTAACCAAGCTGGTGAGGTTTCACACAGCAGGACAGCCCAAATTGGGATCCCTGTCCATAATCTCTAACTCCAAGAGGACCTGGAACTGACAAGGTAAGATTTGTTATTTTGGGATGCTCTGCTAGAGAGGGGCAAATTCTCAAAGATAGTAAAAATCCTGGTGATCTTTAACTCTCCCCTCTTCTGCCACCTGTGATCCCTGTAGTGCAAAGATACCTACCTATTTCTCCTGGTGCTTTATTTGAAGGGGGGCCTGGAAATAGTTGCAAACTGGGCTAGGTGTATTTACAGTTACCTTCATTGCACTGCATTGTGGGTCAGCCTCTCAGTACTCACCACCACCTCCAGATCATTCTCTGCTGCAGATTGCCCTCTGATACTTGCTGCCCCTGTCTGGTCCTCCAGTGTTTGCCCTCTGCTGCTGCTGCTGCTGGGTCTTTGCAGCTGCTGAGCCTTCTGCTAAGTTAGGTCAGAAGCGCTGGTTAGTGGCAGGAGAGGGGTTAGGTGAGTGACAGACAGCAGCAAGGGGTAGAGGGGTAAGTAAGTGATAGAAGACAGCTGCAGGGGGTAGAGGGGTTAGGTGAGCGGTAGTGGACAGTGGCAGGGAGTGAAGGGGAATGGTTAGTGGTTACACAGCTTGGCACACAGCATTGACTACACATCACCCTGTGCACGTGCTGTGGCACTGCCAGTTTTTATGGCAATTGGGCCTTGAAGTGCTACAGCAGGCAATTGTTACACCATTGTGTCAGACTACATTTAGCAATGTCCTAAACTGTTTTCCATTTTTAAACTTTTTAAAAGAAGATATTGATGTTTACAGGTTCACCTTATGATTTGTTTTCTGAAGCAAGTGGGCGTGGCCCTTGGATCTGTGATGCTGCATAATAATCAGCATAATAGACGAGGTCTGTTTCCCAGAACTTGCTTCAGACACCCTAGCAGTGCTTCTCCCCCTGTTGCTAGGTGACATTGGAGCCTAGAGCCGCACACTCCCAAATGTACATACATGCACTCCCGCACTCCCACACTCCCATGCACAGCTGCTGCTCCATGTCTCTGCCAAGGTGTCCCCATATGTGTATGATTCTTCTCCCCTCACCAGTGAGTAAGCAGTGATAGAGGAATATGCCGCATGGTGTAGCTCTCCCCATTACTGGCAGGTTGGGAGGGGAAAGTGGCGCTGTGTGTCTCCAGTCGGCTGGGGGTCCGCTGATATCCCCGCCGAGCGCGATGGTGATTCTTTCCGCTGCTGCCCAATGGGGAGGCTTTAGCAGGATGTCCGCTTTGCACTGTGAAGCTGGAAGAGGAGGAGGCAGAGGAAGGGCACCAGCAATTCAGGCCCGCTGGGCTGTGCTGATTTGAGCACAGTACAAAAGTTAAGCGATGTGTTCCGAAAGAGAGGACTGCAGATACACTTTAATGAACAGGTATATTTCAGCCCACATAACTGATTATCATCCCCAAATCAGGCATACTGGAAATAATACACAGTATGTGAATAGGCAGCTTATCCCTGTATATTCCCTTATTTAACCCTGGTGGGGCCAGATGGTGCTGTTGGAAATAAATGTAGAGAGCCTTTCATTTTTTTGGGTATTATATTAACAAGTAGTTTTTCTGCTGTGGGTTGTAATATCCATAGTGTGAATTTGGGGCTATATATTGTATCCGATCTGAATCAGCATCAGTCACTTGAATCAAACTAAACTGCTGGCAGCTTTTCAAGTGGATCTTGTACATATGATGTATCTATATTTCTGTTCCATACATCTTGTCACACATGCCAGACACTGCTGCCTGTAGAAGATACTTTTCTTTGTAGTTTCATGTATATGGTGTGCAAATGTGATCCTTTTTGTTGTATATATGTAATGAAGGTCTCCTGTGTGTAGAGAGTTTATCAAAATATTGTACCAGGATTGTTCATGTTACAAATATATTTTATCAAAAAGTTCAAACACTTCTCTGCTCTTGAGTGTGGGGGGGGGGGGGGGGATCTAGGCCCAGAGACTCCCTTAGGTGCACCCCCTGTATGCATGTGCTTGCCTCTAATCAAAATAGTTTACAGGGTGATGCCAGCCAATCAGAATAGATTGTGTACCTGGTACTATATTCCAAATGAATGGCGTGATGGGCCCCTCCCACCTGGTGCTTCCCTCCTGGCATGGGTACATGCATTAGCCAAGGGAAGGTTGGTGATATTTCTGTGAATGCACCGTGGGATCACATGATCACTAATTATTTCAGTTTCACAGAACAGGTCAGCTGAAATTGGAATCCCAGAGGATAGAGACTAGTTTTAGCATCAAAGCATTTTGAAAAGGTTAAAGTAGATTAAAATCCAAGTTTTTATGCACCTGCTTTTTGATCCACTGTACCATGACATCCCATGTGGGGACTCCTTCAAGCTCCTCCCTCTAGCTGAGCATACCCACGATGACCATTCACAAATGGCTGGTGGGGTTATATACATCAACTGAAAAAGGCGGCTATGCCGTCCACGAACCCGATTTGTGTAACCCCAGGAATCACTCTTATATACACACACATCAGGAATTGCTACCATGTTGCTTGGGCAGGTGACTCCCCTTTCTGATGCACGCACCTGTGGAACATGACTATACACAGCCGTATGTTCTGACTGAAAGTACCCAACAGGAGGTGCCCGCTGCTCCATTCAGAATAGATTGCTGGATTACACAATCTATTCCGATTGGCTGGCATCACTCTGTAAACTATTTTGATTAGACGGGAGCCAGCGCATGCACTGTGAAATCACCAGAGGCAATTCCACAGTGACCAACTTTTTAGGGGTTTCGCATGCAATTGGGCTACCTAGCAGACCAAACCCCAAGTGAGGGTTTAATTTGAGGCTAGAATGAGTTTTGGCCAGACTGATCTCAACTGTATGTGGTGCAGGAGGTCCCTCTCTGAGTTGGCGCTGTGACATCATTGGCCCAAAAATATTTTATCCCTTAAATCCAGCAGTTACTTATTCCAATCAGTGACAATACAGCCCCATGTTCACTTTGATGCCAGAACCAATTTGGGGCAGGCTGATCTGAGGGACAGCCTCTGAGTTGGCACTATGACAGTGGCCCAAAACCATTTAACACCTTAATTCATCTTCCTTGTTGCCTTTTTGGTGCACATTTTTGTGCCAGCTAATTCTAGATTTGTGCCGCGTTTTATGTAATGTTGCTCAGAACCCCCATACAATAACCCCAAGATATTGGGTTTACAGTTTCCACTTATGATTTCTGTTAAGAAAAAAGTGGGCTTCATAATAATCAGCATTGTGGATGGGGTCTGTAAGATTCCCAGAACTTGCATAAGACACCCTGGCTGAGCATGGTCAATCTGGAGGCAGATGGAGGGGTGGGAGGGGCCAGCAATTCTGTCCCTCTCTACTGAGAGGATTGGGGGACAGAATGAAAAAAGAATGTCATTGGCTGAACCTGTAAACCATGATCTCGGCCATTTCTGCTTTAATTTAAAAACGAAAAACAGTGCCAAATGCAGCCCGATGCATGGCGTAACAATTCCTTCTGCCTGCAGTAGCACTTTAAGGACTGATGTTATTTTTGTTGAACGGCTTAAAAACTAACTCAAGTTAACAAACCACAACACCTGCATCAAAAATGTTTTATTCTAAGTGTGCCATACACTCCACTTCGATCTTCATGACATGTGGGTAATCTCCAGTAGAGGGCGAACTTCTGCAGAGATGAATATGCAAAAAAAGAAAGCCCCTCCCGGTCCATATATACCTGGGACCTCCCACCAATTTCCCAGTTCCTTCTCTGCAGGGAAGGCGACAAGACAGAAGATGAAGACTTCTTTACTTACAGGTAAGGATTGTCCCTATTACTGCCAGGACCCTTTCTAAATTGCCCCTATTTGAGCCTCCCAGCTTAGGCTGCGGATCCTGGTGAAGGTAGGCAGCACCCTATGTGTGCGGAAGGAGCACTGCTCCACCGTGAGACCTCACTATGGGGTAGGCGGTTATCCAGTTTTTTTGGTGATACTGGTGTGGGATGTCCCATCCCTCTATGCTTATGGCCGGATTCTGGTAGGGTTCCCCCCCTTCCGGGTCCCTTATTCCCCTCCGGGGGGGGGGGGTTTCCTGGCCGTTATTTCCTTTTTCGTTCTCCCACATATGCCCCTGTGTGTGTTGGTGTGTGATTCACTGTACGTGTGTGTGTGTGTGTGGCTGACAGTGAGTGTTTTACTTTGGGCCATGTCAGGGGCTGTGATTAGCCTGGGGGAGCTTCTCTCCCTCAGGCTGTGTTGAGGGAGCGCCCCCTTCTTTGGCGCGATTCTGTGGCTCGTTTCTAGGGGATCCGCATTGCTGGGAGGGGGGCATGGCCTGGCGAGCACGCGTTCTGTGCTGGCCCGCCCTCCCCCTGCTCTCCCTCTTCCTGCATGAATTCTCGGGGACCATTTTCAAGCAGGGTTCTGAGCTGCGCTCCGAGTGGTAAGGGCCGGATGGCCACTTCCTTAGCTTGTATGGGGGCCCCTCTCTAGCGGGGAGCCCCCACTGATTGCGGGCATGTGTGTGTTGGTTACGCATGCCTGGCTGGGATACAGTTATATATATACACATTTTTATATACATATACAATTAGGTATGTGTTATTGCCATATTTATGTAGGATTGCACTTATGTTGCCTGTTTTGTGTGTTACAGATTGCCTTGTATATGTGCATATTAAGGGGTTCCTCCTGGTCCTGGGGTCCCTAGTGTAAAATTGTTCACCTCGAATCCTCCCACTGGGACTCTTAAGGGGCATCCCGGGTTTCTTAGGCGTAAATTCCCTGCGGTCTTGCGACTGACCACAAAAATTCACCATATGGAGGCTCCGCAGGATACTGGGCTCAGGCTCCCTCTGGCCATGTGTGGGGTATCCCTTACGGGGGAGAATGTGCTTATCTGTATACCATGCGCACAAAAGGCCATAACGCAGCAGTCTGGTACCCAGCCTTCTGGGTCGGCTCCTCCCACTTCATCGCCTTCCCCTCCCCACCTTATCCGTACCCCAAGTGATATTGGTACCAGTGGGGAGTCGCTCTCTGATGTTTGGGCTAGGTTGGCCAGCATCGAGAAAATTATTGCTTGCTCGGTGGGCAAGAAGGCCCAGGCTAAAAAGAGACATTTGTCGTCAGCCCAGCCCTTGTGGGATGTTGACGACGATTCCACTGATTTGTCAGATTATTCCCCGTTAGAGGAGGGGGAATTGTATCAGGAAACAGAGGCTGACTATGTTCAGTCTGGGAATGCCGATGTCGGGCAGGCGCTGGGGGATGCCGTAGATACGACCACTGTTTTGTCGCATTTATTGGAGGTGTTGGATATTGAACCGCCTGAGGCGCCCCCTCTCAAGAAGGGGGAATTTTTGGGGCCTGCAAGCCCCGTCTGGAATTCCCTACCCAGGGTCACTTTGATGCGCTGATCCTTAGAGAATGGGAGAGGCTCAGTTGGCTTCCTGGTGTTCCTCAGGGATGGGATAAGAAGTATCCTTTTCCGGTGGAGGCGGTTAAGCGCTGGTCTTCTCCTCCCGAGGTCAACGCGCCAGTTTTAGGTTTGACCAACTCTTCTGTGCTAAACACCCCTGACGCCACTTCCCTTAAGGATGGCGAGGATAAGCGCCTTGATCAGATGGCGTGCCACGCATTTGCCAATGTGGGCTCGGCCCTGCGGCCTGTTAGTGCATCTGCCCTGGTGTCGCTTGCTACCAGGTCTCTTATCGGGGACTGGCTGAATAACGCTCAGTTTGATCCAGCTGGCGCTGAGTTCGCTATCCTTAAGAGATGCGAATTGTTCATGGATTTTGTCATGGCTGCGATGGAAGATTCTATTGTCGTGTGTAGTAGGACTTCAGCCTTACTGGTGGCTATGCGCAGATTGGTCTGGCTCCGCCAGTGGACAGCGGACGCTGGGGCCAAGGAAACAGCGGAGGAAACAGCGCCGCCCTTTTCAGGGGGCTGGCTCGTTCACTCCTTCCTTTCGAGGGGCCAGAGCTGCTAGGGGTTTGGCCTTCTCGGGTGTTAGGGGCTCGTCCTGGAACAGAGGCAGAGGTCGAGCACGTCCCGCGGCTGCCTGGGATTCCAAGCCTGCCGTTAAACCGGCTCAGCAATGAAGGGGCGCCCTCACCCACAAGGGTGGGGGGATGGCTGCGGCTCTTCTTTCAGGTCTGGGCCCGGGAGGTCACAAACATTTGGATCTTGGAAGTGTCTCCTCCGGGTACAAACTGGAGTTCGAGTACTGGCCGCCCCCAAGATTCTTAAGGTCTCCGGTGCCCTCGGACCCTCAGGCTGCACAGGGGCTCCTGTTAGCAGTAAAAAAACCTTCTGGACATGGGGGTTATATGCCCGGTGCCGTCGGAGAGAGGCAGGGGTTACTACTCCAACCTTTTCACGGTTCCCAAAAAGGAGGGTTCGGTGAGACCATTTCTAGATCTCAAGGTTCTCAACAGGTTTATCAGAGACAAAAGGTTCCGCATGGAGACACTGCGCTCGGCTATCAATTCCCTTTTATGACATCCATAGACATCAAGGAGGTGTATCTGCATGTTCCGATTTTTCAGGCACATCAGAGATTCCTCCGGTTTGCAGTGGAGGATCAACATTATCAGTTTGTAGCTCTTCCCTTCGGTCTGACCTCGGCGCCGAGGGTCTTCACCAAGGTCTTGGCGCGAATAATGGCTCTGCTCAAAGCTCAGGGCATTCGCATTGTGCCTTATCTGGACGACCTGTTGATCTCAGCTTCTTCCCTCCATCAGGCGGAGCTGGACACCCACCAGGTGGTGTCGACCCTGGAGAGGTTCGGGTGGGTTATCAACCGCACCAAGTCTTCTCTCTCCCCGTCTCGTGTGATTTCATTTCTGGGCATGAATCTGGATACCATTCGGACCAAGGTGCAGGGGATTAAGGGCCTGATCCGCCTTCTTCTGGCCAATCCTTGTCCCTCTATCCGACAGGGGATGAAACTGGTGGGCTTAATGGTATCCTCCTTCGAGGCGGTACCGTTTGCACAGTTTCACATGAGTTCTCTTCAACTTCACCTATTGACGCATTGGAACAGGTGCCCGCAGTCATTGGATCAACCTTTCAGGATGTCTCCCAGGGTTCGGTAGTCCCTTCGATGGTGGCTGGAATCGAGCAATCTGTTGAAGGGCAGATCCTTTCTGGTCCCTTGTTGGGAGACGGTTGCCACGGATGCCAGCCTGTCGGGCTGGGGAGGTTATTAGAAAAGTCATCAGTTCAGTGGGGTGTGGAGTCCTCAGGAGGCTCACACCCCCATCAATGTCTTGAAGCTCAGAGCCATCCGACTGGTTCTGACGCGGCTGACTTCACATTTACGAGGTCTACCGGTTCAGGTTCATTCGGACAACCGAACGGCGGTAGCTTACATCAATCACCAAGGAGGGACTCGCAGGAGTGCCCTCAGGGAAGTCTCTCTGATCCTGCACTGGGCAGAGAGCAATGTTCCTTGCATTTCGGCAGTCTACATTCCGGGAGTGGAGAACACGGAGGCAGATTCCCTGAGCAGGGGATCCTCTCGAGTGGTCTCTCAACCCCAAGGTTTTTCTGGATCTTTGCCGCAAGTGGGGGACTCCGGAGGTGGATCTCTTTGCCTCGAGGCACAATCACAAACTTCCGACCTTTGTGTCTCTTTCTCAGGAGCCTCTGTCTCTGGCAGTGGATGCCTTGTCACTGGCTTGGAAGGAGTTGGGTCTTCTGTACCTGTTTCCACCCGTCTCCATGCTGGGCAAGGTAGTTCGCAAACTGGTTCTAGAAGGGGCACCAGCGATTCTGGTGGCTCCAAGGTGGCCAAGAAGGGTTTGGTATGCAGATGTCATAAGGATGGCCGTAAATCAGTACCGGCTTCTCTTGTGGCCGGACCTGCTATCTCAGGGTCATCTACTTTACCCCAATTTACAAACGCTGGCTTTGACGGCTTGGCTGCTGAAACCTTCATCTTGAAAGAGGAAGTTTTGTCTGAGGCTGTTGTTCAGACCTTGATTAGGGCTAGGAAGCGGTCCTCTTCTGGCATTTACTATAGGACTTGGAGGTCCTATATTGATTGGTGTGAGGCTAGGGCCTTGCAGGGTTTTTTCAATACCCAGGATTTTGGAGTTTCTTCAGCATAATCTGGATCTTGGGTTCCAGCTTAGTACTTGAAAGGACAGGTTTCTGCTCTGTCGGTTTTCTTCCAGAGGTCTTTAGCCGTACACCCGCTGGTTAAGACCTTTTTCCAAGGGGTCGCGCATGTGCGGGCCCCTCGGAAGGCTCTAGTTCCTGTTTGGGATTTGAATTAGGTTCTTTCGGCTCTGCAGGGTCCTCCTTTTGAGCCGTTACAGGATATTGCTCTTTTGGTTCTCACTCAGAAGGTTGCTTTCTTGGTGGCCATTACCTCTGTTCGGCGTGTGAGTTGGCGGCTCTGTCAATTCAGGCCCCTTACTTTGACACCAGGATAAGGTGGTTTTTCATTTTAAGCCGGATTTCCTTCCTAAGGTGGTGTCTGCTTTCCACCTCATTTAGGATATTGTTCTCCCTTCCTTGTGTCCTAAGCCTAACAATGACAAGGAGAGGGTTCTGCACAATTTGGATGTTGTTCGCTGTGTGAAGTTCTATTTGGTGACTACTTCTTCCTTCCCCAAGACGGACACTTTTTTCGTGGTGCCCTGCGGGCCCAGGAAAGGTTTGGCGCCTGCTAAGCCTACGATTAGCAAATCGATTCGTTAGGCCATTGTTGGGGCCTATTCTGCTAAGGGGAGGACTCCCCTTTTAGGGTCACTGCACACTCTACTCGTGCGGTTGGTGCGTCCTCGGCTTTTCAGCACCAGGCTTCTGTTGAACAAGTTTGTAAGGCTGCTACTTGGTCTTCCGTTCATACTTTTTCCAAGTTTTACAAGGTTGATGTGCGGGCTTCAGTGGATGCCGTTTTTGGCCGCAAGGTTCTGCAAGCTGCAGTGGTTTGAGTCGGTACATTCTTACGTTTCTGGTTCCCACCCATGATGGACACTGCTATTGGATGTCCCACATGTCATGAAGGTCGAAGTGGAGTGTATGGCACACTTAGAATAATACCGTTTTGTGAGTACTCACCTTTAAAACTGGTATTATGAGTGTGCCATACACTCCACCCCTTTTTTTCAGGTATTCTGGGGCTTTTATATGGTGAACCATTGGTTTTGCTTGTTAGGTTATAATTGGTTCTTCCTGGTCCCTTTACTGCTTTTTTACACTGGGAATTTGGTGGGAGGTCCCAGGTATATATGGACCAGGAGGGGGCTTTTTTTTGCATATTCATCTCTGCAGAAGTTCGCCCTCTACTGGAGATTACCCACATGTCATTGAAGATCGAAGTGGCGTGTATGGCACACTCATAATACCCGTTTTAAAGGAGAGTACTCACAAGACGGTATTTTCTGGTTTTAGGTCCCACGGCGCAGCTAAGAGCAGCTGCCGCATCCCACTATCCCTCTAGCAGGACGTGTGCCCATGCCAGGCATTTGTAAATGGCCGGCGTGGGCACGATCCCTGTTAGAGGAGGTTGCGGCCGTCGGGGCATTCAGATCCACTGCTCTTAAACACGCAGTGTGACCATAAAGAGGTGAGTGGGTCTTGCCGGGGGGGGGGGGGGGGGGGCACGTAGCAGGGCACCCCCCAGGGGGAAGAGACCACAACCCAGGATAGTCAAAACCCTGTCCTGCCCCAGCACCAGATTGGAATTCTGCTTCAAAGCCAGGTAAACTATAGAAATTACTCCAACAAAACACCTCAACCCCCTCGTAATGATGACTAGGCCAAGGAATGCTTTTCTAGGTTTAATAAATAGTTTTGTACAATAGAACAAAGTATCTCTGGAAGAAAGATCAGTTCTTCATAGTTTTCATGGTAGACTTGTCACTTTGCCAGCAGCTGCCACCTTCCTGTCCACAGCTTTAACAGCTACCGTTTGTCATCTCTCACAGAAAGCAAAATGACCTGCAAGATAAAGTCGAGCTTGTAAATGAAATCTTGGACCAGTATAACCACCAATTAAGTCAGGACCTGAAACCAGACCGACAGCCTGGCACAGTTGGAAAAGAAAGGTAGCGGCCATTTTGGAGCTTCCATTCACCACAGCAGGATTTGGAAAAAGGCAAATTAATGTTTATGTGCAGCAATCTAAATTGCCCTGGGGAGGGGGTACATATGAGCACTCTTGTGTTGGTCTGGTTTAAGTCATTTTTGACTGTGGGTCTGCTTTAAACTAGAACAAAATGGGTGTTCCTGCATCGCAACTGCTGGTTCCCCCACCCTATAACACCCAGTAAAACAATCTTAGCTTTCACATTTGTGATGAAAGAGCCCTGCAGGACGCCCATAGCTATCCACCAATCGCACGGCTCAATTTGTTTTAGCAGGCATTACAGTGGGGGCACTGGCAGTTGGGAGGTCATTAGTCACATACCAATTGTTGGTTAGAGTTTAGCAGTAGCCATACATAAAAAGCTGACCCATAAACCACTGCAACCTTACCCAATGCCATGTGACCAATCATGATTTATGTAGCAAACTCCTGCAATCAGCTCACTTTGAATACTAAAGCTTTCCTATAGGTGGATAGTCGTGTTGTATTCTATTCTACAATAGGTTGTCCAATACCATTTGAGATATCAGAGCACCATACCTAGTGAGGGTTATATTCCTGGAAGGATTCTATCCACATTGGCTCTCCAGGAATCATTTCTACAGTGGTGTGGCAGTCCAGACCTGGGGCATAGCCTAGATCCATCTTCCAAGGGGGAAGAAGTAGGATAACCTGCAAGTGCAAACACATGTTAGCAAGCTCAGAAGACCTAAAGTCTGAACAGTACACAAGTAGAAATGAGAAGCAAACCCAGACAATTCACATTTATGGAGAACGGTCATTTTTATCACAACCCATCAACCAGCATTCGAGATCAATCAGCAATGCAAAATGCTGTGAGGGACGTGACCACAGTGGTGAAAAAAAAGCCCATCCCTGTCAACAGTGCATCAAAGGAAAAAAAGGTGGTAAGTATCTACCTTAGGTCAGGCTCACAAATAGCAGGACAGGGGCAAGTGGTGCATTTTAGATCCTCCATGCCAAGACCTCTGGGTCAGGGAGGGGTTCTGGTCCACAGGAAGCTTAAGACCTGCCAATTTCATATCACTGGGGGCATCCTGATTTGGGATGCCTCACTGTGCAAAATACTCCAGATTGACTAGTATACTTCTCACCAAGGAGGATGAGCAGACTGAGGTGGCATCTCCAGCTTCCCTCTGGTTGATGCAGACCTGTGCCAGGATTTTCTGAATGGCTGCATGGGTACACAGCCAAATGGAGGCCAGCTGCTTGTGCTCTATTCAGCTTTACTAAGCCACTGATGTCAGAGCAGTTTAGTAAAGCTGAATGGGGCTAGGGGATCAGGCTAGGTATGGGTCAGAGGCCAGGGAGAGAGGTTAGGTGAGTGATAGGAGGCAGCAGAAGTGGGAGGTTCTGCCATAGTGTGCTCCCCCTGCTACTGGAAAGGTTTCAGATCCTTAAAACATGAGGAGACATGCTACACATTACTTCTGTATTATGAATGGCCAGATATAGGATTTATTGGTTTAAATTAAACTCCTGTTTGCATATTCTCTTTTCAGTGATCCTATTTTATATAATATATATATATATATATATTATATATATATATATATATATATATATATATATATATATACACACACACACTGATGGATCTCATATGCAGGGAATAAATAAAAAGTGTAATAAAACATTCCTGCCTTTCTGCCCCCTGCCCAGGTGTTCTCACTTAAGGGTACACACACACAAAGAAACCCATTAAACAGACATGAAACATAAACCAAGCAGACACTAACAGCGACAGATGCCAGGAAGGGAAACTTACCTCTGCTGCTTCCATGTTTAACTTCTGGATGGTGCTCTTGTTAACACCACATTTGTTAGGATGGTGCCCAGGAGTGTTGGCTCTAATGGCATTGACATGACCAATGGTCATGATGCTAAAATTAACCTTCTCTTTTGGCATGATGAATCAGACCTGAGCAACAGCTACACACTTGCTGCTCCTTGGATTTAAAGCTCCCGGGGTGGGCAGGGAATGGTGCAGCCAATCAGAGGCACTGTCTGATGAATGGAATTCATGCTGATTGGCTCACTGACTTGGGCTCACACCTGGAGGGGAGGTGCCTGTGTATCATTATTGGAAGCAATGTGTAGAGTCTGTGAAGCTTCTCGTTCATCCAGGTCATGGTATATCTGTAATGATCAATCAAGGCAACTGGACTTGCTGGGCCTTGATTTATTGCTACAGTGACACATAATGTGCAGTATCGGGGGCCCCCTGCAAGCCCATATTTATATAAGATATATAATCATATAGTGGCGTCCATACAATGGGGGCATTGCATATAAATTCCACAGATGGATTCATGGTTAGGCTCCTTGCTTTCCACCAGCTTTCAGGTGTATGGCCATTGCTCAGCCCACCACAATGATCTCAGTAGAGCTTAGCTGTGCACCTCCTTCATGTGAGCTTGTGGCAGCAGATATTTAGGTTTGCCAGGCGGGCAGGGCACACACAGCAAGGATGCCAGGGCCAAGCTGTGCATTCATCAAGGTGAGTATATGGCAATTCTAGCTTTTATTATTACACAGCCAGACATCCCAAATTGGGATGCCCCAGGGTCCATCCACATCGCTGACATCCCTGTAGCTTAGGCTCGTTCTCGTACCAAGGCCATTCAGGCGTGGGATTCTATTTAAACTCGCACTTACACCAGATGTGTGCACACCCCAGCTCGCTGATCCATCTTGAGCATCCACCCCCATATGATGTGTGGTCATATGTACGGAAGTGGGCAGAGGGGGAACAGCGAGCTGGGACAGGCACTCAGCTGGCATAACTGTGAGTTTAAATACAGTACTAGTGGCAGCGCCACCTGCAGCTCAACCCCCACCCACAGATGGGGGATGTCATATGGACCAACTTTCAGGTACTCAAAGATGGAGAATCCCAGATGCACCAACTGACTCCAATCACTCTGCCCATAGGAAGGGTCAGAAACTGACCCCTGGTTAGAGGGAATAAGACGAGCTTGAGAATGGGGACAGGGACTCTAATCCTACCATCAAGAGTGACACACACTCCCTTTTATCATCTAAGCAGAAGACCAGAAAGAGTGTGTGGACTGTGAGACAATTTATTTGATCGAACCGCAGCCCTGACAGACACCTAAGTATTTTGCCATTTTTTTATACATCTCTTGCTATTTATCATATTTACCGTTGTAATATAGTAAATCCTATTTTATCACCTTGCATCGTCTTTCTTGTTGTTTTTGTGTTTTCTCTTTGTTTAAATAAATTCTAAAAATACAGCAGAGAGTCACTGATGCTCTGAATTAAGGATCTAAAAATCTCACGCTAGTTCTGAAGAGCCTGGCTACCTTACTTACCTAGGACGCTCAATCGCCCCCGCCTGGAAGTGGTTGTGGCTTGATCAATGCGTTCGATCTGATTGTGTTGTGTGTGGCTTATATAGAGGTGAACACTGTTGGTGTTCTGGTGGCAGCAGTTTATAGCCACGCATGTTGCTAATTGAACAATTGCGGTGACACACGTGGGGTACGATTGGCCGGTTTGATCAGATAACCGATCAATAGGTCTGATCAACCCGTGCAATTGTCACAACACCCCTAACTAGTGACGTAACTAAATGTGCCGGAGCCCTGGTGCGAACATAAAATGGGAACCTTTCAAGGCTCATACAGTAACATTTTTTTCTGACTTAACTTTTTAAATTGGATGCAGCTAGACAACTAAAAACTGAAACAGCAGAGAAAAATGGTAGAGGAGCAACAATGATGGGGCCCCCTGACCTTCTGGGCCTGGTGTTGTTGCACCCCCTGCAGCCTCCCAAGTTACTCCCCTGTCCAGCAATCCAGTCCCGCTCTGCCGAGCTGATTGGAGGACAGGATGCAAAAGAGAATGTCATTGGCTGAACCTGTAAACCCTGATATCTCAGCAATTTCTGTTTTAATTTAGAAACCGAAAACAGCGCCAAATGCAGCCCGGCGTATGGTGTAACAATCACTGTTACCTGCAGTAGCACTTTAAGGACTGATTTCATTTTTCAGAACGGCTTAAAAACTCAATTTAACTGAAACCACAACACTGCAACCTTTTTGGTTTGAGATGCGTTAAAGCAAACCTGCATCAAAAAAGGTTTTTCGGATTTTAGGTCCGTATGGGATTTGAGGAGGTGCAGCTGTCATCTGTGTGTGCAGCCGTTTCCCATGAGATGAAACTCCAATAGGATAAAGGTGAGTATCTCACACATACAGGGCTCTTGCATGGTAGGAGGGGAACAGGTTAGGTTACATTAGTGTCACAGGTGTAACTATAGGGGGAGCAACCTAACCGCCATGCATTTCTGCTGTTTCAGTCTTTAGCTGTCTAGCTACAACCAATTAAAAGATCTAAAACAGTTTACTGTATGAGCAATGAAAGGGACTCATAATATATAGTTATGCCATTGATCAGTATGACCCAGGACCATCCCTCGCATGGAGTTGCCAAGGAGAGTAGGTCTGCCTTAAATCTGCATGAAAATGTTGATAATCAGGCATTACTATTAGTTGGAAGAAAAACTTTTCACAGCTGTAGCCACACCCCAGCTAGCAGATTTGAGGTTGCTGGTTGGCTGGTCTCCAGAATGCTGGATGATTGGAGAGAGGGGGGAGAGATTAGAGCCCATTTACAGTTTTCATTCCAGCATTCCACCAATTGGGCAGAAATCATTGGAGATCCTGTACAACAGCTTACAACTGGTCTCTGTATGTGATTTGTATCTATATTGTTAGGTTAATGTAGTTAACATTTATGGCAATAGATGGCCCTGTTACATATACCTAAGTGTAGACTGTTGTACATATGGACATTCACTGCTGCATGTTGAGTTTCCTGTAGGAACCTGTGAGAGAAGCTGTAGATCTGAACTGTACTGGATGTGATGCTGGATATGAACTTGTGAAGAGACCAGTAAAGAAGTGTTACCTTAGCCCATGAGTGTCCTGCGTTTAGGCCGAGGAGATACATTGCTGCCGCAGTGAGTGCCACCGCTCACCAAATCCCTCCTAAATACAAGAATCTCCAGCTCTTTTAACCCCCTTTCCCTTGAGGATTCAGCTTGTAACACCACAAAAGTCTATCTGGATCTGACTCCACTATCACCATGTTGCTGGCCACCATTGGGTGACTGATACCATGTAATAGAGTGAAGAGGTACAAGACTGCTAATCACCATTAGTAATGTTTTGTTAGAAATAGCATTTGCAACCTTGATGTTACAACCCCAAACAGCTCATGTGGGAAACTCGCTTGATTATGGAGTAGACCCCAGCAACAAAGACCAATGGCATTGTAACAAATGATCCCACATGATCCAATTCCTGCACCGAGATGTAAACAATTTGTGCCCCATGATATCATGTAAACTTAAATTGCTGAAGTGATATATTCTCACCTAAATGACATACATAACCTGTGACCTGCCACTTTATGTACCCCCAACTAACAGGTAAGGAATTTTCTTTGTTACCCCTCCTGTCCAAGTGCCAGGGGAGGGGCAGGACAGGGGGTTACATAGAGCCTGAACTTTATCTTAGGAGTGATGAACAAGTGACCATTCATAGGTTATTGGCAGGGAACTATATAAGCTAGAGTCTGCCTTCATACAGCATTAGCAGATTTACCTTTTGGATACAGAGACCCATGACTACCACTTCAGCAGCTGAGTACCAACCACTAATGGTGGTAGAGTAATGGGCACTGCTAAGTGTAGTCAGGTACCTCTGTGTCCATTTTGTTAATGAACCAGTAGCAGGTTTGCTTTAAAGTGGATGCCCAACACCCCCCCCCCCCCAAGCACTGCAACAGGATGGCATTAAATAAGACCTTACCAGGGCCCCAATCCAATGCTGTCCACTTACACAGAGCAGCATCCCCATTCATGTTATCAGGGCTGATACACAGGATGCTGCTCTGAGAAGCCTTGTCTAGATGACCACCCATCTCTGAAAATGCTGGACAGTGCTGGATTGCAGGGACCAGATAAGGTTTAAAGTGGACCAAAACCCACGTCGATCGGCCCGAAAATCTATAAGTTCCCGGACCGATCGATTCCCCCCCCCCATCAGAATGCCCCGCTGTGTGAAACCTCCCAGGTCACCCCATTCATTTAGCTCATTTCCCGGTCCCACGGCACGCCTAAGAGCAGCTGCCGCATCCCACTATCCCTCCAGGCTTGTAACTGAAACATCTTGACCACTATAACCATTAATTAAGTCAGGACCTTAAACCAGACCAACACCCTGGCACAGTTGGAAAAGAAAGGTAGCATGCTGCTGCCAGGAATCAAGTGACAATGCACAGTAACAGGAAGCCCAGCAGCACTTCCTGTTTGCAGGGGGCCTGCACATCAATGAACCACCATTTTGTTTTTAAAATTCACCACAGCAGAATTTGGAAAAAGGTAAATTAATTTTTATGTGCAGCAATTTAAATTGCCCTGGGGAGAGGGGTGCATATAAGTACTGTTTTGTTGGTCTGGTTTAAATAATTTTTGACTATGAGTCCGCTTTAAAATAGAACCCCCATTAACAAAATGGGTGTTCCCTGCATAGGGGCATCCCAAATTCTGGTGCCCCCCTCATGCTATAGTGCCCAATCGCAGGGCTCAATTTGTTTTAGCAGGCATTACAGTGGGGCACTGGCAATCGGGATGCCCCTGTGCAGAACACTCATTTTGTTAAATTAGTCACATAATACCAATTGTTGGTTACAGTTTAGCAGTAGCCATACATAAAAAGCTGACCCATAAACCACTGCAACCTTACCCAATGCCCTGTGACCAATCATCATGATTTATGTAGCAAACTCCTGCAATTAAGTGCATGGAAAGTATGACCTACTCTCTACAAAATCAGCTCACTTTGATTACTAAGGGTATTCCTGGAAGGATTCTATCCACATTGGCTCTCCAGGAATCATTTCTACAGTGGTGTGGCAGTCCAAACCTGGGGCAAAGCCTGGATCCATCTTCCAAGAGTGATTAAGTAGGATAACCTGCAAGTGCAAACACGTTAGCAAGCTCAGAAGACCTGAAGTAGAAATGAGACGCAAACCCAGACAATTCACATTTATAGAGAACTGTCAGTTGTATCACAACCCATAAATTTGCCCATTAGCCTGCACACAGCCAGAATATGCCGCCAGCAGCGGTGTATGTGCTGTGGGCTCAGACAGTGGAATTCTGGGCGAATGTGGGGGGGGGGGGGGGGGGGGGGGTTTATACAGTGGGCCATCCCAGTTCAGGATTCCTCAGGGAGAGGAAATCAACGAGCCCTGGAGTCGACTCCGGGGCTGTTTTGTTCTACTTCAAGACAGAAGAAATAGCCAGGCACCGATGAAATAAGCTATCTTTATGGTTCCAAGGACACAGTAAAAAAGTTTATCACACTCGCAGTCAGGTCATGGGCAAGAACAAGTTCATCCACATCATGGTCAAGAGAATACAGTTCTCAGCATAGGGGTTAGACAGTCTTACACCTCTCGAGCTCTAGTTTGCTGTGTGATCTTACCTTTTCATAGCATAGCTGCTGACAGCCGAATTCCCAGCTATGCTGTGGCTAAGGCTTGCTCCTGCACCCAACCATTCTGATAGAATAGGGAGCACTTCTGTACCCAGCCTACAGGGAAACCAGGGATGCAGCCAGGTCACATCAGCCAATCAGTAATCTCAAAAATGCTGTGGGGGGTGGTTAAACACAGTGGTGGAAAAAAAAAACAACTCTGGCCACTGCAGAGTTGGCTGCAACTCCTGAGGAACTCAGGAGGGTGGGCGGCTGCACAATAAGACTATTGTCCCTGCACCTCAGCAGAATGTGTTTTATTCCTTAGCTCCCTGAGCATCAAGGCAAGCTAAATGGAGAGCTCACCTCTGGCAGCATCCCTGCACATCTTTCCTTAGGGCCACAAACATTGCATTTGGCACCAGAAATAGGATGGAGAGGTCCTGGTCCACAGGGAGCTTAATGACTCCATGGTCTGCTGATTCCCTCTCACTGGGGGAATCATGATTTGGGATGCCCCACTTTGCAAAATGCTCCAGCCTCCATTGGTGGGCCATTCTTGCTGTCACCAGCCACATTGGCTCTCCTGATGTCTATAACCCCACTGGCATTTCCTTCCTTTCAATCTTCCAGCCTTTGAGTCTGGGCATCTGTGAAGTAAAAAGCTAACTATTATATGGTTTTGACTACTAACCTAATGAAGATCCTATATGACAAGTTCTCTTGACTTTGGCATTTCACTTACAGGCTTCTTGTATGGGAATGAAGCTAAAGCTCATTGGTCACTTAACGAGCAATGCTACTCAGTGTAAAAGGGTTTATCAAGCCAGTTAGAAGGAGTCTTAGCTGTTGTGATCTATACTACTAATTTTTTTGTGTTTTACTATGTCTGTCTTGACCTTATACTAGTTCAAAAAGTAGGAGAGTGGCAAGTTAACTGCTGGCATGGCAGGCCACAGGGGTTTTTGTTCTTAATCTGCAGTAGCACTGCAATAGCACTTACTCGATGAATGTGTACTTAATGAACATTCTAAGTTCAGAACTTGCTTGCATCCCAGACGGTATATCAGTATATAATTATAGTGTTAAGAGTAATGATTAAGCCTTGAGCTGGCAATATAAGTTATTAGCACAGAAGGCTTTCTGTATTTACCAGATAGAAACCAGAGTGCCCAAAGGGATTAATATATATTGCATAAGTAATGTTAGTTAACTTGTTCAATAATATTTAATTGCTACAGGCATGCTTTTCTTAATTAGAGAATACCTGGATATATTTAAAATTAGACTTTAAGGGTGGAAAAATACCATTTTGTGAATACTCACCTGTAAAATGGGTATTATAAGTATGTCACACACCCCGCTTCAAGAAATTCATAACGTGTGGGTAATACTGACCTGTAGAGGGCGATATGCAGAGATGCCAGGAAAAAAGAGAGCCCCTCCCGGTCCATAAATACCTGGGACCTCCCACTCATTACCCAGTATAAGAACAGCAGTAAGGTAAGGGACCAGGAAGAGCCCAACACAAAGCATAACAACGCAAAGTTCACCATATAAAGGATCCAGAATACAAAAGGGCAGGGTGAAGCGGGGTGTGTGACATACTTATAATACCCATTTTACAGGTGAGTATTCACAAAATGGTATTATTCTAAGTATGTCACACACCCCACTTCAAGAAATTCATAACGTGTGGGACATCCAACAGCAGTGTCCATAAAGGGCGGGGATCCAAAACAAGGCAACAAGGCACAACTTAAACCACTGCAGCTTGCAGAACTTTGCGGCCAAACACAGCATCCGCTGAGGCCCGAACATCAACCTTGTAAAACTTGGAAAAAGTGTGAACAGAAGACCAAGTAGCAGCCTTACAAACTTGCTCAACAGAGGCCTGGTGCTGAAAAGTCCAGGACGCCCCAACCGCACGAGTAGAATGAGCAGTAACATGAAAAGGGGGTACCTTCCCTTTGGCAGAATAGGCCCCAACTATGGTCTGACGGATCCATTTACTAATGGAAGACTTGGCAGGCGCCAAGCCTTTTCGGGGCCCGGAGGGCACCACAAAAAAGGCATCCGTCATACGAAAGGAAGACGTTACATCCAAATAATACTTCACAACACGAACCACATCCAAAGAATGGGATTAGGACACAGAGAGGGCAGAACAATGTCTTGGTTTAGGTGAAAGGCAGAAACAACCTTAGGAAGGAAATCCGACTTGAAACGAAAAACCACCTTGTCCTGATGCCCCTCAAAGTACGGGGCTTGAATGGACAAAGCCGCCAACTCAGAGACACGCCTAACCGAAGTGATGGCTACCAAAAAGGCCACCTTCTGTGTAAGTGAAGACAAGGCAATATCATTCAAGGGCTCAAAAGGAGAATCCTGAAGAGCAGAAAGAACCAAATTAAAATTCCAAACAGGGAAAAAGGTTTTCTAGGAGGCCGCACGTGCGTGACTCCCTGGAAAAAAGTCTTAGCCAAAGGATGTAGGGCAAATGACCTTTGAAAGAACACCGACAGGGCAGAAACCTGCCCCTTCAGAGTACTAAGCTGGAGCCCCAGGTCCAGACCATGTTGAAGAAACTCCAGGATTCTGGAGATGGAAAATTCCCTACAAGGCAACGCCCTGATCTCACACCAATCAATATAAGACCTCCAAGTCCTATAGTAGATATTAGAAGAAGACCGCTTCCTAGCACTAATGAGAGTTCGAATCACAGCATCGGAAAGACCTTCCTCCTTCAAGATGGAGGTTTCAGCAGCCACGCCGTCAAAGCCAGGGTTGGTAAATTGGGATAACGTAGTTGACCCTGGGTGAGCAGATCCGGCAGCAGGGGCAGAAGAACTGATCCTCTGCTAACCTTACCACATCTGCAAACCAAACCTGTCTTGGCCACCTTGGAGCCACCAGAATTGCTGACGCACCCTCCAGGGCCAGCTTGCGCACCACTCTGGCCACCAAGGGAAACAGAGGGAACAGATACAGAAACCCCAGATCCCTCCAGTTCAGAGACATGGCATCCACTGCCAGAGCCAATGGATCCCGTGAGAGAGACACAAATGTCGGAAGTTTGTGATTGTGACGAGAGGCAAAGAGGTCCACCACCGGGGACCCCCACCTGAGACAAATCAAGCGAAACACTTTGGGGCTGAGAGACCATTCCCCCCGGCGAGCTGAGAACCTGCTCAGAGAGTCCGCCTCCGTGTTCTCCGCTCCCGGAATGTAAACTGCTGAAATGCACGGGACGTGGGTCTCCGCCCAGGCCAGAATCCAAGACACTTCCTTGAGGGCACTCCTGCTGCAAGTCCCTCCCTGGTGATTGATGTAGGCGACCGCCGTCCTATTGTCCGACCGGACTTGAACCGGCAATCCTTGAAACTGATGAGTCAAGCGAAACAGAACCTGATGGCCCTCAATTCCAGAACATTGATGAACTCGTGAGCCTCCTGAGCCCCCCACAGTCCCTGAAACTGACAATCCTTCCAGAACACCCCCCCATCCTGATAGACTGGTATCCGTGGTGACCGTCTCCCAACAAGGGGCCAGAAAGGATCTGCCCCTCGACAGATTGATTGGATCCAGCCACCACTGAAGGGAGCACCGAACTCGGGGGGTCATCAGGAAGGACTGATCCAACGACAGTGGCGACCCGTCCCAGGCTGCCAACAGATGGAGCTGGAGTGTCCTTGTGTGGAACTGAGCAAAGGGAACCGCTTCGAAGGAGGCTACCACCAATCCCACCAGCCTCATCCCCAGTCTGATGGCCAGACGAGGGATAGACAGAGTCGAACAAACTCCTGAATCAAGAGAACCTTGGACTGAGGAAGAAACACCCTGGCCTGGGAAGTATCCAGGGACATTCCCAGAAAAGACACTAACCTGGACGGAGAAAGGGAGGACTTGGGGTAGTTGATCACCCACCCGAATCTCTCCAGAGTGGACACCACAGTTCTGGTGTCCAATACCGCTTGGCTGAAGGAAGATGCCATAATGAGAAGGTCGTCCAGATAAGGGACAATGCGAATACCCTGGGCTCTGAGGAGAGCCATCACCCCGGCCAGCACCTTGGTGAAAACCCTTGGAGCCGAGGTAAGACCGAAAGGAAGAGCCACAAACTGAAAATGCCGATCCTCCACCACAAACCTGAGAAATCTCTGGTGCGCTGGAAAAATCGGCACATGCAGATAGGCGTCCTTGATGTCTACGGACGTCAGAAAGTCCCCCTGCCGAAGAGAATGGATAGCTGAACGCAGCGGACGGACGCAGCAGCGGACGGACGAACCTGTTGAGGATCTTTAGATCCAGAATGGGTCGAACCGAGCCGTCCTTCTTGGGCACCGTGAACAGATTGGAATAAAAGCCCCGACCCCTGTCTGAGGGGGGCACTGGGCAAATAACTGCCATATCCAACAGACTCTTTACTGCCGCCTGGAGCTCCTGCGCGGCCAGAAGGTCCGAAGGCACCCGAGACCTGAGGAATCTGGGAGGGGGCCGGAGCTCGAACTCCAGCTTGTAGCCGGAAGTCACCACTTCCCGGATCCATCTGTCCGAGACCTCCCTGTCCCAGACCTGGGAGAAGTGTTGCAGCCGTCCCCCCACTCACATGGGTGAGGGGGCGCCCCCTCATTGCTGAGCTGGCTTGGCAGCGGGTTTGGGCTTAGAGCCCCAGCTGTATCCTGGGCGGGTACGTCCTCTGCCCCTGTTCCAGGAATCTCCTCTGGCTGCGGGGAAAACAATTCCTCTGCCAGCTCTAGCCCCACGAAAGGAAGGAGCAAAGGAACCCGCCCCCCGAAAGGGACTACGCTGTTTTTTGCATTGAGGTAACTTACCACCCTTGGCAACTGAATCCAACTTCTCACCAAAGAGCCGTAATCCCACAAAGGGAAGAGCGGTCAGCGACTTTTTAGACACAAAATCAGCCGCCCACTGGCGCAACCAAACCGAACGCCGAATAGTCACCAATAGAGCCAACGTTCTGCCACACATCATCAGTGTGTCATCCAAGGCGGCTAGTACAAATGACAAAAACAATTCACACCTTTTAAGGCCAAGGAACTCGTCACTATCCGGATCTAACCCGGAAGAAGTCAACAGGTCCCTGACCACCGATCTGGTAGCCACCACCAGCAGCGCTGAAGCACAAACCGGCCTCATGGCTGACCCAACACTGGCAAAACCATGACAAGCCATTTGGTCAATGCGTTTATCCTCACCATCTCTAAGCGTGGAGCAATCAGGAGAATTTAAAACAGTAGTGTTGGATAAACCCAGAATCTGTGCATCCACCTCGGGAGGGAACGCCCAACGCTTAACCGTATCCAAGGGAAAGGGATATTTTTTGTCCCAACCCTGAGGGACACCTGGGAGCCGGGCAGGCCTCTCCCATTCCTTAGCAATAATCCCATCAAAATGCTTTTGGTTAGGAAATTCCAAGCGCGGCCTGGATTCTTCGAAAAATTCCCCCTTTTTGCTGTGGAACCACCTCAGGAAGAGAAATAGCCTCAAACCTCAAACATCTGAGCCAGAACATTAGAAGTATCCGAAGACCTCCCCAAGCCTTGCTCGGTATCAGCACCCACAAACTGCTGATCGTCTGAATTATCTGATTCTTCATATACCTCCCCTTCCTCAAGTTGGGAGTAATCAGACCAGTCCAGATTATCAAGATCATCCAAGTCGGCCGCCGGTGAAGATGGCGACAAGTGCTTTCTCTTAGCCGGAGCCTTTCTGGTGACTGTGCTGGAGAATAATTTTTCAAGATTGGCCAATTGGGCACACATCTCCGATTGCAACTGCCCGCCCATGACAACGTCAGACTGGGCACGGATCAAACTGGGAGGGGGGGGGAGAGACTGGCGGCGCTGAACCAGACGCCTGGGGTCCGGACTGCCGCGTAATAGTCTGCTGTGCTCATGGTATACACAGATATACATCATCGCCAGTAAGGGATGCCCCATACACTTCCGGGATTGCCCCGAGGGGAGCCCGAGCCCAGTATCCGGGGATGCCTCCATAAGGTGAACTTATAGTTGGTCGCAATGACCGAGGGAATTACGCATACAAGCAACCCGGGATGCCCCTTTAATGTCCCAAGTGGGAGGATTTGCAATAAGCCAATTAAGAACCCAGGGACCCTAGGACTGGGAGAAACCCCCTAACACCACTGTAGGTTATATCTGAAAGACATAATAAAAAAGGCTAATAAGAAAAGCGGAGTATAAAATATATATATATATATATATATATATATATATATATATATATGACATCAAAATATATAATTATAGGTGATGGGACAGAAGGGGGGCCCACCGGGCCACTCACTGTGGTCCTGAGGACAGCTACCTCTCTCCGTGAGGTAAAGAGCAGCTTTGAGGAGAGAAGGGGGCGTGGCCAGCTTCTTCTGAGGAAACAGGCACAGAGAAAAGCACCTCAGCGGTGCCTGTGACACAGGGGCGGGCCGCAGCGCTGGAAAGCCCGGCCCCGCCCCCAAGAGTGAAAGCGTGAGGGGAGAAGCTCCCCTCCGCCATGACAATGCAAAAAGGCCGGCACCGCAGCCATGTGCGGACGCGGCGCCAGTCTCAGAAGAGACAGAAGGAGGGGAGCGGGCCGTGGCTTTGACCCTGACGCCCGGCCCCCCTCCTCGCTCAGAATCCAAGCCGCATCAGCGCCAAATAGAAGGGTGGGTGCCGCGGCTCGCGCCTAAAGCCCGGCCCCGCCCCTTTTACCTCAGGGAGAAAGCCTGCATAAAAATGGCGACCACAGCGCCGTTTTGACAGAGAAATACATGCTGTTATGAAGTAATAAATAAGTTAATAACTATTGGGAGGATAATTTAATAAATTAATACATTAAAACATTATTAAGAATTAATGATTACAAAATTTGGACCTAACACCGAATAAGGGGCCCTGCTCCTACCCTCCGCTCTCCCGCTAGAGAGAGGGGCATTACCCAAAGGGGGGGACCACCCAAAGTGTAAGGCCAAGGGACGGAGCATCCGAAACCGGGGTCACCGTCCCGGATGTCTGCCTACCCTCTTATATAGGGTCTCACGGGAGAGCATTTGCTCTTAAGCACCAAGGGTGCTTTTCTACCCTCACCCGGACCGTCAGCCTAGGCTGGGAGGCATGAGGTAACAGAAAAAAAAGATCCAGGTGGAAATAGATAACTAAAGGGCCGGGAGTGATCCCGGCTACCTGAAATCCCCCTGTGCAAGGAGGAGACCACATCTTCTGACTTGCTCGCCGTCTGCAGAGATGAAGACTGGGTAATGAGTGGGAGGTCCCAGGTATTTATGGACCGGGAGGGGCTCTCTTTTTTCCTGGCATCTCTGCATATCGCCCTCTACAGGTCAGTATTACCAATGTAAACAATATTATATCTAGATATTAATTTATACCTATAAATCTCCTGCCTGGGTCGCCACTTGTAGACAAGACTAATAATAATAATAATATTATAAATAGTATCTCCTGGCTGGCGCAAGCCAAACTGTAAACAATATTAATCTCCTGCCTGCCGCTTGGCAAATGTAAACAATTATTATAACTAGATATTAATAATATTGTGTATATATATTTATATCCTGCCCGGCTCGACTAAAATAGGCAACACATATACCAATACTATCAATATCTGGCCAATGATCACGCAATGGATACACGCATAAGACTATGAGACTGTAGTTCTTTTGACTTCTGGTATATGCAAGAGACACTGAGACACGTAGTAAATAAAGAGATATATTGTTGACAAAATAACACAATAATGCAATCAAATCTCAAATCAATACACAATACAATCCAGTTATGAGACTGGCATACAGTTATGAGACTGGCATACATATATACAGGGAAAGACACATTACCCTCCTGATACGGCACTCACAAGCCTCTCATGTGCAAGCAGTCTCCGCTCCAAGCCGTCTCCCCTGTCTTGCCTACCTTCTGCCTCCTTTCCTTCTGCCCCCTGTCTTGCCTCTCCTCTCAATTATACTAAGAGTCGGCTTCTGGTATTCCTTTGATCTTTTACGACCCTAGTCTTCTTCTAATCTGGCCTCTCAATCTTGTCCCAGCCCTGCTTTATTGTTGCAGGATGCTGTCCTATCTGATTGATTGGAATACAATTCCTGCCCGGCCACCTGTGCATGCTGGTATTGTAAACTATTTGCTGTATATTCCTATACTTAAATATGCAACATTATTAGCAATATTGATTTTCCATAAAGGCCCCTTATTTACATATCGCCCACTTGAGACAGAGATATATATATTATATTTATATGTGTATATATATATATCGAGGTCTCACAAATATATAAAATGTAAGTGCTTCAAATTTGCTGAGACCGATGGGACCCGATATATTACCGCACAATGTTCTCACAACCCCCAGTATCTCAAGTTACAGCCTGCATCCTTCAGCCACCACATACTGTTTTAATGCCACACCTTCTTTAACAGATCATCAAACATATTTCATATTTTTACACCATCCATAACCGCTTATGTGATTTTGGGTGACCAAATCTGGTGACATCCGGATTTATTCACTGCTGCTGGTATTGACAGACATCCGTCGACTTCCATTGTATGTTGCAGACAATGCTTTATCAGCTGTCACTGAGTGTCCAAGGCCTGTATTATCAACGAAGTGGGTGCACAAGGTGACAGTCCATAATATACTGATTGCACCGTGACAGTCCATATTGTTATGAGTGCATTGAATAGTCCATCATGTTATGGGTGCACATCATCAGAACTGCCCATGGTTTCATGGTGCACAGCATCAGAGCTGCCCCTATTGTCATGGGTGCATATCATTAGAACAGTCCATATTGTTATGGGTGCAAATGTACTCTGACAGTTCACACAGACCATAATGAGTTACAGCAACAGTACATCTGCAATATTAGAAGCACTTGGTGATATACTCTCCAACACAGTGATACACAGCAGACTCCAAGAAATAGATTTTTTGGTCACAGAGCATAAACATAATGCAAGATAGCAAACGGTGTATTACGGTGGAAATGTCTGAAAGAAAACCTTGAACAAAAGAAAGTGTGACTCTGTAGATGTGGCTTTGAGGATTCAAGCTATAACCAAAGAAAAATGAGGTTGCCACTATGCTATATCAATAATCCCCTCCGTCTCCGCAAACTCAAATCAAGGGCATATCTGGGCTATCTATGGAAAATCTGTTAAAAAGTTATGTTTACAATATACCACATATTACAACAAACATCCCTAAGATATTAGGTCAGCCTAATGCAGACCTGGTATGTTGACCATATTGAAAAATCCTAAGCACTAAACCTCGCCCACTTCATAACATTTAAAGTAAAACTTGTGGAGAAAATGGGGAGAAAAGCTGCTCGCCCACTTCATACTATTCAGAGTAACAAAAAAACATAAACAAACAGATAGTTTCAAATTGTGTGCCTGTGTACAAACTACAAAAAAAAGTTACTTAGGAAAAAAAAATGGTTCCCACTCCAATAACCTAACAGGAAAAATAGCTTACAAGCACACAATTTAAAATGATTGATCCAATGAACAGGCTAAAATATGAATTTTAACCTTTTCATTGTTCATTGTAAAAGGAAAAAAAAGCTTAAAAACCAGTTCCCAATGCATTGTCACTGGAAAGACACTGGCTGTATAGAAATGCTAATGATAATGCCTGTGAGTGACACTCTGCAGCCCCAGCAACAGTGCATTCCACACAGCATGTCAGTGACACCTGGGAGAAATCCTACATACACTAGGCTGGCACTAGTCATTAAATATGCGCAATCCGTAAAATATAGCGCAATCACAAAAAAATACTAAATTTACACTTTAATGGAAATCAGGGATATCCGAAACCCTGTCCATGCCAGCTTCGCAGTTCAGGTCTTTTAACTAAAAAAACAAAAATGAATTTAGATTTTTGATAACCTGACTGCTTTTATCAAATTAATCTTTGAGGCTTATCCTTAACGTGTGCACATAAAAAAAAAACCCAACACAAAAAAGCACACGTTAAGGTCCCCAAAACCTAATGTAAAGATCAAAGAGTTAATCAGAGACTTAGCCGGGATTTTATCCAATGGACCTGAAAGACAAAGCACACAGAGTTAATAACACCTAACTGGGTGCCTCTCTATAACCTTTGGTGCAAGCCTTGGCTCATCCGACATTCTTATGTTCCCCGTCATACTTACCTCTTCACTTATGGCCATAACCTGTTGTATCAGGGAGCTCATATCACTCCTCAACTGCAGATTTTCTGCCATAAGGTATTCATTTCGTGCTCTTAACCATTTTACTGGGACACACTTTACAGGTTTGCTTTGACTATAATGCTCCCTAGCAAATTTCTTTTGGTTAAAGCTCCCTGTCCCAAATCTAGCAGAGTAAACCATTGTCTGCCTTTTGTGGGTTCTATAACTCTGGGCTTTATTACTACACATTGGTTTCGCAGAGGGGCAGAGCCTGGAAATGTGATCCGCTTGGCCACAAGAGTGACACTTCACACTTCTAGCTCTCTTTACATTGTCTCTGCACGGTACCGCAGAGTTAATTATTCTAGGCATTGCTTTTTGTAATGGGGGCCTTGAGACTGTCACTGGAGCTTGTGTGACTGCACTAACCTTTGGGGCTACCTTTGGGTAATTTTCACTCCTACAATTACCCTGCACCCCCGAATCTATATGCTTATTTGGTGAAGACCCACATGAAACCTCCTCAGCAGCACTAGGAAAAGCATCATCCTGTCTCCTGATATCCACAGACACAAGTTCAACTTCTTTTTCTGTGACTATCAGCTTTTCTGACATTATCTGATTGTTTCTGCGCAATTCTCTGCTCTCAGCTCTCAGCTGCTCCACAATTGCGCCCAAACTTTCAGTAGATGCCCTCATGGCTCCTAGCGCTTTACCCAGGGAGTTTACCTCCTCTTTGAGGCTTTCATTTTGTATTTTCACCAAAACAAACTCCTTTGCAATCCAAACTGCCCCATAAATCAAAAAGCGTTTGCCCTCAGATTTGGAGATTTGCTTAGCAGCAATGCATTTAGTCACATAATCCTGGGCTTCAGCCCATGGGTTACTGGATCCCTGCATTGCTCTAATAATCCCCTCTGCATTCTTTATCTTGTTCATCTTTTTTGCAAGACCCTCCATGTCTATACAATAAGGCACTTCAAACCAATTGCAACACTTTAAAATATGCTATAGTTACCAATAGCAACAGCGGTCTATGAACTATAGAAATTTAATTGCACACTGTATTATATACCACAATACACTCAATATTCACCACAACACAGCGCTCTGCAAATACACAAGATGCCTCGTGCCTGGCTTAGCCAAACTGTAAACAATATTATATCTAGATATTAATTTATACCTATAAATCTCCTGCCTGGGTCGCCACTTGTAGACAAGACTAATAATAATAATAATATTATAAATAGTATCTCCTGGCTGGCGCAAGCCAAACTGTAAACAATATTAATCTCCTGCCTGCCGCTTGGCAAATGTAAACAATTATTATAACTAGATATTAATAATATTGTGTATATATATTTATATCCTGCCCGGCTCGACTAAAATAGGCAACACATATACCAATACTATCAATATCTGGCCAATGATCACGCAATGGATACACGCATAAGACTATGAGACTGTAGTTCTTTTGACTTCTGGTATATGCAAGAGACACTGAGACGCGTAGTAAATAAAGAGATATATTGTTGACAAAATAACACAATAATGCAATCAAATCTCAAATCAATACACAATACAATCCAGTTATGAGACTGGCATACAGTTATGAGACTGGCATACATATATACAGGGAAAGACACATTACCCTCCTGATACGGCACTCACAAGCCTCTCATGTGCAAGCAGTCTCCGCTCCAAGCCGTCTCCCCCGTCTTGCCTACCTTCTGCCTCCTTTTCTTCTGCCCCCCGTCTTGCCTCTCCTCTCAATTATACTAAGAGTCGGCTTCTGGTATTCCTTTGATCTTTTACGACCCTAGTCTTCTTCTAATCTGGCCTCTCAATCTTGTCCCAGCCCTGCTTTATTGTTGCAGGATGCTGTCCTATCTGATTGATTGGAATACAATTCCTGCCCGGCCACCTGTGCATGCTGGTATTGTAAACTATTTGCTGTATATTCCTATACTTAAATATGCAACATTATTAGCAATATTGATTTTCCATAAAGGCCCCTTATTTACACCAACACGTTATGAATTTCTTGAAGCGGGGTGCGTGACATACTTAGAATACCTCTGCAACAATGTATAAAGGGAACCACCTAAGAAAAGGACTCTTAGATGTTGCTTTGTATCTCCCACAAATTGTGTGAAAACTCACCTCTTTCAAAGTTCCCACATAGGCCACTCAATGAGCCGTGCTCGTCCCATTCAAATACCCTTTGCAAAACTAGGTAAAGTGCGGCGAGGAAATTGAAATAGCATGACCGCTGCCGGCTGCACCCCTGTCTCTAGCCACGCATTCAAAAAGTCCTGTACTATGCCTGAGGAGGAGAACATTGGGAATAGGCAGTATTTAATTTGAGGAAATGTGATGCTTTGTAGTCGTGATTTAGGAGCACCATAGCAAAAGTTATAGTGGGGAATCCTCTGCTGTGGCCTCTGCCCGGAAAAAGTGAAGTATCTTCTGTATGCGACAAGCAGTAGGAGTGACCCTCAGGCCAGAGAGGTTTAGGGCTGCTTTGACCTATATCTACTGCCTAAAGTCCTGAAGAACTGAAGTCCTGAAGAAGTTGTGAAGAACGGCGTATCATGGGTCAGCGGCTGGGGAGAAGAGTAGATGATAGTGGCAGGGGATTCTATAGTGTATACACCCATACTGCTGGAAAGGTTTCAGACCTCAGTTCAAAAGACTCTGGATGCCTAGGGGACATCTTAAAAAGTGAAGCCCCACAGTCCAAAACACTAAGGATTCCCCCACAGCCTGAACCACACACTCCAATTCCAGGATCCTGAATGGCCCAAATGTAAAGCCAAGCTGAAGGGCTTTCCTTTGGAGCAGTATCCTTGTTCTCTGTGGCTCTGCCAGATAGCACACATAGTGTAGGGGTGAGGATGGCGCTGCTTGTGGCCACATTTGAACTATGTGGGATTCTAGAATCAGGCGACTATGGGTCCCCATTGGGCCTTCAAACAGTGCTTCAAACCGCTGTGAATCCCCCCCTCGAGGAGTAGGAAGCAGAAAAAAAAACTCACCCATCCCCTTGCTTTAACGGGAAATTCCACTTTTGATGGCATTTTAAAGGTCTTCATTATTGTGTGCGAAATGATGTCCAGGCTGCTGAGCTTATACGATTTCTCTTACTTGTTTGTATCTCTGTTTAAAAACAGTTCTCTAGCAACAATGCGTTTACCTTAGCAAAGGTACTGCTGCGTTATCACGGTGCGGTGTATCTGGCAGATACTTCCCCAAATAAGGCAGAACAGAAACCTGACAAAAGTTTCTTTACTGGAGAAGATCTCAGCCTATTTATCACCCTAGTTGGGCATAGTAAGGGATTGAGAAATTGCATGTGGCTACCCCTGCATTAGGGATTCCATATTACCCCTGGATATATCCCCTTTATTTTAACACCTGATGGTGCAGTTGTGTAAAAAAAGTCATAGTAGTTTTCTGCTGTGCATTGTAATATCTATGCTATGAATTTTAAGCTATATATTGTATCATGCTGGATCAGAATGTCAGTTGTATCATACCATGATGCTGGCCAGCTTTCCAAGTGGAATTTGTACATCTATCTATTTTTGTTACATACATATTAATGTCTACCCAGCACCTCTGATGCTAACCTTAGTTAGGGCCAGCTAACTAAATGCCCCGGGGCATCCCAATTTGACATGTCACACAGTAAACACCCCCATGCAGGCTCGCAATCATTTACCTTTTCAGTGGTCTCATGGCCACATCCCTGTAGCTGAGGTGCACTCCCATGCCCAGCCATTCAGATAGGACACCAGGGATTCTTGACACCAATGCTCAGTTCAACACTTCATGCCCAGGATAGAGCACTGATTGGATGAGAGCTCACGCATTCGCCATGGGAATCTCAGAAACGTGAACTGAGTGGGCGATCTGGGAGGTTTCAAAGGCAGGGAAACCCAAATAAGGACAAGGTAAAAATCCTGGTAATTGGTCCTTTATTGTCAGACACTGCTGCTATTCTAGGATCCTTCTCCTTGGAAAGTGTTACAATGTGTCAGTGATCTTTTTTCTTTGTTCAAAATATAATTGCAATTCCTTTTTGCATACTTTCATGCCTCTGGTGTGCATCTGTGATCCCATTTTGTTGTATACATGCAGGGCCGTATTATGAGGACGCAAGGGGCGCAACTTGGGCTTACACCACTTGCCCTGCAAAGAGTGCCTCCACCAACCTTTGGGTTATGGTCTGGTCCAGGAGGCTTTTCAATCTTTGGTCTGATGGGCCGCAGGGCCAGCAACAAGGCTATCGGTGACAGTGCCCCCCCCCCCCCCCCCTCGCACCTGGGCAAGCCTTTTTTGTTTTTGCAAAGCTACAGCCAAAGCCACCACAGGGCAGGACGGAGAGTCTAGAGCAGCAAGGCCGCCGTCAGCGTCACATTGATGGGTGGTGCAGAGCTGTCACTGCACATAAGCCACCAAGCACAGCCACTGTTGTCTGCTGGACCAGTTGTGTGACTACGCACCCCCCTCCCACCACCCAGAATGACAAAGCAGGAGTTCCCAAGCAGCACACACCCATACAAGCGACTTGACCGGCTCAAAGTTTATGTGGGCCCTTGGGCGGCATGGTCTCAGTGGGCCCCTTTGTGGCATACCAAATCTGGATGCCCCATAAGGATCTACTTTGAAGCGCACCAAACCCCTTTAAACCTGTCCTCGGAGTCTAAACGAATCTGGATTCTCCTGATTTTGAATGCTCCTGTGTGTGACCCCCTCCCCTCTTTGTTCATTACTTTCCTGGAACTGGTGAATGCACTGTGGAATCGCCAGTTTGAGTTAACGGCCAAACCAGGGGTTTCTTTCACAAACAGGGGCATCCCAAATTGAGATGTCCCTGTAAAGCAGACCGAAACTCAGGGAGGGAATTGCTTGCATAGTGGGTATGCGATCCCAGGGGGTTTCACACAATAGGGTATCACAGATGCTCCAGGGATAGGAAATCATCTGGGGTGAGCAACTTTAAAGCAGAACAAAACCCAGTACTTCCTCCCCTGGAATCTAAATCAAGATGCCCCATTGTGTGGAACCCCCACCATTCAAGAAGATGTGGGCACCAGCTGTGGCGGTGCCCTCCCAGTCCGCTGCCAGTCAAGTGCTATAGCACACCCCAAAGGCCAGCCGTGTCAGTGGGCCCCCCGGAGGGTCGGGCCCCCGGCAGCTGCTCCCTCTTGCCGGGTGCTGACGCTGGCCCTCGTGCCAGACAACCACCATCAGTTACTTGGCTAGGCTATTTTAAAAGAAATACTGACTCCTCCGCTCCCATTGTTTTTGTTCAGCTTTAAATGAAATCACTGAGACTGACTGAGCTTGGGTAAAACAGGACAGTGCTAAGTGCATGCCCAGAGTAAAATGTCACTTATGGGTCTTGCTGTTGTTTAGGCATCGCTTCCAGTTTAATTATATAATACTAATGATAAATAAATATGTAAATCTGACATACCTACAAACTTTTCAGGGTGGGAAAGAGGGACAATTGTTAAATTAGGCCATGGCCCCTCATTGAGGGATGGATAGGAGATAGGATGTAACAGTTAGAACAATATAAACATTTTGAATAGGCAAATGAATCATTTATTGATGCAGATCTGCATGTTCCACCTCAAAGAAGGACAAATGAGAACAACGAGGCCGACATGGGCACAAAAGAGGGACAGTCCCTCCAAATCAGGGACACTTGGTAGGTATGATAACAGATACAGATAGCTATGGCACCCAATAATGGACTGCCCCTGCAGGGCTAGCTAGTAGGGCCCAGTAAGAGTCAGGCAGATAAAAGCCTGCCTCTCCAGTAGGGGGCGCAGTTAGAGTTCAGGCTACAGTGAGAAACAAAGCAGAAGCCGGATTAGGGTGTATTTGTATAGCGGTGCATCAGAGGCTGTGTGAAAGTCACATGTCTGGCGCTAGGCTCGGTCATGTGACCGTACACGGAAGTGTCGCCTATGTGGAAGTAACAAGCAGCAGCAATATGGAGCGGGTGAAGCTGGCGCTGGCGGGCTTGTGGCTGGTGTCGGTGTGCGCTGCTGGGGGGCCGGTGCCGCTGGTCATATGGCACGGCATGGGTAAGCGGGTGATGAGGTGGGTGACTGGGCACAGCCCCGTGTATTAATGCTTCATGGTGTATTTCCTCCCGCCCAGGCGATTCGTGCTGTAACCCGCTCAGTATGGGCTATGTGAAGAAGATGGTGGAGCAGCAGGTCCCCGGCATCTATGTGCTCTCCCTCGAGATAGGAGGCAACATGGCTGAGGTGAGGGCTGAGCCTTGTCTGCTTTCTCTGATGACACCTATATCAGTGTTCTGTCCCAGGTTTAGTCCCCTACCCCGAGGGCATCCCATTATGGCAGTAGGGATCGTGAGCAGCGGAAAGATGCAGGTGATGTGGCCACCAATGTTTACTTCAGCAAGGGAGCCAGGAGTTTGTGGCACCCCAGGGGAATATAGGGGGGGCCCGTAGTGGGCTGGGATGTCGAATAAATAGCCTTATGTAGAGCACACTGGAGTCTGGTCTGTAGGCACTCCATTTATTTGAGGGATCTTACCTTTCACCTCAATATCTTCTGTCATTAGACATTTTTAGCAGCAAGCCTTGTCCAACAATGGAATTGCCCAGACCAACAGAGCTTACACATGTATTTATATTCTATACATTTAATATCTATTCTTCTCCTTAGGATATGGAGAACAGCTTTTTCCTTAATGCAAATACACAGGTGGAGATGGTCTGTAAGCAGCTTGCAAATGATCCCAATCTTCAGCAAGGCTACAACAGCATGGGCTTTTCACAGGGCGGCCAGTTCCTGTAAGTAAATCGCCCCTGGACATTGTGATACTTCTGTATGTAAGAAAAATCACTGCAGGCTAGGGCCAGAGATGATTTGATGAAACAAGCAGCAAAACATCAACATTCAAAACCAAAACCCCTTAACCTGTTTTAGACTCCAGGGCTTGGCTAGAAGGGTTTTGCTCAGCTTTAAAGTGGACCAACACCCAGGCCCCGATTGGGGGTGCCCCGCTGTGTGAAACCCCCCAGAAAGCCCCAAAAACTCACCTCACCACGCTCCCACGTGACCGCGCCGTCCAATCCCTGTCGACGGACAAGCGGGTGAAAGTGCACAAACGGCCGGCGCGGGCGCGCGCACGTCTAGAGGTATAAGGTAAGGTGTTTTGGGGGGGTTTCACCCCGCGGGACATCCGGGATCGGGATATAGATTCCCGTGCCGATCACCCCTGGGTGTTGGTCCACTTTAACTTTATGCTGAACAGACAACCAAGATCCACTGTACAAGCCGCTTTCGATATTTAACTGTAATAAACTGTCACTTTTGGCAATGATACAAAAAAGCAGTTCTCCAGCAGAGCCCTTTTGTAGTGTTTGTTAGGTGGGTGGCAGGGGGTGCTTGTAGCCATACTCTTTTTCCATGGTTGCCCTATTCCTCCAGTGGTCCGTCCTGCCTTTCCGCCCTGCAGTTGGTCTTAGGCCCTTTCTTCTGCCCTATAGCTTCTGTGTTTGCTAGTGAAGTCAGTGTAACCCCCAACATCATGTTCTACCATTGCACCAGAGAAGGTGGGCAGGGTGGGGGTTAATTTACATACTACTTTAAACCATAGTAAAATAAAAGTGTAAATTTAGCAAAATGCATTTTTCACTTTGTCCTGTTATATGATCGGAGCTTCATTTAAATTGTCTGAAAAGTGTTGCAACGTGGTCCTGGAATCTAAAAGACTCCGGGACAGGTCACTCGCTTGCCTCTAAGGCATCCAAAATTGGGATGCCCAAAGGTGTGAAACCAATGGGGTGTCGCCGGTAAACTTGCCTTTCTCAGTGGTTCCCACATCGCTTCTGCTGCCCGATGCCACATCCATGGCTTCCTTGTAGCTGAGGCACGCTCAGATTTGGGACGGGAGCTCTTCCCAGACTAGAGGGAAGCAGGGATGCAGCCAGTGAGCTGGTCACATCAGCCAGCATTCTTGGGATCAGCTGATCAAAAGCAAGATAACCAAAATGGGTGTTGTTCCGTAAGCAGGGTGGCATCCACCCCACCCCCCACGCCTTGTAATACCAAATAAAATAAATATTAGGTTTCAAATCAATCAATGCCCCCCTGCACACGCTGATTTCCTCCCTCCTTATAACTTATGGGAACACTGTAAAATGAGCAGTTTTCAAGCATCTCAAAATATGTGAATATCTAATGTATTCTAGACAAAACCACACCTTGCTTTCATCTCGTGGCTGAGATGGGAAGAGCATGTCATGGCGCAGCTATATCAGTCATTAGCATGCTCTACTGTGGTCAGTCATCTGTGGGAACACTGTGGCTTGTCGTGCGCACTTGTGCTGAGAGCCTGGAAAAATGAGATTGAGAGGAGGGCAAATATTTGGTCCCTGCACACCAGGAAATGGATGAGAGGCACATGGGGCAGGCATCAGGTGAGCTGCTTGCTGCCTTATTATTGCCATTGGTTTAACAGTTGCTTTATGAGACCATAAGAAAGGTCCCCACCCCTTCAATAATACAGATACTCCTACTGTATATATTTTTCTTTGAAGCGGTTTACATACATTTCTGAAAGGTGCGATCAGCCTGTTATTTTTTTAATAGGGGGCCATATTGCGGCACGTGCTCTGCAGCCTGTAAACATTATCTAGAGCTAATCCCTCAGATTGATGGCAGCAATACAACTGCTTCTATACTGGAGGAGCAGTTCAAAGTGACTGTAAACCCTAAGAAAACCCAAAAATGGTACTCGCCTTTTCTCCCCTACAGCAGTTGCTGGTCAGCTCCCATTTTTTCTTCTAGAACGAGCCCCGTTCTGAACACTCTCCCCAGAATAGCCCCTCCACATCGGTCACACCCAGCTCCATTCATTGAAGTAGGAGGGGTGTGCCACTGTAGTACTTGGCATGCTATCCTTTACAGTGATTGGAGTCTGCATGGCACTTTCACTATGACTGACTTGAGGGCAGGAGTGAACACTGGAAGACTCAATCTGAGCACCAGAATTGCAGGGATCTGCTTGGTGGGGGTGATGGTGGGGGGGGCTATAAGTAAAGGTGAGTAACCTTTTTTGTTTTATTAGGGTTTACAGTCCCTTTAAGCAGTGTGTATGGTAAAATCGATTTCGTTATAATGGTGTATTTTTAGAATGGCGCACAAGGTGAGAGGTCCACTTCATGGCAGCATGTATACATGCCTGGTATCTCACTATAGCTATGGCTGTGTCGACTTTCTTTGTGCTAAAAGTAGAAATCTCTATAGACCTCTGTGGTGCCATTGTGAGTGAGTCTGTGGTTTATGTTCTAATCCCACTGTACCAAGAGCTGCCAGCAGCATGGATTTATTTCTATCAGAATGATTAACTAGAGATGGGGAATCAGTATTTCTTGCATACAATCCCTTTGTGATATGTTCTGAATTATGCATTGCTTAGAAATTTCCCCGTGATGATTAATTATCCCTTGTTTTCTTAAAAGGAGAGCTGTTGCCCAGAGATGCCCCTCACCTCCTATGAAGAATCTTATCTCATTTGGAGGACAACACCAAGGTAGATTTTTTTTTTTTTATTCCAATAATTATTCATGTTTTATAAGAATAATTAACAAACATGACACCTTCAGGACAGCTAACTTGCAAATAATGACACCAGCAATCTGAAATACTGTAAGCTCTACAAGTTTCACAACCTGCGGCTTTGTTCAAGGGTGCACCAACAAGAGGGGTCTAAAGGGTCTGGTATATCATTTTAACAGTAAAACGTTATTCCTTATTGTGTCAAAATGTTTTGCAAGGCCAAATAACATTAGTAATGTATGTCCTTCTTGGGGGTACTTGATGTAAAAAAGTTGAGAACCACATTATATGGGAACCACACTCCAGAGGCACAGACAGACCTGGACAGAGCCAGGGGCATAGCTATAAAGGGTGCAGGGGGTGGGCTTGCACCAGGGCCCAGTAGGTCAGGGAGGCCCCATGATTGTTACTTCTCTATCGTATTTATCATATTTGTGCTCACTTGCCATCATTTAGAGAAAGAAAGCGCCTTTTGTCTTTGCTGTTTCAGTTTTCAGTTATCTAGCTGTATCCAACTAGTCCCAATTTAATATTGGCATCAGGGCCCCAAAATTAGTTGCACCACTGGACAAAGCTTATTTTACCTCCTCATCCCAGTATGTTTATTCCCTCATATTTTTAGGACGTACATCCCTGCACCATACCCTAACCGTCCATTTGATAATTTTGCGTCTTCTGCACCATTGGTAGATGTCATTTTGGGGGACCAAACATTTGAGAAGCTAGTTTGCTTCTGCGGTGTAATAGGGGTCCATTTTGCATTAACCATTTTTTGCCAAAACTCTCCACATAATTTCCTGCAACTTAAAGGCTTGTGACCAGCTTTATATATGGTTTGCCTGGGGCCAAAGGAAATTTGTTTTTTTTTTTATCTGATCTGTATAAAAACCGATGAGAGATATGATCTAAATATGTAAAATGCAGGTAGGGAATCTTAGGGGTACATTAAATCCTTCCTCCCTTTCCACTCTCCGTTCCTAGGATGGATTTGAGTGGTTTAAAGTTAAAAAAGCACTTACCGTATTTTCGCCCTATAAGACGCATGGATTTGGAAGAGAAACATTATAAAAAAATATTAGAACCAAATGATGTGCTAAAATACCCCCTTACAATCACCCCATTATAGACAGTGTGCAGAATTCCCCCCGATCACACCATTACAGACCCCACATTACAGGCAGTAAGCAGTATTCCACATTAAAGGCAGGAAGTGTGCAGGCATCCCCAATACAGGTAGTGTGCGGGCATCCCCAATGTACCGGCCTCCCCAGTGTGCAGGCATCCCCCATGAGTGTGCACTGTGCAACATTAAAAAAAGAAAAAAAAACACTTACCGTATACTCCCCGGCGTTCTTGCCGCAGGTTCAGAGCGGGCCAATTCCCGCCCAGGAGGCGTGGCCTGTGACTCACAGGCCACACCCACCCCAACAGGAACGGGCCCACTGTGAACTTGCGGCTGACTGCCGCTTCCCGCCACCGCTCCCCACCACCTCTGTAAGAGTGTAAGAGGCAGTGGGGTGAGACGGCGGGGAGCAGCAGTTAGCCGCAAGTTCATAGTGAGCCGATATCAAGCCAAGTGGGCGTGGCCTGTGTCATGCTAGTAGGAGACACAGGCCATGCCCACCCGGCCCGATATCGGCTCACTGTGATCGCTGTGAACTTGTGGCTGGCTGCCGCTCCTCACGGCCATGGAAGCGGCAGTCAGCCGTAAGTTCACAGCCAGACGGTTCCAGCTCCCCTACCCAGGGGCCGGAACCAGAGGAAGGAGGAGGCAGGCGGCGGCGACTACCAAGGCTGCGGGGGATCCACGGAATGTAAGTTTTTTTTTTTTTTTTTTTTTTTACATTCGCCCGTTAAGACGCATGGACATTTTCCCACCACGTTTGGGGAAAAATAAGTGCGTCTTATAGGGCGAAATATACAGTAGCTGCCTGGTGCCCATGCAATTATAGAAGTGGGGTAACAGGAGCCTGACTCTTGCCTGCATCCGCTGAAGCTGTCAACTTGAGTGACTGTTGGTCACCCAATCACTGCACAGTGGCAGGGCTGCTGCTTGACTTGATTGGGTGACTAAGCAGCCACTCAAGCTCAGTGTGACAGCTTTGTAAGGCAAAGGTAGTAGTTTTTTAACCATTGTAGTTATTTCAATAGGTAAAAATAGTAAGATATGATCCTTGCACATGGTTACTGTTTTTTTTCTTCATCTTAAAGGACAATTTAAGCAGTCCTATACTCGTCAGTTGTACCTGCAATGTCATGTTAGCCCTGTTGCTTTTGAGTTTGCCTCAGTGGCCCTTTTAAAAGTTTGCTGGCACACATCTGCAGAAGTGTGTTAAAGCTGCACCACCAAATGCTAAGGTGCCTCTATGTAGGTGCACTCCTAACTCTGAGAACCTCCTTGGGGACATGCAATGAATAAATTGGGAGCAGCTTACCTGCGGTTGCCCTATAGCTCCAGTGAAAGCACATGGTGGGGGGGAGGTGAATGTCTCCCTTATACAGCTAAAGCACCAAAATGGGTGCCTATGGAGCATGTTTGGGAAGTCTTCTAATGGCTTGAGCCCAAATCTTCACAGAATAATCAAGAATTTGATTCCAATCTTTCCTCAAGCTTGAGGATAAGCGGTTTATGGGGTAAGAACCCAACGCAGACTGTTTTCATCCCATTTCCTTATAGTTGACACGTCTTTATTTGTATTCAGGTGTCTATGGCTTTCCAAGATGCCCTGGAGAAAAATCCCATATTTGTGACTGGATTCGAAAAGCATTGAATCTTGGAGTGTACACCAAGGCCATACAGGATTAGTGAGTGTTAAAATAATTTGTTTATATGAATTATAATGAACTAGACTTCGGCAGTTGGGTCCACCAATGCTGACCTCTCTTTAAAGTGGACCAAAACCTAGGATTTTGACTATACTGGGTTTTGGTCCTTTCCCCCCTTGCTGTGTGAAACCCACCAGACCTGCCTGATCTCTCACCCTTCCCTGGTCCTATGGCTCAAGCCTCTTGTCCAGTTAGCGCGCTTGGATCTGCTCCCGCCCCTTCGTCCAAGAGCTCGTCTAAGGTGAGCGGATCCGAGTGTGGTGGTGGCTGCATCCCCACTACCCTTTAACAGGGAGCGTGCCTGCACCGTACATTCACAAATGCCTGGCGCGTCCTGCTAAAGGGATGGTGAGAAGGTGAGTTTCTGGCGACCTCGGGGGTTGTACACAGCGGGGCATCCCGAATCTGGATGCTCCAGGGGGAGCGAGTATGCCTGCCCTGGAGTCTCAAACTCAGAAGTGGGTTTTTGTCCACTTTAAGACCTGCCTGAGAGTAGCAGCTATGATATCAATTCTAGGGAGAGCTCCTCGTGTGTATGAATTGCAGATGCAGATTTTGGATTGGCTTTAAATGTAATCTTTGCTTGGAATTTGGTCTCTTTCATGGCATGCCGTCTGTAGCGATAACCCTTATCGCCGGAGGGCTTCACCGCCCGAGACGTCCTTTTCCCAATCGTAAGAGGTGCTGCTGGAATTCCAGAGTCGTCCGTGAGGAACCAGGAACAGCCCTTACAAGGGCTAGTGAATTGTAATATAGCGTTTCCCCCAATAAGAGACAGAACTTCAGTATTGAGGGTGAAGGTGAAGTGTACTTTATTAGTGCCACTCTAGGCCTTATATACACAAGTCTCCATTGCATGACACACACACACCGACCAATAGCAGCAGGGCACACAATCCCTCAACTCTGCCGGTGACGTAATCAATCAATACAATGGCAGTCAGAACAATGAATAACGTAATCAATCAATACAATGGCAGTCAGAACAATGAATAACGTAATCAATCAATACAATGGCAGTCAGAACAATGAATAACATAATCAATCAATACAATGGCAGTCAGAACAATGAATAACATAATCAATCAATACAATGGCAGTCAGAACAATGAATAACGTAATCAATCAATACACTGGCAGTCTGTAGCATGCTTAAGAAAAGGAAAGTAATGAACCTGTGTAAAGTCCAAAGGGGCAGAGAGTCTGTCACACCGTCGGTGCAGGCGGAGTCTGCTATGAGATCAATTATAGTGAGGTGTGTGTGTGAATTCAGTAGGATGCAGCTTTTGGACTGGGTTTGAATGTAATCTTTGCTTGGAATTTGGTCTCTTTCAGTCTGGTGCAGGCAGAGTACTGGCATGACCCACTCAATGAGGAGGAGTATAGAAACAGCAGCATATTTCTGGCAGATATCAATCAAGAGCGGGTAAGTGAAATCCTTCATTTGTTCTAGATCCAATAGTGCAGCTAGGGAGAAAGAGATATTACTGGATTCATGTAAAGCTTTTATTTCACAGTTTGTTGCACTCAGATATGCTTTCTCTTCTGAGCAAGCAATTCTGACCCCTTCTGTTGTCAACTAATTGCTATAGCTACTGGCTGGGAAATATGGCGAATATAGTGTGTATATTCGCCGTATAGTGTGTATATTTGCATACAGATGGTTGAGGCTCTATTCACATCTCTCCGCTTCTGCTATGCTGGGCAACGCAGTCGCAGCACAAGCAAAAATGCTGCCTATTGTTTTTAATGGGCTAGTTCATATATACGCTGGGTATGTATGTGAACTGGCCCATTAAAAATAATGGGCATCATTTTCTTTTGTGTTGTGACTGCGTTGTCCAACACAGCGCAAGTGGAGCTGTGTGAATAGAGCCTAACAGTTACAGTTGTGACATCATAAGCTTGGAAAGAGTGCCAGCTTCTAAGCCAGAATAGGCCCCTATCAAGCTTTTAATAGCGTGCATTAAAAGTAGATAAGCTGTCTGTGCAACAAGATCCTCACGACGCGTTTCGGGGGATAGGGATAACCCTCTTAGTCATGTACCTGCCGGGAACTGCTGTGTTATAAAGAGCTAAGGAAACCGGCTCTGCTACTGGGATAAGGGTTGCAGAGGGGAACAGGACAAAGGCATCAGATATGACATCAAGTCCCTACTGGCTCGTAAGTGGCTGAAAAGAAAGCGTTGGTGACTGCCCCCTTCCCTTTCCTGCCATGGATTACGCTGTGGGCTCATTGGCAGCTGGAGGTTTTCAGATAGCGGTGCATCTCAAATCATGATCTCCCGGGGAGAGGAAATCGAGAAACACTGGAGTCCCAGACTCCCAGGCTGCATTTGGTCTGCTTTGATATAAAATATACATCAGATGAAGTTGGGAATTATTTTAATTATATATTAATTATGGCTGCAGCTACTATCTCCAGAGTTAATATCTCTGACTATGCTTTGTTTCAGGTTATCAATGAAAGTTATCGGACTAATCTCCAAGCTCTGAATAAGTTTGTCATGGTGAAGTTCCTCAAGGACTCCATGGTAGCTCCTGCCGACTCTGAGGTTAGAAAAATGCTGCCTCTTTGGTTTTGTCATTTTCAGCAGCATGTTATAATGCAAATGGTTTTCATGGGTAAGAGTATGAATGGGGCTATGTACATTAGACGATTAGGGTTTCGGAACAGGTTCACAATTATTGTGGTTAAAGCAGACACCCAAATACATTTTTAAAGTGGACCAAGACCACCCCTTGGGCAACCCTGTATGTACACCCCACTGGTCGTCTGTAATACATACATCGCGGACAAACCCACCGCACATTTGCGGCCATTTATATGAGTAGGCAAAAAAGCTCATTGGAGCAGAGCCGCACCTGTGCCATGAGATTGGCAGTGAGGTTTCATACAGTGGGGCATCCCAAATGTTATACCAAAACTCAATATACTGAAAATCACGGGGTTTGGTCCAGAGGAGCAACCACTAGACCTGGGTCTAGAAGACTTTTTTGGGATGCCCCGCTGTGTGAAACCTTTTATTAAAGCTAGCATTTTGTCGCTCCCTTGGCGCCAATTGGATTTTTGGACGGCATATATTAATGAGCTGTTAAAGCTGAATGGAAGCTCAGCTGTGCGTACCCACGCCATTGAGAAACATCTGGTACATACTTAGGATGTGCAGTTAGCAGCACGCTCTCATTCAACTTTGCTTGCAAAAGCTGAATAGAATGAGTGCTGGTAATTGCCTGGCTTCCCGTGCATGCGCCTTGGGAGCCAAGGAAAGGCGAGTTTACAGGTCACCTGTTGGGAAACACCCAGAACAAGATCCCAGGTTTTGGCTCGCGCTAATTGTGAAGTTATGTCATTTCTTGTGTTTGTACTCTATTTATAATTAGAAAAATAACTGTGTTGGCTATATCTTGATAATCTATTAAGTCTTATTTTGTTTTTGAGATTTTTATACTATTTTTTTCCTCTAGTGGTTTGGATTCTACAAACCTGGACAAAGCAAAGAAACAGTCCGGTTGCAGGAGACCACTCTGTATACTGAGGTAACAAACAAAGACTAGCTTTAAAGCAGAACTATGGTCAAAAAATGTCCATAGCTCCGCTGTGCTATATAGCAGAACCATAGTTCCGTCTTAAAGCGGACCTTCACTCTGAATAAGAGCCTCTTATATGTTTCCCACACCCTGTACATACAGATTGCTCACATTAAAAATCCTCCTACCTGCATCTACTGCATGTTATAAGCTTTTAAACATCCAAGATGGCGGCTCATGGGACATCAGGCAGCCCGCAAACAGGAAGTGCCTTCTGACTGTGCTGCTCTGCATTCTGGGATTGCTGACCTTTTCCTGACCCCAGCTCTGCTCTGTCTGAGCAAAGCATGGCTATAACCCCACCCCCTGTACTTTATCCCACTCTCCTCAGTAAGTGTGATGCTTCTGAGTCAAGATGGCGGTGCCCGTATCCTAAAGTCCTGAACAGAGTTGCAGCCCAGTGGGGAAAAGAATAATAAGAGACTAAAAACTTAAAATATATTAACTTTAGATGCTGGGGAATTGTTTTTTAAGGGTTTGGGCTCTTCAATAAATCATGGTGAAGGTCCGGTTTAAGTCTTCAGCACATTGAATGTTGGCTGGGATAACCCAGCGTCTATGTTTTACACTAAGGGGACTTTGACTGGGTGACAGTTTATCTTTTAGAGTTTACATTTGTTTTTTTCAAGGTTTACAGACATGGCCACTTTTATTTCAGAATAATGCCATACAAACATCTTCCATAACCCTTTAGGTGTCAGACACATGAAACTTACGTAGCGGCTTCTCCTACCATTAAGTGCCAATCATCTGAATTTCACATGCCTGGCCCCTGTTTGTAGCCAAAAAGAAAGAGCTCACTTCCTTCCAGGATCTTACTCAATTGCTAATAAAAGCCCTTCTCAGCAGTAGGCATGAACAGAAAGGCCACATGATTGTCGGAAGCTGGGAGGGCACAGATCCCCTGCCCACTCCCGTCAATCACTCCCAGTTGAAGATCAATGACGTAGGACAGCAGCAATCGGTGATGGAAGAAGTAGAAAAATAAATGTATTTAAAAAAAAAAAATCTTTAACACTTTGTGAACTGGTAAGGAGTCCTTGAGACCTCTATACCAGTTCACAGGGAAGGATAGGCTGGCCTGCTACAAGGGGATTAGGCCCAATGGGAGGAGGGTTTTTTTTTGTATCAAATCGTTACAGTAATGGCCTGTTTAGACGGCGCGATAAATCACGTAAGCGGGTGTAATTTAGAGATAATGGCTTGGTGGAAACTATGAACGAGAATTGGTTCATCAGTCGACCGTCGTATCATTTTCGCTGATCAAAAATTTCTCATTGCTGAAATGTGGAAATAGTTGCCCTCAAAAAGTGTTTTGCTATGCAAATGACTTGAGTAGGATGGTGTTTCCATTGTAAATTGCTGGAAGAATAGGCTTAATGTCTTTTCAATGTTTATTTACCAGGATCGCTTGGGCCTAAAAGAGATGGATAAGGCTGGAAAACTGATATTCCTTGGGGCAGATGGTGACCACCTGCAGTTTTCAGAGGAATGGTTCAAGCAGAACATTTTGCCCTTCCTCATTTAAGTACTTCTTTCTGACCTTTCACATGCCAACTCCAGACAAAAAATTGGAAATACTTTAAAAGGACCACTATCATAAAATGCTATATATAATATATATATATATATATATATATATAAATGACACATCAATCATAGACTTTATAAATCTGTCACGTGTTTTTGTGTCTGGAAATGATACAACAGAAACATATAGGGGTTGCTTCAGAGCCAGGTAATAATTCTCACTCCTTTATGGGAGAAAATGACCATTGTCTACTCTGGGGCTGATTCAGAGCTGGGTAAAAATAGTCTCTGTGGACAATGAAAGGCAATGGCATTTTTCTCTCCTGAATCGACTCCATAATGAGGCAATGCTTGTGATTTGCATGTCTTGGGACACGGCACTTTACATTTTTTCTAGTTTTTGGGGGAAAGTATATTAGTCTAATTTTTCTATAGCATTTCATTTTCACAGCTGTGAAAGATAGAGGTCTTTAAATGCAGCCAAGTTGGGGTCCTTGGGCAAATAATTTGTCCCTTGGTACCAAGGATGATAGACCACCCCGGCTTTTACTACCTGCTGTGACATGTGCTGACATTTTCCTGGAATTACTGAGACACAGGCTGTCTGCAAAACTCAGGGGTAAAATACATTCAGTTGTCACATTGCTTGCATTTCACTCATCTAAAGATTTAAAGTTTGTACTTAAGAAGCTACAAATTCTGATTAGTTGGCATTGCCACCCACATGTGCCCCCAATTCCATCTAGTTTAAATTGATCTGGGACTGTGAGAATCTGTCCCTCTGAACATAGCATGCACAAATACCCATGGGTAAGACTGTAAAATAAATCCTTGTTTTTTTTATCAAACCTCAGAACCACTGTTGCCAGGTCCCTTGCAGTCTAGCACTTTCCTAGTGGCCTCTGGAGCAGTGATATTGATGCAGTGTTACACACATCTGTTCCTGCTAATACAAGACTGTGGTACCTATAAAGAATAATGGTCTTGGTTACGGCAGCCTAGAGATAAGCATGTGGGTGCAGCAGCAGTTAATGAGTGAGGCTTAGCTGGTGAAAGCAGTTCTGATCTGGGAATAAATAAAACATCAACATCTACTGTGTCCCTGCACTGGAATAATAGCAACAGAAAGCACTGACTGCAAAGTGAAAGAATGCACTTTACTGGTGCTCCTAGCACTCATGCAATATTTTACATACTACTGCTCTTTAGCTTGTGATTAGTTCAGCTTCTGCTATATGGTATCAGTATTACTTATGCAATTTAAAGCAGCAACACTGCTAAAAAGTTTAGCTTTAATAAGCAATTCGGGACCAGACGGATTACCTTTTGTCCAGCAAGTCCTTGTATGGTTTTCCTATTTTTTTATTCTTTGAAATTTGCCATTTAAGGTTAAGATTTGTGATCAATTTGCACCTACTAGCTATTAACTATGTCAACCCAGTAGTTAGTACAAGTATGTTTTCAAACTGACAGCTGGAACAGAAAATGGGTATTACAGCTTTCCTTCCACTAACCTTATCAGATTCCTGGGCACATAAGACCTTTCTAGTCATAGAGGCAGGTTAGCTATAAGTATCCGCTGCAGGCACATTTATCCCAGTTGTCAGGTAATGTCGATCTAGTTTGCCATTTTAATAACTGAATATAAATAAGACATAACACTGTACATTTCACTTTGAATCTTTAATAAAATGCTTGATTGTAAACGTGTATATTCCACAGTCTGTGCAGGAACTGCTTCCATTCCCTTAATATGTCAGGACCCGCTTTAACACATTGGAAATATTCAGTACACATTGGCATTGTAGTAGGTTATGGATCAGTACAGAAGTGACAGACCAGGAAAGTATTTGAGGGAAAAGGGGCAAACCATTGCATATTTCTTCAAGATAGCTGTTTATTAAAAAAAAAGTAAACTCTGAAAAGAAATGGCCAATATTTGGTGGGTGCGAGTTGTAATGGTCCCTAGGTAAAGCTGGGGGTAAACAAAATATGTTAAGTGCTTATTGCCCTTTGGTCCAATTAATAGGTTACTTGTCCTTCAGCCACTACCCAGTATGTTTAAGTAGACATGTACTTGCTTAGGAGAGGCGTGACAGCAGATTAGCATAAGCAGCTCTCAGTGAACTTCTGGCACTAGTTAGGTGTGGTACAGTACAACATTAATCAGCATAGGGCTGCAAGGATCAGTTCTCTACCCTACAGCTAGAGAAACCCTCGAGAGAAAAGCAGCAGAGAAAAGAGGGCTGTGGAGTACATGGTGGCCAGCCCATGTCGCCGCAGGCAAACTGCTGGATCTACCCTGCAATCTCCGTCACTGTGGTCACCAACTTCTCGCCGTTCCAAACGGTCTTAAACTGCTCTGGCACTGGGAACTCGCTCTGCAGATCAAAAAATCAAGTCATTTCCAGGAGGCACAGAAGCTCAATACACATTAAAATATCTATACACTATATTACATATGCAGACTCCTAGATGTATTCTTAGTATACAGTACGTCCTGCTCCAGATATAATACTTACACTTGGGTTATCCTCCGCCAGATGGCACTGCAGACATGCAAAACAGGCTCCTCCCGGCCCCTCAAATACCCGGGGACCTCCCACAAATCCCCAGATTTCTCTGCAGTGCCGACTGCAAAGACATGAAGTATCACTCTCTCGCAGGTGAGCGGGGCTATTACAGCCTGCGGCCCTGTTGGACTACTCCCACCCGTCCTTGTGATGTGCCTCCCAGCCTGGGCTGCGCTGGTCGGGTGAAGGTAGGCAGCACCGCGCGTGCTTATGGAGCCATGCTCCTCCGCAGTCCCCCACCAAAGGGTAGGCGGTTTAGGCTGATGGTGAGCCTCTAGTGGATGCCCCTCCCGCATTATTGCCCCATGTAGCGGTGGGCCCTATACAAAGGGTCGCCATCTTCCCTCGTTCCCCCCGTAGCTCGGGGGGAAAGAAAGGGGGGGGGGGGTGATTACACGCTTATGGCCTTAGTATGCCCTTGACTAGTAACTTGGTGTCAGAGCCGGGCTGTTTGCTTTTTTTATTGTGTATCTGTGGCGGCGTCTCCATTGGCAAATCATCTATTCTATGTGTGTCATACACCTTGCTTCTCTTGACTACCGTCTTCAAGCTTCACGCTCTTCGGGGGGGGGGGGGGGGGGCGGGGACCTGGTTTGGCACGCTACGCGTCATGGCCCGCTTGGCGCCATTTTGATGCTGGTCGCGAGCACACGTGGTAACGGCCCTCCTCCTCCCTTGGTCTCCCACCTTCCTAGCGGGTCTTTGGGGAATCCAGGGTTGCCTATAGCGTAAATCCCTGCTGGCATATTGTGCCTAGATAATCACCATATGGAGGCATCTCAGAATTATGTGACCGGGGTCCCTCTGGGACAAGACCGGCTGTGTATAGCGTGTGGTCAACCCCATGCTGATGCTGACAGGGCACGGGTCTGCGCACCATGTGCCGAGCAAGCACTGGCCCTGCAATCAGGCTTGCCAGTGGCTGCACCTCGTTTTAATACACTTATTTCCCCATGCTTAATTCTCACTCCTGCTGAGTCGCATACAAGTGGGGACTTGCAGCCTGCTGTGTCTTCCAGACTGCCTACGGCTGATCAGATTATTGCAAGGTTGTCTGAGCGCATGGGCCCTGGTAAGAAGCGGCCCTTGACGCCTCCGGTTTCTGTTTTTCCTATGGGAACTGAGGAGTTCACTTCTCCGCATGCCTATACCTCTTCTGATGAAGGAGAGCTGTTCTCTGACTCAGGCTCAGCTGATGAGAGGCCGAGGAGTCATGACGATTCTGGCCCTGAATACTGGGGCCAGTGTGACACTGACGATTTGTTGATTAAGGTCTTTAAGGTTCTGTCTATCTCTCTCCCTGGTGAGGCTCCCAAGCCGAGAGGGGAGCGCTTCCATACAGCGACAGTGCGCTTGGAATTTCTAGAGCAGGCTCACTTCCATGCTCTTGTACTCCAGGAATGGGAATGCCCCAGTAAACTTCCAGGGGTCCCAGGGGACTGGGATAGGAAGTACCCTTTCCCCCTGAGGTGGTTAATTGTTGGTTATCACCCCCCGTGGTGGATGCACCGATCATAGGGGTTTCTACCCCCCCTTATCACAGTCCCTGCTTATAGTACCCTTCGGGATGCTGAGGACCGGCGCATTGATAGGCTGGCCTCCCACGCCTTTTCTTGTGCAGGAACGGCGCTGCGCCCGGTCTGTGCCACGGCCATCACTACAGTGGCCGCTAGGACCCTCATCAGAAAGATGCTTGATCATCACCCTGAGGATCTCCCCTGGGAGGTGTTTAATGCACTCTCCAGTTGTGATGTATTTGTAAAATGTATCCTTTTAGCGCTGGATGACACCATTAGAATGTGTGCAAGGACCTCTGCCCTTGTGGTGGCTATACGTCGCTTGGTCTGGCTGCGACAGTGGGGTGCTGACGATGCTGCTAAAAAGACTCTTACTGGGCTTCCCTTTAGAGGGCAACGCCTGTTTGGGGCCCGTCTGGACCTGTTTGGTAAAAAGGGCAAATCACCCCAACGCAGGCGGCCGTCTTGGCCCCCTCTGGGCAGTGGCACCCCTCCCCCTTCCTACCATAGTGTTAAACAAGAACCAGGGGTGTCCTTCCTGGGGGCTCGTGCAGACTCCTGCCCCAGGAGCGGCAGACAACGTCCTGGCCCCTCCGGCGGGGCTAAGCCTAAATCTTCCACCAATCCCCCCTCAAGCATGATAGGGCGCCCTCGCCCGTCTGGGTGAGGGGGATGGCTGCAGCACCTTGCTCTTGTCAGGAGGCATCACGCCTCATCCTGGTGGTTTTAGGGGGCAGTGTCCTCTGGATACAGGATAGTTTGCTGCGCGGCCTCCCCCAAGTTTATCAGGGTACTCCGGGTCCCTGCCTCTGTTCAGGTGCTGGTGCAGGCCATGCAAGGCCTGTGGGGTCTGAGGGTCACTTGCAGATTGCCCTTAACAGGCAGAGGCCGCTACATCCAACCTTTCCACAGTTCCCCAAAAAGGATGGGTCAGTCTGGCCCATTCTGGATTCACAGTTTCGGCAACTCGTCAATTACAGGCAGTTCCTGCATGGAGGCTCTTAGCTGGGCCATCAGCTCCCTGCGGGCTTCTTGCCGTCTGTGGAGATCAAAGATGCTTATTTTCGCATCCCTGTGTCTTCTGGACACCGAGGCTTCAGGTTCGCGTTGGAAGTCCAACACTGATAATTTGTGACCTTGTTATCTGGCCTCTCTTCAGCTCCCAGAGTGCTCACCAAGGTGCTGACGGGGGTGATGTCTCTGATGAGACCAAGGGGCGTCCGCGCGTTGACCTACCTGGACGTCCTTCTCCCTTTCTAGTCTCTACATCAGGCTAAGTTGGATACTAGACTGGTGGTGTCCATTGGGAGTCATTTGGATGGGTGATTAATCACCCCAAGTCCTCTTAATTGGTATCTCCATTCCTAGGAATGAATTTGGATACGGTTCAGGTGACAATCTTACTTCCTCAGCAACAAATTGGACAATCTGGTTGCATGGGCTCAGTCCCTCTTAGCTGTCCCCGTCCCTTCGCCAGGCAGGGATGCAGCTGGTGGGCCCGTTGGTGGCTTGCTCAGAAGAGGTCCCTTATGCTCAGTCCCCCTTGGGCCCTTCTGCAACTTCTATTGTTAGTACAGGACAGATATCCGGCATCCCTGAAGCAGGGTCTGCGTGCCTTCCCCCCTGGTAAGGAGGTCCCTCTTGGAGCGGTTGAACTCAAGGAACCTGTCTGGGGGCAGCTCACTTCTTGCCCCTTCCCGGAGACGGTCACGGGAAGCCCCGTTCTGAAACCCCCTGTGGTTCCGGGGGAGGTGGGGCCCTTAGGAGGTCCATACACCTATCAATTTTTGAAACCGTGAACTTTCAGGTTGGTTCTATCTCGCTGGACTACTCCTCTTCAGGGCCTGCCTGTTTTGGGGGCGCTCGGTCTGTCTGACGACAGTGGCCTACATTAATCATCTGTGTGGGACCTGGAGCAGGATGGTCCTCCAGGAAGGTATCTGATCCTGATCTGGGTGGAGGCCAATGTTCCCTGTATATCAGTGGTATTCGCTCCGGTGGGGGTCCCTATGCGACAGGATGTGCTAATCCTTGTGTCACTATGAGGTCCAACCAGTGTGGATCTGTTTGTGCCCCGTCACAAGCTCTCGCCCCTTGTTTCCCTGTCCCAGGATCCTCTGGCCGTGGTCATGATGCCTTAGTAACGTCATGGCAGGACATTCTGTTCTGTATGTCTTTTCTCCATTCCCCCTGCTAGGCAGGGATCTGCGCAAGATTGCTCTGGAAGGGGGGGACCAGTGATTCTGGTGGCCCCCGGGTGGCCTAGTTGAGTGTGGTTCGCAGACGTGGTACTGAGGGCAGGAGAACTGTACGTTCTGCCAGGAGTGCCAGCTCTGCTCACTCAGGGCCCCTTTACGTCACCCCAATCTACAGACTCTGGCCTAGACGGCTTGACTGCTGAAACATCCATCTTGATAGAGACAGGCTGATCTGTCTCGGTAATTGAGACTATGGGAAGATTAGGAGCAAGCTTCTTCTTCCATCTATTATAGGGTATGGCGTACCCATATTGATTGGTGTGAGTCTAGGTCTCTTCCCTGTCGGGCGTTCTCTGTTCCCAGGGTTCTAGAGTTATTACAGCATGGGTTGGAGTTGGTTCTCCCACTCAGTACTCTGAAGGGTCAGGTTCTGCCCTGTCCGCCTTCCTTTAGAAGTCTTTGGTTAAGACTTTCTTTCAGGGGGTTACTCATGTGCGTCCCCCACGTAATCCTATGGTCCCTGTTGGGATTTGAATTTGATTCTGTCTGCGTTGCAGGGTGTTCCCTTTGGACCTATTCAGGATGCTGTCTGGCTGTTCTTACCCTCAAGGTTGTCCTTCTGGTGGCTGTTACTTCAGTCAGACGTGTGTCTGAGCAGGCGGCTCTGTCTATCTAGCCCCCCTTTTTTGAGATACACCAGGATAAGGTGGTGTTCCGCTTTAAGCCAGACTTTCTGCCCAAGGTGGTGTCTTATGTTCATTGATTGAAGATATTGTTCTTCCTTCTGTGCCTTATTCCTAGCAACGCTGAGGAAAGGGTTCTGCATTCCTTGGTAGTCACTGTGCCCTTTAGGAGAATTGATGCTCCTTTGGGTCTACGGCCAACGCCATCCTGTATGTCCCCAATCTCGTCTGATCTCGGGGGGGTTAGGCGGCTTTGGGCCTGTTCATTACTTGGATGGGATGGTTCCTTTCTGGTCCTAGGAAAAGGTTTCTGCCAAGGCTACTGTTGCCGTTTGGACTTGTCAGGCTTTTACTCAGGCCTATTCCACTAAGGGGAAGAATCTTCTTTCTCGCCTTGCTTGTGCTTTTGGTGCCCTGGGGCTTTTCAGCACCAGGCTTCTGTTGAACAAGTTTGCTAGACCGCTACTTGGTCTTCTGTTCATACCTTTTCAAAGGTTTTTACAAGGTTGACATAAGAGCCTCAGCTCATGTTGTCTTGGCCGCAAGGTTTTGCAGGTGACAGTGCTTTTAAACTGTCTGCTGTTGCCTTTTTTGTTGGGGATCCCACCCTACTTTATGGACACTGCTATTGGATGTCCCAAGTGTAAGTATTATATCTGGAGCAGGACGTACTGTATACTAAGAATAATACAAATTCTCACCTGTAGAATTGGTATTATAAGTATACAGTACGTCCTGCTCCACCCCACCCTTGGTTTTGCATTATTCTGGATCCCCTGAATGGTGATTGTTATCATTGTTCTAGTTACCAGTTTTGGTGGTTAAATTCTCCCGGCTTCTCGTTCACTGCTTTTCAATGCTGGGGATTTGTGGGAGGTCCCTGGGTATTTGAGGGGCCGGGAGGAGCCTATTTTGCATGTCTCTGCAGTGCAGCGCCATCTGGCGGAGGATAACCCAAGTGTAAGTATTATATCTGGAGCAGGACGTACTGTATACATATAACAACAATTCTACAGGTGAGTATTTCACAGAATTGTATTTTTGGACTCCAGGGCCCTCCAGTTTCCACTTCCTGGGACATTCCGAAATGGCATGCCCCAGCCATAACCTTTCTGAATGGCCAGGCCCAGGCAGACCCACAGATATGCACCATGGAAACTGTAAAGGGGAGTGTTTTGGCCAATCTATGGGAATACACAAAGCAGGGCATCCCAAGTAAGGATGGCTGGCCTGAGAGGAACAACACAGGTACTGTTACTTTTTAAGCACACAAAATTTTCTGGAAAATGTACTATTATTCCAAAGTGTAGAACTAACCAATAGTTTATATGAAATATATTTATACACTTGACTCCCGTCTAAAATAAGTATGAAACTAAAATGTATTCCAAACACTACTTCTACTTCTTTATATTCATAACATTTATGGCTTAACAAAAATGGTACTCCCTTTGTCCCATGATTGCAACGGAGCGATGTGACACCCTCTATTCATTGCAATGGAGGTTTGCTGGGGCCTGTTGCACTATCCGCATTCACTACAATGGAGGGGCGCTCCTGTGAATGACACTGGGGTGGATGCGAGCTGGGACACAGGCACCAGTGAATGGAAACTAGGTGCAGGATGCAATCCGGCGATTGGCTAAATTGCTGATCGCTGGACTGGGACTGAATAGCTGCACTGAAGAAAAGGCCAGTACCCTTTTGTCATTTGTATTGGGTAGTCAATATCACTTTAAGATTTTATAGTCTATAATACACAACTCATTAACTCTCTATAGGATAAGAAGCATTGTATACTTACAAATTCTCCTCCACTGCCTGGAACCAGAATGTTCATCTCAGATGATTTGGCGCTGATAATTTCGCAATAGAGGCTATCCTTGCTCAAGTATACATGACATCCATCTGTCTTATTGATAGATATTGTTGGCACTTTGCCTAGAACCTGTATACAGTAGAAGGTAAAAGAAAGAAAAAACTGTGGGACTATGAACTACAAAATGAGTCACAAATTACAGCTGGGATTGGCTCGTGTATATCTTTGGCACTCTTGTAATAAAAGTCTTGAGTTCAGCTCTAATTCTTCACATATGCAAGAGAGGGTATACAGAAGTTCTAAAAACACTGCAAGTAACCAATTGCTGTAGGCAAATAACCATAAACATTCCCTCCCACTGTAATTCTATACAGTCACAACACAAGCTGCATCGGTTGGAGGAAAAAAAATATGTAATTTCCTTCTGTGGAAATGGCAAGTATACCTCTGGCCTGGCATTACCTAGTAATGCCCCCCCCCCCCCCAGTCTTCATATTAAAATAGCTTTACCCACTTAGGGTCGAAGGTAGTTTTAACACCTTAAAGAAGCACTATCACAAAATTGTGTACTATTAAAAACCCATAAAAGCACATGGGCTAATGATACTCCCGAACTGAATAAAACTCCCACCAAGCTTGAGGTTTATCCTTTTATGGTATAACATCATCCAGTGGTGACAGGTTTAGTCTGTAAGTCATAGACATATTGTCACCCCTGTTTTCTCTTTCTTCCATTAAAATAAAAACAAGCCTTGCTGGATATTTCATGATGTTGGGTGTGTAAGTGATATCTCCTCCACCCAGCATATTTATACAAATTTTTATCATTGGGCATTTTTTGCAATAGTGCTCCTTTAATACAGCAGCTCTGGGCCCTTACTGACAATCCTTCAGGCCTGGCCATCCATATAAGCCACAATCTTCCCAAAGCAAACAAGCTTAATTTCCTGTTCTCTAAAGGGTTGTACATCCTGAGGCTCGCTTGGGGAGAATACAACAAAAACATTATATATTACATTAATTTACCTGCACTTTAACATCACGCGAGTTGATGATTTCCACAATACCAACAGCATCTTCAAACACCAGGCCAAGCTTCTTGCAATTATCTATGAAGATAAATAAAAAGGTCCAGCACATAAAATAAACTGCACATCTATAACAATTTGAATTTTTTTTTTCTACTTAGGAACAGACAATAGGGATTTAGAGCAGATAAACTGGATTTTAGTTCTTAAAGTGAACCAATCACCATGGTTGCCCATGGGGCATCCAGATTCGGATGGAGAACAGGGGTGACAAACTATCCAGATTCGGAATGCTCCACTCAACCCCCTGCTGTGCCCACAAACCCCTTATCCTTCCACCACTCCCCTGCTGCGAAATTGGGTCGCATCCCCCCTGCAATGAAGCGCGCTGCTGCACCCAGATATTCAGGTGCACGCACTGCAGGAAAACGGGATGCTGCCACCGTTCAGTCCACAGTAATGCCTTTATATATTAGTATGCATGTCCTAATGCACTGATTGGACGAGAGCCTCTTTATACATGTTATGCACAGGACTGGCACTTATGACTGGTGAGGGATTGTGAGGCATGACAGGCCTGACATATGTAAATTTAAAAAAAGTGTCAGGCCGGTCATGCCTGACAAAAGCAGCGTGGGCAGTGTCAGCTCACAAAGATTTTAATCACAGTGCTCTATCTTTCGATACATGATACAGATATGAACTTTTCTTTAGAAAACGGATTTCACGGCGAGTTCTAAATACCCAATTTGCCATGGTGGTAACAAGGCAAGGGCAACAAAACCAAAAAACTCAAAGGGCCCCATGCTGTTCAGTCAATGCTGGCTTATCAGGAGTGTAACATTTAGGATTGTATTGGTCACCATTGCATGCTTGTTCAGCGAGTATAAACATGCCTGGAGCAGTGGGCTGCCTGGGGAGCAGTTGGGGAGGTTATGCGCCTTGCTCAAGATCACTTTAGTCTTGTCCCATGGCCGGGATTCGACCTAGACCCTCTGGTCGCAAGGCCGCTTGCTTAAAGAGGGTGTCCGGCTGTGGGCATCCCCTGGATCTCACATAAATTCACCTTTTCCTTGTTCCCATGGTGTATGTGGCCTCTAACCGTGTGTATCAGCCACTCAAAAATGCCTGCCGCAGGTACGTGCCCCAGCCAAAGAAGGTACAGCATTGATGCATGGCACATATGGAAGCCTGGTATACGGACGCCAGCAGAGATTGCATCACCGGACCAGGTAAGATTACCCACTCCCAGGGGTTTCACACAGCAGGGTAGCCAGTGTAGTATGCCCCATGGTGCAGGCTAGAGGCCAGGCCTGGAATCTTGATTCCATGGCCTAGAAACATTGGTTTTGACCAGCTTTAAATGGGAAAAAGGCTTCTGAAAGAATGAACCAGGCCAAAACTTTTTTTTTTGGAGTGCTCATAGTGCTACCTGCCTGCAGGCCCAACTGCAGAAAGATCAAAAGCCTAGCAATAGAATACGACTTGTTACCAGAATCCTTATATCATCTGAAAAACACACTTCAATTCAAGAAAAAGGCCCCACGAACTAGAAAAGTCATCACCTCCCAATGTGGCCGGAAACCAAATGCAGCCCCGCCTAAGAATGTACTTTTTTTTTTTTTTTTATTTGTGCACACTATTTCATCTATCACATGGTTTTATTAAGCTTTGGTATTCATTCCCCACACAAGTCTGTTTTAGAAAGTCATTTTATACCACTTACCTAAAGTAATTGAATTGATCTTGCCCTTTATCTGTATGGTGCTATTTGTACATTTGTAGACGTAAACCACCTGTTTCAGTTCAGTGTCCTTGATCACCAGATTGGAGGCATTCTCCTGGTTTTCCTATAAAATAAAAGGATAGGGTTTGGCTTGTTCACCTCTGGCCCTGCTGCACAGGCTTTTCATTGGAAGCATAAATCTACCAACTACCTACCCCTAAATGCTGGCTGCTCAACTGCCTCCCACACCAAGACTACTTTCCACAGGATAAATGAAGGCTCTTAAACAGAAGATCTGGCAAAGTCTGATTTCTGCTGTTAGCAGCATGTGATGCTCCAGCTTCCAGTAGGGAAGTCCCAGTGGGGCAGGTTTTCTGCTACTGAGGGGGAAGCCTGCACCTTATGCTCAGCCTGCATTTTACCTAGATACTAATCTTGCCCAGTTCCTTATGATTTTCTATGTAACTATACATTTAAATTTGACATCTGGATTTCATCCTTGTTCTCATAACAACCGCTTTATGTTGAGCATCAAGCTAGCAATATCTAACTTTAAAGTGGACCAACACCCACGGGTGATCGGCCCGGGAATCTATAAGATTCCCGGGCCGATCACCTCCCTCCCCGCGGGACATCCGAGATCGGGATGTCCCGCGGGGTGAAACCCCCCCAAACACCCCAAACTCCTTACCTCATCTTCGGCGGCGGCCGTCTGTGAATGGCCGGCGCGGGCACGCGCGTGTCAAGAGGGACGCACGGGAGGCGGCGGCGGAGCCGCTTGTCCGTCGGCGCTGGGAGCGGGGAGAGGTGAGTTGTTCGGGGGGGTTTCACACAGCGGGGCACCCCGATCGGGGGTGCCCCACCGAAGTGGACCAAGACCCAGGATAGTCAAAATCCTGGGTGTTGGTCCACTTTAAGTAAAAACCTCTGCTACAAACTTCAGCATACAGTATATAGGACCATGATATGCTTGCCGATCTGAATACATTAAAAATAAGCCTTTAAATTTAAAGTCCACTTTCATTTGAATGTTGAGAACGTATATTTTTTACAGTGTGGCCAACAGATGTTTTAAGGTGACGAGTTGATCTGGTATTTTTCAAAGCGGAACTTCTGTCAGCTATAACCCTAACAAACCCCCCCCCCCCCTCGGTTACCCTACCCTGGCACCGAGGCAGAGTGGGGGGTGTCAAAAAAAAAAAAAACTAACCTGCTCCAGGGGCCTACTGCATTCCAGATCCTGGGATCCGCTATCTTAGATGAAAAGCACAGGGCACAAGTGAAAGGGCGACAGGAGCGTGCAGAGCCAGCGAGATGCGGCTTTGTGTTTTTCCTGCAGCGGTCATGGGAAACCAGGAGGATGTTGGGCATGCGTTAGTGTGAGTGAGCCCCTCACTTCAGCAGTGGCCATAGGAGCAGTGTTCTGTGTGTACAGGGCTCACTTCTCTCTTCTTGGTGTACAGACTTTGTGTACATGGCCAGTAGCAACAGATTACAGGTAGTGAAAACTGCATCCATAAACACACAAATTTGGGGCAAAAAAATTACTAGATCAGTTCAGTGCTTTTTGGCACAAAAAAATACACTTCAAAAATTCAATTGAAAGTGGATTTACCTTACCTGGAGCTAAACATAAAAGCAGCCTATACTAACATTACCCAATGTCAGCTGCTCAAGGGATAAGCTGGACACAGAGGAGGTCTCCTGTGTGTGTAATGCTCCACACAGACAATGGTATACAGAAAAGGCAATTAGTGACTAGGTAAGGGCAAATGCTTTCATTCGAAGAAGCCTGAAGAGCAGCATGTGAAGTGAAGGTGTGTGTAGGATTTTATTTGGTAATTTCAGAAAGGCTTTAATGCCAGATATAGAGCATCATTTCCATATTGATTCCTCTACCATTGACAATTTTGCATTATATTAAACCCCCAAAGCAATTTTTTCTACTTACAACCCTCCACTTCTTGCCCTCTAGCTCCAACACGGGAGGCTCCTTCTTAGGAGAAGGTTTGGCTGCTGGAGATGCAATATTTGTTGGTTTGGGACTGGTGAATGGTTTAGGTCCACTTCTAATCGGTGCACTCTGATTCTTAAGTGTAGGATTTTTATGAGTCTTCATGTCATCAGACACATGCTTAAGACCTAGATGAGACAGGAAGAACAAGCTATAAGCTTAAGGCCCTAACACAATAGTTATATGCACCTATACACAACAGGACAATGTGGCAAAGAGGCACAGCTTTACTACTTGGGTATGCCCTGCCTATGAGAATTTGTGTTTTCCTCTGGGTCATTTCACCAGCATCGACTTGTCAGTCTTAGTCTTTTATTTTAGAGGGCAAGTACAGTCCTAAAACCTGTGATCTACCATGAATCAGAAATGGATGTGCAGAATCGCAGTCATCAGGTCACGGGCCCGATTCAGAGAGGGATCACATGGTTTTGTCCCATCTTTATGTGACTTGTTGGTACAATTTTAAATGGCTTCATTTAATCAATTGTATGTAGAACTTTGCCCCACATGACGCATGGCACATACAAATAATCTCTAGCTGAGTAATAGTCCTTATCAAAAGACACATCATTCTCAGTACACACCACCTTTGTTCTGTATACTCTGCTAAGGCGGACATGTAAATGAAGTACTGCACAGTTTCCTGCTATGACAGTTAGGGGGTCGATTTGAATATTGCTTATAAATGTTCTGGACATTTTAACTATATACATTTAACGAACAAAGTAAAAAAAATTGGCTGGAAGAGGCTTCTCCCCTGTTTATCTTCTAGTGTAATAAGTGACCACCAGGCTGGGACAGAGTGGCTGAAGTGAGAAGCTCCCTGCAGAACTGAGGAATCTGGTGGAAGGGGGCTTTGGGGTAGGCTAGAGGGTGCAGGTCTAAGTTAAGCTAAACTTACCTTTTGTAATATTCTCCCCTTGATTGAGCTGTGCAAACAGCTGGGAACGAGTTACAGAATCATCAGCTGGAGCAGACCCAGAAGCAGGAGGAGGTGGTGGGGGAGGTGGTCCACCAGGAGGAGGGGGAGGGGGTGGCCCGGCTCTAGAGGGAGCTGGAGCACTCGGTGCAGATGCAGCACTTCCAACCTTTGGTCCCTGTAAAACATTTAAAGTAATCAAAATGAATCTTTGAGAATGGAGACGCGTAATAAAAATACATGTAACCATGAGTACACTTACGGTCTTTCTCCAACTCAGCCCTGTTGTATGATGCTCCTTAATATAAGCCTGTAGCACAGTCCAGATGTTCAGGTATGCCTTAACCCAGTCTACGTGTTTCTTATCTCTACAAAGCCATTAGGATAACATTAGATTTCTACATTTTCTAGAACATTCACAAACTGAAAATCTATAGCTATAGGAACCAAATTGCTTAGCATTTACTGACAATTGAACTGCAGAGGCATGCTACCAACAAAGTATAATTTCTTTTAATGCTCACCCTTTCTAGGTTAGCAGCTTACAAAGTATAGTGGGGCAGCAAAAGCTGCAACCGTCAGTACTGCAAGCTACTATACCTGTGTCAGTTGCCTGCATGTAAACCACTTGTATGTTTAATAGCCAATCACATCACAACACTCTAAAACATTAGTAACTTACACGTCTTTGAAGTCTTTTAAAACTCTGTTGGTGTAAAACATTGCTGCATCGTTCATTTCCTTTACAAATGGGCCAGGTTTAGGAGCCTATACAGAAAATAAAAGGACGCATAAAGCAAATGGGGATACCAAATCCAGACATTTTACAACTGAGAAACAAAGCTTACCACTGCAACCCATCCGAGGGCAGGCACACTTTCGCTTATAGCTGAGAGGTGATTAAACTGTTTGCTCCCACGATTCTTCTCTCTGAACTCCTGCACACTCTGAATCTTGCTGGACAGAGGAGTGAGTAACACAGAAAGCTCCTTCTACAAATGGACAAAACCAGAAGACAGATTCACTTCCCATGTCAGACATATTTTATATTGTAAGAGAAGCTTAGCCCCATTTCGTTCCATGTGTCAAACAGAATCTACAAGTAACTCATGTGCATCACCCCCGCCCCCCCACACACACACACACACACATTTCCATCCCAGTCACAGCACCCTGCAGATAATGATGCATTTGATGTGACATGACCATTCATTAAAACCATTATTCCTTTGCCTTGGACTGTGGAAATACAGAAAACACTTATAATGAACGTGAGAGATTAGCTAGCACTTACCTCATCCGGCTGTTGAAACTGCGATGCCTTTACCACAAGGTCTTTTTGTAAATTGATGGCATCTTGTAGGAGCAGAGCCTGGAAAATACATCAAGATCCAGATAATAAACATAACTGTACAAAGAGACCTTTGGGAGGAGTGATTGGGGGGGGGGGGGGGGGGGGGGGAGTTGGTGCAGTATGTCTGCCCATGTTTCAGACAGATGTTGTGTCAGACCTTCAACTTCAGATGCTGGGTTTTTAAAGTAAGAATAGTTTTGCTAGCCGCCAAAAAGTGAGCTAGTAGTTAATGTGGACAAAAAACCAGGATATTGAATATCTTTATCAATTCTGGATGCCCCGGGGGAGGGCATCAAGCAGCCCTGGAATCTTAAAGTTTCCAGGGCCCACAGACCGTAGGATTTGGTCCGCTTTATCAACTGCGATGACAAAACATTGTATATGGTTTATAGTGCCACTATTACATACAATAGACAATAATGGGCATCTGGGCTCCGGGTGTGCCCTTTCCTGCCCATGAGGGAGCATGGAGTCTGAACCCTCGTGACTGGAAGAGGAGTGAGCCCCAGAATGACCATGAAATACAAATTATTTCCATGTGGTTGGTCTGGTGTAACTGGAGGCTGACCGAGAAAGGTGTTTTGAGGGGCTAATAAAGCTAGAGCTAAACTAGATCTCTGCAGAAGTAATGTTAGCTAGCTATTTTGGCAATAATTGTACTTGAAGGTGGACCAAAACCTACCCTGGAGGGCAGGCATACTCTCTCCCCGGGGCATCCTAAACTAGGGATGCCCCACTGTGTGAAACCCCCCCCCCCCCAGGGAGCCCAAAATTCTTAAACTTTCCCCGAGCCCACGGCGCATACTCGTCCGGTTCCAGCATCCCTTCACACAGCTGAAGGGAGCGAGAGATGCTGTGCGGGTGGGGGGGGGGGGGGATGCACTGTAAAGTAGAAATTTCTGTTATGAACAATTGCCGTTACCATAAAACAGGAAGTTTTGTTCACAGCAGAGCGATTATGAAAGAAATGGTCCCAGAACAGTTCCTCACTTTTTATCTGAAGCGTCCATCAGTTTCTTGCAAGCTTAGATTTTAATTATACCCCACTTCCTATGGTTAAAAATGCACAAGCTAGGTAAAATGTTTGCTATGCTTATATTGCTCCCATTTCCCTCTCAATGCAAAACAAAGAAATTACATTAAAAAGGCAAATATACTAACTGCTATATGTAACGGATACATTCTTATGGATATTGTTTTACTGCCGAGTCCAATTATACCACTACTAGAAAATACCCCTGAAGATATGATATATATTATGATATACCGGTATATAAATAATCGTACACATATACACGTACCTGTTTCTCAACATCTCCACCAATTTCCTTGCTAAGTTTCAGAAAAGCTTCAACAGGTCCACCAATTTGCGAGTCATAGGCCTGAACAAACAGGGCCACCTCTAGAAATAGGAATTAGAGAATGATTAATATAAACAGAAAATTATATTATTATTATTAATGATATAAGAAGGTGATCATTACCAGCAGGGCTTGAGCCTCCACCCGAGCCCCCTGAAAGAAGTTCCAACTTTCCCACCGCCCTCTCCAGACGCTCCACTAAACTCTGCAGTTCAGCCATGTCACTCCTAGAAAAAATAAAATAAACAAAAGAAGTTAAAATAAGAATAATATTAAAAAGGCTCCATCTACGGAGCTGCTGAATTGCTACAGACCACAAGAAGGAAAAGTGCTCACGCTCACAGCTAGAAGATATGAAACACTGCTAGTCAGCCCTTATCACTGGTGCAGGAAGTACCTGGCTGAGCATGTCTGTGCAGAACCTCACATTCCATGAATAGACATGAAGTGCCTCCCCTGCCAAATTGTGACCAGTTATTTTCTTTCTGCAACAAAGCAAAGCGGTGCCACCGAGCCTCCCCCGAGGCCACTGACACAGCTAGAGCTCTATCTGTGGGGCCTCATTTAAACACTGCAGACAAGGAAACAATGGTCAGTGTGCCGCAAACAAAGAAACCTGTTCCACAAGTCCATTTCACAATCTGAGGCTTTTTGATTTAGTTACCAAAGACAGGAAATGGGGTTGTAAATCCCCCTCCCCCAAAATGGTCATGGGCAATACAAAGAAAAAATGATATTGGTTCTAACCCCCCACTTACATTTTCCAAAATTAAATAAAAAGTTTTGACTGGTGCTGGGCTTTAATAAATGTGAGCAAAACCCATTTTGGCAATTCTGCAACCCCCAGGAAGTGTGGGCTCTTGTCCAATGAGACCTGCCTGCTATGACAGCATCATTCAGCAGGCGGCTCTCATTATTTACAATGGGGAGTGTGTGCTGCAGCATTCCCAACGCTGTGTGTGTGTTCCCGGCCCAGACATTTGGATAGCGCACACACACCGGGGAAGCAGCAGAGCATGCTCCCTACTGAGCCATCCACCGAATGACATTGTCATAGCAGACGGCTCTCATTGCACCAAAGCCTGCACATGCGTCGTTGGAGAGTGGCAAGGTGAGTTTTTTGGGGCTTCCCATGGGGTGTCACACCCAGGGCACGGAACAAAACCCAGAAAAAGTCAAAATCCCAGGTTTTGCAGCATGAATAGGTGCAGCCAGCTGGACGCACACCCAGCCATTCAGATAGGAGGTATGCGCAGCTACAGAAAAACTGGGGATGCAGCAGCTGACGATTGCAGCATCACCGGGGGGGGGGGGGGGGGGGGGGCAATCTTAGATTCCAGAGCCAGGGTTTTCATCTGCTTTAAAATGCACTGCATTAGGCTATTGAATCAAAAAGCAGCATATGTGAGGCCTTGTTGCCAAGAAAATATGCCCCAGTATGCACTGGCTGTATAAGGCTTGCCAAGCACAAGAGATCTGATTGGATAAGCATTTTTTCTCAGGCTATCTTGCTGATCAGTGAACCTGCCTCACTTGCCAACTGGTAAGCCATACACGCACTTCTGCCAGAATGTTAATGCCCGGTAAGGGGGGGGGGGGGGGGGCACAACGGGTGGTTGGTCCACTCGAATCTCTGGCACACAAAAGAGGGAGGAGCCCGGAACAGCATTCATTCAGAATATATTGCCAGGTGACACAATATGTTCTGATTGGCTGGCATCATCAGGCAAACTATTCTGATTGGAGGAAAGTTCACCCATGCACCATGGGATCACCAGACAGGTTCAGTTTGAGATGCAACAGCAAAGTGGACAAACCTGGGTTTTGGTCCACTTTAGGTGCCTCTGTCTGCCCCCCTACTCCACTGTAAACATGTATAGAGATTAAAGAAATAAGTGCAAAACTTAATTGTGAGGTCACAGAGATGCTGGGCTCAAGGGAGTGCAAAAGAAACTGCAGGTGAGCCTTGGGTCTGTTTAAAGTAGATCCCAACTCCTGAATAGATTAGACCCCGCAGTGTGAGTCACCCTGATTTCTCAGGGCTCACAGGCAGCGATCGTTGCAGATGCAGAGCCTACTTGGCAGGAGGGTTTAGGTCCACTTTAAGCAGACCTATATCCGAGTGCTGCAGCTCACAGTTGAACAGAGTTACTATGTGCAGCTTGGTTAGGGTCACACCAGCCACATGCCATATAGAGACGGGTGCTGTACCACATTACCATGATATGACACAGCCAGTGCTGCCAGCCAATCAGTGCGGCGCCGGCAGCAGCCCACTGCCACCCCCAAGAACAAGCACCCAGCAGCCACCGCGCACAGGTGCCACACGTTTACGGTGCACCTATCAGAGCCCCACACCCCGCTACATCACCCCAAATAACACCCCAACCCCGCCCTACTCACCTCAGCCGCTACTCACTCGCTGCCCCACTTCCGGCAGTCGCCACCCAGCATGCGCCGCGGGAAATCACTTCCGCGTGATAACAAAGGGGCGGGACTAGAGCTGGGAGCGGCCGGGTAATTAGAGCGCTCGGATGCGTCGCCTATTGGTCACCGAGCTTCCACGCCCAGTGACATCACAGTCGCTTCGTCCATCTTGCTTTCTGGCAAAGAGGAAAACCTGTCCGCAATGCTGTGCGTTTGCCACAGTACACATGGGTAGTCGGCATATTCGCTCTGTACAGAGCCATGTTTATAAAAGCGTCCTCAGAAGAAGGGTTAGCAAGTCTTACTATGTGTGGCGGTAGACACGCCTTAAAGTCACGGGAGGCAGAGTTCGTTGCCATGGAAAACCGCAGTTGGGAGGGGGGCTGAGGACGTCACCAGCCAGCTTACCTTTCATTCTGTTACCAAAGATGGTCACAGAGCGGCCAGAAAGGAGGGGGCGTGGCCATGGGGCGCGGGCAGGTGGGAGCTCTGGCCAATGACGTGGCCGTCTGCTTCTCGTTATATATATATATATATATATATAATCTGCGCTCCGCTGTGAGGAAGCATGGAGGAGGGGAGACACACATGTAACGGCGTTGCGAGCTCACCCTGCAGCATTAAAGTGGATCAACAGTCAAAAATGACTAATGCAACAAACAGTGCTCATACGCATCCCAGCACATTTTATATTGCTGCACATACAAATTCATTTACATTTTTCGAACTTTTGCTGTGGTAATTTTTAAAAAGAAGATGGCGGCTGATGCATTTGCAGGCCACCTGCAAATAGGAAGTGCTGCTGGGCTTCCTGTTACTGTGCATTGTCAGTTATGTCTGTTGGGAGAGGAAGCTCCAAAATGGCCGCTACCTTTCTTTTCCAACTGTGCCAGACTGTTGGTCCAGTTTAACCTTCACCCACAAGTCATGTGACGGCAGTGTGCTTTGGCTACATATAAGTGTGAATGGCAGCTGGCCCCTGGGCAGGTCTGGAGTTACTATGGGAAGAGTCTTTAAAGTGGAACCCCCAGTTTCCCCAGGCCACATGATTGCCTCTGATCAGTTGGGTTTTCTATCCTAACCATCAGTTGTGCGCAGCATGAGAGTGTCTGCCGCTAGTAGTTTTGCCTGGTTTTGTTCTTAACAGGGACCAACACCTAAGACTTTCACTTTGTGAGGGGATTGCAGTGAAAATGTGTGTAGCGATAACCCTTATCGCCGGAGGGCTTCACCGCCCGAGACGTCCTTTTCCCAATCGTAAGAGGTGCTGCTGGAATTCCAGAGTCGTCCGTGAGGAAACAGGAACAGCCCTTACAAGGGCTAGTGAACTGTAATATAGCGTTTCCCCCAATAAGAGACAGAACTTCAGTATTGAGGGTGAAGGTGAAGTGTTTTTATTAGTGCCACTCTAGGCCTTATATACACAAGTCTCCATGCAATGGGACCTCCCCCGTGGACCTCATGACAAATACACAGACCAACTCTGCCGGTGACGCAATCAGCAAAACAATAGGCGTCTGTAATACACTCAATCAGAACAATGCCATTGCCTGTGACGTAATCAATTAACACAAAGGCAGTTTATAATACAATCCAAACTACAATGACCTAATTAAGAAAAGGCCAGTGAATGACCCGGTGGGCAACTGAATAGTGATGACATCCAAAAGACAGGGCGTCTGTCACAATGCCCCCTTTTTGTGGAACACCCGGATTGACCCTGTTCGGGTTAACGTGGGGCTGTCCGGACTCTTGTTATGGGCAGAGTTCTGTGTAAGGACAAGTCTGCAAATAGTGAGTAACCGGACTAAACATTGACGTGGGCTGTACATAGGAATCGGTCATGCGTGGGGTCCAAACACTGGGATATTGTGGCGTTGGTGAGTTCAGCACCAAAGTCCTTGGTTGGATGTGTGCACAGGTGCTTTGCTTTCTTATAGCTGGTCCAAGTTTCAATCTCTTTCCATGGAAGCTGATCGGAGAATCCCCAATCTTCTGCACATCTACATCATCGTAAAAGTAGACAAAACCATAACCCTTAGAAACGCCAGAGGCATCCCTAATAATTTTGACACTCTTTACAGCGCCATACTTTGAAAAAACATCCTTAATTTCAGGCTGATTAATCCGACGGCCAATGCCCCCAACAAAAATAGTGTTTGGCATACGTTTCCCTTCTGGAAGGACGTAACCTGACGGCTGATCCTCTTCTTGACTTCGTGTAACAGACATGACGTGATGCAGACGAAACCCCTGGGTCTCCCCGACCAGTGGGCTGGAGTCGGCAGCTCGGGCTGGAGACCGGGTTGTAACAGGGTCGACGCTGGCTGGTCCAGAGGTAGCGTAGGCAGAAGTCATTGGTCCTAGATCATTTCCCAATAGTACTTCTGCTGGTAAGTTGTCCATAAGTCCCACCTGTACCCTGCCGGATCCAGCGCCCCAGTCAAGATGTACTCGGGCGGTGGGGAGTCGAAACACAGCTCCTCCCGCCACCCTTACTGCAACGGTGTGTCCAGTGCGGTCTTTGTTCTTGACCAAATGAGGTTGAAGCAAGGTAAGTGTGGCTCCGGTGTCGCGTAATCCTTGCGCGGTGCGCCCATTGACTCGTACCTCCTGGCAATGGTGCTGTCGGTTGTCTTGGATGGCCGCTTGTACGGGATCAGCTTCATACAGTACCCCCAGATACTCTTCCGAACTGCTCTCAGCTTCCAAACAGTGTGCCACAGGAGTACGGGAGGTGGAAGGTTGCTTTTGCCCACACGTGTTTCAGGGAGGCTCTAGGGCACAAACACTGCGATAATGTCCCCATTGTTTGCAACGATGGCACTGAACTGTGGAGAGGTTCGGTTGCTGCGCTGGCCTATGTGGCCCCGAGTCACGAGTTGGCGCTGAAGCCACAGGTGCTTGAAATTTGATGGGAGGTTGTGGTTTTGGAGCGGACTGTTCTGTCCGGCGAGCATCAGTGTACTCGTCGGCTAGACGAGCAGCCTCAGGTAGCGTTAGAGGCCTCCGGTCACGTACCCACTCTCTTAGCTCTGGTTGCAGGGCATTGAGAAAATGTTCTAGTAAAAACAACTGTAGTACATCCTCAGCGGTCGTGGCTTTGCATCCCGTGACCCAGTGTGATGCTGTACGATGGAGGCGACATGCCCACTCCGTGTAAGAATCCCCTCCCTTCTTTTGGGATTCCCGAAATCGTCGCCTGTAGGCTTCCGGGGTGACAGCGTACCGGGCTAACAAAGCCTCCTTTACCAGATGGTAGTGTGGTAAGTCCGCATCAGGGATGGCCCAGAAAGCATCGGAAGCTTTCCCAGATAGTTTCCCTGATAATATGGTGACCCATTCCTCCGTGGCTACCCGGTGCAAAGCGCACTGGCGTTCAAAATCGGCCAAAAATCCGTCAATCTCGTCGTCACTTTCCTGGAAGGACTTAAATGCTGCAAATGGAATCTTTCTCCCCCCAGTGTAACTGAGGCTGAGAGGCTGCTGGGTTGAAAGTCGCCGATCTTCCCTTCGCTTACTGGCCTCTGCCTCCGCTGCAGCGAAGACTCGGTCGATCAGTTCCTGTGATGGATTCGGGCCATAGACCGACAATCTGTTCCGAACCGCTTGAACAAGAGCAGCGTCTTCATCGATCTCTATATTGGTTTCGGTCCTCACTGCTGCACGATCCATTTCGATCAGCTCGGCTATCAGTTCCTGACGTGGGCGGTTGCTAGCTGACCTTCCCCGGCTCTCGAGTAGATCCTTCAGGGTCAGCCTTTTCAACTTGTCCTACTGACTCTCCATCAGGGTAGCACTCTCTCTGGGTACAAAGGACCATCCGACCGCTTGCCACCAATTGTAGCGATAACCCTTATCGCCGGAGGGCTTCACCGCCCGAGACGTCCTTTTCCCAATCGTAAGAGGTGCTGCTGGAATTCCAGAGTCGTCCGTGAGGAAACAGGAACAGCCCTTACAAGGGCTAGTGAACTGTAATATAGCGTTTCCCCCAATAAGAGACAGAACTTCAGTATTGAGGGTGAAGGTGAAGTGTTTTTATTAGTGCCACTCTAGGCCTTATATACACAAGTCTCCATGCAATGGGACCTCCCCCGTGGACCTCATGACAAATACACAGACCAACTCTGCCGGTGACGCAATCAGCAAAACAATAGGCGTCTGTAATACACTCAATCAGAACAATGCCATTGCCTGTGACGTAATCAATTAACACAAAGGCAGTTTATAATACAATCCAAACTACAATGACCTAATTAAGAAAAGGCCAGTGAATGACCCGGTGGGCAACTGAATAGTGATGACATCCAAAAGACAGGGCGTCTGTCACAATGTGCCTTTCCATTAATCCCACAGTATGGGCAGGCAAGGTCGTCCAATGTGGTTCATGCTCCATTCCACTTCTAATAGCCACTATGTTGTTAGATTACCTAGTAAAACTACTTTCACACCATAGTGATTGCATATTGCTTGTGATCACCCACATTCACCAGTGAAATACTACTGCCTATAGAGATCTATGAGCACTTTCACATATGGGGGGGGGTGTTTTTGCAGCGATGGCGTATGCGATCCCTGTATAGCAAATAGCAGTTGCTACTAAAACGGTGATCAATCACCTGTACAAAGGAGCAAGGAGTGGCAGTAGGGATTATCTCTGCCACTATGCCTCGCCCCCGTCTGAAACCAGCCTAAGCTGAATAGCGTGTGCGTCCTACTGGTTGCTCCATCACCTATCCACACAAGCCAACCAGAAATGCCATGATACAAATTTAGGTTTCGGCTAGAGGTATATTAGCCTGTGCCTTGGTATTGGAACCCCACTTTCCTGGGATCACAGTACACAGTTGTAGCCAATGGCAAGGGTTAATTGGATCACAGCATGCAGTGATGGTAGAGGGTACCTCAAGCAGACAAGCACTCAAATGCAAGCAGTAGCAGTGAAAGAATATACATTTTATTGTTGCTAGGAAAAGAAAGAGTTAATGCTTTAATACATTTCACAGTCAAATGCACAGTTCCTAATTCACAGGCCAGATAAACTTGCATTGCTTTTAGGCAGCAGACACGGGCACACTTGCTTTATAAGGATGTTTCAGCATAAGACTAGACAGTATTGTATTTTCCAAATAAATTAAATGTCGGCCCCTTTCCGGAGGGGCTTTGGGGGGCCACCACCCCACTTTGAACTGAACACCCCTTCTTTCCAGGATTCAGAGTGGAAACAGTCTATGGAATATCCCAGACTGGGAAGGGGAGTTCCCCAGCACCAACAGAGGGGCTATAGGAAAACATGGGCAACCTCTCTTCATCAGCATACGAGCCTGTATTGTTCCCCAACATGAGGGCTTCTTCACACAACAGTCACTACAGGGCAGAGTTCTCAGTCAGGGGCAGCTACACTTTACTGGAGTCTAAGTACTCCCTCGCAGCCTCACCTTCCCATAGGATACTCTCCTAAGGGGTGCCACACCTGTCACATCCATGCCAGGGTCCTTTTCTCTCAGCGTAGACCTAGGCTCCAACACTCTTCTTGACGGGGGACCCATCTTCTGGATCCCTCAGATTCCGGGTGACCTCCCAACGGACGGCGCCATCTTGTATCCCATCAGGCACTGTGCGCGGCCCCGATCTAGCGCCTGCACAGTGCCCATGAATGGGATACAATGGAGCCACCTGAAATCCTGCGAGACTTTGCGGAGCTGCGAGATCGGCGTGGGACATTGAAGAGCATGGCTAAAGCCGTGCTTGTCAGTCAGTGCTGGCTTAGCAGACAGCGGGGTGAGCATCGGGCCCTGAAGCAGCTGGATGTCGGCGCAGCAGGCAGCAACGACTTCCGAAAAGTAAGTAAAGAGGAACATCAGACCTAAAATAAAAAGGGGCTGATTCCCCCCCCCCCCCCCATCGGCCCCTTTTTATTTTAGGTCTGATGTTCCTCTTTAAGTCACCCCAGAAATGTGTGGGCCTTAATGCAGTGCTATTTTCTACTGGATCAGGATCACTAAGCAAGTTTACTACGGGACATACACACCGCAACATCTGGAAAGCTGAATGGAGTATAAGGACAGACCGAGGTGCCCATTACTCTCTGTGGGCAACCCCACCTCCTCGTCATGTCACTAACCTGAAGGTCAGCTTTAAAGCAGCCCCTGTGCCGTAAAAAGACCAGTCCTTTTATTTTTCCTGAATTTCTAAAAATTCATGCTAGAAGTCTGCTCCCCCTGGTTTGGCAGACAGAAGCCTTTGAGCCTTTGTCTCAGCATTGTCCCACTTTTCCCATGTCTGCAAGTTTTAGGCACTGATTCTTGTGGTGGGTAAGCAGTACCCCCAATAGTGAGCAGAGTCAAAAAGTAGTGTTAAAACAGGATGGGTAGTCCTTTGAGACTAGGTAGGTGAATCCAATAGCAATTGGATGCCCCGAACCACCTACCAGAAAGAAAAGAATGTCTGTCAATGCTTACATGATCCCTTTTTTTGACTGCTGGTTTGCACCTCCATGTGACCAGCGGAGTTTGGCTGGTAGGTGCACACACAATACTGTGTAAGCTTACCCCACAAACTTTATAGGCCACCGGTGGTCACACGAGGCTACAAAGTTTCTTGGTCAGTGCTGTATTTATATGTACGGATTCATGCTGCCCTAGGCACTTTTTGGCCATGTACCACACCACTGTTGCCCAGCACACCATTAAATAACATAGTGGCACATGGCAAGATAGCAGGAGGTGTCTGTATGAGGTTGCATTTGAGGTTAGAATCCTATTGGGATTAAAAAGCTGATCTGACTTTGTCCATAAAAACTGCCAGGGCCTCATTTGAATAATGTAAAATAATAATACAAAAAAGTGACTGTATATTAGGAGCTTTATATACGTCATGATTTTAGAGGGTCATCCTGATTTGCGATGCCTGCTATGTTAAACCCATTGAATTACCCGTAACAACACACCTTTCCCCTGTCTCCCAGCATATGCGTGGGCATACGGCTGTCTTCAGACACAGAGCCCAGTAGTGGGGAGCAGATGCATCACAGTTCCCTTTAGACATGTGTAACCCACACGCCACACTAGGGCGGCTGACATGTGGGGGCGAGCTGTCACGAGTTCTTTAGGATCTGGAGGGATGGTTGGGATATGGCTGGTGGAGTCACCACACAATGCAAATGTCTTTCCAAATTTTATTTGAAGCAAACACACTTCCACTCCAGCCTCAGCAATAAGCAAAGTACTTCAAACTATTAGCAAACAGGCTCACAGGATCCCAGGGTCACTCTAGGGGATGGGACTATGCTACTGGTACCTTGTGTATTGGTGCTCAGTCTACTCCTCTCTGCTCCACCTAGGCTCACACGGATGTCTCTCTGTGGTATCTCTCCGTCTTGCTCTGCACACTATAATTCCTTCTTGTGTAGTAGCTCCTTCTCAAAAGGGTTAATAAGCTCCATTCTGTACTGCTCACTATCGACTCCTCTGCATGGCTATCTCCATGGTTCTCTCTCAGCAATCCATGTTCTCTCTGCTCAATACAACATCTCTCGACAACAGCTCTGCACAGTCTCAGACGGCTCTGCATTGACAGGACTAGACTCAGACTCTCACTACTAGAATGATGTCAGCTCTTATATAACCTCTGTTGATGATGTCACTCTCCCACAGCAGCCTCTAGTGGTTAACTCCGTAACTGCTGTTATGTATTATGCAGCTAGGCTGTGTTATGCAGGGTTTTCTATGAGAGATTAGGTAACCTCAGTTTTTACCTGGGCCACACTCTCCCCCCCTGAAAATAATGTCGTCCCCTACATCAGTGGGTTAACTGGCGTAGACAGGTTGGTTGGTTGACCAAAGTTATGTCTCGTATGGGCTGTTATCCCATTTGAATTATGACCATCTGAGTGGTTACCGGTATACCCTCAGAGGTCCCAGTTAAACTGGTTTAGTTTGTTTCCCAGATTTCTACTAGAGTAGGTAAGTGTTTTTGCACCTGTCTCTTTTTAGGTAAAAGGTATAATGCATGAGTCCTTAAACAGTTTCTTGAGTCTTGAAACTAACTAAGACTAAACTAAGTGATAGGACATTCAAATGTTCTAAGTCCATCAAGAAAAATATAAGAAAAAGGGTTTAAAGATTCAAAAGTCTTCTGAAAAACAGGTGGTTGGTATGTACCACAGAGGTTGGTTTTCCTGGTGTACAGGAAATGAAACAAGTTTCAGATTCACAGTTCTGGGTACGGCACTGGGTGTACCTAAAGTATCATCGGTTATGGTCATAGGTCTTCTCTCTAGTAGAGGTGTTTCTACTTGGTAGTACTTCTGATGTCTCAAGTTCCTCATTTTCTTTAACCTCAGGCTCAACTTCTTGGGTTGGTTCAAGTTCAACTTCTGGTTCTGGTTCAACTGTTACTGGATCAACAAGTTCTGAGTCCATGGCTAGTTCAGCTGGTTCAGGATCTTCTTTTGGTTCTTCCACTGGTAACTCTGGAATTACTTCAGGATTTGGTTGAATTACACATCTTGAACGTTGGTTTCTGGATGTTTGGGGCACAAACTCTGTAGCTTTAGGATCTAATCGGCTCCTAGTTCTGCGATTAACAAAGATTATGGCCGCACTAACTAGTAATTAGGACGTGCTCCACTGGCCGTACATCTATCAATTTAAACCATAGGAGGAGATCCCACAGTCCCCCCAAGACGCCAGAAAAACAGCACCATCCAGTTAAAGTGTACAAAAGATAACCTATTTATTTTTACTCATAAATCATGGATCACATAATACAAACATTTAAAAACATCTAAAAGGTCACACAGTGACCACCAGGGGGCGCAAACCGCGGCTCTTTTATATTATCCTATGCCAATTAGTATGACCTCTATATATAAACAATCATTAATAGTGCTTTTATCAAACTAAAAAATCTATATTTAAAGTGCTAAGTGCTAAGTGCCTAAAGTTCTAATTACATAAGAGGACCGCCGAGAGCGGAAAAAAGCAAACACAGACCAAAACCATATCACATGTAAATCAGTACATTACCCATACAATGGCCAGCCTGTCGGTATGTCCCCCTGCCCCTAGCCTACGCGCTCGTAAAGGTGCTTTGCCCTTGAAGTAACGGGTCCCCGACCGTTACGAGCGCGTAGGCTAGGGGCAGGGGTTTCGCATGTAGGTTCCCGACTAGAACATGACTCCCAGGTGTCAATTCTTCTCCATGACATTTTCTTATCATAGTGTTGTTTATTTTTGTGCTGTCCTTCAGTCACCACTTTAGAAGCAATGTGATAGGCTTCAGTCATGCGTTCTTTCCAGGCACGAACATATTCAGGATAACTTCTGTAAGTGTCAAACTGGAGTATCAAACATGATATCAATTGGTAGTCTTGGTGATCTTCCAAATAAAAGATAGAATGGGGAGTAACCTGTTGCGTCACTCTTGGTACAGTTGTAGGCATGCACCAACTTTGGTAAGAAATTCTTCCAATCTCTCTTCTCTTCAGAGGTCAAAGCCTTTAGCATTGACAGTAAGTTACGGTTGAAATGTTCTACTTGTCCATTACCTTCTGGATGATAAGGAGTTGTATATATTTCTGGATTCTACAGTATTTTCCTAGTTTTGCAAAGAGTTGGTTTTCAAACTCTCTTCCTTGATCATGATGGAGCTTGATTTGAAATCCAAACTTCAGAGCGAAATCATTAAAGATCTTCTCTGCTGCTGTTTTTCCAGACTTGTTGGTAGTTGGATAAGCTTGTGCAAACCTGGTGAAATGATCCATGACCACGAGGATATATTCATAACCTCCTTTACACTTGTCAAGGTGCAGGAAGTCTATGGACACCATCTCAAATGGGTAAGTTGTTGTGATATTTCCCATGGGTGCTCTTGTTGGTCTGTAAGGGCGTTTATCTTTCAAGCAACCGCATTCTCTTGACACATAGCGTTTAATGTCTCTTTGCATGTATGGCCAAAAGAAACTTTCACGGATTAAGTGTACAGTTCTCTCAGTTCCTAAGTGTCCCATTTCTTCATGAAGTTCTTTAAACACCAAGCGATGGTACATCTTTGGCAACACTAATTGTGAGCTTGGTCCTCTCCTGCGAGGTAGAATTCCTTCTGAAGTCAGGAATAACTTAGACCAATCTTTGAGTAAGGTATTTGTAGCAGGTGCTTCAGATTCCTTCTCTCTCTTGCTTGGAAATCTATCTTGATTGATGTAGTGGAGAACTCTTCCAATAACTGTCTTCTTTCTGAGCCTTCCTGATTGTTTCTTTTGGAAGCTGGTGAATGGTAACAGCAGGGTTCTGTTCTAAATCCTTCACAGTTTCTTCCACTGTAAGAGGACACCAATTGGGCATGTATTCTTCACTTTAGACTTGAATTGCTTGGATGGTAGTTACAATATCTTCCATTCCAACTTCTTCAGAACATTGTTGCATGAAGTAATCTGGTTCTAAAGGCATTCTTGATAATACATCTGCATCAGTGTTGGATTTTCCTGGGCGATACTTGATACTGAAGTTGAAATCAGCAAGTTCAGCAACCCATCTCTGACCAGTTGCATTGAGTTTTGCAGAGGTAAGGACATAGGTTAATGGATTGTTGTCTGTGTAGACCACAAGTCTGGACTGTAGTACAGATAGTCTCTGAATCTTTCACAAATGGCCAATTTCATTGCTAGGAACTCTAACTTCCCAGAATGCAAATGGTAGTTCTTCTCGGCTGGTGTCAATGTTCTTGACCCATAGCCAACAACTCTCAACTGGCTGTTTTGACGTTGATATAGGACTGCTCCAAGTCCCACTTGAGACGCATCACAATGTAAGATAATTGGACTATTGAAGTCTGGATATGCCATGACTGGTGGATGGATTAAACAGTCAACTAGTTCTTCCAGTACTTCCTGGTGACGAAGAGTCTAGTTCATAGGTTGTTGGGCGGAAGCAGAAAATCTTCCTTTGGGTTTAGTTCTGCTTTGATTAATCTTCTTTTCCTCTGGTGTCACAGCACTTGTTCCTGCCAAGAGAGCATATAATGGAGATGCAATCTTGGAAAAGTTCTGGATGTAAGTTCGGTAGTAGCATAGGAAACCTAGGATCTTCCTCAGCTTTCCTACAGTAGATGGAGGTTTGTTCTTCAACGCCATCACTGGAGCAATTTCTCTTGGATCCATAGTGTAAACTTCTCTAGACACAATCTTCCCGAGGTATCCGACTTGTTTCTTGAATAACTCACACTTCTTTGGTGTTAGTTTCACACCATGTTGCTGGTAACGCTGTAAGACGATTCTCACATGTTCCACATGGTCAGCAAACGACTTGCTATAGACAAAGTTATCATCCAAGTAAGGTTGGCAGATGTCATCTCTCAGGCCTTCCAAACACGTTTCCATGCTTCTCTGGAATTCTGCAGGGTCCATTCATACAATCCCCAAGGAGTGATGAAAGCTGTTAATGGTCTGCGGGATTCTTCCATTAAACCTTGATGGTATGCTTTGCCCTGGTCTAGGACAGAAAACCAAGTACTTCCTGACAACTGGTCAAGCATGTCTTGAATCTTGGGTAAAGGATGGCGATCTGGCATGGTTCTTTGATTCAACTCTCTGTAGTCACAGCAGAGTCTTAGAGTTCCATCTTTCTTCCTGACACAAACAATAGGGAATGAGTAGGATGACTTGGACTTCTGAACCCATCCTCTATTGATGAGATCTTGCAGGTACTCTTTCACATCTTTGTACAGGGGCTTTGGCACTGACCAGTAACCCTTGGTCACTGGAGTAGTGTCTTTCAGGTTAATCTTCATTTTCAGTGCAGGAATGCAACCAACATCATGGTCATCTTTGGCGAAGGCATGACACTCTTCTCTCAGCATCTGTCTCACCATCCTTTGTTCTTCTGGAGGCAGATGTTCTAAGGACACTGGTGGATCCCATTGTTCTCTTGATGATGATGGTCTTCTCTCAGGTTGACAGTTGTTCACTCTGGGAGATGAGCTGGTACTATCAGGAGATGATTGTACTGGTCTCACAACAGCTGGGTATGCAGTTTTAACAGCTTCTAGGTTAAGTGGTCAAGTGTCACATCATGTCTTGTCTTCTGCAGTCTTTATTCAGGATACTGACTTGAGCTCTGGTGTCCCACAAAGCTTTACAAGACAGTCCATCTAGTTTACAATGGATCATGCACTTTTCTCCAACGAGATCAATCAACTTAGGCTGGTCTTCAAAGGTACTTCCTTCCGACAGGGTTTAGATTGACGACCTGGCACTTCCAATACTGCTCACGGAGTAGTTTTCTCTGGCTTGTAGTCTCTGAAGACGGTCACACACTTGTGGATAATATTGGCGCAACCGCTCCTCATTCTGGTTAGTTTGGGACTGCTTTGGGGTTGAGACCACTGGTTGTTCACTCGCAAATCTCTGTCTTTTTAGCTGTTTGAAGCAAGGTGTTCTGCAATCTTTGGCAAAGTGTCCTTCTTCACCGCATTTTAGGCAGTGGCAGCAACTTCTACCTTGATTGGAGTACAAACAGTCTTCACAAGCAATGGGTGGTCTATTTCTAGGAGGGGATCTACGTGTTCTCCTGAAGCTTGGTTGTGGTTCTGCTCTGAGTGCTCTCTTCACTTCAGCCAACTCTGCTCGCAGATCATTCACTAACGTTTCCCACTGGTCTGATGTTTCTGTCTCTTTAAGTGGTGGTTTCACCATTACTGGTGCAGATTTAGGTAACGGTGACGGTAGAGGATCAGCTCCCTTTTCCCGCTTTGGGTGCAGTTGTCTTGATTATTCTGCTTGTGGAGTTCTTTCTTAACTTCTGTTCTCGCTCTGATTCAAGACTGGCAGCATCATTTATTTTCTCTATCAGCTCTTCATCTGTGATGTGAGGCTGCTCCAGATACTGCTTAAGCTGGAACTTGATGTTTTCACTTAAGAGGCCTGTCCAGACTGATCTGAGAAACTTTTTCTGGATTAAACTTGGATCAAATCTTTCTTCAGTGTCATCTTCTCTGAAGGCAAACAACAGTCTCTCTTTAAGCACAATAGCTCTGAACAAGAAGTTTTGAGGAGATTCTTTGCTGTCCTGTGATATGTTGATCAATTTGTGGTAAAGATCAGAAGTGCTTTCTTCTTTGTAGTGTCCCTTTAAGATAGTTTTCCGATGGGGTAAGGTAAGATTGCTTTTCATCTCCAGCAAGTTTCTGAGGTGCAGCCCCGGACCGATGGCTTTCACTACGGCTTTGTACCCCTTCTGAACCCCCAAATCTATCTGGTGGATCAGGTTGGTATAAGACAGTCTATTCCTTTGCTCTCGCTCTCCAATCTGGCCATTGATCCTGAATTATTTTCTAATGGTGATCTCTCGCATAGGACTGGTTCTCTTTACTGGCGTTTCAGGCTTTGACTTGCCAGAAGAATGACTAGAGCCCAAAAAAGTAGCTGACTCCAACATAGTCTGTTGTAAGGCTTGTATCGGCTCTTGTACCTGTTGCAGCACCTTTCATGGAGAGGGTCTTTCCTCTGCTGGCTCAGGACCTCTCTCTTCTATCCCAGTCCCCAAGGTGGCAATAAACTGGGTTAATTTCGGCAAAAAGGCCATGATAACCTCCTCTCCTTCTTCCACCTCATCTAACACAGCATTAATGGCTGCGGTCAGATGTCGGCGGGTGCGTGCATGGGAAAGTCTTTCACTGGGTACTTTAACAAACTTTGCCACTGAAATCAGTTCTGCATGGGTTAATAACCACAACTTAGTGTCAGGGTAAAATTATCCCGTTAGGGACAAATTGCCCCAACTATTTAGGTGACCCGTCTTTTTTTATATATAGAAAGAGGGGGTTTGGTACCTGCTGGTCCGTTACAGACAATACAATCAAAATTTTCAGGGCTAGGTCAAGTCCTGATGTAGAACTATCAGACCCAGCGTACCTACCACACCTCTCAGGACTCTAAATCTTTAAATAAATATTCTTTATTCTAGACATTCCTTTAAAATCTTATAAATGCGACAAACATATATCACGCATAGGATTTGTACACTTTTCCATACATTTGATATGACAACTCATTTACATAGTAAACATATACACTTCTTGATGATATACAGTTATGTACAGCTCTATTAATTCAATGTGCATTACTATACAGATTTTTAAACCTAGATAGGCTAATCTTGTATCTTACTAGTCCGGTGATTTGCCAGACAGGGCAGACATGTTTCGCCGAGTAGGCTTCCTCAGTGCCCTAATTTCTACGGTCAAAAAGGAGAAGAGATATGTTTTAGCATGTTTGTGTATAATTGTATGGAATTATATATACATTGTTGTACTACAGTTTTTCTGCACTCTCGACTCCGTGACATATTCTATCCGAAAGCCCTATGCACCATACATTACATTCATTATTTACTTATATAACAAACCCAATTCCTAACACATGGATCACACATTGAATTACCTTATTTAGAACAATTGTCAGGGGGTGTTGGGTCTTGATGGAGACGGAGAGCTTTTTTTCTATTCTTTTCTGAATCCCTGGATAGTATATAGATTTTTGGATCTATGGAGGGGAGGGAAAAAGAGGGACAAGGGAATAAAGAGAGTGTCCCCTCAATTATCGGTAGTCCCTTTAGCTTCAATCCTATTTTTAACATTTATATTCATAGAGATATTATTCTTGTATTATTATTCTATTATTATAATCTTATAGTGTCTATATTATTGTTAAATGAATTTGAGTTACCTCAGTTTCTGTATATGTGCTTTGTTATGAATATCCTTCATTCCTATGGTGCTGTATTATAGAAGTTCTAAAAAACCTATGGAGGAAAATATACATTCTCAGTTGTATCTACTTTAAATGTCCCCTTGAGTTCCTCCTGAAAATCCCTCATACCCTACTGAAATCCCCTTACCTTCATCCAGAATTGTCACAAATCCTGTGTTCCAGCCATTACATGTTAGCTGCAGTGCAGCCAGCGTGATTCCAGCATGAGGAGATATGTGGGCAGTGAGCAGCGTATCCAAAGCTCTTGCTGCCGCGTCGCCGCCCGATCTGGATACCTCTCCCCCGGGTGTCGCTCTCCCAGGTGACTCAGCTGAGGGGAGAAAGAGCAATGAAAAGCCCCCTCCGCGCACGCTGGCTGACGGCGCGCGAATGACAGTGCCGCTTTTGAAAGGGCACTGAAACGAAACTCCCGGCGCTGGCCGGAAGTGACGTCGCGCGCCGTCCCTGTGCTCACTGCTGTCCGGCTAAATGCGCCATTTTGTTGTAGTCCTGACTCAATAAAACTCATTTCAGTGTCCTGACTCATTACAGTATCAGGCGCCATCCAGGCCCACCCTGTGCTCGCTAATGTCTAACTATATGCGCCATTTTGTTGTAGTGCTAGCTTAAGTAATCCCCGGCGCCATCCATGCGCCATCTTGTTGTAGCCCTGGATCCTACATTCTCGAGCCCTAAATATGTACCAATATTGATATTTCTCTCAGCACCTCCCCCGTTTGCAACCTGCCCCAAGAGTCCCATCCCCCCAATTCACACAGCATGCCACACCTGCCAAAGGCGTTAGAATCTATCGCTCGGTGCCATTCATTTCTGACTCTGCACCGTTGTCCTGTGGTCCTAGCTTGTATGACCCAATTCTAGTAGGTCTATTCTCAAGCCCAGCCATTTGGCCTGATTCCCTCTATATTCAGGCCATTGCATTGCCAATAGAATCTTGGGATAATTATCCTCTTATTTATTTGGGGGACTCTTGGTAGCATTGTTCCTCACAGTTACCTCCCTGTTTATTACTAGGTTACGGTGCTATCTCAAGGGCAATCATTAAAGTAAGATCCTATATTAATTTGAGACAATTCTGATTGTAATGAATCTATAGAGTTTCTTGACTATTTTCTATAGCAGATTATTCCTCTCTCCTTAGACTAAGTTTTGAAAGTAATATTCATATGGATTCATTAGCCAAACAGCTTCTGCACATCTTGGGCACTGCAGTGATTTTGCAATGTTAGAACCTCTGTGTCTAAAATTTGATCATATTCTATATACATTTAGTGCCATTATAGGGAAATTGTAGCCGAATACCTCTAGCTCCCCTTTCCATCAATCCCCGTCATCCCCTGACCTCTCATGGTTGCCTAGTGGCCTCCCTTATTCGATCAATATAATCCAGAACAGAACAGTTCCTCACTCATAGAAACGGAGCAAAGGTAAGTGTTTCATTAAGACCTGGATATTTGTGCGCCTTGAGCCGGAATATCCACCGTGTCTCAATCCTTAGCGTACCTTTTTCTAGATTGCCTCCTCTGATAGACGGATGTATCCTGTCTAAACCTTGGCATTTTAATGTGGAAGGATCACTGTCATGAAATCTCCTAAAATGTCGACCTATTGGGGTTTTTTCGTTGTTTCTTTTAATGCTGTATTGGTGTTCATACAGTCTCTTTTTCAGGGGACGATTTGTCTTTCCCACATAAAACCCGCCGCACCCGCAAGTAAGCAAATAAATGACATTACTTGTGTTGCAGTTGATAAAATGTTTCATTTGATATTTCTCCCCATTTAATATTGTCTCAGTTCCCGGCAGCATGTATTGACACATACTGCAGTTACCACACTGATATGTGCCTCGAACCCTACAGCAGTCATCTCTCTGTTTCTCAGAGAAGTGGCTGCGCACGAGTTTATCTTTTAAATTATTAGATCGCCTAAATATTATTTTCGGTTTTGGAGGTAAAAAAGTTTTTAGGAAAGGATCATTAAGAAGTATGGGCCAGTTAGTCTGAAGGATTTTCCGAATTTCAGCATGCGTCTCCGTATAGGTAAGTATTAATGCTGGACCTGTATCTTCCTTTGGCACCTTAGGTTTATACAATAAGTGCTGCCTATCAAGGCGGCGGGCTTTTTTATAGGCTGCTTTTAGAATTGGCCTGCTATAGCCACGCGTCTGCAGTCTTGTCCAAATTTTTCTTGCTTCAATTTTGAAGGCTTGTATGGAAGAACAGTTACGGCGTGCCCGTATAAACTCTCCATACGGTATACTACGCAATAAGTGGGCCGGGTGTGAGCTAGTTGCTCTCAGCATCGTATTCGCTGAAGTGTCTTTTCTATATAGCGCTGTACTAATTTGGCCCTGATCATCCTTCCCTATTTCTAGGTCCAAAAAGGTAACGCTATTCTGATTCCAGTGACTGGTAAATTTTAGATTTAAAGTATTGTCATTGAGTCTGTGGACAAAGTCATTCAATTCCTCCTCCGGCCCCTCCCATATGACCAAGATGTCATCGATGTACCTGTGCCACGCCGAAACGTGGCACAGGTACTTGGCCATATTGTCCTCCGCCCACAACATCCTCTCCCACCACCCCAGGTACAGGTTGGCAAACGACGGGGCGCATGTCGTCCCCATCGCCGTTCCCTGTACCTGGTGGTAGAGTATTCCGTTGAAGAGGAACATGTTGTGGGTGAGGACAAAGTTGAGGAGCCGGAGGAGGAAGAGATTATGATTGTGTTCCGCCACATCTAGCTCATTCAAAAATGTCTCAACAGCCCTTAAGCCCTTGGCATGAGGAATGCTCGAGTAGAGGGCCTCCACGTCCAGGGTGACCAAAAACGCCCCGGGATCCACCCACATACCATCCAGGACACGTAAGATATGACCTGTGTCCTTCACATAGGATGGCAGGCTCACGACCAGGGGCTGAAGATGATGATCCACGTACTCGCATTCTCTGTGAGCGCCCCTATCCCCGACACAATAGGTCTTCCTGGGGGTGACACCAATGACTTATGCACCTTAGGTAAGGCGTAGAACGTTGGTGTTGTTGGATGGGGCGCCTCCAGGAATCCAGCAGTACGTGAGTCAATCACCCCCTGGTCGTGGGCCTGTTGTATGATGGTGTGGTATTCCCGGGCGTTATCTGCCAGCCTGGACGCGGGGGCCCTCACATACCACTCCTTGTTGTTCAGGATTCGTAGGCACATGTCAATGTACTGGTCCCTAGACATAATAACTATGTTTCCGCCCTTATCCGCAGATTTTACAATTAGGTCATTTTTTGACTCTAATTCCCGAATGGCGGCTGCTAATTCCTTCCCCATATTTGGTGTTTTTTTCTTTTTTCGTGGGAGTTCTTCCAAATTTGATACCGTTAAATTAACGAATGTTGCCACATTGTGGTTGAGACTTATTGGGGGATAGTACGTGGAAGGCTTTTTGAATTGGGTCAGTGGCTTATCCCATATACAATGGCCAGCCACTTCCAGTCCTAGATCCATCATATTTTGTTCCAACTGTGATTCTGATAGGGTTGGTGGATCTCTTAGTGTTTCGGGTGGCCCTTCCTTGTCCATAAACTGAAGGCGGCACAATATTTTCCTGGCAAAAAGATGGATATCCTTGGTTATATCGAACAAATCCAATCCTTTGGAGGGGCAAAAGTTAAGTCCAAGGCGGAGCAATTGTTCCTGATCCTTCGTCAGGATATAGTTGGTCAAATTAATGATATCCATCTCCTTGTCAGTTTCTTTCACTTGTGGGGAACTGTCCTCCATGGTTATTGGTGGAACAACCTCAGGTTTCTCTCCGTCTGCGGGGTTGGAAGAAAGAGAGGGGCAGGGTTCTTTATGGTATTTTCTTCTTGCCTTGTTTCTACGTTTATTGCGGCGCGCATTGCGCCGCTTTCTAAAAAATCTTTTTTTGATCTTTCATTTCCCTCCTCTGGGGGAGGTGGGGTTCTTTGGTCCATTTTCCGTTTTTGTATATATTTCTGTTGTTCCCCCTGTTGTGGACGAGGATTATCCCATCTCTGGGGGCCCTGATGGTTCTCCCCTCGTCTATTGGGGGGGGGGAACTTTCTTCCCCATGCTTGTCTCATCTGCCTCGGGCCTCTTTCCCTCGATGAGGAAGTGTCAGAAGAGTTGCCCTGTCTATCGGGTCTATCCCTCCTTCCCCTTTGACCCTGTTGTATAGTTGGCCATGCATAGGCCTCGTTGTTTTTGTAGGCCTGCCTATCTCTAAACAGTTTTTGCTCTTTGATTTGAATGATCTCTTTGTTCAATTTTTCAATGGACTCCTTTATCCCAGAGTCCCGTTGTTGAAACTGTTCATTTTTCTGCTTTGTATGCAGCTCCATGATGGTTGATTGTATTTGGACGTTTAATACTTCCAAATGTTCTGTATGGTAGTTAATTAGGAGCTTAATAAGTTGTAAGGAACAGTTTTGGAGAATCCCCTCCCACTGTTTTTTGAATTGTTCGCTAGGATTGGGTAATTGGGGAAATAGACGAATCCTCAACCCCTTAGGTACTAGGCCCTGATTGTAATATTCCTGGAGATATTGGACGTCCCACCATGTTTTGGACTTTTTGGCTAACGCTTTATATAGTGAATTAAACAATATGTTTGTTTGTTCTGTTGTTTCAATGATATCTTTGTTTGATACCCTACATTGGGTCAGGTTTGTCATCATTGTGTCCCAATCGTTAGTCCCTAATTGGGTCATTTTTATAATCAAAAACTGTCTCCGTATTATCCTGTTTAAAATCAATAAATGGTGCAGATATTAGAGGGTACACCTGGAGGAAATATCTTATCCTCCTAACCTTTATTACTAACCACAACTTAGTGTCAGGGTAAAATTATCCCGTTAGGGACAAATTGCCCCAACTATTTAGGTGACCCGTCTTTTTTTATATATAGAAAGAGGGGGTTTGGTACCTGCTGGTCCGTTACAGACAATACAATCAAAATTTTCAGGGCTAGGTCAAGTCCTGATGTAGAACTATCAGACCCAGCGTACCTACCACACCTCTCAGGACTCTAAATCTTTAAATAAATATTCTTTATTCTAGACATTCCTTTAAAATCTTAGTAGGGAGGCACTGATAGCTTCTAACTGTTGTGGCACATCCATTTCTACTTCTCTTGTCAAATCACACACTATACAATTCAAACAGTTCAAAGATGCAATAGCAGTGTACTGTCTCTAAGACGCTTGGGCGCTTGCTGCGGCTGGACGCTGCTAGCTGAGATGTTCACAACAATTATTCTTAATACTTTATTCAAAGTCTCTGTATGATGCAGTGGTTTGATGAGCAGGCAATGACGCTGGCTTTATTACACGTGGCTGCGCTGTGCTGAGTGTCAAGTTAAGAGTTGCTACGCTGGGAACTGCGCTGTGCTTGGGAACTTTCAACGTCTCTATGAACAGGTGCATTTCTACTGTTACACAAGGCAATGATGACGCTGCTGAGTGAGGGCGGTTAGACGGCAAATCACACACAGGAAGGCGGGCTGGCAATCTGTTACAGCAACTTCACGCTCTCTCTAGGCTGTTCCTGCTGCCTGGGTGTCTCGCTCTGATTCTCGCGAGATCTCGGCCCAGCGCGTGCAGCTGACCATTAGCTGTGTAGTTACCTGACAATGGCGCCGACAGTTCAATACACAGTTAACCCCTCACGCGCCGCTCCCGGTTTCTTGCTGGGTCTTCGGGCCCTGTCCCCTCGTCAAGCCCCCCCGGAGTCTCCCTCTCGGGTTTCCTAGGGCAGTGGTCCCCAACCCTGTCCTCAAGGCCCACCAACAGGCCAGGTTTTGCAGATCTCCACAAAGATGCACAGGTGGAGTAATTAGTCCAGCTGCAGAGCAATAGAGCTGGCTATTTGGAGATCCAAAAAACATGACATGTTGGTGGGCCTTGAGGACAGGGTTGAGGACCACTGGCCTAGGGCACCTCCACTTCAGGGTAGTCACCCCCTTTCAATTTCCAATAACACTCCCACGCGGTGCCGCAGTTTCTGTCCCCGTGTTCCATCACTTTGAGTCACTGGGGCATCCCAGGTCCTCCAAAATCCCTGTACGGGCCACCAAATTTGTAACCCACAGGCCACACCAGGGCCGGCTGACATGTAGGGCGAGCTGTCACAAGCTCTTTAGGATCTTGAGGGATGGTTGGGATATGGCTGGTGGAGTCACCACACAATGCAAATGTCTTTCCAAACTTTATTTGAAGCAAACACACTTCCACTCCAGCCTCAGCAATACGCAAAGTACTTCAAACTATTAGCAAACAGGCTCACAGGATCCCGGGGTCACTCTAGGGGCTGGGACTATGCTACTGGTACCTTGTGTATTGGTGCTCAGTCTACTCCTCTCTGCTCCACCTAGGCACACATGGATGTCTCTCTGTGGTATCTCTCTGTCTTGCTCTGCACACTATAATTCCTTCTTGTGTAGCTCCTAGCTCCTTCTCAAAAGGGTTAATAAGCTCCATTCTGTACTGCTCACTACCGACTCCTCTGCATGGCTATCTCCATGGTTCTCTCTGTTCAGTACAACATCTCTCGACAACAGCTCTGCACAGTCTCAGACTAAGACTCAAGACGGCTCTGCATTGACAGGACTAGACTCAGACTCTCACTTCTAGAACCTCTGTTGATGATGTCACTCTCCCACAGCAGCCTCTAGTGGTTAACTCCGTAACTACTGTTATGTATTATGCAGCTAGGCTGTGTTATGCAGGGTTTTCTATGAGAGACTAGGTAACCTCAGTTTTTACCTGGGCCACACATGGGCGCACCCCCAGCCTGTCTGAGCAACTGGGGATGTGTCCAGTGTTGTTTACATTGCCATAGGAGCCAGGGCAAAGGTGAGTTTTGCCAGTCCAGACATAAATATAAAAAAAAACATAAAAAGGCTTTACTCACCCTTTATCCCCCACAGCCAATCACTCCTAGTCTGGTGATTTGACACTTACCTAATTGCCCTCTCTGAGTCCTGCTTTGCCTGGCCTTACAGTCCTCCAGAAATTATTAATTGAAATAGAGCAGGTGTGTCTAAAGCTGGCACGCCCCCTCCATTGCATTGAAATACACACAGTTTCCGGTGGGCTATAGGTGTACGGCGGTGTATGTAGCTCAGCTGAGAAAATGATTAAGAGATATAGGCACATTGGTCTGGTGTGATATGTCACACAGGTTCTCTTGAGCCAAAAACTTGAAGTGTGGCATGATTGACGCTGCAGTAGTGGATGAAAGGGGAACCTTGCGCCCCTATGACACCCCTCATCTGAGGTCTGATAGGAAAGTTAAATTGTCCATGGGGTTATTTTAGCCCCCATCCCTGGGCATGCAGATTTGGGATGTCTGTTTACTGAAATCACCAAAGGGAAAAATCGTCCACAATAATCATGGTTTTGTGTACCCACATCAGCTGCATGCACATGTTCAGCTCTCGCACACACCAACCTTGCAAAACCCATGGGTTGCTAGTAGTCACGTGAAGCACATATCTGGTGAGTTTTTCCCAATTTTCAGGTCTGCTATAGGGCTGTTAGAAGACAGGCATCCCAGATCCCATATTCAGTGACATTGCAGCAAGGAAGCTGCTGGAACCATCTACTCAAGGTTGCTAGAATCAGCATTTTGGTACAGGACAGGTTTTCTAAAGGGAAAAAAACAAGACATGAAACCCTCCATCCTGAAAACTTCCATCTGCCCACATGCATCCCCATGCCCGTGTGGTTATTGAGGTGCTACAGATCCAGGCCTGCCCAATAGTAGTCCCTTAGGCTGGCGACACACATGTTGACTGTAAACAAGAAAATCTAGTATGTGGCTAGATTAGCAATTCAATAGCTGTCACCTTGGCAAAAGAGAGGGTATACACTGGAGTAGCTGAAGGGATGAAACTAACTACTTATAGATAGTCCCTCTTATGACAAAATACAATACCCAAGCGTTTGGGTATACCAAAGTATAGAATAATAGCTTTCAACTATAGACACAATGGCCTTGATTTAATAAGAGTTGAAAAAATAATTCACTTTAGGAGAAAAAAGCATGAGATTGTCATGGTTGCTTATTCACCAGCTAGGACGACAATAAAAGGCAATGACACTTTTTACTCCTAACAAAAGTAGTGAACTTTTTACACGATAGTTCCATTGACTTTCATTGTCCCCCTAGCTGTTGATTCAGCAACAATGAAAGTCTCACAAGTTTTCACCTAGAGTTAATTTTTTTACTACAATGAGAACTTTTTTCAAAACTTACTAAATCAACCCCACTTAATATTCCTGCAGTCAGGTCAAGGGTGCCAAGAATTGCCTGTTCGCCAGTTTACATTGGAATAACATTGTAACGGTTACGGATAAGCCCCAGCGTGCTGCAAGTACCGTAAGTTCTTTGTCTGATGAGTCTTTGTAAAGTAATGTGGAAACCTTTGCACTGTGTCAGGAAAGGTTTTACAAGCTACATCCTGTGCTAACCACACAGCCTCCAACCAAGTTTGGCAAGTTTCCTTATGTAATATGTAGTATCCGGAGGAAAGACAGTGGATACAAAAAACCCAAAAACTGAAACATTAACAGCTGATGAAGCATTCATTTTTATGTCATTGAAAAATAAAGTAAAAACAGAGCTTTCCATGTAGATGCCATTGAAGTAATATCACAGTGGGCACTTGCCAAACAATTGTTTGTTAGAGAGACAGTCCAGGCAAAACTTAAAACAAAACACATTTAATACTCACCTTTTCTCCCTTGCAGCCGGATCCACAAGGGCATACAGGCCTGTTCTGTCATTTAGCAGCAACATCCTCTGTATTATGTGTCCCATCACAGTGACTTCAGTAAATTCACTCTATGGCTTTGATTCATCAAGAGTTGAAAAAAAATGCTTATGGTACTAAAAAATGTATTTAATGAGAAACAAAGCCTGAGAATTTCAGTGTTGATGAATCACCAGATAGGAAGACAATGAAAGTCAATGGCACTTTTTTACTCCTGAGAAAAGTATTAAACTTTTTACTCCCTTTTTTGCTCTGTAGTAAAACATGCCATTGACTTTCATTGTCTTCCTATCTGGTGATTCATCAATATTGACATTCTCAGGCTTTCTCTCATGAAATTATTTTTTTTTCTTTTTCTTTTACTACCATGAGAATTTTTTTAAACTCTTGATGAATCAAGGCCTATATATTGAAATGGAAAACGCGCCAGACCAAGGTTTATTAACACAATAGGGCTGATTCGGCACTGTCAGGATTTTCTCAAAACATCCTTAGGGCAGCATATGATTGAGGGATATGAGCCCAGATCACAGGAAGGACCACATGACCACCAGCAATGCATCATAAATGCATCAAGTTTTTTATGTGTTCCTGACTGGCAGGAACCAGACCACTAGCTAGGATGGATCATGGATAAGGTGAGTACTCCAGGTGCTGTGGGTCTCTTTTTGCCACATAAGACCCATCCCTTGGCTCCCGAGGCAGCCTGCCAAGTACCCTTGGACAGTCCATTGTTGGACGAGCCTTTTTATCCTGATTACTTTTTTCTTTTTTAAAGGGACAGGGGAGGGTCAGCTTTTACCCACAGACATTCTGCTTAGCTGTCTGGAGCTAGGAATGTTGTCTGGGGAATTGCCCAGTTCCCCATGTCCTTACACAATGTTTCGGGATTCCTGTTGCAGGAGGGTCGAGTGGGGGTTCCTCTATCCCGGCTATTGTGGCTTGTCTCCGTCCTTCTCGGATATCCCATCCCAAGAGGACAGAGTAAGGGATCAGGCTGGACTACATCATCTGGCAGCGCTAGGTGATCGCGTCCTACACCTCACTGGAAGAACCTGAGCACCAGTCGCTCTCCAATTAAAGGAGAATAGCGTGATTTTTTTAAATGAGTAGACCCTCCCAGCCATGCAGGGGCACAGTCTGCTGGAACCTCTCCAATTATGCTGGTGCTTGTATTGAAGGTATCTGGTATGGGAGCAGGCTGCCCATACCAAACATGGCTAACCAGCTGGACCTCCTCAGCTGAAATGGAAGGCTCCCCATGCTATGGAATATAGCCTGTCTCACCTTCAGCTTTAGGGTCACAGTTTGGAAAGATTGAATCCAGCTCTGCTCCTGTGAGTACAGTAACCCTTACTCTGGATAGTTTGTATATATGTGTCATTTTCTGTTTGCTGGACAGTGAGAATGTTAGGAGTTACCTGAGTTTCCTGATCCCTGTGTCTGGGCTGCTGTAGCCTCACTGATTTGAAGCCTTGCAGGTGAGCTAACACAGAGCTGCACTGATTGCAGGATTGTTATACCTGTGCAGAGCCGGGGGTGTATGTCACACCTTGCTGTGGGTGTTACTACAAGCTATACAGTTTCCTAACTTTGCTGAATGAAAAAAATGGTGAAACATTGTATGAGATGATGCTATACTATACTATAGACCAGGGGTTCCCAACTTTTTTTTATCAAGTACTACTTTCCATTTTCTGATTTATATCAAGTAGCACCTGGGTGCTGTGCAGGGTGTAACTAAATGTGATGGGGCCCTGGTGTGGACATTAAAGTGGACCAAAACCCAGGATTTTGACTATCCCGGGTTTGGGTCCTTGCCCCTGGGCAGCCCGATCGGTGAAACCCGCAGGTCGCCGAAACAAACTCACCTCATCCCGGTCCTATGGTGCATACATGGCCACTCCAATCAACACGCTCGGATCTGCTTACATCAGCGCGTCTAAGGCAAGCGGCTCGGAGCTCGCTGATGGCCACATCCCCTGCTACCCACTAACAGATAGCGTGCCCACGCTGGTCATTCACAAATGCCTGGCATGGGTACGTGCACTGCTAGAGGGATAGCGGGGATGCGGCCGTGGCTTGCGCACCCGCCGATGGACTGGGAACGAAGGTAAGTGAAAGGGGCGATGTGGGGGGTTTTCACACAGCGGGCATCCTGATTTTGGATGCCCCGGGGGGGGGGAATCGATTGGCCCAGGAATCTTATAGATTCCCAGGCCAATCGCCGTGGGTTTTGGTCCACTTTAAATGAGGCCCTTTCGAGGCTCATACAGTAAACTTTTTCCTGTCTTTTAACGCAATTGGATGCAGAAAGACAACTAAAGACTGAAACAACAGAGACAAATGGTGCTCCCTTTATCTAAATGATGGCAAGTTAGCACAAATATGATAAATAAATAAAGAGAAGCAACATTGAAAGTCCCCTTTGACCCCTGGTGCTGCTTTAGCAATGTCAGGCACCTTAAACCATAGTCAAGACACAAAAAACAGATTATTAAATTGAATGAATCGCCCAATAAATGATTTATTGTGAAAGTAACTCTTGCGTGATGTCTAGATGGCAGCAGATCAGGTTTGGGTACAGTACCACCTGAGAGGATCTCGAGTACTACCAGTTGTACTAGTACCACCTGTTGGGAACCCCTGCTATAGACTACTTGCCATTAGTGTCAAGAAAGATGTAATGCATATAGCAAAAATAAACTACTGCTGGTTAAATCAGTGCTCAGTTTTCCTTTTTTAAAGTGAATCTACATGCCCTGGCTTCTCTCTGCTAGGATGGGTCCTGTTAAACCGGACCTTCGACATAATTTATTGAAAAGCCCAAACCCTTAAAAAACTTTCCCCCAGCATCTAAAATGAATATATTTTAAGTTTTTAGTCACTTATTATTCTTTCCCCCACTGGGCTGCAACTCTGTTCAGGACTTTAGGATATGAGCGCCGCCATCTTGACTCAGACTTACTGAGGCGAAGAAAGCGGGATAAAGTACAGGGGGCGGGTTATAGCTGTGCTTTGCTCAGACAGAGCAGAGCTGGGGTCAGGAGAAGGTCAGCAATCCCAGAATGCAGAGCAGCACAGTCAGAAGGCACTTCCTGTTTGCAGGCTGCCTGATGTTCCATGAGCCGCCATCTTAGATGTTTAACCCTTTAAATGCCAAGCACGTAGTTTCTACGTGGTTGCTTCTCCTACCCTTAAGTGCCAAGCACGTAGAAACTATGTGCCTGACATTTCCCCCTAATAGTTAAAAAATAGAAAAAATAACACTTACCTCTGGTATCCATGTGTAGCTGGGGGTCCCCTCTTCCTGGGGGGGGCATCCCACCCCCCACTCATCGTCCTCTGTCTTCAGGAGGGGGCCCGGAAGGCTGGGGGGATGGCAAGTCACCTGCGACTAGTGGGTGACTTGCCATTAACCCCCAGCACCCCCATTACCTGCCTTCCCAAAGCCCAGGGGGGGGGCAGAAGAGCCCGGGCCCACGGGCTATGCGGGGTTGTAGCCTGCAGGGCCAGGGGCCACAAAATCTGGCCCCTGTGCCCTGTTTCTACAAGCCCTGCATAGCTGGTCCCGGGCTGGTTTCTTTGGGTAAAGGGGACCCCATGTCAATTTTTTTTTAAGGGTTTTTAACCCTTAAAAATAAAAAAAAAATTGGGGTCCCCCCCTGGGAGGGGGGACCCTATGTCATTTTTTTTTTTAATTAATCCTTTGTGTTCTGTCATCCAGCAGCTATAAAAGGCTTCTAGCAGGTGAGCAGAAGCCAGTGATCGCCGAGGGACACAGTGCTAAATATTTTTTTCTCTTTGTGTGTGTCTGTGTCTGTGTTTTTTTTTTTTACATTTAACCCCTTGTGAACTGGTAAGGGGTCCATGACTACCAGTTCACAAGGCTGGGGGGATGGCAAGTCACCTACGACTTGCGGGTGACTTGCCATTAACCCCCGGCACCCCCATTTCCTGCCTCCCCAAAGCCCGGGGGGGGGGGCAGAAGAGCCCGTAGCCACGGGCTATGCGGGCTTGTAGCCTGCAGGGCCAGGGGCCACAAAAGCTGGCCCCTGTGCCCTGTTTCTACAAGTCCTGCATAGCTGGTCCCGGGCTGGTTACTTCGGGTAAGGGGGACCCCATGTCAATTTTTTTCGGATTTTTAAGGGTTTTTAACCCGGGAGGGGGGACCCTATGTCATTTTTTTTCTCGATTTAACCCTTTGTAGTGTGGATGGTAGTTGTATTTTATTTGTAAATGTTATAAAGTACTTGTTTCAGTTTGGGGGGTCTCCTGGGCAGGAACGGGGGGCTACCGATAAATATGTGGTACCGTTCTAATCGATAGAAATGGGGCTTTCACATGCAATATGGTTTTCCTTAATAAAATAAATTTTTTATTTAAAATAAAGGAGTCAATTTTCTAAAAATTCATTTATTTATTTATTTATTTTTTTACTTAATAATATTGTAAAAAACAAAATTTACAAACAAGACATTTCATGTTAAAGTCTAAACTCTGCTGCAAAAAAAATATATATATATAATTTTCCTGAAGATTCCAGCAAAAATGGCGCAAAACATGGCGCAATATGGGGAAAAATTACCTGTCAACAGAGGGTGACAAAATCTCAAGTAGGCTGGCAATTAAAAGGGTTAAAAGTAGCTATGCATGTTGGGTATTGTTCTGTTCGGGGGACCTTGCGCTTTCAGACTTCGCTTGTTTTTTCTGGTTTGCATATTTATATTTTAGGAAAAGGTGTTTTTTATTCAGCTTTTTTATACATTTTTTAGGGAAACCCTGCGCAACCAAAGAATTCTTTGAGGGATTAATTCCAGAAAGATGAGGCCACTACAACAAGTTTGGTACGCTTAGAAAGCTTAACATGTGTACTTTCAGGGAATATATGGTTTATGGGGGATATTCCAAATGTAAAGGGTTGTTTTGGTTGAAAAATCGCAAGGTGTGTACTTTGTCTGCAGAGCTGAAGTTTTCAAGTAAAATTACCGTTACGCACAGGAACGTTTTAGGAAAATGTGGCTTTGATTCTGCTTTTTTATCCTTTTTTTCTGGGAAACTCTTTGCAACCAAAGAATACATTGAGGAATTACTTCCAAAAAACTATGGCCACATCAACAAGCCTAGTAAACCTAGAAAGCTTGAGGTGTGTACTTCCAAAGAATATATAGTTTGTTGGGGGTATTTCAAATGTAAAGGGTTGTTTTTCTGGAAAAACTGCAAGGTGCGCATAGCGCATAGCATAGTTGTATTTTATCTGAAAATCCCCTAAAGCGCTGTTTCAGTTTGGGGGAGTCTCCTGGGCAGGAAAGGGTGTCTACCTATACATATGTGGTATCGCTGTAACCGGGAGAAATTGGGATTTCACACGCAATAAGATTTTATTGACCAACTTAAACATATCCACCAGATATGGGTCATATTGCCCACTTCCCTCTGGCATCTCCAACAATTGTCCGATTGCGCTGCTGCAAATCGGTGGATGTCGGCCGGGTATCTATACCATCTGGTAAGTACTTTGTAGCTCCTTTCTTGAACGGAGCTTGCTAGTGACGCGCCATGAGTGCTCAAAAATATTTTAGTGAGGACATTATCTGAAAATTGGATTCCCAGTTCTTTTTCCCTTTTAGCTATATATTTCGGTGGAGATGATTGAATCGACCTATTTAAAAGTGAATAGAGGAATGATACCACTTGGGTTGGCGGGTCTTTTTGACTGACTAAAGATTCTAGCTCTGTGGGGGGGCATCGGGACAACCGCAACAAGTTGTTGATCTTTACATATGTAAGGAGTTGCCTATGGAGGAGCCACGATATGTGCCTGCCCCCCGCATTCATCCTCAGATCCACCAGTGAAGGAACTTCACCGGTTTCCACTATGAGTCCTATTGATGTATTATCAAAGGAGCTCCAAATGAGGTCTTGGCCTGCATTCCGGGTTATCAAACAGTGGGGTGAGGGGGCCAGGTCTACGTATCAAATTAAGCTTACTCTGCAGCGGGTCCCAGGTCTCCAGGAAATGCCTCGCCAGGAAAGGCATAGACTCCGTCTGGGGTCCAGGGAGGGGGGCAGCCCACGCCAATGCCGTGGGATTGAATGGGGATATCGATTTCTCGAGCTGCACCCATAGTTTGTTGCCTCCTCTACGTTTCCAGTCAACTATCCGCTGCAACAGTGCGGCCGTATGGTAAAGTTTCAGATCTGGGAGGCCAGCACCTCCCTCCGTTCTATGTCCGGAGAGGGTGGAGAGTCTTACTCTTGGTTTGGCGCCCCCCCCCAGACTTAGAAAAAGCCGATTTCAACTTGCAAAAGAACCTGGGGGGAATCCTTATTGGGACCGTCTGAAATATATATAAGAGTTTTGGGAGGGTGTCCATCTTCAGACTGTTGATTCTCCCAAACCACAAGACTGGCCTCTGCGAGTAGGAGTTAAGATCTGCTATTATTTTGAGGAGGAGCGGGGCATAATTTAGCTCATATAATTTAGAGAGGTCGGCAGGGATTTGCACACCTAGGTAGTTGCTAGCACTGGATCTCCACTTAAAGGGGAAACTACTCTCTAATTGCTTAACCTCCCGGTCTGGGAGAGAGATGTTAAGGGCTTCCGATTTTGAGTAGTTGACCTTAAAGTTGCTCACCCGACCAAACCGCTGAAATTCCCTCAACACCGAGGGGAAGGAAATTTGTGCGGATGTTAAGTGTAGTAGCAGATCATCCGCAAATAAGGAGGATTTATACTGACGACCCGCTATTTGGATCCCCTTAATATCTGGGTTGTCCCGGATGGCTATGGCTAAGTGCTCCATTGTAAGAACGTAGAGGAGGGGGGATAGCGGACATCCCTGGCGTGTACCATTACTAATAGAGAAGGGAGCTGAAAGGAGACCGTTAACTCTAACCCTGGCCGAGGGGGAGGCGTATAGGGCAAGGATTTTGGAAAGGAGGCCAGGGCCAACACCAATTTGTCTGAGCGAAGCCTCCATGAATTCCCAATCTACCCTGTCAAATGCCTTCTCCGCATCGCAAGAGAGGAGGCACGCAGGTTCCCCAGAGGCACCAGCATACGATATTAGGTGGAGGAGCTTGTTGGTGTTGTCCCTGGCCTCCCTCCCTGGGATAAACCCCACCTGATCCAAATGGATCAACGCCGGGAGAGAAGGCTGCAGCCTAAGAGCGATAACCTTGGCGTAGAGTTTAAGGTCGATGTTAATTTAGGAAATCGGCCTATAGTTCCCACACAGGGTAGTGTCCTTACCTGGCTTGGGGATAACCGCAATCGTCGCCTCAAGTGTCTGTTTGGGGAAGGGGCAATGTTCACCTATGGCGTTAAAGTTGTTTGTTAATATAGGAATCAAGCGAGGTCCGAAGTGTTTATAAAATTTGGGTGAGTAGCCGTCTGGGCCCGGACTTTTGCCCGACGGAGACTCTTTAATCGCTTTAGCTACTTCCTGCTCCGAAAAGGGTCTTTCTAGGGCCTCCACTTCCTCATCGGACAAGGTGGGTAATGGGGTGCTCTCTATGTAGGTAGCTATCTCCTCTGGGGATGCTCGCATCCCGGACGTAGAGTCGGGGTAGCTATGGATATTATACAGAGAGGCATAGACGCTCCTAAAAGTATTCGCTATGCTGGAAGGGGTTTGAGCCAGAGTGCCCTCTCGTCCATGGAGAGCCTGGACGTAAGTTGCTGTTGATCTGGGGTGTAGTGTTCTGGCAAGCATGCAACCACATTTATTGGCCGATTCATAGAACAAGGCTTTCCCCCGTCCCTGAACCGTAGGTATGACTGATTGTATAACTTTTGAAGCTTTTCCCTAGCATTTTGTTGTTCCAGCAGTTTGATATTGGTGGGATTATTCTTGTGCTCCTTTTCAAGAGAAAGGATCAGGTTCGTGTTTGGGTTATGAGTGAGGCCCTCTCCCGTTTAAGCCGAGCTCCATGTCTGATAAACTCCCCTCGGAGAACACACTTCAGGGCTTCCCATTGGTAGGGCAGCGGGGTTGGGTCGTCTTCATGGTCCTCGAGGAAGTGCTCAATTGCTTTCTCTATAGCAGAGGAGCAGACCATGTCGTTGAGAAGGTTATTGTTTAGTCGCCTTGACCACCCCGGGGGGGGGGGGGGGGGGGGGGTAGAGCCAGGGAGGCACAGTGAAATGAAAATTGGGGTGTGGTCAGACCACAAAATCGGGCCTATCCATGCTCTGGGGTCCCAGTCCATGGTGTGATGACTGAGCATCAGGTAGTCAATTCTACTATAAGAATTGGCTGCATGCGAAAAAAATGAGTAGTCTCTTTTAGCACCATGTAATGCCCTCCAGGCGTCAATCAGTTGGAGGTCCGCCAGGGACCTCCGTAGCTTATTGAGTTTGCTCAGTGACACCGCTGACCTCCCGGATGAGGTATCAATGGATGGATTAAGGGGGATATTAAAATCACCTCCCATGACGATTATTCCCTCAGCAAAATCCTCAAGGAGCTTAAGCGTCTTGATACAGAAATCAACTTGGTCAAGGTTAGGGGCATAAATATTTGCCACGGTATACATTTTATTAGAGAATTTCATCACTCCGTTTCTGCCAATCCCTGAATTTGTGCTCCTCTCAGGAATTTGATCCACCAGCACTCCCCATTGCTAAAATCCTCCTATTTGAAAGGCAGCTCCAGGTCAGTAGCAGGTCAGGTCACAAGTAGTGAGTAAATGGGAAGGCCAACGCTGATGATCAGATAGCAGAGTGTTTACTATCAGCGTGGTTTAAAGTGGACCAACACCCAGGATTTTGACTATCCTGGGTTTTGGTCCACTTCGGTGGGGCACCCCGATCGGGGGTGCCCCGCTGTGTGAAACCCCCCAGAAAGCCCCAAAAACTCACCTGTCCCCACTCCCACGTGACCGCTGCAGCCCGCCGACGGACAAACGAGGTCCGATCGGGGAGCCCCGCAAGCATCAGGTGTTGGTCCACTTTAAATAGGCAGTTCCGACGTCCCTCTGGCGTGCAGTCAGGCGTGTGTGCATGCAGACGCACATCAACGCACTTGCACTAGTGCACATGGCTGTGTAGTCCATATAGTTCTGTGCGCACGCACACTGCTATTCACGAGTTGGCGACTAGAAGCACATGCACACAGACACCTGGATAATGCGTACAGACATCTGGAATCTGCAGACTGGGTTCTCTCACAGGCTGCCCCCTTTCTGAGGTCCCGGCCCTGCTGTTGTGTGAGGGAGATGCCCTTGTGTTGGGGGAACGGTTCAGGCTCAGATGCTATGGAGTAGAGGTTCCTTATGTGTTTTACTCACTGGCGGCCCGACAGTCCCTCTGCTGACACCATGAAATTCCATGTCCCAATGGGACAGTCTCCACTACGAGGAGGTGCTCAGGTCAAAGGAATCCTCCCAGGAAAAAGGCCTACATTTATTTGGGGCATACAATACTGCCTGGCCCCTATGCTGAAATGTTCTGATAAGCAAGAGTACCTGTGTTCTATTTCTGACGGACACAAGCCTATTTAACCCTTTTACTGAAATGTGCTGATAAGCCAGAGTACCTTTGTCTTATGCTTGATGGGCACAAGCCTATTTAACCCTTTTACTGAAACATCCCTATAAAGCAGGTCTGCCTGTGTTTGCCCTTATACAAGCTATGCAAATGTATTTGGTCTGTGAACTGTGTATTTGACTATGAAGTGGTTTAAAGCATTAAACCTTTCTTTTCATGATCCTGCAACAATAAAACAAGTTGATGCTTTCATTTATCCTGCTTGCCATTGAGTGTCTGTTTGACTGCAGTACCATCTTGTTAGCTCCCCATGCTGCGTCTCCATTAAACCTTACCCTCGGCTACCATACCTATGTGCTGTGACATTGCCTGAGATACAGTAAATTGACACTATGACATATTCTAGATTGCTATTAAAGCTGACCATGATTACTGCTGTGACATTGTCTGACATACAGTAAATTGACACTGTTGCTTCTCGGCCTATTGGCTAAGATCAAGTTTAGTATCTGTTCTTACAGGGAAGCCCGTGAACGACACTAGCTGGAAAGGCGGCCGAGGACCTGCTCCACCCTCTGGCACCCTAGTACGGCTAGTGGCTTAGTAATGGGCTGAACTGTGTAGGACGGATCTACCAAGCTTGCAGTATCTGCACCCATCATGCCGGTCTAGGAAAAGCTGTGTGGAAACCCGGCCGGAGGTTTTGTCGGTGACCTCCTGGCGCGCTTAGTACACACAGCTTAGTAATGGACCTGAGGGGGGAGTGGCGATCCCCCCGCCATGTATGGGAGTAGATCTGCAGACATCTTGGCCATGGGCCGAGGTTGCGAAATTGAGCCATCGTGGCTGTGTACCCCTGGGGTGGCGCCCAGGGTACCTTACTTGTCACCTTGATTGCACATGTATGGTTTTGTGCACTATACACTGCTAGTTTTGCACACTCTTTATGGCTGTGGCCTTCCGTTCTCGCCTGAAGAATTTTTATAGGCCGGAGGGCCCACCCTGTAATTGCACAGGCACTCACCTTTCCCCCTTCCTTTTTTTTAGAGCCCGATTTTCAGCGGCTCCCTATGGCCCTGTCCCTAAAGACCTGGGGTCGGAAGTTATAGGCCTTTTGGACTCGCTTCCGGCTCCTGCCCAGTACCCCCCCCCCCCCCTGAGGCTCCCAGTGAGTAGAGGGCGGCGAACCCCGGGAAAACGGCTTCCAAAGCCTGGCCGAGTACTCGCATTTGAATCCGAGGAAAGGCAGGCTGCGGAGGCCGCTAGTACTGGGGCTAGCTACTATCGAAAGCAGGGGGCCGAAGCCGAAGATCCAAGTACCTGGACGGGCAACCGCCGGGGAAGGGTAGGCTGAGGGAGATAACGCCTGAGTCCACGGGGAAAACTTTAGTTAGTACCCAAGGGCGAAAGCGGCCCCGAGGTCTTCGGACTGAGGGGTAGTACGACCCAATCCTGTCAGGGGTTTCGCCCCCCGGGGAAAGGGATGGGGCTCTTTCCTGCGGGATGGAGCCTGAACGGGCGCCTTAGTGTGTTTTTTAGTGCACCCGCACTTTTTCACATTAATGGCTTCACGTTTGACGGTGCTTTATGCACACACGACGGCTCGAAAAAAGAATTTTAAATTGACACTGTGACATATTCTGGATTGCTATTAAAGCTGACCATGATTACTGCTGGCTAACCCCGATAACCACCGCAGATGGTATGCCTAATAGAAATAGACCTATAAGGAGCAGCTGTGCCGGAGAAAATAAGCATAGTCTTTTTTTATGTTTACTTTAGTGTTCATTTAATACTTTTATATGACTGACAGTTCTATTACCGTATATTTCACCAATATCAATTACTCATTTTCATAGCAACCTGTCGGCTTTCATTGGCAGTTCCTCTAAGTAGCTCTAAATGACTGTTCACACTCACTGAGATGCCTTAACAGTGTGTGTGGTTTGCAGGGGCATTTGCAAATGTGTTCAGCTTAGCGCTTAGTTTTTACTACTAGTCCGTATTGTGTGCTTGTGTACTGCATGTTCAATGGATATAGACCTTTCTTTTTTAATGGCAGGGTTGAAGAATATGCAGCACTTTCTGTCAGAATAAAAGGAAGTAACTGACATGACTGTTGCGCATTTACTTTCTGATGATTCTAAATAGATAGTGTTAAAGCAAATGCTCCAATAAACATACATCATACTCCTTAGAGTCTTTGAGACAAGCTTGTTGCTCGTTCCCAGAGGCAATATTGTGCCAGGAACAGAAGCAGATATTCAATTAAGTGACACATAGGAGAGGACACAAAAACTCATGGGTATTATGTAGCTGAATGCAGAATCTACATTACAAAGCCAAATTCCCGCTGTCCACTTGAGTTAAAGTGGTAAACTTAGAGCAAACACTTGAATTGTGGTTGAATACCACAATAATGAATTCCAAAATAAATGCCACTTAGCCACATTTTGATGGTCACATGTGTTTGAGGAATGTGTCACACTCCTGAGCTGCTGAAGTCGGGTTGGGACATTGTGGTGCAGCTGCCACAGCAGTGACACCACACTGCACTCTGGATCACCATACCAGGCCGGACCAGCGGTTCTAGGTGGTCCTGTTGTGCAGTTGCAATTTGTGGGTTTTTGGCAACTGAGTAGAACCAGTTGAATCCAACTAATATTTCCACGGGTGCTAGCTTCAGGTCCTTGTTACCCTTGCGCACACAGGCTATAAATAGCCAACTGGTAGACAAAAATTCACCCTTCAGTCTTCCTTTAATTCAGCCATAATTTACAACAAAGATGTTATTTAAACCGGACCTTCAGCATGATTTATTGAAAAGCCCAAACCCTTATAAAACGATTCCCCAGCATCTAAAATAATATATTTTACGTTTTTGGTCACTTACTTATTATTCTTTCCCCCACTGGGCTGCAACTCTGTTCAGGACTTTAGGATATGGGCACTGCCATCTTGACTCAGAAGCATCACATACTGAGGAGAGGAGAGCGGGATAAAGTGCAGGGGGCGGGGTTATAGCTGTGCTTTGCTCAGACAGAGCAGAGCTGGGGGCAGGAAAAGGACAGCAATCCCATAATGCAGAGCAGCACAGTCAGAAGGCACTGCCTGACACTCCATGAGCCGCCATCTTGGATGTTTAAAGGCTCATAACATGCAGTAGATGCAGGTAGGATGATTTTTAATGTGGGCAATCTGTATGTACAGGGTGTGGGAAACATATAAGACAGACTCTTATTCAGAGTGAAGGACCACTTTAAGTATGGTCTCTGATCCCAGACGAACCTAGAAGTTGTGGAGCTTTTGACCTTTGGAGACTTGGGAGGGCAGGACTCGGGAAGCTATGCTCCTGAGGTATCAGCAGCGTCAATTCTCTGGTTGCCAGAGATCAAGGTGGAGGGTGGGGGAGTTTGCCAAAGGCAGCCACTGGCCAGAGCCCAAAATTTGGCAGGTTCATTGGTGGCTTCTGTATTTCATGCAAGCTCTTGGGGTCAGGAGGAAAATGCGAACAGTAGGTAACATTTTTTTTTTTAATTAAAGATTGTTTAGATGAGGGGGCTGTTTGATTTCTACTCTCAAGGACCCCCTATACCAGTTCAAAGGACACCTGGGTGGCCCTACCAACTGCCTAATTACTTGCACCCTCCTGGGCACTGGGGGTACAATAATATATATATATATATATATATATATATATATATATATATATATATATATACATACATACACACACATCCCACTGGGGATCCCAAATTCCCCGCTTTTTTAACAAGTTCTGGGGGGGGGGGGGCACTTTCACACCAACTTACCAACTTGTATATTTATGAGGACCTACATATTGCACTTGGTCTTTGGCCAAGTGGTATTATTTGGTATTACATGACCTGGGGTTCTTACCTGCCATTGTCCAAGTGGCATATGCTCACAAGAAAATGTGCCACTGTAAGCACTATGCCAGGTCCTGCACCTCCAGCTTTGGTCTTGTGGGCAGTTTATGCAACAGTACCAGATTGGGCCCAGGAGTCCATAACTAAGGAGTACCTTGGCCTGGGCTCGTAGTCCAGACACACCTAGTGGAAGCTGAACTTAGGAAGGAGAATGACAGACATCAGGACGCAGCTGGAGGTACGTAGAAGCTTCTTGCATTAATGTCAGTTCTGATCTGATAGGAAGTCCACCAAAATGGACGTTCCCTTTACAACTCTAACCTGCTTAGGTTGGCAAATCCTTTGATGTGAGCTTTAAAAATGTACATAATTAAAAAATAAATACAAGACAAAAAGAAGAGTTGGTTTAAGTTTGTAATTGGACATATATTTGTGCTTTATCTCTCAAAATGACAGATGAAGAGCCCTAATCATGACATCAAGCCCCAAGCATTGCAGGTTCTATACAAACATACACACATTAATGCAGGTACAAATTCATGAAACACATGCTTTGCCACCGTTAATTAAAAAAATGTACATGTTGGCCAAACCTGTAGAAAATCCATCACGTTCAAATAGTAAACATACAATAGCAGGCATTCTTTAATTTACGCACTCGGCTCTTCAAAGAAGAAGGAGTACCATACAGGCCATTAGGCAGGTCAGGGCTAACCGTTAATACTGCATTGTTGCCGCCAGGAGCTGCTGTTCTCAGCGTCAAGGGATGATGGTCTGTGTGTCAATTTGGTCATAAATACGCAGTTTCTAATAGCATAACAATAAAAAGTCTGCTTACGCAAAAGGCTTGTGCCCAGACACTTTATATAAAATAAATATGAAATATGGTACAGAAAATCTTGAAGGATGTTCTCGAGGCAACGTATTGTTATTACATAAATTACAAATACCTATGTACATAGCAGGATTCACATATTATACAGCAATATATACATGTATTATAAACACAACCACCCACATTGATGCGGCTCATACATACATTAATAAATCTCAGTGTTTGGCAATTTGCATGTGGCGAGAAACAGTATGAACAATTCATTTCTCCAACTGACACAAGTTCGAAACCATTTATGTACAAAAAACAAAACACATTTTTAATATATAGTTAAATTAATAGATTCGCCCTACACTAGTGCAATGTTCAGTACAGTAGGATTGCAGCATTCAGTGCGTTTAAAACACAGATAGCACCAGGGTTTAGAACTTGGTTTGTAAAAGCGTAGTGCAGAAACAGAATTCATTGGCTGGTACCTACCCCCAGTGGGGTAAACTGAATGTCTCTACTGTTAAGTGTAAACTTTAGAAAAGGCACTGGGCCTGTGTCATAAGTTGCTTGCAAGCTCCATGGAGTCAGAATCAGAGTCCCGGTCACTGTCCCTGAGGAAGATAAAAATACAGTTTTACAGACGTCCCAGGCTAAGCAGAAAGAAGATTTAAATGGCGCACAGGTCATAGGAGACTGAACAGAAGGTCCTTGTGGGCTTTGTGTATTTTAAGCAGATCCGACTGAAGATGCCTTGGACGCCCAAAAGCATACATTAACAGTCACATAGTCTACGTTACTGGGCTATGACAACCGCAACCTGTGTATCTGTGTCAGGTTTTGCCAGGCAGGTCATGTCTGGTGCTACGCATGGGGATTTTTCATTGGGGGGGGGGGGGCAAATTAGGCATAAAGCAGTAATTGCAAATGGTATAGATCAGAGTGAAGAAGAAGCCAAGAGGTGGCCTAGGTCAATAAGCTCAATCTAGCATTTTTTTTAAACTAGACCCAGAGAGAGCTAGGCTAAATAGTACTCATTTTTCAGATCAACATAAAGCTGGCCTTTAAAAGGTTATAAAGTAGAATATGATTGTGGTTGCTAGATCACCTTTTTGTGTGGCCCTGGTGGAATGAAATTAAAGGGAAAACATTTTTTGCTACAGTTTCTACTCTGTGCTGTGGGGGAGAAGCACATGGGACAAGTCATAAGGGGAGCTGCTTGCTGCCTTCTTATAGCTATTTCCTGGACTGCCCATTTAATGCTTTCAAATGTACAACTGGCTTGTGTATTAGATTAATACCAACCCAAATCTGTTGCTTCAGTAACAAAACATCATTTTGTAATCCATTTGTCATAAACTACAATCGTTTTGGAGCCCCAGGCATAAGGGGGTAGCTAGCTGGGAAAGATCCTGCAATGCTGGTTGGGCTGCGAGTGTTCTATAGGTGTATAATGAACTACAACTACAGGAACCAGCATATCATTTGATCCCACTGTATCCATGACAAAAGGGGTGGGAAAGTAGGATCTAAACACAGGCTCTTCATGGAGTTCTTTTTTACTACTTACCTAAGAAGCTGCAGAGCTTTCTTGTTTTCTTTCCTCTTCTCTTCATCAATCGGGTACAGTTTAAAGATTACAAGTCCAACAAGAATTAATAAAATAGGAGCAGCACAGACCAGCAGCTTCAGCGTCACATCCACTTCTTGTGGTTGAGTGCAAACACTGGTTTGATAGCCTGCAAAACTGGTTAGAACATTGTAATCAGTACATGCTGCATATCGGACATGTCAATAGAAATATCTAGCCTTAGTTACAATAGGACATAATGCAGAAATTGCCCTCTGATGAAGCAGCACACTCTCAGGCTGCAACATGCGTTAGATCAAGGAGGGCTCAACCTTTTGACGAGCATGGGCCACTTAAATGATCTGGGACCTCGTAGCAGGCCACAATAAAGAGGTTCAGAATTTTTTCAATAGTATAATAATTTTCAACAATGTCCACAAACTACACTTATATGTCCTTCCCACACAACCCTGCATTTATATGTAACAATCCCAACATGCTAACAATGCACATGCCAATTGGCTTACCTCTGAATACACGGTTCGCTTAATTACAGCCCTCCCACATCTTAACCATGTTCCTAATTCTGAAGCCTTCTAAGCTTTCAGAAATGCTAACCATTTTTAATAGAAAAACTATTTTACCAAATTATTGTGCCAAAGGTCACCCTGTCAATATCACTGCGTCCCTCCAAGCCACCACTGTCACCTCCATTTGCCAATGCATCCCTCCTATATCGCTCTCCGTGCAGTTGCCTATCCTTACTGTACCCCTATTGAACTACCCTTATATCTTAGTTCGGTTTACCTCTTCTATTTTCCCCCAGCAGGTCAGGGGCATCCAATGGCTTTGAGGGCCCCATGTAGCCCCAGAGCTGCAGGTTAAGCATGTGTGCTGTGTTTAGGGTAACCTTTGATACCTTGTCTCCTGCTTTGATATGTAATATTATATGTCTGAACTGGCCTACTAATATTTATTGTGACACTTTATGGATGTTGATCATTACACTATATGGTCATTCCTTGATATTTATACACACACTCATATTAACATATTGTTGGCTATATAAACTGCTGTGTAGTTACCTGTGCAGGATGTTTTGGCAGTTGTTCTTAGGTTATATCCTGAGTATATGTCTTTAGGACAGCTTTTATATTGTCTATTGTTGTATACGTAATGTAGATTATTTAATAAATATATTTTTGTCTATTGTAAATAGTTAGTGGTGTCAGTTTTCTGACTAATTAGATAACGCAGTAATATCCACAGTAGAGGAAACAGACCACCCCTTATAGGGAAGAATGAATACCCTGGCTGAGTCTAAGGTGCCAAAGGCAAAATCCTTTATTGCCTCAAGAACGGGGCAAATTAGCCAAATTAGTTGGCATCATACTTACTCCAGACTGAGTGTGGATATTCCTAGCGACACCCCAGAGGCAAACTTGGTGAAGAAGACATAAAAAGAGAAGAAAATTGCTTCATGTCCGTTAGATTCTGGGTTTTTGAGAATAAAGTCATCAATAACATCTGGAAGCATAGACCTGGAAAAATACACAAGTTACTAAATGGTGTACAACATGACAATAAATAAAGCATACAAAACATTTATGTATGACTCAGTTTACGCAAATGTACATATACAGTAAATAAAGGCTGAAAGCTAAATAATAGGCAGCCAGTATTCACTGCATATGTAAGATGGAAGCCACTGTTCCTATATTCTGAACTGAGGCATGGCGGTGGGTGGCATATTATTCAGGTAAAACAGTTCACAAAAGGCCTACAGTCCTCAAGCTCAACTAAGGGACGGGATAGGGAAAAATCATACATTTACAAATAACTGTTCTTGTTATTTTCTTCTAAAAAAATAACAATAATAATAATAATAATAATAATGCCAATCCTTTTTGAAGACGTTAGTGGTTGATGCTGTAACAAGCTTCTGTGCTGGGCTATTCCACAGAATAGTTCTTTTGGTATAGAAGGCTCATCCTTGTGATTTAAAGAGGAACATTGGACCATCATCAATGTCCCACAGCGATCTGGCAGGATTGCATCCTATTCATGGACACAGGGGCCGCACGTAGTGCCTGGTGGGATGCAAGATGGCATTGCCTGTCAGAAGGTCGCCCAGAAACCGAGGAACCTAGAAGATGGCTCCCTTGGCGAGGTGAGTAAGTAATGCCCTAAGGTAAAACCGGAGGGGGGGGGGGGGCAGTAGATCAGTAAGGCTTGGGGGAGGTTTTAACCTTCCTTGATGTTGCACTTTAAAATGATTTTACATTTAATCATTTTTACCCATCTTTTTGTATTGCCCATTTATATATTTATACAGGTTAATCATTTCATTATTGTAATATTTGTTCATAATTAAGACCCTCTGCACCCATATGGCTCTTCTCTGCACCATTTCCCAAATCAGGGCGTCCTTTCTATGAACCGGTTCCCAGAACTGAGCTGCATATTCCAGATGAGGGCGCACTAATGCCTTGTCCTATGCGTGACAATATCTTGCTGTCCTTAGGAAGCATCTGCTTGACATTGAATACTGATAATTAGGCTGCGGTCTACTGGTACACCCAGATCCTTCTTGGAACTTTGAGATGCAATGTGCTCTATTAATTTAGTCACTGGTGTTCTAGAACAGGGGTTCCCAACAGGTGGTACTAGTATCGCTGGTGGTACTTGAGATCCTATCAGGTGGTACTCAGCAATGCTGCAGGCTGACGTTTGCTTCCAACTAGACTTTAATCATCTGATTTGCACAATAAATTAAAAAAAAAAACTGCTCCATTTTCTTGTGAGGTTCATTCACTTTAAACGACCGTTTCGATTACAGTTTCAAGTGACTGACAACCCGTACGCACCACCCAGGTGATACTTGATATCAGAAAATACAAATGCAATTAGAAAATGGTACTTGATGAAAAAATGTTTGGGAACCCCTGTGGCAAATGGTGGCACATCCAAATGTACAGTATTTAGTGGACATACCGAGATGTGCAAAACTTACCATGGAAGAAGGAAGGCTGCAGCCACGCTAAGTCCAGCAGCTATTGCAACAATGTAAGTAACTACAATGTTGATTTTTACAACTCCAGCAACAACCAGGAAAGGGATTACAGACTGAAGAAAACACATAAAAGGTTATAAGAAAAAAGTCTTAGTAACATAGGTTCAGGTGTAAAACGACTGCCCTAATTATTAAAGTGGACCAAAACCCCAGGATCTTGACTATCCCCGATCAGGGATTTCCCACTGTGTGAAACCACCCAGGTAGCCCGATCTGACTTACCCTTCCCCGGTCCTACAGCGTATGTGCAGCCTCTCGTCCAATCAGTGCGCCCAGATCCGCTCACGCCCAGGGAGCATGCCCGTGCTGGCCATTCACAAATGCCTGGCATGTGCCCTGCTAAAGAGATAGCGGGATGTGGAAGCTGCTTGCAAATGCGCCGTTGGACTGGGAAAGAAGGTGGGTTTCCGGGCGACCTGGGGGGGGGGGTTTACCCAGTGGGACATCCCGATTCTGGATGCCCCATGGGGGGGAGGGAATCTAGCAGCCCTGGAATCTTCCAGGACTGTTGGGCATGTGTTTAAAATGAAAGGATCATTTATGCATAGCTTTGGAATTGTACTCAAATATTTTGATGGCTATAGGGTTTTTTTAACTTTTTCATGGGTTCATTTTCTGTCGGTAGTGGAAAAAAGTGTCAGCGAGACCAGAGAGGTGCTCTTTTCTGTTAAATGAACTTTCTGTTCAGTCACCAAAGAAAAAGAGGCTACATTGACAGGAAAGTTGCTTTTACCAAAAAAAAAAAATAATTTTAACCCTGCTCCACTTTTTCATCAAAAACCCCCAAAGAATTTTGGCTGGAGCTGGGTTTCACTTGGGATGCGGCAGCTCATGTTTCCAATGACTTTAAACAGAGCTATTTGCATATATATGCACAGCAAACGGCTGTGATCGGACAAGAGCCCTTAGGTTTGGGCAAAAGTGACTTTGCTGGGCGATCGGGGGGGGGGGGGGGGGGTCACACAGCTGGGCATCCCAAATCGGGGAGTAAATTCAATCATGGTCAAAATCCCACTTTACATTACTTTAGGGTCCCTGTGGATCAGACACACAGAAAGACACAAGACCAATATTAAAAACAACATCCACTCTGAACCATGCTAGTACATGTAATATTTGAAACCAATGCAATTCTGGAGGATATTATTTAATATAGTGCAATATAGTTGGTTAGCCTCCCCCCCATACAATTCTTAAAGTGCCAAATAGTGCTAATAAAAACAGAAACCCTATTCCAATTAATTAATACTTGATTTTAATTAATTAATTTTATTTAATGCATTATTTCATGCATTATTGACACTGCATTTGCACTAGGTAGAGACAAGATACGGTGATATATTTAGCGTTCAGTGAATTGGGGATGTATTTTTATGTACCAGCAACTCATTAATATTGATTAATTGGAATGGGGTTTTTGTTTTTATTAGCACTATTTGGCACTTTAAGAAATGTATGGGGAGAAGGCTAACCAACTATATTGCACTATATTAAATAATATCCTCCAGAATTGCATTGGTTTCAGATATTATATTTACTAGCATGGTTCAGAGTGGGTGCTGCTTTTAATATTGGTCTTATGTATTTTTTGAGTGTTTTAACTATTTAGTGGCAAATAATAAAAATGATATTTTCATGGTGCCCCTATTTCTAGACCCTTGCTTCGCATTCTGGTTCCAGATCAGTGGGGCTAGGCGCAGACGACCTTTTGCTTCACTTTTTAGAAGGGGTCAATGAGGGCAACCGACAGGCTTCTGTAACACGGCTTCAGCAGTGATTCTTGTCTGACTCCACTAGTACCACTAGAGGGCAGCAAAACTCCACTCTAGCCGGGTGCTTGACATCCCTTTGTACCGCTTACAGTGCCAATATACAGTGTCATTATTTCCATGCATGTGTGCCTTAGATTACATTATCCTACTTTTACTCACCGATATCCCAAAATAAACTGCCGTTTTCTTCCCAAAACGGGTTAGGAACCATTGCCAGAAGGGCACCGTCAGAGTAGCAGAGATCTGTGGGAAAAAGCAACAGAAGAAGTCAAGCCTTTCAGTAGCCAGCAATAATGGAAAAGGGGGGGGGAAATATGGACAAAGGGGGGGGGGGGGTGGACAGGCAATGAAAAGCGGGAGAGAAGGAAGATTTGTGAGTTACACTATTGCAAGGAATTCAAACCTCAGCAGTCTAGCAGAGGAAAAAGGAAGGCAGACACAGGCCTGGGATATTATGTTCACTGGGTTACAATGGCTTTCTGTTTCTAAGCGGACAGAACAAAAGAAGCTGTGTACTTGACGCCCAATGTGAAATACTTGGATCAGCTGGGGATATGCAGTTCTAGCTTTAATCGCCATTAAGCTATGGCATGTAGCACTGCGCTTATAGCTTAGTGCAATGCACAGGGTGTAACTATGTAGGGAGTGTGTGAATTAAAGAGAACGGCTGTCATGGGAATCCGCGGCTCCCCACATAAAGGACATGTTTCATGCAGAACACAGCTCTTACCATTATAACTAGCAGGATATTCTGGAAGTGTTTCCGTAGCTGGAGAGTGTATTTCAGAAACAGTGCAAAATTTCCTTCCAGAAGCTGAAAACACAAAGAACAGAATGAAGATATAAGCAGCTAATGCAATCAGAGAGCTTAAACCTAATATTTAGCCGACACAAGTAAAGGTGGGGCACAGGGTGTATACTACAGACGAGCTACCCTAAAGACAAGGGAGTAATATAGCCCTTGGGTATCGAATAACTTAGTTCTAGTTACCATTTCACTCTTCCTGTTAAGGTTGCATGTAAAACCACATACAGTATATTACTGACTGCATTGGATAGACATGAGAACAGATTGTTTAATTGAAGGGACAGTCCAGACAAGGGCGATATTAAGGGAGGAAGCCTTTTGAAGCCTCTCCCGTGTGCCTTGCTTCCATTTCCTCCTGTGTGCCCCCCCTTTCCTTTCTATTTTTTCATAACCATGCTTCAGATGTGCCCCGTCCATCAACACACATTTGGAGGGGTTCATGGAGGGATGGCAAGGCGGGACAAACTTTGTAGAACTGCTACAGCATCTACAGCATGCTGCAGGAAATAGAGCAGATAGGACGGGCTTCTGGCAAGCTCCTTGCTGCCTTATTATTGCCATGGTCTGGTCTCTTTACAATATCTATGAGTGTTACAGGGACTAAAGGTGGCACCAGCACAACATATGAGGTCCATGAACCCTTATCCCAGCAACATTCAAAGCTTTATGCTCATGTGTCACTGCTCAGGTTGCCATTCGTTATATGTGGGCCCCACATTGTGCAAGGATCTCATTAAACAACTCTTAGTAACCCCTGTACAAACACAGGGCCATTCATACCAACATGTGCACCCAGGGCCGGCTCTAGGTTTGTAGGGGCCCTTGGCCAGGAGAGTCTTAATGTGCCCTAAAGTAATGAGTCACATGATGTATCCTTTCAGCTCCACTGCCACAAATTGAGCATCTTCTGTTGCTGATCGCCCTCCAGTCCTTATTGCTTTCCCTAAAGCCACCAGTTGTTCTCTAGTCCTTGTTGCATTCTCTATTGCCACCAAGCACCCTTCTGGCCTTATTGCTTGCTCTGCTGCCACTAAAGACTCCATCATTGCTATCAGTTGTCAGTTTAGACTCCTTCTGAGCTACCATCAATTGCCCTCTATTCCATGCCACCTGTGTTGCTGATCATCCCCTGTTGCTGAGGCCAGCCATGAGCAGGTCTGCACAGAACATCCTGCATTTGGTGGTTCGGGTCTACTGTAAAATAATAACATGGCCAAGTGTGAGCCTGAGTGGGCCCCTAAAGATGGCAGGGCCCCTGGCAATTGCCCAGGTTTGCCCTGTGCTGGTGCCGGCCCTGTGTGCACCCATACTCTCCTGGCAACCACCCATACTGTTCAGTGGTTCCCCTATACATATACCACCATGGCCCACAGTAAAAAGGCACTAATAACCCTGAGTACAATTCTAATGAGCCCGACATATGGTAACAAATGTACACTTTATACATCTCCTCTTAACAATATAAACATAGTAAGACTAGTAAATTGTTATGGCGCTAAACTGTTCACATGTCCATTAACTATAAAAATGCCATATTATCTATTATCAACTGTTTCTGTTTTTCTTATATTATACACCACTAATGCTGTAAAACTTGTTTACCGTGTCAAACTAACAGATCACCCACAGTGGCATGCTTAACCACCACGCAAATGCCTAGGTGCAGGGCAAGATTAGTGTTGGTTTAAAAAAAAAAAAATAACGGCACTCTGCGGGATCGATCTACCGCGAGTGAGGGGTGCCCTTTAACACAATGCAGGGTGTGACATCACAGCCGCTAGCGACGCAAGAATAAACATGAAAAGAAGGCATTTCCTCAGCAAGATACCCATGTCCATTGCTATTCATAGTAAGGCTTTATGCTAGGAAAGCACATATATTATCTTACCATGAAGGCCAATGAGGTGAAGAGGAAGCCGGTGATTAGTTTAACGTATGGACCGTGACTCATGACTAGTTTCAGGCCCTGCCAGAATGATACCGGTTGGTCAGTCAGGAGCTCACAGGAATCTGCAGAAGATCAAAAGGAAACAGAAAATAAAAATGAAGTAGGCAAAACATGGGAAATTGATGGATTAAAAAAATAATAATAGAAAAATAAGCCTGGGGTTTACTTGCCTCTCTTTTCTCGCACACCAAGTGACAATATGACGGCACAGAGTATATAAATGACACAGATGACACCCGCTGCAATCATGTAGGCCTCTCTCTAAAAGACAAATTCAGATCCATGAAATATAGCTGTAGACTTGTATGTCTATATACTAAAAAAACAGCCCACAAGTTCAGAATGATCTGCCAAGTCTTGCCACAGATGCAATATGGGGTTATACAGTATGGAACAATGTGTACGCTTCCGAGGGACTTTATAATCTCTTTGGGATGCCTTAATCCCATAACAGCCAGATGCTGAAACTTAGGGCTTCTTCTGTGGTCATGTGTGCCGCCTGCTTCTGGTCACAATAAAGGTGTCTCCATGCAATGACTGGAGAGAGGGGTGCAGCACCTGACAAACCATGTGGTGGGCATGTGCGACATGCAGTCATCTCAAGAATCGCCAAGTTTATTGGAGCAAGGCTGCAGAAGTTAAGGCGAATCTAACTTTTTTTTTTTTTTTTTTACTATAGATGCCTTTTAAAGTGTAATTCCACTTTCAATGGCATTTTTTAAAGTTTTCATTGTTGCGTTCCAAAATTATGTCTTCAATGTATTAAGCTTATCTGTAATTTTTTTCCATCCTTTGCAACTCTGTGTTATAAAACAAAACCTTTCTCCCTAGCAACAATGTTTTTACCTTAGCAATATACATCAACTGATGCATTAGATGTACAGACACTCTAACTTGCTAATTGTCTGACTTGACTAAGACACAGGCAACAGGCTTAACCTATTCTGCTGTAATTCAACTTATCTTGTATTCAGTAGATTGAAGTGGACCAACACCCTGCTGAATCGGCCTGGGAATCTGTAACATTCCCAGGCCGATCTGATCCCTCCCTGTGGGGCATCCAAAATCGGGATGCCCCCCCTCCTGTCCGAAACCCCCCAGGACGCTGGTAAACCTTACCTGGATCCCGGTCCAACGGCGCATGCGCGGGCCGCGGACGCATCTCGCGCTTCTCTCTAGCAGGGCACGCTCCCTGTTAGAGGGAAGCACGAGATGTGGCCACCAGCGTGCTCAGAGCCGCTGATGTTTGACGCACATACCTCAGCAGCTCCGGGCGCACTGATTGGCCGAGCGGCCACGCATGCGCCGTAGGAGCGGGGTGAGGTGAGTTGAATCAGGCGATCTGGGGGGTTTCACATAGGGGAAGTGAACCAAAATCCAGGATAGTCAAAATCCTGGGTGTTGTGCACTTTAAGCTAGGCTTGGAAGGGTCATTACTGCTGCTGGACTGACGCACACAGGAATATAGGGAACTTGGAAACAGCATGCTGATAACTAAATCACAGGTATGGGGGTACAATCCTAACACTCCAGAAGAGGAAAGCAATAATTCGCCAAAAACCTGACAAAAAGGGAGTTTTCCTTTAAGGCTGGCCCTCACGCTGGATACTGTTTTCTATTGAATCAGACAGCAAAGTAATACAATCAGATATGTCGAATTATATAGATACTGGGTGCAAAGGAAAAACCTAAATGGGGTGTTGGCTTACAATTTTGATAAAAGAAACACACACATGCAGTGCCTAGAGCAGCATCAGCTTGAAATTCAGGTTCTGGCGAAACTCACTGTAGTAGCAAGAGATAATGATTCCTGGTAAGTACTGAAAGCTTCTGAATCCATAGAAACATTGCCAAGCGGGTCCTGCAGGAAGGCAGGCTTACATTCTGTATCCACCTTGCCCACAATCTGTCCCTGGATAGCTGTGCCAAGTACCGTGCCCAGGACCTCCACAGTCATACCTGCAGGAAAATGAAGAGCATGAATGAGAAGTGCCACTGGCAAGGGAGCAACACACAGACGTCCAGAAATAAACAATATAAACGTAAGGAAGGAGAATACTAATAAAGGAGAGAATAAAATGACATAATTCATCGATAAAAGTTTTCCCCATGGACCATTTCCACAGGTTGATTTGCGAACGGACCGACCACAATCAGATGAGAACAGATCTGAGGAAATGCCCGCTCAGATTGAGCAATGAACGAGAATTTGTTCCCTGGTTCGCTGACAGAAATGTGGAGCTCACAGCTCGACGGATCTCATGAACAATCGTTCCAGTGAGCAATTAGCCGACAAATCTTCTGCGTCTGAAGGCAAATCGCCTAGTCGCATACGAGTTGTATGCTTGTTTACTCACTCCACGAGCAGGTGATATATGTATATTGTAGATTTGGGCCATCACTCTCAGGTTCATTCTGTAAGTAGCAAAACGGCCTTATAGTTCTGTCCAAAACAAAATACCCTCAGCTAATGCTTTGAAGTGGGCCCATACTGGCATTAAATAAAACACTAAAAACCTCCCACAGCCCTGTTCTCTGCATTACCTGCTCCAAAGTAAGGTGTCCTAGGCCCTGCACACTCCTGCAACAGATCTTTCTATTGGAGGGGCAGTGGCAGCGTGTGCAGCAGCTTCCATGTCCACTGGTAACAGAAAGCTAGGAGCAAGTAAGATAGCAGAGACAGGCCAGGTTTCTATTTATGGATGATGGCCCTGTTGAAGTGGACAAACAGGAGCTTTTTTCATTGCAGTAAATGTTCAAAAGGACATATATCCATGAGGTAAATATCCCAAATGGCTTAAAGTGGACCAACAGTCAAAAACGAATTAAATCAAACCAACACAACAGTGCTCATATGCATCCCTCCCCAGGGCAATTTAGATTGCTGCACATGAAAAATAATTTACCTTTTTCTAATGCCTACTGGGATAAATTTTGATAACAAGATGGCCGCTTATGGGCTTGCAGGCCACCTGCAAACAGGAAGTCATGCTGGGCTTCCCATTATTGTGCATTTCAGCTATGTTAGTTGGGAGACGAAGCTCCAAAATGGCCACTACCTTCATTTTCCAAATGAAAACAATTGCTTCAAATGGTATATTTTACTGACTCAATCTCTTACTGTAAGGGAGAAAGAAAAACAAGGTAGAAATCCCCACATTTCCTTGGTTTCTAGAGACCATCTGGTTATGATGGGAAAAAAAATCCTTCTCTTCCATTACCTCACATCAATACACCATTCCTTCTTGTAAAATACATTTAGTTGTGAAGAAAATGTGCTTCCTAATGCATGTATCTATCCATAAATCTGAAATGTACTAGGTTGGAATGTTGTAGTGACGCATGGCCATTATGAGTTAAGCTTCATTAAGGATTCCCTCTTTACCTCCTGGGGTGTTGATCTCCACCTCATTTACAGGGTATTACAGCAGGCTGAATAGCCTCCCCACCTGCTTAACAAATCTTAGAAAGCCAGAAATCAGGCTTCCTTACTCACCCCAACCTAGGGTTGCCACCTGGCTGATATATCTATCAATCTATCTATCTATCTATCTATCTATCTTCTGGCCTGGTGGTGCCGGTATTTGTTTTTTTACTGGTTATTGAGGATGGGAAAAAGTGTATGCACACTTACAATTACCAGTAAAAAAAAAAAAAAAAATTATATATCACACCGGCACCACCAGACCAATGGCCAGTAAATTAAATGAAAAAAAAATACTGACTAGGTGGTAACCCGACCCTGACTGCTTATGGACAATCAAGTTTGCAAGGTGTGCGAGTATGCTGTAAGAGTGCACTCCTGCCTGCTGACCCCCATAGGATGAGCTGCATGCACCAGAGCATCCTGGAAAGGTGAGTATTGAAAGCAGTGAGGGTAACTAAAGTTTGGAGAACATCTCTGTCATATGAGTTGGATACGTCTGTCAATGAGGCAATGCCTTCTGTGCTTTAGTAAATGTTTTTCTATTATCTCTATATCCCTCTTTCTCACTTAGTCATGAGGTTTGCCACGTATAGATATATATAGATATATATATATAGATATATAGTTTAGTAGCATTGTCTATTTAGGTAAGCGATGGCCCTCATATATATTTTGCAAACATGTCTGTGCAATTGAGAGACTGAAGATTTGACCAATTGCAATTAGCAGCACTGAAAAGGACATTTATAACCCTCCGCCCCCCCCCCCCCCCCCCCCCCCAGCCCAGGTCAGTTTGTATACCTACCAATTGAGCAGATCCTAGCTACCTTATTTAAGCATGTGTGTGTCCCAGCAGGGGAGGTTCCCCACACCCCCCACATTGTGAGAACAGCAGGAGGCAGTGTTCTGGCCAAGGCTTTGCTCTTAGCATTGTGTGGCCAGACCTCAGGAGCCATTGGACTCACAATTGGAAACAAAGCTGGATCTGCTGAATAAATAAGTAGAGAAGCAGCAGGCCTAGATACATTCCCTGTGGCCCCTGTGTTGTAACATATCTCTCACGTCAAAGCATAGGAAAAAGGTTTAAAGTGGACCAAAACCCAGGATTTTGACTATCCTGGGTTTTGGTCCACTCCCACGGGGCACCCCGATGCCCCGCTATTTGAAACCCCCCAGATCAACTCACCGCGGTCCTACGGCGCATTGTGCGGCCTGATGTCTAACCCGACGTCTGAGCTCAGTGGCTCAGAGTGCGCTGGCGGCCGCATCTCGCGCTTCCCTCTAACAGGGAGTGCGCCTGCGCCAGCCATTCACAAATGGGCGACACGGGCACGCGTCCTGCTAGAGGGATAGTGGGGATGCGGCCACGGTCCACGCATGCGCCGTTGGACCGGGATTAAGGTAAGTGTAGTGGGCGACCTAGGGGGGTTTCACACAGCGGGGCATCCCGATTTTGGATGTCCCGCGGGGAGGGAATCTTATAGATTCCCGGGCCGATCCAGCTGGGTTTCAGTCCACTTTAAGGAAGAGCTTGGGTGCATGTATAGGTCAATAACTGCAGAAAAGTAGCAGGGTGTAAAGCACATCCCATGAATAGCTGTGCGTTATCAGAAGGTACTTACGATATCCAGTGGCGGAGTCCCGGTCACTTTGCTCTTTGCTGATGAACATTGTTAGAGCTGAATAAGGCACATGGAAGCACTGCAAATGAGGAATACAATGCTTAAGGGGCAAATATTTACACTCTCATCCCATTAACAGGACGAGTAAATAGACCACCATGACATCCCCCGCTCACGCACACACTTACCGTGACAAGGGTTTGGAAAAGGCAGTAGAAGGTTAGGTACCATATAATCTGACCATTAACAAATCCAGGTACAAACCAGATGAGGAAGTACGAGATCACAGCAAAGGGCGTGGACAGCATTATCCTGTAATCAAAGAAAAGAAAACAATGAGGAAAGGTGACAAAGAACACTAATAAAACAGGTTTATCTTATATACAGCAACTTTTGAAGAGCGTTTCCTCAAGTCATAGGACTTCTGCAGAATGTGGTCAGGTCACAATGTAAAGGCTGCTCACTGCCAACATCATAAGGATGTAAGAAAGGAAGTCATGGTGTATGACACATTCTACGGCTGTCTGGCTGACCTGCTGCTCTACCTGTTTCAGTAAATTGAAGAAGGTGTGCAGAGATCTAACTTTTTCCAGATCTCACAAGTTGTGCATGACTCTGCAGATGGTAAAGCTGGCGGGTATTAGAGATATTAAAAGTTATTTCCGGGCCGATTTACAAAAGACTCTGTAATTCGGACAACAGTTGGAGGTGATGCCTTCTAATACTGGTCTAACCAACCATCTTATCAGGCAGAGTAGATTATAAATTGTTTAGATAGCTAATCGATCTTCCCTGCTTAGAGCGTATCCACACCCATTTCCTACCAAACGGGTGTGGGAAAGGCCCAGGACGCATTGTGGGACGCACAGGCTGGGGAGCATCCAGATTGCTGGAGCCCTCTGAGCATCAGCCATGCAACCCCCTGCAATGCTCTGTGATTGGCCACCGGTGATGACAAGGGGGGTGGCTCCAGCAATCTGGATGCTCCCGATGCTGTCACAATGCGGCCTGTACTGGACCCACACCATACCTACCAACTTCTCAGGGTGGGAAGGAGGGATATTTGTTACATTTGGCCACACCCCCTCATTGAGCAATCAATATGTTATAGACTATAACAGTTAAAACAATATACACTTTACATAGGCAAATAAATCAATTATTGGTGCAGATCTGTATGTTAAACCTCAAAGGACAAAGGAGAACAACGAGGGGCAGGGACTCAAAAGAAGAACAGTCTCTCCAAATTAGGGACACTTGGGAGGCATGCCACACCCATTCGATAGGTAATGGGGATGGGTCCGCTTTAATCGTATTGCAGTCCCTGGGGCCTTTCAGAAATGGGGTGTATATACTGAGAGACCATGTGACACTTAGTGAAATGAAGCCCACCTGTGTGCAACCTAAGCATTACATGGTCTCTCACTATATACACCCCATTTCTGAAAGGCCCCAGGGACTGCAGCACCATTAAAGCGGACCCACCCAATGGCTTTCCCCTGAGGCATCTCGAACCAGGTCACCGGTAATCTCCGGTCCAATGGCGCATGTGCAGGCTCTAGTCCAATGAGAGCCACCTGCTATGACTACATCATTCTGCAAGCGTCGCTCTTTGTTTTGAGTGGGGAGTGCTAAATTACCTTCAGATGGCACATTCTTAGGCCCTTATTTATCAAGGGCTAGCGCCAGGTAGTGTCTGACGAGCGCCAGGTACCGCCAGCTATCGGCGGCTACCGAATCAAGTACGCCTGGCGGCGGTCACAATGACGCATTTATCACGCTAAATGAGGCTAGCGCCGGCGAGAGCGTCAGCTGGCGCGGGATTCATCATGTAGCCGACTGCAACGAACAGCGCCGCTGCTAATCCCATCACAGCGACAGGTATGACCTGGCGCTCCCTGGCGTTGTCCAATGCATTTCAATGGAGCAATCTTTAAATAATCATAATTAATTGCTATTACTGTTTTTTTTTTTTTTTTTTTTAATGTCAAAAATTCTGTGACCACTTCTGCAATGTTGGGTTTTTTTTTTTTTTAAAGTAAAAAAAAAAAAAAAAAAAATGTGCAGAATTGATATTACAGGTCTGAAATTCATGTATTCATATTACAAAATGTTTAGAAAAACTTGTATAATTTTTACATATAAAAAAAAGGTTGTTTGGGGGTTAAAAACTACTTTACACACATCGCCGCCAGCGCTCTGGGGTTTAAACAAGGAATTCACAGCGCGAGAAATTTTTGAGCGTGATTTTTTAATGAATCTGCAGCAAGCCGTTCGCTCTGGCCATTCGTTGTCAGGCGCACCCATGCAACGCGGAACCTGTGAAACATCGACCCCCCAGCCCGTATTCAACATTACCGCACACCGACTGAGTCGCTGTCAACAAGCAAACCCCGGCCAAGCACAGCGAATACTAGCTGGCGCTGGGAAAATCACGCTACTGGCACTCATCTGTCGCTACCTGGCGCTATTAATGAATCGGCCTCCCAGTGAAATGAATCCACCTGTGTGCAACCTAAGCATGTGACTTCTGAAGGTAACTTTTGAACTCCCAATTCAAAACAATGAGAGACGCCTGCTGAATGATGTAGTCCTAGCAGGTGGCTCTCACTGGACAAGAACCCGCACATGCGTCAGACCGGGGAAAGGTAAGAGATTACCGGTGACATGGTTCAGGATGCCCTGGGGGAAAGCCAGTGGCTGGCCCTGGAATCTTTTAGATTCCAGGTTGACTGCTGCTGGGTTTTGTTCCGTTTTAAAGGACAGGTTAATGTAACAAAATAGGAAAAAAGCCATTTTTCACAAGCACACAGAGGAACCACACACTCTTTTAAGTATCTTTCTGGGAGTTTGGCATCTACTCTAAGCTATGAGAGCCCCACGGCCAGCCTGGTTATTAAGTCCTGGTAGGGTTGGTAAACCCAGGACTCTGTGAAGGGCCCCAGCCAGCATTAGTGATGGCACCTGTCCATTATCTTTTAGTAAGATGGCTGCCCCCATGAGTGGGGGTGCTGGCAGCTGGCTGCTGACCTTCTTACTGTAAGTAAGATGTGGTAAGGTATATTAAGATGAAGATTGCCATCTTACTGTAGCCTCTGCCATAGTCCATGTAATGCAGTGGTAAATGGAGATTTGGGGAAACACCTGCATGGGGATTGGTAACAGGGCCACCACCAGGTTATTATTTAAAGTGGACCAACACCCACTGCTGATCGGCCCGGGAATCTATAAGATTCCCGGGCTGATCAGCTCCCTGCCTGCAGGGCGCCCCGATCGGGGGTGCCCCACTGTGTGAAACCCCCCCAGGACGCCCGGAAATCCTACTTCATTCCAACGGCGCATGCGCGGGCCACCGCCGCCTCTCGCGCATCCCTCTAGCAGGGTGCGCACCCGCGCCGGCCGTTTGTGAATGGCCGGCGCGAGCGTCGGTGGGCGCTCTCACCTTGTCCGTCGACGGACCTTGCTTGTGATTGGTGGAGGGAATCACGTGGGAGCGAGGTCAGGTGATTTTTTGGGGCTTTCTGGGGGGGTTTCACACAGCGGGGCATCCCCCATCATGGTGCCCCGCGGAAGTGGACCAACACCCAGGATAGTGAAAATCCTGGGTGTTGGTCCACTTTTAAGTTGACCTATCACCAGGAATTTCACTATCCTGGTGATCGGCCCATTTAAACTATTATAACAAAATGGCAGGGCATTCCAAACTGGGATACCTCGCAGGAGAGAAACATGTTTTAGACGCCAAGGCTAGCTTTGGTTCCTCTTTAAAAGCACTGGGACTGGGTACATAAGAGGAAAAAAAGCAGGGACTGTACATGTATGGAAGCTGTATAGGAAATGGGCATAAGGTTCTTATAATATTTTAAAATTAGGGCACACTTTTGTCCAAAACCGGCCCTGGATCCCAGTCACTGCTCACCTCTGTTTCAGGACAATCTAATACTAAGTTCTTTTGCTTGGAGGGGGAGCTTTTAAAAGAAAATACAGTCTTACTAAAATACAAAGCTTATAATACGCTGTAAAGAGAGACACTCAGAAAACTGATACCACGTTAGAGCCTGGGAACACGTTCCTTCACATACAGGAGAAAGAATTAGCTGTAGAATCACACGATCAGATGTCTTAGCATGACCTTGATAGCAGTCACAGCCCTGCCAGCTTTAAATAGGTACATTTGGACCCCCTAAATCAGTCAGACACCACCTTAATAAGCAGTAAATGAGGCAACTGGACAATTATTTGTCGCCTGACAAATGAATCTTCATGTGCCTGAAAGGTGCCACCAGCAAAGCATCTACTTATAGCATTAGCTTGTATCATGTGTGAATAAACTACAGTTCCAAGGGTTAACAATAGGGGTTAAGGTGATCAAAGTAAGTGAACTGCTTGTAACCGGAGCCGTGATCCTGAAAGCAGCCTGGGAGTATAACAGCATGATTATTGGGGGGGTGTATTTTGCCCTTTTTTTTATCAGTGGGGCATTTCACATTAGGTGAGAGAAAGGGAGCGGACATCCTAGGATTTTTGTCTAGGATGCACTGAAGATCTTAACCTACAAGTCATAGTTCTAAAGGTTAATATTAGGCTCACATGCGTCTAAATAGCTGCAAAAAGCCCTTTCTTAAAAGAAACATAGAAGAGGAGTGTACCATGAAATTGTAGTGTCTGCAGGAGCCCTGGGAGAACTTGTCATACAACAAATGGCATCCCATGGGTGATTATAACCAGGGCCGTCCTTGGGGTAAGGGTTGCCCTTATGCAAGGTTTTAGGATGGTGCCCCCCACCACCCACAATCGAATGGAAATCAAGCAACAGGGAAACCCAGAAAAAATAAAAAAATAAAAAGCGGCAGAGAGATGGGGCAAGAAAAACAGGTAGGTGCAAAAGAAGAAAAAAAAAAAAAAAAAAAAAAAAAAGAGGAAATGTGATCAAAAGGAGGAATGTAGTATAAAAATAAGGTGAAAGAGTGGGGTTGTTGGGGGGAGTAAGGTGTAGAGAGGGAATGTGAAATGAGAAATCAGGAGAAAAAGAATACAAAACATAAGTGAGAACAAGGTAAATTGAAGGAATGTGACAAGAGAAAGAAAGGTCAACAGGGCAAGAAAAACAAAGGGGAGTAGAGAGGTAGGAATGCCGAGATAGAAAGAAAGGTGGAAAAGTGACACAAAAAATATTGGGCAAAATATATAAAAAAAAAAAGAAAAATGTAGACAAGGTGAAAAGGAGCAGAAGGAATGTGACCATAGAAAATGAATGGAATGTGGAAATGAGAAGATGGCTATAAAAGGGTAGGGAAAAATTAGCAAATAACACAAATAAAAAGATGGAAAAGAGGGAAGGTAAAAAAGAAGGTCATTACCACATTCCATATTCCCTTTCTCTCTTTTGTAAAAAAAGAAAAGGAGAAATGCAGGTATTTTGAAGAAGGGTGAAGAAGGGCGAAAAAGGGAGAAAGGGAATAGGGAATGTGGTAATGACAGGGCGGGGATACAGAAAGAGAGGAAGATGGTGGTATGGCCTTATAAAAAAAGAAAGGAAAAAAAGCACAAGAGAATAATAGAGAAATGTGCAAAATAAGAAAAGGAGAAATGCAGGTAATTTGAAGAGCTTGTTGAGAGCCCCTGGCACCCCGCTTTCAAAGAGATTTGGATGACGCCCAGTGCAACCACACAACTTGCACAACCCCAAAGTCTGGGCATAACTATCTCAATCATCCTAAATTGCTTCAAGGCCAAGTTCACCTGCATGTTGTATGTAACAGCGCTCCACCCAGAGAAGACACAGCCTAAGGGTTATAGTTGCTGCTCTGGATGGTACAAGGCACCGTCATGCGAGTTTGCAAACCTACCAATTATTACACATCTAAAATTCAGAGCCCGCTACCCGCTTAGTACCATTTGAAAAGTGAGTATTGCTTTGTGCGTTAGTAACATTTACATACAACCTGACTATTCCTGTTTCTGCTAGGCGGGGGAGAATGAATGTCACACAACATCAGTGGGTCAGCCTTATACAGGGAAAGGCAACAGCAAACAGAGTGTTTTCCAACCTGTCTGGCTTCCACGTCCCCCCTGTTGTGCCTTTGCAGATGACGATTGAAAGGTTCCCAATGTCACATTGGCTTTTTGTCTGGATAGGAGCATTACAATTTGAAATGGCCCACAGTGGAAATCTATGTCTAAGCCACCCCCCGAGCCATAGGCTGCCAGGTCGGCCGGGTATGGAGAGCGCGCCTCTGGTGCCAAATTGGTCTGCTAGCCATGTGTGTGCAGCTCTGATGCGAAGGTTCCAATTTGGGATGCCCCCGGGAATCCTAATATTCATATCACAAATTTTACTTCTGATCCCGTTTGAATGGATCCAGTATAAACAAGCACAATATAATGACATATTTGTAAATGTCACATGCTGATCATCTATTTTCACGCAGTTTACTTGGAGCACACACTTCCAGGGAGAACTGTTCAAATATTAATCAAGATAAAACCCCAAACCATCAAAAAGCCTTAGGGACACTACACCACTGTTAAAGTGGCTTCAGTGTTTTATTTTTATTTTATGAAATCAATGATGTGCACTTTACTTGTGCTGCGTTTCATCAGGAAATGTCATCAGCCGGTAAAATGTGCAGTGCAGCTTGTGCTATGGCTTCTACTATATCCTGTGCCCTCTAGTAACCTCAGTTTCAGCTGTCAGTGAATGGTTTAACGCACGAGTGTGCCGATTGGTGGAGAAAACCCTCACTGTACACACCTTGCGCCGTGATTGGCTGAAAACGGTGGTGTGTTGTGATTTAGTCATGTTCCCGCCTCCCTTTTCCATTTTTATACGTTAACTCATTCCTGAACCAAGCCTTTGTGTGTGATCAGGAGACAGACACGTCAGTAGGAAATGCAGCACCACGTAGAGAATTACATTAACCCTTCACGCACTGAAGAGTAATAGTCATTCATTCGTCGAGTCAGTGAATCATGAAAGGATTGCGGCAAAGCAGAAATCTCAGCGCTTACTGATACAATATAATAGGTGAATGTAGTAGAGAATACTTTAAAGCCCACCACGACTGTTAGCCTTACATAGGATATACAATCAGGCTAATTATAGGCACACAGCTTCATCACCACCCGGCTACTACAAGTTAAACAATCCGTAAATGAATGGCGGGGTAATCACATATACTGGCTGTGTACATACACTGAATGCCTGTGTCCTTAAATAATCTGCATTTACAGATAACATGACCAAAACACACAGGTCACCGATAGTAGCCCAGCATGAAGGACACAACATACGCCGCCTGATTGCCACTACAGTACCTATGGCTGCCTGCCATTCATTCCCATGCATGATCTAAATTCCAGTACATCCCACACCCATTCCATCCTAGGCACATCGTTCAAAGATTTTTCTTCTTTTAACCTGCCCATAGACATTGTTAATAACATAAAGAATCCACAGCCACACTCTTCTGTCTGCGTTTATATATTCTATGACAAAGGGAGGCTTTGTGACCCTAGAACATTAGACTTTAATGAACACACCTAAAAAGAGCCAATGGATACTTTATTTTTTTGGATAAAATGTGCAATGCCATTTACTAACTACTGCTAAAGCCCCCCTGCAGATTTGCATTGCTTTATAGTGTGCCTAAACTTTCTCAGCATTTTGGACAGGTTGCAACACAACCAAAAACACCTGTTCAGAAATATATTTTCAGGATAAGCCAGTGCCATTGACATCTACTAGGGCTGCCTCCTAAAATCCATCTACCAACAAGCGCAACCTCTCTCTAAAGCAGTGGTGCTCAACCCTCTTTCTCAAGGGCCACCAACAGGCCATGTTTCGCTGATCTCCACATCGATGCACAGGTATACAGCTCTGTCTAAGCCCTAACGACTTCACCTGTGCATCTACCGTATGTGGAGAGCTGCAGAACCTGGTGGCCCTTGAGGACAGTTGAGCACGTGCTCTAAAGTCTATTGTTACTTTCACTGTTCCAAGACTGTACAGGATTCAGGTTTTACCTTGAACCTATGTGCTGGATATCATCATCTTTTGTTTGTGTTTCTCCTGTATGGTAACAAGGTGGTAGCTTGATCCTATTTAGTCATGGTTTGTGCTTTTTAGGGACCTGCCTATCAAGGGTGTAGGTAATTCAGACTAGACAATCTATATATGGCTCAACAAAGTAGGGGGCAATACTTCTTGCTCAAATATCTATATATTTTTGGGGTCTTGACAAAAGTCTAGACAGTTCAGACTAATACATATGCCATTGATCCTCCCCCATGCTTTATAAGAAGTTGGTAGGTAAAAGACACAGTTTCCTAGCCTGCACAGAGCCCCAAAACCTCTTGAGAATTGGTTCTTTGGTGTGCAATACCTTTGGTCATTTGCATTAAATGTAAAAGTAACAGTGTAAGCTTGTTAATTGCTTCTTTGAACAATCTCTAGGATTTTTTGGACACTAAAATAAGAGATCGGCCTTCAGTCCTGCCTTAATCATTCTTAAAGAAGAACATCGGAAGAGGTTAAAACCTCCCCCAACCCTCACCGGACTGCCCCCCCCTCCGGTTTTACCTTTGGGCACTATTTACTCACCTCGCCAGAGATCCATTTTCTGGGTCCCTCAGATTCTGGGCGACCTCCTGAAGGGTGCTATCTTGCATCCCATCAGGAACTGCGTGTGGCCCCTGGTCTTGTGCCTGAAATCCCACAGGACTTTGCAGAGCCGTGAGATTGCCATGGAACATTGAAGGCCTTGCTTGTCAGTTAGCAACGGCTAAGCGGGTAGCGGGCTCTGAAGCAGCCGGATGTTGCCGCAGCAGCGTCATCCAAAAGGTAGGTAGGGGTTGATGGGGGGTATCACCCCCTTTTTATTTTAGGTCCAATGTTCCTCTTTAAGAGAGCCTCTTTTTCAACATATACACCCAGGCAACTCTTTCCCAGCAATTTATAAATCCACAATAATAATAATAATATGTTTCGATCAGTTTTCAAGCTTACCATGGCATTAATCGGCCGAATGGCGTCCACGAACTCTTGCTGACAAAATATCCCACCAATGGATCTGTAATCGCATCCCATACCCTTCCAGCGAAAAGGATTATGGAGGCATGGAATGGGCTCATCTGCCATAAAAAAAAAAAACATTTTTGGATTACTAAATCTTTTGGATATGAGGCGAGGATATGATGTCTGGCCAAAGCTCTTGCAATACAGAACTGGCATTACAAAATACGTTTAAAATACAACTGGATGCCAATTGGAGTAGTTGGTCAGCGCAACCAAATTCACTGTTTATTCCAAAGATAAAATACCGTACATGATTGGTTTATTTCATGCAGATCTAATTGTCTGAATGCCTGCAGTGACCCACGGGCTACTGCATTCACCATCCACCCCTATCAATATTAAATTGGACCAACAGCCTGGCACAGTTGGAAAAGAAAGGTAGCGGCCAAATTGGAGCTTCCTCTCAACCATGCTGCTGCCTGGATTCAACTGACAATGCATTGTAAAGGAAGCCCAGCTGCACTTGCATGAGCCACCATTTTGTTTCTAAAATTTACTACAGCAGGAGTTAGAAAAGAGTAAATGATTTGGATATAAACATGGTTTGTTGTGTTTTTCTGGTTTAAGTCATTTTTGACTGTTGGCCCCTTTTAAGCCTGATAATCAGGCTGGAACACTCACCCAGTCTATGCCCACCAGGTTAACACTTCTGGTAACAGGCGGTACATTGAATGCGTGGATGTGGCTGCAATGGCTCTAGGGATGTGGATAGGAGAGTATTCTGTCTCATTATTGGGCTTCATAAGGGGCTTCTAGTGGACAAGCATCCCAAACCTGCATTCTTGGGGAGCGAGGAATCCGATGGCATTGACTTTAGGTCTGATTGAGGCAGTTGCTTGATTTTGCTTCACCCTTAGTATGTCTGCCCCTTTAAAATGCAAAGAAGAAAATCATTTACCTGTACAACATCAAGGAGGTAGATCTGTAGAAAAAATCCCAAGGCACATCCAGTGATCTGATATGGAGCTCCTCCAATAGCGTAACATATCTTATTGCACACAGACAGTTTGTGCTTCCCTCGTTGGCTCTGTAGGAAGATATTCACACGTGTTATAGAGAGCTTTTTAAGACCATGTAGTTGAAATACATAGCACAAGGACCATAACGGTGGAGGCCAAACGTGCAAGTCACGTGAGTGGAAATATTAATACTTCTTCCCTCCGACTGTGCCAAGGAAAAACGCATAGGCCAAAACCAGATTACAGAGAGGCTTAAAATAACTGTAGGCCAAAATGGAACTAGTACATACACAGGAATGACCTCAATGAACCAAGGATTACCTATTTCACAGACTGTAGACATAATAGGACTGATGTGATTGATGGTGGTGGAAAATTAATTCTATTCATCTGGTCCATGCTGACAGAAAATAGATCTGATGGTTAATGTTAACTAATTCCTTAAATGAGGTTAAACAAAATTAGGTCAGTGCAGGTCTGTTTACTATACAACAAGCTGAACGGTTTGTGGCATCATTCCATGAACTAAAGGAAGTGACATCTGTTGTCATGAGAATTTCCGTTACAGCCCAGGTGGTGTGTCACATCACAAGGCAAATGTATCTGGGTAATGGGTGTGCTTTCCTACACTAATGTCATAGGAAACAAACTGTGCATAGATATTCAACCAAACATGTGACAGCCCTGTAGTGCTTCTTACATGGAAAAAAAAAGTTATTAAGGTGTATGTATTTTATCACACCACCAAAGGGGACGCAGGATAAATTGATTTGCTGTTTTTACTTGTGACTTGCTGTCTCAATATTTAATGTTTTTAAGTAAGTTAAGTAAGGCTACATGACAAAGCACTGCTGTTCTGTGTTCTTATGATCTATGAAATATCAGTATATAAAAATAACATGAAAGGGTCTATGTTAGACTATGTAATCACATGTTAGAGATCCTCCTTGCCAACATTTAGTTACAGAAATAAACAGTATAATACATAGAGAGAAAAGCCAATAAGAAAAGTGCAAATTTATAACAGTTGGCTTATAAAAGTTTGCTCTCCTATTGTAAAAAACATTGACATGCTATGGGGCCCGAGATTGGTAACCTATCATATTCCTGCTGTCATTCTTATAGAACAGGGGTTCTCAACCATTTTTCCCCATTTTCTAACTATCTTAGTCAGCTAAAACTGTTATAAAAATGCACAAACAACCATTTAAAGTGCAAAGGGATATATATATATATATATATATATATATACACACACACACACACACACACACACACACACACACACACACTTTTTCTGCTGAACTTCTATGTCTCGTAAGATACACACTGTTTCTATAGCTGCAAGATGTTCTACTTCCTTATATGTGTCAACAATAATTCCCTGTATGTAAAGTACTTGCCAATCATTATACTGATTCTGGATTGTACAAAAATGCACATGAGTAGTTATCACTTTTGGAGCATTTTTTATTACAATTTTTGGAGCAAATCAGCTTTGAGTAAGGTTTAGACGCCAGCATGCCACTTTGGCGTACAGAACAATCTGCAGCTTCGCCATATACACGTACCACTGTTGGGGAACCCTTGATCTAGAACTAAAGCGTGCATCTTATTTTCTATTTCATGCTTTATCCTCACATAAGATATATGTATAACTGTGACTCATCCTTAGATTTTATATAAACTCTATTAGAGCTATGTGTCCTCTAGTTGTAGGGCATTCTAGCGGGAATAAAAAAAGCAAAGCCTCACCTTTAGCTAAATATTTGAAGTGTAAATACAGAGTAAGCATACATGGGTCAGCCAAAATATGATTTGGTCAGCGTCACTTTTTTTTAATCATCTGTATCTAAAGTTGTGCATGGGAGTATCAGGATTTCTTTTGTGTATATACTGGCTGACTACAAACTCAAGGTCAGAACATATGAGAAACCTTTGAAGGAATGCAAGTTCCTTACGGCGTAACCGGCTTAATACACACCTCTAAGAAAAAAAAAAAAAAATGATACATAAATGTGTGAGACACAATATTTTACTTGCCTGCCTAATTAACAAAGCGCCTATCTCACACACACACCCTCATTCTCCTGAAGGTTTTTTTTTCTACTGTGATGGTCCAGTTACTAAATGCTATCCCTGGCCATCGAGTTTCATCATCCATGTTGCATGGCCATAGCCTCTATACTAGACCCGGCACTCCTTATAAGTAGACGCAGCGTTCCTCTAACACACGACCCCCATCGCTCACACACACACACACGCTTTCTACACACATGACACTTACCTCGCCTTCAATCTTTGTCTGATCGGTCCCTGTTAATAAGCCAGCACATGAATTGCTTTCAGCCTGCTTCTCCATCCCTAGCAGCGGAGACGTGTACTGGCTGCTCCTACTTGCTCGTGCCAAATGAATGAAGCCTACAGTCTATGAGCGAGGCACACCCACCTAAACCCGAATAGCATCCACACAGTGCAAGGGAGAGCATGCTCCATCCCACTACCCAACCACACCCCCCGCCCCCACTACTACAGCCAATGGGCTACTTGCATGCAGCTCCTGCATCACCATCACATCGGCTCAAGCAGCATGACAGTCACACAGCAGATATAACATCACGTCTGACAATCACACTTAGGAATTTTCCAGCGCTCACCTTTAAATATACTCAGCCTACAAAAGGTTTTGCCTTATTTCTTCACTTGTCTACAGTGACTAACACAGTACAACACATTACCAGTTACATAGCAGACTGATCAGTATTTCTTACCTTACGCCTGATATAGAAGCTTAAGGTGCTTCCAAAGCTCATCTTTTAAATTAGCCAATAAATGGTATTATTTTAACCTTGGATTTCCTGCTTACCTTTCCTTCAATCTGTGGCAGATCAGACCCTGCTAATAAGCCAGCACAGGAATTGCTCTCAGCCTGCTTCTCCATCCCTAGCAGCTCGATGTCTCTGGCAGATGAATTAAGCAGCAGCCATAGCAGACAATCAGAGCACAGGGTGTGTACAGCCAGGCTCCTTCCAGCCAATCAGCTGCTACTGACAGCTCAGATTGTGGTTACTACAGGGCACAGCATATACACTTACTTTACTGGCTCATGACATTCCATGCCATGTAACAAAGTGCAAGTTTAATCAAATCTAAAATGTTAGCTGTGCTAGAGATGTATTGAAGCAATATATGTGCTGCCCTTTTGATGTGTTTGTTTGCACTGCATTTTTTTGAAAAAGTTCCTTGTGTTGCTAATGCAGTGCACTGCATTATATCTATGTGCAGTGGCGTAACTTCATGTGACTGGGCCCTGCCCGCAACATTAAATGGGGCCCATTCATGGCTCATACAGATACCTTTCTCCTTACATTTTAACTAAATTCTATACAACTAGACAAAAACTTAGCAGAGAAAAAGAGGCACTTTTCTTTCTCCGTACATGATGCCATGAATCCAAAAAATCTAATAAGTGGATCAAAACCTAGGATTTCCCTATCCCGGGTTTTGGTTTTGTCCCCCTAGGGCATCCCGATTTTGGGTACCCCCGCTGTATGAAACCCTGCCAGTCACCCGCTTTTCTTACCTTTCCCACGGCACAGACGCAGCTCTCCTCCAATCAGCTTCTCCAGCAGATGGAGAAACTAAATGGAATCTTAGCCGCACAGACTATCGGCACACACAACACCCCCTGCATCCCTTGGCATCCCATGATCACACCAGCCTTCCAGTTACGGCAGGTGCGGCTGAGATAGGGCTCTTTGGATAAGAAAAGCAAGCAATATGGGAGGTTTTATGCAGCGGGGCATCCCGGTTTGGGATAGTGAAACCCTGACTTTTGGTCCACTTTATGCAGCAGCAATGATGGGGCACCCTGACTGCATGGGCCCCAGTGTGGTTGCTCCCTCTGCATCCCCTGTCTATGTTACTATGTTGCCATAGATTTCTATTGGCCAGACCTACTGCTGGCCACATTTATGTTGCCATATATTTCCATTGGCCAGCCCTGCTGCTGGCCACACTTATGTCGCCAAAGATTTCTATTGGTCAGTCCTACTGCTGGCCACACTTATGTTGCCATAGATTTCTATTGGCCAGCCCTACTGCTGGCCACACTTATGTTGCCATAGATTTCTATTGGCTAGCCCTGCTGCTGGCCACACTTATGTTGCCATAGATTTCTATTGGCCAGCCCTACTGCTGGCCACACTTTATGTTGCCATAGATTTCTATTGGCCAGCCCTACTGCTGGCCACACTTATGTCGCCATAGATTTCTATTGGCCAGCCCTACTGCTGGCCACACTTATGTTGCCATAGATTTCTATTGGCCAGCCCTACTGCTGGCCACACTTATGTTGCCATAGATTTCTATTGGCCAGCCCTACTGCTGGCCACACTTATGTTGCCATAGCTTTCAATTGGCCAGTCCTACTGCTGGCCACACTTTATGTTGCCATAGATTTCTATTGGCCAGTCCTACTGCTGGCCACACTTTATGTTGCCATAGATTTCTATTGGCCAGCCCTACTGCTGGCCACACTTATGTCGCCATAGATTTCTACTGGCCAGCCCTACTGCTGGCCACACTTATGTCGCCATAGATTTCTACTGGCCAGCCCTCCTGCTGGCCACACTTATGTCGCCATAGATTTCTATTGGCCAGTCCTACTGCTGGCCACACTTATGTTGCCATAGATTTCTATTGGCCACTCCTACTGCTGGCCACACTTATGTTGCAATAGATTTCTATTGGCCAGTGCTACTTCTGGCCACACTTATGTCGCCATAGATTTCTATTGGCCAGCCCTACTGCTGGCCAGACTTATGTCGCCATAGATTTCTATTGGCCAGCCCTACTGCTGGCCACACTTATGTTGCCATAGATTTCTATTGGCCAGCCCTACTGCTGGCCACACTTATGTTGCCATAGATTTCTATTGGCCAGCCCTACTGCTGGCCAGACTTATGTCGCCATAGATTTCTATTGGCCAGCCCTACTGCTGGCCACACTTATGTTGCCATAGATTTCTATTGGCCAGCCCTACTGCTGGCCACACTTATGTCGCCATAGATTTCTATTGGCCAGCCCTACTGCTGGCCAGATTTATGTCGCCATAGATTTATATTGGCCAGCCCTACTGCTGGCCACACTTATGTCGCCATAGATTTCTATTGGCCAGCCCTGCTGCTGGCCACACTTATGTTGCCATAGATTTCTATTGGCCAGCCCTACTGCTGGCCACACTTATGTCGCCATAGATTTCTATTGGCCAGCCCTGCTGCTGGCCACACTTATGTTGCCATAGATTTCTATTGGCCAGACCTACTGCTGGCCACATTTATGTTGCCATAGATTTATATTGGCCAGCCCTACTGCTGGCCACACTTATGTTGCCATAGATTTATATTGGCCGGCCCTACTGCTGGCCACACCTATGTCGCCATAGATTTATATTGGCCAGCCCTACTGCTGGCCACACTTATGTTGCCATAGATTTATACTGGCCAGCCCTACTTCTGGACACACTTATGTCGCCATAGATTTATACTGGCCAGTCCTACTGCTGGCCACACTTATGTCGCCATAGATTTCTATTGGTCAGTCCTACTGCTGGCCACACTTATGTCGCCATAGATTTCTATTGGCCAGCCCTGCTGCTGGCCACACTTATGTTGCCATAGATTTCTATTGGCCAGTCCTACTGCTGGGATGCTTTTCCCGGGGCTAGGCTTTACCCAGGTATTTTTTTACAAGCTTTGTTTTAAATATGACCAACTTAATTAAAATAAAAAAACGTTTTAAGTTTATTGAATATCCTAAATTTTTCATTAAAAAGTTTTTTCACAATTTACACACAAGACTATACAACATATATACAAATACCATTGTGTCTATAACACCCATATATGGATACCTATACATGATCTGCAGCGATTTGATTTTTTACATATATTCATAATAATACTATATTACTGCATTCCATTGTTCTGTCATTTTCTAGGGCAAACATGTTTCTCCCATTCGGGCTTTCTCAATGCCCTATATTTAAGAAAAATTGTATTGAATATGGGTTTTGTATACAGTACCAAAAGCATGCTTAATACATCATTAAAGACAGAATACCTCTAATAGATTTGCTATGTAGGTCTTTTCACATGTGTTATATTCCAATGTTGTTACACCAGGAGACCTGACAGTGTGCACCACGTTTATTCCTGTTGGAATTAATTAATATGTGACATATGTGTGTGTGTATATATATATATATATATATATATACCATGTTTTTATTGGTATTTATTGGGACCATGATTTTAGAATAAGTCAGGGAGGTGTACCTTATTTTGCAAGACGAATCAACTAGCTTCAAATCATGACCCAATTGGGGCTCTATGAGAAGGAAGAAAAGAAAGTCTAAGCCATTATAAGGGCAGGGGTTTGCCTTGATCCTTAGATTGATTGCTTCTAGCTGCCAACATACCTTAGTGTGAGATCTGCAGCCGTGGTGGAGGGGATAGGAGATTTCTGTATTGTCACCACAATACGCTGCTGGTCTGCTGCTGATTCCTATGTCTAGACTGCTCGTGTCAGCAGGGATGCGTAGGTGAAAAAGCGATCATCTCGCAGGAGCAAATCCTGCGGTCTCCTTCCTTGCTTGTGTCTGCGGGGATTGTTTTAATATTGGCGGTGTGCGTTATAGGGCTGATCCCCTGCGCCACGGCAGTGACGTTTTTCTGCGCTCCATAGCTTGGAGCGCATGTGTCGTCCTCCGGACATCCGCCGGAAGTGACGTTATTACTGAAGTCCTACTGCTGGCCACACATATGTCGCCATAGATTTCTATTGGCCAGCCCTACTGCTGGCCACACTTATGTAGCCATAGATTTTATTGGCCAGCCCTACTGCTGGCCACACTTATGTTGCCATAGATTTCTACTGGCCAGTCCTGCTGGCCACACATATGTCGCCATAGATTTATACTGGCCAGTCCTACTTCTGGCCACACTTATGTTGCCATAGATTTATACTGGCAAGCCCTACTGCTGGCCACACTTATGTTGCCATAGATTTCTATTGGCCAGCCCTACTTCTGGACACACTTATGTTGCCATAGATTTATACTGGTCAGTCCTACTTCTGGACACACTTATGTTGCCATAGATTTATACTGGCCAGTCCTACTTCTGGACACACTTATGTTGCCATAGATTTATACTGGCCAGTCCTACTTCTGGACACACTTATGTTGCCATAGATTTATACTGGCCAGTCCTACTTCTGGACACACTTATGTTGCCATAGATTTATACTGGCCAGTCCTACTTCTGGCCACACTTATGTCACCATAGATTTATACTGGCCAGTCCTACTTCTGGACACACTTATGTTGCCATAGATTTATACTGGCCAGTCCTACTTCTGGACACACTTATGTTGCCATAGATTTATACTGGCCAGTCCTACTTCTGGACACACTTATGTTGCCATAGATTTCTATTGGCCAGCCCTACTTCTGGACACACTTATGTTGCCATAGATTTATACTGGCCAGTCCTACTTCTGGACACACTTATGTTGCCATAGATTTATACTGGCCAGTCCTACTTCTGGACACACTTATGTTGCCATAGATTTATACTGGCCAGTCCTACTTCTGGACACACTTATGTTGCCATAGATTTATACTGGCCAGCCCTACTGCTGGCCACACTTATGTTGCCATAGATTTCTACTGGCCAGTCCTGCTGGCCACACATATGTCGCCATAGATTTATACTGGCCAGTCCTACTTCTGGCCACACTTATGTTGCCATAGATTTATACTGGCAAGCCCTACTGCTGGCCACACTTATGTTGCCATAGATTTCTATTGGCCAGCCCTACTTCTGGACACACTTATGTTGCCATAGATTTATACTGGTCAGTCCTACTTCTGGACACACTTATGTTGCCATAGATTTATACTGGCCAGTCCTACTTCTGGACACACTTATGTTGCCATAGATTTATACTGGCCAGTCCTACTTCTGGACACACTTATGTTGCCATAGATTTATACTGGCCAGTCCTACTTCTGGACACACTTATGTTGCCATAGATTTATACTGGCCAGTCCTACTTCTGGCCACACTTATGTCACCATAGATTTATACTGGCCAGTCCTACTTCTGGACACACTTATGTCACCATAGATTTATACTGGCCAGTCCTACTTCTGGACACACTTATGTCACCATAGATTTATACTGGCCAGTCCTACTTCTGGACACACTTATGTTGCCATAGATTTATACTGGCCAGTCCTACTTCTGGACACACTTATGTTGCCATAGATTTCTATTGGCCAGCCCTACTTCTGGACACACTTATGTTGCCATAGATTTATACTGGCCAGTCCTACTTCTGGACACACTTATGTTGCCATAGATTTATACTGGCCAGTCCTACTTCTGGACACACTTATGTTGCCATAGATTTATACTGGCCAGTCCTACTTCTGGACACACTTTATGTTGAATAGATTTATACTGGCCAGTCCTACTTCTGGACACACTTTATGTTGCCATAGATTTCTGTTGGCCGTACTGCTGCAAAGCATTGGTAAAACTACATGCAGCATATTTCCAGCACACAGCGCATATACGTGAACTGGCCCGTTATAAATAATAGACAGAGGTTACACTGCATTGTGACTGCATAGTCGCAAACAATAAGCATGAACACAGCCTATGTGTAAGTGATGCTGGGGATATTTGACACCCCTGGGGTATGCCTTAGAGTTATTTAGTTATGTGAAAATATTAGGTGTTTTACATCTTGTGATGTTTACAAAGTTGTAGTTATAGTGTGCTTGTTCTTACTGGATGGATTAAAAGTGGACATAAAGTCAACAATGACTTTAGGTCAACACCCATTTAAAGAGGAACAGCCATTCTACACCACATGGGTGTTGTTCCATGCATGGAGGGGTCATCATCAATTTCTGACACACCACTAGCCCAGTGCTTCCTCTGCAAAAACTGGTCTTGCGACTAGCCGCCAGCAGGCATATCATCTGGGTTTCCTTGGAAGCACCAACCAGACAATGCGATCACCGGAAGAGGACCAAAACCCATTTTGGCCAACCCTGTATTTTACAAGACTTAAGGGAGGTCACATTCCCTATCCCCTCTGTGTGAAGCCCCCAGGATCGCCCTTATATACAGATCTGGTCATCCCCTGGCACATGCCCAGTTTGAGGTGCACCCATGGCTTCCCTACGGCTGATGCACGCTCCTGCACCCAGCAGGAGGGAGTGACCAAAGGGATTCCAGTGCTCCCTGCGCTCTATGCTGAGCTCTGTGGACAAACTATGTTTTGCCTTAAAATGAATATGACCAAAACTCAGGATGGTCAAAATCATGGGTTTTGATGCACATTAATGATCACCCATCAGGCATCCTGACTTGGACTGCCCCTCCAGTTGAAGATCCCCCAGAAAGCCAAAATTGGGCATGAAACTCTGTATCACAGGGACAGGAAACAACTACACACATCAGTGAAGCACACAGGCGTTAAACTACTTCCTGAAGGGCCAGGTTTTGCATATCTCCACACAGATGTAGTAATTCGTGCTCATACAGGGCTACAGAGAGTTATATGGAGATCCACAAAGCATGACCTGTTGCTGCCCCTTCACACCCCAGATGTAGCATGTTTATGCAACAGTATCCTGGTCCACATGGAGCTCTGCCCAAAAAAGGTGAGTATCTACAATACAGGGCTCACTGATGGCATGAGGCAGTGGTTTAAAGAGGGACAAAACCTGTAATATTCTTAGTATACAGTACGTCCTGCTCCAAATCTAATACTTACAGTTGGGATATACTCCGCCAGATGGCGCTGGACTGCAGAGACATCGAAAATAGACTCCTCCCGGCCCCTCAAATACCCAGTGACCTCCCACAAATCCCCAGAATTTCTCTGCAGTCTGGCTGCGAAGGACGAGAAATGGCTCTCTACTCGCAGGTGAGCGGGGTTATTAACCTGCGGCCCTGTAGGACTATTCCCACCCGTTCCACTAGTAATATGCCTCCCAGCCTTGGTTGCGCTGGTCGGGTGATGGTAGGCAGCACCGCTGTTAGGAGCGCTGCTCCACCGCAATCCCCCACCAAAGGGTAGGCGGTTCAGGCTTATGGTGAGCCTCTATGGGATGCCCCTCCCGCACTATTGCCCCTTGCCCCTGCCCATCGGTGGGCCCTGTTTAAGTGGCCGCTGTCCTCCCTCATCCTCCTTGAAGCCTTCGGGGGAAAAGAGGGGGGGGGGGTTGTAAATATGTATGCTATACATTCTGTGTTTTACACCTTTTTTCCATTCTGTTTAGTCTTGTGTCAGCCGCCGCGCTGACTTTCCTTTACTGTCTTTTTAAAATTGCCGCTGCCGCACTGACTTGGTTCCGCGCTTGGCGGCGGCATTACCTCAGGTGCTGGTGCGCCATCATTGGCTGCTTGCACGTTCTTTCTTTGCGCTCTTTGGGGGGGAGCGGGGCCCGTCTATGGCGCGCTCCGCGTCATCGCTGATACCGGCCTGCCCCTCGAGGTATACCGACGCCATCTTTACCCTGCTTGGTTGGCCCATGCGCGATGGACCCCTACCTACCGCGGTCCGTAAGTGCCCTCGCGGGCGGCTTTATATCTTTCACTTTTGTTACTGTGTGCTTACAGGTCTTGTCTGCTTATGTCTTTCAGGCGAAGCGAACACGTTTGGCTTCTCCCGGCCCTGTATTAGTATATAACTTGTAGGCTTTGTAAAAATAATACTCCCACTTCCCTAGCGGGTTATTGGGGCATCCAGGGTTGCTATATAGCGTTATTCCCTATCGCCGTATAGCGCCACTATAATCACCATATGGAGGCATCCCAGGATAATGTTACCGGGGTTCCTTCGGGACAAGACCGGCTGTGTGTAGCGTGTGGGCAGCCTCATGCTGACGCTGACAAGGCGCGGGTCTGTGTACCCTGTGCTGAGCAGGTGCTTGCATTGCAATCTGGCCTCCCAGTGGCTGCACCTCGTTTCACTTCGCCTACTCCCCCAAGCTTAAACCTCACTCCTACTGAGTTGCATACTAGTGGGGATTCTCAGCCTGATGTGTCTTCTAGACTGGCTACTGTTGAGCAGTTGATTGCGATGTCCTTAGCGCGTAAGGCCCCTGCTAAGAAGCGGCACTTGACGCCTAATGTCACTGTTTTCCCTATGGGAACTAAGGAGTTTTGGAATCTTTGTGGCTATACCCCGTCTGATGAAGGGGAGCTCTTTTCTGATTCAGGCTCATCTGATGAGAGACCAAGGGGTCATGACGATTCTGGCTCTGACCCCTGGGCCCTGGATGACACTGACAGATTATTGACCCAGATTTTTGTGGTTCTGTCCCTCTCTCTCTGTTGCGGCTCCCAGGCAAAGAGGGGGGCTTTTCCATACAGCAAAATCACATTTGGAATTTCCCGAGCAGGCACATTTCCATAACCTTGTGCTCAAGGAATGGGAGCGCCCCAGTAAACTTCCCGGGGTTCCAAAAAGTTGGGATAGGAAGTATCCCTTTCCGGCTGAGGTGGTTAAATGTTGGTCATCCCCCCCCCCCCCCGAGATGGATGCCCCGATCCTAGGGCTGTCTAACACCTCTGTCATGCATTCCCCTGACTCTACTACCCTGCGGGATGCTGAGGACCGGCGCATTGACCAGCTGGCATCCCACGCCTTTGCATGTGCGGGGACGGTGCTGCGCCCGGTCTGTGCCTCTGCCATTACTGCTGTGGCCACTAGAACCCTTATCAGAAATATGCTCGATAGTGCCCCTGATGATTTGCCTTGTGAGGTGTTTATTGCACTCTCCAGTTGTGATGTTTTTGTAAATTCTGTCCTCTCAGCATTGGATGACACCATCAGAATGTGTGCCAGAACTTCTGCCCTTGTGGTGGCTATACGCCGCTCGGTTTGGCTGTGCCAGTGGGCTGCTGACAACGCTGCCAAGAAGGCCCTCACTGGGTTTCCCTTTAAAGGACTGCGCCTGTTTGGGGACCGCCTGGACCTTTTTGCTAAGGGAGGCAGGTTACCCCAGCGCAGGCGGCAATCTCGGCCCTTTCGGGTCAGGGTTCCTTCTCCTCCCCTTACTGTGGTGCAAGACAGGGAAGGGGGGTGTCGTTCCCTGGGGCCCGGGGAGATTTCTGGGGTAGAGGCAGAGGACGTGGACGTCCTGGCTCCTCCTGGGGTCCCAAAGCAAAATCCTCTCCCAAGCCCCCTCAGGCATGATGGGGCGCCCTCACCCATCTGGGTGGGGGGACGGCTGCAGCACTTCGCTCACGTCTGGAGGCTTCATGTCTCAGACCGGTGGATTCAGGAGGTAGTGTCCTCCAGTTACAAGTTGGAGTTTGCTGCCGATCCCCCTCCAAGATTCATCAGATCCCGGATTCCTCAGGACCCTGTGTCAGCTCAGGAGCTAGTGCAAGCAGTGCAAGGCCTCCTGGAGCTTGGGGTCATCTGCCAGGTCCCCTTAAGAGAAAAAGGCAAGGGCTTTTATTCCAACCTATTCACAGTACCCAAAAAAGATGGTTCAGTCAGGGCCATCCTGGACTTGAAGATCCTCAACAAGGGTTCCTCAGGTTCACTCTGATGGATCAACACTACCAGTTTGTGGCCTTGCCCTTCGGCCTCACTTCAGCTCCCAGGGTGTTCACCCTCAGATGTCACGGCGTCCGTGTGCTTCCCTATCTGGACGACATTCTCATCACTTCCCAGTCTCTACATCAGGCAGAGTTGGATACTCAGCTGGTGGTGTCCACTCTGGAGTCATTTGGATGGGTGATCAACCACCCCAAGTCTTCACTGTCCCCTTCCTTGGTAATTCTATTCCTAGGAATGAATCTGGATACAGTTCAGGCAAGGATCTTCCTTCCTCAACAGAAGGTGGACAGTCTGATTGCGCAGGCTCAGTCCCTCCTAGCTTGTCCCCATCCCTCCATCAGGCAGGGGATGCAGCTGGTGGGCCTGATGGTGGCATGCTTCGAAGCGATCCCTTATGCTCAGTTCCACTTGAGGCCCCTGCAACTTCACCTATTGTCAGTATGGGACAAGGACCCAGCGTCCCTGGACAGGGTCTGTGTGCTCTCCCCCCTGGTCAGGAGGTTCCTCTCGTGGTGGATGGACTCAAGGAGCCTGTTGGGGGGCCTTGTAAATATACAGTGATATATGGGTCATATACATATAGATTTATGTTATATTTGATTTGTACAAAAAATATATGAATATACAGCAGGGCATGACATGAAGGAGGAAGGCCTAAGGCAGGTTCTCCAAGCTAGATAATATCTGCATTCCGAAACCAGAAAATAACAAAAGACATCTGAGAGGGCACTAGATAATATCAACATTCTGTGACCACACCATAAATATGTTGTAAATAGACATATAGACCTGAAATAGCAGTTGCACCCTCCTAGCAAAACGACTAGACATCAAAAGGTTAGATAGACGCTGGCACCATAAAATATACAAACGGCTTCTGGGAATTTCTGGGATGCAGCTGGTGGGCCTGATGGTGGCGTGCTTCGAAGCAATACCTTATGCTCAGTTCCACTTGAGGCCCCTGCAATTTCACCTATTGTCAGTATGGGACAAGGACCCAGCATCCCTGGACAGGGTCTGTGTGCTCTCCCCCCTGGTCAGGAGGTCCCTCTCGTGGTGGATGGACTCAAGGAACCTGTTGGGGGGCAGATCCTTTCTTGCCCCTTCCTGGGAGACGGTCACCACGGATGCCAGTCTGTCAGGTTGGGGGGGGTTTCTGGAAGTCCCTGCGGTTCCAGGGGAGGTGGGGCCCTCAGGAGGCCCACACTCCTATTAATGTCTTGGAGCTGCGAGCGATCAGGTTAGTTCTGGCTCGCTTGACTACTCATCTTCAGGGCCTTCCTGTTCAGGTGCGCTCGGACAACCAGACGGCAGTTGCCTACATCAATCATCAGGGAGGGACCCGGAGCAAGGGGGCCCTCCAGGAAGCGTCTCTGATCCTGACTTGGGCGGAGGCCAATGTCCCCTGCATATCAGCTGTGTACATCCCGGGGGTGGAAAATCGCCTGGCGGACTCTCTGAGCAGGGGGACCTCTCGCCAGGGAGAATGGTCCCTATGCAGCAGGGTGTTTCAATCTCTGTGTCACCGTTGGGGCCAACCAGATGGGGATCTGTTTGCGTCCCGCCACAATCACAAGCTCCCAGCTTTTGTCTCTCTGTCCAGGGATCCTCTGGCCTTGACCTCGGATGCGCTAGCAATGTCATGGAAGGACTTTCAGTTCCTGTATGTCTTCCCTCCAGCAATTCTGGTGGCCCCCAGGTGGCCAAGAAGAGTGTGGTTCGCAGACGTGGTACAGCTGGCAGTAGATCAGTGCACCCTGCCCTTGGTGCCAGGTCTGATCACTCAGGGCTCACTACGCCATCCCAATTTACAAACTCTGGCTTTGCTGGCTTGGCTGCTGAAACCTCCATCTTGATGGAGAAGGGGCTGTCTTCCTCAGTTGTGGATACTTTGATAAAGGCTAGGAAGAAGTCTTCCTCTTCCATTTATTACAGGGTTTGGCGTGCCTACATTGACTGGTGTGAATCTAAGTTTCTTCCCTGTCGTGTGTTCTCTATTCCCAGGATTCTGGAGTTCCTGCAGCATGGGTTGGAGGTGGGGCTCCAACTCAGTACTCTGAAGGGTCAGGTTTCTGCCCTGGCTGTTTTCTTCCAGAAGTCCTTTGCTCAGCACCCTCTGATCAGGACTTTTTTCCAGGGGGTCACTCATGTGCGCCCCCCACGTAAGCCTATAGTGCCTGTTTGGGATTTGAATTTGGTTCTATCAGCATTGCAGGGTGCTCCCTTTGAACCTGTGCAGGATGCTGCCTTGGCCATTCTTACACTCAAGGTTGTGTTTCTGGTGGCTATCACTTCTGTCAGGCATGTGTCTGAGTTGGCGGCGCTGTCCATTCAGCCCCCCTACTATGAGAGACACCAGGACAAGGTGGTGTTTCATTTCAAACCTGATTTTCTGCCTAAGGTAGTGGCTGCTTTTCATTTGAATCAGGATATTGTTCTTCCTTCTTTGTGTCCTAATCCTAGCACAGCTAAGGAGAGGGTTTTGCATTCTTTGGATGTGGTTAGGTGTCTGAAGTACTATCTGGTGGCTACTGCACCTTTCAGGAAAACTGATGCTCTTTTTGTGGTCCCTTCTGGTCCTAGGAAGGGTTTGGCTCCTGCCAAGTCTACTATCAGCAAGTGGATTTGTTGTGATTCAGGCCTACTCTGCTAAGGGGAAGAATCCTCCCTTCCACCTTACTGCTCATTCTACTCATGCTATTGGTGCCTCTTGGGCTTTTCAGCACCAGGCTTCTGTTGAACTAGTTTGCAAGGCCGCTACTTGGTCTTCTGTTCATACCTTTTCAAAGTTTTACAAGGTTGATGTTAGGGCCTCAGCTGATGCTGCTTTTGGCCGAAAGGTTCTGCAGGCGGCAGTGGTTTAAACTGTCTGCTGCTAATTTTTCTTGGGGATCCCACCCTACTTATGGACACTGCTATTGGATGTCCCATGTGTAAGTATTATATTTGGAGCAGGACGTACTGTATACTAAGAATAATACAATTCTGTGAAATACTCACCTGTATACTATATACTGTATACTCATAATACCAATTCTACAGGTGAGTAATCAAAGAATTGTATTTTTATCTATCCCAGGCGAACCCAGTCTGTTGTCCTTGTTTTAGGATGTGCAGCTTGTTTAAAGCCCTGATTCTTAGACGTGCATATTATGAGTGGCTAAAAACCATGAATGGAAGGCTAGGCACATGCCGTTCCCCTCTAACAGTGTGCACCCACGGCAGCCATTTAGATATACCAGGTGCACAGCAGCTAGACGGATGCTGCGGGCGATCAGCCCATGGGATCACTGGAAAGGTAAGATTCCTGGTGAATTGGGGGTTTTCACACAGCAGGGCATCTTAAATTGGGATGCCCCAAGGACAGGGAATTTTAGGGAGTTTAAAGAGGGCCAAAACCATCCCTAGAGTCCATAGATGAATTTAGTGTTACTTTGAACCAGGACCCTCTATGGCACAACATGATTCAGGTCCACTTTAATCCATCATGGAACTACAGGAACCAGCATGCCCTTTTATACAAATCCTGTACCTTAAATGTCAGGCTAAATGTACTTTTAATATTTTTGGTGACAGCTGGGATACTACAGTATCTAGAGGCACCTTTCAATCATCAGCTGCAAAGGCTCGGCAGGGGGTACAGAGCAGCCGGACAGGTTGGAAAACACTGCCTGTGTTTGCTATTGCCTCTGCCTGTATAGGGTTACACCACTGCTGTTTCATTTGTGACGTTCATTCTCTCCTGCTAAGCAACAATAGCAACAGGTTAAATGTTTCTAGCCAAAAAAAAGAAATGTACAGGCTGCCATTTCTGATTGGCTTCCAAACCTCTACTTGTCTGGGTGTCATGCTGCTCCATAGATTTCCTATTGAGTGAGCCCCTGACCTGGAACAGGGCACCCATGCAGCATTCTGACTTTTCAGGCTGCTTGACTGACATTGGTCAGAGTCTGTTAGCAGGTTATATGTATATTAGTTCTTGTTTATATGTGTATTTAAAGGCAGGGCCTGATTAAGTGTGGTGGAGGCCCCTGGGCACAAAATCTGGTGGAGGCCCCAGATACAGTATTCTTTTCCTTTAAAATAATAGTCCAGCCAAGTAACTGATTGGTGGTTGTCGGGGGGTAGTGTAGTCGCCCCCATCTGGTCCAGCAGAAAACAGTTCCCTGCATTGAGCTGCCAGTGGCTGTGCTGATTGAATGCTCTGCACGCACCCATCACTGTAGCTTTGCTGCTCTAGACTCTCCCTCCTGTCTGTGGTGGATTTGGCTGTAGATTTGCAAAAACAAGAAAAAAAGGCTTTCCCAGGCGCTGGGGGGGGGGGGGGGGGGGGGGGGCACTGATAGCTTTGTTGCTGGACCAAGAAAAGCCTCCTGGACCAGGAGAAACCCAAAGGTTGGTGGAGGCCCCCTTTGCAGGGCAAGTGGTGGAGGCCCCAGGGCTAGAGCCCCTTGCGACCCCTCATAATCCAGCCCTGTTTAAAGGAGATTAATCTGGTGTGATAATAAAAATCTACATACATGTGTTAGCACATTTAGAGGAGGGGCTGATACTTTTGCATAAAAAAATCTAACCAAAGGCATTTCTTTAATTTACTGTAAATAACCGGTTTTACAGGCGAGGGCTGCTCAATAGGCCCTTTGCAGGAATAGTGGCTTATTGCTATTGAAACGTTTCTGATGTGTGGAGATGCTTTTACCCATCATGCAATGTTCAGGCAGATATTAGAGTGGGTAAAGCCACTGTTTGCCACAGGCTGCCAGGAGAACAAGCAGTACTCACCTGTAAAAGTGGAATGGCACATTCAAAAACCTGTCCAGTAAAAGGAAACAAAAGGAGTCTGGCGGGTGTTCTTTTTTTAAAATAGGGTTATCTAACATGCTTGTATAGACTCTTTATATTGGGCTCCTTTATGAGCCACAAGTAAGAATGGAGTCTCAGTTCACCTTGCTGTGTTGCAGCAGCCAGAGCCTATCAATCGCGGTCATCACGCGTCTGTTGCTTCTCTAGGCGGAGCACAGTTTGAAACACTAAACCTGTTGGATAAAGAATGCAGGTGCGAACTTGGCCCTAAAGCGATTTAGGTGGATTGTGATAGCCGTCCCCTGCTTTTACTTCATGGCTGCTTGCTGTAGAAACGCCATTTGACATAAAAACTGCCATCATTGACTTTCTTTTGAAAAGGCCATTTTCCTTGCTGCTATGCTGCTTTCCCCAAATCATTACCCAATGTGCCGCTGACCTGCAGCAACCGGGCTGTCAATGAAGTCTGGCAAGATTCAGGGCTCTTTATCTGCCCAGCACAGGCCAGCGGCTGGGAGGATCTCCCTCTGAAGATAGTCATTCCCAACTGCCATACTATACTCTCACTTACAATACTGAGGCCCTTTTTTATGAAGGAATAGCGACAGGTAGCGACTGGTGAGCGACCGGTAATGACGGGCACCGCCACGAGAACGCCGGCTCCCCACCACAATCACACATTTATTAAGCCGATCATGCTTAGCGACTGAGATAGCGCCAGATAGCCACTCATTCATCATTATTCCAGCCTCAGCCCACAGCGCCAGCGAGCGACCTTGAACAGCGACAGGTATGACCTCTCGCTACCTGGCGCTCTCCAATGCATTTCAATAGAACAATCTTTAAATATTCATAATTAATTGTTATTAATGTTTTTTTTTTTTTTTAATGTGAAAAATTCTGTGACCACTTCTGCAATGTTAGATAATTTTTTTAAGGTAAAAAAAAAAAAAAAATTTGTGCAGAATTGATATTACAGGTCTGATATTATTGTATTCATATTACTAAATTCTTTCAAATTTTTTTTTGATTTCCAAAAATATGGTGGTTTGGGGGTTAAAAAACTACTTTTAACACATCGCCGCCAGCGCTCATCTTCGAGAATTTTTTGAGCATGATTTTTTGATGAATGTGGTCGCTATCATGCGCACCCATACATCGCGAAACCTGTCAAATAGCGACTCCTCACCCTGTATTCAACATTACTGCACACTGACTCAGTCGCTATCAACAACCGAACAACGGCCAAGCACAGCGACTACTAGCGGGCACTGTGAAAATACTGCTACAGTCGCTCAACTGTCGCTACCTGCCGCTATTAATGAATCGGCCTCTGAGACAGCTACTGACCCCATGTCCTGCCCAACCATTGGGGAGATCGGATGGAGCAGTTTATGGCACCATCATCCTAAGGGTACCAAACCAATTTATTTTAATAGTAGAGTCAAGTGGGAAGGGGCTCCAACTGCTCAGCTCAGGCTCAGCATTTTTGGGGGTGAATGTGGTTCATCAGATGGCAAAAAGCGTGTTTAGGATTTATTTTTTATATTTACTTTACATATCTTCTGCCTCTTCTATCTGTAAGCAGGGCCGCCATCAGGGGGACTGGCGAGCCTGGCCACCCGGCCGCCCGGGCACTACTGCAGCGAGGAAGGGCCTGGCTCTGCCCAGCCACATGACAGGGAAACTCTCCCGACTGTGGCCACTGGTGTGCCGCTGACAGAAGCAACAAAAAAAAAATCACTAGCACCCCCCCACCCCTGCCCCGGTCATCGGGCTTCCAAATGCCACTTTCTATGCTTCAAATCTACTGCTTGCTTTGTTTACTGGGTTAGGGGGGCCCTAAAGGTACATGGATGTGGGGGACCCATTATACTGCCTGGATGCCCCCCCTAGATGACTGCTTTGTTTGCTGGGTTAGGGGGGCTCTAATGGCACATAGATGGGGGGGGGACCATAATACTACCTGGATGGGGCTCCATGTGCTTTGTTTACTGGGCTAGGGGGCCCCTTAATAGACATGGATGGGGGCCCTGTTATGGAAAAAGGATGTGGGGCCCAGGAAGTTTTAGACAGCTGATGGGGGCCCACTTACCTGCCAACCTGCAAACTCGATTGTGCTGCTCTTAAACAGTACGGATAATAGATTATTTCACTATACAATGGGTATATAGAGGAAAGTGTAGGTTTCAAATCTGTATTTGACTACAATCTAACATTTTATATCATAAAAAGAAAACTGTGGTCTGAATACCGGAACCAAAGGAAGTGTGTGTGTGTGTGTGTGTGTGTGTGTGTGTGTGTGTGTGTGTGCGTGCGTGTGTTTTCTATTCTCAAATGTCTCATCATGCTGTGATCAGACAATGCATTCAATAACCCAAATAACAGGTGACCGTCCTTCCCTTCTTATTTATTGGGACACTGTGTTATTAAGCATATACATTGTATGACACCATACAATTTCTTTTCATACCCTGCTTTTTTTATTTTGATCTTTTGCATATAAAATGTATTCCAAGTTATGCAACACAAATAGTTGCTGCTCTTTGTTCTTAAGAAAAATCTGTACATAAAAATAACATAAAACATTTGTGTTAAGCTTTTAATTAAGAACTCCAATGTCAACCACATAATTAGAGATTCAGTTACATTAGGAATTACTACGCAAAGATAAAAGCAATAAGAAAACGTCTATTTTATTAGAGCATGCTCTTATATTAAAATCCCTGGTGACGTATATACAGTGGGGGTGTGCTTTTTGAGTGTGTACTGAAACTGAGTGAGTTTTTTTTTACTTTAAAGAGACTGTATACCCACTTTAAAACAAATAGGCACTTACCTTCTCTCCCCCACCCTTCAGAAACCCGGTTTCCAAGAATGGGGCTCCCGGTGTTCTCACATGCTGTCCCCACCCCTAACACCAGTCACCACAAATTCTGTATGGTCCCTCCATTCATTGCTATAGAGGGTGGCGTGCCAAGGCAGTGTCATTGAATAGAGGGGGCTGTGACTGGCGGGGGGTAGCAGGGACATGACTGATGGCAAACCTTCATTGTGGCCCAAAGAAATCTGGGGGCGCATGCTCGCAATGCCCCTTGTTCAGAGAAACCATGAGATTTCAGAGTGGCAGACCAGCCAGCTGTTGTGGGGGAGAGGAAGTACGTTGTTTTTTTTATTTGGGTTTACAGTCCATTTAACACACAAAAAAAGTGCAAAACAAAATTTTGTTCTAATTCTTTCTAAAAAAAATCATTTGCAAAGGGGCATTTTGTCTGAATAGCCCATAGTGTACTGCTGTTGCCAAACTAAAAAAAACAAAACTATTTGGGCACTTTTTTGGATGAAAGTTTCAGTTCACACCCAATAGCACACCCTGAGTCAAACTTGCTTCACTCGATCATTTGATGACCCTCACTTTATTTACTTTATAACAAACTGATTTATGTTTTGTGCTGTCATTTTCTTGATCTCTCTCTGGTCTTACCATCTCAGGATTTATCCTTAAAGCAGATCAACAGTCAAAAATGACTTACGGTAAACCAGACCAACACAACAAACAGTGCTCATATGCATCCCTCCCCAGGGCAATTTAGAAGTCTCAGTCGCTGTAGTAACCTGGCTGGCATTGATTAATGTGATGTGTGTTGGGCGCTCTAACAACAGTAAAGCGCTGCAGCGAGCGAGAAGTAGCGCCAAGTCAGTGCATCAGGCACTCAGAGCTCCACACCATATTTAACAAAACACTACACACACACAGCAATGGCGTTCTAAAGCTGGGCGCTGTAGCATAGAGTGCCAGATGCTGTGTGATCAAAGTCTGATTTTGAACACATATACACCAGTAACAAAGCGAAAACACATGGAATGACATTGTTTTAACACTGTGACATTAACACTTTAGTGCCAGACCTGTAATAACAATTCTGCATAAAAATATAAAAAGTGCAGCCAGGAGAGGTCACACAATGATTTCAGCAAAACAAAAAAAAATTCAACACGCTATTTATACACAAATAATGAAGCCCCTTTGAAATGTATGGGAGAGCGACACGGAGCGAAAGGTAATACCTGGCACTCTGGAAGCTATACGCTGAGCCGCCTGTAATAATACATCGGACGCCAGGGGCGGACAGGCCGTAGGGCACACCAGGCAAAATCCCGGTGGGCCGCGCCTGCTCCACACTGCATAACATCAAAAGCATGCTGCCGCGGCTTTGCTTGAATGATAGGAAGCTGGCCACTTGAGTTTTACTGCTGTGGGCAGCTGCATGCTGGGTAGTAAGGGCTGAAGAACGTTATGCTGGTAGTCATGGTTAGCTCAGGGCTTAATAAGCCTTCCTCCCCGCACTCCTTGCTGACAATCTTTACCTCTCCAAGTAAACGAGCAGCAGCGCTGCTGGGAGTGACGTCACCTTCTCTCACCCTCTCCCAGCCGCCTCTGCGCTGCTTGTCAGGCAATGGATGGAGGGAGCGGAAGCTGCTCGTTTACTTGGAGAGAGGTAAAGACTGTCAGCAAGGAGTGCGGAGAGGAAGGGGGAGAAAAGGGCTTATTAAAGTGGACCAACACCCAGGGGTGATCAGCCCGGGAATCTATAAGATTCCGATCACCTCCCTCACTGCGGGGCATCCGAGATCGGGATGTCCCGCGGTGAGGGACCCCCCCAAAAGCCCCCAAAAAACCTTACCTTTTCGGCGACGGATCAGCCGGTTTGTGAATGGCCAGCGCGGGCACGCGCCCTGTAAGAGGGACGCTCGCTTGTCCGTCACCGCAAAGGTAGGTTTTTTGGGGCTTTTGGGGGGGTTTCACACAGCAGGGCATCCTGATCTCGGATGCCCCGCTGAAGTGGACCAACACCCAGGATAGTGAAAATCCTGGGTGTTGGTCCACTTTAACCCTTGAGCTACCCACACCTACCAGCATACTGTTTAACCATGACCCCAGTTCAGGGAGGCCACTAGGTGGGCAAGTCGAGGTCCAGTACTGTACAAAAGCAGTACATTCAGTTTGTTTGTTTGTGCTGCTGTGAAACACCCAGATTTGGGGATCCCCCCCCTGTGTGTAAAGCCCCCAGTCCCTACATGCATGTGCAGTCTCTCGCCCAGGCTAGCATCCCATTGCCCGCTCCCTCCGGCTGTGCCAGCCATTCAGATAGGCAGAGCTAGTAAGGGTGCAGCAGCCGGGGATGCCAGCCATTCAGATAGGCAGAGCTAGTGAGGGTGCAGCAGCCGGGGATGCCAGCCATTCAGATAGGCAGAGCTAGTGAGCGTGCAGCAGCCGGGGATGCCAGTCATTCAGATAGGCAGAGCTAGTGAGCGTGCAGCAGCCGGGGATGCCAGTCATTCAGATAGGCAGAGCTAGTGAGCGTGCAGCAGCCGGGGATGCCAGCCATTCAGATAGGCAGAGCTAGTGAGCGTGCAGCAGCCGGGGATGCCAGTCATTCAGATAGGCAGAGCTAGTGAGCGTGCAGCAGCCGGGGATGCCAGCCATTCAGATAGACAGAGCTAGTGAGGGTGCAGCAGCCGGGGATGCCAGCCATTCAGATAGGCAGAGCTAGTGAGCGTGCAGCAGCCGGGGATGCCAGCCATTCAGATAGACAGAGCTAGTGAGGGTGCAGCAGCCGTGGATGCCAGCCATTCAGATAGGCAGAGCTAGTAAGGGTGCAGCAGCCGGGGATGCCAGCCATTCAGATAGACAGAGCTAGTGAGGGTGCAGCAGCCGTGGATGCCAGTCATTCAGATAGGCAGAGCTAGTGAGCGTGCAGCAGCCGGGGATGCCAGTCATTCAGATAGGCAGAGCTAGTGAGCGTGCAGCAGCCGGGGATGCCAGTCATTCAGATAGGCAGAGCTAGTGAGCGTGCAGCAGCCGGGGATGCCAGTCATTCAGATAGGCAGAGCTAGTGAGCGTGCAGCAGCCGGGGATGCCAGCCATTCAGATAGGCAGAGCTAGTGAGCGTGCAGCAGCCGGGGATGCCAGTCATTCAGATAGGCAGAGCTAGTGAGCGTGCAGCAGCTGGGGATGCCAGCCATTCAGACAGGCAGAGCTAGCCGGGGATGCCAGTCATTCAGATAGGCAGAGCTAGTGAGCGTGCAGCACCCGGGGATGCCAGCCATTCAGACAGGCAGAGCTAGCCGGGGATGCCAGTCATTCAGATAGGCAGAGCTAGTGACGTGCAGCAGCCGGGGATGCCAGTCATTCAGATAGGCAGAGCTAGTGAGCGTGCAGCAGCCAGCGATGCCAGCCATTCAGATAGGCAGAGCTAGTGAGGGTGCAGCAGCCGGGGATGCCAGCCATTCAGACAGGCAGAGCTAGTGAGCGTGCAGCAGCCGGGGATGCCAGTCATTCAGATAGGCAGAGCTAGTGAGCGTGCAGCAGCCCGGGATGCCAGTCATTCAGATAGGCAGAGCTAGTGAGCGTGCAGCAGCCGGGGATGCCAGTCATTCAGATAGGCAGAGCTAGTGAGCGTGCAGCAGCCGGGGATGCCAGCCATTCAGATAGGCAGAGCTAGTGAGCGTGCAGCAGCCGGGGATGCCAGTCATTCAGATAGGCAGAGCTAGTGAGCGTGCAGCAGCCGGGGATGCCAGCCATTCAGATAGGCAGAGCTAGTGAGCGTGCAGCAGCCGGGGATGCCAGTCATTCAGATAGGCAGAGCTAGTGAGCGTGCAGCAGCCGGGGATGCCAGCCATTCAGATAGGCAGAGCTAGTGAGCGTGCAGCAGCCGGGGATGCCAGCCATTCAGACAGGCAGAGCTAGCCGGGGATGCCAGTCATTCAGATAGGCAGAGCTAGTGAGGGTGCAGCAGCCGGGGATGCCAGTCATTCAGATAGGCAGAGCTAGTGAGCGTGCAGCAGCCGGGGATGCCAGCCATTCAGACAGGCAGAGCTAGCCGGGGATGCCAGTCACTCAGATAGGCAGAGCTAGTGAGCGTGCAGCAGCCGGGGATGCCAGTCATTCAGATAGGCAGAGCTAGTGACGTGCAGCAGCCGGGGATGCCAGCCATTCAGATAGGCAGAGCTAGTGAGCGTGCAGCAGCCGGGGATGCCAGCCATTCAGATAGGCAGAGCTAGTGAGGGTGCAGCAGCCGGGGATGCCAGTCATTCAGATAGGCAGAGCTAGTGAGCGTGCAGCAGCCGGGGATGCCAGCCATTTAGATAGGCAGAGCTAGTGAGCGAGCAGCAGCCGGGGATGCCAGCCATTCAGATAGGCAGAGCTAGTGAGCGTGCAGCAGCCGGGGATGCCAGCCATTCAGATAGGCAGAGCTAGTGAGGGTGCAGCAGCCGGGGATGCCAGCCATTCAGATAGGCAGAGCTAGTGAGCGTGCAGCAGCCGGGGATGCCAACCATTCAGATAGGCAGAGCTAGTGAGGGTGCAGCAGCCGGGGATGCCAGCCATTCAGATAGGCAGAGCTAGTGAGCGTGCAGCAGCCGGGGATGCCAGCCATTCAGATAGGCAGAGCTAGTGAGGGTGCAGCAGCCGGGGATGCCAGCCATTCAGATAGGCAGAGCTAGTGAGCGTGCAGCAGCCGGGGATGCCAGTCATTCAGATAGGCAGAGCTAGTGAGCGTGCAGCAGCCGGGGATGCCAGTCATTCAGATAGGCAGAGCTAGTAAGGGTGCAGCAGCCGGGGATGCCAGCCATTCAGATAGGCAGAGCTAGTGAGGGTGCAGCAGCCGGGGATGCCAGCCATTCAGATAGGCAGAGCTAGTGAGCGTGCAGAAGCCGGGGATGCCAGTCATTCAGATAGGCAGAGCTAGTGAGGGTGCAGCAGCCGGGGATGCCAGCCATTCAGATAGGCAGAGCTAGTGAGCGTGCAGCAGCCGGGGATGCCAGTCATTCAGATAGGCAGAGCTAGTGAGCGTGCAGTAGCCGGGGATGCCAGCCATTCAGATAGGCAGAGCTAGTGAGCGTGCAGCAGCCGGGATGCCAGTCATTCAGATAGGCAGAGCTAGTGAGCGTGCAGCAGCCGGGGATGCCAGCCATTCAGATAGGCAGAGCAAGTAAGGGTGCAGCAGCCGGGGATGCCAGTCATTCAGATAGGCAGAGCTAGTGAGCGTGCAGCAGCCGGGGATGCCAGCCATTCAGATAGGCAGAGCTAGTGAGCGTGCAGCAGCCGGGGATGCCAGCCATTCAGATAGGCAGAGCTAGTGAGCGTGCAGCAGCCGGGGATGCCAGTCATTCAGATAGGCAGAGCTAGTGAGCGTGCAGCAGCCGGGGATGCCAGTCATTCAGATAGGCAGAGCTAGTGAGCGTGCAGCAGCCGGGGATGCCAGTCATTCAGATAGGCAGAGCTAGTGAGCGTGCAGCAGCCGGGGATGCCAGCCATTCAGATAGGCAGAGCTAGTGAGCGTGCAGCAGCCGGGGATGCCAGCCATTCAGATAGGCAGAGCTAGTGAGCGTGCAGCAGCCGGGGATGCCAGTCATTCAGATAGGCAGAGCTAGTGAGCGTGCAGCACCCGGGGATGCCAGTCATTCAGATAGGCAGAGCTAGTGAGCGTGCAGTAGCCGGGGATGCCAGCCATTCAGATAGGCAGAGCTAGTGAGCGTGCAGTAGCCGGGGATGCCAGTCATTCAGATAGGCAGAGCTAGTGAGCGTGCAGTAGCCGGGGATGCCAGTCATTCAGATAGGCAGAGCTAGTGAGCGTGCAGCACCCGGGGATGCCAGTCATTCAGATAGGCAGAGCTAGTGAGCGTGCAGCAGCCGGGGATGCCAGACATTCAGATAGGCAGAGCTAGTGAGCGTGCAGCAGCCCGGGATGCCAGTCATTCAGATAGGCAGAGCTAGTGAGCGTGCAGCAGCCGGGGATGCCAGCCATTCAGATAGGCAGAGCTAGTGAGCGTGCAGCAGCCGGGATGCCAGTCATTCAGATAGGCAGAGCTAGTGAGCACGCAGCACCCGGGGATGCCAGCCATTCAGATAGGCAGAGCAAGTGAGCGTGCAGCAGCCGGGGATGCCAGTCATTCAGATAGGCAGAGCTAGTGAGCGTGCAGCACCCGGGGATGCCAGTCATTCAGATAGGCAGAGCTAGTGAGCGTGCAGCAGCCGGGATGCCAGTCATTCAGATAGGCAGAGCTAGTGAGCATGCAGCAGCCGGGGATGCCAGCCATTCAGATAAGCAGAGCTAGTGAGCGAGCAGCACCCGGGGATGCCAGTCATTCAGATAGGCAGAGCTAGTGAGCGTGCAGCAGCCGGGGATGCCAGCCATTCAGATAGGCAGAGCTAGTGAGCGTGCAGCAGCCGGGGATGCCAGCCGTTCAGATAGGCAGAGCTAGTGAGCGTGCAGCAGCCGGGGATGCCAGCCGTTCAGATAGGCAGAGCTAGTGAGCGTGCAGCAGCCGGGGATGCCAGTCATTCAGATAGGCAGAGCTAGTGAGCATGCAGCACCCGGGGATGTTATTCGCTCCTTGACCCAGAAGCATTTTCTCAGTGACCCAGGGATTTCACACAAGTGGAATGTCCCAGGGATAGGGAGAGCCATATAAAGGAGCTTAACTATAGAGGGTGCAGGAGGTGCAACCACACTGGGGCTCAGAAGGTCAGTGGGGCCCCATCAATGTTGCTACTCCAGCTTATTTATCTTATTTCATATAGCATCTTTTAGATAATAGAATCATCATTTGTCTCAGTATTTAGTTGTTTAGCTGCATCCAACTGCAGTTATAACACAGAAAATTTTTACTCAAGAAGCTGTGAAACACACTGAAGCTTTGTGTCTCTTTCTCAATTTCTGAGGGATGCTTTGTCTGTACTGAGGGATGCCCCCGCTTTGCCTGTACTGAGCGATGCCCCCGCTTTGTCTGTACTGAGGGATGCCCCCGCTTTGCCTGTACTGAGGGATGCCCCCGCTTTGCCTGTACTGAGGGATGCCTCCGCTTTGCCTGTACTGAGGGATGCCTCCGCTTTGTCTGTACTGAGGGATGCCCCCGCTTTGCCTGTACTGAGGGATGCCCCCGCTTTGCCTGTACTGAGGGATGCCCCCGCTTTGCCTGTACTGAGGGATGCCCCCGCTTTGCCTGTACTGAGGGATGCCCCCGCTTTGCCTGTACTGAGGGATGCCCCCGCTTTGTCTGTACTGAGGGATGCCCCCGCTTTGCCTGTACTGAGGGATGCCCCCGCTTTGTCTGTACTGAGGGATGCCCCCGCTGTGTCTGTACTGAGGGATGCCCCCGCTGTGTCTGAACTGAGGGATGCCCCCGCTGTGTCTGTACTGAGGGATGCCCCCACTTTGCCTGTACTGAGGGATGCCCCCGCTTTGCCTGTACTGAGGGATGCCCCCGCTTTGCCTGTACTGAGGGATGCCCCCGCTTTGTCTGTACTGAGGGATGCCCCCGCTTTGCCTGTACTGAGGGATGCCCCCGCTTTGTCTGTACTGAGGGATGGCCCCGCTTTGCCTGTACTGAGGGATGCCCCCGCTTTGTCTGTACTGAAGGATGCCCCCGCTTTGCCTGTACTGAGGGATGCCCCCGCTTTGCCTGTACTGAGGGATGCCCCCGCTTTGTCTGTACTGAGGGATGCCCCCGCTGTGTCTGTACTGAGGGATGCCCCCGCTTTGTCTGTACTGAGGGATGCCCCCGCTGTGTCTGTACTGAGGGATGCCCCCGCTGTGTCTGTACTGAGGGATGCCCCCGCTGTGTCTGTACTGAGGGATGCCCCCGCTGTGTCTGTACTGAGGGATGCCCCCGCTGTGTCTGTACTGAGGGATGCCCCCGCTGTGTCTGTACTGAGGGATGCCCCCGCTTTGCCTGTACTGAGGGATGCCCCCGCTGTGTCTGTACTGAGGGATGCCCCCGCTGTGTCTGTACTGAGGGATGCCCCCACTGTGTCTGTACTGAGGGATGCCCCCGCTTTGCCTGTACTGAGGGATGCCCCCGCTTTGTCTGTACTGAGGGATGCCCCCGCTGTGTCTGTACTGAGGGATGCCCCCGCTGTGTCTGTACTGAGGGATAGCGAACCCTCTACAACACCTCTTTGACACTCTGGCCCCCCCCCAAAAGTGAGTTGGTTCTTTTTTTTTTTTTTTTTTTAGCTAAAGAACAAACTCTATGAAGATATGCAAATTATTCATACACTAACATGTATTCAGCTATCTTGGTAATTTAATGTACATTAGACATGTGACAAATGCACTTTGTCTTAAACAAAATTGCTTTGTGTTGCGTTTTCATTTTATATACTTCGATAAATAGGCCCGTCAAAATCTACAGCACCAGGCCCGGGATGCTCTTAATCCGGCCCTGAGCTAGGTAATACTATTAGAGCTATGTGTCTTCTTGTTATAATGAACAAGTGGGGAGTGGCAGCTGCTCAGACCATTTTATAACTAACCTGGGAGATGCAAGTCAGCAGGGCAATTAGGTTACTAAAGGCTTAAAGGAGCCGCAGCACTCAACCCTGTTAGCTTGCAGACCAACCTATAATCTGTCTCTAAATCTGACAGAGGGTCACACACATCAGGGCAACCTCAGGTAAGCTGCTCCCATTTTATCTCTTGCATTGCATGTCCCAAGTGGGGCTCTCAGAGATTAGAGTTAGGACTGCACCCATAGAGGCACCTTGACGTGGTGGTGCAGCTTAGCATACTTCTGCAGATGTGTGTGACCGAGCCTCTGTTTTTACCAGATTAAGAGACAGATTATAGGTTGGTCGGCAAGCTAACAGGGTTGAGTGCTGCGGCTCCTTTAAGTCTGCTTGTTATAATAACGTAGGGTGTTTCACTGGGGCATATGAAAGCGAAATAACTGTAATTACACAGAGTAAGCATATATAGGGCATCTAAAATAGGACCTAAATGTGGTGAACATCACCATTCCATTTATCGTGGATATCAAAAGCTGTGCATGAAAGCACCTGATTTTCTTTCTGTATATACTGGAAGTGACTACAAACTCATGGTCAGAACATGCAGGAAACTTTAGAAGGAATGTAAGTTCCTTACGGCGTAACCGTCTTGTTGCATACCTCCTAAATGCTTACAAAAAAATCCCAACGCTTCTTATATAACACGTCTAACATGATATCTTACCCGCCTGTCCAATTATTAAAGCTACTGTCACAAGCAGTACACACCCTTATTCTTCAGAAGGAATGAGGAATATATTTCTACCCATAAATATATAGGACAGACTGATCACTAGATTGAACGCGTCTGAAAGCAATATGATTTGGTTTTCGATGAACCCTGAATTTGGTTGCTTTAGTAACAGCCCGGGAAATCTGCCAGGACTAACACTCATACATCTGGTGTATTACTGCATTCGTTTTCCAGTACACCCGGATAAGGAACAATAGAATGCTGCGGCTTTTTGCCAACAACTAGTCTTAAAGTCTCACAATATGCAAATAGTTCTCAGGCTAGTAACCCTTCTTATGTAAAGCAGTCTTTTTAGGTGTTAGAATGCATCAGGCTGATATTTATGCATTGTATATCAGAGTCAGTGATGTAACTAAATGTGATGAGGCCCTGGTGCGAACATTACTATGTGAGCCTTAAAGGGCCGCATTTAGATTAATGGTGCTTTATTTCTCTAAATGATGCCAAGTGAGCAAAAATATGATAAAAAGGTGGAGGATCACCAATGATGGGACCCCCTGACATCTTGGGTCCAAGTGCAGTTGCACCCCTATAGTTACACCCCTGATCAGATTGCTTTTGTATTCAGCACTAACAGTTTTCCTGAATCCACCTTGTCTTTTTTTTTAAGAACTAAAGAAAAGTCGCAATGATGGAATGGTTCAGGTCAATGGCAATGCCAATGTGCTTAACCTAAAGGGGTCAATACAATAAATGTAGAAGGTAAATTTGAAAAGAGTCAGCACTCTGTTGTATTATCAACAGTGTTGTGGCCAAAGTATATTGTGTATCTGCTCTTTAAATCAGAAGCAGATGAGCCAAGAAAGTAATGGTAACAACAGATTTCAATTTAAATCTATGATCAAGGGCAGGGTCCAAATTTTCTCACTATGCCTTAGACTATCCTGGGTTTAGGTCCTTGCCTCCAGTGCACCCAGATTGGGGGGGTACCCCACTGTGTGAGACCCCCCAGGTCACCCAAACAAACTCACCTCTTCCCGGTCCTACGGCGCATGTGTCCAATCAGCACGCTCGGATCCACTCAAGCCCCTTGTCCAGGAGCTCGTCTAATATGAGGGGATTCGAGAGCATTGGTGGCCGCATCCCCTGCTAGCCTCTAACAGGGAGTGTGCCCCACTCCTGGCGCAGGCACGTGCCCTGCTGAAGGGATAGCGGGGATGCGGCCGCAACTCGCACATGAGCTGTTGGATGGAGAAAGAAGGTGAGTTTCTGGGCGACCTGGGGGGTCTCACAGAGCGGGCATCCCCGGGGGGAAGGGAATCTTGTGGCCCTGGAATCTTGGAGTGTGGCTTTTGGTCCTCTTTAAACAACCTAAAGTAACCTGCACTAAAACACTGTAAAATGAGGATGGGGATTGCTGTGTGGATGGACATGACTATATTGCGTTCACATCACATGTTTTCAATAGCTTCCTAAAAAAACTTCTAAGAAGCAAGTCTCTAGGAGACAATGGCATCCCTACTTCGTACACGTTGTTCTCTTTTCAGCCGTAGGAAAGAACTTGACCTAATTCAATGACACCGGAGAGAAGGGCTGCACTGCGCCAGCCATAGCAGAGTGACGGTCACACAGAGGGTGACTGCTTGCTGGCACTGTGATCATGGCAGGAGTACCCCACCCTCGCTATGCACGTTAATCATCTAACCCGCTGTGCAGGAGCTCTGTGGATTTGACTCCTCATTTCTTATAAGCAACTCTAAAGTACACTCACTTACTTTTAATTCTTAGGTTGATTGCCTATAAGCTGGCACAAAAAATGTTTTCAGTCTGCTTCTTCATCCCCAGCAGCAAACACAGGGAGTGTGAGCTGGAAATTGTGGTTGCTCACTACAAGGACCAGTGGTCAGAGGGGCACAACTGGGATGATGGCTGCCCCTGCTTGCCTGCACCCAGTGACTGTTGCAGTAAATAGAGCTGAGCAGGGCATGATCATCTAAAGCCAACAGCGCCCGCCACACCCTTGGCCCCACCATCAGTGCTACTGCCAGTTGGCTTCTTCAGACTGCTGTATCACCATCACACACCAGCACACGTGGCATGGCTGCCACATGGTAGCTGGTTAGTCTGAATAAACATTGGTTGTTCCTTCCGTTTTTTACTGCTAAGAGCTCTATCATAGATGGAGATTACCAGTTACATTTCAGTTTTAGCAAGTGACTAGGCAGGGAACTGCTTTCTGCTACCACCAGTCAGGGTTACCTGCTTGTGCTGTTCATGAAACCTTTAACAGATTCAATTCTGTGCTTGAAGACCAATGCCAACCAAAGCTTTTTTAGATATGGAAAGCCTGGGAGGGAGTTAGACTCTATGTAAAGGGGAACACCTTCCACCCTCTTAGAAAGCTAAATAATCCTCACCTTTAATAGTCTGTTTAAAACATATCTGTTTCCGAGATAGAGTTCTCTCTAACAGACACGACAAGCCAGGGTTAAAATTCTGCAATGTTAGAAGGGTGGTGGTCAGCACACCAGATAGATAGGATATATGTACGGGTGCTAATAGGATCCCAGGTGTCTCATCACAAAACACATCAATCTATACACATATATAAAATCTACCAATGGATCGAAAACACACCATAGTTGAATTGCACAACATAGACACCAGGTTGCGGAGCTCACGGGCGGGACCTCGGAACCGGAAGGGGGGAAGTGCGCTCCATGAGAAACGGAAACGCCACACAGGCCAGCCAGATGGGAGACATAAAAAAACGCACCACTCAGGTACCCACAGCATTGCAGCCTTGATAAAGGGGCCGTGAGCTCCGCAATGTGGGCTATTTGTAGCGATCACTACTTACGTCCTATCCATTGGTAATACTGTTCCTTATTATGTTTCTATGATCATTATATTCAGTGTCATGATTAATGCTTGTAATCCGTTATATGACTAGTGTTGGCTGCTTTCTGGCATGATGCAGGGTGGACATTATTACTTATTGACCATGATTGTCACATGTTTTATGTATTTCCTTAACCATTACTATACTAGACAGCCTGCTTTACTTGCCACTCATAAGGAACGTGACAATTCCACCTCATATATATATATATATGGTAATATTTGTTTACCTTTTTATAGCCTATATTGTATATGCTAGTGGTACATTATTCTGCATTGTTTTTTGTCTGAGGTGTCCAATGCTGATGAATCCCTGAGTGCCATATGTGAAAGCCAAGATATTGGTCTCGATTCACAACGAGTTGAAAAAAATACTATTAGTAGTTCTAGTTGTAAAAAATTCAATTAATGAGAAAAAAGCCTGAGAATTTCACTGTTGATGAATCCCCAGATAGGAAGACAATGACAGTCAATGGCATCTTTTACTACAGGTAAAAAGGGGTAAAAAGTTCAATACTTTTTTAAAGAGCAAAAAAGTGCCATTGACTTTCATTGTCTTCCTATCTGATGATTCATCATCCGTCACATTCTCAAGTTTTTTTTCTCATTTGTTGAATTTTTTACTACCATGAGTATTTTTTTCAACTCAACTCAAGTGAATCAAGGCCATTGTATCCTTTTTTCTCACTGATCTCTACACACGGTACCTGTAATATTTGTGTTTATGAGACCTTAGTACATTTTTAATTGCAATTCAACTAGTGTCTATGGTGTGCTTTTGATCCACTGGTATATTTTATAAGGGTAAATATTTTGTCCAATTCTTAGGTGCTTTTTGCAGACCGCCATCCCCACATTGGAATGCTGGGGAAGTGAAAGAAAAGAGCTTGCCCAAGGGGCTTTCTTGTGAACCTGCATTACTGTGCCGAATCCTCTGCCAGCAGAAGGCAAAGCATTGGCACTCCTCCAATAGGATCTGCCAGGCTGGCTGCTGGTAGCCTCATTACCAGTGAATCAGTGCTAGCAGACTGGAAACATATCTACAGGTGAGTCACTAGGTGCTCATGGAACCAGTGGGGGGGGGGGGAGGTAGTGGGCCCTATAATATACAATAAGAACAGACCTTGCCTCCACTTAAATAGCAGAGTGGCAACCTCCACTACCATGTGATGCCAGTCAGGGCCACCACTATAAATTTCATGGCCCCATACAGCCACAATGTCTGCCCCCAATGTTTTTGATCCTACACAAATGTATAAAAAGATTTTTTTTGTCTTGTTAAATCAAAAAATAAAAAACTTTGCTCAAAGATTTTAATATAATGCGTTTTGGTCCACCCCAGTTTGGGGTGCCCCACTATGTGAAACCCCCCAGGTAGCCTTACCTTTCCTTGATCCACGGCCCATGCGTGCGGGTGGCGGTGGCATTACTCGCATCCTTCAGCTATGTGCGGCCAAGTCGTTGGATGCGACCACACATAGCCAAAAGGGTGCAAGTGATCCTGCCACACATGCGTCTGTGGGCTCATTGACAAGGTAAGCGTACAGGGCGACTGGGGGGTTCAGACATCGGGGCATCCCAAATCAGGGAAAGGGAGTCACGTCAGGCTTTTCAGGCTTTTGGGCCACTAGAATGGACTGCCCAGTCGCTGCGGTGGATTTGTGTCAGTGAACCAAGGGAAAGGAAAGTATTATGGTTGTTCTGGAAGGCTATATGCAAAGGGGCCGCAGCATTCTGGATGCCCCCAGAGACTGTCATTTAGAGAGGGTACCAACACCCGCGCTGCACAGGTTTTGGTCCATTTTAAGACAGAAACAGCAGAAACAAATGGTGCGTCCTTTCTCTAAATGATGACAAGTGAGCACAAATATGATAAATGAGATGGAGGAACAACAATGGGGCCCCCTTACCTCCTGGGCCCCTGGTGCACCCCCTATAGTTACTCACCTGATGCCCCTCTGTAAATGTGAGGATTAAAAAAACAAAAAAAACGTACCTTTCCCTAAGAGCCCAAGAGTCCACACAGTGGCTCCACATGCCATCACCACTTCCTTGCATTGGAGGGGAGAGGTGGGCAGAGCTGGCAGGTAGTGACGGGGCGGGTGCTAGCAGAATGTCAGAGCCGTTATGCACACAGTGTACATCACGCTGCGGCTTTTTCCCCTTCCCACACCCAGGGGCGGTCTGGTCATAGGAAGACCTGGGCAAATGCCTGGTGGGCCGCACAGCTTTACGGCAGTCTGGGCTGCTACCTTTACTAACACCCTCATCCAATCCCAGCCCCCCTTCCCCACTCTATCCCCCCATCCAAGCAACCCCAGCCCATGTTCTCCCCCTAATGATATAGCCTCAGCCTTGGAGCACACTGGTTGGCTGGCCAGGAAGCAGCAGAGATGCCATTGGCTGGTCATGGGCAGGCCAGGTGCTGGTAAAATCCCAGGCTGATTTTTGGCCCCATTCTGCCACTGCCCACACCACATAACACATGGCTGAAGCTGGGCCTGGGCCCGGGAGGCAAGGTCCTCTGCTCTTCCCCTGATGTGGGCCCTGATGCCACTAAAGACACAGTGGAATGCCTGCAGGTTGTCTTGAGAGACTCTAGGTTTCATTTAGAATGGTATAGGCAAGCTACTAGTACTACCACTGTGCTGAATAGTAAATATTTAAAACAGGCCTACATGACCCACAGCTGCCCTCAGGTCCACTGCTCCCCCAATACTTGGCATCCTATGCCATGAATTTTCAGGATACCCCATAGGGCGCTGCTGTAATTTCTAAATTCTTAGAAAATTATAATTACCTTCATTAGTTTGTTGGAAGCAGGGGGTAAAGAATCTGTTGGAGCCTGTATGCCAATTGGGGCCCCACTTTCCCATTTTATCTCAATTACATATGGAATAAGCATATATAATATATAATAATGTAATATAAGTTGCCAATTCCCTAAATTTGTGTTAAAAACACACAAAATATTAAAAGTGCATGGAATACACACAAATCTACACACATAGCTGTTCTCGCCTTTTGAAGCAGTTCTTCATCAGGCTTGGGTATAGTATAGATGGCAACAGATCAGGCTGGGGTACAGATAATTCTGCAGCCTCCCTGCATGCCACCCAATAGGATCTTGTGTACTAACAGTAATATTACAAGTTGTGAAACAAAACATTGCTCTAGATTTTCAATGTATGTGAATAGGGATCACACAAGCGCACACATTTTTTACTTTGGTACTGACTATAAATGGACAACTATTCTCACATAAAATTTAGGACATTTTCCAAAGGATACATAGCACTTCATTTGTTTCAGATTGTGTATTTCTGTTATCAGCTGTCCCCTGTAGTTTCATGCTGTACTGTGTGATATCTGCCTATTTTTCCTGAAAATGAAGGCTGGAACATTTTATCACAATAATGTGGAACAGTGTGGTCAGAACAGTGAAGAATACTGTTGAAGGAAATACAAGATAACAGAATATTGATGTCAAAATGCATATTATTGAAATAAACGTTCAAGAGTTTAAAGCGGTTCAATACACATTTTGCCCTAAATGGGTGCTGGACCACAAAGTGACATTCGGATTGCTGAACCTCCTCCCCTCATAGATCCTCACAACCCCACTATCTATTACCTCCACCAAAATTGGGGGATGTGATCCGTGTAACCACCAGAGGCTGGAACATCAAAAGCATCTCTAGATCGCAGGGCTGGATTTCAATGGGGGAATGCGATGGAGAAAGGTGAAAGGGCTATATGCGGGGGGGGGGGGGGGGGGGATGCACCCCCTTTATGATGTTGGACTGCTTTATAGCAACTTTTAGCTGTATACTGGATTGCTTGCTATATAACTGTCACCCCCAGTAGATGCTGATTTGGGATGCCCCTATGGTTAAAGATCCACCGGAAGCCAAAAATCAGGTATAGAACTTTGTATGAAGTTTGTGTGGTTTCCACAATTGCGTTCTGCACCCCATCAGATAGAGCTGAGCTCTGATATGAAAATGCGAGTATCTCTAATTGAGCGTTAGGTTAGTTTGGTATCCCTGTGAAGCAGGCCCTTCCTTGGCACAAAGTTGTAGTTCCGTTTTATCTGTCATCATCTAATAAACATTGTTTTTAAGCGAAAAAAAAAAAACGCACTTCAGGCCCTGGGATCTAAAAGATTCCATTATGCACTCAAGTGCCTGTACCTAGAGCAGCATAATACAGGAGAGCAGCATCCCCTGTGCACGGCCCGCCCATTTAATTGAATGGGTGGGCATGTGAACATAGTAGGTTGTGCTGTTTTATGCATTTTCTCCCAGATGGCTGCACACAGGAACCACTGGATCCTGGGCGAGGTAAGGCTTTTTTTAACCCCCGCCCTGCCTTAGTACCAGGCATTAGGGAGGGAGGCTGGGGTTACATAGAGTCTGGACTTCTGCTTTAAATATAGTTGCGTTTTTTGGGATCTCGTCTTATCCAACTGAACATTTAGCAATGAAACCAGTGTTAAAGTTCAGGGGGGGGGGGGGGGGGGTACCTGGCAACTAGCTCATTCTCAAAGCAGTTATCTTTTTAGTTTCCTTTTTGTTTTTTCAGTCAGTCCCTAGCTTTAGTCCATGGTGTCAAATGGTGACTACTTGTCATTCTTTGGCAGTAATCATTAAAGTGTATTATAAAAAAAAAATCTGTATTCTTTGGTATGAGCGGTTATGAGGTTCAAAGAGTGCTGAGGGTGGTGTATATTCTAAGTACAACCTTGTCACACAGGGTTGTCCCCCTAAGGCCAAGAGGAGGGAGGCAAAGCTATGGTTACACCTCAGACTAGCAAGTGACAAGAATGTACCTCCAGGTCCTTTCCCCTTTCACCTCCATTTCTAAAGACTTACTAAAGCACTTAAACACTAAACTAGCTGCTGTTGAGGAAGGAGTCAAGCTCCGTGTTGCAGTTAGAAATAGTGGTCCTTTATCATGCTATCTGTATTGCAGTGTCTGTGTTCAGTGTCTTTCCTGTTTCTGTTTAGACCACTCCCTATGTATTTGATCCCCCTCTCAAATTTAGCTTTAAACATTGGCCATGGCATTTGGCAACAGCATTACTGGGTGTGTATTTCTCTCACAGCATTCCCTGTAGATGATCCTTGTCTGAGCCATGAATGTTTACTCTTTGGAATATTAATCTCTCAAGGGTGCCAGTTAGCTGTACAAGTGCACCTAAATCTATAAAAAAAAAAAATACGCCATGCCTGCAGGGCCAGCGCCAGCACAGGGCAAACCTGGGCAATTGCCAGGGCCCCTGGCATCTTCAGGGGCCCACTGAGGCTCAAACCTGGCTGTTGTGTGCAGACCTGCTCATGGCTGGCTTCAGCAACAGGAGATGATCAGCAACATTGGAGAAGGTGACATGGAATGGAGAGCAATTGATGGAAGCTCAGAAGGTGTCGAGAACCAGGTGACAACTGACTTTAGTGTCTTTAGTGGCAGTAGAGAATCCAACAAGGACTAGAGGACGATTGGTGGCTATAGGGAAGGCAATAATGACTGGAGGGCGATCAGCAGCAAAAGATGACCCATTTGAGAAAGCGGAGCTGAAAGGGGACATCATGTGACACACTACTTAGGGGCCCACTAAGACTCTCTTGTCCAAGGGCCCCCACAAACCTAGAGCTGGCCCTGCATGCCTGGGTATTACCTCTGTGATAAAGGTACAGAGGGAACATTTAAATTAAAGCAGTATATATGTCCTAGTAAAAATCCAAAATCGACCTAACCACTCAAGCAGCCATCAAAACCACTGTGTTCTTCCTCTAGGCATCCAATTTGGGAAGCCCATACACATAAAATTCCCTGGAAATGCTTCCCCAGTGCCCTACTGTGTGTGCGGCTGCAGCACAGACTGCCCATGTGATTGATGGTAACCAATAGGGTTTACTGGCCATGTTCACGACAAACCCTATTGGTCACAGCAGCCAATAGATCGGTGAAAATAATAAAGTGTCTCCTTTTATAACAGTATTTTTTTTTACAATAAATGTAACAATCCATACAAAGACAGACCGTCTGAAATGTTCCCATTGGTATTATTCCAAAAGTGTATTACATAATTACTAAGGTATCACAATTACATTTCTTACCCAGAGGGTACAGACACAGTTTCATTTGTATCCAAACAAAGATTCTAAATTTGGCGTGGAACATTTTGGCTGTATACACTGTGTGTTCTGTTAGCTAGATTCTTCCATTTATTTAGCGTAGGTGCTTTTTTATTTCCTGTATTATGGCAACAAGTTTCTAGCTTAGGATGCTATAATCATATGCTGTGTATGCTTAACACATATAATACAATTCTGTGAAACCCCTGTAGAATTGGTATTATACATATACAGTACGTCCTGCTCCAGATATAATACTTACACTTGGGTAATCCTCCGCCAGAGGGCGCTGTGCACTGCAGACATGCAAAAACAGGCTCCTCCCGGCCCTTCATATACCCAGGGACCTCCCACAAATCGCCAGCATTGAAAAGCAGTGAAAAAGAAGCCGGGAGAAACTAACCACCCAAAAACTGGTAACAATAGTAATGATAACAATCACCATACAGGGGATCCAGAATAATGCAAAAACCAGGGTGGGGTGGAGCAGGACATACTGTATACGTATAATACCAATTCTACAGGTGAGTATTTCACAGAATTGTATTATTCTAAGTATACAGTACGTCCTGCTCCAGATATAATACTTACACTTGGAACATCCAATAGCAGTGTCCATAAAGTAGGGTGGGATCCCCAACAAAAGGCACAGCAGACAGTTAAAAGCACTGTCACCTGCAAACCTTGCTACCAAGAGTGACATGAGCAAAGCTCTAACGTCAACCTCATAAAAACCTTTGAAAAGGTATGAACAGAGAACGAGTAGTGGTCTAGCAGACTTGTTCCACAAAAACCTGGTGCAGAAAGGCCCAAAGATACCGAAGCACAAGTAGAATCAGAAGTAAGGCGAGAAGAAGATTCTTCCCCTTAAAAGAACAGGCCTGAGTAACAGCCTGACAAGTCCAAAAGCTAACAGTAGCCTTGGCAGAAGCCGAAACCTTTCCTAGGACCAGAAGGGATGACCCATCCAAGTAAAGACCAGGCCAAAGGCCGCATAATCCCTGGAATCAGACGAAATCAGGCACATACAGGATGGAGACGCCCGCAAACCCCAAGGGGCAACAGTCCCCCTAAGGGACGAGAGAAAATTCAGGAAAACACGTCCAACACCTGTTGAGGGAATGTAGACCCCCTTTTCTCAGCGATACTAGGAATAAGGCCCAGAAGAAAGACAAAGTCTTGAATACATGAGCATAAGATACCACCTTAGGCAGAAGGTCCGGCGTAAAGCGGAACACCACCTCATCTTGGTGTATATATCTATGAACGAGGGCTAGCTAAACAGAGCCGCCCGCTCAGGCACACGGCTGACTGAAGTAACAGTCCCTAGAAGGACAACCTGAGGGTAAGAACAGTCAGACAGCATCCGGAATAGATCCAAGGGAACACCCCGCAAGGCAAGCAGAATAAATTCTAATCCCAACAGGGAACATAGAATTACGTGGGGGACGCACATGAGTAACCCCCTGAAAGAAGCCTTAACCAAGGAAACTGAGCCAAAGACTTCTACGGGAAGTCGGAGAGGGCAGAACCTGACCCATCCGAGTACTGAGTTGGAGAATTCCAACTCCAACCCATGCTGTAATAACTCTTGAACCCTGGGAACAGAGAACCCCCGACAGGGAAAAGACCTAGACTCACACCAATCAATATGGGTACGCATACCCTATAATAGATGGAAGAAGAAGAAGAAGCTTGCTCCTAGTCTTCCCATAGTCTCAATCACCAATACAGATAAGCTTGTCTCCATCAAGATGGATGTTTCAGCAGTCAGGCCGTCTAGGCCAGAGTCTGTAGATCGGGGTGATGTAAAGGGGCCCTGAGTGAGCAGAGCTGGCACTCCTGGCAGAACGCACAGATCTACTGTCCTCAGTACCACGTCTGTGAACCACACTCTACTGGGCCACCCGGGGGCCACCAGAACTACTGGTCCCCCCTTCCAGAGCAATTTTGCGCAGAACCCTGCCTAGCAGGAGGCATGGATCATAACATTACTAAATCATCATGACCACGGCCAGAGAATCCTGGGACAGGGAAACAAGGGCCGAGAGCTTGTGATAGTGATGGGGCACACACAGATCCACACTGGTTGGACCTCATAGTGACACAAGGATTAGCACATCCTGTCGCAGAGGGACCTCCACCGGAGCGAATACCACTGATAGGCAGGGAACATTGTCCACCACCCAGATCAGGATCGGAGACACTTCCCGGGGGAACCCTACTGCACCGGGTCCCTCCCTGAATATTCAATGTAGGCCAAGGCCGTCAGCTAGGCCTAGCTCCCCCGAACAGGCAGGCACTGAAGAGGAGTAGGCAAGCGAGTTAGAACTAACTTGAACGCTCAGAGATTCAAACATTGATAGGTGTATAGGCCTCCTAAGGGCCCTACCTCCCCTGGAACCATAGGGACTTCCCGAAGAAGACCCCCCTCAACCTGATAGATTGGCATCCATGGTGACTGTCTACCCAGGAAAGGGCAAGAAGGGACTGCCCTCAGGCAGGTTCCTTGAGTTCATCCACTACAAGAGGGACCTCCTCACCAGGGAGGAAGGCACACATAACCTACTCCAGGGATGCTGGGTCCTTGTCCCGTAGGACAAATAGGAGAAGTTGCAGAAGGTCCCAGGGGGGACTGAGCATAAGGGGCCTCTTCGGAGTACGCCACCAGCGGGCCCACCAGCTGCATCCCCTGCCTGGTGGAGGGACGGGGACAGCTAAGAGGGACTGAGCCCATACAACCAGATTGTCCACTTTATTGCTGAGGAAGGAAGATCCTTGCTTGAACTGTATAAAATTCATTCATAGGAATGGAGTTGCCAATGAAGGGGACAATAAGGACTTGGGGTGTTTGATCACCCCTCCAAATGACTCCCAAATGGACACCCTCCAGCCGAGTATCCAACGTAGCCAGACGTAGAGACTGGGAAGTGATGAGGACGTCCAGGTAGGTCATTGCGCGGACGCCCCTTGGTCTCATGAGAAACCACACCCCCGTCAGCACCTTGGTGAGCACTCTGGGAGCTGAAGAGAGGCCAGATGACAAGATCACGATTATCAGTGTTGGGCAACCAACGCGAATCTGAAGAACCTCGGTGTCCAGAAGACACAGGGAAGTAAAAATAAGCAGCATTGAGCTCCACAGACGACAAGAAGCCCCCGACGCGCAAGGAGCCGATGGCCGAGCGCAGTGTTTCCATTGTAGAAACCGCCTGTAATTGACGCATTGCTAAAAATCTGTGAGACCAGATTGGGCCAGACTGACCCATCCTTTTTTGGGGAACTGTGGAAAGGTTAGTGTATCGGCCCCTGCCTCTGCCTATTAAGGGCAATCTGCAAGAGACCCCCAGACCCCGCAGGCCTTGCATGGCCTGCACCAGCACCTGAACAGAGGCAGGGACCAGGAGCACCCGGGACCCAAAAATCTTGGGGGAGGCCGCGCAGCAAACTCTATCTTGTATCCGGAGGGCACTACCTCCTGAATCCACCAGTCTGAGGCGTGATATCTCCTGGCATGAGCAAGGTGCCGCAGCCGTCCCCTCACCCAGATGGGCAAGGGCGCCCCAACATGCTTGAGGGGATGTTGGTGGAAGACTTAGGCTTAGCCCCGCCAGAGGGGCCAGGGCGTTGTCTGCCGCTCCTGGGGCAGAAGTCTGCACGAGCCCCCAGGAAGGACACCCCTGGTTCTTGCTTTACACTATGGTAGGGAGGGGGAGGGGTTACCCTGCCGGGACGGCCGCCTATGTTGGGGTGAATTGCCCATATTTACCAAACAGGTCCAGACGGCCCCAAACAGGCGTTGCCTTCTAAAGGGAAGCCCAGTAAGAGTCTTCTTAGCATCATTGTCAGAACCCCACTGTTGCAGCCAAACCAAGCGACGTATAGCCACCACAAGGGCAGAAGTCCTTGCACACATTCTAATGGTGTCATCCAGTGCTAATAGGATACATTTTACAAATACATCACAACTGGAGAGTGCATGAAACGCATCCCAGGGGAGATACTCAGGGTGATGATCAAGCATCTTTCTGATGAGGGTTCTAGCGGCCACTGCAGTGATGACCGCGGCACAGACCGGGCGCAGCACCGTCCCTGTACAAGAAAAGGCGTGGGAGGCCACAGGTCAATGCGCCGGTCCTCAGCATCCCGAAGGGTACTATAAGCAGGGGCTGTAATAAAGGGGGGGGTTAGAAACCCCTACGATCTGCGCATCCACCATGGGGGGTGATGACTAACAATTGACCACCTCAGGGGGAACAAGGGGTATTTCCTATCCCAGATCCCTGGGACTCCTGGAATTTACTGGGGAAATCCCATTCCTTGAGTACAAGAGCATGGAAACGAGCCTGCTCTATAAATTCCAAGCGCGCTGTCGCTGTATGGAAACGCTCCCCTCTCGGCTTGGAGGCCTCACCAGGGAGAGAGATAGACAGGACCTTAAAGACCTTAATCAACAATTCTCACACTGGCCCCAGTATTCAGGGCCAGAATCGCCATGACTCCTCGGCCTCTCATCAGATGAGCCTGAGTCAGAGACCAGCTCTCCTTCATCAGAAGGGTATAGTCACACGGAGTAGTCAACTCCTCAGTTCCCATAGGACAACAGAAAACGGGAGGCGACAAGTGCCACTTCTTACCAGGGCCCCTGCGCCCTGACAACCTCGCCATAATCTGATCAGCCGTAGGCAGGCTGGAAGACACAGCAGGCTGCAAATCCCCACTTGTATGCGACTCAGCAGGAGTGAGAATTAAGCATGGGGAAATAAGTGTATTGAAAAGAGGTGCAGCCACTGGCAAGCCTGATTGCAGGGCCAGTGCTTGCTCGGCACATGGTGCGCAGACCCGTGCCCTGTCACCATCAGCATGGGGTTGACCACACGCTATACACAGCCGGTCTTGTCCCAGAGGGACCCCGGTCACATAATTCTGAGATGCCTCCATATGGTGATTATCTAGGCACAATATGCCAGCAGGGATTTACGCAATAGGCAACCCTGGATGCCCCAAAGACCCACTAGGAAGGTGGGAGAATTTTACAAGGCCCGCTATAATTTAACCCAGGCAGGGGAAGCCACTGGATTCAACTGTCTGAAAGACATATTGGGAATAAAGGGTGTCAGAGCCATGCGCAGTAATAAGAATCATGAAAATCACCCGTGAGGGCACTTACAGACCTAGGTAGGAGGAGGGCCGTAACCACGCACGTGCGACTAACATCAAAATGGCGCCAAGTGAACCTCGAAGGGCGGGCCAGGGGGGGCCGTGACGCGGAGCGCGCCAAACCAGGCCCCCGCCCCCCCGAAGAGCGCAAAGCTCTAAGGCAGTAGTCAATATTGTAAAGAGAAGCAGAGTGTATGACACACATAGCATAGATGATTTTTTCCAATGGAGACGCCGCAGCGTCTGGGGTCAATATTGTAAAGAGAAGCAGAGTGTATGACACACATACTATAGATGAATTTTGCCAATGGAGACGCCGCAGCGTCTGGGGCGAAGCCGCCGCCCGGCGCAGCACATCCAGTAAGGAAAGAGACGAGCGCGGCGGCGGCAGATAACAATAAAAAAGCAACCAGCGTGGCTCTGACACTAAGTTACAAGTCAAGGACAATACTAAGGCCATAATCATGTAAACGCAGTACACTTGAGACCGCCATACACACCCCCCCAAAGGGAGGATGGCGACCCTTTGGATAGGGCCCACCGCTACACGGGGCACGGGGCAATAATGCGGGAGGGGCATCCACTAGAGGCTCACCATCAGCCTAAACCTCCTACCCTTTGGTGGGGGACTGCGGTGGAGCATGGCTCCATAAGCACGCATGGTGCTGCCTACCTTCACCCGACCAGCGAAGCCCAGGCTGGGAGGCACATCACAGGGAGGACGGGTGGGAATAGTCCAACAGGGCCGCAGGCTGTAATAGCCCCGCTCACCTGCGAGAGTGATACTTCATGTCTTCGCAGTCAGCACTGCAGAGAAATCTGGGGATTTGTGGAGGTCCCCAGGTATATGAAGGGCCGGGAGGAGCCTGTTTTTCCATGTCTCTGCAGTGCACAGCGCCATCTGGCGGAGGATTACCCAAGTGTAAGTATTATATCTGGAGCAGGACGTACTGTATACTTAGAATAATACTTCTAAACCATTATTAAGAATATAATATGCTTGATATACATAATGCACCTACATTATTTAACAGCTACTATTAATATATAAAATACAGTGACTGTTCCTTCCACTGATCATGACTCTTGTTTGGATGAAACCCAGGGGCAGATTATAGGCAGGGTCCAAGGAGCTCGCCCTGCAATCTAGCTACCAGGGTCTCTTCAGCCAGGAGGCCCAGAGCAGCGGTGGTCAGGATTGGAGCCCAACAGAGGTGGAAAATAAGAGGTTGGCCATACTGTCCCTTTGTGCTCTCAGCGTGAATGAGCATATCAAGCCATAGCTGTCTCATACCAGCATGCTCATGACTCAATGCTATGTCATGACACACCCTCCCCAGCTCAGCCACACCCCAGAATTTGAAGAGAATAAAGCAACTTCCCTTAGAACTCTATTTACATAGAGATTTTGTGTTTTTTTTTTCTGTTTAGCGACTGGGATAGCGCCATGTAGCGTCTGATTCATCATTTTCACAGCCTCAGCAAACAGCGCCAGCGTTCAGCCTTGCACAGCGCCATGTATGACCTCTCGCTACCTGACGCTCTCCCATACATTTCAATGGACGATCCTTTTCTTCTCTTTAAACTGTTTTTTTCCCCAAAAAATCACAAATAATTCTGTGACCTCTTCTGGCAATGAAATAGCAGTTTTTTCGTAATTTTTTCATTTTTTATATATTTCCTCAGAAATGACATTACAGGTCTGGCATTAAAGTGTTCATGTTACAATGTTGTTACAATGTAATTCCATATGTTTTCGCTTTGTTACTAGTTGATAGATGCTTGAAAACAGACTTTAAACACACCGCCTCCTGCGCTCTGGCCTTCAAACAAGCATTTTTCAGCACCAGAGATTTGTGAGGCTGTTTTTTTGCTGAATATGGTGTGAGTCGGTCGCTATGAGCAGTCGCTAACATACGCTCCCATACAGCGCTGTACTGGTCAAATAGCGACTCCTCACAATCTATTCAACATTACTGAACAGCGACTGAGTCGCTATAAAGTAGCGACTCACGGCCGAGCACTGCTACTACTAGCGGGCGCTCTGAAAATGCCTGCTACAGACGCTCATCTGTCGCTACCTGCCGCTAATGATGAATCAGCCTCTTAGGCCCTTATTTAACAAGGGATAGCGCCAGGTAGCAACTGGTGTGCGAACGGTAATGACGGTCACCGCCACGAGAACGCCGGCTCCCCACCACAATCACACATTTATCAAGCCGATCCTGCTTAGCGACTGAGATAGCGCCAGATAGCCACTCATTCATCATTATTCCAGCCTCAGCCCACAGCGCCAGCGTCCGACCTTGAATAGCGACAGGTATGACCTCTTGCTACCTGGCGCTCTCCAATGCATTTCAATGGAACAATCTTTAAATATTCATAATTAATTGTTAATAATTTTTTTTTTTTTAATGTGAAAATTTCTGTTACCACTTCTGCCATGTTAGATAATTTTTTTAAGGTAAAAAAAAAATAAAATAAAAATTTGTGCAGAATTGATATTACAGGTCTGATATTAATGTATTCATATTACAAAATGTTTTTATAAACTTGTTTTTTTTGGTTTCCAAAAATATGGTTGTTTGGGGGTTAAAAAACTACTTTTAACCCATCGCAGCCAGCGCTCTGGGACATGCATTTCACAGCGCGAGAATTTTTTGAGCGTGATTTGTTAATGAATATGGTGGGAGCCGTTCGCTATGGCCATTCGCTATCATGCGCTCCCATACAGCGCGGAACCTGTCAAATAGCAACTCCTCACCCAATATTCAACATTACTGCACACCGACTGAGTCACTGTCAACAACCGAACAACGGCCAAGCACAGCGACTACTAGCAGGCGCTGTGAAAATACTGCTACAGTCGCTCATCTGTCGCTACCTGGCGCTATTAATGAATCGGCCTCCCCGTGTGTTGTGTTGTGTCCACATCTACCTCCAGTCTGCTCCACTTGTGACACTGAAGCACAGTGGCATTTAGTGGTGCAGCTTTAGCATATTTCTGCAGATGTGTGTGACCGAGTCCCCTGTTTTTAACCAGATTTGGAGACAGATTATGTGTTTAGTTGCGCGCTAACAGGGTTGAGTGCTGTGGCTCCTTTAAGACTTGTGTATCCTAATTGCCCTGCTCACGTGCACCTCCCAGGTTAGTTATAAGTTGGTCTGAGCGGCTGCCACCCCTCCTTTGTTTCTTTCGATTTTGTGCAAGCACCATGGGGTGTGGGGTCTGAACCTGTACTGTAAGGCCTTCGACCCTTCCACCCCATGTGCTGCACTTGAGGTTATAGAGCAACCTCAGGTAAGCCTGATCCCAATTTATCTATTGCATTGTATGTCCCAAAGGGGGCTCTCAGAGATTAGAGTTATCACTGCACCTCACAGAGGCACCTTGGCGCTTGGTGGTGCAGCTTTACCATATTTCTGCAGATGAGTGTGTGGACCGAGTCCTCTGTTTTTAACCACCTGTGACGTGGAGGCTGATTCATTACTAATGCCATGTATCAGCAGATGAGCGTCTGTATAGCAGCACTTAGAGCGACCGCTAGTAGACGCTGTAAGCTGGTATCGAGCGCTGTAACATAGCGCCGAAGTCGCTGTAGTAACCTGTCCAGCATTGATGAATGTAATGTATGTTGGGCGCTCTAACATCAGTACAGCGCTTCAGTGACAGGTAGTGAGAGGTAGCCCCAGCTCAGTGCGACCAACTCTCGGTGCTCAACACCATACTTATCAAAAAAGGACACAAACAAAGACATAGGCGCTCTGGATCTGGTTGCCATAGCACAGAGTGCCAGATGCTGTGTGATTAAAGTCTGTTTTATAGATATATATACCAGTAACAAAGTGAAAACACATGGAATGACATTATTTTAACACTGTGACAATGATACTTTAGTGCCAGACCTGTAATGACAATTCTGCATAAAAATATAAAAAGTCAAAAAAGTTTCTAAAACTGTTTGTTTGCAGCCAGGAGAGGTCACACAATGATTTGAGCAAAAAAAAAAAATGCCAAACACGCTGTTCAAACACAAGCAAATGAAACCACATTGAAATGCATGGGAGAGCTACAGGTAGCGACAGGTAATACCTGACGCTCTGGAAGTTAGAGCGCCGGCTCTATAAGCTGAGCCGCCCGTAATAATACAACAGACACTATTTGGTGCTGTTAGAGTTGCTCACCAGAATCGCTTTCATAAATGTTGGTTTTACCTACAGCGCCCAGCGCTATCCCTTCATGAATAACCCCCATAGTTGAAAACCAACTTTGACAAATGCCTATTTATATTTTACTTTCTAAGGAAATTAACTGTTTATCAGGACATGATGCAATGCCCAAAGGACTTTTCGTGCCTTGTCAATGATGGCCTTGCTCTTGGTGCCTCCCTGATGGTTGCTGTATGCCACCGCTGAGAAACTGCCCAACAAAATAATGTCAGGTGATCTCTGTTTTGAAGAGGCATTAGGATGACCCTCTGCTCCAAATTCTCCTAGCTTAAAGTGGACCAACACCCAGGGGGGATCGGCGGGGAGGGATCTGATCGGCCCGGGAATCTTATAGATTCCCGGGCCGATCAGATCCCTCCCCGCGGGGCATCCGAAATCGGGATGTCCCGCGGGGTGAAACCCCCCAGGAAGCCCACAATCCTACCTTTACCACGTTCCAGCGGCGCGTGCGCGTCCGCCGCCTCCGGCACGTCCCTCTAGCAGGGCGCGCTCCCTGTAAGAGTGACGCGCGGGAGGCGGCGGCGGACGCGCTCTGCTTGTCAGGCGCTGCCTCTCGCTTGTCCGCCGGCGGGGATTGGCTGCAGCGGTCACGTGGGAGCGGGGAGAGGTGTGTTTTCGGGGCTTTCTGGGGGGTTTCACACAGCGGGGCACCCCCGATCGGGGTGCCCCACCAAAGTGGACCAAAACCCAGGATAGTCAAAATCCTGGGTGTTGTTCCACTTTAATCATCAACTTTCTTACTTCTCAGCCACTGAAGGCTGGCATCTGCCATTACAAACCCCTAAAATCTATACCACTTTGACTTTCCTTTCTATATCTATTGTTTGTTGCAGCTTTCCAAATATAGGAAGAAAAATAGACAACAATCATGTTTTTTTTCATTTGGTCCAATCTTTTTATAAAATCAAGCACTTTTGTAAATGATCCTTGGCAGATCCAATGAAGGCGTTATCCTGGCTAGTAGACACCAGTTGCCTAACTTTGACTTTATCGACATCTTGGAATGTGCAAATACTCTGTGATTCTCAATTGGGTAAAAATTGCTTCATTCCCATTGTTGCCACACCTATGGCCTGATTTTATGAGACTCATGGCCAGCCTTTGGCAAAGATGTCAAGGCTCTTTAGGTCCTCGCCAATAAAAGCCTGAATGTACTTTAATGAACCTAATACGCTTGATTTTCCGACTGAGCATTGTCACAGCCATCCACCATGCATTGTCTGACTCAACAGATTTAAAAAGCAGTCTTTCCAAACACACTTGCTTCTTTAGTATAATAACTAGTTCATGTGGAAAGGCAGATTGTGAAACTGTAAATAATAAGAGCCTTGATTAAATGATGTCTTGTACTGTAAGGAATGGAAACATTTGTCGATTCAGAGCCTGGTGAGAAAACCTGCTTCTTTTTTAGGAGAGAAAACTGCCATTCACTTTCATTGTCTACCTTGGATTCAGAGCAAGGTGAAATTTTACACAATGAAAGTGAATGGCAGTTTTATCACCAGGCTCTCAATCCGACCCCATTGCGTTACTTGTATGCTAACAAATCAATGAAGCTGTGGTCAACAAATGTATGCTAACAAATCAATGAAGCTGTGGTCAACAAATGTATGCTAACAAATCAATGAAGATGTGGTCAAATTAGAGAAATATAACTGCTAATCTTCTTATTAAAGTGTGTAACCTTTAATATGTGGTCTCCATGGAGCATCAATCATTGTTCATTTATTGTAAAGAAATTCTGTATGGTGCTTAGTAGAGATGAGCGAACTTTTGAAAAATTCGATTCGACTGATTCGCCGAATTTTCCGACAAAAATCGTTTCGACCCGAATAAATTCGCGACGAATTGCTATTAAAAACGGCTATTTCTGAGCCTCCTAGAGCCTCAATAGGGTTGTAAACCATTCTGCCTTGCTGTAACACGCACAGGATGCGTGCTGGGTTAGTTAAATAATACTTTGAATAAATATCACATGCAGATCAGAGGCATCGCTAATAGAATCGCAGAGCGGCACAATTGCAGAGAGTTGAAGTGGCATCACTATGAGGGGCAGGAGCCCAAACATTGCTTTAAAGAGACACTGGAGTTGGCAGCAGCAGGAGCCCAAAAATTGGATGAATCACACCCTGGAGTTGCAAGCAGCAGCAGGAGCCCAAACATTGGCTGAAAGAGACACTGGAGTTGGCAGCAGCAGGAGCCCAAAAATTGACTGACACACCATGGAGTTTCAAGCAGCAGCAGCAGCAGCAGGAGCCCGAACATAGCTTGAAAGAGACACTGGAGTTGGCTGCAGGAGCCCAAAGATTGGATGAATCACACCCTGCAGTTGCAAGCAGCAGCAGCAGGAGCCCAAATATTACTTTAAAGAGACACTGGGGTTGGCTTCAGGAGCCCAAAAATTGGATGATTCACACCCTGGAGTTGGCAGCAGCAGCAGGAGCCCAAACATTACTTTAAAGAGACACTGGGGTTGGCTTCAGGAGCCCAAAAATTGGATGAATCACACCCTGGAGTTGCAAGCAGCAGCAGGAGCCCAAATATTACTTTAAAGAGACACTGTGGTTGGCTTCAGGAGGCCAAAAATTGGATGAATCACACCCTGGAGTTGGCAGCAGCAGCAGGAGGCCAAATATTACTTGAAAGAGACAATGGAGTTGGCTTCAGGAGCCCAAAAATTGGATGATTCACACCCTGGAGTTGGCAGCAGCAGCAGCAGCAGGAGCCCAAATATTACTTTAAAGAGACACTGGGGTTGGCTTCAGGAGCCCAAGAATTGGATGATTCACACCCTGGAGTTGGCAGCAGCAGCAGCAGGAGCCCAAAAATTGGCCTAAAGACATAAATATGTTTTGCACCATTTGGAAAGTGTAAAACGTGGCACCATGCTGAATCTAGTCGCATGCATCAGGCATTGGTGGGTGGAAATCCTGGCTGATCCATCCCTGATTCATTTTGACAAAGGTGAGTCTCTCCACATTTTTAGTTGACAGACGAGTTCTCCTCGCCGTAACTATGGCCCCCGCCGCATTAAACACCCACTCGGATGGCACGCTACTTGCCGGGCAGGACAGCTTTTCCAGGGCAAACTCTGCTAGTTGCGGCCACAAATCAAGTTTGGCTGCCCAGAAGTCCAGCGGATCCTCAAGGTGTGTTGGCATGGTCATGTCAAAGTATGACATGACCTGCTGGTTCAGGTCCTGCTCCAGGTCTTCCTGCTGCTCATGAGTAGCCTCACTATACGGGTGTAGAAAGCTACTCATTAGCGACTGAAGACTGAGACTGCTGCTGCTGATGGAGCTGCTGCTGCTGCTCCTGCCAACCCCCCCCAGCGGCCATGGCAGTGGAAGGTGAGCGCAGAGGTCCCCTCGAGTCAGACCTGCGAGAGTATGGACCATGGCGCAGATAGGCATCGGCCAACTGCCTACGTAGAATGTCTTTGTAGTAGTTGAGTTTGTCCTCCCTCTCGGTGGGTTTAAAAAATGCCCCCATTTTGTGCCGGAAGCGAGGGTCCAATAAGGTGGACAGCCAGAAGTCATCCCGCCGACAGATGGAAACAATTCTGGGGTCACTACGCAAGCACGTGAGCATGCTTCGTGCCATTTGCGCAAGTGACTCGGATGGACTACCTGTCTCCATCTCCACTGCATACTGCCACGGTGTGCCCGGGTCCTCTGTCTCGCCTTCCTCAAAAACCTCTAGCTCCTCTGGCTGCTCCTGCTCCTCCTCTCCTGTCCGCTGACTAGATAAACCAGCCATTTCGCCAAGCCTAAACTGTGTTTCGCTAGGCAACTCCTCCTCCTCCTCTTCCTCCTCCTCCTCCAGTTCAGCTCCAACGGGGTTCATGTGGCCGTAAGATGTAAACGCCATGTCTCCAGTGCCCTGACCAGCCATGGTTTCCAACATGTGCTGTAGTACATGAAGCAGTGGAATCACGTCGTTCATCCCGTAATCCTGCCGACTGACAAATAAAGTGGCTTCCTCAAAGGGCCTGAGCAAACGGCAGGTGTCACGTATGAGCTGCCACTGGTTGACATTGAAGTTACACAGGGGAGTCCCCCTATCTGCTTGGATCATCAGGAAATCCATGATGGCTTTTCTCTGTTCATATAATCGGTCCAACATGTGAAGGGTGGAATTCCAACGGGTGGAAACATCGCAAATTAGACTATGTTGGGGGATACCATTCTGACGCTGTAGCTCAAGAAGGGTGTGTTTGGCGGTGTAGGAGTGGCTGAAGTGCATGCAAAGTTTCCTTGAAGTTGTTATGATGTCTTGCAGATGGGGGGAACACTTCAGAAACCGCTTGACAACCAGATTGAAGACGTGAGCCATGCAGGGGGCATGGGTCAGGCTTCCTTGGCGCAGCGCAGACAAAATGTTCTTCCCATTGTCGGTAACCATGATTCCCATTTTAAGTTTTCTCGGAGTAAGCCATGTTTGGATTTCCTGATGAATACATTTAAGCAGTTCCTCCCCTGTGTGACTCCGTTCGCCAAGACAAACCATGTGAAGCACTGCGTGACACCTCTGTGCCCTGCACACATGGTAGACTGGAGGGGCACTGAGACTTGAGCCTACAGTGGAGGGTGAGGAGATGGCGGAGGATGAGGAGGCCGAGTCGCACGGTGTCACAGGCCCAACGGGCAGGGAGCGCGGAGGCCGAAGCGGCGTGACCTGTCCAAGTTGCTGCTGCTGCTGCAAAGGGACCACATTCACCCAGTGGGCCGTAAACGACATGTACTGTCCCTGACCGTAGTTACAGCTCCAGATGTCGGCGCTGCCATGCACTTTGCTACACACCGACAGGCTCAAGGACTGGCCCACCTTCTGTTCAACAAAAGTGTGCAGCGCTGGTACTGCCTTCTTGGCAAAGAAATGACGGCTTGGGACTCTCCACCTCGGCTCGGCACAAGCCATCGGTTCTCTGAAAGGTGCAGATTCCACCACCTGAAAAGGGAGCGACTGCAGCACCAGCAACTTGGACAGGAGCACATTCAGCTTCTGCGCCATAGGATGAGTGGGCGCATACTGCTGTCTCTTGGACATGGCTTCGCTGATGGATTGCTGGCGGGATGCATGACTTGGAGGAGGAGGAGGAGGAGGAGCAGGAGCGACAGAGGATGGGTATGACGTACAGCGGCCTTCGGCTGAGGTGCTGGAGCCTTGGCTGGCAGAAATTGGGAGCGGCGTGCCACTCGGTGAGGAAGCAGTCTGGCCCACCTCTCCGGAGCCTAGGTTCTCCCAGGCCGCTTTATGGTGATGCTGCATATGTTGACGCAGGGCCGTGGTGCCAACATTTGGACCCTGGCCACGCTTCACCTTCTGCCTACATATCTTGCATGTGGCCATGCTACCCTCCTGCGGATGCTTCAGGAAAAACTGCCACACTGCCGAGTAGCTACTTTTTCCACCAACAGGCCTCACTGATTCGCTGCTGCTGTTGCCAACTCCAGGAACCCCTGCCCCACTACCTCCCGATAAGGTAGCCTGCCGCGCAGCAGGTGCTCTACCCCGGCCCCGGCCCCGTTTGGCTCCAGGCTTTACAATTGTGCCCCCATGCTGCCTGCCAGCCATGCTGCTGCCACCTTGCTGCCTGAGCTGCTGACTCCGGGGCAACCTGCGCCCCTCTTCTCCTGATGATGACGATGAAGCCCCTTCATCACCCGGCTCCCAAGTGCGATCGGCTTCATCGTCATCATCATTATCGCCGAGTTGTGGCTGTACGTCACTGATGTTCGTGGATTCGTCAACAGTGTCTGGCGCAGGAGCTGGAACGCTCGCAGCACCCACGACACTGTCCACTTCACTACTTGTCTGCCTAGCTAAGGAAGCCACCTCCATTTCTTGGCTGGGCAGTAGCTGCTGACTGTCCTCTAGCTGATCGTCCTCCTCACTAAAGAGAGGAGCTGAACCCAAAGCATAGGATACGTCGCTGGGGGAGGGAACGGCGTAGGACAGAGGCAATGGGAGGACAGGGACTGCTCTCGGGGCATGCCAACTCAGGGTTGTGTCAGAGGAACCTACCGACCCTAGACTGGGGGTCTCAGACGTAAGTTGTGATGATGTTGTTGATAAGCGCGTCAACCATTCAACCACGGCAGATGCGTTACTGGTGGAGACCCGACCGCTAGCAGATACTGGCAGATTAGGTCTCTCAGCGTGACTCCTGCTGCTACTGGCCCCCAGTCTGCTGCGAGCTCTGCCTGCGGAATCTTGGCCTCTGCCACTCCTCTTTTCACTTCCAGGCACTTGTCTGCCCGACATAGTCTAACTGGTGTGGTAGTAGGTGATATTTTAAGAACCCCCAGGCAGCGGTGGGTCTATATGAAACAGAATATAATGCACACCAAAAGTGAGCAGTAACACTCAGCCTCCAACAGGCCTGCCTAGTGTAAATAAGAGAGCTGCTTAGTGTAAATAAAGAGGGGTATGCTATGTTACAGAATGGGATGCCCCAAAAACCAGCAGTGCACCTGGCAGGCAGCAGTATGACTATGCACAGCAAAAGTGTCTTTATCAGGCCTAATTTCAATTATAATAAGTGCAAATGGTTATATGGTCTTAAATAGAGGCTGCTGTAGTCACAGAATGGGATGCCCTAAAAACCCAGCAGTGAACCTGGGACAAGTAGTGCTATGCACAGCAAAAGTGTCTTTTTCAGGCCTAATTTCAATTAGAATAGGTGCAAATGGTTATATGGTCTTAAACAGAGGCTGCTGTAGTCACAGAATGGGGTGCCCTAAAAACCAGCAGTAAGTACACCTGGCAGGGTCCAGTAGTGCTATGAACAGCAAAAGTGTCTTTATCAGGCCTAATTTCAATTATAATAAGTGCAAATGGTTATATGGTGTTAAACAGAGGCTGCTGTAGTCACAGAATGGGATGCCCTAAAAACCCAGCAGTGAACCTGGGACAAGTAGTGCTATGCACAGCAAAAGTGTCTTTATCAGGCCTAATTTCAATTATAATAAGTGCAAATGGTTATATGGTGTTAAACAGAGGCTGCTGTAGTCACAGAATGGGATGCCCTAAAAACCCAGCAGTGAACCTGAGACAAGTAGTGCTATGCACAGCAAAAGTGTCTTTATCAGGCCTAATTTCAATTATAATAAGTGCAAATGGTTATATGGTCTTAAACAGAGGCTGCTGTAGTCACAGAATGGGATGCCCTAAAAACCAGCAGTAAGTACACCTGGCAGGGTCCAGTAGTGCTATGAACAGCAAAAGTGTCTTTATCAGGCCTAATTTCAATTAGAATAAGTGCAAATGGTTATATGGTGTTAAACAGAGGCTGCTGTAGTCACAGAATGGGATGCCCTAAAAACCCAGCAGTGAACCTGGGACAAGTAGTGCTATGCACAGCAAAAGTGTCTTTATCAGGCCTAATTTCAATTATAATAAGTGCAAATGGTTATATGGTGTTAAACAGAGGCTGCTGTAGTCACAGAATGGGATGCCCTAAAAACCAGCAGTAAGTACACCTGGCAGGGTCCAGTAGTGCTATGAACAGCAAAAGTGTCTTTATCAGGCCTAATTTCAATTATAATAAGTGCAAATGGTTATATGGTGTTAAACAGAGGCTGCTGTAGTCACAGAATGGGATGCCCTAAAAACCCAGCAGTGAACCTGGGACAAGTAGTGCTATGCACAGCAAAAGTGTCTTTATCAGGCCTAATTTCAATTATAATAAGTGCAAATGGTTATATGGTGTTAAACAGAGGCTGCTGTAGTCACAGAATGGGATGCCCTAAAAACCCAGCAGTGAACCTGGGACAAGTAGTGCTATGCACAGCAAAAGTGTCTTTATCAGGCCTAATTTCAATTATAATAAGTGCAAATGGTTATATGGTCTTAAACAGAGGCTGCTGTAGTCACAGAATGGGATGCCCTAAAAACCCAGCAGTGAACCTGGGACAAGTAGTGCTATGCACAGCAAAAGTGTCTTTATCAGGCCTAATTTCAATTATAATAAGTGCAAATGGTTATATGGTCTTAAACAGAGGCTGCTGTAGTCACAGAATGGGATGCCCTAAAAACCAGCAGTAAGTACACCTGGCAGGGTCCAGTAGTGCTATGAACAGCAAAAGTGTCTTTATCAGGCCTAATTTCAATTATAATAAGTGCAAATGGTTATATGGTCTTAAACAGAGGCTGCTGTAGTCACAGAATGGGATGCCCTAAAAACCCAGCAGGGAACCTGGGACAAGTAGTGCTATGCACAGCAAAAGTGTCTTTATCAGGCCTAATTTCAATTATAATAAGTGCAAATGGTTATATGGTCTTAAACAGAGGCTGCTGTAGTCACAGAATGGGATGCCCTAAAAACCCAGCAGTTAACCTGGGACAAGTAGTGCTATGCACAGCAAAAGTGTCTTTATCAGGCCTAATTTCAATTATAATAAGTGCAAATGGTTATATGGTCTTAAACAGAGGCTGCTGTAGTCACAGAATGGGATGCCCTAAAAACCCAGCAGTGAACCTGGGACAAGTAGTGCTATGCACAGCAAAAGTGTCTTTATCAGGCCTAATTTCAATTATAATAAGTGCAAATGGTTATATGGTCTTAAACAGAGGCTGCTGTAGTCACAGAATGGGATGCCCTAAAAACCAGCAGTAAGTACACCTGGCAGGGTCCAGTAGTGCTATGAACAGCAAAAGTGTCTTTATCAGGCCTAATTTCAATTATAATAAGTGCAAATGGTTATATGGTCTTAAACAGAGGCTGCTGTAGTCACAGAATGGGATGCCCTAAAAACCCAGCAGTGAACCTGGGACAAGTAGTGCTATGCACAGCAAAAGTGTCTTTATCAGGCCTAATTTCAATTATAATAAGTGCAAATGGTTATATGGTGTTAAACAGAGGCTGCTGTAGTCACAGAATGGGATGCCCTAAAAACCCAGCAGTGAACCTGGGACAAGTAGTGCTATGCACAGCAAAAGTGTCTTTATCAGGCCTAATTTCAATTATAATAAGTGCAAATGGTTATATGGTCTTAAACAGAGGCTGCTGTAGTCACAGAATGGGATGCCCTCAAAACCCAGTAGTGAACCCGGGACAAGTAGTGCTATGCACAGCAAAAGTGTCTTTATCAGGCCTAATTTCAATTAGAATAAGTGCAAATGGTTATATGGTGTTAAACAGAGGCTGCTGTAGTCACAGAATGGGATGCCCTAAAAACCCAGCAATGAGCCTGGGACAAGTAGTGCTATGCACAGCAAAAGTGTCTTTTTCAGGCCTAATTTCAATTAGAATAAGTGCAAATGGTTATATGGTCTTAAACAGAGGCTGCTGTAGTCACAGAATGGGATGCCCTAAAAACCCAGCAGTGAACCTGGGTCAAGTAGTGCTATGCACAGCAAAAGTGTCTTTATCAGGCCTAATTTCAATTATAATAAGTGCAAATGGTTATATGGTGTTAAACAGAGGCTGCTGTAGTCACAGAATGGGATGCCCTAAAAACCCAGCAGTGAACCTGGGACAAGTAGTGCTATGCACAGCAAAAGTGTCTTAATCAGGCCTAATTTCAATTATAATAAGTGCAAATGGTTATATGGTGTTAAACAGAAGCTGCTGTAGTCACAGAATGGGATGCCCTAAAAACCCAGCAGTGAACCTGGGACAAGTAGTGCTATGCACAGCAAAAGTGTCTTTATCAGGCCTAATTGCAATTATAATAAGTGCAAAGGGTTATATGGTCTTAAACAGAGGCTGCTGTAGTCACAGAATGGGATGCCCTCAAAACCCAGTAGTGAACCTGGGACAAGTAGTGTTATGCACAGCAAAAGTGTCTTTATCAGGCCTAATTTCAATTAGAATAACTGCAAATGGTTATATGGTGTTAAACAGAGGCTGCTGTAGTCACAGAATGGGATGCCCTAAAAACCCAGCAGTGAACCTGGGACAAGTAGTGCTATGCACAGCAAAAGTGTCTTTATCAGGCCTAATTTCAATTATAATAAGTGCAAATGGTTATATGGTCTTAAACTGAGGCTGCTGTAGTCACAGAATGGGATGCCCTAAAAACCAGCAGTAAGTACACCTGGCAGGGTCCAGTAGTGCTATGAACAGCAAAAGTGTCTTTATCAGGACTAATTTCAATTATAATAAGTGCAAATGGTTATATGGTGTTAAACAGAGGCTGCTGTAGTCACAGAATGGGATGCCCTAAAAACCCAGCAGTGAACCTGGGACAAGTAGTGCTATGCACAGCAAAAGTGTCTTTATCAGGCCTAATTTCAATTATAATAAGTGCAAATGGTTATATGGTGTTAAACAGAGGCTGCTGTAGTCACAGAATGGGATGCCCTAAAAACCCAGCAGTGAACCTGGGACAAGTAGTGCTATGCACAGCAAAAGTGTCTTTATCAGGCCTAATTTCAATTATAATAAGTGCAAATGGTTATATGGTCTTAAACAGAGGCTGCTGTAGTCACAGAATGGGATGCCCTAAAAACCCAGCAGTGAACCTGGGACAAGTAGTGCTATGCACAGCAAAAGTGTCTTTATCAGGCCTAATTTCAATTATAATAAGTGCAAATGGTTATATGGTCTTAAACAGAGGCTGCTGTAGTCACAGAATGGGATGCCCTAAAAACCAGCAGTAAGTACACCTGGCAGGGTCCAGTAGTGCTATGAACAGCAAAAGTGTCTTTATCAGGCCTAATTTCAATTAGAATAAGTGCAAATGGTTATATGGTGTTAAACAGAGGCTGCTGTAGTCACAGAATGGGATGCCCTAAAAACCCAGCAGTGAACCTGGGACAAGTAGTGCTATGCACAGCAAAAGTGTCTTTATCAGGCCTAATTTCAATTATAATAAGTGCAAATGGTTATATGGTCTTAAACAGAGGCTGCTGTAGTCACAGAATGGGATGCCCTAAAAACCCAGCAGTGAACCTAGGACAAGTAGTGCTATGCACAGCAAAAGTGTCTTTATCAGGCCTAATTTCAATTATAATAAGTGCAAATGGTTATATGGTGTTAAACAGAGGCTGCTGTAGTCACAGAATGGGATGCCCTAAAAACCCAGCAGTGAACCTGGGACAAGTAGTGCTATGCACAGCAAAAGTGTCTTTATCAGGCCTAATTTCAATTATAATAAGTGTAAATGGTTATATGGTCTTAAACAGAGGCTGCTGTAGTCACAGAATGGGATGCCCTAAAAACCAGCAGTAAGTACACCTGGCAGGATCCAGTAGTGCTATGAACAGCAAAAGTGTCTTTATCAGGCCTAATTTCAATTAGAATAAGTGCAAATGGTTATATGGTCTTAAACAGAGGCTGGTGTAGTCACAGAATGGGATGCCTCACAGCAGACTTAAGATCAGTTCAGTATATATGCACAGTTAGTTCGTATAAGCAGCCTGAAAACGCTAACAAAGCCAGTCAGCCAGCTAGTAACACTCAGGCTGGATGAAAAAAAAAAAAAAATCTCCCTGTGACAGCCTCCGATTTTTCCTACCTTTCCCTGTTTTTCGCTGACTTTCTGTCTGTTTCCTGTCTGTCTCCTGCCTGTCTCCAGCCTGTCCCTGTCTGTCCCTGCCTGTCTAACTGCCTCTCTCCCTCACTACAACGTTCTGTCTCTCACGAATGCAATAGAGAAATGAGGAAGGAAAAGCAAGATGGCCGACTTAAATAGCGCTGTGACGTCACCGGGCTTGCTGGCTGCTGATAGGCTGCATGTGACTGCCCCAGCTTGCACTGGCGTGGGATAGATGTCCAGACATGTTCCGTCCGCCATCTTAGAATGCCTGTAAATGTAAATGAATGGATGTTAAAGGAAAACTTCGAGCGATCGAATCGCGGGGAAATTCGGATTCGATCCGAATCAAATTTTTCCTGAAATTCGGATCGAATCCGGGTTCGTCCGGATCGATTCGCTCATCCCTAGTGCTTAGCATAAGCTAAAAGATGGCTTCCTAAGCTAGGCCGGGGGCTGCTGGTGTAACAATATATTCCCTTATACTGACACATCAAGAGACCGCCTATTATGTGCTAGAGAAAACTAAAGAAAGTTCTTTTGCCACAATAAATCTGCCATTTTGCTGCTGGTACTGCAATAGTGTGTTTGTGAACTAAGGAGCCATGCTCACAAGGTGTAGAAGTAAGCACCAAAAGTGTAAAGGTTTTTCAGCACCATTGGTTTTTATAATGAGCTCATACTGTATCTGCGCCATTGGTTTTATAATGAGCTCGTACTGTATCTGCACCATTGGTTTTATAATGAGCTCATACTGTATCTGCGCCATTGGTTTTATAATGAGCTCGTACTGTATCTGCACCATTGGTTTTATAATGAGCTCATACTGTATCTGCACCATTGGTTTTATAACGAGCTCGTACTGTATCTGCACCATTGGTTTGATAATGAGCTCATACTGTATCTGCGCCATTGGTTTTATAATGAGCTCATACTGTATCTGCGCCATTGGTTTTATAATGAGCTCATACTGTATCTGCACCATTGGTTTTATAATGAGCTCATACTGTATCTGCACCATTGGTTTTATAATGAGCTCATACTGTATCTGCGCCATTGGTTTTATAATGAGCTCATACTGTATCTGCGCCATTGGTTTTATAATGAGCTCATACTGTATCTGCGCCATTGGTTTTATAATGAGCTCATACTGTATCTGCGCCATTGGTTTTATAATGAGCTCATACTGTATCTGCGCCATTGGTTTTATAATGAGCTCATACTGTATCTGCGCCATTGGTTTTATAATGAGCTCATACTGTATCTGCGCCATTGGTTTTATAATGAGCTCATACTGTATCTGCACCATTGGTTTTATAATGAGCTCATACTGTATCTGCACCATTGGTTTTATAATGAGCTCATACTGTATCTGCGCCATTGGTTTTATAATGAGCTCATACTGTATCTGCGCCATTGGTTTTATAATGAGCTCATACTGTATCTGCACCATTGGTTTTATAATGAGCTCATACTGTATCTGCACCATTGGTTTTATAATGAGCTCATACTGTATCTGCGCCATTGGTTTTATAATGAGCTCATACTGTATCCGCACCATTGGTTTTTATAATAAGCTCATACTGTATCTGCACCATTGGTTTTATAATGAGCTCATACTGTATCTGCACCATTGGTTTTATAATGAGCTCATACTGTATCTGCACCATTGGTTTTATAATGAGCTCATACAGTATATGCGCCATTGGTTTTATAATGAGCTCATACTGTATCTGCACCATGGGTTTTTATAATGAGCTCATACTGTATCTGCGCCATTGGTTTTATAATGAGCTCATACTGTATCTGCACCATTGGTTTTATAATGAGCTCATACTGTATCTGCACCATTGGTTTTATAATGAGCTCATACTGTATCTGCACCATTGGTTTTATAATGAGCTCATACTGTATCTGCACCATTGGTTTTATAATGAGCTCATACTGTATCTGCGCCATTGGTTTTATAATGAGCTCATACTGTATCTGCACCATTGGTTTTATAATGAGCTCATACTGTATCTGCACCATTGGTTTTATAATGAGCTCATACTGTATCTGCACCATTGGTTTTATAATGAGCTCATACTGTATCTGCACCATTGGTTTTATAATGAGCTCATACTGTATCTGCGCCATTGGTTTTTATAATGAGCTCATACTGTATCTGCACCATTGGTTTTATAATGAGCTCATACTGTATCTGCACCATTGGTTTTATAATGAGCTCATACTGTATCTGCGCCATTGGTTTTATAACGAGCTCGTACTGTATCTGCACCATTGGTTTTATAATGAGCTCATACTGTATCTGCGCCATTGGTTTTATAATGAGCTCATACTGTATCTGCGCCATGGGTTTTATAATGAGCTCATACTGTATCTGCGCCATTGGTTTTTATAATGAGCTCATACTGTATCTGCTCCATTGGTTTTTATAATGAGCTCATACTGTATCTGCACCATTGGTTTTATAATGAGCTCATACTGTATCTGCACCATTGGTTTTATAATGAGCTCATACTGTATCTGCACCATTGGTTTTATAATGAGCTCATACTGTATCTGCACCATTGGTTTTATAATGAGCTCATACTGTATCTGCACCATTGGTTTTTATAATGAGCTCATACTGTATCTGCACCATTGGTTTTATAATGAGCTCATACTGTATCTGCACCATTGGTTTTATAATGAGCTCATACTGTATCTGCGCCATTGGTTTTATAACGAGCTCGTACTGTATCTGCACCATTGGTTTTATAATGAGCTCATACTGTATCTGCGCCATTGGTTTTATAATGAGCTCATACTGTATCTGCGCCATGGGTTTTATAATGAGCTCATACTGTATCTGCGCCATTGGTTTTTATAATGAGCTCATACTGTATCTGCGCCATTGGTTTTATAATGAGCTCATACTGTATCTGCACCATTGGTTTTATAATGAGCTCATACTGTATCTGCACCATTGGTTTTATAATGAGCTCATACTGTATCTGCACCATTGGTTTTATAATGAGCTCATACTGTATCTGCACCATTGGTTTTTATAATGAGCTCATACTGTATCTGCGCCATTGGTTTTATAATGAGCTCGTACTGTATCTGCACCATTGGTTTTATAATGAGCTCATACTGTATCTGCGCCATTGGTTTTATAATGAGCTCATACTGTATCTGCGCCATTGGTTTTATAATGAGCTCTTACTGTATCTGCACCATTGGTTTTATAATGAGCTCATACTGTATCTGCACCATTGGTTTTTATAATGAGCTCATACTGTATCTGCGCCATTGGTTTTATAATGAGCTCATACTGTATCTGCACCATTGGTTTTATAATGAGCTCATACTGTATCTGCACCATTGGTTTTATAATGAGCTCATACTGTATCTGCACCATTGGTTTTATAATGAGCTCATACTGTATCTGCACCATTGGTTTTTATAATGAGCTCATACTGTATCTGCACCATTGGTTTTATAATGAGCTCATACTGTATCTGCGCCATTGGTTTTATAATGAGCTCATACTGTATCTGCGCCATTGGTTTTATAATGAGCTCATACTGTATCCGCGCCATTGGTTTTATAATGAGCTCATACTGTATCCGCGCCATTGGTTTTATAATGAGCTCATACTGTATCCGCACCATTGGTTTTTATAATGAGCTCATACTGTATCTGCGCCATTGGTTTTATAATGAGCTCATACTGTATCTGCGCCATTGGTTTTATAATGAGCTCATACTGTATCTGCGCCATTGGTTTTATAATGAGCTCTTACTGTATCTGCACCATTGGTTTTATAATGAGCTCATACTGTATCTGCACCATTGGTTTTTATAATGAGCTCATACTGTATCTGCACCAATGGTTTTTATAATGAGCTCATACTGTATCTGCACCATTGGTTTTATAATGAGCTCATACTGTATCTGCACCATTGGTTTTATAATGAGCTCATACTGTATCTGCACCATTGGTTTTATAATGAGCTCATACTGTATCTGCACCATTGGTTTTTATAATGAGCTCATACTGTATCTGCACCATTGGTTTTATAATGAGCTCATACTGTATCTGCGCCATTGGTTTTATAATGAGCTCATACTGTATCTGCGCCATTGGTTTTATAATGAGCTCATACTGTATCCGCGCCATTGGTTTTATAATGAGCTCATACTGTATCCGCGCCATTGGTTTTATAATGAGCTCATACTGTATCCGCACCATTGGTTTTTATAATGAGCTCATACTGTATCTGCGCCATTGGTTTTATAATGAGCTCATACTGTATCTGCACCATTGGTTTTATAATGAGCTCATACTGTATCTGCACCATTGGTTTTATAATGAGCTCATACTGTATCTGCACCATTGGTTTTATAATGAGCTCATACTGTATCTGCACCATTGGTTTTATAATGAGCTCATACTGTATCTGCACCATTGGTTTTATAATGAGCTCATACTGTATCTGCACCATTGGTTTTATAATGAGCTCATACTGTATCTGCACCATTGGTTTTATAATGAGCTCATACTGTATCTGCACCATTGGTTTTATAATGAGCTCATACTGTATCTGCGCCATTGCCATCATTTGGGGTGTGCATGGTGTGTGGGTACACAGGGCTCTATCCCACCCCTTCTTTATGGGGGTGCAAGGAGACATAATTAAGACACTTCTCTCAGAAAGAGGGCTCTTAGCTGGCTCAGCCTCTCTAGCTCTCTCATATTTCCCTATTTCTCTCGCTTTCTTTTTTGCACATTCCTTCATTATTTTTTTTCATTATTCTTACTTTCTCTAGCTCCTCACGTTTTTTCATTCTCATCTTTTCCTGTGTCCATCGCAGAGGTGAATGGGGCTTCAAAGTGAGCAAAAATCTGATAAATAAGGTGTAAGGGCAACAATAATAAAGCCCCCCCCCGACTTTCTGAGCCCTGGGTCTGTTGCACCCCCTAAACCCCATATAGTTACCCTCCTGCTCTTTTTTTCTATTCAGCCTTCTCTGTCTTCTTTTTTTTCCATAGTATATTTGTCTCTTTTCCTACATTCCCACCAACTTTATTTTTCTCTTTTTTGTGTTCCCTTTATCCTCCTCTCTTGTCACATTCCAGCTCTCTCTTTTCACCTTATTTACAATTTCATGTCATTTTACCTTACCTTCATCCCTTTTGCGTTTTCACTTCCTTGTCTTTGTTTTCCACCTCACTGTAGCTTCTTTGTTCCCAGTTTTTCCTTTTTTTATCCTTGCCTTTTCATCTCCCTTTGTGCCCCCTTCTTTTCTGTGTTAGTTTCTTGGTTCTTCAGATTTCCAGCTCTCATCATTAACATTTCTGTGTTTTTCTATATTTAACTCATCTCATTTCTTCTATCTTCTTTTCTTTTAACGTTTTCTTTTACTTATTCCCTTGTCCCTCTATTCTACCTTTTTGTCCACCTTTCTTTTTTACATACCTCCATTGAAATACAATCGATGTGTTTTAAAAACATGGACACTTGAGAATTCATAGTTTCCACTGGGGCTTATTTACACTTATGTGCTGTGTTGCAGTGTGTTGTGAAAATGTCCATCAGGATGCATTTTGTTGGCCAAAAGCTACCAAGACCGAGCACTAGATGAGGATTTGTGTATTATAAATGCCTTATTAGTAACCAAATAAGCAATACATTTAGACTTTAGTATCTTCACTATGATTTATAATGTTGGTGCTATTAAAGCAGAGCAGTTCAGCTTGGAACTGGAGACTGTAGTTGGCAGAAATTAATAAAAACAAACATCTCATTTCCCAATGTTTGGTTGCATCCAGTGTAATAATGTAATAATTAACATAACTGAGGATTAACAAGGATTGAAGCGGAACACTCATCTAATGACCCCTTTTCCCCCCATGCCCTGCCACCCTACTCTGGCGATAAGGTTGGATGGGGGATACAGATAAAGTTATCAATATTAGTGTTTAATTATATTAGCATTTATGGAGCGCCATCCTATTCCATGGTAATGTACAAGATAGGTGCTATACGGACTGGTCTAACTGCTGGGCAGTTTGCAGTACTAATGGATCAAGCTAAAGGTACATTAAAAAAATGAATTGAGCTGGATTGCAATACAGATGGGTCAGGCTGTGGGTTCGGTTTCGATATGGAATACTGTGTACAGTTCTGGGCACCTGTGCTTAAAAAGGACATATCAGAACTGGAGCGAGTTCAAAGAAGGGCAACAAAGTTAATAAAAGTAGTGCGGGGGGCTAGAGTACCCGGAAAGATTGTCCAAGTTAGGTTTATTTAGTCTAGAAAAAAGACGATTGAGGGGTGATCTAATAACTATGTATAAATATATTCGGGGTCAATACAAAGATCTGTCCCACAATCTATTTATACCCCGGAGTGTAACCATAAACCGAGGGCATCCACTAAGGTTAGAGAAAAGGGGCGTTCTCCACCGACATAGGAGGGGATTCTTCTCTGTAAGAGCAGTGAGACTATGAAACTCGCCGTCAGTGGAGGTAGTAATGATGGATACAGTAAAAACGTTCAAAAGTGGCCTTGATGCCTTCCTGGCATGTAATAACATTTCCAGCTATGGCTACTAGACCACTGAAAGGAATTCAACAGGCTGAACTGGATGGACTAATGTCTTTATTCAGCCTTACATACTATGTTACTATGATACTGATGGGTCAGCATGTGAATCAGGTTGCAGTACAGATGGGTGATAAAATAATGACCAGCAGAGCAGGTTAACAGGATGACAGGTAGGTCCTTTGAGCCCCCTGAAATGTTTGTCAGGTATGAGCCCATAGACCAGCTTGTTGGTGGGCTTGCAAGTGTATATTCTTTTTTTTTCTGCCTGAACCAACGTTGGGGAATTTTTGCGTCATTTATTCTCTGCAATGAACCAAACAGAATCTTCATCAGAACAAAGAATCTACCAATCCAGGGGGTGTTGTTTAAACAGGGACATTTTTTTGTTTTTGCTACCCATTTTGAACCTGATGGCAACTTTTGATTTAAAGTTTACTAATTTGTTTCCCTAAAGCCCACCTTTGATGATCAGTGGTGTATGCTGTTTCAGAAGGCTTTACCCCATGAAGATGTTGTGGAATAGCTGTGCTCCTAGAATTATCCATCTTGGATCACACCTGACAGCCCTGCTTGCTCAAAGGCATAAGTGGGGGAATGGGGCAGATAGACACACTGCAGATGGACGTGGAGCTCCCTTAGGATTGGCCCAACCAGCCAGAGAGAGACTTTCCACACAGAACTTCTTTAGCTGACTCATTGATACAGCATGGCTGCAGTGTACCTGTGTGATATTGTTTCTTCACACAGGGGAGGCTGTCTGGAATTTGGGATGTTGCTATAAGCAGCCCACACCAAACTGAGAGAGAATTACCTCAGAAAAGAGATCAGCATGTCTGTCATGTCACACACACACACACACACACACACACACACACTAACTCAATCAACAGCTGCTGAAGGGTATGAATGTAACTATGTATCAATCAATGTAAGTCAATAGGCCTGGGTGCTGCAGAATTGTTTACATTGTCGCTACAATCAGGTATGGGACAGTAAGGTGGGGGGCATGCAGAATGTTGGAGCCCCCACTCATATCACCCCCCAAATGCCTCGAGCCTCGCACAGAATGTAGCCACATTATCGTGGGCAGGGCTTTTCAGTGGCCAAAACCGGGAAAGCAGCCACTATCCACGTGAGCGCAGGCAGCCAATCATGTGGCTGCCTTCTCAGGAAAGTTAAAGGTAAGAATATTGGGTGATTGGGGGGTGATGCGAGAGGGGCTCCAGCATTATGCATGCCCCCCAACTGTCTTAATGCATTGGTACAGACACCCGTACCCACTAGTGGGAGCTTTCTGAGCAGTGCTGAATCATTACAGATATGTCATATTACTTCTGGCTAGAAATAAAGCATGGTTTCAAAGATATTTAGGGTAATTTTGACTGTAGGACTGTTTTTATCAGAAGCAGGACTGTGGCAAGATGGCCGTCCCCCATGCAGTTCATTAGCATAGATTCTGCCTACTATTCCACAGCATCTGCATAGAAATAAGCCCTCTAAAATAGTTTACATCACTGACTGTGAGAGAGCGTATATAAGGGAACAATTTACTACACTTTAAACGCTTTAAATGCCTTTTTTTTGTACCAGCATAATCTGTGGCCTATCTGTAGCATAACTGTATTTCCTCACCCAGGCCAAAACTGCAATGGCTACACCTGTTGTTCTGCAGGTCCACATATGGTTCCTGTTCCAACGACATATCCTCTAGGACACGTGTCAAACTCAAGGCCCGGGTGCGGTGCCTAAACAAGCATCAAGTGTGTGACTTATTCATGTTCGAAGAGAATAGACAGTGGTGCATTTGCTGCAGGGGGTTTTGCCAGCTATTGCTGACTTAGGCAAAATAACTACGCGTCTGCATCTATCCCAGGCAAAATAGTTCTGCGTCTGCATCTGTCCTGGGCAAAATAATTCTGCACCTGCATCTGTCCTGGGCAAAATAATTATGTGGCTCTCTTGGGAAAAATATATCTGTGTCTGCATCTATCCTCGGCAAATCATTTTGTGTCTGTCCTGGGCAATATAATCCTGAATCTACCCTGGGCAAAATCATTTTGTGTCTGCCTTGGGCAATATAAGCATGTGGGCTGGGCAAAATAATGTTGTGGCTGTCCTGGGCAAAATAATCCTGCATTTTGTTTTGTATTTATTAATAATTGGCCACTTGAAGGCAACCAGAATGCTGATGTGGCCCTCGGTGAAAATGACAACCCTGATCTACGAGATGGATCTAAGATGAATCCTCAAAAGATTTTGCTGTTGCAGCAGGAGGACCGGCAGCATATAGGTGAATTTGCTAGAAAAATAAAATCCAGTTTATTTGTCTTTGAGTTGTTGGAGGAATGCAGAATGTCTGGAATCAGCTAATGCAATTACAGGAAAGACATAAGAAAACTTTTCAAATAAGACAGAGTTTCTATGTCGTCTGCATAGGGCATGCCACTTGACCACATCACCATTGTGCTAATCCCAAAAAGTACAAAGAAACTGTGGCAGTTCATGAAATAATTCATTAAATAGGTAGAGCAGTTATTGTATGTATTACTACTGGGTGAACATTTTCAGTTAATTACATTTCCCAATGGATATTTATGTAAAAATCCTAGAGTGGTCACTTTGACCTAGCACTGAAAGTAACATAAAAACTGGTACAATAGAAGCTATGAAATAAACAACGGACACACTTCTAAATGAAATCAGGAGACTGCCTGCAGTTATTTCATATGTGTATATATTAATAGTGTTTTGTGTCATCTACATACAGAGACAGAGCCTCTAGCGAACACATTTTCACCTATTTTTCCTGTGAAAATTGCCATTTTTTCTGGCCTTTTTCGTTCTCTTACTATTAACATTTATAAATAGTTTTTACAGTGATACAGTACATAGCATTTTTATTGAACAAAAAAGTTTGTTAAAATTTTTTGTTTTGGTCCCTTTTCCTTGTTTAACTGAATGCTGCGTAGCTGGTATTCATTCTTTTTCTTTTAATAATGTTTTTTTTACTTTTATTAAAAATAAAAGTGAGGTCCCCCCTCCCAAAGCCAACCAACCTAGGCACCAAGCATAAGGGCTTGTAACCCAGGGCTCACCATTAACTAATGTTAAGCTAATGACAAAGGTCACTGTGGCATCTTCTGCTCTTTGACCCTTTCATTTTCCTAGAAAGAATCTATTCCTGTATTTATTTAAAGGGTTAGTCGCAGACTCCCATAACACCGGGCATTTGGGGCTGGTAACCTAGAATTCCGAGGTCAAGGACCAAGCATCTGGGAAACTACCAGCCCTTATGTCCTTCAGCACAGGTCCGGTAATTCAGGCTCATGCTGCTGTGGAGAGGAATAGAGGGCAAACACCAGGGAATTCCTTTCATACCACTCCCCTCCACAGTGACACACAGGCACATTGAGGTATAGCCACTGGAGACACAGCCCCTGGTAAATGAAATTCTCCATCTGTGGCAGCAGGGATCCCCATGGCAGGATGCTGGGAAAACCTTTGGTCACTGTTTGTCTAGATGCCAGCAGATCAGTCACTTTGAATATTACTGCCTGTAAAAGCACCTGCCGGATTGGTTGGATGAAGATGCCGGGTATAGTGTCATCTAGTGTATTGCAATTATTTTCTTTACTGTGCCAGGGTGTCTTATTCTACTTTGGAGGGAGCAGCAAGTCACCTGCCTGACGTTCTGGCTGGTGGGTTGGAGATACCGCCCACCCTTGGTGGTGCCCATCAGCCTCCCTGGAACCACACCAGGCCTGTGTTGATTGAGACTGGTAACTTGCTTCCAAGCCACTTGGCTTCCGAGTCCTGGCTTACTATCCTCTATGCTGAGAGTGCCGAGTTAGTAGCCCAGAGGGAGTGCATTTTTTTTTAAATAAAAAATGAACAATTTCTTCCTCTAAGACTTTAATGTGTTAAGGTTTGATAAAAAAAAACATAATAGCATGACCCATTCAGTCAAACAGTCCTAATCATTAGGCAAGTGGTATGGAAGGCTGTCATTTGAGCTAGTCTCTAATTCAGGACCCCTATATACCATGTCATAACACTCTTTTTTTTTTAAATTGCATACGTGTTCATACTGGAATGACAATCTGAATTTTTTAATTGAAATAAATACTGGCTATATTTGTGGCAAGCTCTCTATGGCCACAGTCTTGTAATGTGACCTGACATAGAGGTAGCACATTTTTCTATATGGAGTCTTCTCAGCTTGGAGTGCGTTTTCCGAGCCTGGCTCATTCACACCAGTTTCCTAACTTCTTAGTTTATCAACATCTTGGAATGTGCAAACACTCCAAGGACGGTTAGCTAACCAAGAATTACTTCATTGAAATTGTTGCTACACATAAACAGTTTGGCATGGCTCTATCTGTCTGGTGAGATGGGGTGAGCCGACATCAGACGTTGTCTACACAATACCTGTGTGGGCGTGCTAGACCCGCAATGAAACTCCACACAGTGGTTCTACTGGAATGTTGGGTTCTCTCAAATTAGGTTAATGATGTCTGTGAACCACAGCCCATTGATATTTCTTTACATATTAACATACAATGGTGTATGCAAACCAGGGGTGAGTATCTGAATCACTTTACTCTACAGGTACATACATCAGTTGTCCAAAGAATTATTTTTGGCTAGATGGTCAAAAAAGAACCTCTATCGTGAATCAATATAGATATGCTAAATAGTGAGAGGAAGGGTTACTTTTATGCCCTTCATAAAAAATCCGGCCAAGCTTGTGTTTTTTTTTCTACTGGGGAGAACTGCTCCCTTTTTATGTAATTCAGATAGAGAGGAGCAGACCCCCCCCCCCTTGTAAAAGCAGGATAGTTCCCCCTGATTCTTTTTCCTTCCAGTAAAGGAAAAAAACACCATTTTGTGAGATACTCACCTTTAAAATGGTTATTACGAGTATGTCACACCCCCCACTTCCCGATATCCATAACACCTGGGAACCCGGCCTGTAGAGGGCGATCTTGCAGAGATGACATGGAAAAAAGGAGCCCCTCCTGGTCCATAAGTACTGGGTTCCTCCCACTATTCCTCAGTCTTTTTAAACAGCAGTGAAGAGCCAGGAAGAGCCAATTATATTCAATAATAACCATATAAAGGATCCCTCGAACAAAAAAGGGCGGGGGAAGTGGGGGGTGTGACATACTTGTAATAACCATTTTACAGGTGAGTATCTCACAAAATGGTATTATTCCCAGTATGTCACACCCCCCACTTCCCGATATCCATAACACTTGGGACATCCAATAGCAGTGTCTATAATGGGTGGGGATCCCAAAGGAATAATGCATAACTTAAATTACTGCAGCTTGCAGAACTTTGCGGCCAAAAACAGCATCCGCTGAGGTCCGCACATCAACCTTGTAAAACTTAGAAAAAGTATGCACAGAAGACCAAGTCGCAGCCTTGCAGACTTGTTCAACAGAAGCTTGGTGCTGAAAAGCCCAAGAGGCTCCAATAGCACGAGTAGAATGAGCGGTGACACGAAAAGGGGGAACCTTCCCCTTCGCCATATAGGCCCCAATGATAACCTGACGTATCCACTTACTAAGGGAAGATTTGGCAGGAGAAAAACCCTTCTTGGGCCCAGAAGGCACAACAAAAAAGGCATCCGTCTTGCGGAAAGCCGAGGTAGTAACTAAATAATACTTAACACAACGAACTACATCCAGAGAATGTAAGACCCTTTCCTTGTCGTTACTAGGTTTAGGACACAAGGAAGGAAGAACTATGGGCCTGATGCAGAGCCTCCTCTGAACTGCCCTTAAAACCCTCCGATTGTCCGGGTCTCCCGTTTGAATCGTGGCTCAAATGTGATGCAGAGCCTCCGTCGGAATGGCTCCCTAACTGATCCGTCAATTTCACTTTACTCGGAAAGCTTTTTTTGCTCTCTCGGGTGCCTTCAATTTGATCGGGGCTCCCGGTCACGTTCACACGGGCGGCCCGTTTTTCCCTGATTTTTCCTGCCTTTTTGAACGTACCTGCTTGGTTTCCGTCGTATTTGACCTTCCATTTTGGTGGTTTTAGCAAGTATACTTACATCTCCATGGCTCTTCAGCTGCCAATCTGGCTACACGCAAGCGCACATCCCTCAAACTCCCTTGGAATATGCATATGGCCACAAATGCAAATGTGACACACATTTTTTTTTGGGGGGTTTTTTTGTGGGTGTTTCCTTGTCCTTAATGCATACCTTAATCATCTAGTAGATCCTTCTTCCTTGTCCTTAATGCATACCTTAATCTCCTTGCTTGTTCCTTCTTCCTTGTCCTTAATGCATACCATAATTGTTTGTGCGTTTTTCTGAATTATTGTTCCATATCTAAACCTTTGGTGTCATGGAAATGTGTGCTGATGTTGTGTGATTGTACTTTTGCAGGAAAGCCAACTCTCAAAATATGTTAATGTTTTTTATTATACAAAGTTTTTTTTTGTTTTGTTGTTATTTTTAAGGTTTTTTGGGGGGGCGGGGGTAAAACATTAACCAATATTTACATTTTTTTTTTTTTTTTTTTTTTTAAATTATGCCTCGGGGTCTTCGGGATGTCTTCTTTGATCTGTGAATGAAAAACAACATTAGTTTAGCATTGTTTTTTTGGTTTGGTTGGGCGTGGTTTTTTTGGGGCCCATATCCAACCGGACCTTCTGCGTGATTTCATGAAAAGCACAAACTATTTTTAAAAGATTCCGCAGCATCTTAAAATAATATATAGTAAGTTTTTAGTCAATTAATTATTATTATTTCCCCCACTGGGCTGCAACTCAGTTCAGGAATTTAGGATACGTGCGCCGCCATCTTGACTCTGAAGCATCACACTTACTGAGGAGAGGAGAGTGGGATAAGGTACAGGGGGTGGGTTATAGCTGTGCTTTGCTCACACAGAGCAGAGCTGTGCTCTGGAAAAGGTTGGTAAGATGATTTGTAAGGTGGACAATCTGTATGTACAGGGTGTGGGAAATATTTAAGATAGACTCTTATTCAGAGTTAAGGTCCGCTTTAAGTGCTTTTTTTATAAAAAAATAATTTGGAAATGTTTCTGAATTTTAGTTTTCAAATGTAATTGTTTGCTCATTTTCTTTAGTTTAAATAAACACCACTTACAAGGTTTGGGCCGCACATTGCGTCGGGGGCGGAGTCTCCCTTCAGCCTCCCTCTGTTGCTGTTGTGAATCTGTATGGATGACAAACACACTGATATTAGAGACTGTTGTTCTTTCATGAATAGAATATTAAGTTAGGCTTCTAGGTATCAATCTACTCACCTTCCCCAGCAACCTCTTCCTCCTCGCCCCCTTCCTCACTCATCCCTTGGGATGTTCCAGCGACGTCTGAATCTACAACAATAGGGCACATGAGTATCCGTATTTAATGCATGTATTTCAACATATCTAACTATATTTCCCTTACCGGAGTCAGGTTCAGCCTCTGTTCTGCTCGACTCCCTGCCGTCAGATCCCCCCCTCCCCTGCATGCTGAGGTCCAGCGGCTCCTCCTAGTCACTTACAGAGGAGGAGGTGGCCGTTGACCCTGGCGGTGGGCCACCTACACCTTCACCTGTTTCGCCCAACACTGGGCTGCGTGTCCTGGTCCGGGTGGGGCGGAACCGTAGTTTCCATTCATGGGCTGAAATACAAACACAATCATTAAACCACGCCCAGGCGATGCCAGGGTTATAGGTGCATTTACATTTTCTACACTTACATGGAAAATGTTGGTTGAAGTACCGCCTCACCCGGGGCTTATGCCTTCTTTTTAAATCAGACCAGTGTTGGGCGATCTGGGTGAAGGTATAGGTGGTTTGGGTTCGGCGTTCTATCGCCTCCACCACCTCCAGGGCCAACGTCCGTTTGGCATAATCAGACGGCAGGAAGTCGTAGCGATTCCTCAGCATCATCTGTTAGAAAAAGAGACAAGGACACACCATTAATCCACAAAATACATTAACAAGTTTCCTGGCCTAAATCAAGTCACTTTATTAACCTCTTGCTGCCTCACATTGCCCTAGTTCTGCTATCTGCATGTAGGCTAGTTTGGAGCTGCGTACATGGGTTAAACTAAGGTGGCCTGGTCTGTAAGGCGACAAACTAAGTTGTTTCAGACTATTCTTGCGTTTTTTTATTTTTTTATTACAAGGAATGTGTGCGCGCACATAAACGCACGCTCGCTCGCTCGCATACTCACATCCATGATGAGCTCGTCCTGCTCCGTTGTAAAGACGGCGGGGGACATCTTGCCTTCTTTTTCAAATTCTAGATCTGACGTTCCCCCGCGGTGACGTGCGTGCGTGCGTGCAGACGCGCAACCGCAGTTGTAAAAATATTTAAAGTTCAAGGCACTTCGCTTGGTGTGGGATACCATATCAGTATGGGCAGACCTAAAGGGAGCCCAAAGAGCCAGCCGCACACATGCCTCATCCTAAATAAAACACAAAAGCAGGCACAAGACACATGTAGAACATGCACCAACTAAAATGGTGGGGACTCCACAGACACAGGCACATTCCCCAAAACGCAGGAGCAAGGAGACATTAACCCATTCTCAACCACCGGCCCAAAAACCACACACGACTCCCCAGATAGCCAACCATCTATTTCAAGTGATGCAGGGGACAACACACACCCATGTGGGCGATAACCGCGCCGTGGGTCCCTAACAGGCCGTTTTTGCTAAGCACAAAGCATGGCTGTTGCCAATGCTGTTTGGGTACATTATGGTGTTCTGTCCATCGAGATACTGAACAAATCAAGCGGACAGTTGTGGACCTGAAATCATATAGTTGGCCAAAAATGGACATGCGCCGGCAGCAGAGGTAAAGGCCAAATGCATTTAGAGTCGCTTTGTGACCAGCATGTAACACTTATTAGGTGTGATTTAATCTTCCCCAGCCTGCAGACAGGGGGTGGTTTCAAGAAAATACATTGGCCACAAGGTCAGCACGGATTGTGTGTGCTGGCCCACTTGGTGTACCAGTGTAAGGAGGGGTCTGCTCGTCAGAAATAGGGAAAGGTTCTGCACCCAGGTCAGTATATCGAGCAATCCTGCTTCTAATGGCAAGGTTGTGCAGGACCCCACAAGCAATAATTATTTTGATAACCTTGCCAGGCTGATACTGAAGAGAACCCCCACTGTGATCCAGACATCGGAAACGCATCTTCCACAACCCAAAGGCACGTTCCACCACAGAGCGAGACCTCCTATGGGCTGTGTTGTAGCGCTCCTGTGCCTGGGAAGATGGGTGCAGGATGGGTGTGAGCAGCCATGGTAACAAGGGATAGCCTGAGTCACCTGCCAAAATACAAAAGACAAACATAAGGTGGATGCCTAAAAAAAGGTTTAGGTGTGCATAGAAACATTAGTACACAGGGACAAATAGGTGAGCTAGGTATGGTGGGAGGAATTGACATTTTTACTGAGCCTACAAACACATGCAACCTGTACACTCCTTAAAAATGTCTGCGTAATGCTACTGAGATAAGAGGGCCAGAACATAAGCCAATAGTGGAGAATACTTTCACCCATTAATTAAACCAAAAACCTTTTCAAGTTTCCAGGAAAGGTCTCACAGATTAGTGGGGTAGTGGCAAATCCACATTCAAACCTGGGGGCCAAGAAATACAACTTTAATACACATACCCAGTAACCATCCTCCAGAAATATCTCCAGATTGAAACCGTTGATAGAGGCTGGAGTTCCTCAAAATGTGCGCATCATGCGTGGACCCAGGAAAGCCAGCAAACAGACTGAAAAATTGAAGATCAGGGCCCGCCACTGCCTGAACATTGATAGAATGGCCCATCTTCCTGTTCCTGCACCAAGCAAAACACAAGTGTAATTAGTGTGAGCCATAAAAAATGTGTGAGAACCAGAAAAAAAGCAGACCCAAACCACATACCTGAACAGATATTCCTGGTCCGCAGGGGGGATGAGCGAGACATGTGTGCAATCGATTGCACCAAGGACGTTGGGCATGTCGGCTATGTTATAAAAGCCCAACTTAACCGCATTCCAGGCTTCCCCTGTTTGAGGGAAAAAAATGTAATTCTGTGCCAGGGTAGCCATGCCATCCAAAAACTTGGTTAGGCTGCGGCTCAGCGTAGACTGGGACATCCCCAGGGAGAAGGCACCCAGTCTCTGGAACGAGCCGTTCGCCAAAAATTGCAGGCAGCCAACCCATTTGGTCATACCTGCAATTGCATGCCCCTTTCTTGTGGTGGGGGCTAACCATGGCCGTAGCTCACTATACAAGGCATGGAGAGAAACACGGTTAAGGCGGGTGAGCTCGAATAGGTCAACGTCACTCATGCCATCGATGTCCAAAGGCGTGCGCTGCAGCCTGGTTTCTGCCATACTCAGAACTATCAGACGGCGTAGCTGGCGCCTTTGATGTTGGCCCACAGAGGAATGCATTCCCAAATAGCACGGAGCTCCAATACGGCTGGTCAGACTTGCCGTAAGTGAAGGCTCGGCGGCCCCGTTTTATTAGGGTGTTTTCAATCGGAAATCAAGGCTCTGCATCACTGAAAAAAACGGACCAATGAACGAGGTGTCCGTTTTCCCGGGAAACAGCCTCGTGCGAGCCGACAATCGGAAAGACGGCTGAGCGCACACCTGAGCGCATAAACGCACACTAAAATCAACGTAGCACCCTTTCCTGACCCGATCAAAGGCCAAAACCAACGGGGAAACGCACGGGGGAGCTGAACGGGGAGGCTCTGCATCAAGCCATATATCCTGATTTAGGTGGAAAGCAGACACCACCTAGGAAGGATATTCGGTTTAAAATGGAAAACAACCTTATCTTTATGCCTCTCAAAATAAGGGGCTTGAATAGACAAAGCCGCCAGTTCAGAAACTCGGCGGACAGAAGTAATAGCAACTAAAAAGGCAACCTTCTGAGTAAGAATAGGAAAAGGAATATCCTGCAATGGCTGAAAGGGAGCAGCTTGCATAGCCAAAAGCACCAAATTAAGATCCCAAACAGGGATCTTAATTAAAGTCAGTAAAGGCTTTCTGGGAGGCCGCACATGCGCGACTCCTTGGAAAAAGGTCTTAACCAAAGGATGAAGAGCAAACGATCTTTGAAAGAAAATTGCCAAGGCAGAGACTTGCCCTTTCAAAGTACTAATCTGGAATCCCATATCCAGACCTCGTTGCAGATATTCCAGAATTTCTAGGAATAGAAAACACTCTACAGGGCAAAGCCCTGGATTCACACCAATCAATATAGGACCTCCAAGTCCTGTAATAAATGACAGAGGAAGACTTCTTCCTAGCTCTAATAAGAGTCTGAATAACCACATCAGAAAGACCTTCTTCTTTCAAGATGGAGACTTCAGCAGCCATGCCGCCAAAGCCAGCGTTTGTAAATTGGGGTAACAAAGTTGACCCTGAGTGATGAGATCTGGAAGAAGAGGCAGATGGAACCGATCCACTGCCAGCCTTACGACGTCTGCGTACCACAGATGTCTTGGCCACCTTGGCGCCACCAGAATTGCTGGCGCCTCCTCCAGTGCTAGCTTGCGCACCACCTTGCTGATCATGCAGAATGGGGGAAACAGATATAGGAACCCCAGATCCTTCCAGGATTGATTGATGTATGCAACAGCTGTTCGGTTGTCTGACCGAATCTGAACTGGCAGACCCTGTAAGAAATGGGTCAGTCGAAGTAGACAAGACGTATGAAGGCCCGAAGCTCTAATACATTGATTGGAGAATGAGCCTCCTGAGGCCCCCACAATCCTTGGAACTGATGCTTCTTCCAGAAGCCCCCCCCCCAGCCCACCAGGCTGGCATCCGTGGTAACCAGTTCCCAACGCGGAGTCAGAAGTGACTTGCCCTTCTGGAGGTTGTGCGATATTAACCATCACTGAAGGGACTGCAAAACGTGGGGAGACAACAGACAAGTCTGATTTTAATGATAGTGGGCACCTGTCCCACTTTGCCAAGAGGAAGAGCTGAGGCGTCCTTATGTGAAACTGGGCAAACGGGACTGCCTCGAATGCAGCTACCATCAATCCCACTAGTCTCATCCCTAGACAGATAGACTGATGAGGGTTGAACAAGAATAGACAAATCAAGTCCTGAATCAGAACCATTCCAGAATCAGGCCCAGGAAGGGAATTTCCCTGGACGGACAGAGAGAGGATTTGGGGTAACTTATTACCCATCTGAACCTCTCTAGTGTAGAGACCACCACCCTGGTGTCCAACTCTGATTGTTCGAGGGAGGAGGCCGCGATAAGAAGATCGTCCAGAAAAGGCACAATGCGGATGCCCTGGACCCTGAATATAGCCATCACTCCTGCCAGCATCTTGGTAAAGACCCTTGGGGCCGAGGTAAGGCCGAATGGCAGGGCCACAAATTGATAATGTTGGTCTTCTATCGAGAACCTGTGAAATCTCTGGTGACCCGGAAAATAGGAATGTGCAAATAAGCATCCTTGATGTCTATGAATGTCATGAAGTCCCCCTGACGGAGAGCATCGATCGTTGATCGCAGAGACTCCATGCGGAATTTTCTGAAACGGATAAATTGATTGAGTCTCCTTAGGTCTAGGATAGGCCGAACAGAGCCGTCCTTTTTGGGTACTGTGAATAGGTTGGAGTAAAACCCCAAAACCCCTTTCCGCTGGAGGCACTAGGCCGATAACAGTCATGTTTAACAGATTCGCTACTGCTGCCCGCAGTCCCTGCACAATTGCCGGATCTGACGGCATCCGGGACATGAAAAATCTGGGAGGAGGGCGGGACTCGAATTCCAGTTTGTAACTGGAAGAGACTACTTCCAGAACCCAATTGTCTGATACCTCCTGAACCCAGACCTGGAAGAAGAACCGCAGCCGTCCCCCCACCCATAAGGGTGAGGGCGTCCCCTCATTGTTGAGCAGGCTTAGTGGCAGATTTGGTCTTGGACCCCCAATTCTGACTTGGACAGCCACGTCCCTTTACTCTATTTCATGCATTCCCTCCAGGGGCTGAAAGGGTTAAAAGAGGCCATTCCACGAAAGGAACGACGTTGTTTCTTACGCTGAGGTAATTTACCTCCTTTAGTGACAGAATCCAATTTATCTCCAAAGAGGCGCAATCCCACAAAAGGGAGCGCTGTAAGCGATTTCTTGGCTACAATATCAGCTGCCCACTGCCGCAACCATATTGACCGCCGGATGGCGACTAACAAGGCAGAGGTTCTGCTGCACATGAGCAGAGTATCATCTAAGGCAGAAAGTACAAAAGATGCAAACATCTCACATCGCTTAAGAGCGGCGTACTCATCCGAGGCTGGATCAAGCCCTGAGTAATTCATTAGGTCTCTCACAACAGACCTAATAGCCACTGTCATGAGTGACGAAGCACCAACAGGCAGCAAGGCCGAACCCACACTGTAAAAAGCGTGGTACGCCATTTGATCAATACGCTTATCCTCTCCATCTTTAAGTGTAGTGGAGTCAGGAGAATGCAACACAGAGGAATTGGATAAATTAAGCACAGGGGCATCCACCCATGAGCAGAGTATCTATTAAAAATCCAGTCTCTCTATTAATTAATTAAATATTAATGCATAGATGGCCATTGTATGCTTGCGCACACATAGGAGTTTGTCCTCCACATTTAACCCCTCCGTGCAGTGAGTGTACACATGCCCGGAGCGGTGGGCACAGGTGGTGATGACCAACGCTTAACAGTATCAGCTGGGAAGGGATATTTCTTGTCCCAGCCCAAGGGCATGCCATGAAGCCGCGCAGGCTTCCCCCATTCTTTAAGAATAATATCATAAAAATGCTTTTGATCTGGGAATTCTAACGAGGTTTAGAGGCTCCAAAGAATTCCCCTTTTTAAGGAGGGACTAATTCAGGAGAATTAATAATCAAAACCTCAAATAACTGAGCAAGAGTTTTTGGGGTATCCACAACACTTGCTTCACCCTGCTCAATCTCAGTACCAACAAATTGCTGTTCATCAGAAACATCTGATTCCTCATATAATTCTCCTTCTTCTAACTGAGAAGGATCAGACCAATCAAGCAATTCACAGTTGTCTGACTCACCTGCCGGAGCGGCATGAGTCAAGTGCTTTTAGCTGAGGCCTTCTTAGGCACAGAGTAGACATTAATCTTTCAAGATGAGCCAATCTGGCACATAAATCAGCATGCGACTCACCACCCATGACAATATCATTGGGGGTACGGACAAGACATGGCAGAGTAGGAGATGAGGCATTAGCCGCAGGCCCTGAAGTCTGGGCCTCAGTTTGCTGCATAATAATTAATTGCACAAGGGACGCAAAGAATTGCGTTATCCCAACAAGGGATGCCCCACATCCAAAACATTGCCGAGTCTGTGCAGAGGGAATTGCATGTCTGTTATGCTGGAATGCCTCCATATGGTGTTTAGTATTATACTATAATTGATTATAGTCGCCAAGTATATATGGGATTTACGCAATTGCTACCCGGGATGCCCCTTTAAATAGTCCCAAGTGGGAGGATTGAAACACAAATGGACCCCCAAATAAGGCTTAAGGGCTTTATATATATATATATATATATATATATATATATATATATTTTTTTTTTTTTTTCATAAGGACCAGGAGAAATCCCTTTTTAAATAAGGAGTTTCCACCTACAGAAAACAAAACAGTCACCAAATGCACACAATATAAATAAAAGACAAGAAAAAAAAACTCCCTTCAGCCAAGCTGAAGGGTACTCACAGCCCATGCGATAAGCTCACCTCATGAGGTAAGGAAACAGGAAACAGGAAGTCAAACAGAGCATACAGGTGCTCTCTGAATATCAGCATGCCTAAGCCCCGCCCACTTCCAGGATCACATGGCCAGAAATGGAGGGAAAATTCAAATCTGAACACAGCCAGAAAACAAAGAGCTTAAGCAAAAAATGCTGCCTAGACAGAGATAGAAAAATCTAAATAAAACATTTCCTATTAACCCTTTAAATGCCAAGCACGTAGTTTCTACGTGGTTGCTTCTCCTACCGTTAAGTGCCAAGCACGTAGAAACTACGTGCCTGGCATTTCCCCCAAACAGTTAAAGAATAGAAAAAAAAAAACACTTACCTCCGGTATCCCCGTGAAGCTTGGGGTCCCCTCTTCCTGCGGGGGGCATCCGATCGCCCCCCCGTCGTCCTCCGTCTTCAGGGGGGGGCCTGAAACCAGCCGCCCCCCCCGTTTCCAGCGCTGACATCGGCGCTGTAAAAAAAAAAAACAAAAAACAAACTGTCATTTACTCACCTCCGCGCCCGAGCCTTCTGTCCGGGTCTCCTCTTCACCAGGGGGGGGGTCCGATCCCCCCCCTGAGCTGCGCAGTCTTCAGGTGAGGACCCTCTTCCGGGTCCTCACCTCTTGTAATGGCGGCGATGGCCGCCGCCGCTTAGCTCCGCCCATTGTGGGAGGAGCGGGATGACGTCATCCCGCTCCTCCTATACCCCCTCCGAGCTCCGGCATCTGTCAGATGCCGGTGGTGATCGGAGCAGGGCGGATGTCAGCTGAGGAGGCTCCGATCGGAGCCCCCTCACCTGTCACCCGCCCTGCGCCGATCACCACCGGCATCTGTCAGTGACAGCGGCGCGGGACATACAGCGGCGAGGGACGTCGGATCGGAGGTGAGTATAGTGTAAAAAAAGAAAAATAAAGATTTTTTTTCTCTGTGTCTGTGTGATTTTTTACTTTTAACCCCTTGTGAACTGGTAAGGGGTCCATGACCCCTATACCAGTTCACAAGGCTGGGGGGATGGCAAGCCACTTGCGCTAGCGGGTGGCTTGCCATTAACCCCCGGCACCCCCATTACCTGCCTCCCCAAAGGCCAGGGGGGGCAGAAGAGCCCGGGCCCACATGGGCTATGTGGGCTCGTAGGCTGCAGGGTGGGGGGGCCACAAAAGCTGGCCCCCCCACTCTGTGCCTACAAGCCCCCATAGCTGGTCCCGGGCTGGTTACTTTGGGTAAGGGGGACCCCACGTCAATTTTTTTTTTGATTTTTAAGGGTTTTTAACCCTTAAAAATAAAAAAAAAAATGGGGTCTCCCTCCCCTGGGAGGGGGGACCCTATGTCATTTTTTTTCTCGATTTAACCCTTTGTAGTGTGGATGGTAGTTGTATTTTTTTTGTGAATGTTATAAAATACTTGTTTCAGTTAGGGGGGTCTCCTGGGCAGGAACAGGGGGCTACCGATAAATATGTGGTACCGTTCTAATCAGTAGAAATGGGGCTTTCACATGCAATATGATTTTTCTTAATAAAATACATTTTTTATTTAAAATAAAGGAGTCAATTTTTTTAAAAATTTTTTTATTTATTTATTTATTATTTTTACTTAATAATATTGTAAAAAAAAAAAAAAAAATTTACAAACAAGACATTTCATGTTAAAGCCTAAACTCTGCTGCAAAAAAATATATATATAATTTTCCTGAAAGTTCCAGCAAAAATGGCGCAAAACATGACGCAAAATGGGGAAAAATGGCCTGTCAACAGAGGGTGACAAAATCTCAAGTAGGCTGGCAATTAAAAGGGTTAATAGTACCTATGCATGTTGGGTATTGTTCTGTTCGGGGGACCTTGCGCTTTCAGACTTAGCTTGTTTTTTCTGGTTTGCATATTTATATTTTAGGAAAAGGTGTTTTTTATTCAGCTTCTTTATAAATTTTTTAGGGAAACCCTGCGCAAACAAAGAATTCTTTGAGGGATTACTTCCAGAAAGATGAGCCCACTACAACAAGCTGGGTACCCTTAGAAAGCTTAACGTGTGTACTTTCAGGGAATATATGGTTTATGGGGGATATTTCAAATGTCAAGGGTTGTTTTGGTTGAAAAATCGCAAGGTGCGCACTTTGTCTGCAGAGCTGAAATTTTCAAGTAAAATTACCGTTACGCACATGCTTTACTTTGGGGTGTTTGGCAACTCTTCCCTTGACAGTAGCTATGCATGTTGGGTATTGTTCTGTTCGGGGGATGTTGCGTTTTCAGATTAAACTTGTTTTTTCTTGTTTGTATATAGTTTTTTTAGGAAAATGTGGCTTTGATTCTGCTTTTTTATCCTTTTTTTAGGGAAACTCTTTGCAACCAAAGAATCCATTGAGGGATTACTTCCAGAAAACTATGGCCACATCAACAAGCCTGGTACGCCTAGAAAGCCTGAGGTGTGTACTTCCAGAGAATATATAGTTTGTTGGGGGTATTTCAAATGTAAAGGGTTGTTTTTCTGGAAAAACTGCAAGGTGCGCATATTGCGTAGCACAGTTGTATTTTATCTGAAAATCCCCTAAAGCGCTGTTTCAGTTTGGGGGAGTCTCCTGGGCAGGAAAGGGTGTCTACCTATACATATGTGGTACCGCTGTAACCGGGAGAAATAGGGATTTCACACGCAATAAGATTTCATTGACAAACTTACATTTTTTATTACAAAAAAAACTACAATATGTAAAATTTTTTTTTTTTTTTTTGCACATATTTCACCCAAAAATATTGAGAATACACCTAAAAAATGACAAACAAGACATTTCATGTTAAAGCCCAGACTCTGCTGAAAAAAACAATATATCATTTTCCTGGGAAATCCCTGGAAATCCCTTCAAAAATCACATTTGAACATGGGGAGCGCAAAATAGTGCAAAATGGTCTGGCAACAGAGTGTGACAAAAACTCCAGGTAGGCTGACACTTAAAGGGTTAAATAGTATAGTAAAACATACATAATAAAAATAAAGACTTGTTTTATATATCTCTTTTTTTTTTTTTTTTTTTTGTGCGCATGGTGACAAATAAGCCCAGATAACGCCCCCCCTTCCCCCCTCCTTTTTACCCAGCAGGGTTAAAGGAGACTTAGGGGAGAGGATAGAAATGCACCCATAAGGCACAAGGGGATTATAAGGGGACCGGGGCATCCCATGCCGGGATCACCAACCCGGAAGCTGCCTACCCACATTTGGGTCTCACGGGGGAGTAATACTCCTGTATACACCAGAAGGTGTATGTATCTACCTTTGCCTGAACCACACAGCCAGGGCTGGGACGCATACAATATAACCAAACAGGTTTAAAGAGTTTCAGACAGAAATAGAGAAAAAAAGGGGCCGGGAGCAAGCCCGGCTACCTGCAGCTTGAAGGACAGTCATCTTCTGAATGCTTCGCCGACTGCAAAGACGAAAAGACTGAGGAATAGTGGGAGGAACCCAGTACTTATGGACCAGGAGGGGCTCCTTTTTTCCATGTCATCTCTGCAAGATCGCCCTCTACAGGACGGGTTCCCAAGTGTTATGGATATCGGGAAGTGGGGGGTGTGACATACTGGGAATAACACGTTTGGCTATAATTTCTTTTGATTTAAGTTACACATCCATTTTACATTTATCATATTTATGTGGGTCTTTATAATTGGACTATTGGTTCATGATAGCAACACCTCTATGAAGCAAACTATATAAACCCAAATTACCAACTAAAAACACAATTGGCCTGATTCAAAGCCTTGCTGTGAATGCTTGATATTGTACGGAATCGAACTCGGAAACCGGGATTTTGTGAACGCTCGTATTATACACAGCCGCATTCTGAGACATTTTCAGACATGCATATGCGCCGTAATTGCTTTGCCTATGAATACAGTTTAGCTGAGCATTTACAGCTTTGGCCCTCAAAGTAGTCTCAGAAGTCGAGTTTGTACATTTTTTCTTCTGTAAGTTGCTGTGTAGTCCATGTGTTCCATGTCCCTCACTGGCCTTCCACCATACGCATTCTGCCATTTTTAAAAAATACCGTTTTGTGAGTACTCACCTTTAAAATGGGTATTATGAGTGTGCCATACACTCCACTTCGATCTTCATGACATTTGGGTAATCTCCAGTAGAGGGTGAACTTCTGCAGAGATGAATATGCAAAAAAAGAAAGCCCCTCCCGGTCCATATATACCTGGCACCTCCCACCAATTTCCCAGTGTAAAAAAGCAGTAAGGGGACCAGAAAGAACCAATTATAACCTTAACAATCAAAACCAATGGTTCACCATATAAAAGCCCCAGAATACCTGAAAAAAGGGGGTGGGGCGAAGTGGAGTGTATGGCACACTCATAATACCCGTTTTAAAGGTGAGTACTCACAAAATGTTATTATTCTAAGTGTGCCATACACTCCACTTCGATCTTCATGACATTTGGGACATCCAATAGCAGTGTCCGTCATGGGTGGGAACCAGAAACAGTAAAGAATGTACCAACTCAAACCACTGCAGCTTGCAGAACCTTGCGGCCAAAAACAGCATCCGCTGAAGCCCGCACATCAACCTTGTAAAACTTGGAAAAAGTATGAACGGAAGACCAAGTAGCAGCCTTGCAAACTTGTTCAACAGAAGCCTGGTGCTGAAAAGCCCAGGACGCACCGTCCACACGAGTAGAGTGCGCAGTGACCCTAAAAGGAGGAGTCCTCCCCTTAGCAGAATAGGCCCCAACAATGGCCTGACGAATCCATTTGCTAATCGTAGACTTAGCAGGCGCCAAACCTTTCCTGGGCCCGCAGGGCACCACAAAAAAAGCGTCCGTCTTGCGGAAGGAAGAAGTAGTCACCAAATAGTACTTCACACAGCGAACAACATCCAAATTGTGCAGAACCCTCTCCTTGTCATTGTTAGGCTTACGACACAAGGAAGGGAGAACAATATCCTGATTGAGGTGGAAAGCAGACACCACCTTAGGAAGGAAATCTGGCTTAAAACGAAAAACCACCTTATCCTAGTGTCTCTCAAAGTAAGGGGCCTGAATCGACAGGGCCGCCAACTCAGAGACACGCCGAACAGAGGAAATAGCCACCAAGAAAGCCATCTTCTGAGTGAGAACCGAAAGAGCAATATCCTGTAACGGCTCAAAACCCTGCAGGACCCTGCAGAGCCGAAAGAACCAAAATCAAATCCCGAACAGGAACTACAGCCTTCCGAGGGGGCCGCACATGCGCACATTTGAAAAAGGTCTTAACCAGCGGGTGTATGGCAAAAGACCTCTGGAAGAAAACCGACAGAGCAGAAACCTGTCCTTTCAAAGTACTAAGCTGGAACCCAAGATACAGATTATGCTGAAGAAACTCCCAAATCCTGGGTATCGAAAAAACCCTGCAAGGCAAGGCCCTAGCCTCACACCAATCAATATAGGACCTCCAAGTCCTATAGTAAATGCCAGAAGAGGACGGCTTCCTAGCCCTAATCAGGGTCTGAACAACAGCCTCAGACAAACCTTCCTCTTTCAAGATGAAGGTTTCAGCAGCCAAGCCGTCAAAGCCAGCGTTTGTAAATTGGGGTAAAGTAGATGACCCTGAGATAGCAAGTCCGGCAACAAGGGAAGCCAGTACCGGATCTACAGCCATCCTTACGACGTCTGCGTACCAAACCCTTCTTGGCCACCTTGGAGCCACCAGAATCGCTGGTGCCCCTTCTAGAACCAGTTTGCGAACTACCTTGCCCAGCATGGAGACGGGTGGAAACAGGTACAGAAAACCCAACTCCTTCCAAGCCAGAGACAAAGCATCCACTGCCAGAGACAGAGGATCCTGAGAAAGAGACACAAAGGCCAGAAGTTTGTGATTGTGCCTCGAGGCAAAGAGATCCACCTCCGGAGTCCCCCACTTGTGGCAAAGATCCAGAAAAACCTCGGGGTTGAGAGACCACTCTCCTTGGCGAGAGGATCCCCTGCTCAGGGAATCCGCCTCCGTGTTCTCCACTCCCGGAATGTAGACTGCCGAAATGCAAGGAACATTACTCTCCGCCCAGTGCAGGATCAGAGAGACTTCCCTGAGGGCACTCCTGCTGCGAGTCCCTCCTTGGTGATTGATGTAAGCTACCGCCGTTCGGTTGTCCGAACGAACCTGAACCGGTAGACCCCGTAAATGTGAGGTCAGCCGAGCCAGAACCAGTCGGATGGCTCTGAGCTCCAAGACATTGATGGGGGGGTGAGCCTCCTGGGGACCCCACACCCCGCTGAACTGATGACTTTTCCAATAACTTCCCCTGGCCGACAGGCTGGCATCCGTGGTAACCGTCTCCCAACAAGGGACCAGAAAAGATCTGCCCTTCAACAGATTGCTCGATTCCAGCCACCACCGAAAGGACTGCCGAACCCTGGGAGACATCCTGAAAGGTTGATCCAATGACTGCGGACACCTGTCCCAATGCATCAATAGGTGAAGTTGAAGAGATCTCACGTGAAACTGTGCAAACGGTACTGCCTCGAAGGAGGATACCATCAAGCCCACCAGTTTCATCCCCTGTCGGATAGAGGGACAAGGATTGGCTAGAAGAAGGCGGATCAGGCCCTGAATCCCCTGCACCTTGGTCTGGGGCAGAAAAACTCTGGCCCGAATGGTATCCAGATTCATGCCCAGAAATGAAATCACACGAGATGGGGAGAGAGAAGACTTGGTGCGGTTGATCACCCACCCGAACCTCTCCAGGGTCGACACCACTTGGTGGGTGTCCAGCTCCGCCTGATGGAGGGAAGAAGCTGAGATCAACAGGTCATCCAGATAAGGCACAATGCGAATGCCCTGAGCTCGGAGCAGAGCCATTATTCCCGCCAAGACCTTGGTGAAGACCCTCGGTGCCGAGGTCAGTCCGAAGGGAAGGGCTACAAACTGATAATGTTGATCCTCCACCGCAAACCGGAGGAATCTCTGATGTGCCTGAAAAATCGGAACATGCAGATACGCATCCTTGATGTCTATGGATGTCATAAAAGTCTCCATGCGGAACCTTTTGGCTCTGATAAATCTGTTGAGAACCTTGAGATCTAGAATGGGTCTCACTGAACCCTCCTTTTTGGGAACCGTGAAAAGGTTGAAGTAGTAACCCCTGCCTCTCTCCGATGGAGGAACCGGACATATGACCCCCATATCCAGAAGGTTTTTTACTGCTAACAGGAGCCCCTGTGCAGCCTGAGGGTCCGAGGGCACCCGAGACCTTAAGAATCTTGGGGGCGGCCAGTACTCGAACTCCAGTTTGTACCTGGAGGAGACCACTTCCAAGATCCAATTGTCTGTGACCTCCTGGGCCCAGACCTGGAAGAAGAGCTGCAGCCGTCCCCCCACCCTTGCGGGTGAGGGTGCCTCTTCATTGCTGAGCTGGTTTAACGGCAGGCTTGGGCTTGGAACCCCAGGCAGCCGTGGGACGTGCCCGACCTCTGCCTCTGTTCCAGGACGAGCCCCTGACACCCGAGAAGGCCAAACCCCTAGCCGCTCTGGCCCCTCGAAAGGAAGGAGTGAACGAGCCCGCCCCCCGAAAGGGGCGGCGCTGTTTCCTCCGCTGAGGTAACTTACCTCCTTTAGCAACAGCATCCAATTTATCTCCAAACAGCCGCGAACCCAAGAAGGGAAGAGCTGTGAGCGACTTCTTGGCCCAACGTCCGCTGTCCACTGGCGAAGCCAGACCAATCTGTGCATAGCCACCAGTAAGGCTGAAGTCCTACTACACACGACAATAGAATCCTCCATCGCAGCCATGACAAAATCCATGAACAATTCGCATCTCTTAAGGATAGCGAACTCAGCGCCAGCTGGATCAAACTGAGCGTTATTCAGCCAGTCCCTGATAAGAGACCTGGTAGCAAGCGACACTAGGACAGATGCACAAACAGCCGCAGGGACAATGCGTGGCACGCCATCTGATCAAGGCGCTTCTCCTCGCCATCCTTAAGGGAAGTGGTGTCAGGGGTGTTCAGCACAGAAGAGTTGGTCAAACCTAAATCTGGAACCTCGGGAGGAGAAGACCAGCGCTTAACCGCCTCCACCGGGAAAGGATACTTCTTATGCCATCCCTGAGGAACACCAGGAAGCCGACTGGGCCTCTCCCATTCTCTAAGGATCAGCGCATCAAAGTGACCCTGGATAGGGAACTCCAGACGGGGCTTGCAGGCCCCAAAAAATTCCCCCTTCATGAGAGGGGGCGCCTCAGGCGGTTCAATATCCAACACCTCTAATAAATGTGACAAAACAGTGGCCGTATCTACGGCATCCCCCAGCGCCTGCCCGACATCGGCATTCCCAGACTGAACATAGTCAGCCTCTGTTTCCTGATACAATTCCCCCTCCTCTAACGGGGAATAATCTGACAAATCAGCGGAATCGTCGTCAACATCCCACAAGGGCTGGGCCGACGACAAATGTCTCTTTTTAGCCTGGGTCTTCTTGCCCACCGTGCTAGCAATAATTTTCTCGATGCTGGCCAACCTAGCCCAAACATCAGAGAGCGACTCCCTCGGGGTACGGATAAGGTGGGGAGGGGAAGGCGATGAATCGGGAGGAGCCGACCCAGAAGGCTGGGTACCAGACTGCCGCATTATGGCCTTTTGTGCGCATGGTATACAGATCAGCACATTCTCCCCCGTAAGGGATACCCCACACCTCACACATGGCCGGGATTGTCCCAGAGGGAGCCCGAGCCCAGTATCCTGTGGAGCCTCCATATGGTGAATTTTTTGTGGTCAGTCGCAAGACCGCAGGAATTTACGCCTAAGCAACCCGGGATGCCCCTTAAAAGTCCCGGTGGGAGGATTTGAGGTAAACAAATTTTGACTAGGGACCCCAGAACCAGGAGGAACCCCTTAATTGCACATATACAATGCGATCTATAACACACAAAACAGGCAACATCAGTGCAATCCTACATATATAAGGCAAAAACACATGCTACCGAGTAGCGGCTTGTGGGGATGCTGCATCCCAACACCTACCAGGTGGTGTCGTGGACCTGCGACACTGACCACCGGCATGTGGCCACCAGTGGTAAGAGTTGGCTGCAATATGCAGACTGGCACAGGGGGTGGGGGAGGGACCCACACAAAATACAGCATCATGACTGTCGACGGGAATGCCCAAAGTGGGAGGGCTGGCCTGGGACACATATGGTGGGCACAAAATATTGTGAGCAACTGCTTTGATGTAAGGCGAAGCATTTAATTTACAGTAAGGTGGTTTGGGTAGCCACACTTTTAGGTGCAACTCCGCCCACTATTTTAAAGTGGTGCGCCATACTGCCAGGAAGATCCAGGAGGGCATGGATGCAGTGGTGGAGGCCACAACCAAATGTTGGATGTGCTGCTGGGCCAAATGAGGGAGCGAACAAGCAAAATGCCAGAATGCACCCACTGCTGGAGGCACGTCAACCGGCAGAGAGTGTCAACCAGGCCACTTCACCCTTATAATGGCTGATGGACTTTTGGGGGGAATTTTTTTTTGTTTTTGCCGAGGGGCAAACATTTAAATTGCTAAAATGTGGGCATTGTGTTGCCCTTGAGCCACCCATGAAGGGGTGCATTGTAGATTTTGTTATATTTACAAAAAGAGCTGCTGACTAAATGCCGCCAAACAGATTGGGCAGCGTGGCTCGGGGTACTGGAATACAGTAGGCCATGTATCTCGGGAGCTGCAGCAGGGGTTGGCTCCTCCACATATGCCGACACCTTCTCCGTTAGGGTAGAATTGTGGAGGGTGATACTGGCCATTATTGAACAACCTTGTCAGGCTTGTATTGGAGGGCGTGCCATGTGTGGTCCAGACACCTAAACCGAGACTTCAGTAGACCAAAGGTGTGCTCCACAACTGCCCGAGCGCGACGGTGGGCCCGACTATAGGTCCCCTGGCCATCTGTATGGGGCCTTCGAAAGGGTGTCAGGAGCCCGGGAAGCAGGGGATAACCCGGAACATCTAAAAGGACATTAAAAATCCTAAGTGAAACCAGTAGGAGATTGGGAAACACCTTTTGTAGGAGGCAACAATTTAGTGTTGCCTGAGGCAAATCACTGAGAAATCAAGCAAAACAGAAGGCAGTATGCATGAACAAGGCATTTGATTAGCTACAGAAAACAGGGTAATTTGAACTAGTTACATGGGCACAGTAGTAGTGATGTAGGACAGGGATAAAACTAGGAATCCACAACAGTAGCAACACAATAAAAAAACTGCAATTACCTTTTAAACTGGATAAAACAAAGGAAATGCAATGCTAACAATACACACGCAGATCCCAGAGGAAAATAGACACGCTTACCCAGAAGCCAACCACCACTCAGCTTGTCACTGTCAAAACGGTTATATAAACTCTAAGTTTCTGAAATAAAACCAAACAATCAGAGGGAAAATAGAGTGGCTTCAAATAATTAATTGCAAATCAAATTCGATTTAACAGAGGACACACAAAAAACATGGCCCAGAACCACCCAACATGGAAAAAAGCTCAAATATGGGACTTTAATGTCATTCCTGCATCTGGAAATGCATGCGAGTGAGGCTTTCAATCAGGCCGAATATTTTTTTGAGATACAACAAAGGAATTTGCTAATGGGGAACAGTCACCAACTCCTTAATGGTCAGTTACTTCTAGGGTCAGATATATACAGTATGAGCCTGGAGGTTCTGCAACTTGGACCTCTAAAACATTGAAAAAGATAGAATACGACTGAAACGCTTGGCTTAGATGGGTGGGACTGGAGAGGATATTTGTTGCTTGCGCTAGGGCTCCTTTCTCATGTTCTTGTATGGCTGGTTTGGGATTTGGGATGCCCTACTCTGTGACATCCCCTGGATTGCCATGTACACCAAGGGAAATGCTCCTTTAGGTCAGACGCCATGGCAGGTCATAGATTCTCTTCTGTCATGCAACTATTCCTGGCTACAAGGTCAAGGTGGTAGTGAAGCACAAGGTCCCTGCAGTGGGATTTATATGTGTACCTGAGTCTGAATTATGCATAGTGGAAACTTTTTCTGTGTGGATTTGTGTTCTTCTTTTTAACTATTGGATTAAAAGCTAAGTTTTACATTTACCAACAAGCTGGACATTCTACTGCTCTACAAGGTCAAGGTGGTTAGTTATACCCCATACTCCAAAATGGGCACTGGCGTGAAAGGGGGGACGTTTCAAATCTTTCCCCTGGGTGCCTAGCTATGCCTCTGCCCATAGGACTATGGCAGCTGCAGAATAGGCATGTGTGACAGACGCTCTGTCTTTTGGATGTCATCACTATTCAGTTGCCCACCGGGTCATTCACTGGCCTTTTCTTAATTAGGTTCCAGACAATGTCATTGTATTTTGATACTGTTACAGGCAATGTCATTGTAGTTTGGATTGTATTATAGACTGCCATTGTGTTAATTGATTACGTCACAGACAATGGCATTGTCCTGATTGATTGTATTACAGCCTGCTATTGTTCTGCTGATTGCGTCACCGGCAGAGTTGAGGGATTGTGTGCCCTGCTGCTATTGGTCGGTGTGTGTCTCATGCAGTTCTCCATCAGGTCCACCTTGCATGGAGACTTGTGTATATAAGGCCTAGAGTGGCACTAATAAAGACACTTCACCTTCACCCTCAATACTGAGTTCTGTCTCTTATTGGGGGAAACGCTATATTACAATTCACTAGCCCTTGTAAGGGCTGTTCCTGTTTCCTCACGGACGACTCTGGAATTCCAGCAGCACCTCTCACCATTGGGAAAAGGACGTCTCGGGCGGTGAAGCCCTCCGGCGATAAGGGTTATCGCTACAATTGGTGGCAGCGGTGGGATGGTCTTTTGTACCCAGAGAGAGTGCTACCCTGATGGAGAGTCAGTATGACAAGTTGAAAAGGCTGACCCTGAAGGATCTACTCGAAAGCCGGGGAAGGTCGGCTAGCAACCGCCCACATCAGGAACTGATAGCCAAGCTGATCGAAATGGATCGTGCAGCAGTGAGGACCGAAACCAATATAGAGACTGATGAAGACGCTGCTCTCGTTCAAGCGGTTCGGAACAGATTGTCGGTCTATGGCCGAATCCATTACAAGAACTGATCGACCAAGTCTTCGCCGCAGCGGAGGCAGAGGCCAGTAAGCGAAGGGAAGATCGGCGACTCGCAACCCAGCAGCCTCTCAGCGCCCCTGTGTCTCCGAGCCTCAGTTACACTGGGGGGAGAAAGATTCCATTTGCAGCATTTAAGTCCTTCCAGGAAAGTGACGATGAGTGATGGATTTTTGGCCGATTTTGAACGGCAGTGCGCTTTACACCGGGTACCCACGGAGGAATGGGTCACCATATTATCAGGGAAACTATCTGGGAAAGCTTCCGATGCTTTCCGAGCCATCCCTGATGCGGACTTACCACACTACCATCTGGTAAAGGAGGCTTTGTTAGCCCGGAACGCTGTCACCCCAGAAGCCTACAGTTGTTTTTACTAGAACATTTTCTCAATGCCTTGCAACCAGAGCTAAGAGTGTGTGTGTACAAGACCAGCACCCTGTGAGTACATGTGTGTGTACAAGACCAGCACCCTGTGAGTACATGTGTGTGTGTACAAGACCAGCACCCTGTGAGTACATGTGTGTGTACAAGACCAGCACCCTGTGAGTACATCTGTGTGTACAAGACCAGCATGCTGTGAGTACAACTGTATGTGTGTACAAGACCAGCACCCTGTGAGTACATGTGTGTGTGTACAAGACCAGCACCCTGTGAGTACATGTGTGAGTACAACTGTGTGTGTGTGTGTGTGTGTGTGTGTGTGTGTGTGTGTGTGTATCATCTTCACCCTCAATACTGAGTTCTGTCTCTTATTGGGGGGAAAAGACAAGACCAGCACCCTGTGAGTACAACTGTATGTGTGTGTGTGTGTATACAGGCCCGGTAGACAAAACGGTAATGCAGATGGATTATCCCGGCAAACAGAACTCTGCCCCTAACAAGAGTCCGGACAGCCCCACGTTAACCCGAACAGGGTCAATCCGGGTCTGCCGGGTGTTCCACAAAAGGGGGCATTGTGACAGACGCTCTGTCTTTTGGATGTCATCACTATTCAGTTGCCCACCTGGTCATTCACTGGCCTTTTCTTAATTAGGTTCCAGACAATGTCATTGTAGTTTGATACTGTTACAGGCAATGTCATTGTAGTTTGGATTGTATTATAGACTGCCATTGTGTTAATTGATTACGTCACAGACAATGGCATTGTCCTGATTGATTGTATTACAGCCTGCTATTGTTCTGCTGATTGCGTCACCGGCAGAGTTGAGGGATTGTGTGCCCTGCTGCTATTGGTCGGTGTGTGTTTCATGCAGTTCTCCATCAGGTCCACCTTGCATGGAGACTTGTGTATATAAGGCCTAGAGTGGCACTAATAAAGACACTTCACCTTCACCCTCAATACTGAGTTCTGTCTCTTATTGGGGGAAACGCTATATTACAATTCACTAGCCCTTGTAAGGGCTGTTCCTGTTTCCTCACGGACGACTCTGGAATTCCAGCAGCACCTCTCACCATTGGGAAAAGGACGTCTCGGGCGGTGAAGCCCTCCGGCGATAAGGGTTATCGCTACAGCATGGATTGATCCCTTCTCTCTATAGTGTTAGTATTGCTGCAGAGCTGGTGTTATTATTGGGAGATTGCATCTCATTTATTCAGGAGGCTCCCTTGCTGTTTACGTGGTAAGTCTCTATCTCTCTCTATACTCAGAAGCAGATCACTGGTGGTACCATCATGGAGGCATCCAGGTACAGCAGGACAACCTGCTGTTTTCCAACAAATGGAATAAGTTGGGAAGTTGGAGATGGTTTTCTGACTGGAAAAGTGGAAAAAATAATTTTCTTTCTCTAGGAAGAGGAAAATATGTTTTATTTTTTCAAATGTATAAATATTGTAACAGCAACCTATGTCATACATTTGAAAATTCAAACAATTCGAGAAGCTATTTCTTTATGTCAATACACCATAGATTACTGTTATTTATAGATTTAACAACCAAAAAATAAATTTTAAGGGGTGGCCCAGAAACCCCCACTATACCGGAAGTAGAACTGTACACTTGATTGAAAATTGCATACTAATTTTTATTAATCGAAGGTAATACATACATAGACAATTGTAAAAAAGACATTAAAAAACATATACACAACAAGACACAATTCAGGGGAGCGCTGCCCACTATCTTTCATAGTTCATCCTAAAATCTGATATCCAAAGGCGATAAATCCTCTTCTCCCTTAACATAATCCTAAATCCTACTACCCACTAATGTGTTGTAATTCATAAATACTAAAGTGCATGTGCCATAAATATATATAAAAATATATCCAATACATCAATCACAAAACAGTAATCTGCTTGCTATATCTATACCCCATATTCTTAAAGTGCATTAATCTCATGCAATCCTCCACGTGCTACCACAGTACTAATAATATCAGAGGAGGGGAGAAAAGGCTTGGCATATATAGTAAACAGTATACACCACCGGCAGACCTTAAGCAGCGCTGCCTCCCTGGCCCACGCGTTGAATGGCGTCTAACCAGTCACTTCCTCAGGGCAATGCGTGTGGGCAATGTGCCCTGAGGAAGTGACAGGTTAGCCTTCACGCAACGTGTAACTGGAGTTATGATTACTTCCCTGCCCCCAGGGGCATCCCAACTTGGGTTTTGGCCAGATATAAAAGAGTAAGATACCTGATATTGGAAAAAAAGAATATAAGGTGGTTATTATTATTATTTTTATTTACATAGCGCCATTTTCTTCTGTAGCGCTGTACAAGGTGTTGTGTGGAAACAGTAGACAATAGGAAAGAGACCTCTCACTCTTGCAAACTTACAGACTAATGGATAGGGGGTGGAGACAAAAAAGCAATTCTGTGAGTACTCACCTGTAGAATTGTTTTTGTTCTTGCATGGCATGGCCCGCTTCAGTATTCATAACAGTTGGGTTATTCCGCCACGAGGTGGCGCAGTGGTACTGCAGAAAAGCTGTGGCTTGTCCCGGCTCCCGATAAAAACGGGTTTAACCATAGGGTAACCAAGCAGTGAGACAAGAAGCCGGGAGAGAATAAGTAAAAAAATGTGAAAAAGAGGCAACCAAGAATAACGATAACAAGGGTGGGGCGAAGCGGGCCGTGCCATGCAAGAACAAAAACAATTCTACAGGTGAGTACTCACAGAATTGCTTTTTTCTTTATTGCATGGCACGGCCTGCTTCGGTATTCATAACAGTTGGGACATCCAAAAGCAATGTCCAGAGTAGGGTGGGATCCCCAAAGAGTAACGGCCAGTAGTTCAAGTCACTACCGCCTTGCAGCCAAAAGCAGCATCCGCTGAGGCCTTAAAATCAACCTTGTAAAACTTAGAAAAAGTATATACAGAAGACCAAGTAGCGGCCTTGCAAACTTGTTCAACAGAAGCTTGGTGCTGAAAAGCCCAAGAGGCACCAATAGCACGAGTGGAATGAGCAGTAATCCTAAAGGGAGGTTCCTTTCCCTTAGCAGAATAGGCTTGAACCACCGCCTGATGGATCCACTTGCTGATAGTGAATTTAGCCGGAGGCAAACCCTTTCTAGGTCCAGAAGTGAGAACAAAAGAGCATCAGACTTCCTGAAAGGCTCAGAGCCCTGACCACATCTAGGGAATGCAGAGTCTGCTCCTTGGAATTAGCAGAATTAGGACACAATGAAGGGAAGACAATAGGGTCGATTCAAAATCCAAAAGTTAATTGATTTCGGATCGGGAATCGGAAGTTTGGATGGGTGTTAGTCATTTTTTCAATTTTTTTGGGCCATTTCGGATTCGCACGAACGTTCGGGCATAGACGTATATGCTCTTTCGATATTCGGAAGTTTTCCGATCCAAATCGGAAATTTTCCGTTCGTTCAGAAAACTTCCGCTAATCACATGTGTTTCCGTGTGAATCAGAGAGCTGATTACCACCCAATAAATCCGTTTCATTTAAAAACCACTTCTGACACCTTTGAGTGCTCGGATTGCTATTGTTGAACAGGTTTTGTGGCTATGTGGAGGAGTCTGCGCGCCTTCATCTCCAATGAATTGCATGTATCAGCATGGCCGAGGCCATAAATTGTTTAGCAATGCATACCTGAATCAATACATTTCATGTATGCCTTCTAAAAGCATTTTAATGCGGACCTTAATTAGTCCTTTGCATGTAAACCTTTATTTTGCCACACATCAATATAATTGCTATATTTTTTTTAACGTATGTCCTTTGTTATTTATATTTGGATTGTTGTACTTGAATCTTAATTTGTTTTCGGATTTATTGTTGTAGTAATTATTTTATCTCATCTTTGGTCAGATGCATCACACTTACTGAGGAGAGGAGAGCGGGATAAAGTGCAGGGTGTGGGTTACAGCTGTGTTTTGCTCAGACACAGCAGAGCTGGGGGCCTGGAAAGGTCAGAAATCCCAGAATGCAGAACAACACAGTCACAAGGCCCTTTCTGTTTGCAGGCTGCCTGATATTACCTGACCCGCCATCTTGGCTGTTTCCAGGCTCATAACATGCAGAAGATGCTGGGTGTTTTTTTCTTTGGAGAGCAATCTGTATGTACAGGGTGTGGGTAACAACACTAAAAATTTAAAGTTGTACCATTTGAAACCTAAAATTTATATTAAACGCAAGAAAAAAATGCAAGGTCAAAAAACAACAAAAAAAAATCTGTATGATTTAATTTTAGAAATACATTAATTAATGGTTGGTTACCACTAAACGAATGAAATCAAGAAAAAGCAGATATGAAGATTCGCATGACCGCAAAGTGGTTTGGGTCAGTTTTAGAGGTAATAAATGTAAGTGTTAGACTAGCGCTAAGTAGTTGGGTTGAGCTTGGTAGTGTAATATATGTGGCCACATTTGTGGCAGAACAGTTTGATGAGTGTAGCTTGTATTGCGCATGCGCAAGATCTTCTACATTTCCGAACGAACGAATATTAGAGGTTAAAAACCATTCTAACCCATCGGGAAATGCAAGGAATTCGTAGAGGTGGACGATGGAAGAAGGGAAAAAACACATGCTGCCGTCGCAACAATAGATCACTCAACCTAAAATTTACGATTGAAAATGACTGGGCCAAGGTCGGGAGATAGCATACGAACGGACGGGCATTTTACAATAGGAAACTCATTAGGTTATAGAATCACTCGCAAGTTCATACGAGTGCTCGAGCGTTCGGAAAAAATACCATGATCGGCAACAAAATCAAAGCTTTTACATGTTTCTTTGACCCTAATGTCCTGATTGAGATGAAAGGCAGACACAACCTTTGGCAGGAAGTCCAGCTTGAGCCGAAACACCACCTTATCCTGATGCCTCTCAAAATAAGGAGGTTTGATGGAAAGTGCCGCTAGCTCAGAAACTCGCCTTATAGGAGTGAAAGCTACCAGAAAGGCTACCTTAAGGGTCAGAATAGACAAGGTAGCATCATGGATAGGCTCAAAGGGAGGCCCTTGCAGAGCAGACAACACCAGATTCAAATCCCAGACTGGTAGCAAAGGCTTACGGGGTGGACGCACATGAGAAACACCCTGAAAAAAGGTTTTAACCAACTGGTGATTGGCAAAAGATCTTGAAATTGCCAGAGCTGAAACATGGCCTTTTAGGGAACTAAGTTGAAGGCCCTGATCCAAACCATGTTGCAAGAATTCCAGAATCCTGGGAATAGAAAACACCCGACAGGGAAGAGACTTGGACTCACACCAGGCAATGTAAGCATGCCAGACCCTGTAATAAATAAAGGACGAGGACTTCTTCCTAGCCCGAATCATGGCATCAACAACAGAAGCAGGCAACCCCTTTTCCATCAATATGGAGGTTTCAGCAGCCAAGCCGTTAAAGCCAGAGTTTGTAAATTGGGATGGTGTAGCTGCCCCTGGGTGAGAAGATCTGGATCCTTGGCAAGACGTGCCGGTCTACTGCCAACCCGATCATAATTGACAATAGGTGCAACTGAAGAGGTCTCATGTGAAACTGAGCAAAGGGGACTGCCTCGAAGCAGGACACCATCAGGCCCACCAACTGCATCCCCTGACGGATGGAGTGATGAGGACACGACAGCAGAGCCCGAGCCTGCAGCTGAAGACCCTCCACCTTCTGCTTAGGAAGGAACACCTTGACCTGAGAGGTATCCAGCGTCATGCCCAGAAAGGTCCTCACCAATTACGGGGACAGAGAAGACTTGGGATAGTTGATCACCCAGCCAAAAGACTCCAGAGTGGATGTCACCATTTGAGTGTCCCACTCAGCCTGAGGAAAAGACTCGGCCACAATCAGGATGTCGTCCAGGTAAGGAATGATGCGGATGCCCTGGTTCCTTAGCAGAGCCATCACTCCCGCCAGCACCTTAGTGAACACCGGAGGTGCCGAGGTGATACCGAAGGGTAGAGCAACAAACTGGTAATGCTGACCCTACAGCTCGAACCTTAGAAACCTCTGATGACCTGGGAAGATAGGCACATGAAGATAAGCATCCTTGATGTCCACAGTGGTCATGAAGTCGCCCGGGTGAAGGGTACTGACAGCAGAGCGCAGCGTCTCCATGCGAAAATTTGTTGAGGCCCAGATCTAGAATGGGCCTCGGAGAGCCATCCTTTTTGGGGATTGTGAAAAGATTGGAATAGTACCCCTGACCTCTTTCTTGATGAGGCACCAAACAAATGACTCCGGACTCTAACAGGCAATGAACAGCCAGAAGCAATCCCTGAGCGGACTGGGGGTTTAAAGACATCCGGGATCTGATGAATCAGGCTGCGAAATCTTGTAACCGGAGGACACTACCTCCTGAATCCACCGGTCTGAGACATGAAGCCTCCAGACGTGAGCAAAGAGCCGAAGCCGTCCCCCCACCCGGATGGGTGAGGAAACCCCTTCATGCCTGAGAGGGATTGGGAGAGGGTTTGGACTTAGGATTCCAGGAGAGACCGGGACGACCACGGGTTCTGCCACGGCTCCAAGAATCTCTGCGACCACTGGAGAGGAGGGAGCCACGGCAGGCCACTTGATCCATGCGCCGGTCCTCTCCGTCCCTCAGAGTGGTAGTGTCAGGGGAAGGCATGACCGAAGTATTGGACAAGCCTAGCACTGGAGCGTCCACTTCAGGGGGAAATGACCACCTCTTAACAAGATCAACGGGAGAGGGTTACCTTTTATCCAAACCCTTGGGCACCACAGGCAACTTGTTAGGACATTCCCATTCTTTAAGCACCAAGGTGGTAAAATGTTCCTGCTCAGGGAACTCTAGACGCTGTTTACCAGGGCGAAAAAGCTCCCCCTGCTTTCTTTTAGCTACCTCAGAGGCAGCAATGTGCAAAATTTCAAAAATATGTGACAGCAGATTATCAGTGTCCTCAGGGTACCATGATTCCTCTCCGGACGCAGACCCAGGGTCACTATCGCAACCCTCCTGGTTCCCAGAGGAGTCAGAATCCTGGGAGAGCTCCCCCCATCTCAAGGGGGTGACAGCCACCAAACTCATCAATCCCCACATACATCTCAGTAAGGGGAGCGGGCCTGGGATCCAGGTGTCTCTTCTTGTCAGAGGCCTTCCTAGGAACAGTCCTGGCAAGCTGCTTTTCAATGTTAGCCACCCACAGAGCCAAATCAGAATGTGACTCCCTGCCAACATTTCCCTCACTGGGGCCCAATTGCAGGAGCGGGGGAGTAGGTGAGGCAGCCGAGTGAGGCGCAGAGCTGGGAAGCGAAGCAGGCAAACCAGCTTGAAGCGCAAGGACACTTTCAGCGCACGGCACGCACACCGTGACACTGTTACTCACAGGGGATACCCCACACATGGAACACAGCCGTGCTTGTCCCGAAGGGCCCCCAAGCACGCTATCCCCAGAAGCCTCCATATGGTTATTAACATAGGCGCAATAGGCCAGCAGTGGGTACAGGCTTAAAACAGAAGCCACCCGGGATGCCCTCCCACGGGATTCCCCCAGAAGTTAATAAAGGGGGAATGAGGGGGAGAAAAGGAGTGGAGCCGGGAGAAAACACAATCCAATGGTATCCCGCCTGAAAGACATCACACATATGTGATCACACATAAGCATCCCGCAGCAAAATACCACAATTCAATTAAAAACCCCCCAAGGGGTACTCACGGGCCAAAGACACCGCGGGGTCACACAGGCACAGGCCGCTGAATAAGGCGACCCGCCAGTGGAAGCAGCGCTGCAGCCAGGAAGGGAGAAATCCAGACGCTCAGCTCGTCCAAAATGGCGCCGGCAGAGGCACCTCGAGGGGCGGGCGCGAGGTGAACGACGCGCCATGACAAAGCAAAATCACCTCAGGTTATAGCGCCCACAGCCGCGGAACGCAGTACAAAGCGGTGCGGCAGCTAAAAACACCAGAAAACACACCAAAAAATGTACAAACACCACAGACATGACTACTCGCCGCTACCACCCCCCTTTTTCCCCCCCAACCAAGTTAAAGGGGGGGGAAGAGAGAGAGAGAGAAGCAGCGGCGAGCAGCCATGGTCAGAGAGGGGGGGCGCGGGGGGGGACCCAAAGGAAAAAGAGAGGACACAGTCACCAAACTACTTACCCCCTCAGAAGCTAGGACAGAAACTCTGCATCCCTAATAGGCTCACCATAAAGCCTATGGCCGGCTCCCCTTTGTGGTACAGGGTCTGCGGCTTGGAGCAGTGCTCCAGGAGCACTTGACCCTAGTGCTCTTCTACCCTCACCCCATCTGTCAGCCGAGGCTGGGAGGCAGTGAGGGTCCAGAAATGGATGGAAATAGACTTGCAGGGCCGCAGGCTTGGTTGCCCCGCTCACCTGCGCAAGAGAGAGAGTCATCTTCTAACTTCGCAGTATCACTGCAGAGGAAACACTGGGAACTCTATGGTTAATCCCGTTTTTATAGGGAGCCGGGACAAATCACAGCTTTTCTGCAGTACCACTGCACCACCTTGTGGCGGAATAACCCAACTGTTATGAATACCGAAGCGGGCCGTGCCATGCAATAAAGAAAAGGGGTGGAATCACAGGTGCTAGAACTTGAGTTTGGCGGCATGTGCCCTGAGAAGGTTACGTTTAAACCAGATTATATGCTTGTCTGAAGAGGTGGGTTTTGAAGGCACTTTTAAAGGCTTGGAGTGTGGGAGTGTTGAACAGATTGAGCAGGGGAGGGCATTACAGAGAAGTGGAGAGGCATGTGAGAAGTCTTTAAGGTGGGATTATGGGGAAATGTAGGGGGGGGGGGCTGGTTGGAGAGAGCTTTTTAGGTTAGCCCTTTAGAATGAGGTATTGGGATCCCAAGGAGGGACAGTCTCCAAAAGCGGATCGCTATTGAGACCCTGTGTTTATTTACACCTAGGCTTATGTATGTGTTTTCATTTGAATTATTGATTTTTGCAATAGATGTCTGAAGGTATTTCCACGTGTACAGTCTATGCCCTATCTGACACATCATCAGGTTGCTCCAAAGGTTGCCTTTATTTGTTATGATGTGCAAAGTGACCTCTAGCACTGTCTGTAACTACAATGTCACAATGCCTCCTGCAAGTTACATCACTGCTGGATGCATTTTGCTGTTATTAAATGTAACTACCATCCCGTTGGTATAAACCGAAAACAAAAAAACAAAACAAATTGCCCTATTACAATGCCTTTTAGGAGGTCCTTTATTAATCTATTAGGGGAAACGTTTAAATAGCTTATTAGCAATAGACAACGAGATATCTTTTATTGCAGGAGAAATCTTCCTGTCTGTCAGTCCTATCTTTGACCTTTCCCTTACAAAAGATAACTTGTCTTGGGTTGATATAGGTAAAAGAAAAAAAGTATATTGTGTAACAAAGATGATGTTAGATTCTTTTGAATCTCAAATAATGTGATGATTAGAAATGATTGTGAAATAATTCTCCCCAACAAGGTGGTTGATTTACCGGAAGGACAATCTACAAAACAGCAACATAAAAGTCACTTCCTCATAGGAAATTGATTGTCCCGTCATAAAGTCACAAAGTTTGAACAGTTCTCCTTTTTGTAGTTTTATTTTTGATTCAAAAATATTGAAAAGGGACCCCGTCACGAAGAGTATTTTTTAATATCCTTAGTGCAGCCAATTGTGTGTGCGGAGCTTTTGCGGCTCTTTGGGGCCACGTGTCCCAGGGGGGCTGTTTTTGGGTTTTGGTGCTTGTATTCCCCCCACCCGGATTTACATGGGCTTATTGATTTAGAGTGCCACCAGTGCATTTCTTTTGGACCCCGCCACTTGTTTAAAAAAAAGAACAAATGTATCTGTAATCTTAAACAATGAAATTGCCATCCTTGAAATCCTATAAAAGCAAGTGGCTGCATCGAATCAGTTTGTGTTTGGACAAATGCAAGAATTTCTGTAAACCATATGTCAGTCTCTGAGCATCATCAAACTGGGGGGTAAGTAAAATGAGGAGAGCTAGGTTTCTGTTCCATTATTTCCACTCTTAACTCCACAACTTAAAACTGAATGAAATATAGTTTAACCAACCTTTTAAAATGGAGGCCAGCCAAGTGAGGACAGAAATGTGTTAATGACTATCTATCACAGCAGAGCAGAAAAACTGTTTCTGCTGGGTCCTGAATTAACTAGCTAATATCTCAATAATAAATGAATAATAAAATAATAAATGAAGTTGCCCCAACCTTTTCAATTATGAGAGTGTTTCTCTGCTCATCTGACGCTGCATCAACCCTTTAGATAGAGCTAACAATGCCTCAAAATGTACTTCTAAAAATGTTTCAGTGAGTGCTGCATTGCTAATTAAAGAAAAAAAGTCCTGGTGTATAGAACACTATACCATTGTATTTGATTAGACCAATGTTTTTTAAATGATCTATTTGTTGTTTGACATTTTTTTTATCCAGATGCATTTTCCTATTGACCTATTAATATTTGTTTTGAGCTATTTTTAAATGAGAGGAATGTATGTCCTCATCACCTGTAGTTTTTCCTTGCAGGTAACTGGCCTTACAAATCAGCAGATTGTTACAAAGGTTGTGTTTATTTGTGATGCTGTACAGTGTGACCTCTAGGATTGGATTGATAGCATGTCATACAGCCATGGCCAAGATTGGTGACTGATGTTTTTTGCACAGCCAGGTCCGCTCTTTGCGCAACTCAATTTTACATGACACGCCACGCAAGCAGCTTATGATTTAGGAGGATGATGGGGACTTTTAAAGCGGTCCTTCACTCTGAATAAGAGTCTATCTTATATGTTTCCCACACCCTGTACATACAGATTGCTCATATTAAAAATCATCCTACCTGCATCTACTGCATGTTATGAGCCTTTAACCAGCCAAGATGGCGGCTCATGAAACATCAGGCAGCCTGCAAACAGGAAGTGCCTTCTGACTGTGCTGCTCTGCATTCTGGGATTGCTGACCTTTTCTTGACCCCAGCTCTGCTCTGTCTGAGCAAAGCACAGCTATAACCCCACCCCCTGTACTTTATCCCGCTCGCCTCTCCTCAGTAAGTGTGATGCTTCTGAGTCAAGATGGCGCCCATATCCTAAAGTCCTGAACAGAGTTGCAGCCCAGTGGGGGAAAAAATAATTTTAGATGCTGGGGAATCGTTTTTTAGGGGTTTGGGCTTTTCAATAAATCATGGTGAAGGTCCGGTTTAAGTTTTAAAACTTATCTCCTGGCAAAACATTTCATTTTAAGATAAAGCGGGTACAGTCACTCTAAGACATTTACTGTGTGCTTACATTCATTTTTAACACAGATTTTATGTGCACACACATTATAAATTCTATCATTCATTACAAACTGAGCGCAACAGGCTGCTGGCAGGCTACACACCACAATATACAAATAGGAACATTGACTGTAATGAACACTGAAGTGCAGTATAGTGTGTCTGTTAGCATGTTACTACATAGTGTTGCGGAGTGAGCATAGATTAATACTCCCCAATAACTGTGCTCAAGTGACCATCCTAGGATTGATGCTTCTGTTAATAATTAATTAATTAAACTTACTAAATGACTCTTGGGGCCAGCAAACTACCAGCCAAAAAAATACTTTTTAACACTAGCATGTGGGAAGCTGGAGCAAATTTGGAGGGATGCCCAAAAGAAAGTAGATTCCTACAAGTGTTGACATTTGTACACCTGCTATTTACATATACCATGTACACAGGCCTAGAGCTGAATTGCCTAAGGAGTTCCCAGTTACATGTTTCTGTGCCTATTGCCAAATGCATCTCCCGATCAAAACCTTAAAGCAGACCTAAAGTAAAAAAAATGATCCCCCATGTCAGTGCGAATTGCGATGCCTTGCTTGTTAACCTACCCGAGGAGGTTCAAAATCATAAAAGAAGATTCACAGCAGAAGAAGACCTCAAAGTCCATCTAGTCTGCTCCTACTTTCTCTTAGCTCAGGAAAGATGTATCCCAGGCATGCTGAAATTCACTTACTGTTCGTCTTTCTACAACCAATAATCCTTTAAAATTAGCCTTGGATGCATCTTGCACATCCACTTCTCTTTTAAAGAGCAAGCGGGTTGGAGGGGAATGCATGACCACTCGCCTGGTAAACTCCATAGGGTGTTGGAGATCACTTTTCATGCAAGAGCAGCGTGGCACCATGGACTGAATCAGAAGGGCTTAGCGCTCATGAACATTTCTATGGGGCATAGATGGCCATTGTATGCTTGATTTAGTGAGCAGGGCATCCCAAATTGGGATGACCTAGGTGGAGGTTTTTTTTTTCACTTTAGCTCCACTCTAACTAGCTTTACCAGTGTACTTTTATTTTAACGATTACCCATACTGCACTACTGTGGGACCAAAACCGTTCAATTCTCTGTCTGCAGGGAGGAGAAACCTACTGTGAAACCCCCATACGCTTGCAGTGCAGCTGCTAGAGGAAAACAGGGGATGCTGCCATTGGCACATGCATGTGCAGTGGAATCCCATCCCCTGCTTCCCTCTAGCAGCTGCGCACACCTGCACCAGGTATATGTGAATAGCTGCCATGGGTACACACAGCTGGAGGGGAGTGGCTAGCAGCTTGCATTCCATCCAATTTTTTTAGATGCTTGTTAATATGCAAGATCAGGAAAACTGATGCATGTGCCGTGGATTCGCCAGCGAGGTAAGGATACTGGAGAACCAGGTTTCACACAGTGAGGCATCCCGAATTGGATTGCCCCAGGGGGACGGATCAAAACCTAAATTTCTGGGTTTCGGTTATCTATAAAGTAGATAGATTTTGCTATGCAGTGGATCTATACTGTCTATACTTCCTTCTGCCACCCCTCAGTGCAGCTGTTTGTCTGCAGATCTTCATGTTATCTCCCACTTTTGACCTCCTGGTATCCTTGGTTACCACCAGAGGGAAGGTTGAATACCACCTCTGGGATGTAAGTTCACAGCGTTGTTATAATTCACTTTGAGGCAGCTAATCTCCTAGCTACTGCTTTACTGGAGTCAGCGGCAATGTGCCTCCCCCAGAATAAGCAAACAGTTGCATCAGCCTTGATGAGCTGGCAGAGTGAGCATTGTGGTACTTGAGCCCGAGTTCATACTGTCATCCTGATCAATTAAATATGTTGTGTGCTGTTACTTCAACAATCTGTACAAGTGTCTATTTCAAAACTGTTAGCTGAAGACTTTTCCCTACAAAAGTATCACTTCAGATACATTTCTCTCATATTGGTTTACAGAGAGCTAGAGTATATTAAGAGTATCATGGTTCATAGCATCTACCGTGTACAGAGCCATTCACCATCCTGTAGCTAATTGAAAACACTGAAGTACACTTTGACAGAAAAAGTACATTAGCAATAAAACTTCATATAATTTGTGTAGTCACCCATCCTACTTACCATGGTGGTTTCTGCAAACTCCAACTCAAGGAATGTTTTCTTGTATTTATCCCCCCCACCCTCTCTTATCACTCTTTGAGCATTTTGGATACTCATCTCATGGTGCACATGGTGTCATGATTAAGAGCCTTGCTCGAAACGAGTAGACGCGGGGTCTGCTCTCTATATGCGTATCATGTTTTACCTGCTGTGATGGCTTTTTACCACGATTCTCAATAAAGGATGGATGATTTTACTAACCAAACCATGTGGCTGGCGCTCTTTCACTATGGTCATGGTGCACAAAGCCTGCATAGGAGGCCAGCAAAGGTTGAAACACTAAGATCTGGGGCCCCATCTTTTTTAAGAGGAAGTTGGTTGACAACAGTGTGATGCAGCTCTCATTAACATGAACTGTGGTGGTGGGACCACTGTAGAGTTCATCATTTCCAGTGTTCAGGCTGAACCCAGCATCCTGGACTAAAAACAGTATATGATTTGTGGACAGGTGATGTTTAAAGGGTCTGTCCAGACATACAAAATAAAAAAACATACTCCCCTTATGTCCTTCATTGCATTTCCATCCTACTACAGCAAAATAAAACTTACTTTAGATCAGTGGGTAAAAATGCAAAATTTAGACAAAGTCCGGTGCCAACCTTGATATCAATTGAAAAAATTACACTTATCCAACTGGCATTCTCGCCCGTGCATATAAATGAACAATGTGAAACGTCGAGGCTGCCATCCCTTTGGCCACTCCCCTCCAGCTGTTCATGCATGTGGGATTGGCAAAAGTAATGTTTTATAGAAATCCAGGGGGATGTCACACAGCACGGCATCCTAAAATAAGATTCCCCCTGGGGACATGGAATTACCTGGTCCTGTCTAAATAACACAAAGAGTGTTGGTTCACTTTAATATGCAGAGTGCAGACAGACCCCAGATATTCAATCTTGTGGGGAGCATCACCAGTGACTATACTCTCTGAAGTCATTTTTTTGGTCATTCCAGGTGTGGGATCATTTTAATATATGGATCAGAGGTGGGTTCCGCCTGCAATCTGCCTACTAATTTTTAATGCACTCTTCCCCTAGGGCTGGGACAGGACAGGAATAAAAATAAAATGTCTTAACTGCTGGCCACAATCCAGCACTGTCCCTCAGCGTTTTCAGCAATGTGCGCAGACATCTTAGTGAGGCTGCACAGAGCAACATCCCCCACTCTACAGGGCGATTGCACGGTGGGGAATGCCACTCTGTGTAGTCTCCCTGCCAATACCACCAGGCAGAGGACAATACAGGATTCCAGGACCAGGTAAGGCGATTTATTTTGTTAACCCACCACCCTGCCTCAAAGAGGGGGCCAGGGGTTCACTTGTTAAAAGACTGAACTTTCGCTTTAATATGCCGAGTGTGGACCCCAGCAGCCAGGGCTTTTCAAAATTGGCACCCCAACACTGACAGTGGGTGGAAGTAAGGAAGGGGAGGGAGAGCAGAGGGCAGATCCAGCTGCTGTTACATGACAACACCAACTACACTAAATACAGTTAGACTACTAAACATTCAAACAGCTCCTCAACATACACACACCCGAAATTTACAAATGACTGGTGTGGGTATGTGTCCTGGGATCGTCGGCTATGTCATGTCGAGTCAAGCCTCAGCACACCACCTCTATTGCAGTGAATGGAGAGGGCATGGCAGCAGCACGGTGACTTATGATGGGGGGGTGAAAGTCCCAGGTGCCGCCGTATTTCATTCATCGATTGGACTTTCTGATCTCAAGAGTCAGCCAAATACCTAAAGGAGATGTATCGCAAAATTGTGTAATATTAAATATGCATATAAACACATCTGCTAATGAGAGGAGGGGTCACTTATACACACAAACTGAATAAAACTCCTGTCTAGCTTGTGGTTTTCTTCCCCTGGTAGGAATAAAATCCAGGGGTGACAGGTTTGAGTGTATCAGGGTGGACAGAGCCTCCCCCCCCCAATTCCCTCTTCTTTTCAATAAAAGTAAGAAACAAGCCTGGCTGGATATTTCTTGATGTCAGGTGTATAAGTGACCCCCTAGTCCACCATCCAGCATATTTATATGGATTTTAATAATTGGGCAATTTTTTCGCTATAGTCCTCCTTTAAGTGGGTCATTAAAAAGGTTGGCCAGCATACTCATTTCAGCGGATGCATTTTCGTTTTTTTACTTGACATGGTTTGTGAGATAGCACCTCGCTAGACAAGTGTTATCATTGGGAAAACTAAGATCCGTGCAGCTATATTTGTTACCATATTAAAGTACTTGATATAGAGGTTAGAGGGCCCTTGCTTAGCCATACCTGTTGGTCATATAATCAGCAGGCTCTGCACTGCCCCTGTGCCCACAGCCAAACCATTCACCAATCACTCCCAGTCACCGGAAGGATGCTGCTGGCTTCAAAAAGGTGCATCAGGTCCCCGCTACCCCCATTGGCTATACACTTTCCCAGAAGGGCGAAGACCCCCTGATGTCTGAGTATTCCAGCCAGAGAGGTTCTCCAGCATCATGCATTGATGACATAATGGCCATCCCCACTTAGGCCCTGATGGTAAACCCATGGATGTGATTGTGAAGACCCTTCTCTACGAAATAAGCAGTGATAAAAGCTTCTAGAGTAAACTGACCAGATGTCTTCCTTTCAGTGGAACAGTCCCACTTTGAGTTCCACTGTCCCTCCGGAAACTCTGGAAACACCTAAATGTCCCACTTTGCTGTAATTGGTAAGTTGCTGTATATCTGGGTGGTTTTATAACTGCTCTCTTTGGCTGAATGGTGATAGCAGATTGCATGGACATCTGAGCATTGGCTCAACCACCAACATCTTTTATGGACCAAATATTCCTAGAGCATGTGACCCGCAATTAAGCCACGTGCTAAACCACACCTCTGCCACTCCCATCACCCACAGACTGGTTTAAACTGTCCCAGTTTGAGGACCCCAAAAATGGTCAGTTTATTCTAGAGCCACCCAAGATCTTGATTATCAAGTGGCGAACCTATGTGCAGATATTTCTACTATTACCATTCAAAGGGGCCGATCGTTGAAACCAGTGCTTTAACTCCTTCAATGGCTTGGGATCAGATATAGTTGGGCACTCCCGAAAGAGGGAGGCTCTCATACTCAAGCTGGGCATTATCTTGAGAAGTCCACCTCCACATAATGAGGCGGAGACACGGGTTAACATCAGAAAATCCAGAGGATAGAGACATGATTCTGGAACAGCTACAATTACAAAGTTACAAATGTATTTTTCTCTGTCTACTGTTTTTTCCTAACAATTTCCACACTACACTTTTTCTCTGCTTTATTACCATTCTCTTCTTTTGTTGGTTCCACAGGCTGATGCCTGGTTGGACACATAAATGGTTAGTTGGTTTGAGATCCAGATCTAGAAGACACTTTTAGTTTTGATGAAAGGACAGGAAGGCAAGCATTTGTGGAAAATGCTGTTACTCTAATTTGTTTTTATGCCTCAAACAAGGGTAGATTTCCTTCTTTCGAAAAATTGTGAAAGAAGTTCTCCCTAGAGCAGAAGGCTCTATAATTTGGGGGGGGGGGGTTATTCCAATCTATTGGATATTGTTTTTGACAAATCTCTTTCCCCAGAGTGTAGCATCAATACATTTGCTAGAGGAGAACAATATGATACCTGAAGAGAGGCTAACTCCACATTCATAGATTATGCATTTTATTTATTGTAGAAGGTGACCTGGGAAATTAAAGCCTTTTTTAAAAATAACAACCCTGATAACACATTCCCAGCTATTAACTATTTGTCCCATAAAGTGGTAGTAGGAGGTAAACTAATATAAATGACTAGTTGGATTAAGGCCCAAAGAAATACTGAACTTAAGGACAAGTTGCTCCTTTCGCGTCCTTGACGAAAGAAGACAAAAAAAACGGGGGGGGGGGGTCCTGAAGGATAGAATTGATTGGCTTAGATTAGAGACCAATTTACTCCTAACCATGAAGGCTGAACAAGATATTCAAAATTTTACTAATTGGGGACAAGCCTGTTACTCTCTTGGCAGGTGCTTGACACCCAGATCTAAATGTTACTCCATGCCCAAAATGAAGAATTTTGATGGTATATATTCCCAAAAGTTTGTGATCAAGGAGTTCTATAACTTATATATTAAATTTTACGCCTCCCACCCGTTAAAACAAAATCAGAGCAATGGTTCGATGAGGCAAACATCGGCATGATCTCCTCGGAACAAAAAAATCTGAATGGATCGGGATTTTACTGAGGAGGAAATAACATTGGCTGACCAATTAATGCGCACCTCAAAATCCCCTGGACCGGACGGCTTTGCAGCACTATATTATAAAGAATTGTCCCTCTCCTTGTGAAACATCTTAAAAACGGGTTCATCTTGATTAAAAGAGAAGGTTCTATCCCAGGAGAGGCTCTTAGCCAACAATAGCATGCTATCCAAACCTGGAAAGGACCTCTCGGATTGTGGTCAGTATTTACCTATTTCACTTATTAATACAATGTTATGACAAACATAATGGCCACCAGACTCAACACCTTCCTAGCATACATCATACATCCTGATCAGGTGGGTTTTGTGCCGGGAGACAAGGGCCAAAGGTTGAGCACTCAACTTGATCCATGCATCTTCTCAGGCAATGTTGTTATCTACACACATAATGCTTTTAATTTACCTTATGCAAAATGGGTTTCAGTATAGGCTTCTGCTCAATCCTGCAAGGATTATACCCCATCCCTAAAGCAAAATAATCAGGCGTTTTAAGACCAAATACATTGATTATAAGGAGAGGCATGAGACAAGGTTGTCCTCTTTCACCAGCCCTGTTTCTCATTGCCATTGAACCACTGACCTGTATGATTCGCAAGAGCAAAGTTATAATTTGTGCGGTTCAAGAGCATTAATGCACCTTGTTTACGGATAACCTACTTCTATTCGTATTGGAGGTAATTGTGAAACAAATTTGTTAATATCACTGCCTAATGTGTTAGACTCTCTAAAACAATTGTCATTCCTCTCAGGTCTGCAAGTGAACGATTCCAAATCCATTGCCCTTAACATCACTATCCCAAATGGATTGCTGAGTAGACTCAGCGATTAGTTTAAATTCCAATGGAATCCCTCTCAAATAACATATTTGGGAGTTATTTTACCATATAGAATAGAAACCCTGTTTAGCATTAACTTTACTCCTCTATTCAGGAAAAAAAAAAGATTAACTTTCCAGATGGGGCGCTCTCTACCTATCCTGACTTGCGAGGATCTTGGCTATAAAATAGACAACTCTTCCAAAAATGTTGTAGTATTTTAGGGCCCACACAACCAAGATAATGCGAAAAGATTTGAAGGGGGTGCAAAATGACATTATCAAGTTTATGTGGGGACCCGGGTCTAGAAGTGTAGGACAAAAATTACCAATATTATCTTGCCATCCAAACTGTACAATTGCTCCCGACACACTGGGCCCGGAAATGCCCCACCTGAATTGACAACAAACAAGCTGACCTGGATTCCTTCCCTCTGGATTTACTGTGGTGGGGACCCACCCATAAGTGTCCATTGATTTCTAATCCTTTCGCAATGAATTTTATTAAGGTTGTGGGATGAGACCAGTAAAAATAGGGAAACTCATCTCCACTCTGGTCCTATTAGCGCCCATATATAATAACCTATACTTGATTTGCAGACTTTAAATGGTGGACTGATTAGGGGGTTTGTCAGTTTTCCACTCTCCAGGAACTAATTCAGCCTTGCTGTCATTATAAGGGAAGTGATAGCAGCTGTACTTCATATTATGTATAATCTTTTATATACTGTAGTAATGTAGATTCTTTTAACCCCTTCCCACCACAGTAAGACTTGGAATCACGTAAGTTTGAATGACTCTAAGGTACTATATGTCAGAACCCTCCCAAAGACTCTATTTCAAAACTGCCCCCCTCGACTTATGCAAAACTACTTTAAGAAAGTTGAATAATAATACGGTGCTTCACACATTTTGGCTAGCTCCATTTGAACATCATATCTCAGGATGGGCTTAAGACATAACACAGTGCATTGAATGGGTGTCATGTTTATTGCAATAACCTTGTCCATTATACCTTCTGTTTTAGAGCTGCAGGATAGGACATGTGAAAGGGTGGTCTAAATGTGTGCTCTATGAAAAACTTGGAGGGTTCCCAGGAAAACTATGAGGCAGAGAACAGAACTGTATACCCGTTAGAGGCAACAGAACATTGGATGGAAAAGAACAGAAAGCAGGCACATCATGTACCAAAGCAGAGTTACCCATAATAGGTCATAGGTTTTATTACTACTTGTAATATATGGGGCTTAGGGCTTGGTTAATCAAGAAAAAAATGGATTTTAATCCCACAGCCACCAACTGGATTTAAACATTTGTCAGGCAAATTGAATATGAATAATTGCCTGTTAAAGAAAAACTTTGCATGCATCTATTGATAACAAAACGTCTTTATGCTTGTCATACTTGAAAGTTCAAATGAAAATAAAACAGGTTGTGGTAAAGAAAATCCTATAAAAACTTTCTTGGAGTGTAGTACAATGGGCTGCATATAGGGTTTGCTTTATCAGAGCAAAATAATAGATAAGGTTTGAGGGTAGAGGCCTGAAGTAATGCACCCCGCCTAAAAATATCTTTTTGCAAATTTATTTCTGTATTGTACAAAAATATGTAAAGTAATCTTACAAAAACACTTCAAAGATTCAACATTCACCTCTTGTGGATTTATCCTAGAAAGGCAATGGCTTACCATACAAAATGTTTGTAGACAAATTTCCAAAGACTCCAGGGCGGGCAGTTTAATAGGGGGCTAGGAGGACCGCTTACATCTCCCTCATTCCCGCGCCACCGATTGGACTCACCATCCGAAGGAAGGGATAAGATGCATTTTGATAATTCTACTATTTGGAGATAGAAAGAATGCCGACACAAAAGTGAGTACTTAAAATCCCGGTTCAGCCACTCATCTGCCTCCCACCTTAACTCCCATGGAAACTGTGTAAAATAAAGGCGTTTCAATGTATCTCAAAATCTAAGATTATATGTAAATATCTTGTATGTAAATGATCTGTATCTGTATTTCAAGTAAAGCCTATTTCTTTGCTGTCATTTCTGGGTTGTGGCTGAGCTGGGAAGGGATCTGCTTACTTACTACCACTCCCACGTCGTTGATTGTACTCCCGAAGCCCCGGTTTGTGAAGCCGGGAGCTATGCCTCCTGGTTCCGGCTGGTGAGTGGTTGTGGCCTCTATACAACTGGCTCCCATTGAAAACAATGGGGGCCTTAGTATTCCAGGGACTTCCATGTCCAAAGGTGCCTATTGTTTTCTATGGGAGATGGCCATACACAGGCCACAGCCACATGCCAGACAGAACTAGGAAGAGAAGCTTCCGACTTTAACGGGGGCAGAGTGGGAGCGGTGATACGTTGTCTCCTGGTGGGGCTGTAGTTGGTACAATACTATATAACATAGTTGGCAAATAAATCTGAATTTGAAATGTGTCTAAAATCAGTCCTGCATGGTAAACATAGCATTCCAGGTGTAGCCCATGTACTATACGCTTGGACTGACCCATGGGGCATTTCCCTGGTGGGCCCCCGGATCCACCCTCAAATGGTTTGTATGGTGCTAACAGCCCCAAGAAGAAAAAGGACCAGCCATTATTTAGTTTCAGCCCCAATGTACAACACCAGTACTTAATTGATACTGCATGTTATCATTTAGAGGCAGTTTTTCTGGTGGTCCCCAGACACCCCAAGCCATCACTGTCTCTTCTTACTCGTGTCATTTTAATTTTTTCCCAATTATTAACAAATCTGAAACAGGACAATTTGTAGAATTTTTATTTGAAGCAGAAGAAAGAAGTCACATAGTGAACAATGGTACATGTGGTGATCATATAAAACCATCTATTGGTTTTCTTTCCTCAGTGTTTTTTGTCATATTAGACCAAACCACATTCAGTCCAGACACAATTGGGGCACCAATGGCCACCATTTATACTGAAGGCAACATCTAGTTGCGGCTTCCTTATCTGGAATCTACATAAGGCATCTACAGCTGAAATAAGTAAACATAGGGGTATATCTAGAATGGGACTGACCTCTGTTATCAGAGTTCCAGTTCAATGCCTAGTGACCCCAAACATTACTGATCCACCGTTGTTGACATTTTCACTTTTTATATTTGCTTTTGGGGTTATCTTTAACTATTATTCTTGTCCTGCTGTCTTCATTCTGTGTTTGTGTAAAGCAAGCGATGCTGGAGAGAAATGTACGAAAAGGTGGCACAAAATGTAACATGAGGGTAGGGCCAGATCAAGTTTGGTGGGGGCCCCTGGGCACAAAATCTGGTGGAGGCCCCAGATACAGTATTTTTCCTTTAAAATAATAGTTCAGCCAAGTAACTGATTGGTGGTTGTCTGGCACCTGCCTACTTACTAGAACATCAGATCGAGTTCCTTGTGCCAATATTGTGCGGGTGCATGCAGCTCGGGAACTCCTGCTTTGCCATTCTGGGTGGGGGGTGTAGTCGCCCAGCGGATCCAGCAGAAAACAGTTCCCTGAATTGTGCTTGGTTCACTGAGCAGTCGCCATTTGACAGCTCTGTACGCACCCATCACTGTAGCGTTGCTGACAGCGGCTTTGCTGCTCTATACTCCCTGTCCTGCCCTGTGGTGGCTTTGGCTACAGGTTTGCAAAAACAAAAAAAGACTTGCCTAGGCACGCCGCCACTGCCACCAATAGCTTTGTTGCTGGCCCTGCGGCCCGTCAGACCAAAGAATGAAAAGCCTTCTGGACCAGACCATAACCCAAAGTTTGGGGGAGACCCCATTTGCTGTGCAAGTGGTGGAGGCCCCAGGGCACAGGCCCCTTGCGCCCTCCTCATAATCCAGCCCTGCATGAAGGAATAAAAGATGACTTGATAAATTGTAAAAAGCTATCTATACTAACTTCTCCTCCCACATGATTTATCCCTTGCAACCATCTAGAATCTGCTCTTTTTTCTGCTGTAAGCTCTGGTGTTTCCCAGGTGGCTTCTGTGCATGCCCCTGCTTCTAGTCATGGAGTAGCAGCCTTCATGATCCAGGCTGATATTGTTCAGGTTTTTGGCTGACCTCTCATTGCATCTGAAGCATGGGATAAAATGCATTTTGGTAATCCTACTATATAAGATGATCTTTTTTTTTATCCTACATGAATGTGAAGACTTCAGCACAAATGATCTTCCTCCCACCTCCCATGGGAATTGGGTAAAATAAGCCATTTCAAGGCATCTCAAAATGTAAGATTTTATGTCATTATCTCATGTATTCTAAGTAAAACCAGTTTCTTTGCTGTCATTTTAGGGTCGTGGCTGAGCAGACAAGGACACTTCCTGGCGCAACTGTATGACTCATGTGCGTGCTCTGTTGTGATCAGAGACGGCTGTGAGACTACAGTGGTCCAATATGAGAGGTTAAAAAACAGTTACTTGCTTGGTGCTGAAAACCTAAACCCAAACCAGAAGTGGAGCACATGGAGCCCTGTGCTTCCCTGATTTGCAGCAGGTGCCGATGGAGAGGCTGCTGCAGGAGTGACAGTTGCTCTCTCAATCAGCCAAATGCACAGAGTAATGAGAAAACTGAGGGTTTATGGAATATGCCCCGGGGCAACTTGAACCCACAACATAGAAGACTTTTGATACCTGGTTGGTGTGCACTTGACCTCCCCTGTATTTCATGACAGAAGAAGCTCAGGCTCGGTGGAGCAGCTTCACTGCTGGAAGTGTCTCTGCCCAGTCTGAGCTCCTGCGGGGGCATGGGGCATCCAGCACCATGCAGATGGGTAACTTTTTTGTTCTACTACCCAAATCTCACTTACTGGAGGGAGAGGTAGAGAAGTGGAACGAGGCTGGATGTCCACTTTGATCATAATGAGACCTGATACTGCATATTTGTTATTTAATGAAAACAAGTTGGAGGGTAAGGTGTGGCTCCATGTAGCATGGCTGTGCCAACCTAATCTTTTTATATCCTGTTCTTGTCTTATAATGTTATATAAGCAAGCTAAAACCAAAAGACGTGAGAAATAGGCCTCTCTGATCGGGAGGGGTTGGGGAGTAGTTCAATAACCCATCCAGAATTGCAGGTGAGTTATCAGCATACTGTGGCAGCCAGTACACCAGCATCTTTAGAAGGTGGTCAAGATGTACACTACTGTGGAATAACAAAATGAAAATCCATATAAACTAAATCTGACAAAATGTCAGTCTATTGTAAAGGAATAGTCTGTATTCCTAAGAACCTGACTTGCAGGCAATGACGCTGTTCTGTAATAAATTCACTTACATTAAAGGCTATTGTCCTTTATTGCTCAGAAAGTAAACTCCTGCAGATAAAGGTCATCAGTGTGGTTCTTTTACTGTAGTGACTCTGACGGAGTTCTGTTCCCAAGCGCTTGGCAGTGATCCTGGGAACATCAGGAGATAGTAGGCACCTGCTGGGAAGCGTTTATTCGGAATACAGGGCAGCTGTATTGCAATAGCGACAACAGTAGCAGTCACAGCAGACATATGAGGGTCGATTCAGCAACAGTAGAAAAGACTCCTCTTATTATTATTATTCTCACATGAGAGAACTTTTCTTAAAAGAAAATCTCTCATATGATTCACAAGACTCATGCAAAACAACTTGCAAGAGCGTGATAGAAATCCATGATGGTCCACTCCGTGAGAGTTTCTTCCTTCTTCCCATTTTCATTTGACTTGTGTATCTGCACTTTCTTTGTGGCTTTTTTGATTGAAAATCACACGCTTGAGTGTTTTTTAACATTTTTTTTTACATTTTACATATGAATAAAAATGTACTCCCTCCCCCAAAATACCAGACATAGAGACCGATAATCCAGGGGTTTACCAGTCCCTATGTCCCACCCTCTAAAATTGACCAGCCCAAGGGCCTAACTGCCGCCCCCTGGCCTAGCAATTTTCATCTCTTATGCTGTACTGCATAGGTCTGGTGCTGAGAGAGCGGATCCATGCTGAGGGGCACCAGGCCCTTCCGCACCACCCTGCCCATTGGGGTTGAAGGTAATGTGGCAGGGGGGGTCAGCTAGCCACTGGGATGTTGGGCAAGTGGCTTGCTATTCCCGGGCCCTTTGGAATGGTATAGGGGTCCTTAACTACTAGGGTTAATCTGTATGGGCCCATTGTACTTTCAGGAGTGCTTCCTGTTACCATAATGTTCCTTACTGCCCCCCCCCCCCCCAAAGTACCTTGCACAACGTTCCCTCCACATACCTTGCTGCTCTCCCTTAATACTATGCAGGGTTCACATTTTGGCCCTCTTCAAGCTTCTAGCTGTGCTACCACCAGTGTACCTTTCACGGTGCTCACTGCGGCTTTTTCCCCCTCCACATGCCCCTCATGTTCCTTGCTGTGGTCTCTGCAATCCTCCTTAGCACTCTTCACATTCTTTGTTGCCCCCATGAAAACTTGCAGGGTGCTCCCTGCAGCCCCCCCCCCCCAGTAACTTGCAGGGTGCTCATGCAGCCCTTCCATGTTACTTGCCTCCCACGTACCTTGCAGGGTTCTCCCTGCACCCCACCCCACATTTGTAAGTAGCATCTAGTGGGCACCATGCTACTCCCTATATTTTCCATGCTGTCCCCACACCAAAGTACCTTGTAAGGTTCTTGCTTCCATTCCCCCTCCATGTGCCTTTCTGGATGCTCTGTGCAACCTTGCTCACCACCCTCCTTGCTTCCATCTGCCTGACTACCACCCCATGAGCCTTGCTGGTTGCTCCCTTCAGCCCTCTCCCATCCATGTTCCTTGCCCCCCCCCCCCCAGTACCATGTAGGATGCTCCCTGATGCCCCCCCTCATTGCTTACTGCCCTTTCTGATTATCATATAGAGAGCTCCCTGCAGCCCCCTCAGGAATTCACTTGTGACCTGTGTGAGGTGCTCCCTCCCAATTCCTTGTTAGATGCTCCCTGCTGCCCCTCTAATCACCTTTTACTTTCTGCCCCTATTTACCTTGATGAAATGTCACCTTGGAAAGGTTGTCTGGTAAAGTAGCTCCTGAGGAAACTCTCATAGGCCCTACATAAGCACGTATCCTTATTTACTTGTATCCTGTTAACATTTTACTCCCTTATCCAATGTACTATCCCCTTGCCCTTTGTGCATGTATATACGTGGAACAATTCTGATTCTGATGCATGATGCACAATACACAATATAAATAACAAGTACAAAACAAAATCTTAATTTTGTTACCGGGGAGTAACAGCTGCCTGCATATTGTGAAAGAAAACTTGGTAACAATTGCAGAATCTGATGTGACACAACTTCTAGTATGTCAGCATTTCTGTATGATCGCGGCGATCTCTTGAAATCTCAATATTTCCCCAGCAGTCATGAAACTATAACCACAGAGCGCCCTGCATTATGTATAATTACAGCAAATATTATGGAAACATCGACAGGGTAAAGCTATGAACCCTGTACCCTTCTCCCTATCCTGCCCCATAAACCATCATGGAATTACAAGAACCAGCATTAGGCCATTCAGCTGGGGTGAGGGTGGGAAAAGTAACACTCAAAAATCAATCTACTAATAAGATAGTAATACTGGAGGGGTGGAGCTAATGTTCTCAAGGCTATATTTCAAACAAGTGGGACATTGGGGGATATCCATCTGAATTCAATGCCAAGTCAGCCACTTCTCAGGACATTGTTGATGTTTTTTTCCAGCTTTGAGATGGATTTCTCATGAAGGTTTACAGATAAATGAAACCTTCATGCCCACATTGCCTTGTTCTTTAGTAACCTTTTTAAGTATTTTTCCACACAGTTTCCCTTCTTTATTGCATTTCCATAATGAAAGCATAGAACACAAAAACAGTTAGAAATCAAAGTAGCGCCCTGGACAGATGTAACCACCATATACACTTCTACAATGGAAATTAAATATTGTCCAAGGTTTGTTTCAAATGTTCCCAAAATCTGTTACTTTTAAAGGTTTTCTTAACTTTACACCTTTCTCCAGCTTATCCTAAAGTGACTTGATGAGACATCCTTAGCAATACTTACTTGCTCCCTGACTACTTTTTGTTAGGAGCTGCAGTGAAATATACTGCCTCTGCCTTGTGGAGAAGTCTGTCCTAGGAAGGGTATACATCTACTTTGAGTTCAGAGAACCAACCGACCCAAGCCCCACAGTGAGAAGTGCTTACTGCTGCTTCTGGTCCCCCTTTGAACAGGGGCCTTGTCTGGAACCAATATAGACTTCCTATCTTCACCATTTAGGGTGTAGATTTGCTTCAAGTCTGACACTGTTTCACTGCTCTTTTTTATGCTTCTGTAGGATGAGAACAAGGATCTTTTGATGCTGTCAGTGTTTTATCATGCAGAACACCTTATTACACACACATGAGTAATATCACTTGCCACAATTATCATCTTGGCAAGAGTCATTTGTCTCTGGATTAAATAACTGTCACCATTGTACCAATATACCATAGGTAAATCTGTTTTGTAGTGTAGTATAATTTTTCTGTCAAATTCCTGGACATTGCTTCAAAAATCACAGTTAAACATGTATAGCGCAAAAGTGTAAAAAAATGGTCTGACAACGGAGGGTGACAAAATCTCTAGGTAGGCTGGCAGGTAAAGGTTAAAGGAAACCAAATATTGCACAAAATAACTCTGCATGTCAGTTATTGGTCACTAAAGCGGACTAGATGCAGCTGCTGCTAAGAAACGGTAGGTGTTTTGCTTGAATGCTTGATTATAGGCTTCCTTGTAAAGGGTGGGGCTATAAAAGGATCTTCAATCATTTTTGACTGGAAGTTCCCCTTTAACTGGATTATTGAGGAGCAAAAAAAAGCTTCTTTTCATAGATAAACCTACTGCAATATATTTCTTTTAGAACCTGCCAAGAGTACATTCCTTGTATAATTGTGATAGCAGACAAAGCACAACCTGTGTGTGACCTCTGCAGCAAGACAGGTAGGCCCTCTCATCCGCTTTTCACCTCTCGATGACATTACAGGAGGTGTTGGTTAAAGCGTTTCAACCCGTCTGATCACATTTGCACGCTGCTCCTGGCTGGGATCAGGCTGGAGTCAATCACAGCTAGAAAAAACTGATATTGTACTAACAACAAAATATGTTTCTACTTTCCTACAATGATTTTGTAGTGTGTTGTTGCTGCTTTGTAGGGCAACATGTGCTCTTAGTGGGAATGTGAAGGTAATGGCTGACATTGGCATTGTGCTGTGTCTGGCAGATTTCAGATTACTTTTGTATGGTGTTCTTATGCCATCTAGTGACAGAACAGGAGTTCTGTGCAGGGGTGTGGGCGTATTTGTTGGTTATGGCCTAGATAAATTCACCTAATAGGGTTACTACAGGTGAGTCACTTACCACTAACCATGGAAAGCATGACAGTTATGTAATTAAAGTGCCCTGGGTATCATAAATCGGGATGACCCACTGTATGAAACCCCCCCCGAGGTCGTCTCAATCAGACTCCCCTTTTCCCGGGCCAATGACGTCTGCGTGGGCTCTCGTCTAATCCAAGTAACCTGCCGAGCAGTTCTGATTATATTGAATGGGGGGGGGGGGCATACCCTGCTGCCCTGTGCTCGCTCCCCAGTCTGGGAGCCAGAAGCACGCATAGCCCAGGGATTCCCCAGGGGAAGACCATCTTTTAGTTTCTAGGGCTGGACCCAGTGGGTTTTGTTCCGCTGACCTGCTGTTTATTACATTTTATTAAACCACGGCCAGCAGTGGGGAGAATCCACACCACACTCGTCACGAATGCCGGCGTCCTCTGGGGGCATTATCCTTCTCCCCCGCTGCATGCATGAGCAGCTGGGGGAGAAGAATCGTGCCCCACACGGGCATCACACAGCTAACTTCATGCTGGCCAGCAGTAGCGAGACCTACACCACTGCGGTCTGTTCCTCCCCCTGCCGCTTACTCATGCAGCAGGGGAGAAGAAGCATGAGCGGTTCCTGCCACTCCACCTTTCCTGGCCAATGCCAGGAGAGAGCAGTGCAATGCCTGTCGTCCCTCCTCCTCTCCTCTGGCTGATAACCGAAGAGAGCAGTGCAGCAAATTCTGTCCCACCTCCTCCTCTCTTCCCCGACACTTGTGAATGCAAGCATGCATGTTTAGAAGTGCGCACATGCATGTTTGGAAGTGTGTGCATGCATTTTGGGAGTCCACACAATGGTGAATGGGAGTGCCCGCATGCATATTTGGGAGTGCACACTTCCGCTTTGAGAGTGCATGCATGTATGTTTGGGAGTGTACCCATGCACTTTGGGAGTGCATGTATGCACTTTGGGAGTGCGCACCTGCATTTGCAGGGTGTCTATAGCAAGTTATTGGAATCTTACAGACCCCAACCATTATGCTGATTATTATGCAGCATCACAGAACCAAGGGACATGCCCACCATAATCATATGGTGAAACTGTAAAACACAATATCTTGGCCATTTATTTTTCAATTTAAAATCAGAAAACAGTTTGGGGCCCGACCTTTGGTTGGCTGTAAAATGGGGCTAACAAGGGCTAGAGGGATGAAAATCGAGGGTAACACCATAACACCTGGGCTATTGCCCTGCACAAAATGGGCTATGACAAGTAATCAAAATAATTAGGGATAAGCGAATCGATCCGGACAAACCCACATTCGTTCCGAATTTCAGGAAATATTCGATTCTGAACGAATCCGAATTTCCCCGCGATTCGATCGATCGAAGTTTTCCTTTAAACTCCATTTACTTCAATTACAGGCATTGAAAAATGGTGGATGGACACGTCTGGACATTACGTTATCATGGGAAGGTCACATGCAGCCTATCAGCAGCCAGGAGCCCCGGTGACGTCACAGCGCTATATAAACGGTGGCCATCTTGCTGGTGCGCATTTCAGCCTTGTATTGCGGCCACAACGGAGCTGTTTAGAGACAGGGAGAGACTAAGAGAGAGTCAGGGAGACCCACAGAGTGCCAGACAGAACCAGGGAAAGATCGGGAAAAATCGGGAAAGATCGAGGCAGGGACAGCAGAGAAAGTCACAGGGAAAGCTTTTTTTTATTTTCATTTCACTTCATTTGGCAGATCAGTTTTAAATTGCTTTTGTTTGTGCTGTAAAAATTCCTTGCCACTGTGCATGCCATGTTGGCAGTGGCATATTTAACCCTGTTACACACAAGCATTTCTTATAACTCAATTAGTTTAAATTTTTTTTGTGTCTGCTGTAAAAACCCCAGCCCACATGTGCATCCTATTTCAGCACATTTGACCCTATCTGTTACACTAAAGCAGCTTTTAAAGACTATTTCTCATAAAGATATTGCATTTTGAATTGGTTTTTGTCTGGTTTAAATACACCAGCCCACATGGGCATCCCAAACCAGTACATGTCACCCTATCTGTTATACTAAATAAGCGTTGCTCATCCTCAGCTTAATCAAGCTATTGCATTTTGAATTGGTTTTTGTCTGGTTTAAATACACCAACCCACATGGGCATCCGAAACCAGCACATGTCACTCTATCTGTTATACTAAATAAGCGTTGTTCAGCCTCATTTTAATCAAGCTATTGCATTTTGAATTGGTTTTTGTCTGGTTTAAATACACCAGCCCACATGGGCATCCCAAACCAGCACATGTCACCCTATCTGTTATACTAAATAAGCGTTGTTCAGCCTCATTTGAATCAAGCTATTGCATTTTGAATTGGTTTTTGTCTGCTTTAAACACACCAGCCCACATGGGCATCCCAAACCAGCACATGTCACCCTATCTGTTATACTAAATAAGCGTTGTTCATCCTCAGCTTAATCAAGCTATTGCATTTTGAATTGGTTTTTGGTCTGCTGCCAAAACACTAGGCCGCAGGGTATTCCAAACCTGCATGTAGCACCCTATCTGTTATACTAAATAAGCGTTGTTCATCCTCAGCTTAATCAAGCTATTGCATTTTGAATTGGTTTTTGGTCTGCTGCCAAAACACTAGGCCGCAGAGTATCCCAAACATGCACGTAGCACCCTATCTGTTATACTAAATAAGTGTTGTTCAGCCTCATTTTAATTCAGCTATTGCATTTTGAATTGGTTTTTGTCTGGTTTAAATACACCAGCCGACATGGGCATCCCAAACCAGCACATGTCACCCTATCTGTTATACTAAATAAGCGTTGTTCATCCTCAGCTTAATCAAGCTATTGCATTTTGAATTGGTTTTTGGTCTACTGCCAAAACACTAGGCCGCAGGGTATCCCAAACCTGCACGTAGCACCCTATCTGTTATACTAAATAAGTGTTGTTCATCCTCAGCTTAATCAAGCTATTGCATTTTGAATTGGTTTTTGGTCTGCTGCCAAAACACTAGGCCGCAGGGTATCCCAAACCTGCACGTAGCACCCTATCTGTTATACTAAATAAGCTTTGTTCAGCCTCATTTTAATTCAGATATTGCATTTTGAATTGGTTTTTGTCTGGTTTAAATACACCAGCCCACATGGGCATCCCAAACCAGCACATGACACCCTATCTGTTATACTAAATAAGCGTTGTTCATCCTCAGCTTAATCAAGCTATTGCATTTTGAATTGGTTTTTGTCCTGCTGTCAAAACACCAGTCCGCAGGGTATCCCAAACAAGCACGTTGAACCCTGTTATACAAAATAAGCATCTACAGCCTCATTTTAATAAAGCTATTGCATTTTGAATTGGTTTTTGTCTGCTTTAAATACACCAGCCCCATGGGCATCCCAAACCAGCACATGTCACCCTATCTGTTATACTAAATAAGCGTCTAAGCCTCATTTTAATTAAGCTATTGCATTTTGAATTGTTTTTTGTCCTGCTGTCAAAACACCAGGCCGCAGGGTATCCCAAACAAGCACGTTGCACCCTATCTGTTATACTAAATACACTTGTTCATCCTCAGCTTAATCAAGCTATTGCATTTTGAATTGGTTTTTGTCTGCTTTAAATACACCACCCCACATGGGCATCCCAAACCAGCACATGTCACCCTGTCTGTTATACTAAATAAGCGTTGTTCAGCCTCATTTTAATTAAGCTATTGCATTTTGAATTGGTTTTTGTTTGCTTTAAATACACCAGGCCACATGGGCATCCCAAACCAGCACATGTCACCCTATATGTTATACTAAATAAGCGTTGTTCAGCCTCATTTTAATCAAGCTATTGCATTTTGAATTGGTTTTTGTCTGATTTAAATACACCAGGCCACATGGGCATCCCAAACCAGAACATGTCACCCTATCTGTTATACTAAATAAGCGTCTACAGCCTCATTTTAATAAAGCTATTGCATTTTGAATTGTTTTTTGTCCTGCTGTCAAAACACCAGGCCGCAGGGTATCCCAAACAAGCACGTTGCACCCTATCTGCTTTACTAAATAAGCATCTTCAGCCTCATTTTAATTAAGCTATTGCATTTTGAATTGTTTTTTGTCCTGCTGTCAAAACACCAGGCCGCAGGGTATCCCAAACAAGCACGTTGCACCCTGTTATACTAAATACACTTGTTCATCCTCAGCTTAATTAAGCTATTGCATTTTGAATTGGTTTTTGTCTGCTTTAAATACACCAGCCCACGTGGGCATCCCAAACCAGCACATGTCACCCTATCTGTTATACTAAACAAGCGTTGTTCAGCCTCATTTTAATTAAGCTATTGCATTTTGAATTGGTTTTTGTCTGCTTTAAATACACCAGGCCACATGGGCATCCCAAACCAGAACATGTCACCCTATCTGTTATACTAAATAAGCATCTACAGCCTCATTTTAATTAAGCTATTGCATTTTGAATTGTTTTTTGTCCTGCTGTCAAAACACCAGGCCGCAGGGTATCCCAAACAAGCACGTTGCACCCTATCTGCTTTACTAAATAAGCGTCTTCAGCCTCATTTTAATTAAGCTATTGCATTTTGAATTGTTTTTTGTCCTGCTGTCAAAACAACAGGCCGCAGGGTATCCCAAACAAGCACGTTGCACCCTATCTGTTATACTAAATTAGCTTCTACAGGCTCATTTTTTTATTTTAATTTTTTTTTATATAGAGCAGCAATAGATCATATAGTGAGGTAAATTTGCCATTTTGCAGCATTATATAGAGCAGGCCCTGTGTAAATCTGAGGGGCAATAACTTATATAGTGAGGTAAATTTGCCATTTTGCAGCATTATATAGAGCAGGCCCTGTGTAAATCTGAGGGGCAATAGCTTATATAGTGAGGTAAATTTGCCATTTTGCAGCATTATATAGAGCAGGCACTGTGTAAATCTGAGGGGCAATAGCTTATATAGTGAGGTAAATTTGCCATTTTGCAGCATTTATATAGAGCAGGCCCTGTGTAAATCTGATGGGCAATAGCTTATATTGTGAGGTAAATTTGCCATTTTGCAGCATTATATAGAGCAGGCCCTGTGTAAATCTGAGAGGCAATAGCTTATATTGTGTGGTAAATTTGCCATTTTGCAGCATAATATAGAGCAGCCCCTGTGTAAATCTGAGGGGCAATAGCTTATATAGTGAGGTAAATTTGCCATTTTGCAGCATTATATAGAGCAGCCCCTGTGTAAATCTGAGGGGCAATAGCTTATATAGTGAGGTAAATTTGCCATTTTGCAGCATTATATAGAGCAGGGCATGTGTAAATCTGAGGGGCAATAGCTTATATTGTGAGGTAAATTTGCCATTTTGCAGCATTATATAGAGCAGGCACTGTGTAAATCTGAGGGGCAATAGCTTATATAGTGAGGTAAATTTGCCATTTTGCAGCATAGAGCAGGCCCTGTGTAAATCTGAGGGGCAATAGCTTATATAGTGAGGTAAATTTGCCATTTTGCAGCATTATATAGAGCAGGCCCTGTGTAAATCTGAGGGGCAATAGCTTATATAGTGAGGTAAATTTGCCATTTTGCAGCATAATATAGAGCAGCTCCTGTGTAAATCTGAGGGGCAATAGCTTATATAGTGAGGTAAATTTGCCATTTTGCAGCATAATATAGAGCAGGCCTTCACCGTAAGCAGCCATACTTTGCGCCTATTAAGACCTGGGGGCAACCGTGTACGGTGAGGCGTACCTAGCGTCCCGGCAAACGGGGGCTTGAATATAGGCAGAAGCGGTGGTGGAGATTGGGGGTTGCCTGCTTACAGAAGGCTGTTTTCCCGCTGGGCATCACAGCATGGACCATGGCGCAGATAGACATCGGCCAACTGACTACGAAGGATGTCTCTGTAGTAGTTCAGTTTGTCCTCCATCTCAGTGGGTGTAAAAAATGCCCCCATTTAGTGCCGGAAGCGAGGGTCCAATAAGGTGGATCGTGCGGTCACTATGCAAGCACGTGAGCATGCATCGTGCCATTTATGCAAGTGACTCGGAGGGACTACCTGTCTCCATCTCCACTGTAAACTGCCACGGTGTGTCTGGGTCCTCTGTCTCGCCTTCCTCACAACCCTCTAGCTCCTGTGGCTGCTCCTGCTCCTCCTCTCCTGTCAGATGACTAGATAAAATAGTCATTTTGTCAAACCTAAACTGTGCTTCGCTGTGCCCCACCCCCTCCTCCTCCTCCACTTCAGCCCCCACAGGCTTCATGTGGCTGTGAAATGTATGTGCCATGTCTCCAGTGCCCTGACCAGCCATGGTTTCCAACATGTGTTGTAGTACATGAAGCAATGGAATCTCATCGTTCATCTCATAGTCCTCACGGCTGACTAATAAAGTAGCTTCCTCAAAGGGCCTGAGCAAACGGCAGGTGTCACGTATGAGCTGCCACTGGTTTACAATGAAGTTACACAGGGGAGTCCCCCTATCCGTTTGGATCATCAAGAAATCCGTGATGGCTTTTCTCGGTTCCTATAGTCGATCCTGCATATGGAGGGTGGAATTCCAACGGGTGGAAACATCGCAAATCAGACTATCTTGGGGGATACCGTTCTGACGCTGAAGCTCAAGAAGGGTGTGCTTGGCGGTGTAGGAGTGCCTGAAGTGCATGCAAAGTTTCCTTCCCATTGTTAGGATGTCTTTCAGATGGGGGGAAGACTTCAGAAAACGCTTGACAACTAGATTGAACACGTGTGCCATGGCAGGACGCATGGCTCAGGCTTTCTTGTCGCAGCGCAGACAAGATGTTCTCCCCAGTGTCAGTCACCAAAGGTCCCATTTTCAGTTTTCGTGGAGTAAGCCAGGATTTCAAGTATTGAGTATGTGTGACTCTTTGGCTCAAGGCAAACCATGTGAAGAATAGCGTGAAACAGCCGTGTCCTGCACACATGGTAGGCTGGAAGGGCACTGGGAAAAAAAAAGAGAAAAAATAAAATATTTAGAAAAAACTAAGTATAAAAAAAAATTTAAAAATGAAAAAAAAAAATTGTACAAAAATTCACAAAATATTAAAAGGCAATATAAAAAAAAAATTCAACAAAACAAAAAACAAAAATTTTGAGACATTTTATATGTTGTTATTATGTTATATGTTATTGTTGCTATGTTATATGTTATTATATGTTATTATTATAAATATGTTCAAATAACATAAATGTTAAGTATTAATATGTAATTGACAATTAGCCACTTTTTTCTGTGACACCATTGCTAAGTGCAAATGCACTGTCACAGGCACAACGGCCTAGGAGCATGGAGGCCACAATGGAGGGACCTGTCCAAGTTGCTGTTGTGGTTGTGCAGGAACCACAATCACCCAGTGGGCCTAAAAGGATATGTATTGTCCATGACCATAGTTACAGCTCCAGACGTAGGCACTGCTGTGCACTTTAGTACACACTGACAGGATAAAGGACTGGCCCACCTTCTGTTCAACAAAATTGTACAGGGCTGGTACTGCCTTCTTCGCAAAGAAATGACAGCATGGGACTCTCCACCTCGGCTCGGCACAAGCCATCAGTTCTCTGAAAGGTCCACCAACTCAAAATGGAGGGACTGCAGCACCAGCAACTTATACAGGAGCACATTTAGCTTCTGCGCGTTGGATGAGTGGGCACATACTGTTGTCTCTTGGACATGGCTTGGCCAATGGATTGCTGGCGGAATGACTGACTCGGATTAAGAGGAGGAGTAGCATCTGGAGCGACAGAGAATGGGTATGACACACAGGAGGTGGTGGAGCCTTGGCTGGCTGGAACAGAGAGCGGCGTGCCACTGGGTAATGCAGCAGGCTGGACCACCACTTTGGAGCCAACTCTCCCAGGCCGCTTTATGGTGACGCTGCAAATGTTGACGCAGGGCTGTGGGTCCAACATTGGGACCCTGGCCACACTTCACCTTCTGCCTACACATCTTTCATTTGCCTACACATCTTTCATATAGTCATGTTAACCTCCTGCGGATGCTTGATGAAAAACTGCCACATCGCCGAGTAGCTGATTTTTCCTACCAACAGTCCGCAACAATTCACTGCTGCTGCCGCCGCCACCGCTGCCAACTCCAGGGACCCTCTTCCACTACCTCCTGGGAAGAAAGCCTGCAGCGCAAGTGGTCTACCCCGAGCACATTTGCCTCCATACTTTCCCCTTCTGCCACCATGCTGGCCGCTAAATCTGTCACTCTCCATCACTCCAAGCCTTTAAAAGTGCTCTCAAAACTCAATGATGTCCTCCTCAGGTTCCTCATCAGTGTCTGCTTAAGGAGTCAAAACGCTTGCAACACGTCCTCCCACGACACTCTCCTCATCACTACTTGCCCGCCTAGTGGAAGAAGCAGCGAGTGTCTCCTCCAATTCTTGGCTGGGCAGTAGCTCCTGATTTTTCTGATTATCAGATCGTCCTCACTGAATAGTGGAGCTGAACCCAAAGCATAACATACAACAGTTGACTGGGGGTGTCAGATGTCACTTGTGATGCAGTGGATGATCGTGTTAACCAATGAATGACCGCAGATGGGTTGCTGGTCAAGACACGACCGCTAGCTGATCCCGGGAGATCAGGCCTCTCACTCAGACTCCTGCTGCCACTCACCCCTATTCTGCAGAGACCTCTGCTTGATGAAATGAGGCCTTATATGTTACTATGTTACTAATATGTTACTATGTTACTAATATGTTACTAATCTGTCACTCTCCATGTTTTTTTTTGAGAGACTGGCCTGCATGGAAATGAATCGGGCATGGATCAGCCAAGATTTCCACCCACCAATGCCTGATGCATTAGAGTAGATTGATGATGGGGCCAGACCAACACTAAAGAAATATGGATCCTGCAAAACAGATTTAAGGCGCTGCTCTCCAGTTACAGACATTCCTCCGCATTAGACCACAAGTTATTATGGAGAAAATGCTTTGCGTTACTTTTACTTTTTATTAATATTCTTCGGATAAGACATATGTGCTGAAAATCTGTATATGTTCTCTTCATGCTGCTGCCAACTCCAGGGTGTGTCTTTCTGGCAATTTTGGGCTCCTGCTGCTGCTGCTTGCTACTCCAGTGTGTCTTTAGGCCAATTTTTGGGCACCTGCTGCCAACTCCAGTGTGTCTTTCAAGCAATGTTTGGGCTCCTGCTCCTGTTGCTGCTGCTTGCAACTCCAGGGTGTCATTCAGCTAATTTTTGGGCTCCTGCTGCCAACTCCAGTGTCTCTTTCAAGCAATGTTTGGGCTCCTGCTGCTGCTGCTTGCAACTCCAGGGTGTGATTCATCCAGTTTTTGGCCTCCTGCAGCCAACTCCAGTGTCTCTTTCAAGCTATGTTTGTGCTCCTGCTGCTGCCAACTTCAGGGTGTGATTCATCCAATTTTTGGGCTCCTGCAGCCAACTCCAGTGTCTCTTTCACGCAATGTTTGGGCTCCTGCTGCTGCTTGCAACTCCAGGGTGTGATTCATCCAATTTTTGGCCTCCTGCAGCCAACTCCAGTGTCTCTTTAAAGCAATGTTTGGGCTCCTGCTGCTGCTGCTTGCAACTCCAGGGTGTGATTCATCCAATTTTTGGCCTCCTGCAGCCAACTCCAGTGTCTCTTTAAAGCAATGTTTGGGCTCCTGCAGCTGCTGCTGCTGCTGCTGCTGCTGCTGCTTGCAACTCCAGGGTGTGATTCAGCTAATTTTGGGCTCCTGCTGCTGCCAGCTCCAGGGTGTGTTTTTCAGGCACTATAGGGGCTCCTCATAGTGATGCCACTTCAACTCTCTGCAATTGTGCCGCTCTGCGATTCTATTAGCGATGCCTCTGATCTGCATGTGATAATATTTACAGTATTATTTCACTAACCCAGCACGCATCCTATGCGTGTTACAGCAAGGCAGAATGGTTTACAACCCTATCGAGGCTCTAGGAGGCTCAGAAATAGCCGTTTTTAATAGTGATTCGTTCGGGTCAAAATGATTTTTGTCAGAAAATTCGGCGAATCAGTCGAATCGAATTTTTCAAAAGTTCGCTCATCTCTAAAAATAATCACAGAAAACTAAAAAATTTAAAAAATACACCAATAAAGAAAAAATTTAAATATTAGTTTTTTTTACGGATGTTGGAGGCCTAATTTGGGGAACGATTGCCCTGCACAAAATGGGGTAGGGAGAGTACCCCGAACAATCACAGAAAGCAAGAAAATTATTTAAATACATAAATAAATAAAACATGTTTCATTTTTATTCGTTTCTACTGCAGGTAACTACCTTTGGGTTTATTCTTTTAATAATTTTTGGTAATTTTTTGGCATTTTTCGTTAGATGCAATTTTTATCTAGCAAAAAATAGCTTGACTTTTTATTTTTAATTGTATTTTTTTTTTTAACAACTGAAGTTTTTTTATCCCCTTCCCACAATAAGATTTGGGATGATGTTAGTTTAAATGACCCCAAAGAGACAATAAGCTAGAGATGGAAGCATCCTCTCATTGCTCTCTTTCAGGAATTGATCGCTCCTGCAAGTACCTCCCCCGGGATATATTGGATCATTCACCAATGCTGATAACAATTGGTCTGTCTGGATGAGGCGATGGCCCTCTTAAGTGGTCCCTGAACCCCCTGTGGCTGGATGATGTTGAGGTCCACAATGCGCACAAAAGAGAGATCAGGAATCTTTCTGGATGATTAACATGCATTTAAAGCAGTGACCAGGGGTAGTGCTACTGCTACAATTTCCGGTGGTGAGAAGGAAACAGGGGAGAGACACACAAGACCTTGAGCAGAAACTAGCTGAAGCCGAAAGCGCATTTGTGCTTTCTAAATCTGTTAGGAACCATGACACTCTCAAATCCCTACAGAAGAAATACAATCTAGTGCAAAAAGAAACTGCCAGGAAGCTGCTTCCATTCAAGCAGCAGACGATCTTTGAAAAAGCAGGCAAAAACAGTAGAAAATTAGCGTTTCTCTTTAAGTCTGCAGACCCATATTGCAGGTATCAGCATACAAGGCCATTATAGAGACATTATAGAGACAGATAACCGAGACATTAGGTATTCTGCAACAGTTTGTATGCTTCTCTGTATTCCCCTAAGGCCTGCTATGGCTCCAGAGCTATCCCACTACTTAGACTCTATAGTCTACTCTCTTCCTGTCTTGTCTCAGGAGGACCAAGAAATGCTGAACAGCCCTATTACATTATCTGAGGTTGAAAGGGCGATCACTGCGATGGAGGGCCTCAGGCCCTGATGTATTACCTGCCGAATGGTACAAACAATATGGTGATGGTGTCGCCCAATGGCTACTGGAGGTGTTCCTGGGGGGAACTGAGTGTGGTGCCCTTCCTGACTTCTTTTTGCAAGCTACTATTAGTTTAATCTATAAAGAGGGAAAACCCCCAGATTTCTGCGCCTCCTACAGGCTGATATCCGTTCTGAAGCAAGATGCTAAAATCTTAGCCCAAATTTTGGCTATTTGTCTTAACGCAATCTTCCTTTACTTAATAGGCCCTGACAAATTGGGTTTTATGCCGGGTCATACAAATAGTATCAACCTGCGGAGGCTTTTCAGCAATTTGCAAATCAACCATGACAACTCTGGGAGTTGTAATCTCACTAAATACTGGAAAGGCCTTAAACTCTGTTGAATGACCATACCTTTAGGCAATACATGAGAAACGTAGGATTCTCCCATTCATTTTCAGCTATTTGAATCTCCTTTACCAGAATTCGATAGCCCAAGTTCAGGTTAACAAGGCCTCCACAGATGCCTTTTTTCTCCATAGGGGCGCGCAACAAGGCTGTCCATTGTCTCCACTGGCTTCACTAATCGGAGACTCTCTTTCAGTGAAGGTCTGACTAGCGGCCCCTCATATGCTACTCTATTTTTATGCTGCACAACTGGTGTATGCTCACTGGTCGTTCTGTCCTTCCCTTGCTAATTCTGTTTCTACTCTGGGAGCCCTTCTGGGTTCTTTAGTCTCATTACAGACACTGATATACAGAGGGGCCTATAGTACCCTCCTGTATGAAGACCACATCTATGTGTGGAATAAGGTGGGCAGGAAGAATGGTAAGGCCCCACAAACCCCAGTTGTCTTAACATGCCATTCCCCTAACATGCCATTGTGGAACAACCCCAACTTGCCAGGCCTGGTTTCACTGTCCGATACTGTCTTTTGGAGGAATGGAGATGTAACTACTCTGGATCAGCTGTATAGGGAGGGGAACTTTATAATTTATGAGAAACTATGTCAGACCCATAATCTGTTGCCTAGAGGGTTCTTCGGTTATTCGCAGCTCAGGCACGCTCTTAGGTTGGAGCTTCCTCTGGTGGACCTGCAAATTAAAGAGACACAAGTGGAATCACTGCTGAGGCAGCCGGACCCCCAGAAACCCACCTCCTCAATATATAATACTTTGTTATCTGATCTACCCTCAACTCTAGATAAAGCATTTGAGAAGTTTACCCGGTTGGTGATGCTTTGATTTAAATAGAAAAAAAAACTTAAACATGTTGGCTGTGGGGTTCAAATAATTTTCTTGCCAAAATGTCAAAAAAAATGCATGGGGTCCCCCCATCTAAGCATTACCAACCCGGGAAACCAACTATATGGGCTTGTAATTCCAGAGCTCAAGGTCCACCCAGCCAGGCACCTGGCCCTGAACATTACAAGCCCATATGCCCTAAAGCACAAGTCCTTGGGACCCCTTACCAGTTCAAAGTGAACGTGGAAAAAAAGATACGCACATACACAAGTTTCATAAAAAATAACAGTAATAGTTATAATCCATATTAACTCATACTTACCTTCCCCTTCTGAGCTTCCACCCAGGCTCCATTAAATATATGCCACATTTAGCAAGGAGGGGAACACAGGTTTCCTTTCGTTCATCCCGGCTCCATAATGAGCCACTACATTATGAGAGCTGGAATCTCCCCGATGTTGCTTATAATGTCACAAAAGGGGAGGGGCCGAGAGGGTTGGCACGGGAAAATTCCCTCTAGGCCCTCTTCTGTAATGTCAGCAATGTCAGAGGATTCCTTGGAAGTCACGCCTTCAAGTATAAAATCCGGTATCCCCAGTCCTCACTTCAGTCTCTCGCTGGGCAGGGAGGATTAAAGAAGGGGGGAATCTATGTTCCCCCTTCATCCAAATGGTGGTGCAGGCTGACACATCTACACACTGGAGGGGCCCCCAAAAGAGCCCTGAAGAAGGAATAGAGGACCTCGCGGGACATAGAAGACCCACTGAACGAAGGAATGCAGTGCCCGGTAGGTGCCAGAAGATGGAAGAAGTATGGGTGGGTATAAGTTAAATTAAAAACAATAAAACATTTTTTTGTGTAGTGCCTTATTTCTTTTTCACTTGGGGTAAGCTGGTAAGGGGTCCAGGTGACTGGCATGGCACCTGCGGGGCCTGGCAGGTGTCCTGCCAGTAAAATGGCACATAACCTGCATCCCCATTTGGGACATCAGGGTTGTGGAAGAGCCCAGTGCCCATGTGGATGAGGTTCATCCAAGGCACCCCTCGAAGAGCCCCGAGCCCATACCAAACGGCATAAGGGCTTGGAAAGTGCAGGGACAGGGGCTGCTAATAGCGGGGTCTCTGGGCCCTTATGCTTGGTGCCCGGGCTGGTAGCCTTTGGGGGGGACCCCAAGTTTTTTTTTTTAAATGTAAGAAACATTTAAAAATAATAAAATATGTTTCCCCACTGTCACTTTCCTGGCTTTAATGGATGCTGGTTAAGTGGAATTTAATAAAACAAGGTAAAAGTGATAAAAAAGAAATTTAAAAAATAAAATTTGTATCTAATAAAAAAATATTTGTATCTAACAAAAAATGCCCAAAAAATTACCAAACAAATATAAAACAATAAACCCCCAGGCAATTTTAATGTTAAATGGCATGCTTCAAAAAGACGCATTTAGAAAAACAGTTGACCAAAACATATAAAAAATAAACCCACAGACAGTTTCCATGTTAAATGGGATGCTTTTAAGAGCTGCATTTAGTAAAACAGTTAAACCTGAAAAAATACAATAAAAAATTAAAGTCGGGTTATTCTTCATTGGATAAAATTTGGAACCAACCAAAAATGCCAATAAAATCAAATCAAAAAAGCAGCCTAAAAACAGCTTTTCTGTGTTCATGTGAACGCCGAACCCCAGCAAGGACTTCTGGCTGAAGTCCAAAATTCGATACGGACTCGAACTTTGCCAGTTGGATCATGCCCACCTGACTAGTTAGGATCATGCCCACATCATGTGCTGTTTCCATGTTTCCTTAATTCCTGTGGCTCTGTGTTGCTAAAGTGGGCATGGCTTTCCTTGCCTTGAGTAAAGCCTTTTAGTATATATAGTATAGTATAGTATATATATAGCTGCTCATCCCAGAATCCTTCCACTAACAACGGTGAGCTTCTCTCCCCCCCACAAAGCAGAAGTTGGAAAAATCACCCTTTAGCTACTGGCTATATTTTTTTATGTAGTGTACCGCATTTGGCTACTTTTAAATCAAGATGGAATAAAGCATTTTTTCCATCTTGTACACCAAACCCACTATGTCCTGGGTTTTTGTACACCAAACCCACCATGTCCTGTTGCTAACATAAACACACTGGTGCTAGAGAAAACAGTAGAGGAAACAGAGCTGAAAACAAATAAAAAAAGAAAAAATAACAGATAAGCACAGCAGCTTAAGGACATCATTTGGCACACAATAATGCAATTTTTCAAAAAATACATCAAAAGTGGAATTACTTAAAGCAGATTGAAAGTCTTAATATTTATATTTTTTACCTAAAAAACGTAAAAATAAAAAAGGTCACTAATAAGCATGCAAACCACTGCAAGCTTATTAAAGACCTACTTACATTACTAGGCCGCCGAATCCCAGACCTCTTGCTCCCTTGCCGCCATCTTGCTTCACCCGGTAGTATGTACTCGATAATCCTCCAGGGTGTGGCTTTCTGCATCGTGCACCACCCCGGTCTGAACAGGGGTCAGAATTTATGGCATCAGTTACAGCAGAACTGCCACACCCTCTCCATTCATTGCAATAGAGGTGCGCTGAGGCTTGATACACGCCCTGCATTGTAATGGCTGGCGAGGGGCATGAGCCAGACATGGAAGCAACACTGACTGCTGTTCAGACCAAGGGTGGGATGGAGGTGGTGAACAATGGAGTCAGACCAAGCAGTCGTGGGAACAAAAGACGAGTACCATTTTGTTTTGTTATAAGGGTGGTCAGTTGACTTTATTTGGTATGTCTGAGTATGAACTAGAAGTAAAAACCAAAGCTCAGCTTCTAATCTGCTGAGTGCCTCAACAAATAAATAGGATGTCGTTAGGATGCTTATGTTTACCAGCAATAAGGCTGTTTTTTCTGCTATCAGCTGTAAAAATAAGAATATTTATACTATTAAAAAATCCTCTGTTTGCAATGCATATCACTGCTATATATTTAAATAATAAATGCTAATACCACATTTTTAAAAAGTTCATAATGTGTTGATATGGCTGGAGAGGGCATCGCTTACTGTCATGAAGCCAAAGCAAAACTACTAGGATGCAGAGATGGATGCTGTATGGACCACATATCATCGTACCAACATGCGAGTTTGGTTTCAATGCAAACTTGAGTAGAAGGTGAATGATGAATATTTTCTGCATGTGCAAGTTTGCAAGTATTTTCTGGCTCACGTTTTTCAGTAGACTCTTAACATTAGCGGGAGTCAAATGACTGCATGCGATTTCTGACTTTTTTCATTGACATGCAGTAGATTTTCTTTTCTTGTTTAAAACTAAGCATTTAAAAAAGATACATCGTGCCCACTCCCTGATACAACCAGCCCATGCAGCAGACATAGGGTTGGGAAACCCAGGGCTCATGAGCCAGATGGCTGTCCCCTGGCCCTGCCGACTGCCGACCCTTATGCCCTTTCTGTATTGGTCTGTGGCTCCCCTTCACCCCTGGAAGAACACCGGACCCATACCAATGGACTCCGTGCTCTTTCGCACCCCCTGTGCTCCAAGAGAGTGTGCAGGTAAATCCCCCCTCCCATCATCCTGGCTCTCAGCCAGGAGTAATGCCAGAATCCAGACAGGGAGTCTTTTGTAGCTCAACGGTGAAGCCTCTTTGAACCCCCCCCCACCCGTGTTACTAAATAGATTCATTTGAGGGAGTGGGTAAGGAGGAGATTTCCTGGGGTATCCTCCTCACCCCTTCCCTCCAGTGACGTAAGAGTCACATGGGAAGATTTGCCTCTGTGGAATGGGCATGCCGCTGCTGTAGTAGTGTAGCCTGTGAGTTTTGGCGACACAGAGACAGGGCCCATGCACGGGCACTGACATATAGGCAGGGCCTGCGTCTAAGAGGGAAGGAAGCAGCATGAAGGCAGCATGACTGGGTAAGTATTTGCAGCAGGTACATAACGCAGTGTGCGCCATGCCCCCTTGTTCCACGAGCTTGGGGGCATGTGCCTGCACTGCCCTATGGTGTAAAACACCACTGAAAAGCTCCTCCCCCCTTGGCTCCTCTCATTACCTAAGGCAGGAAGGTGGACCTGTGTCCCCATTTACTGCATATGCAGGGGGGCATCTGAGATTGGCACCATTTAAAGATAGCCGTCAAGGGACAGAGGTCGAGATTAGGTAAGTATAGTACAAATTAGAATAATGAAATAGTTTCTGTGGAGTTTTTTGTAACTTTTTGCACTGCTTTTGAACTGAACCTACCCACATTCCCAATAGCCAGGGGGTGCCGAAGAACCCATCCCTAATAGCGTGGGCCCGGTGAGCTGCACCAGACATGTTCTAAAGGGCATAACGGCTGGTAAATATTAGCACCTAGGGTGAATTTGTGGGGGATGCACCCACCAAAAGAATTTTTGAAAAAGTGTGCCCCGCTCCTCTAAAGCTTACCTGCCTGGCACACCAAGCATAGGGGCCTATTAGTTAGTAGCCCTTTTGACTTGCGGCACAGTTCCGGTGCTGAGCACCTGGCCCATGCCGAGGGTCACAGGCTCTTCCACAACCCCCGACCATTGGGAGCCACCTGTTGGTATATGAGGCAGATGGCTTACCCCCCTGTCCTTTGAACTGGTATAGTTCCCTTTTTGGACCCCTTACCAAATCAAAAGTAGTGCAAGAAAGTAAAAAAAAAAACACCAACCAAAATATTTTATTATTGTTATTTTAACTAAACTTACCCCACCTCTGTCCTCTGCCAGCTATCTGTAAATGATGCCAGTGCAGCGTCTATCTCCAGCCAGGAGTAATGACAAGAGCCAGGGAAATATTTATACTACAGAGGTGAAGCCTCTCTGAAATCTCCACCATGTGACTTTGATATAATTGAAGGGGAGGGGCATGGCGGGGGAATCCCACTGAGTTATGTATTACAGCATTCTTGCTAGGCTCCTGGCATTACTTCTGGATGGAGGGAGGGGGGATCTGTGTCCCCCCCCCCCCCATTCTTACAGCATGCTGCCAATGGCAATGAAAACCCCAGCCACAATAAGGAAGACCTGGCGAGGGCCCCAGAAGACCCCACAGAATGCTTAAGCAGCCGCCTAGTGAGGGACCAAAAGGAGAAGATGCGGGCTGTTGACTGGTAAGGGGTCCAGGGGACACTTCACAGTGTAGGGGGCTGGTAAGTCATGAACGAGCGCCCAATTACCTGCACCTCCTCTTGGGACTCCGGGGATGCAAACAACGCTTGTTCATCCAGGGGCATAGACCCATACTAAAGAGCATAGGTGCTGGAGAAATGGCAGGGACCAGGGGCCAACCTTTGGAGACTGAGCCTTGGGTTACCAGCCCTTATGCCTGATACCTGGGCTGGTTGGCTCGGGGAGAGGGGGGACAAGATTTTTTACATTTTTTAAAGAAAAAATTTAGTGCGTGTATATATATAATTTTTTTTTTTTTTGTGACAAAAGCATGCCAGATTGTGCAGCTGACTTTTTACTTGGCAGCTCCAAAAAAACACCTTGAATCAAATTTTTTTCATTGCTTGATGAATTGAGAGAAGCAAAATATAACATTTTCTGCCTTTTAGATTCCTTTAATTCCCTTATACTGCCTAACATGGGTCTCTTCCTAACTAGGCAAATGTCGATGCAAAACACTGAAAACTAATTCTCGCACGGTGCTGAATCAAGTCTATTGTGGATATCTGTGTGCCAGGATCCCATGACAGCAGCTTTATCTTTCACTGCTGGGTGATGGTTTACAGGGGCATAGGTCTTGCTGGCATATTTACCTTCCACTGGATTTAGGTGCAAGGAGACCTATAATAATTTCTTGCAGGCTCTCGTCAATTTTTTTTTCTGTAACCCCTCTTTGACCTGACTGTGTTCTGAACTCTTGTAGAACAGGCATGGTTTTGTAAACGTGTGAATAATGTGCCAGCAGAATGTGGTTAAGTCCTGTAACATATACATTTTTCCAGAAAACCTTGGCTTAGTTAAGCCAGATTTATCCATATTTAGAAACCAAGATGACTGTAGACTATACAACTTATCAGATATTCCAGAATGGCAATAATAGTGCATACAAATGTGCTAATGCTTCTATTTTAGGTTTAAATAAGTAAAGCTATATATGCTTTGGGCAAAAGCAACATTGACTCAGCTGAAAGATGTTGTTCTTCCTGGTGGTGCTCATTTATTAAAATGGGCTCCCATGTTAAAGCGGACCTTCACCCTGAATAAGAGCCTATCTTATATGGTTCCCACACCCTGTACATACAGATTGCTCACATTAAAAATCATCCTACCAGCATCTGCTGCATGTTATGAGCCTTTAAACTTCCAAGAAGGCGGCTCATGGGTCATCTGAATGTGTCGCTCTGCATTCTGGGATTGCTGTCCTTTCCCTGACCCCAGCTCTGCTCCGCCTGTGAAAAGCTATAACCCCACCCCCTGTACTTTTCCCGCTCTCCTCAGTATGTGTGATGCTTCTGAGGCAAGATGGTGGCGCCCGTATCCTAGAGTCCTGAACAGAGTTGCAGCCCAGTGGGGGAAAGAATAATATGTGAATGACTAAAAACTTGAAATAGATTAATTTTAGATGCTGGGGAATGTTTTTTTAATGCTGAAGGTCTGGTTTAAGTGAAATCAGGTGTCTTTTCATAAAATATATACATCCTAACAAACAAATACTACATGACCTCAGCAAACCTTACATCTATCATTTTATCACATTATGGAATTGCCCCCTCCCCCTTTTCCCCTCTACCCTTTTGGTAGGGTGTTTTTCTATGTTTTGGAACATGGCTTGCCCCCCTTTAGATTATCTGTGAAGTCAAGCACTGATATTGGGCAGGGGGCCCAGCTTGTAACATAAATACAGAACCACCTGAATAGCCTACTACACAAAGGAACCTTTAAGTGGATCTCCAGTCATGAAAATAAAGTTTAGTCTTTTGCTCCCCTAAAGCCCCTTTGACAAGCTGTTTGAGAGGGCTTAACCCCATGTAGATGTGGAATAGCTGTGCTCCTAGGATTACATGAGAGTGGCCATGGATCACACCTGAGAGCTCTGCTAACACATGAGCATAATTGGGGGATGGGGGAGAGCCTTTGCTAGTACACAGACACACTGTTGGGAGCTTCCTTATGATAAGCCCAACCTGTCAGATAGAGATTTTATCTGTTTCCACACAGAATGTTAGAAGGAGATAAAATCCTTCTTGTGTGATATTGTTTCTCCACACAAGGCAGGACGCCAGCAGCTTGGAGTTTTGCTAAAAGTAGCCCACACCAAACCAAGAGCGAGATTTACCTCAGCATGCCTGTCTTGTTACACTCACTCACATACAGAAACAACAGCTGCTGGAGGGGATTAGTGTAACTATTGGGTTGATTCAAAGAAACATGTAACAGCTTGGATTTGGCTCACGATCATCCTATTTTTTACGTCCGCTCGTGCGTTCGTATGAACTTGCGAGTGATTCAATAAGCAAATACGTTTCTATCCTAAAAGATACGTCCGTTCGTATGATATCTCCCGAACTTGCCTCAGTCAGTTGCCAATCGTAAAAATCACGTTCATGTGCTCACCTGTTGCGGCGGCAGCCTGTTTTTTCGGCTGCTTCCATCGTCCAGCTCTTCCAATTACTTGCGTTTGCCTCTGGTTTTCATTGGTTTTTGGCCTCTTAGATTCGTGCGTTCGTATGTTTATAAGATCTTGCGCATGCGCACCCTCAACCTAAACCCTTTAGCGCTTGCATCCAACTTCATTTCTCGGTCCCTCAAACTTACCGAAACCCTTTAGCGCTTGCATCCAACTTCATTTCTCGGTCCCTCAAACTTACCTAAACCCTTTAGCGCTTGCATCCAACTTCATTTCTCGGTCCCTCAAACTTACCTAAACCCCTTAGCGCTTGCATCCAACTTCATTTCTCGGTCCCTCAAACTTACCTAAACCCCTTAGCGCTTGCTTCCAACTTCATTTCTCGCTCCCTCAAACTTACCTAAACCCTTTAGCGCTTGCATCCAACTTCATTTCTCGGTCCCTCAAACTTACCTAAACCCTTTAGCGCTTGCATCCAACTTCATTTCTCGGTCCCTCAAACTTACCTAAACCCCTTAGCGCTTGCATCCAACTTCATTTCTCGGTCCCTCAAACTTACCTAAACCCTTTAGCGCTTGCATCCAACTTCATTTCTCGGTCCCTCAAACTTACCTAAACCCCTTAGCGCTTGCATCCAACTTCATTTCTCGGTCCCTCAAACTTACCTAAACCCTTTAGCGCTTGCATCCAACTTCATTTCTCGGTCCCTCAAACTTACCTAAACCCTTTAGCGCTTGCATCCAACTTCATTTCTCGGTCCCTCAAACTTACCTAAACCCTTTAGCGCTTGCATCCAACTTCATTTCTCGGTCCCTCAAACTTACCTAAACCCCTTAGCGCTTGCATCCAACTTCATTTCTCGGTCCCTCAAACTTACCTAAACCCTTTAGCGCTTGCATCCAACTTCATTTCTCGGTCCCTCAAACTTACCTAAACCCCTTAGCGCTTGCATCCAACTTCATTTCTCGGTCCCTCAAACTTACCTAAACCCTTTAGCGCTTGCATCCAACTTCATTTCTCGGTCCCTCAAACTTACCTAAACCCTTTAGCGCTTGCATCCAACTTCATTTCTCGGTCCCTCAAACTTACCTAAACCCTTTAGCGCTTGCATCCAACTTCATTTCTCGGTCCCTCAAACTTACCTAAACCCCTTAGCGCTTGCATCCAACTTCATTTCTCGGTCCCTCAAACTTACCTAAACCCTTTAGCGCTTGCATCCAACTTCATTTCTCGGTCCCTCAAACTTACCTAAACCCCTTAGCGCTTGCATCCAACTTCATTTCTCGGTCCCTCAAACTTACCTAAACCCTTTAGCGCTTGCATCCAACTTCATTTCTCGGTCCCTCAAACTTACCTAAACCCTTTAGCGCTTGCATCCAACTTCATTTCTCGGTCCCTCAAACTTACCTAAACCCCTTAGCGCTTGCATCCAACTTCATTTCTCGGTCCCTCAAACTTACCTAAACCCTTTAGCGCTTGCATCCAACTTCATTTCTCGGTCCCTCAAACTTACCTAAACCCTTTAGCGCTTGCATCCAACTTCATTTCTCTGTCCCTCAAACTTACCGAAACCCCGTAGCGGCTGCATCCCACTTCATTTCTCGGTCCATAAAACGTAAGAAAATCACATAATTTACATATGTCTATATGTTTCTAAGTGTGTTGTTTCTGGTTTGTGTAATTTTTTGGGTGTGTGCATATTAGAAAAGACACATTTAGGAAGGCTTAAAATATAATTTATTTTAAATATTTTCTTTGTTTTGTTTTTAAGAATTGTAAAATTTTTTTTTTTTTGGTTGGGTTTTTTTTTGGCAACCTTTTTTTTTTTTTTTTCTCGGAAAAACACCTAGAAATATTTCCGATTTTTTCAACAGTAAAACAACTTTTTTTTTTTTTTAGTGTTTTTTTTTAAAAAACATCTTTTTTGGTTTTTAACCAAAACTATACAACACTTTTTAAAATTTTAAAAATTTTAAAAACAAGTTAAAGAAAGGAGCCAGGACCAAGGGCACTATTCATCATCCTCTTCTTCATCTGTTGGCCCCAACGTCGCCTGTATGGCCAGCAGCTCGGCCACCAACTCCTTTATTCTTTTTTTTTTCCCGCCAAGGTTTGGGGGATCATCCCTGTAACCAATAGAGAAATAAACATAAATAGGAGTCCAAGACCGGTTTGTATGCTGGAAATAGATTTAGGGTTAAGCAAATACATGTAAATGCATGACATATGTCCTTCTTCAAAGGGATACAGTTAATGCATTTCCCACAGGTAAGTGTTTAAAATCCTTAAACCGGACCTTCCACATTATTTAATGAAAACCAAAAACTATTCACAAATGATTCTGCACCACCTCAAAGTTATTTAGGGCTTTTTTGGGATTACAGCGCCGCCATCTGGACTCTGAAGCATAACACTTAATGAGGAGTGGAGAGTTGGATAAAGTACAGGGGAGTAGGTTACAGTGGTGCGTTGGGAATCCAGAGCATAGCTGGGTTGAGGGAAAGGTCATCACTCACACAATGCATGGCAGCACCTTCCTTTTTTCAATCTGTATCCCATGCTGCCTGTAAATATTGTGCATTCCATATTCCCCAATATTGGTTTTGTTCTGTCTAATAACATGCATTAGATGGGTGAAGGGTGTTTTTCCATGTTTCTAATCTGTAGGTACAGTGTGATGGCTAAGTCTTTGGTTCTTAATACTAGTTTGGGTCCTCTTTAAGCTAACGAAGTGCCCACATGAAAGTGTGAACTACACATTGGCTACGCCTTTAGTTATGTGTGTGTTATTAGCTAAGCAAACATTAATATGAATAATGGCATGGAGACTTACGGAGTTGGTGGCCGACAGATGGCTGGTTGGGGCCAACAGGCTGCCCTTGGTCCTGGCTCTGCTGTGAAGAAGTCCCTGGAGAAACATGTGACATTTGGTTAGTATTTGTAGAGAGTCACTATCCCCAACATATCTGGCTCCCAGTCTGGCTGACATCACTCACCTTCGCCAGGATCTCCTTCCAGCATCTCTGCTGCCTCCTCCTCCACTATCTCACCCGCTCCAGAAGCTTCTACAAATACATAATAAAGGATAACTTAGTTTTTGGCCTGCCATGTATATCTTTGTGCCTATACATGAAGAGTGACATACCAGAGCCTTCCCCATGCGTGGCCAGGTATGACTCCACGCCCACGCGCCTTGGCCCCTCCTCTGTGGTAAGGTCCAGGGGCTGGTCTGAGGAGGCCACAGAGGAGGGGTAGGTCCGTCGCCCGGGAGATCCACCACCTTCACTCACAGATGCAGAGTCATGCAGCACTGGTCGGCCTGTACGTCTCCGGGTGCGGCGAATTCTGAAATCCATTTCCAACACTACCAAAGAAAAGTCATTATAAATAAAGGCATAACTTAGACATTTGGAACATATACCATGCAATTGCTTTGTACTTACTTGGGAAATGGATCCCAAAAAACCTCCGCACCCGGGGCATGTGCAGACGCTTCAGGTCCGACCAATGCTGCATTATCTGGGTGTGAGTGAAGGTGGTGCTGGTCACACGGTGGATCTCGGCGATGATCTCCCGGGCGATGTCCCTTTTCTCGCACACATTGGGCGCGAAGTCATACCGGCGCTGAAGCATGATCTGAAAAACATAATGGACACAGAGCTTTTACTTTTACACACAGACCCATATGTGTTGCATCACAAGTTGAGTATTTAATGTCATTAACACACACATTTCGAATGGCCGCCATTTTTGGGGAGTGCCTTAAAGAGGACGTTGACTGTGATTGACAGTCTGGTCTTATGTTATATGTATCACACACCATGTACATACAGATAATAGCCAACATCAAGAATCAGGCCACCTGCATCTATGGCATGTTAGGATGGTTTAAACATCCAAGATGTAGCCTAATGCTTAGGCTTTTGGACCACGTGTGTGGCTTCCCGTTGTGTTTTTATGGCTTAGGACAACAGTGTTCCGCAAACATCCGCATCAAGGTCCGAGACAGGCCAGGTTTGACAGCTCGCCCCGCTACTCCACAGGTTAATTAACTGTTGCTAAGCCGGAGCAATTGGCCGAATTAGGACATCAGCATAGACAGGTGAAAACGTGGCCAGGCTCGGCCCTTGAGGATGAAGTGTGAGGAGCCAGTGATTAAACATTAAGAGACCCCAAACTAGTTCCCAACGCATCATTTACATTTAGGCCATCATTGACTATTCTATTAAAATGCACAGGCAGCCACTTACCAGCATGAGGATCTCTTCCTGTTGACGGGTGAAGATAGTGGGCGCCATCTTTAGTCTTCTTCCAGGCAGCAGATAAGTGAAACCCCAGCGGTTTCCTGGTTCCGCTCGAACGTACGTTCGTACGAGCGCGTAGTCGTGCGCATAGGCGTCACACGCTGGGCTCATTATTTAAAGGTCCCTTCCCCCCAAGCTCATTCTCTTTGAGCATTTCTGTACGATGGCACCAAAAAAGGCGATGAGCAAGCGACCCCAGGCAAGCAAGACCGCGGAGGGCCCCACCACAAGGTCCCAGCAAGCTGGCCGAAAACTGAGATCCAAGACTCCCACCTCGGCCCCACCAAGGGACCCTGGACCCTCAGGTACCCAAAAAAGGGGCCCCAAGCCTCGTGCCCCTCCTGCAGCCAAAAAGCTGGCAACTGCAGCACCCACCACCTCTGCCCCCAGAACAGGCAGCACCAGTGAGCCCACACCGGCCATGCCTTCAAGTAGGGCAGTTCGGAAACCCATGCCCCGCAGCAGGGCCCGAACCCCATCCAGGGCCCGAAACCCATCCAGGCCCCGAAGCCCATCCAGAGGCCGCAGATCCAAAACCAGGGCCAGAAGCCCCTACAGGGCCCGCAGATCCCAATCCAGGGCCAGAAGCCCCGACAGGCCCAGAAGAACACAATCCAGGGCCAGAAGCCCCTACATGGCCCGCAGATCCCAATCCAAGGCCAGAAGCCCCGACAGGCCCAGAAGAACACAATCCAGGGCCAGAAGCCCCTACAGGGCCCGCAGATCCCAATCCAGGGCCAGAAGCCCCTACATGGCCCGCAGATCCCAATCCAGGGCCAGAAGCCCCTACAGGGCCCGCAGATCCCAATCCAGGGCCAGAAGCCCCTACAGGGCCCGCAGATCCCAATCCAGGGCCAGAAGCCCCGACAGGCCCAGAAGAACACAATCCAGGGCCAGAAGCCCCGACAGGGCCCGCAGATCCCAAACCAGGGCCAGAAGCCCCTACATGGCCCGCAGATCCCAATCCAGGGCCAGAAACCCCGACAGGCCCAGAAGAACACAATCCAGGGCCAGAAGCCCCTACAGGGCCCGACGAACCCAATCCAGGGCCAGAAGCCCCCGACCTGGCACCAGCCGGGAACAGAGCCCACGACCTGGCACCAGCCGGGAACCTAGCCCCCCAAGAGGGCCCCGAATTGCCCCCATGACCACATCTACACCTGGAAGTTCGGTGGCCAGCCACGCAAGAACACCCAGTCCCTTGGCCAGTCCAGTCCAGTCATTGGGAAGCCACCAATCCGGCCATTCCCCTACCCAGCCCCAGGCCATAATGTCACCACATGTGTCTGCACACATGGAGGAGCAGCCAAGCCAACCATCTGGCCGCACATTGCGCCGCGGCCAGTTGAGTGGGAGATTCTCCCATGACCAAAATATGGCATTGGCTAGTGGCCTTACATTATACTATGACGAGCTATATGGGAGCAAATCAAAACACACCACCAAGCAGCGCAAGATGGAATTGTTTGAAACCATCCTCCGACAAGTAAATGCAGCGGGGGAAGAGAGGAAAGATGTGTCCCAAATTCAGAAGAAAATCTCTGATCTGAAGTATGCTGTACGGCAAAAAGAAATTAAAAGGCATAATTACAGGTAACTAAATGTTTACGCTAAATCTAATGTTTTGGATGTACTGTATGCACCTTTTCTGAGTACCAAACAATTTTCTCTTTTCAGCCTGAAAACTGGCGGTGGCTTTCCATCTAAATTGGAGTTTACCCCTGCTGAGGAGATTGTGCTTGGACTTCTCCATCCGGTCGCGGTCGGTGGACATGCTGGTCTAAGGGACACAGACTCACCGACCCGTACCCACGGTGAGTACTCTTAAATCTGCATGTTTGCCTGTTTGCTAAATAATCTACAGTTCACTAGTAACAAGATAACGGGATGCCCCTATGGTTTGCCTTGCTTGGCCTCGCACTACTGTGGCTGTTTGTGTCCTCTTTTTGTCCCTGGGAATCACACATTTAGGCACACAGCCATTATGGCAAAGTTCAAATGTCCAATTGGATTGTTAAAGTCATGAAGTTTCGCAAGATAAGTGAGATATTTGGAATCAATCACAAAACACACATCATTATGTATGGGTTGCCTTTTGCTTGTGTGAGTTGTGTTTGAGTTAACAATTTAATTAGCCACCCACAAACATATGTGACCAAGAGCAGCGAGACTCAACTGGCGGCCCGGGGTCCCAATGCGGACCTTGCCACCACATTCAAGGACCCCTGCCCAGACAGCCCTGCACTCAGTTACTTCTGTGTTGACGTGCTCAGAGCTGCCCCCTTGATCGGCCATGTAGTGGTTGGTCTCCTGCCCAATGTCATGGCTCCGTGAAACATAGCATTGCAATATGAAGTACTGCCCAGGAAGTGGCATTGCAAGGTACACAGTAACTTATTTAAATTTTCACTGGCCACAATCGTGTCCCGCTGCCCCTGCTCTGGCCCATGTGCCACAGTCCCCCCATGCCCCCCCCCACATAAGCCCCATACATTTGTAACAGATTGGCTCCATCCATCCCATCACCATCAATACGTTAACTCCCCCCTTTAGCCATCCAATCCCTGTCCCCTCAGCTCTGGCCCATCCAGCCCAGCAAGGGCAAGCAGCCTTTATTAGTTGGCACTTAGAAATCTCCAGCCCCTCCACCAGTGTCTTTATTTTTAACTAGACACCCCCTGCGTCAGCACCATGGCCAGACATTCACCTCTCACCACATACCTTTAAATGGGCGTTTCAAACAATTGTTTGAGTACCCCGGACCTAGCGAATGGTAGGCTAAATCCAAAAATGTGCCTTGAAAGTTGGATGCTGACTGGGTACACTTCATGACTTAGAACTGAGGTCACTTAGCAGTTTGTCCGAGCCATTGCACCTATGTAAACTTGCGTGGGTTTGAACAAAGGTCACCATTGCTCTAGAGTTGAATAATATTACAAATAGAGCTAGATTTGATTACATATCCAAAAAAAGGTTATGTGTGTGTGTTTACGTGTTTTTTTTTTCTCTTCTTCAGCCCAGCATGATCCCTCAGCAAGGGTAAACTCACCCCCCAGTTTGGTTATGCCTACCAGGTCCGTACAGCATCGGAGCCCAGATCAGAGATTTTCGGTAAGTTAATTTAGTAGCATAAATACTAACAAGTGCTTAAGAATGTGTTAAACTGTTGAAATCCAAATTTGGGACGCAAACTTAGCCTTTTTTTTTTGATATGTCCCTACAGACCCGCACACTCATGGAAGAGATCCAGGACATGGAGGAAGATGATGATGATGTCTCCGTACAGGGCACGTCGGATGAACTCCCCCTGGGTCCCAATTTGGAACTGCTCCATAATGTTTCTCTGGCCAATCCTCAGCAGCAGAGTGAATCTCCATCCATTGTGCTTGCACATGGGGAGACTGACACTACAGTCCCCAGTGTTCACTCTGCTGCTGAGGATTTGCAAAGCAGGCCGGTTGCTGTTGAGGGTACGACACCACGCGGCAGGGCACGCCCAAGAGCCAGGGTAATTGTGCGGCGGACGCCATTACGCCGCCCCACAATTTCCCAGGGGAGGCAGAGTGCCCTGCTTCAATTATGGACCCAAGAAAGGGAGTCTTATCAGGCACAGCTCGTTACAGAGCGTGAGGAAAGGCATGCCGACATGGTGAACATCCATACCAGTCTACAGGGCATCCTCGCGGAGTTGCGTACCCTCAACAGCAACGTGGCCAATGCAAGTAATGGCATCCAGTCAGCCATGGCTGAGATGACCAATATGCAGAGAAACATTGTGGAGCAGTTTCAAATTCACAATGCTGCCATGGCCCAGGCTAGGTCCCATTCCCATGGACCTCCACCTGGACCTCCACCTGGGTATTATGGGCAGCCACCCTATTAAGCCATGGGTGTGTGGGACATCTTTTCTCTTAACCCCCACTGTATTTACTTGTCCTTTGAGGTTTCAAACAATCCATTTTGTGTTGCTCTGGCAGGTTGTGTTTTGTATTTGCTCCCATATAGCTCCTTAGAGTAATGCTTAAGGCCACTAGCCAATGCCATAGGTCTATGTGGAGTTTATCTGGCCACTTATGGCTTTACCTATGTATTTGGTTGGTGCTCCTCCTGTTTGCAGACATGTTTGTGTGACATTATGGCCATGCCCAAATATCCCTGGGCACAGGCAATATTAATGACTGGACTAGGCTGGCCTTTGGACTGGGTGTCCTTGTTTGGTTGTGCCACTCACTTCCAGGTGTAGATGTGCTCGATGTTTTTTTTTTAATGTTATCCATTTGTTACCACAGATGTATGTGGACTGATTTCTGTTAACCACTATAATTTTTCATTTTCAAAGTAAAACAAAAATTTCACTTCCAATACTTGTGGCGTTTTTAGTGGGAAGACATTTTTAACAGCTTGTGCTAAACCAGATAATTTTGGTTTGAAGAGGTGTAACAATGCAAAGCGAAAGCTAAGGAAACTACATGAAATACATTAGGCAACAATTAAGGTCTAAATGTTTTACTTAGAGGTAATGCCACATTACGGCAAAACAACATATGTTTCAAAAAGGATAACACAGACATACAGAATGGTGAGACAGGGAAAAAAGTTAACTAAAATGCTGGCTGATCAGGTTGGCTCGAACAGATTGGCCAGACTCACTGGGGGGCCCCTCAAAATTCTCGCCTTCATCCTCGACGGCTGAAGAGGGCAGGCTGTCCACATAACGTGGGACACGTTCCATGATGGCAAAATTGTGCAAAACAGCACATGCCATTATAATGTCGATCACTTTCTTGGGATCATATTGCAGGGCCCCCCCAGTATGGTCAAGGCAACGAAAACGTGTCTTCAGCAGACCAAAGGCCCTCTCCACAACAGCCCGGGTCTTGCGATGCGCACGGTTATACGCTTCCTGAGAGGCATCCTGGGGCCGCAGCACAGGCGTCATGAGCCAGGGTAGAAGTGGGTACCCGGAATCACCTTAAACAGAGAATTAAATGTAATCCAAATTAAAAAGGCAACACAACCAACACCAAAAATTTCACAGATATCATAATGATGTAAGGTAAAGTGTTCCCAAAAAAATACAGGGCACATTAGGGCCCACAAAAATTGCACTAAGGTATCACCTAAATAAAAATGGCACTTCTATATACCAATTAATTAACAAACATCTGCACGGCCAAGGGTATTTGTATTTTACATATATTTGTAGTTTTCAGACATGTTACAATTAGGATGCTGCGGAGGGCCTATCCACATTTCTCTGGAAACTACAATGTATGCAGTTTAAGTCCACTTTGACATTTAACGACCAATAGTCCCAAAGGAGCCAAAGGTCAAAGATCCCTATCCACATTTCACTGGAAACTACAATGTATGCAGTTTAAGTCCACTTTGACATTTAAAGACCAATAGTCCCAAAGGAGCCAAAGGTCAAAGATCCTTGGGTATAAACTCCAAACCAATATATTTAGGCACAAGGAACTTACAGACATCCTAACTAAAGGGAAAACATTCTGAAGGCCACAGCGAGACAAGGATTTTTTGGGTAAGTTCCTAATATATGAGCCAAGAAAAAGGCAGTTGTACGCTTCTGTAAATTTATCCTTAAAAAACATATCAACAAATACAAGATTAATGCCACATTTAATAACACACAAATAGGACACACTTACCAAGCAGCCATGCCCCCGAAAATTCACCTGCCTCAAATCTCCGAAACAACCCAGATCGCCGGAGGATATAGGAGTCGTGGGACGATCCGGGGTAGCCGGCAAGGACACTCATAAACCGCATATCCGGACCAACCACGGCCTGGACATTAAGTGAGTGTCCCATTTTACGATTCCTTAAGGAAAAAACATACAAAAAGGGTAATTGATATTTGACCCAAACTAATAAATTAACCACAAAACATGTCTGCACTCTATTGGGAAAGACTAATGAAAAGCCGAGATAAAGCAGCTACACAAATGAGGGATAAACAAATATGCTGCCGCAAAGGAAAACAGGTTACATGACACGTTGGGCAACATAATAACCAATCTCAATACCTATATATATACTCGTCGGCTGCCCTAGGTACGAGTGCCACATGTGTGCAGTCAATTGCACCAATAACGTTGGGCATGTCGGCCACATTATAAAACCCAAGCTTAATGGCGTTTCTGGCTGCCATATCATCAGGAAAATAAATATATTTTGGAGTTATGGCAGCCATGCCTTCCAAAAATTTAGACAGTGCGCGGCTCAGCGTAGGCTGTGACATCCCCACAGAGAGGGCACCCAGCCTCTGGAACGAGCCGTTCGCCAAAAATTGCAGGCAGCCAAGCATCTTGGTCATACCTGAAATTGCATGCCCCTTCCTTGTGGTGCGGGCTAACCATGGCCGCAGCTCACTATATAATTTATGGAGGGAAGCGCGATTAAGCCTGGTCAGCTCGAACAGCTCAACATCATTCATGCTATCGATGTTCATGCGACGACGCAGGGGCAATCTGCTCTCAGACATCTCGATCAACTCAATGCCAAAAAGCATAAGCCCTTGATGTGCCACAAACTCGCTCCGCTCCATCCTACTCCCGAGGCCAAATAGCTGCCGGCAAACATTTCGTAAAGCAGCTCTTTAATGGGCTTCAAAACAATTAGCAATCACCTCTCTGAATTGGGCGCAAGCCCATGTGAAGGACGTAAAAAATAGGATCGGACGCAAATAATACGATTTGGACGGGAAAAACACACGAACTAACGCAAATTATACGATTCTCGTACGAAATGCGTATGTTCATATACGTCTATGCGCGAACGATCGTGCGAATACGAAATGGCCAAAAAAACCAGAAAAAATGACAAACACCCACCCAAACTTACGATTCTCGATACGAAATCACTTAACTTTTGCTCTTTGAATCGAGGGGTATGTATCAATGTAAGGCAATGGCCTCAGCAGTCACAGAGCGTTGCAACAGTTGTTTACAATATTGATACAGTATTTTAAAGCTTTCTGAGTAGGGATGGGTCATTACATCTAGAAATAAACCATTGTTTCAAGGAGATTTAGGGTAATTTTGACTATAGGACAGTTTTTAGAAGCAGAGTTCTCTGGTGTAAAGAGTGTTAAGCTCTCTTAAATAGCTTACATCACTGATTCCGGGGGGGGAGGGGGTTTGGGTATCAGGAGCAATTTACTAAACTTTGATTGTTTGACTGGAGGTCTGCTTTAATCAACAATCCCCCCAACATATGAGGTGAGCTGCCAGGCAAAATTCAATTGTATATAAAACCAGCAAGATTTTTTGAAACTCAAGGTTATATACAAAAGGTCTTTTATTAATTAAAAACAGCAAAATCGTAACCAGCAATATATAATCCCCTACGGTTATAATCAAACCCTAAGCAAAATAACCCACCCTATCAAAAGCACTATTGCCTATTCTTAAACCAGATGGTCATACTGCCAGACAATGACTGTCATGCTAGCTATATGGTGAAGCAAGTTAGACTTGGGTGTGCATTTGCGTGTAAACTGCAACCTGTATCTTTTTTAACGGTAAGCTGCAAAATGTTTGGAAACGGCACCAACAGCATTTTTTCTAGCTCATAGGTTGTTGTTTCCAAATGTAAAAAAAAAAGATCTTTACCACTTTGGGAAACTTATGTACATTGCCTGTAAAAATACCATTTTGAGAATACTCACCTTGTAAAATGGGTATTATAAGTATGTCACACACCCCGCTTCAAGATATTCATTACCTGTGGGTAGTATGGTCCTGTAGAGGGCTTCTGCAGAGATGATTGGAGGAAAGAAAGCCCCTCCCAGTCCATAAGTACCTGGGACCTCCCACCCAGTATAAAGAAAGCAGTAAGGTAAAGGACCAGGAAGAGCCAAATATCAGTCATAACAACGCAAAGTTCACCATATGAAGGATGCAGAATCCAAAGGGCGGGTTGAAGCGGGGTGTGTGACATACTTATAATACCCAATTTACAAGGTGAGTATTCACAAAATGGTATTATTCTAAGTATGTCACACACCCCGCTTCAAGATATTCATTACCTGTGGGACATCCAATAGCAGTGTCCATAAAGGGTGGGGATCCAAAAACAAGGTATAAAGCACAACTCAAACTACTGCAGCCTGCAGAACTTTGCGGCCAAAAACAGCATCCGCTGAGGCCCGCACATCAACCTTGTAAAACTTTGAAAAAGTGTGAACAGAAGACCAGGTAGCGGCCTTGCAAACTTGCTCAACAGAGGCCTGGTGCTGAAAAGCCCAGGAGGCCCCAACCGCACGAGTAGAATGAGCAGTAACACGAAAGGGAGGATCTCTCCCCTTAGCAGAATAGGCCCCTACAATGGCCTGACGGATCCATCTGCTGATGGTAGACTTTGTGGGTGCTAGACCCTTCTTGGGCCCAAAAGGCACCACGAAGAATGCATCAGTCTTGCGAAAGGCAGACGTTACCACCAAATAATACTTCACAACACGAACCACATCCAAAGAATGCAGCACCCTCTCCTTGTCATTGCTGGGGTTAGGACAGAGAGAGGGCAGAACAATATCCTGATTTAAATGAAAGGACGAAACCACCTTAGGAAGAAAGTCCGTCTTAAAACGGAAAACCACTTTATCCTGATGTCTTTCAAAATATGGAGCTTGAAAAGACAGAGCCGCCAACTCAGAAACACGTCTAACTGAAGTGATAGCTACCAAAAATGCCACTTTCTGCGTAAGGGAAGACAAAGGACTATCATGCAAGGGCTCAAAGGGGGGACCCTGTAGCGCAGAAAGAACCAAATTCAAATCCCAAACCGGAATCAAAGGCTTCCTAGGAGGCCGCACATGCGTAACCCCCTGGAAAAAGGTCTTAACCAAAGGATGTAGTGCAAAAGACTTTTGGCAGACACCTGCCCCTTCAGAGTACTGAGTTGGAGCCCTAAGTCCAGACCATGTTGCAAGAACTCCAAAATTCTAGAAACAGAGAATTCCCTACAAGGGAAGGCCCTAGCCTCACACCAATCAATATAAGACCTCCAAGTCCTATAGTACACGGATGAAGAAGACTTCTTTCTAGCATGAATGAGAGTCTGAATAACAGCGTCAGAAAGACCTTCCTCCTTCAAGATGGAGGTTTCAGCAGCCACGCCGTCAAAGCCAGCGTTGGTAAATTGGGGTAACGAAGATGACCCTGTGTGAGCAGATCTGGCAGCAGGGGCAGAACGAACTGATCTTCTGCCAACCTTACCACGTCTGCGAACCAGACCTGTCTTGGCCACCTTGGAGCTACCAGAATTGCTGTTGCTCTCTCCAGAGCAAGCTTCCGCACTACTCTGGCCACCATGGGAAACGGAGGGAACAGGTACAGAAACCCCAGATCCCTCCAGTTCAGGGACATGGCGTCCGTCGCGAGAGCCAGTGGGTCCTTCGCCAGAGACACAAAAGCCGGAAGTTTGTGATTGTGACGGGAGGCAAATAGGTCCACCGCCGGTGACCCCCACCTGAGACAAATTGAGTGAAAGACCCTGGGATTGAGAGACCATTCCCCCTTGCAGGCTGACATCCTGCTCAGAGAGTCCGCCTCCGTGTTCTCCACACCTGGGATGTAAGCTGCTGAGATACACGGGACATGTCTCTCTGCCCAGTCCAGGATCAGAGACACTTCCTTGAGGGCATTCCTGCTGCGGGTTCCTCCCTGGTGATTGATGTAGGCCACCGCCGTCCGATTGTCCGACCTGACCTGGACCGGCAAGTCTCGCAGTTGATGAGTCAAATGACAAAGAACCAACCTGATGGCCCTCAATTCCAGAACATTGATAGACTCGTGAGCTTCCAGGGGACTCCACAAACCCTGAACTTGCAGATCCTTCCAAAAGCCCCCCCATCCTGAGAGGCTGGCATCCGTAGTGACTATCTCCCACTGAGGAGTCCGAAAGGATCTGCCCCTCAGTAGGTTGGTTGAGTTCAGCCACCACCGAAGCGAGCGGCGAACCCGGGGAGACATCTGAAAAAGATGACCAAGCGACTGAGGAGACCTGTTCCAGACCGATAACAGATGGAGCTGAAGTGTCCTTGTGTGAAACTGAGCAAAGGGAACCGCCTCGAATGAGGCCACCATCAAACCCACCAGTCTCATCCCTAGACGGATGGACGGTCGAGGCATGGACATGAGCGACCGAACCAACTCCTGAATCAGAAGAACCTTCGACTGAGGAAGGAAAACTCTGGCCAGATCTGTATCCAGAGACATTCCCAGAAAGGATACTGTCCTGGACGGGTGTAGGGAGGACTTGGGGTAGTTGATCACCCAGCCGAACCTCTCCAGAGTGGATATTACCGTCCTGGTGTCCAATTCTGCCTGGCTGAATGACGGTGCCATGATGAGGAGATCGTCCAGATATGGCACAATGCGAATCCCCTGCGCTCTGAGGAGAGCCATCACCCCAGCAAGCACCTTGGTGAAAACTCTTGGAGCTGTGGTGAGACCGAAGGGAAGAGCTACAAACTGAAAGTGCCGATCCTCCACCGCGAACCTCAGAAACCTCTGGTGTGCGGGAAAAATGGGAACATGGAGGTAAGCGTCCTGAATGTCTATGGACGTCATGAAGTCCCCCTGACGAAGAGAATGAATAGCCGAGCGCAACGTTTCCATGCGAAACCTTCGCAGTCTGACGAACTTGTTGAGAATCTTTAGGTCCAGTATGGGCCGGACAGAGCCATCCTTTTTGGGGACCGTGAACAGATTTGAGTAAAAACCCCGACCCCGGTCTAATGAGGGAACTGGGCAAATGACTGCCATTTCCAGAAGACTCGATACTGCCGCCCGGAGCCGCTGCGCAGCCAGTGCCTCCGGGGACACCCGAGACCTGAGGAAACGCGGGGGAGGGTAGAACTCGAACTCCAGCTTGTAGCCGGAAGACATCACTTCCCTGATCCACCTGTCCGAGACCTCTCGGTTCCAGACCTGGGAGAAGTGCTGTAGCCGTCCCCCCACCCGCACGGGTGAGGGCGCCCCCTCATTGTTGAGCGGGCTTGGCCATGGGTTTGGGTTTTGAGCCCCAACTGTATCCTGAACGGGCACGTCCTCTGCCCCTATTCCAGGAATTTCCCCTTGTAGAAGGGAAGGCGAAACCTCTTCCTGCTCTAGATCCCCGAAAGGAAGGAGTGAAGGAAGACGCTCCTCGAAAGGGGCGACGTTGCTTTTTGCGTTGAGGTAGTTTGCCCCCCTTGGCCACGGCATCCAGCTTGTCTCCAAAGAGCCGTAACCCAACGAAGGGAAGAGCTGTTAGTGACTTTTTTGACCCAAAGTCAGCCGCCCACTGGTGTAACCAAATTGAACGCCTGATAGTAACCATTAGAGCAGAGGCTCTACTACTCATCATCAAGGAATCATCCAAAGCGGCCACCATGAAGGACAAAAACCCCTCACATTGTTTTAGTTCACGAAATTCCTCACTGTCCGGATTCAAACCGGAGGAGGATAACAAGTGCCTGACCACCTTTCTCGTAGCCACCGCCAACAGCGATGAGGCACAAACAGGCCTTATTGCTGCCCCAATACTGGCAAAACCATGACAAGCCATCTGGTCAATGCGTTTATCCTCACCATCCTTAAGAGAGGAACAATCAGGGTTGTTCAATACGGCTGAGTTGGATAACCCCAAAATAGGGGCGTCCACCTCGGGGGGAGACGCCCAGCGCTTAACCGTATCCACTGGAAAAGGATACCTCTTATCCCAACTTTGGGGAATGCCTGGGAGCCGGGCAGGCCTTTCCCATTCCTTAGAAATAATATTATCAAAATGCTTTTGATTAGGGAATTCCAACCGCGGCTTGGATTCGCTCATAAAACTCCCCTTGCTGTTGAGGAACCTCCGCCGGAGGCGAGATAGCAAGCACCTCAAACATCTGAGTCAGAACATTAGGAGTATCCAAGGAAGTCCCTGAGCTCCGATCGGAATCAGCACCAACAAATTGCTGATCATCAGAAATATCTGAATCCTCAAATAATTCCCCTTCTTCTAGAGGGGAATAATCTGACCAATCCAGGCCGTCCTCGTCATCATCATATTCAAAATGATTAACCGGTGATAAATGCTTCCTCTTAGCCGGTGCTTTCTTGGCAACCGTGGAGGAAATGAATTTTTCAATACTGGCCAACCTGGCACACACATCAGATTGCGACTGCCCCCCCCCCCCCCCCCCCCGTGGCAATCTCACACAGGGCACGGGTCAAAGTGGGAGGGGGAGAGGATGAAGCCGGCTGCGCTGACCCAGATGCCTGGGGACCGGACTGCCGTGTAATAGTCTGCTGTGCACATTATATACATAGGAAAAAAATCATCCCCTGTTAGGGATACCCCACAACCCATACACTTCCGGGATTGTCCCGAGGGGAGCCCGGAATCTTGGGATGCCTCCATAAGGTGAACTTGAATAGTCGCTATGAGTGAGGGAATTACGCTATTAAGCAACCCGGGATGCCCTTATATTGTCCAAGTGGGAGGTTTTGTAATAAATAGCAAAAGTACCCAGGTACTCTAGGACCAGGAGAAACCTAAAACAAAATTCCTGGCAGTTCAGCCTGAAAAACATAGAAAAAGACAGTAAGAGGTTCTCCCTATATAAACCTATATCTATTATACCTATATATATACATATATATATGCAAATATGTACAGATAAGCAACGGCCGCAGGGCCACTCACTAAGTCTTTGGGCGCCAATACACTGTGTCCTCTGCCTGAGGTAACACAGATCAGAGCGGGAGACGCAGCAGGGGGGCGTGGCCAGCGTGGATCGCGCGCTGCAAGGCTCCGCCCAGCAGCTCCAAACTCCTAAAGGGCGCGGGCTGCGGCCTCATACCGAAGGCCCGGCCCCGCCCCCTCACTGAAGAGGGTGAGGGGAGAAATCCTCCCCTCAGCTCTGAGGTAAAATCCAGTGTCTGTCAGCAAAAAAGATTGCAACAAGTTTACATTATAACTATTCATTAGGGATGAGCGAATCGATCCGGACGAACCCGGATTCGATCCGAATTTCAGGAAAAATTCGATTCGGATCGAATCCGAATTTCCCCGCGATTCGATCACTCGAAGTTTTCCTTTAACATCCATTCATTTACATTTACAGGCATTCTAAGATGGCGGACGGGACATGTCTGGACATGTATCCCGCGCCAGTGCAAGCTGGGGCAGTCACATGCAGCCTATCAGCAGCCAGCAAGCCCGGTGACGTCACACAGCGGTATTTAACGGCGGCCATCTTGCTTTTCCTCATTTCTCTATTGCATTCGTGACAGACAGACAGAACGCTGTGTAGCTGAGGCAGTTAGACAGGCTGGAGACAGGGACAGACAGGGACAGGCAGGAGACAGGCAGGAGACAGGCAGGAGACAGACAGGAGACAGACAGAAAGCCAGGGAAAGGTAGGAAAAACGGAGCTGGCTGACAGGGAGATTTTTTTTTTTTCATCCAGCCTTTGTTAGCGTTTTCAGGCTGCTTATAGTAACTAACTGTGCATATATACTGAACTGATCTTAAGTCTGCTGTGAGGCATCCCATTCTGTGACTAAAGCAGCCTCTGTTTAAGACCATATAAGCATTTGCTCTTATCATATTTGAAATTAGGCCTGATAAAGACACTTTTGCTGGCCAAAGCACTACTGGACCCTGCCAGGTCCATTCCTGCCCAGGGCATCCCATTCTGTGACTACAGCAGCCTCTGTTTAAGATCATATAAGCATTTGCTCTTATCATATTTGAAATTAGCCTGATAAAGACACTTTTGCTGGCCAAAGCACTACTGGACCCTGCCAGGTCCATTCCTGCCCAGGGCATCCCATTCTGTGACTAAAGCAGCCTCTGTTTAAGACCATATAAGCATTTGCTCTTATCATATTTGAAATTAGGCCTGATAAAGACACTTTTGCTGGCCAAAGCACTACTGGACCCTGCCAGGTCCATTCCTGCCCGGGGCATCCCATTCTGTGACTACAGCAGCCTCTGTTTAAGACCATATAAGCATTTGCTCTTATCATATTTGAAATTAGCCTGATAAAGACACTTTTGCTGGCCAAAGCACTACTGGACCCTGCCAGGTCCATTCCTGCCCAGGGCATCCCATTCTGTGACTAAAGCAGCCTCTGTTTAAGACCATATAAGCATTTGCTCTTATCATATTTGAAATTAGGCCTGATAAAGACACTTTTGCTGGCCAAAGCACTACTGGACCCTGCCAGGTCCATTCCTGCCCAGGGCATCCCATTCTGTGACTACAGCAGCCTCTGTTTAAGACCATATAAGCATTTGCTCTTATCATATTTGAAATTAGGCCTGATAAAGACACTTTTGCTGGCCAAAGCACTACTGGACCCTGCCAGGTCCATTCCTGCCCAGGGCATCCCATTCTGTGACTAAAGCAGCCTCTGTTTAAGACCATATAAGCATTTGCTCTTATCATATTTGAAATTAGGCCTGATAAAGACACTTTTGCTGGCCAAAGCACTACTGGACCCTGCCAGGTCGATTCCTGTTGGGGCATCCCATTCTGTGACTACAGCAGCCTCTGTTTAAGACCATATAAGCATTTGCTCTTATCATATTTGAAATTAGGCCTGATAAAGACACTTTTGCTGGCCAAAGCACTACTGGACCCTGCCAGGTCCATTCCTGCCCAGGGCATCCCATTCTGTGACTAAAGCAGCCTCTGTTTAAGACCATATAAGCATTTGCTCTTATCATATTTGAAATTAGCCTGATAAAGACACTTTTGCTGGCCAAAGCACTACTGGACCCTGCCAGGTCCATTCCTGCCCAGGGCATCCCATTCTGTGACTAAAGCAGCCTCTGTTTAAGACCATATAAGCATTTGCTCTTATCATATTTGAAATTAGGCCTGATAAAGACACTTTTGCTGGCCAAAGCACTACTGGACCCTGCCAGGTCCATTCCTGCCCAGGGCATCCCATTCTGTGACTAAAGCAGCCTCTGTTTAAGACCATATAAGCATTTGCTCTTATCATATTTGAAATTAGGCCTGATAAAGACACTTTTGCTGGCCAAAGCACTACTGGACCCTGCCAGGTCCATTCCTGCCCAGGGCATCCCATTCTGTGACTACAGCAGCCTCTGTTTAAGACCATATAAGCATTTGCTCTTATCATATTTGAAATTAGGCCTGATAAAGACACTTTTGCTGGCCAAAGCACTACTGGACCCTGCCAGGTCCATTCCTGCCCGGGGCATCCCATTCTGTGACTACAGCAGCCTCTGTTTAAGACCATATAAGCATTTGCTCTTATCATATTTGAAATTAGGCCTGATAAAGACACTTTTGCTGGCCAAAGCACTACTGGACCCTGCCAGGTCCATTCCTGCCCAGGGCATCCCATTCTGTGACTACAGCAGCCTCTGTTTAAGACCATATAAGCATTTGCTCTTATCATATTTGAAATTAGGCCTGATAAAGACACTTTTGCTGGCCAAAGCACTACTGGACCCTGCCAGGTCCATTCCTGCCCGGGGCATCCCATTCTGTGACTACAGCAGCCTCTGTTTAAGACCATATAAGCATTTGCTCTTATCATATTTGAAATGAGCCTGATAAAGACACTTTTGCTGGCCAAAGCACTACTGGACCCTGCCAGGTCCATTCCTGCCCAGGGCATCCCATTCTGTGACTACAGCAGCCTCTGTTTAAGACCATATAAGCATTTGCTCTTATCATATTTGAAATTAGGCCTGATAAAGACACTTTTGCTGGCCAAAGCACTACTGGACCCTGCCAGGTCGATTCCTGTTGGGGCATCCCATTCTGTGACTACAGCAGCCTCTGTTTAAGACCATATAAGCATTTGCTCTTATCATATTTGAAATTAGGCCTGATAAAGACACTTTTGCTGGCCAAAGCACTACTGGACCCTGCCAGGTCCATTCCTGCCCAGGGCATCCCATTCTGTGACTAAAGCAGCCTCTGTTTAAGACCATATAAGCATTTGCTCTTATCATATTTGAAATTAGGCCTGATAAAGACACTTTTGCTGGCCAAAGCACTACTGGACCCTGCCAGGTCCATTCCTGCCCAGGGCATCCCATTCTGTGACTACAGCAGCCTCTGTTTAAGACCATATAAGCATTTGCTCTTATCATATTTGAAATTAGGCCTGATAAAGACACTTTTGCTGGCCAAAGCACTACTGGACCCTGCCAGGTCCATTCCTGCCCGGGGCATCCCATTCTGTGACTACAGCAGCCTCTGTTTAAGACCATATAAGCATTTGCTCTTATCATATTTGAAATTAGGCCTGATAAAGACACTTTTGCTGGCCAAAGCACTTCTGGACCCTGCCAGGTCCATTCCTGCCCAGGGCATCCCATTCTGTGACTACAGCAGCCTCTGTTTAAGACCATATAAGCATTTGCTCTTATCATATTTGAAATTAGGCCTGATAAAGACACTTTTGCTGGCCAAAGCACTACTGGACCCTGCCAGGTCGATTCCTGTTGGGGCATCCCATTCTGTGACTACAGCAGCCTCTGTTTAAGACCATATAAGCATTTGCTCTTATCATATTTGAAATTAGGCCTGATAAAGACACTTTTGCTGGCCAAAGCACTACTGGACCCTGCCAGGTCCATTCCTGCCCAGGGCATCCCATTCTGTGACTAAAGCAGCCTCTGTTTAAGACCATATAAGCATTTGCTCTTATCATATTTGAAATTAGCCTGATAAAGACACTTTTGCTGGCCAAAGCACTACTGGACCCTGCCAGGTCCATTCCTGCCCAGGGCATCCCATTCTGTGACTAAAGCAGCCTCTGTTTAAGACCATATAAGCATTTGCTCTTATCATATTTGAAATTAGGCCTGATAAAGACACTTTTGCTGGCCAAAGCACTACTGGACCCTGCCAGGTCCATTCCTGCCCAGGGCATCCCATTCTGTGACTAAAGCAGCCTCTGTTTAAGACCATATAAGCATTTGCTCTTATCATATTTGAAATTAGGCCTGATAAAGACACTTTTGCTGGCCAAAGCACTACTGGACCCTGCCAGGTCCATTCCTGCCCGGGGCATCCCATTCTGTGACTACAGCAGCCTCTGTTTAAGACCATATAAGCATTTGCTCTTATCATATTTGAAATTAGCCTGATAAAGACACTTTTGCTGGCCAAAGCACTACTGGACCCTGCCAGGTCGATTCCTGTTGGGGCATCCCATTCTGTGACTACAGCAGCCTCTGTTTAAGACCATATAAGCATTTGCTCTTATCATATTTGAAATTAGGCCTGATAAAGACACTTTTGCTGGCCAAAGCACTACTGGACCCTGCCAGGTCGATTCCTGTTGGGGCATCCCATTCTGTGACTAAAGCAGCCTCTGTTTAAGACCATATAAGCATTTGCTCTTATCATATTTGAAATTAGGCCTGATAAAGACACTTTTGCTGGCCAAAGCACTACTGGACCCTGCCAGGTCCATTCCTGCCCGGGGCATCCCATTCTGTGACTACAGCAGCCTCTGTTTAAGACCATATAAGCATTTGCTCTTATCATATTTGAAATTAGGCCTGATAAAGACACTTTTGCTGGCCAAAGCACTACTGGACCCTGCCAGGTCGATTCCTGTTGGGGCATCCCATTCTGTGACTAAAGCAGCCTCTGTTTAAGACCATATAAGCATTTGCTCTTATTATATTTATATTATAAGACACTTTTGCTGGGCATAGGCTTACTGCTGCCTGCCAGGTGCACTTCTGTTGAGGCATCCCATTCTGTAACATAGCATACCCCTCTTTATTTACACTAAGCAGCTCTCTTATTTACACTAAGCAGGCCTGTTGGAGGCTGAGTGTTACTGCTCACTTTTGGTGTGCATTATATTCTGTTTCATATAGACCCACCGCTGCCCGGGGTTTTTTTAAATATCACCTACTACCACGCCAGTTAGACTATGTCGGGCAGACAAGTGCCTGGAAGTGAAAAGAGGAGTGGCAGAGGCCAAGATTCCGCAGGCAGAGCTCGCATCAGACTGGGGGCCAGTAGCAGCAGGAGTCACGCTGAGAGACCTAATCTGCCAGTATCTGCTAGCGGTCGGGTCTCCACCAGTAACGCATCTGCCGTGGTAGATTGGTTGACGCGCTCATCAACAACATCATCACAACTTACGTCTGAGACCCCCAGTCTAGGGTCGGTAGGTTCCTCTGACACAACCCTGAGTTGGCATGCCCCGAGAGCAGTCCCTGTCCTCCCATTGCCTCTGGCCTACGCCGTTCCCTCCCCCAGCGACGTATCCTATGCTTTGGGTTCAGCTCCACTCTTTAGTGAGGAGGACCATCAGATAGAGGACAGTCAGCAGCTACTGCCCAGCCAAGAAATGGAGGTGGCTTCTTTAGCTAGGCAGACAAATAGTGATGTGGACAGTGTCGTGGGTGCTGCGAGCGTTCCAGCTCCTGCGCCAGACACTGTTGACGAATCCACGAACATCAGTGACGTACAGCCACAACTCGGTGATGATGATGATGATGACGATGAAGCCGATCGCACTTGGGAGCCGGGTGATGAAGGGGCTTCATCGTCATCATCAGGAGAAGAGGGGTGCAGGTTGCCCCGGAGTCAGCAGCTGAGGCAGCAAGGTGGTAGCAGTCAGCATGGGGGCACAATTCCAAAGGCTGGAGCCGGCCGGGGCCGGGGCCGGGGTAGAGCACCTGCTGTGCGGCAGTCTACCTTATCGGGAGGTAGTGGAGCAGGGGTTCCTGGAGTTGGCAACAGCAGCAGTGAATCAGTGAGGCCAGGGGGTGGGAAAAGTAGCTACTCGGCAGTGTGGCAGTTTTTCCTGAGGCATCCGCAGGAGGGTAACATGGCCACATGCAAGATATGTAGGCAAAAGGTGAAGCGTGGCCAGGGTCCAAATGTAGGCACCACGGCCCTGCGTCAACATATGATGCGTCACCATAAAACGACCTGGGAGAACCGAGGCTCCCAAGGGGTGGTCCAGTCTGCTTCCTCACCAAGTGAGCTCCCAATTTCTGCCAGCCAAGGCTCCAGCACCTCAGCCGAAGGCAGCTGTGCGTCATACCCATCCTCTGTCGCTCCTGCTCCTCCTCCTCCAAGTCATGCATCCCGCCAGCAATCCATCAGCGAAGCCATGTCCAAGAGACAGCAGTATGCGCCCACTCATCCTACGGCGCAGAAGCTGAATGTGCTCCTGTCCAAGTTGCTGGTGCTGCAGTCGCTCCCTTTTCAGGTGGTGGAATCTGCACCTTTCAGAGAACTGATGGCTTGTGCCGAGCCGAGGTGGAGAGTCCCAAGCCGTCATTTCTTTGCCAAGAAGGCAGTACCAGCGCTGCACACTTTTGTTGAACAGAAGGTGGGCCAGTCCTTGAGCCTGTCGGTGTGTAGCAAAATACATGGCAGCGCCGACATCTGGAGCTGTAACTACGGTCAGGGGCAGTACATGTCGTTTACGGCCCACTGGGTGAATGTGGTCCCTTTGCAGCAGCAACTTGGACAGGTCACGCCGCTTCGGCCTCCGCGCTCTCTGCCCATTGGGCCTGTGACACCGTGCGACTCGGCCTCCTCATCCTCCGCCATCTCCTCACCCTCCACTGTAGGCTCAAGTCTCAGTGCCCCTCCAGTCTACCATGTGTGCAGGGCACGGAGGTGTCACGCAGTGCTTCACATGGTTTGTCTTGGCGAACGGAGTCACACAGGGGAGGAACTGCTTAAATGTATTCATCAGGAAATCCAAACATGGCTTACTCCGAGAAAACTTAAAATGGGAATCATGGTTACCGACAATGGGAAGAACATTTTGTCTGCGCTGCGCCAAGGAAGCCTGACCCATGCCCCCTGCATGGCTCACGTCTTCAATCTGGTTGTCAAGCGGTTTCTGAAGTGTTCCCCCCATCTGCAGGACATCCTAACAACTTCACGGAAACTTTGCATGCACTTCAGCCACTCCTACACCGCCAAACACACCCTTCTTGAGCTACAGCGTCAGAATGGTATCCCCCAACATAGTCTGATTTGCGATGTTTCCACCCGTTGGAATTCCACCCTTCACATGTTGGACCGATTATATGAACAGAGAAAAGCCATCACGGATTTCCTGATGATCCAAGCAGATAGGGGGACTCCCCTGTGTAACTTCAATGTCAACCAGTGGCAGCTCATACGTGACACCTGCCGTTTGCTCAGGCCCTTTGAGGAAGCCACTTTATTTGTCAGTCGGCAGGATTACGGGATGAACGACGTGATTCCACTGCTTCATGTACTACAGCACATGTTGGAAACCATGGCTGGTCAGGGCACTGGAGACATGGCGTTTACATCTTACGGCCACATGAACCCCGTTGGAGCTGAACTGGAGGAGGAGGAGGAGGAAGAGGAGGAGGAGGAGTTGCCCAGCGAAACACAGTTTAGGCTTGGCGAAATGGCTGGTTTATCTAGTCAGCGGACAGGAGAGGAGGAGCAGGAGCAGCCAGAGGAGCTAGAGGTTTTTGAGGAAGGAGAGACAGAGGACCCGGGCACACCGTGGCAGTATGCAGTGGAGATGGAGACAGGTAGTCCATCCGAGTCACTTGCGCAAATGGCACGAAGCATGCTCACATGCTTGCGTAGTGACCCCAGAATTGTTTCCATCTGTCGGCGGGATGACTTCTGGCTGTCCACCTTATTGGACCCTCGCTTCCGGCACAAAATGGGGGCATTTTTTAAACCCACCGAGAGGGAGGACAAACTCAACTACTACAAAGACATTCTACGTAGGCAGTTGGCCGATGCCTATCTGCGCCATGGTCCATACTCTCGCAGGTCTGACTCGAGGGGACCTCTGCGCTTACCTTCCACTGCCATGGCCGCTGGGGGGGTTGGCAGCAGCAGCAGCAGAAGCTCCATCAGCAGCAGCAGCCTCAGTCTTCAGTCGCTAATGAGTAGCTTTCTACACCCGCATAGTGAGGCTACTCATGAGCAGCAGGAAGACCTGGAGCAGGACCTGAACCAGCAGGTCATGTCATACTTTGACATGACCATGCCAACACACCTTGAGGATCCGCTGGACTTCTGGGCAGCCAAACTTGATTTGTGGCCGCAACTAGCAGAGTTTGCCCTGGAAAAGCTGTCCTGCCCGGCAAGTAGCGTGCCATCTGAGCGGGTGTTTAGTGCGGCGGGGGCCATAGTTACGGCGAGGAGAACTCGTCTGTCAACTAAAAATGTGGAGAGACTCACCTTTGTCAAAATGAATCAGGGATGGATCAGCCAGGATTTCCACCCACCAATGCCTGATGCATGCGACTAGATTCAGCATGGTGCCACGTTTTACACTTTCCAAATGGTGCAAAACATATTTATGTCTTTAGGCCATTTTTTGGGCTCCTGCTGCTGCTGCTGCCAACTTCTGCCAACTCCAGGGTGTGATTCATCCAATTGTTGGGCTCCTGAAGCCAACTCCAGTGTATATTTGGGCTCCTGCTGCTGCTACTGTCAACTCCTGCCAACTCCAGGGTGTGATTCATCCAATTTTTGGGCTCCTGAAGCCAACTCCAGTGTATATTTGGGCTCCTGCTGCTGCTGCTGCCAACTTCTGCCAACTCCAGGGTGTGATTCATCCAATTTTTGGGCTCCTGAAGCCAACTCCAGTGTATATTTGGGCTCCTGCTGCTGCTGCTGCCAACTCCTGCCAACTCCAGGGTGTGATTCATCCAATTTTTGGGCTCCTGAGGCCAACTCCAGTGTATATTTGGGCTCCTGCTGCTGCTGCTGCCAACTTCTGCCAACTCCAGGGTGTGATTCATCCAATTTTTGGGCTCCTGAGGCCAACTCCAGTGTATATTTGGGCTCCTGCTGCTGCTGCTGCCAACTTCTGCCAACTCCAGGGTGTGATTCATCCAATTTTTGGGCTCCTGAGGCCAACTCCAGTGTATATTTGGGCTCCTGCTGCTGCTACTGTCAACTCCTGCCAACTCCAGGGTGTGATTCATCCAATTTTTGGGCTCCTGAGGCCAACTCCAGTGTATATTTGGGCTCCTGCTGCTGCTGCTGCCAACTTCTGCCAACTCCAGGGTGTGATTCATCCAATTTTTGGGCTCCTGAGGCCAACTCCAGTGTATATTTGGGCTCCTGCTGCTGCTGCTGCCAACTTCTGCCAACTCCAGGGTGTGATTCATCCAATTTTTGGGCTCCTGAGGCCAACTCCAGTGTATATTTGGGCTCCTGCTGCTGCTACTGTCAACTCCTGCCAACTCCAGGGTGTGATTCATCCAATTTTTGGGCTCCTGAGGCCAACTCCAGTGTATATTTGGGCTCCTGCTGCTGCTGCTGCCAACTTCTGCCAACTCCAGGGTGTGATTCATCCAATTTTTGGGCTCCTGAGGCCAACTCCAGTGTATATTTGGGCTCCTGCTGCTGCTACTGTCAACTCCTGCCAACTCCAGGGTGTGATTCATCCAATTTTTGGGCTCCTGAGGCCAACTCCAGTGTATATTTGGGCTCCTGCTGCTGCTGCTGCCAACTTCTGCCAACTCCAGGGTGTGATTCATCCAATTTTTGGGCTCCTGAGGCCAACTCCAGTGTATATTTGGGCTCCTGCTGCTGCTGCTGCCAACTTCTGCCAACTCCAGGGTGTGATTCATCCAATTTTTGGGCTCCTGAGGCCAACTCCAGTGTATATTTGGGCTCCTGCTGCTGCTACTGTCAACTCCTGCCAACTCCAGGGTGTGATTCATCCAATTTTTGGGCTCCTGAGGCCAACTCCAGTGTATATTTGGGCTCCTGCTGCTGCTGCTGCCAACTTCTGCCAACTCCAGGGTGTGATTCATCCAATTTTTGGGCTCCTGAGGCCAACTCCAGTGTATATTTGGGCTCCTGCTGCTGCTACTGTCAACTCCTGCCAACTCCAGGGTGTGATTCATCCAATTTTTGGGCTCCTGAGGCCAACTCCAGTGTATATTTGGGCTCCTGCTGCTGCTGCAGCCAACTTCTGCCAACTCCAGGGTGTGATTCATCCAATTTTTGGGCTCCTGAGGCCAACTCCAGTGTATATTTGGGCTCCTGCTGCTGCTACTGTCAACTCCTGCCAACTCCAGGGTGTGATTCATCCAATTTTTGGGCTCCTGAGGCCAACTCCAGTGTATATTTGGGCTCCTGCTGCTGCTGCTGTCAACTCCTGCCAACTCCAGGGTGTGATTCATCCAATTTTTGGGCTCCTGAAGCCAACTCCAGTGTATATTTGGGCTCCTGCTGCTGCTACTGTCAACTCCTGCCAACTCCAGGGTGTGATTCATCCAATTTTTGGGCTCCTGAAGCCAACTCCAGTGTATATTTGGGCTCCTGCTGCTGCTGCTGCCAACTTCTGCCAACTCCAGGGTGTGATTCATCCAATTTTTGGGCTCCTGAGGCCAACTCCAGTGTATATTTGGGCTCCTGCTGCTGCTGCTGCCAACTTCTGCCAACTCCAGGGTGTGATTCATCCAATTTTTGGGCTCCTGAAGCCAACTCCAGTGTATATTTGGGCTCCTGCTGCTGCTGGTGTCAACTCCTGCCAACTCCAGGGTGTGATTCATCCAATTTTTGGGCTCCTGAAGCCAACTCCAGTGTATATTTGGGCTCCTGCTGCTGCTACTGTCAACTCCTGCCAACTCCAGGGTGTGATTCATCCAATTTTTGGGCTCCTGAGGCCAACTCCAGTGTATATTTGGGCTCCTGCTGCTGCTGCTGCCAACTTCTGCCAACTCCAGGGTGTGATTCATCCAATTTTTGGGCTCCTGAGGCCAACTCCAGTGTATATTTGGGCTCCTGCTGCTGCTACTGTCAACTCCTGCCAACTCCAGGGTGTGATTCATCCAATTTTTGGGCTCCTGAGGCCAACTCCAGTGTATATTTGGGCTCCTGCTGCTGCTGCTGCCAACTTCTGCCAACTCCAGGGTGTGATTCATCCAATTTTTGGGCTCCTGAGGCCAACTCCAGTGTATATTTGGGCTCCTGCTGCTGCTGCTGCCAACTTCTGCCAACTCCAGGGTGTGATTCATCCAATTCTTGGGCTCCTGAGGCCAACTCCAGTGTATATTTGGGCTCCTGCTGCTGCTACTGTCAACTCCTGCCAACTCCAGGGTGTGATTCATCCAATTTTTGGGCTCCTGAGGCCAACTCCAGTGTATATTTGGGCTCCTGCTGCTGCTGCTGCCAACTTCTGCCAACTCCAGGGTGTGATTCATCCAATTTTTGGGCTCCTGAGGCCAACTCCAGTGTATATTTGGGCTCCTGCTGCTGCTACTGTCAACTCCTGCCAACTCCAGGGTGTGATTCATCCAATTTTTGGGCTCCTGAGGCCAACTCCAGTGTATATTTGGGCTCCTGCTGCTGCTGCTGCCAACTTCTGCCAACTCCAGGGTGTGATTCATCCAATTTTTGGGCTCCTGAGGCCAACTCCAGTGTATATTTGGGCTCCTGCTGCTGCTGCTGCCAACTTCTGCCAACTCCAGGGTGTGATTCATCCAATTTTTGGGCTCCTGAGGCCAACTCCAGTGTATATTTGGGCTCCTGCTGCTGCTACTGTCAACTCCTGCCAACTCCAGGGTGTGATTCATCCAATTTTTGGGCTCCTGAGGCCAACTCCAGTGTATATTTGGGCTCCTGCTGCTGCTGCTGCCAACTTCTGCCAACTCCAGGGTGTGATTCATCCAATTTTTGGGCTCCTGAGGCCAACTCCAGTGTATATTTGGGCTCCTGCTGCTGCTGCTGCCAACTTCTGCCAACTCCAGGGTGTGATTCATCCAATTTTTGGGCTCCTGAGGCCAACTCCAGTGTATATTTGGGCTCCTGCTGCTGCTACTGTCAACTCCTGCCAACTCCAGGGTGTGATTCATCCAATTTTTGGGCTCCTGAGGCCAACTCCAGTGTATATTTGGGCTCCTGCTGCTGCTGCTGCCAACTTCTGCCAACTCCAGGGTGTGATTCATCCAATTTTTGGGCTCCTGAGGCCAACTCCAGTGTATATTTGGGCTCCTGCTGCTGCTGCTGCCAACTTCTGCCAACTCCAGGGTGTGATTCATCCAATTTTTGGGCTCCTGAGGCCAACTCCAGTGTATATTTGGGCTCCTTCTGCCCCTCATAGTGATGCCACTTCAACTCTCTGCAATTGTGCCGCTCTGCGATTCTATTAGCGATGCCTCTGATCTGCATGTGATATTTCTTCAAAGTATTATTTAACTAACCCAGCACGCATCCTGTGCGTGTTACAGCAAGGCTGAATGGTTTACAACCCTATTGAGGCTGTAGGAGGCTCAGAAATAGCCGTTTTTAATAGCGATTCGTCGCGAATTTATTCGGGTCGAAACGATTTTTGTCGGAAAATTCGGCGAATCAGTCGAATCGAATTTTTCAAAAGTTCGCTCATCTCTACTATTCATACCAGAAAAGTAAACATTTTAAACAAACATTTCAAATAAATCTATTTTCCAGGCGCCCCCATAGAAAAACACCAGAAGCTGAATAAGCTGAAGGTAAAATCCAGCACCTGTCTCAGCTCTGAGGAAAAAAGCCCAGCACAGTGTCTGTCAGACGTGAGGGGAAGCTCCCCTCCATTAACACTCGCGCACCGATGCCGCAGGCAGCCGCGGCACCGGGCGCATAATAGAGCCGGTAGCAGCCCGCATAACAAGCGGAGCTGCTCCCCGCTCGGTCACGCTACCAGCTCCAAACTCCTAAAGGGCGCGGGCTGCGGCCTCATACCTCCCCTCAGCTCTGAGGTAAAAATCCAGTGTCTGTCAGCAAAAAAGATTGCAACAAGTTTACATTATAACTATTCATACCAGAAAAGTAAACATTTTAAACAAACATTTCAAATAAATCTATTTTCCAGGCGCCCCCATAGAAAAACACCAGAAGCTGAATAAGAGGCCTCCATACAACTAAAAAAGGGGAATAGGCCATTTAAGGGGAAAATTAAACTCTTGGACAGGACATCCCAAACCGGAGTCACCAACCCGGTATAACCGCCTACCCTCTTTATAGGGTCTCGCGGTGGAGCATAGCTCCTGAGCACCTGAGGTGCTGTTATACCCTCGCTCGGACAGCAGTCAAGACTGGGAGGCATTTAAATAGCTATATATTAATAAAGGGAATAAAGAGTCCGAACAGAAATAAAAATATATATAGGCCGGGAGTAGACCCGGCTACCTTAAAGTCCCCCTGTGCAAGGAGGAGATATCATCTGCTGCTTGCTCGCCGTCTGCAGAGATGAAGACTGGGTAATGAGTGGGAGGTCCCAGGTACTTATGGACTGGGAGGGGATTTCTTTCCTCCAATCATCTCTGCAGAAGCCCTCTACAGGACCATACTACCCACAGGTAATGAATATCTTGAAGCGGGGTGTGTGACATACTTAGAATAATCCCCATTGCATGTCCAGGTAATTTTGTAAAAATATGTTTTTATGTGATAAAGTAAAAAAGCTCACAGAGATGCAGGTTGTAATTCACACCCAAAAGCAAACTCAAACATAAACTTGCTTCACCAAATAATTAGCATTATCAGTTCATAGGAGTAATCAGGGGTGTACATAGAGCTACATAGGCCCCATTGCAGGCCCCCATCAGCACCCCCCCCCCCCCCATGACCACCACCACCACCACCACAATGGAAAACCCATTGAAAGAAAAGTACATTATCACATTATTATTGTTTCTTTATTATTGCACTACTTCTGTACTAAGTAGTAATTACAGAAAGGATAAAACAGTGCTTAGACTATTAAAAATAAGATAAGAGAGCCTTACATAAGCTTACAGTCTAAAGGGGTGGAACAAAGGGAAAGCTTCATAAGTGGTAGGTATTGAGCTTGGTGGTGTGTGCACTGTTTTAAGAGGATTTCTATTAGTAAAAAGCAAACAAATAAAAAACAGCTATTCAGCATTAATACAGAATATAAAGAAAAAGCATGATTGTATACAAAATAAATATAACACAGCAGAATACTACAGACTATCATTAGTCTGGTAGACACTTGGTAGACCTATAATGTCAGGATAATCCCAGCACTCACCACAGCAAAGACTCCAAGGTTAACATAAAAAAACTAAAGGTGAAATTCAAATCTCTGCCACATATTGTTGTTTATCTCCATTCCACTTGCCCCTGATTAAAGCCAAGTCTGTAACAAAACAGGCCTCTGAAAATGACTGCCCACCCTGCCAAATGCTTTCTCAATGTCTCTGAACAGCAGCATTAAAAGGACTGTACCTCCCAACTTTTCAAAGCCGTAAAGAGGGACACATTTAAGCCACTCCTGACCACACACCCCGACCACGCCCCCAGTCACACCCTTAAAGGGAAACAGCACCTAAGAATTAAATAAAAATAAATAATAATAATAATACAGTGAGGGGTATCCCTCCAATACAACCAGTGAGGGGCATCCCTCATTGCAGCCAGTTAGGGGCATCCCTTGTTACAGCCAGTTAGGGGCATCCCTCATTACAGCCAGTTAGGTGTAACACACACACACAACACAGCACACACACACACAGCACGCACAACACAGCACGCACAACACAGCACACACAACACACACAGCACACACACACACAACAACACATACACACAACACACACACTCACCAGTTCAGCTCCTGCACAATCTTCAGCGAGGCTCCTTCCTGGAACCCCGCCCCCACCCACTGAACCACCAATGAGATTTAACAAGAGAAAAAAAAACCTGCCTCTCTGACGCCCCCTGCCACCGGCCCCAAGTATGCAGATCAGCGCTCACACTCAGGGCGGGTGGAGGTGGGCGTCTGAGAGTCCGAGGCAACCTCCAGCTAGCAACAGGCGACGGCGCGGGACAGAGTGAGGAAGGCACGGGAGAGAGCGAGGACGGTGTGGGACAAAGGCATGCACGGCGGGACATGGGACCACCGGAAAAAAAAAACGGGATTGTCCCGGGAAAATCGGGACAGTTGGGGGGTATGACAGCCTGCTGCAAAAATAAGGCAGCTAGCAGCTCATCTGATGTTTGTCTGTATACTGTGTGTGTAACCCTCAATAAGGAGAAAAATGAGCTGCCCCATGTTATAACAAGCTGAGTGGGATATATTATGCCATTTGCCTTCCAGGAAGTCCATAAGCAAGGCAGTAGATAGAGGAGCTCCAAGTCCGTGTGTTGTTTCATCCATGATGATATTTGCTGATGTATGCCCTCTATCTGTTGGGCCCTTTAAGGCCATCTCAGGACTAGGCCTGGTTAAAGTTGTGACCAATGTATTCTAGTTTATACATAACTACTGCAGAATAATATGGAAAAATTATGGAATACGGAAATAATATGGAATTAATATGGAAAAAACAAGTAATGCCTTTTTTTAATACCATAGCACAATTGTTTTTATTTATGGAGCCCTATAATGAAGCAGAGTTGTAATGTCGATCCCCCACCAGCCATCAGACTTTTCCTTTTATTGGGGTCATCTGTTTTTGTTGCTGTTATTGAGCTTCTTTAGCACTTCAGTTTCCACCAAGTCATAAACCAATTGTATAAGTGCTAATAATGGAATCAGTCTCATGCCATCTGTCCAGTTACTCTACAGCAATGAACTAGCAATATACTGATTATACCATTTATTTCACAATAAAAAGAATTGTATTTTAGGTTTCAAAAGATTTTTTTACATTTTTGTAACAGGGTAAATATACAGCATCAGATTCCATGGAAAATATTGGGTGCGCTACATAAAACGCATATTATAGGCAATGGCGTACAATTCCTATACTACATCACATTTACATGTACTTATTATCTTCAGCAATAATATTAAAGAAGAACATCGGACATAATATATAAAGGGGACGATCCCCCTCATCGCCCCCTACTTACCTTTTGGATGTCACCACTGCCAGCTGCGGAGACATCCCACTACTTCAGGGCCCAGATGCTCACCCCGTCGTCCGCTTAACCATCTGTTAATGACAACCCGTCTCAATGCATTTTCACTGCATTGTGTACTGTGCTGTGCCTTCATTAGTGGAGCACTGGGATGGAAGCCTTATGGGCCAACCCACAGCATCCTCAGTTTCCTGCTCCCTAGCGACCCTGGTGGTGCCAGGAGGGACCCAGACCCAGGGGCGGTGGATGGAGTGATCAGGTGGTAAAAGCAGCAGGAAAGACCTGGTGGAGGTGGCAACCAGCATTGACGATGGCGGTAGGAGGAGTCCTATGGCTTCAGGACCTGAAATAAAGGAGTTTGCAGCAGGCGGTGTAATGGAGGTTGGAGGTCCGTGGGGACTGGCAGCAGCGATAAGTACGACTATTTCCCTACACTGCACAGGGGACCCCATCATTGTTGCCCCTCTACCTTACTTATCTGAATTGTGCTTACATGCCATGATGTAAAGAAAATCCACACCGCTTGTATTTGCTGGTTCAGTGTTCAGTAATCTAATAGAAACTAATTAACTCAAATGTATTCTAATTTACAGAGGAACAAAACCCAAGACTTTCACTGTGTGTCCTGGTGCAGGAATTCTGATTGGGGATGCTACACTGTGTGTCTATCTCTCAGGATCGCCGTAAACGCACTCTTTCCATTCAGATTTCCTTTGCCGCTCTGAGCTTAGACACCCCCCCCCCCCCCCTCCAGAGTTTCACACAACGGGATTTCAGGATGTCTCATAATAAGGTAGACCACTGCCCAAGTCTAATATACTGAAGGGGGGTAGTTCCAGTGCTCTGTCATACATTTAGTTACGCCTCTGCTCAGAAGCTTGAATGAACTTGCAGCGCCATGTTATCTTACTAATCACTGAAACCTGTACCCTTCCAATCTGATTCATTAGTTTTAAAAATAGGGCTCATCAAGGCAAAACAGTAACATGTAAATATTTACAGACATATTTTAGACTAGAAAATGTATAAGGCAAATATCTTCAACTCTTTACTTTGCATTTAGTGTGTACACCCAGCACCAGCATGCACCGCACAATGGATAGACCAATAGCGCTAATACTTAACAGGTTGTCTATTTACCTAAGTAGATGATGGTTGGAACAAACTTCCAGCAAAGGTAGTTGAAAAATCAACAGTAAGTGAATTTAAATATGTCAGGAATAAGAATACATCTATCCTAAAATAAGGAGAACATACACACTCTAGGCATGCAGCTGGCTGTATGGTGGAGGGGGTGTATATTTCACCCAGGATGCTGGCCTACATCATCACATCACAGAGCTACAAAGACTGCTAGGAAATGCATCTGTAAAGGAATGATGGTTTTTGCCCAAACTCTGGACCTACTTGTTTTGAGAGAGAAAATGAGTTCTTTTGACATTTTACCCCAGAAGGGATGGGGTATTTGTATTTACCCAGCACCTTGCTTGCTTGATGAAACACAGTGAACATTTGTTGGACGTATTGCACAATAAACTTCATTTGATTTCACTATAACAAACTGCTTCCAGAGTTGTCATTGCCATTAGCAACCGAAATAAGGGAAAAGTAGATGGACCACGTGGTCTCCTTCTATATTCAACCTTCTATGTTCCTACTTAAAGTGAATCAACAGTAAAAAATGCTTTATGGAAAAGCTGTGTTAAATAATGGAACAGCAGGGGCGTGACCGACTACCGAGAGAGATGACTGCTCTCTAGTCTGGCTCCGCTCTCTAGGGGCGTAGAGGCGGACGGCAACCCAACCACGCCAAGCAGCAGGCACCCAAACCACCACAATCTGCAGCCCAGAGAACCCCTGCCCCATTATGGGCAAAAACAGAGCCAAATCGCAGGGGCACGGACCCGGGAGATGCGGCGGGACTCCAGTGTGCCCCCGCCAACAACCACGACGAGAAATGGCGGCATCGGGAGGAGAGAAGGAGGAATCCGCCCCCCACACGAGCACTCACCTTCAGCGGCCAGCGGGGTGGACGGCAGGCGACCATGGAGAGGTAGGGGAAGCAGTCGGCCCCCAGTGCATGCAGGGAGGACAGCTGCAGACTGCCACGTGCTCCCCCCTCGCAGCCCTCCCAGTCAGCCCCCACAGCAATGGCGGCGGGCCCCCCCCCCCCACACAGGGCAAATGCTGCCTTGAGACCTGGCAGCAAGGGAGGATCTCCCCCCCCCCCCCGCCATCACCACCATAACCGACATCCATCTCCCCTCCCCCATTCTCCCCCCTAGACCAGGGAGCCATCGAGAGGGGAGAGCCACTACCACAGCGTCGGAGGGGGTATGCAGACCCGGAGCAGAGGACCCACCATACATTAGATGATCCAGGGGTGAAGCCCAACGGAAAAGAATCTCCAGATCCCATGGCGATTTCCTCAGGCCATTTTCACTGTCTCCAGGGCAGCTCACCCCTGTCACTTTCTAATGACGACCTCGCCGAAAGGCAGCGATCTATCTCAGCTATTGATTGAAGATATGGCCGAGGGGGGGTGCCCAGGATGCCCAGGAGCAGAAGCCCTAGACCCAATAGTTTGGGATGCTAATTTACTGGCCAAATTCAAAGTTCTGTTACAACAGGAATTGGCAGCAGCAGTGACCCAGCTTTCAACTAGTTTATTCAACTAAATCAAGGACCTGGGCAACAGAACTAGCATGCTGGAAGATAAAATGGATGACATGACCGCAGCTCTAGAACATAGAGGGTCCGAGTCTGTGGCCCTCAAGGAGGATATGGCCTCACTGCAACAAAAGCTGGAGGACTTAGAGAACAGGTCCAGAAGGGTCAACATCCCTGAGTCAATAGAGGACGTGCCAGCTACCGTTACGGCCCTCTTGCAGGAACTGATCCCCTTCATGCCTATCGACCGCCTGGAACTTGATTGTGCCCACAGGGCTCTGGGCCCCAAGAGAACGGATGGCCTCCCCAGGGACATTGTCATCAAACCAACCTTCTACCGTACGAAGGAAACGATCCTAATGGCTGCCAGGGAAAAAGGGGAACTTTCCCTCCAGGGTCACTGTTACCAGATCTTCCCGGATGTTGCCCCCCTAACCCTGCAGTGGAGAAGAGCCTTGAAACCTGGCCTGGAAATACTCAGGAGCCACAATATAAAGTACTGTTGGGGATTCCCCTTCAAGCTAGCATTTACACATGCAAGCCACCAACACACAGCCAGCTCCCTGGATGACCTGCTCGACACCCTGAAGGACTTGGGCCTGGCCCCCGCTGACCCCCGTTCCACAAGTCGGACCTGATCGCCCAACAGGTCCCCAGGCGACCGACGCTCCAGCCCCTGTGGGAGAAGGTGCGGGCCCGCAGGAAGAGAGATCGAGTGGCCGGACACCCCATGGGGCCTGACCCGAATCCGGGATGAGGACTCGGTTCGCCAGAACGGTAACAAATTCAGTCCCTGGGGACTCTCCCTCCTGGGTATAATTTGAAGTTTAGAATCGAATTTGGTTTTCCCTGTTACACATTGGTTGGCCTCTCCGGGTGGGTGGACACCCGGGGCTCGCCCCCCGCAGTGGCGGCATGCCCGTGGGATTGCCAAACTGATTTACCCATAAGAAGTTAGACCCACAGTCTGCGTTATGTTGTATGGCGTGGCCCTGGGTTCCGCACCGACTCGATGGGCTGGCGGGCTGCGTTTTGACGGCGGCTTAGAATTAGGCTGCGTTGTTGTAACATGTTTTCACCTGTTTATGCCGTCCATTGCCTCCTCTGGGCGGATGACCCCCGAGGGGATGCCTGACTGGCACCATGCATGGGGGGTCTTGATTCGACCTTATCTGGTCTATAACCGGGCGCCCTGCGACGGGGGGGGGGCACTGGACAGGCCCTGGTGACGACCCTGGACAGGCCTCCGCAGTGACGGTGCGCCCGTAGGGACGCTGTACTGACTTGCTTGTGAGGGTCGGGCCTAAATCCTGAATTGAGTTATGTAGCGCTACTTTGGGCCCCGCACCGACTTGCTGGATCCAGCGACCGTACCTGTTAGCGGCCGAGCGGGTCCACCAATGACCGTGTCAATCGCCATTTTTTGAATGTTGAATTTTTGGGTTCCAAACCTCCACACAAGCGGGAATTCAGAATTAAGCTATGTGGTTTCATGCTGTTCTATGTTAAGTTAAACAACATAGTTAAATGCTGGGCTGTCTACTCTTCAAATACGTTATCTTTTTTTTTAGTCTTGTCCTATGCCCCCTGGGGTATGCCCCCCAATGGACAAGTTGTCAATATGGTCCAGATGAGGCCACATCTTGTTGGACCTTTGGAAGCACTGTACCGTGTAATGGTCCAAGTTGCTCTAGTTTTGTTATACTCATGTTCCCCATGTTTTTCATGTTTTTTACCCCTACTTTAAACCCCCTCCTTACCCCCTCCCGCTCCCTTCCAACCCCCGCAAGGACCTCCCGCGTTCCACTAGGCCAGACACTCAAATCTCCACACCGCCAGGGTCACCATGGTTGGGCTAAATACTAAGGTAGTGTCACACAATGTTCAACGTACCGGCTAAGCATAGTAAGGCCTTCCATTATTATAAGGCCTGCAGGGCTGATATAATCTTCCTGCAGGAAACCAGGTTCTCCACTTCCTCCAGACCAAATTATCTGAGTGGTTGAGTGGTCACTTCCCCCTGGAGCACCTTGCCTGTGAGAGAAGAAAAGAGGAGTCCTGATTGCCTTTTGTAAGAACCTCCCATTCATATGCTCTAAAGAATGGCGGGCAGATACCTTATACTACAGGGCACCCTCTATGACGTCGAGCTCACCCTGGTCACGTATTACGCGCCCAATACTTTCCAGACCTGGTTCTTTAAGCACCTATTGACGGTGGTTCAGAACAACACTAGAGGGACCCTGATCATGGGGGGGGTGACTCAAACTTGGCAATAAACCCCGGACTGGACAGGCGACACGCTGGACAAACTGGGACCCCTGGCCTCGGATGCCCAATCTGCAGCCTTTCGCAGTCTCCTTAATTCCCACGGCCTGTGTGATGTCTGGCGGGAAAGGAACCCTAGTGCCCACGACTTTACATTTTACTCTAACCCCCATGGTACGTTCCGTAGGATAGACCACATACTAGTCCCCCAAGCAGTACTGCCTGCCACTATAGACTCCAAAATTTATAGTACAACTTGGTCTGACCGTAATGGCTTTCATAGACCTCTTGGTCACAACTAAGCACTCTTACAGTTGGCGACTCAACGACTCCCTCCTATCAACCAAGGCCACTTGCTTTAGGATTCAAGAGGCCCTTCAGGAATACTTTGCACTTAACACCAACTCGGTATCCTCCCTGATTTCCCTGTGGGAAGCCCAAAAGCCCACCATGAGAGGTAAAATTATCTCCATAGCCTCAGCCAAGAAACGAGAGAGGCAAAGGAAAACAAGGGACTTGACCTTGAGGTTTGAGCAGGCTGAAACACTATGGAAGGGAACCCCGAGCGCCAAAAATAAGAAGGCTGTTGATAGGATGAGAACGGAGCTCAACATGCTCTTGGATGACCAAGCAAAGAAGAGGCTCAGATGGTCGAAGCAAAAGTTTTTGCGAGAGGCAATAAGCCGGACACAATGTTAGCCCGGAAGCTGAGAACCGCCGACCTTGACAGACGACAGCCCGTAAAACTGAAGCTCAGCTCAGGAGCAGTCACGGCAGACCCAAACAAGATTGTTTCGGCCTTCGGGAGCTTCTTGTCAGCCCTCTATTCATCTCCAGTAAACACTAATATAGCCAGGCTAGAGGAATTCTTCGAGAATATTGAGTTACCCAATATCGAGCAGCGCTTCGTGGACAGAATGGAGGCACCCATTATACCCAACGAGGTGCTCCTCGCCATTAAATCCCTGAAGACCTCCAAGACTCCAGGTCCAGACGGGTTTAGTGGCCTCTATTATAAAAAGTTTGCCTCCATCCTAGCACCACATCTATCAAATCTCTTCAACGCCCTGTGTGCAGAAACCTCGCTCAACCCTAGCTCGCTGCTGGCTGACATCTGCATGATCCCTAAACCAGACAAGGACAGCCTGCTTATCCCAAATTACAGACCTATATCTCCTATTAATATTGACGTGAAATTACTGGCCATGGTCCTGGCTGCCAGGAGCATGTACATGGTGGACCAGATCAAGGCTAGCTTCCCCTTCCGTTGGTCAGCAGAACCACTCCCATATTTGGGGGTGCGCATCTCCGCCAAGTACACAGACTTGTATGAGGCTAACTATCCCCCTCTATTTAGATCCTTATCCCGCCTATTAGAGGCTTAGAAGTCACATTCAATCTCCTGGATAGGCCGCATCAACACGGTTAATATGACAATACTCCCGAAACTGCTTTATTTTTTCAGAGTGTTGCCCACGAGAATCCCACTGTACATGCTCCGGGAGATGCAGAGCAGGATCTTGGCGTTCATATGGTCCAGGGGGCACCCAAGGGTTTCCAAACGCACTATGCTAGTACCGAGAGCTCAGGGGGGTTTGGGGGTGCCAGACATTTTCAAATACTACAAGGCCGCCTCACAGATTGCCCAACTGGTCCCTATGCACTCGGCCCTTAACCCTCCAATGTGGGTATTCCTAGAACTTCCCAACTGCGCGCCAATACCCATCGATAGCCTGCTATGGACGGACCCGGGACTCAGACCCAAAACACTGAGCCCCTTAATGAAACACTCACTCACAGTATGGGACTCGGTTAGGTACTCCGCTTCTTTGATGTCCCCCCACTCCCCCCTGACACATTTGTGGGACTTACTCACAAAAGAGGGCCTTGGGTCCTTCCGTGACTTGCAAGAAAAATACGATATCCCTCACAAGGAATACTTCTGATATATTCAATTACGGCACTGGATCCTACCTCTGACAAAACTGAGCCCCTCCTTCCGAGCAAGAACCCCCTTTGAGGAGCTGTGTGCTAGCAATGCCTTCCAAAGGGGAATAATATCCCTAATCTTCTCAGCACTAAATGATATTAAGCCAGAGTCACATGGATATGTGGGTGGCTGGGAGAAAGACCTAGGTCCTTGTCCGGGTGAGAGAGGGTGGACAGAGATATGGTCACATGCCTCCAAATGTTCCATTAACGTCCTGACAGTCGAAACGGCCTACAAGGTAATGCTTCGCTGATACTTGGTGCAGGACCGCCTGAGTAGGATGTTCCCGGGACAAGATAGCTCTGTATTGTTGAAAACCCAATAAAAATATTGAAACAAAAAAAAATGCTTTATGTCGCTTTATCGTTCTTCAGTTTAGGATGCCTCTACAGTTAAAGGTGCTTAGGAAGCCAAAACCAGCCATTAAACAGGACAAACACCCTTATTAAAAACAGTGCTCACATGCATCCATCCCCAGGACAATTATGGTGGGAAGGGCAGTAAATAGTTGTTTGCTTCATTAAAGCATGTCAACAATTGGATGAGCTGCGGAATCCGTGCATTTGAACTGCCCCCAATGGATGCAGGTCTGCTAGGTAACAGTATTTTTATAATGAATGACTCACTGGCACTGTAAGCCTGTGTACCAAAGCCCACCCTGGCCCATAGTTGCTGGGGAGAACATTTAAAGTTTACATGCTAAGAATTATGGGTGAATCCTGTTTTTTTCTGTATATGTAAATAGATTTTTCTTTTGCTTTAAGAAAACATTCTTCACATAAAATACATTCTAATTTACCATCAGCTTCCAGTGTGGAAATACTCTTAAAATACCACTAGAGGGAGAGCCTAACCAAAATATCAAATAGTTATATTGTTTGCTTTATAAGCGAACAGGTGTTTAGAAGGAACTGCACTATATTGAGTTACGTCAAAGATTACCTGCCTCTAAAAACTTTCCATGTGTTCTCACTGATGTGATTGTTTTGCTTTACTGCTTACATAGAATTAAGTCCCTGTTAAAGCAATTATAAGCACTTTATCTCTAAAGCATCAGCTTCCGCTCCCCCGCAGACAGTATTCACTGTATAGCATGCTCCCTCTGCATGATGCATTGGGGGTGCTCAAACACACAGCAGGACACCCAGTGGTGATCAGCTGCGGGTAGGTAAAGCCTATCCACCCATAAGTAAAAACTTTAAAAGCTGTCTACTCAAATGTTTTTTATAGTAAGTATTTCACAAGAAGGACATAAAATCTGCTATTTCTTTTATTCCCCCTTTTTATGTCACCTAATAAAGGAGGCTAATTGATTTGTTTGATCAGCAGCTTATAAGGTAGAACATCTAGCACACAGCATAATGAACTCCCTGGTTATAACTACACAGAAATTACTCCACACAGGTATTAGATTAACAAGAGTGATTTGTCTATGTGGTAAATCAACTCCCATAATGACCTTCTTAATATAGACTTCAGCCTGACCCAATAAATCAGTGTGCAGCTGTCGGAGATAATATATATATGCATTTTGTTTTGTTTTTTTTTTACCTGAAATTGCAATTTAAGTTGCACTTTAAATTGTAACAGAAGCAGCAACAATATTTAAAGTCCCTATCCAGGCTGCAATCCTACTGAGACCTGTGAGCTAGCTCGATTTTAGGTGCCAACAGCGCACTTCTCTGCCGGCCTTGGTGCGCATCCCTGCTGCCGGTCACGTAGGAGCAGGCTAGCCTCGCTGACTGGCAGCAGGGGATGAACTTCATGACCACTGAAAAGTGTCCTGTGCCAATTTGATGTGCTGTCAGCACCGAAAACGGAAAGGCAGCAGCCCACCAGATTCCATGAAATCAAGGCTAAAACTTGACTACTATGGGGCCACTGCCACAGCTCTCTTGTTAACAGAAGCATAGTGTACTGCACTGCCGTGGACGTAAAAAAAAAACATTTAAAGGAATAACGCACCTCCGTCTGGCTTTCATGTGTTCCATCAGCACTTCTTGAGATGGCCACAGTGAGGCTGCACACAGAACAATCCTCAGCTCTCTGTATGCTCCAGGCTCACATTAAAGTTAATGGGCTGGCAGGCCGATAGCGGGGGAGGCCGCCCTGTAAAGCCACCAAGTGGGAGATATAGACGCCCTCCCCTGTCAGTTGAGGCCATTAAATACATAGTTAGTCATATTATGACTTCACAATCTACCATTACAATCTTTTTAAAACTATGTACTGCATACCTCACAAGTGCCCCTGATTTGGAGAGACTGTCCCCCTTTTGAGTCCATGTCCCCCTGCCCCTTGTTATTCTCCTTTGCCCATCTTTTGAGGTTAAACATGCAGATTTACATCAATAAATTATTAATTTGCCTATTTAAAATGTTTATATTGTTAACGGTTACAACCTATCTCTTATCCCTCCCTCAATGAGGGGGCATGGCGTAATTAAACAAATGTCCTTCTTTCCCACCCTGAAAAAGTGATAGGTATGGTATTGTAGTTTAAGACCCTTATATTTGACCTATACCCTATTACAAACATCCCCTCTCATTAACTCCACCCAATAACCCCGATTTTCATACTACATGAAAAATATACTCACCCACTCTGTGCCTATAGTGAGTTCTACTGTTGTCAACAACACAGAATGAGGCTTCCAGTGGAAGAAAAGACTGCTGGCAGGTCAGGTAAGTATATTCTTTCCACAGAAGCTTAGCATCCCCTGGTCCCCTGCCCTCCCCAGCCTCTTCATTCTTCTTTTTTTTCCAGTTCAGCCTCTCCCGTGTCCTTAGATAATGTACAACAGACAGCTATACGTCTGATATTTGGTGGCAATGTGGCAAGGCCGGGACCTTCTGAAAGCAAATCTTCTAATATATTAAGAAGGTTGCTTCCATCCAAATCTGTTATCTTAAGATACGGATTGGAAAGAGAGTTCCTGGTATAGATCAATGCTCCCAGCAGCTAATTCTATATATCTGTTTAGAAGCAAATATCACAATAGCAACAATAGCAAAGAAACCTATTATCTCTAGAGCAATAGCCTTCAAGAAAATGGACTGGATAATAATAAATGAAAAGATGAAGTATGTGATAGACAGCATACTTTCCATAGGGCTTGAGTCTATGTCAATTATACTGTAATCTGACAATACACTAAGATGGCCTTGACAGTGTTCTTGGTGGCTTCTTGAGAGTCATCCAGTACTGCCTTGTTTCTTATATTCACTGTCCATTTCTCATTTTTTTCTGGTTTTACAGTTATCTTTTCCTTTAAGTGTTTCTGTAATAGTTCCATATTACGGTAATTGCATATTCATTAGGAATGCTCATTAAATGTGTTCATATTTTTTAAATATGTTGTTTTCTTTTGAAAAACTTGTAAAATTCAATAAAAACAATCTATTGAAAGGAAAAAATGGCCTTTCTTGGGTATGCTGGTAGAATCAGGTCTTCTTAATTAGACTTAATATATAATATTTATTGCAGGATACCAGTGCTTGATTGCCACACACCAAAGAAAAAAATATGTGGTCAGTGTTAGTATGAACATTGCAAATAATTCAATATTCCAACATACATTGTGAGCAAGCACTTTTTATCATACGAAGCACATAGGTGGATTTTAGCCCGTGGAGGGGAGGCGTAACTTGATGGGGTGCAGGGGCTGCGTCTGCACCAGGGTCCAGAAGGTCAGGGGTGTCTCGTGATTGTTGCTCCTCCAGCTTATTTATTATATTTGTGCTCACTTGGCATCATTTAAAGAAAGGAAGCACCATTCTCTGTCATTGCCATATCAGTCTTTAGTTGTCTAGCTGCATATAATGGATTTAAAATACAAAACAAAATTTACTGTACGAGCTGTGAAAGGGCCCCATGTAATGTTTGCACCAGGGCCCCATCTCATTTAGAATATCACTGTTTTATTCTGTAGGGAAAAGGAACAAACCTATGAAAGCAATTCTTCTGGATGTTCACTAAAACAGACATATGAACTACTCTCTGTGGATGCAGACAAAGGAGACAATTAGTTCAGTCATACTCACCATTAATGTTTCTGTTTGGATTTAGGTCACCAAAACATCATATCATTTGGAATTAGCTTCATTTGGTCAGATTTGGTGGACATTTCGTAACATTGGCAGGCTTTCTAATATTATGCAAGATAACTGATCAGAAGTCAGGGACAAATACGGAAGTCTGTCACCTATCCTGGAGGTGGTTGGGAGGTTATCCTTTTACATGCCTTCCTAGCCTGATATTTGGCCGTAAGCTCTGACATTGTTAACAGGGCCCCTCGGAGTAGCAACTGCCTCTCATGTGTGGCAATTTTAAGGGGGTACCCCTCTATTGGCTCTTTCAGTTTTTTTCCTAGGAAATACCATTTCAAGGGGCTTATACCTGTACTCTTTGTTCTTTTTTTTCTTAGATTTAAAAGTTGTACCTTGGACTAATTGGAAAGGCATAACCATATATAATTTTTGTGTGGGGGGGGAGAAAGGGGGGGTAGTCTGGGAAAAGGAGAGGTTGTTTTGGGCAAGGCGCTTCTGATTTGATGATCAGAAAAAAGGTAGGTTGGGGTTGGTCCCTCTTAGAGTGGTGTCCCTAGGGTCTTATAGTGTTGCCCTGTGTGACATCCTCTGGAGGGATACCAAAGGCGCCTGGTTTTTCCTTTAAAAGATCTATTTTTTTGTGTGCAAGTTCAGGTTTATTTTCAACATTTTTGTAGACAATACAATATATAGACAAAAAACAGTAGTGTGGGTATATACACTATATACAATATAATGGTTCTTTTCACAGATTGCCCCTATTTCGGGGTAAAGGAATAGGTGGAAGGGTGAGCCCTTAGGCACCACCTTCTTCCATACAGTCTTGTTTTTGGGGGTTCCCCCGTTTGTAGCAAGGTTTTCAGTTGGGGGTCTTGTTGCCAAGTCTCTTGTTTGTAGCAAGTATAGTGGACTTGTAATCCCTTGTTTGTAGCAAGTGAGGTTGGTTTGCAGTTTGTAGCAAGTATACTGGGCTTGTGATCCCTCGTTTGTAGCAAGTGAGGTAGGTTTGCATACGCGTTTCGCTCTGGTGGCTTCTTCAGTGCGTTTAGGTCTGCATGAGGGTTTTCAAGGGATGAGTGATTTATGCCCAACAAAGTGGTGTATATTGATATAATATAAATAAAATAATCATTTGATTACTCACTGTGAACAAAATAGGGAAAACTGCCTCCCGCTGTCCTCTCTTATGCGCTGCTATGGGGGGGATATTCTGTGAGGGAATTTGTTGGGTCAGTGCTTCACACAAAAATCCTAAAAAATTCTTGCCACATAAATACCATCAGCATTAACAAAACCCCCCAAGAAACACTGAACACACCAACAGATGATTTTGAACAGAATCCATTTCATTATACACACTGCCCACACTGAATAGACACGAATAGGGACAGATCGCAGAGATAAAACCTATAGTGAATAATAATGTAAGAATAACACATGTAACGAATAATACATACACACAACGAAAAATGATTGCCTGAAAATGTCATTTAGGGAAGGAACTGCCTCCAGCTCTCCCCAAAGCGCTGCTACCCAAACCAACAAAATGGCGGCGACCGAGATAGTGACAGAACTACAACAAAATGGCGACCCCATAACAAACCTCACGGACCAACACAAAATGGCGCCGCACGTCCCGCAGACCAGGCAGGGGCTGGCACAAATGGAGATGCGCCGTCAGACGCACTTTTTAGGGCAGGAGGAGTAAACCCCTCCCACCCACAGAGCGACCAGCCCCACACGTAGGCGCGCAACCTCTATGAAAAAGCACGCTTTTTAGGTCCCAAATCACGCACAGCCAGATGCCACACAGGATCTCAGAACATGCTGAAAGCGCTTGGGACCTAAACACACAAACCGGACAAGATCCACAGAGGATCCACCCCCTTGCCCCACACTGAGGGAACCGGATAAGCCTGAGCCAGCGGATCTCTACTATAAGGTACTATAAGCCAACATACGGAATATTATTATATACAACATGAATATCAAGCACTGACCCAACAAATTCCCTCACAGAATATCCCCCCCATAGCAGCGCATAAGAGAGCGGGAGGCAGTTTTCCCTATTTTGTTCACAGTGAGTAATCAAATGATTATTTTATCTATATTATATCAATATACACCACTTTGTTGGGCATAAATCACTCATCCCTTGAAAACCCTCATGCAGACCTAAACGCACTGAAGAAGCCACCAGAGCGAGACGCGTATGCAAACCTACCTCACAAACGAGGGATCACAAGCCCAGTATACTTGCTACAAACTGCAAACCAACTTGCTACAAACAAGGGATTACAAGTCCACTATACTTGCTACAAACAAGAGACTTGGCAACAAGACCCCCAACTGAAAACCTTGCTACAAACGGGGGCACCCCCAAAAACAAGACTGTATGGAAGAAGGTGGTGCCTAAGGGCTCACCCTTCCACCTATTCCTTTACCCCGAAATAGGGGCAATCGGTGAAAAGAACCATTATATTGTATATAGTGTATATACCCACACTACTGTTTTTTGTCTATATATTGTATTGTCTACAAAAATGTTGAAAATAAACCTGAACTTGCACACAAAAAAATAGATCTTTTAAAGGGAAACAACCAGGCGCATTTGGTATCCCTCCAGAGGATGTCACACAGGGCAACACTGTAAGACCCTAGGGACACCACTCTAAGAGGGACCATCCCCAACCTACCATAACCATATATAACCATGTTCTGATAACTGATATGTTCTCTAACTAACAGAAGCCAGGATACTGAGCTTTAAATGTCTTAGTAGCATGTTGTCTACTTTACAGTCCATTTCCACTGTTCTTATAATTGCGACTTGTTATATGGTGGGTGAATGCTACAATGTTACATGCAACTTCAGGACTGCCTTGATTTACTGCAGGGTAATGGTTAACCCTGTTCCCACTATTCAACACCATGAATATTTTCATTAAAGCCTGTCTTTAGAGGGGTGTTATTGTAATGGCCCAGTACTTCCTGTCATGCTCCAACTTTGCTCCCTAAGTGGTGCAGCAATGAGCGGCATTGTCTGTCAACTGCAGTCAGCACCTGACACTGCCTTTTTCTTGTTCCTAACGCCCACCACATCAGCTCCAGTGCTGCAAATTGCCTGGCGTTCCATTGCCAAGCAACTAGCCTAGCTGATTAGAGGGGGCTAATTCAAACCCCACCTCCAGGACCAGCATAATGATTAATGTATTATTAAGCTTTCCAGCTCAATTACCTATCTCGGTTCACCTGTGATATTCTGCATACCTTGTTGCTGACCACTGCCTGTCTGACCAGTCCAAGAGCCAAGCCATCTCTTGACCATGTCTAGGTACCTTGTCCAGTTGCTAACCCCTGGCCACACCTACGGCTCTCATATTAATTGTTTACCCAGGTCTCTATGCCCAGTTTGCAGCAATCACCGCGTATCATCAATTCGTTGCTTCTTTATTCATTCTGTTTCTCTGTTACCACTTTTTTTTCACTATTAAAAAGTTGACCTATCACCAGAATTTTAACTATCTTGGTAATTGGTCCTTGATCCCGATTTCCAAGATCGCCCTCAAAACTCACTTCCCTGCCGATCCCACAGGCTCGTGTCCAATCAGCACTGTATGACGTGCATATTAATGCATGGCATACAGCTCTGTTTACACACAGAGACCGGCAGAAAGAAAGGGGAGCAGACATATACCCGTTCTCCCTGTGATCTTTGGAGCACTCATGCCCTCCAGCCTATTGGAATGAGGAAACAAAGGAGGGGTGGCAGCCGCTCAGACCATTTTATAACTAACCTGGAAGGTGCACGTTAGCAGGGCAATTAGAATACAAAAGTCTTAAAGGAGCCACAGCACTCAACCCTGTTAGCTTGCAGGCCAGCCTATAATCTGTCTCTAAACTTGGTTAAAAACAGAGGCTCGGTCACACACAGAAGTATGCTTAAGCTGCACCACCAGCGCCAAGGTGCCTCTATGGGTGCAGTCCTAACTCTTAATCTCTGAGAGGCCATTTGGGACATACAGTGCAATAGATAAATTGGGAGCAGGCTTACCTGAGGTTGCCCTAAACCTCAAGTGCAAGCCATGGGGTGGAAGGGTCAAAGACCTTGCAATACAGCCTAGACCCCACACACCATGTGCTTGCACAAATTCAAAAGAAACAAAGGAAAAAAGAAACAAATTCAAAAGAATCATAGATTAGAGTTAGGACTGCACCCCACAGAGGCACTTTGGCGTAGTGGTGCAGCTTAAGCATACTTCTGCAGATGTGTGTGACCGAGTCCTATGTTTTTAACCAAGTTTAGAGACAGATTATAGGCTGGCCTGCAAGTTAACAGGGTTGAGTGCTGTGGCTCCTTTAAGACTTTTGTATTTGAATGAGGATTCAGCCATGAGATGCCGGGGAGTGGAATCCCCGGAAAGGTGTTTGTGGGTGATCAGCGGTCAGACTTTTAGTCTCCAGGGCCTTTAAAATGCTAATAGGTCTACTTTTAAGACACCAGTCTGGCTTCATTCTCTGAATACTCAGTTTTCATATCGGGTCTCCTCTGCTTGATGGAAATCCTTCCAGGGATCTCTGACAATAACTTTTGATATAGGGGTCTGTGAAACTTATGTACGCACCTGTTCTGGCCCCACATTTACATGTGCTCAGCAAAACCCGAAAAGAAGCATATTCTAACAATACTGAGCCTCATGATTGCTTTTCATCTGTGCTAAGAACAGGGCAGCACGCAGGTGAAATGCAACATATCTGCCATTTTTTTTCGTTTGGAGAAGCAGTTCAAACTAATTTAATGTTCATTTCATTTGTCTGTGTCAGATACAACCTCATTTCATGTCTCCAGTGACCAAACTGAAAGGTAATTAAACAGATGATGTATCCGTCATGGTGACAAAAGTGGTACCAGTAGCACAGGCATCCCATTTTTTCTGTTGGCCACCTCCTTTCAGTCCCAATGATGCTGTTTGTTAAAAAGATTCCTTCTTCTGTCGGCTAAACAGAAAGCAAGGCTAGATCCCAGTAGGGTAATCCATCTGCTCTAATGCTTTACCACTTAGTTCAAAACAAACAAAACCAATTGTGTTCAGCTATTGGGCGCATTCCAAGGTAGTGGGGATATGCCATGGGACCTGAACTCTCTATCTGCTCTCTTGCCCGTTAGGGTTTACCATCTAACTGCAGCAATAATCTGAATGTCAAACCAAAAATGTAATATGGATGGCATAGAGGAAGGTCAGAGTCTCTATAATTTTTTGGTACTACGGTCTGCAATTCCTTACTGGTTGTCTTCTTACTTGTGCCCCAGTTGTTCAAAACAAGAACAAGAGTCACCAACACAGAAGGTCACTGGACATCTTACAAAACAGGTATAAGGGACAGTGGCTTTGTCTGAGGTGTGGGACAAGGTGAACTGCATCCCCAAGTATACTTTATTTTTTACTTAATATAGTTAAAAGGTGACAATCATTTTAATTATGCAGATCCTTTGTAGCAGCTCCCTAGCCTGGACTCTCATTGGTGCATGAAAAAGCATGCTGGTTCTTGTAGTTATGAACTTATGACAATTCAGGAGACAAAGGCAGGGAGAACTTACACTCCCTGCCTTTCCAGCATTGCAGGATTTACAGCATCTTCTGGAACCAAGGTGAGTATATGGCGATTCCACTGGCTTTCACACAGCGGAGCATCCTGAATCAAGATGCCCCAGGAAGGTCTTTTAGACTTTATGGCCAGGTTTTGGTCCACTTTACGGCCATCCACTGGCTGCATTATACTTCCTCATATGCCAGTAAACAAGTTCACAATACATGCATGATGATGTGCACTGCATTGAGTGTTTCATAAAACAAACAGTAGATGCAACCAAACCATCAACTAATTTCATAGGACATACAAAAAGTGCAGGAATAGATAAAGGAACGGGACCTGGGCTGCTGATCCAAGCTTCAGGAACTAATGGGTATTCCATTCAGTATATCAGAGTGATTATAAAGCAGGCATTTCAGTCTACTGTGATAATACACCTTCCATTCCTATAGATGCAGGGACCTCTCTTTACTGCTAAGAAAATATACCTATAGGTGAGCTTTCTAATCACGCTGATATACTGAATAATATACACATATGCTCCTGAAATTTGGATCATTCTCTCCCTGCTTTATGTTTTGCTTTAAATGTGGAGCGTTTCTACTGCTAAAAAAGCCCACAGACAGGGACGAAACTGGTACAAAACATTAAAGCTCCAAGAAGACCTCCGAATTTTGAGACTTTACAACACATTAAGTATCTTAAGGAAGACATGTTTGATGTCAATTATATTTGTATTTTGTAATTTTGTAGATGAATGTTCATACTGCAATTATCACATTTTTAAACTTTAACCAATTAAAGGTTTTCATTTTCATTTTTAACTAATACAACGTAGTTGAAATTATCTGGGTTAGGGACCAGCCCAGGTCCCGTTCCTATATCTATTCCTGTAATTGTTACATTTGCCCAGCCACTAACAAGCCATATAATACTACTATGTGTCAAACATATCTAAGGGAGGAACAGAACGCTGTTCCCTTTCACAAACTAATGTGATCATACATACATACATAGTGGTTTTATACATTACAGTGGTCCTAAACCCTCCCTGGTACCTTTGTGCCAGGCAGCACCAATGCACCCGCCAGCCTGCATCTAATTTATCAGTAGCGCCATATAGTTCACGGTGACCGGCGCTCTTATTTATGCTGCGCCAGTTTATAGTGGCACTGTAGGTTAAGATCCCTTAGATGGCAATGGGCAAGACTGTATTTTAACTGGGCTTATAAATAATATTACACACATTTGTACAAAACTTGCATTGTCACATGTCAATAATGTAAACGCAGGACTTAGATGTTGCCAAATATCATTTTCTTTTTTTTCCCTGTAAAACATATTATCTCTGCTTTTTTGTCTTACCAATGTGTATTCTGCACCCTAAACGTACTGTAAAGTTTGTTCCCTTTTTCCTCAGCAATAATATTCTTTAACTGTAATAAAGAATCGCTGACCAGTGGCAGAAAAATGATACAGCGCCAATTCTTTCGAAGGTGCCACAAATGAATAAATATGGTGTGCAGTGCCTACTAACAGAGTACAAAGTGATGCTCACTGATGCTGTTCTAATCGGCATAAGGGTCCAACAGATGCCGGCACAGTCTGGCCAATACCCAGAGTGCCAGTCAGAGCCAATCATTTAACATCAGGCGTTGTGACTTGCATCGCCATTCTGTATAAACAGCAGCACCAAAATAGAAATAGACGCCAGCGCTCAAACACAGGCACTGAAAAGACGCTAAATGTCGCATTTCTTAAATAAGGCTCTTAAATGCGGGCTTAACAGAGGAGGCAGGGCGCATGAACCATTCCTGGCACAAAGATGCCATGGAGGGTTTAGGTCCCCTAAATGTTGGCCAAGGGCATCAAAGTTTTGCTAGAGATCTAACCAACGATCCATGTCTGCAGGCAACAGCTTTAGACTGTTTTCTACCCTGTTGGGTCCACGATGATGATGTGTGTGTTATAAAATCTTTCCCTTTTTTGTCTGTTGCTGCTACTGAAAAGTATTCTATGCAAATGAAAACATCAAGATGGAAGATGGGATAAATACATGCAGAAGAAAAGATTTTTAAACAAAAAACATGTAAATAAAGCCCTCTGTAAAAATGTACACTAGCCTCAAGCATGTCAATTCCCTTCTTATGTAAATAAGGTAAATGACCCAGTCCTGCGGCTTGCCACAGGGCAGCAAACAAATTAAAGGTAATGCAGCTGAGAGTAAACACTAGAATAAGAAACATAAACACCCTCTAAACATTTCCTGTAATGCTCCACAGGCAACATGTGAATGAAAAGGAACTGAGGCTACATTCACACGAAGGGTGCGCAGTCTGGCGCTGTACGGTGCATACCTTGGATTGTGTTCATACAGTGTCTGGCAATTTGCCCCGTTTTGTAAGTATGCCATATTCTGGCATTATGGTCTGATAATTACCGTAGTTATTTATTTTACTTACTTTACAACAGGCCTCTAGGTAAAAATGACATCCCTCAGGATGTCCCGCTGCACAGAAAAAGGAAGCCCAAAACCTAGCAGAAGTACCTAACGGGACATGATCCACAGTCTGTGGTGGCCACACCCTTCCCCGCATGATCAACGGTGACCAATCAGGTTCATCAGGCTGTGGTCAACCTAGTTAGTATATGTCTTTTTTTAAAGGAGGGTTACTAGTATGTACAGATGTGTGCCTAGAGTTACGGCCCTTTCACATCTAGCCTTTCTTATTGTGTGTATATGTTGCTACCGGTAGTAGAAGGGAAAAAAATCATGTCCCTGTTGCCCTATGGTCCATTTCACACCTCAGCATTGCTTATGGAAAAGCCCTGCATACGGTGTTTCCAAAGTAACACAAAATCTGCCCCTGCAAAGTCCATAGGATCACAATGCAAATGTAATACACTTCATTTGCATTGCTTTTTTAATTGATACATTTAAGAAAACGCTGTAAATGCTGCATGCAGCATTTTCCTCACAGCGCAACCACAACGCAGCCCATAGAAGTCTATGGTCAGCACATGTAAGGCAGCATGTAGTTTGCCGCAATTTGTACATATCAGCCACATTGCAATGTGAGAGGAGCCGGGGAGGCAGATTCATTAATAGCGTCAGGTAGCGACAGATGAGCGACAGTAGCGGTATTTTCACAGCGCCCGCTAGTATTCGCTGTGCTTGCCCGTTGTTCTGTAGTTGATAGCGACTCAGTCGGTGTGCAGTAATGTTGAATATTGGGTGAGGAGTCGCTGTTTGACAGGTTCCGCACTGTATGGGAGCGCATGACAGCGAACGGCCATAGCGAATGGCTCCCAGCATATTCATTAACAAATCACGCTCAAAAAATTCTCGCGCTGTGAAATGCTTGTTTAAACCCCAGAGCGCTGGCGGCGATGGGTTAAAAGTAGTTTTTTAACCTCCAAACAACCATATTTTTGAAAAAAAAAAAAGGTTTGCAAAACATTTTGTAATATGAATACATTAATATCAGACCTGTATTATCAATTCTGCACAAATTTTTTTTTTTTTTTTTTTACCTTAAAAAAAAATATCTAACATTGCAGAAGTGGTCACAGAATTTTTGACATTTAAAAAAAAAAAAAAAAAAACATTAATAGCAATTAATTAAGAATATTTAAAGATTGCTCCATTGAAATGCATTGGAGAGCGCCAGGTAGCGAGAGGTCATACCTGGCGCTGTTCAAGGTCGCTCGCTGGCGCTGTGGGGTGAGGCTGGAATAATGATGAATGATTCGCTATCTGGCGCTCTGTCAGTCGCTAAGCAGGATCGGCTTGATAAATGTGTGATTGCGGAGGGGAGCCGGCGTTCTCGTGGCGGTGCCCGTCATTACCGTTCGCTCACCATTCGCTACCTGGCGCTATCCCTTGTTAAATAAGGGCCTTAGTCTTTAAACGGTTATTGCCATTATAACATTCAGACAATTAAAAATAGCAGCAGTTGCCTGTGCCATCCAAAGCACTTGCACCACTGTGCCACCACTAGTATTACACTAGGCAGTGGGGGTGTAACTTTTTCTGGTAAAATAAAGAGCTTAGGAGGCATCTTGTAGGTTACAATAAATAACAATATTAACACTGCTACACTACTTTAAAATGTAATAGAGGAAAATACAGGCAGCTGCTGCTTGGAAATTAAATTACCAGGAAGAAAGAAGGGGCTACTGCCACTGGGCAATTCAATAAAAGGAGATTGAACACTGGGCTTAGTTGTCACATTAGTGCTCTAGGTCTGCAAGATGCACCAGTGCAGCTGTCTACATGAAGCATTGCGTTTATGAGGACCTAAAGCCTCCCTCATGCTTATAATCCCTGAATTAAGAAGATACTGAACATATCATGAATCTCTGTGTACCAGGATACAGCTGCATACTACAGTGCTGCACACCTCCCACTGGAGGAGGTATGGCTGCCACAGGTGTGTGCAGCTGTTTCATGTCTCCCATTAGATGGTTCAAGTCAATTCAGAGCTCACTGAAGGCATGAGGGGTAGGCTAGATTAGTTAAGTGCCCCTGTGGACCTCCTTGGCCCAGAATGTAGGTCCTCTTTCAGATTTTAAGCACTCAAAGACAGGCATGTCTTTCCTGGCGCTTACTCCATGGCGGCATACTTAATGTTCGCCTCCCTGATAGGACCGTATGTTTTACACTTTGGACCCTCGACCCTCTGCTTCATTCTTGTTTTGTCCTTATCCTGATCAGTGACCATTCGGTATCGGTGAGTAATTATGGTTTGAATTTTCCAATATGCTAATGTTTTTCCCCTTTTCTCCTAGGCATTAGATTAAATATCTGGCATAATAAAAATAAGAATGGCTATAAATTGCCAGTATACACGCAATATATCCAGGAGAAGTCTTATGCGGGAGACCTGAGACTGAGACAGTGTAAATACCTTTTATGGCTATAAACTGGGTGGAGAAGGAGTTGAAGAAAGATGGTCCATGGTCACAGATGGACATTCGGAGGCTCTCACCCTTCCAGGCGCTTCATAAATACGGAATTACCTATTCAAAAACGACAAGCTCAAACACTCCAAACTTACACTCAAACAGGGTGCAATTGCTCCAGTTCCAACCCAGGAGTGGTTCAGGGGTTGGTACTCGAGTATTCCTGGTGCCAAAGAAGATGGATCTTTGGCCTATTATAGACCTGAGGAAACTAAGTTCCCACATTTAGAATGGAGGTGATCCTGACGATAATACAGGCTATCCAAAAGACTGGATGATCTCCATAGATCTCAAAGACGCATATTTACATGGGCCAATCCACATTCAATTCCAGAAGTATTTGCTCTTATTTCTGTACTCCTTCCTCTTCTTTTTCCAACATTTATTCTTTCTTTCTCTTGTATACCCCTCTTCCATCTCTAGTTTGCACATTCCCTCCATCTCTGTCTCTTGTTGCCTTTCCTCCATCAAATTTCGCGACAAACATAGGAAAACACATGAAAATAAGGTAACATGATTTAGGAGGTAGCCACAATAAACTGGTTGGGAAACTAGGAGTATAGGAGTAGTAGTATAGTCATGACCGATAATCTCTTTTTAACCTAAAGTCATTGTCCAGATACACTCAAATGTATTCTTATTGTGTAGAGCTACACATGGAATGTTCTACGCTGGGCTACGTTTGCCACTGTCCTAAAGTGTTGTCAGCTTTTAAATTGAAGAACAAATGGCAGAGATATCGGGGTTTACAGTTTTATCATATGATTTCTCTTTTAAAGAAAGTGGACGTGACCTTGCTGTGATTCTGCATAACAATCAGCATAATGGGCGGGGTCTGTAAGAGCTCGAATTCCTGCACCCTGGCTGCACTCCTTCCCTCTCTCCCTTTTGCTTGGTGGTATCCTCGCTTTCCCAAACATATGCATGCACCCACCCCCGCACTCCCAAACACATGCACGCCCCTGCACTCCCAAACACATGCACGCACCCCCACACTCCCAAACACATGCACGCACCCCCACACTCCCAAACACATGCACGCACCCCCACACTCCCAAACACATGCACGCACCCCCACACTCCCAAACACATGCATGCACTCCAGCACTACCAAATTCATGCATGGACTCCCAAAAACATGTACACACTCCCAAACACATGCACACGCCTCCGCACTCCCAAACACATGCACACGCCTCCGCACTCCCAAACACATGCACACACTCCCAAACACATGCACGCCCCCTGCACTTCCAAACGCATGCGCACACTCCCAAACACATGCACACACTCCCAAACACATGCACGCCCCCTGCACTTCCAAACACATGCACGCCCCCTGCACTTCCAAACGCATGCGCACACTCCCAAACACATGCACGCCCCCTGCACTTCCAAACACATGCGCACACTCCCAAACACATGCACACACTCCCAAACACATGCACGCCCCCTGCACTTCCAAACACATGCACACACTCCCAAACACATGCACGCCCCCTGCACTTCCAAACACATGCACACACTCCCAAACACATGCACGCCCCCTGCACTTCCAAACGCATGCGCACACTCCCAAACACATGCACACACTCCCAAACACATGCACGCCCCCTGCACTTCCAAACACATGCACACACTCCCAAACACATGCACGCCCCCTGCACTTCCAAACGCATGCGCACACTCCCAAACACATGCACACACTCCCAAACACATGCACGCCCCCTGCACTTCCAAACACATGCACACACTCCCAAACACATGCACGCCCCCTGCACTTCCAAACGCATGCGCACACTCCCAAACACATGCACGCCCCCTGCACTCCCAAACACATGCACATGCCTCCGCACTCCCAAACATATGCACGCCCCCTGCACTTCCAAACGCATGCGCACACTCCCAAACACATGCACGCCCCCTGCACTCCCAAACACATGCACATGCCTCCGCACTCCCAAACACATGCACACACTCCCAAACACATGCACGCCCCCTGCACTCCCAAACACATGCACACACCCCCGCACTCCCAAACACATGCACGCACCCCCGCACTCCCAAACACATGCACGCACCCCCACACTCCCAAACACATGCACGCACCCCCACACTCCCAAACACATGCACGCACCCCCACACTCCCAAACACATGCACGCCCCCTGCACTCCCAAACACATGCACGCCCCCTGCACTCCCAAACACATGCACGCCCCCTGCACTTCCAAACGCATGCGCACACTCCCAAACACATGCACGCCCCCTGCACTCCCAAACACATGCACATGCCTCCGCACTCCCAAACACATGCACACACTCCCAAACACATGCACGCCCCCTGCACTCCCAAACACATGCACACACCCCCGCACTCCCAAACACATGCACGCACCCCCGCACTCCCAAACACATGCACGCACCCCCACACTCCCAAACACATGCACGCACCCCCACACTCCCAAACACATGCACGCACCCCCACACTCCCAAACACATGCACACACCCCCGCACTCCCAAACACATGCACACACCCCCACACTCCCAAACACATGCACGCACCCCCACACTCCCAAACACATGCACGCACCCCCACACTCCCAAACACATGCATGCACTCCAGCACTACCAAATTCATGCATGGACTCCCAAAAACATGTACACACTCCCAAACACATGCACGCCCCTGCACTCCCAAACACATGCACGCACCCCCACACTCCCAAACACATGCACGCACCCCCACACTCCCAAACACATGCACGCACCCCCACACTCCCAAACACATGCATGCACTCCAGCACTACCAAATTCATGCATGGACTCCCAAAAACATGTACACACTCCCAAACACATGCACGCCCCTGCACTCCCAAACACATGCACACGCCTCCGCACTCCCAAACACATGCATGCACTCCCAAACACATGCACACACTCCCAAACACATGCACGCCCCCTGCACTTCCAAACGCATGTGCACACTCCCAAACACATGCACGCCCCCTGCACTTCCAAACACATGCACACGCCTCCGCACTCCCAAACACATGCACACACTCCCAAACACATGCACGCCCCCTGCACTTCCAAACGCATGCGCACACTCCCAAACACATGCACACACTCCCAAACACATGCACGCCCCCTGCACTTCCAAACACATGCACGCCCCCTGCACTTCCAAACACATGCACACACTCCCAAACACATGCACGCCCCCTGCACTTCCAAACGCATGCGCACACTCCCAAACACATGCACGCCCCCTGCACTTCCAAACGCATGCGCACACTCCCAAACACATGCACACACTCCCAAACACATGCACGCCCCCTGCACTTCCAAACACATGCACACACTCCCAAACACATGCACGCCCCCTGCACTTCCAAACGCATGCGCACACTTCCAAACACATGCACGCCCCCTGCACTTCCAAACGCATGCGCACACTCCCAAACACATGCACACACTCCCAAACACATGCACGCCCCCTGCACTTCCAAACACATGCACACACTCCCAAACACATGCACGCCCCCTGCACTTCCAAACGCATGCGCACACTCCCAAACACATGCACGCCCCCTGCACTCCCAAACACATGCACACACTCCCGCACTCCCAAACACATGCACACACCCCGCACTCCCAAACACATGCACACACCCCCGCACTCCCAAACACATGCACGCACCCCCACACTCCCAAACACATGCACGCACCCCCACACTCCCAAACACATGCATGCACTCCAGCACTACCAAATTCATGCATGGACTCCCAAAAACATGTACACACTCCCAAACACATGCACGCCCCTGCACTCCCAAACACATGCACGCACCCCCACACTCCCAAACACATGCACGCACCCCCACACTCCCAAACACATGCACACACCCCCACACTCCCAAACACATGCATGCACTCCAGCACTACCAAATTCATGCATGGACTCCCAAAAACATGTACACACTCCCAAACACATGCACGCCCCTGCACTCCCAAACACATGCACGCACCCCCACACTCCCAAACACATGCACGCACCCCCACACTCCCAAACACATGCACGCACCCCCACACTCCCAAACACATGCATGCACTCCAGCACTACCAAATTCATGCATGGACTCCCAAAAACATGTACACACTCCCAAACACATGCACGCCCCTGCACTCCCAAACACATGCACGCACCCCCACACCCCCAAACACATGCACGCACCCCCACACTCCCAAACACATGCACGCACCCCCACACTCCCAAACACATGCACACACCCCCACACTCCCAAACACATGCATGCACTCCAGCACTACCAAATTCATGCATGGACTCCCAAAAACATGTACACACTCCCAAACACATGCACGCCCCTGCACTCCCAAACACATGCACACACCTCCGCACTCCCAAACACATGCATGCACTCCCAAACACATGCACACACTCCCAAACACATGCACGCCCCCTGCACTTCCAAACGCATGTGCACACTCCCAAACACATGCACGCCCCCTGCACTTCCAAACACATGCACATGCCTCCGCACTCCCAAACACATGCACACACTCCCAAACACATGCACGCCCCCTGCACTTCCAAACGCATGCGCACACTCCCAAACACATGCACACACTCCCAAACACATGCACGCCCCCTGCACTTCCAAACGCATGCGCACACTCCCAAACACATGCACACACTCCCAAACACATGCACGCCCCCTGCACTTCCAAACACATGCACGCCCCCTGCACTTCCAAACGCATGCGCACACTCCCAAACACATGCACACACTCCCAAACACATGCACGCCCCCTGCACTTCCAAACACATGCACACACTCCCAAACACATGCACGCCCCCTGCACTTCCAAACGCATGCGCACACTCCCAAACACATGCACGCCCCCTGCACTCCCAAACACATGCACACGCCTCCGCACTCCCAAACACATGCACACACTCCCAAACACATGCACACGCCCCCTGCACTCCCAAACACATGCACACACCCCCGCACTCCCAAACACATGCACACACCCCCGCACTCCCAAACACATGCACACACCCCCGCACTCCCAAACACATGCACACACCCCCACACTCCCAAACACATGCACGCACCCCCACACTCCCAAACACATGCACGCACCCCCACACTCCCAAACACATGCATGCACTCCAGCACTACCAAATTCATGCATGGACTCCCAAAAACATGTACACACTCCCAAACACATGCACGCCCCTGCACTCCCAAACACATGCACGCACCCCCACACTCCCAAACACATGCACGCACCCCCACACTCCCAAACACATGCACGCACCCCCACACTCCCAAACACATGCACACACCCCCACACTCCCAAACACATGCATGCACTCCAGCACTACCAAATTCATGCATGGACTCCCAAAAACATGTACACACTCCCAAACACATGCACGCCCCTGCACTCCCAAACACATGCACACGCCTCCGCACTCCCAAACACATGCATGCACTCCCAAACACATGCACACACTCCCAAACACATGCACGCCCCCTGCACTTCCAAACGCATGTGCACACTCCCAAACACATGCACACACTCCCAAACACATGCACGCCCCCTGCACTCCCAAACACATGCACACGCCTCCGCACTCCCAAACACATGCACACACTCCCAAACACATGCACGCCCCCTGCACTTCCAAACACATGCACACGCCTCTGCACTCCCAAACACATGCACACACTCCCAAACACATGCACGCCCCCTGCACTTCCAAACGCATGCGCACACTCCCAAACACATGCACACACTGCCAAACACATGCACGCCCCCTGCACTTCCAAACGCATGCGCACACTCCCAAACACATGCACACACTCCCAAACACATGCACGCCCCCTGCACTTCCAAACGCATGCGCACACTCCCAAACACATGCACGCCCCCTGCACTTCCAAACACATGCACACACTCCCAAACACATGCACGCCCCCTGCACTTCCAAACACATGCACACACTCCCAAACACATGCACGCCCCCTGCACTTCCAAACGCATGCGCACACTCCCAAACACATGCACACACTCCCAAACACATGCACGCCCCCTGCACTTCCAAACACATGCACACACTCCCAAACACATGCACGCCCCCTGCACTTCCAAACGCATGCGCACACTCCCAAACACATGCACGCCCCCTGCACTCCCAAACACATGCACACGCCTCCGCACTCCCAAACACATGCACACACTCCCAAACACATGCACACGCCTCCGCACTCCCAAACACATGCACACACTCCCAAACACATGCACGCCCCCTGCACTCCCAAACACATGCACACGCCTCCGCACTCCCAAACACATGCACACACTCCCAAACACATGCACGCCCCCTGCACTCCCAAACACATGCACACGCCTCCGCACTCCCAAACACATGCACACACCCCCGCACTCCCAAACACATGCACACACCCCCGCACTCCCAAACACATGCACACACCCCCGCACTCCCAAACACATGCACACACCCCCACACTCCCAAACACATGCACGCACCCCCACACTCCCAAACACATGCACGCACCCCCACACTCCCAAACACATGCATGCACTCCAGCACTACCAAATTCATGCATGGACTCCCAAAAACATGTACACACTCCCAAACACATGCACGCCCCTGCACTCCCAAACACATGCACGCACCCCCACACTCCCAAACACATGCACGCACCCCCACACTCCCAAACACATGCATGCACTCCAGCACTACCAAATTCATGCATGGACTCCCAAAAACATGTACACACTCCCAAACACATGCACGCCCCTGCACTCCCAAACACATGCACGCACCCCCACACTCCCAAACACATGCACACACCCCCACACTCCCAAACACATGCATGCACCCCCACACTCCCAAACACATGCATGCACTCCAGCACTACCAAATTCATGCATGGACTCCCAAAAACATGTACACACTCCCAAACACATGCACGCCCCTGCACTCCCAAACACATGCACACGCCTCCGCACTCCCAAACACATGCATGCACTCCCAAACACATGCACGCACCCCCACACTCCCAAACACATGCACGCACCCCCACACTCCCAAACACATGCATGCACTCCAGCACTACCAAATTCATGCATGGACTCCCAAAAACATGTACACACTCCCAAACACATGCACGCCCCTGCACTCCCAAACACATGCACGCACCCCCACACTCCCAAACACATGCACACACCCCCACACTCCCAAACACATGCACGCACCCCCACACTCCCAAACACATGCATGCACTCCAGCACTACCAAATTCATGCATGGACTCCCAAAAACATGTACACACTCCCAAACACATGCACGCCCCTGCACTCCCAAACACATGCACACGCCTCCGCACTCCCAAACACATGCATGCACTCCCAAACACATGCACACACTCCCAAACACATGCACGCCCCCTGCACTTCCAAACGCATGTGCACACTCCCAAACACATGCACGCCCCCTGCACTTCCAAACACATGCACACGCCTCCGCACTCCCAAACACATGCACACACTCCCAAACACATGCACGCCCCCTGCACTTCCAAACGCATGCGCACACTCCCAAACACATGCACACACTCCCAAACACATGCACGCCCCCTGCACTTCCAAACACATGCACGCCCCCTGCAATTCCAAACGCATGCGCACACTCCCAAACACATGCACGCCCCCTGCACTTCCAAACGCATGCGCACACTCCCAAACACATGCACACACTCCCAAACACATGCACGCCCCCTGCACTTCCAAACACATGCACACACTCCCAAACACATGCACGCCCCCTGCACTTCCAAACGCATGCGCACACTCCCAAACACATGCACGCCCCCTGCACTCCCAAACATATGCACACACTCCCAAACACATGCACACGCCTCCGCACTCCCAAACACATGCACACACTCCCAAACACATGCACGCCCCCTGCACTCCCAAACACATGCACACGCCTCCGCACTCCCAAACACATGCACACACTCCCAAACACATGCACGCCCCTTGCACTCCCAAACACATGCACACGCCTCCGCACTCCCAAACACATGCACACACTCCCAAACACATGCACGCCCCCTGCACTCCCAAACACATGCACACGCCCCCTGCACTCCCAAACACATGCACACACTCCCAAACACATGCACGCCCCCTGCACTTCCAAACGCATGCGCACACTCCCAAACACATGCACACACTCCCAAACACATGCACACACTCCCAAACACATGCACGCCCCCTGCACTTCCAAACGCATGCGCACACTCCCAAACACATGCACACACTCCCAAACACATGCACACACTCCCAAACACATGCACGCCCCCTGCACTTCCAAACGCATGCGCACACTCCCAAACACATGCACACACTGCCAAACACATGCACGCCCCCTGCACTTCCAAACGCATGCGCACACTCCCAAACACATGCACACACTCCCAAACACATGCACGCCCCCTGCACTTCCAAACGCATGCGCACACTCCCAAACACATGCACGCCCCCTGCACTTCCAAACACATGCACACACTCCCAAACACATGCACGCCCCCTGCACTTCCAAACACATGCACACACTCCCAAACACATGCACGCCCCCTGCACTTCCAAACGCATGCGCACACTCCCAAACACATGCACACACTCCCAAACACATGCACGCCCCCTGCACTTCCAAACACATGCACACACTCCCAAACACATGCACGCCCCCTGCACTTCCAAACGCATGCGCACACTCCCAAACACATGCACGCCCCCTGCACTCCCAAACACATGCACACGCCTCCGCACTCCCAAACACATGCACACACTCCCAAACACATGCACACGCCTCCGCACTCCCAAACACATGCACACACTCCCAAACACATGCACGCCCCCTGCACTCCCAAACACATGCACACGCCTCCGCACTCCCAAACACATGCACACACTCCCAAACACATGCACGCCCCCTGCACTCCCAAACACATGCACACGCCTCCGCACTCCCAAACACATGCACACACCCCCGCACTCCCAAACACATGCACACACCCCCGCACTCCCAAACACATGCACACACCCCCGCACTCCCAAACACATGCACACACCCCCACACTCCCAAACACATGCACGCACCCCCACACTCCCAAACACATGCACGCACCCCCACACTCCCAAACACATGCATGCACTCCAGCACTACCAAATTCATGCATGGACTCCCAAAAACATGTACACACTCCCAAACACATGCACGCCCCTGCACTCCCAAACACATGCACGCACCCCCACACTCCCAAACACATGCACGCACCCCCACACTCCCAAACACATGCATGCACTCCAGCACTACCAAATTCATGCATGGACTCCCAAAAACATGTACACACTCCCAAACACATGCACGCCCCTGCACTCCCAAACACATGCACGCACCCCCACACTCCCAAACACATGCACACACCCCCACACTCCCAAACACATGCACGCACCCCCACACTCCCAAACACATGCATGCACTCCAGCACTACCAAATTCATGCATGGACTCCCAAAAACATGTACACACTCCCAAACACATGCACGCCCCTGCACTCCCAAACACATGCACACGCCTCCGCACTCCCAAACACATGCATGCACTCCCAAACACATGCACGCACCCCCACACTCCCAAACACATGCACGCACCCCCACACTCCCAAACACATGCATGCACTCCAGCACTACCAAATTCATGCATGGACTCCCAAAAACATGTACACACTCCCAAACACATGCACGCCCCTGCACTCCCAAACACATGCACGCACCCCCACACTCCCAAACACATGCACGCACCCCCACACTCCCAAACACATGCATGCACTCCAGCACTACCAAATTCATGCATGGACTCCCAAAAACATGTACACACTCCCAAACACATGCACGCCCCTGCACTCCCAAACACATGCACGCACCCCCACACTCCCAAACACATGCACACACCCCCACACTCCCAAACACATGCACGCACCCCCACACTCCCAAACACATGCATGCACTCCAGCACTACCAAATTCATGCATGGACTCCCAAAAACATGTACACACTCCCAAACACATGCACGCCCCTGCACTCCCAAACACATGCACACGCCTCCGCACTCCCAAACACATGCATGCACTCCCAAACACATGCACACACTCCCAAACACATGCACGCCCCCTGCACTTCCAAACGCATGTGCACACTCCCAAACACATGCACGCCCCCTGCACTTCCAAACACATGCACACGCCTCCGCACTCCCAAACACATGCACACACTCCCAAACACATGCACGCCCCCTGCACTTCCAAACGCATGCGCACACTCCCAAACACATGCACACACTCCCAAACACATGCACGCCCCCTGCACTTCCAAACACATGCACGCCCCCTGCAATTCCAAACGCATGCGCACACTCCCAAACACATGCACGCCCCCTGCACTTCCAAACGCATGCGCACACTCCCAAACACATGCACACACTCCCAAACACATGCACGCCCCCTGCACTTCCAAACACATGCACACACTCCCAAACACATGCACGCCCCCTGCACTTCCAAACGCATGCGCACACTCCCAAACACATGCACGCCCCCTGCACTCCCAAACATATGCACACACTCCCAAACACATGCACACGCCTCCGCACTCCCAAACACATGCACACACTCCCAAACACATGCACGCCCCCTGCACTCCCAAACACATGCACACGCCTCCGCACTCCCAAACACATGCACACACTCCCAAACACATGCACGCCCCTTGCACTCCCAAACACATGCACACGCCTCCGCACTCCCAAACACATGCACACACTCCCAAACACATGCACGCCCCCTGCACTCCCAAACACATGCACACGCCCCCTGCACTCCCAAACACATGCACACACTCCCAAACACATGCACGCCCCCTGCACTTCCAAACGCATGCGCACACTCCCAAACACATGCACACACTCCCAAACACATGCACGCCCCCTGCACTTCCAAACACATGCACACACTCCCAAACACATGCACGCCCCCTGCACTTCCAAACACATGCACACACTCCCAAACACATGCACGCCCCCTGCACTTCCAAACGCATGCGCACACTCCCAAACACATGCACGCCCCCTGCACTCCCAAACACATGAACACGCCTCCGCACTCCCAAACATATGCACACACTCCCAAACACATGCACGCCCCCTGCACTCCCAAACACATGCACACGCCTCCGCACTCCCAAACACATGCACACACTCCCAAACACATGCACGCCCCCTGCACTCCCAAACACATGCACACGCCTCCGCACTCCCAAACACATGCACACACTCCCAAACACATGCACGCCCCTTGCACTCCCAAACACATGCACACGCCTCCGCACTCCCAAACACATGCACACACTCCCAAACACATGCACGCCCCCTGCACTCCCAAACACATGCACACGCCCCCTGCACTCCCAAACACATGCACACACTCCCAAACACATGCACGCCCCCTGCACTTCCAAACGCATGCGCACACTCCCAAACACATGCACACACTCCCAAACACATGCACGCCCCCTGCACTTCCAAACACATGCACGCCCCCTGCACTTCCAAACACATGCACACACTCCCAAACACATGCACACGCCTCCGCACTCCCAAACACATGCACACACTCCCAAACACATGCACGCCCCCTGCACTTCCAAACGCATGCGCACACTCCCAAACACATGCACACACTCCCAAACACATGCACACACTCCCAAACACATGCACACACTCCCAAACACATGCACACACTCCCAAACATTTAAGATAATGGGCTGGTGGGTGACCTGGTAGGTGGGCAGGCAGGCAGGAGGGATGCAAGGAGGACTCTGGCAGTGGTGGTGGCTGAGGCTCGGGGTGGATGGCGGCCTCGGCATGGGCTCCTGAAGGGCTCCAGTGGCGGTTAGCTTCCTAGTGGCGATGGCGGCGGGTCTGCTGTCTGCACCTCCCGCTCCCAGCAACAGTTGCCCGCCGCGGGGGGGGGGGATGGGGTGGTAGCTGTCAGCACTGGGACAGAAAATGTTGCTTCACGTTGTTGCTTTGCATTGTTTTGGGGGGTTTTGGTCTGCTTTAAGTGGACCTATTACCAGGATTTTCACAGTTTGACAGTTGCCTGCATTTTTTAAAGCTACATTAAATGCTAAATTGTTATTGGGTCATGTGGTGCTTGACCTCCTTTAGATTGTACTGTACATACTGAGCATTGCTGCTGAGCATGTGTAATATTGAGTGAGCTCCCTCATCTAAGCAGTGGCCATAACAGCAGGGTTATGCGTGTACAGGACTCACTTCTCAGACTTGGTGTACAGTTGCCAATAACAGATTGCTGGTAGTAATAACTGCTTCCAAGAAACACACATTTGCTAACATAATAAAACAAAAATAAAAACATACTAGATAGCCTCAGGACATCCTTTTGCACACAAAATAAACACTTTCAAAAATGTCATTAAAAGTGGACTTTCAAGAGCAATAACACCCAGAATTTTCATGATCCAGGGTGTTATTCTGCTCCAGCAGATATCGATGAAAATACTCACATTTTCAGTGATCCCATGGAGCCTTCAGCCAATAAGCAACTTGACTCCATTCAGCTTTTCCTAGTCGCATAGGAGTAGTTGAAAAAGTTTCTTCAATAAAATTAGGAAAGGAAATGAAAATAAGTGTGTTCAACATGAATGACTATTACATTTTATGGAAGATATGTGTGTGGTAAATAGCTTGCAACCTATTTTTACTGTAAAGTACAGGCTGCATCGTGAAAATAATGAATGGATGAGCCGGTTTCTCACAGATTCATAGGACTAGCAGGCCTCCTCTTTATGAAACAATTAAAAACAATCCATGCAAATGTCTCAATGGAAGTGAATAAGTGCCTTCCTCCTTCCCCCATTACACACCCCAAGGGTCAGACCAGGTTTTGTGTGAAAAGTGACATTAAGTATTTCTTTGTTGTGTGGCGGGGTGGATGCAAAAAGGATCATCTGGAGGAGTGGGGGAAGGGATGGAGCAGCTGTCCTGATTTACCTCAGGAATTCCCCCATTCATCAGCGACAGCAACTCTGATGCAAAGCGCAGGCAATATTTATTTTTTTTTTTTATTTTGCAGACATTTTAATAAGCGCTTATCCCAACAAATAAACTGTCGTTCACACCACATTAACATAGAGCAGATATATTCATGGGAAAGCAGATTCACAAAAGGCAAATGCACGTGTGGGTGTGACCGTTGAGGGAGGCGACAGCTCGCTAGTCTCTACAAAGGAGGTGTTTTAGTGAAGAAGCCATTGTCATTGTGTTTAGGTGAACATGTGTTAGCTTCACACATCCCCAGCAAGTCTGAAGAAGGATACATTCTAAGGCAAAAATCAATCCACACTGGAATTTAGCATGAACACAAGATTAGGGTTCCTGCCATTTAACCCCACTCAGAACAACAGAACAATAAAAGAAAAGGCAAGGCTGAAAGACCTGTTTATATGTCACCACAGAAATGGAGGAAACAATATGGCCCCATGGAGATATATATTCCACCATGGAAAGCAGTCTCACATGCTGTCCTACACCACATAGAAATTATGAGGATCGAGGGCTGTCCCTGACCTAAAGAGGAACCACACCCGTCTATATACATTTATGAGCTAAACTACTTGTGGCATTTTTAGCCAAGTGAGTGTGATTAACATATGTGGAACACAATTGAAAGTTATGGGCCAGGCCAAAGTGTGATCTTTGACAGTGGCATAACTATATATGATGGGGCCCTGGTGTGAACATTAAATGGGGCCATTTCAAGGCTCATAAAGTAAACCTTTTTCTGTCTTTTAACTCAATCGGGTGCAGCTAGAAAACTGGAGACTGAAACAGCGGAAACAATTGGTGCTGGCTGGTTTCACACCAGTCCGATTGCGAAGTGCTCAGGCTTTCGGGCGAGCGCTCTGCAATCGCTGTATGTAGCGTGTGGAGGGTGTTAGGTGCTAGCACTCTCTACTCACATGGTGGATTGCTAGCTCTGCGTCCTCATAATGCTGCTGGCAGGGCTCAGAGCGCTCCACAAATGCCCAAAGTACATGTGAAAGCGCCCATAGATTACTACGGGCAGCTTTTCACAGGCGGCTTTGGGGCGCTCCGCATCTGCTGGTGTGAGACCAGCCTAAATGATGTCAAGTGAGCTCAAATATGATAAATAAGGTGGAGGAGCAACAATGATGGGGCTCCCCTGACCTTCTGGGCCCCAGTGTGGTTGCACCCCCTGCACCCTCTATAGTTAAGCCCCTGATCTTTCATCTGATCTGCCAACATTGCCTACATATTACATAATCTTAAAGTGAACAAAAACCAAGTTGAACGGCCCAGGAATCTAAAAGGGCTAATCGATTCCCGCCCCCGGGGCATCTAAAATAGGGATGCCCCACTGTGTGAAACCTCCTAGGTCGCCCCATTCACTTACCCCGTTTCCTGGTCCCACAGTGCATCTAAGAGCAGCACCTGCATCCCGCAATCCCTCCAGCAGTCCGCGTGCCTGCGGCAGGCATTTGTGAATGGCCGGCGCGGGCATGCTCCCTGTTAGAGGGAAGAGGAGGATGCGGCCTTTAGGGCGCTCAGAGCCATTGTGGGACCGGGAACAGGTGAGCTGGTCTTGGCGTCCTGGGGAGTTTCACGCCGCGGGGCACCCCGATCGGGGTGGGAAAGCGCCAAAACCCAAGATAGTCAAAATCCTGGGTTTTGGTCCACTTTAAAGGAGCACTATTGTGAAAATATGGCCCAATGATAAAAATCTATATAAATATATATAATAATATATATTGCCTAATATATAATATAATAATATACACCTGCCACCAAGAATTATCCAGCCAGGCTTGTTTATTTTAATGGAAGAAAGAAGAAATCAGGGGTGATAGGTTCTGTCACACCTGATGCACTAAACCCGTCACCCCTGGATTTTATTTCTACCCGGAAAAGAAATCTTGGTGGGAGTTTGTTTGTGTGTATAAGTGACTCCTCCTTTCATTAGCCGACGTGTTTATATGTATTTTTAATATTACACAATTTTGCGATAGTGCTCCTTTAAATTATTTCTCTTGATTCTATTAATAACCTTAACATTGGCCTAAAGTAAAAAATAACTTTAGATCAGTTAAGCTATCCTCCCTAAGGCAGGGGCTTTAATACTCACCCTTCTGCATTCCTGGTGTCCAGGTTTGCTTGTCGGGCAGGCATATGTAATGTATGGTGCTATGCACGTCTGTCCTATGAACGTGATGTGGTAATATGGTCTATAAGACTCTTATGGGGTTTAGCCTACCTCTTTATGGGGCAACCAAATTGGGATGCCCCACTATGTGAAAACCCCTAGATAGCCCAATCAATTTCCACAAGCCCTAGCCACATCTCCAGCATACTTCTAGCTAGGCACGCCTGCACCAGACATTTCCGAATGGCAACAGCCCGAACTTGTGGCCAAAGCCCTTGCCGATACTCCTTTCTTACCTCTTTCTTGTAGAACTCGAAATTGATATTTTAACTTTTCGAATTGTCCTGGAACACTGACTTTTGCTGAGAAGGCAGGAGATCAGTCATTGCAAAGGTGTGGCAATGACATAATTGCCACACACAACAGTGGCAATGAATGGAGTCAGAGCTTGAAAGCTAAAACAAGCAGTGTTATCTGGGATTAGAGTGCAGAAGCACTAAAAATTGGCAAAGGTTGCCCTTCATGGGGGGAGCAATCCAAGGACTGCTAGTTAAAAATGTGGGTTTTGGTCTCCCTTACGTTTACCAAAATCAAAGAACGTGAAATTCTTGGGTGTTATTCCTCTGCAAGCAGAGGAGCATCACTAATTGGGATGAATGCCAGTGGCTCATTGCATTTGCTCAATGCCTTTGACCTTGCTATGCAAATGCAACTAACCAGTGGTGGTCACATGTAATAGTTCTGGAGCAACAAAAATGACAGTTATACTGCACACCCAAAATAAATGCTGAATCAACAACATGTGCTGTCAAGGCACAAACTATCTCTTTGGGGAATTTGTCCAGCGCATCTTTGTAATGCTGTAGCATCTCTGGCAGATGATCCCACAGTCTGAGGAAGTGGTAAGTTAAACCGGACCTTCACCATGATTTATTGAAAAGCCCAAACCTATAAAAAACGATTCCCCAGCATCTAAAGTTAATATATTTTAAGTTTTTAGTCACTTATTATTCTTTCCCCCTCTGGGTTGCAACTCTGTTCAGGACTTTAGGATACGGCGTCGCCATCTTGACTCAGAAGCATCACATTTACTGAGGAGAGGAGAGCGGGATAAAGTACAGGGGGGTGGGTTATAGCTGTGCTTTGCTCAGACAGAGCAGAGCTGGGGTCAGGAAAAGGTCAGCAGTCCCAGAATGCATAGCAGCACAGTCAGAGGGCACTTCCTGTTTGCAGGCTGCCTGATGTTCCATGAGCCGCCATCTTGGATGTTTAAAGTTTCATAACATGCAGTAGATGCAGGTAGGATGATTTTTAATGTGAGCAATCTGTATGTACAGGATGTGGGAAACTTATAAGCTAGACTCTTATTCAGAGTGAAGAACTGCTTTAAGGTTGCCCAAGAACAGGCTTCGAACCCCCCTTTTCAAGCTTCTTCTTGAGCATCCCATATTTACTGATTCAGCGTATGAGTGGGGAACCAGTAATCTGGAAGCCCCCCTTTTAAACAGTTTATTTTTTTAACTGACTGTGGATCGAAAAACAAATCAAAATAATTTTTATTTAATTTAGGTCTGCCGTTAGGAGTGTGCCATCATAACTACTTGTAACGGTATAGGCTGCTATGGGGCCAAGGGCCAATGGTATATTATGGTGTAGCCCCTTGCAGCAAATAATCAGATATATGCTGAACTCTAGAGGTGGCCAACTCTAGGAGTAATAATAGACATGAACAGGGCCATCGGCTAGGTTACAGAATGCGAATGGCTGGGCCCTCACATGCCCTACCCTGGATGTTATATGTCAATCCCAAAAATTAGCCTGAATAGTTAGTGAGCACATGAGGGGCAGATGGTGTTGCCCAAGGGTATGAATACCCCCTGTGTCTATATCTCTCACTGGGATAACAACAAGAAAATGGCTAGCTGTAGATAAGTTAGGAGCTTTGATGAAGCTTAGCATGTGACTACACTATGGATACTGGATACATTCAGAAGTTCTAAACAGCTCTTACAATTCATTACTGGCTTTCTGATGTGCCTTGCCTGCAGCAAAAGGGCAAAAGCATCCCTGCTTATTATCCCCTATAGGCCAGTGTCAAAGGAAAAGGGAGATGGAGGGGAGACTAAAAAGAGAGAGATGGATGGGGCACGGAAAGGGGGGGTGTAAAAAGTGTAAGGCTGAGAGAGCAGAAGATGGAGGGAAGGTGACCAAAGAGAGATACAGCAAATGTGGAAAATAAAGCAATGTAGGGGACACACAGCAACTTGGTACAGTTGGCACAGTGGTACAGTGAGGGAACATGGAAGTGTGGCTGTGCTGTTAGTGTGAGTGCTGGGTGTACCCCAAATCAGGACATTGAAGGGCTGAGTGAATCTCCAGTCATTTTTGAGTGGAGATCCGCTTTAAGGAGGACTAAAAACCTCTCACCCGGGCACTGGAACATCCTGATTTGGGATGCCCTGCTGTGTACATTTCTCTGGTTTCTCATATTGAGTGTCGATCCCACGGCACATATGCGGCAATCCCAGTACTTCTCAGATGTGCCCACTACCCCCTGCCAGCCAACATGTTGTAGCAGTGAGCAGCAGAGGCGCACAACAAGCTGTTCATCCAGAATAGATTGCCAGGCATGAATATGTGCCACTATTTATTCTGATTAGACAAAACCTGCTCATGCACCATGGGAGTGTGGAGCGATGTATGAAAATGGGCAATCCTGTTTACACACGGAGGCCTCCCAAATCAGGATGCCACTGTAAAGCGGACCAAAACCCGAGAGGGTGAAAATCCTAATTAATTAACTGAAAAGTTAGGAATGCCAGTGGCATGGAAACCTGAGAGTTAGTGCTAAAAGCTGCCATTTGGTGATGATATAGATTTTCTGTTCCATGAACCTCCTGACAGACGCTCAGGTTAGACCATGGCTGACCTCTGTGGTGTGCAAGCTGTGCAATCACACAGGGCGTCATCTCAGTCTCACAACTCTGAGAGAAGGCTCTCAGCTCCCTCTTCTTTCCACATTTCCCTCATTTCTCTTTTATTATTTATTATTCTCTTTTCATATTGAGTGCTAGTGGCCACAAAGCTCAATACTGACTGTGATCCTTCCCCCCTCGTCTTCCCTCCTCATTCTTTAAAGTGGACCAACACCCAGGATTTTGACTATCCTGGGTATTGGTCCACTTCCCCGGGGCACCCCGATCGGGGGTGCCCCGCTGTGTGAAACCCCCCAGAAAGCCCCCAAAACGTACCTCTCCCCGCCACGGACAAGCTGATTGACAGCGACGGACAAGCAGCTTGCCCGTCGGCGCCTCCCGCGCGTCACTCTTGACGTGTGCGCGCCCGCGCCGGCCATTCAGAGACGGCCGGCGCGGGCACGTCTAGAGGAGCGCGAGTGAGGCGGCAGCGGCGGAAGCAGCGGCTGGAGAGGTAAGGTTTTTCGGGGGTTTTGGGGGGTTTACACCCCGCGGGACATCCCGATCTCGGATGTCCCGCGGTGTGTGAGGTGATCGGCCCGGGAATCTTATAGATATCTTATAGATATCACCTCAGGGTGTTGGTCCACTTTAAACTGTAAGCTCGCAAGAGCAGGGCTCTCTCTCCTATTGTATCTTGTATTTAGAATATTCATTGTAAACTCTGTAACATTGCATTTAGAATAGTCTATGTACTGTATGTTTCTGCCCTGCCTGTAATGACTACTTTGTACAGCGCTACGGAAGATGGTGGCACTATATAAATAAACAATAATAATATCCACATGTTCTTTATTTTTCCACACTCTTACCCATTTCCTCCTTCCATTTCCCATCTCTGTCTTTCTCTCTCTCCCTGACCACCCTCCCTCTAACACCCTGACGAAGTGGTTGCTATTGGAAACCACGCAACGCGTCGGTGTTGCCGGGTCGTGCGGTGGTCGAGTAGGAGCTCTTGAAATACTGGTGATATTTTGATTATTCCTTGTATGCCTTATCATCTGCCCCTGTTGATGTTCATATGTTCATTCACTCTTTATATTTTATCATAGCATTGGTTTATATATGTGTGGTTTGTAATTGATTTCACTCTTACCTTGATTTATGTATTGGATGGGTTTAGTATACAGCACTTAGCACTTTATTTGGGTGGGGGGTTTATCACAGGTGTGTATATAAATTTGTACCTTGTATTTTTGTAATGATTGCACATTGGCACTTTCTAATTTAGCGTGGATATAATTTCTCCACGTGCTCACATCATTGCTATTTGCACATTTTCTGTGTTGCACTGTGGCCAGTTGGCAGTATTACATATTCTACCTTCCTTGTTTATATCATCAGGGACAATGTGCATTTATATTGGTCTGGAACCATACATATTAATGTAATACATGGGTGGTTCACACCTATGCTCTTTAATTATATAAGTGTATATGTATATATATATATATATATATGTTAGAGTAGAGCCTGGTTATTTGATCTGACCTTTTCCTCTTTTTAATTTTTGTCTTTATGTATTTTAAATGTTTGCCATTGTATGTGTATGGACTAGCCTTAATCAATTATAAGTATTTACATTTATACAACAACAGCAATTTTTATTAACAATAAAATTAATTTTGGTATTATTTTTGGGAGTGCGGCCGTTTTTATTGCCCCATAGGGACCTCCCTGGTGGTCCGACTTAACTAGTGCAATTGATTACCCCTCATTCTTTCAGGTAGGGGGCAATTGGTCTTAGCACCCCACATATACACAGTGGTGCGGAGTGTCTTGTTGTTTGTTTTTATCTTTCTCTCTCTCCATCATCTCATTTTTTTCTCTCCCTTTTTTATTCACTTTTCCACCTTCTCAACGTCAATACCATATTTTCTATTTCTCCTCTTTTGCACACCCCCTCCTATTCTCTCCCTCACTCTGCTTACTTCTCCTTTTCCATATTTCCTGGTCTCTCTTGTCTACCTTATTTAGTCTTTTTTCTCTTTTCTACTTCCCTTTACTATATCTCGCTCTTCTTTTCAGTGCTTCCTCTTTCCCTCCTTTTTTCCCACATTCCTTCTTTGTGCATTCCTTTCGTCTCTTTCCTTTTTCCATGTTCCCTTTGTCTCTTCTTCTTTTTTGGATTCCCTTTGCCTCTCACTTTTTTCCATATTCCCTTCATCTCTAGTTCCTTTTTCAGTATTCCCTCTGTCTATCTCCTTTTCCCATGTACCTTTCATCTGTCTCTCTCCTTTTCCCGTCTCCTTCATCCCTTACTCTCTTTTCTGCATTCCCTTTGTTTCTCTCCTTTTCACATGTTTCCTTCACCTCTCGTTCTGTTTTCTGCATTCCCTCTGTCACTATCTTTTTCCCATGTTCTCTTCATCTCTCCCTCTATTTTCCATTTGTTTGTTTTTTCCCATATTCCCGCCATCTCCCACTTTCTTTTCTGCATTCCTTCTGTATCTCTCCTTTTCCCATGTACCTGTTATCTGTCTCTCTCTCTCTCTCTTTTTCCCATGTGCTTTTCTTCTGTCTTCCTCTCCTTTTCCCATGTCTCCTTCATCTCTCCCTCTCTTTTCTGAACTCCCCTTTATCTCTCTCTTTTTCACATGTTCCTTTCATCTTTCACTCTTTTCTGCTTTCCCCTTTTCTTGCTCTTTTTCCCATGTCCCCTTCATCCCTCACTCTCTTCTGCATTCCCTCTCTCTTTTTCCCATGTTCACATCATCTCATGTTCCCATCATCTATTACAGTATTAGAACACTAATAAAGGTTTAACCTGTATCACTGTATATAAACAATAAAATAACTCAAATCCATTTCAGAGCCGTGCAATGTGATTGTATGGTGTGTGGGGGTAACACTAATAAAGGTTTAACCTGTATCACTCTATATAAACCATAACATAACTCAAATCCATTTCAGAGCCATGCAATGTGATTGTATGGTGTGTGGGGGTAACACTAATAAAGGTTTAACCTGTATCGCTCTATATAAACAATAACATAACACAAATCCATTTCAGAGCCGTGCAATGTGATTGTATGGTGTGTGGGGGTAACACTAATAAAGGTTTAACCTGTTATCGCTCTATATAAACAATAACATAACACAAATCCATTTCAGAGCCGTGCAATGTGATTGTATGGTGTGTGGGGGTAACACTAATAAAGGTTTAACCTGTTATCGCTCTATATAAACAATAACATAACACAAATCCATTTCAGAGCCGTGCAATGTGATTGTATGGTGTGTGGGGGTAACACTAATACAGATTTAACCTGTATCACTCTATATAAACAATAACATAACACAAATCCATTTCAGAGCCGTGCAATGTGATTGTATGGTGTGTGACCCTGGGGCAGCTTTGTGTCGGGGGCTTCCTGTCAGCCAGCACAATACCTCAGGCCGTGCAATGTGATTGTATGGTGTGTGCCCCTGCCCCTGGGGCAGCTTTGTGTCGGGGGCTTCCTGTCAGCCAGCACAATACCTCAGGCCGTGCAATGTGATTGTATGGTGTGTGACCCTGGGGCAGCTTTGTGTCGGGGGCTTCCTGTCAGCCAGCACAATACCTCAGGCCGTGCAATGTGATTGTATGGTGTGTGCCCCTGGGCCAGCTTTGTGTCGGGGGCTTCCTGTCAGCCAGCACAATACCTCAGGCCGTGCAATGTGATTGTATGGTGTGTGCCCCTGGGACAGCTTTGTGTCGGGGGCATCCTGTCAGCCAGGACAATACCTCAGGCCGTGCAATGTGATTGTATGGTGTGTGCCCCTGGGACAGCTTTGTGTCGGGGGCATCCTGTCAGCCAGGACAATACCTCAGGCCGTGCAATGTGATTGTATGGTGTGTGCCCCTGGGACAGCTTTGTGTCGGGGGCATCCTGTCAGCCAGGACAATACCTCAGGCCGTGCAATGTGATTGTATGGTGTGTGCCCCTGGGACAGCTTTGTGTCGGGGGCTTCCTGTCAGCCAGCACAATACCTCAGGCCGTGCAATGTGATTGTATGGTGTGTGCCCCTGGGGCAGCTTTGTGTCGGGGGCTTCCTGTCAGCCAGCACAATACCTCAGGCCGTGCAATGTGATTGTATGGTGTGTGCCCCTGCCCCTGGGGCAGCTTTGTGTCGGGGGCTTCCTGTCAGCCAGCACAATACCTCAGGCCGTGCAATGTGATTGTATGGTGTGTGCCCCTGCCCCTGGGGCAGCTTTGTGTCGGGGGCTTCCTGTCAGCCAGGACAATACCTCAGGCCGTGCAATGTGATTGTATGGTGTGTGCCCCTGCCCCTGGGGCAGCTTTGTGTCGGGGGCTTCCTGTCAGCCAGGACAATACCTCAGGCCGTGCAATGTGATTGTATGGTGTGTGCCCCTGCCCCTGGGACAGCTTTGTGTCGGGGGCTTCCTGTCAGCCAGGACAATACCTCAGGCCGTGCAATGTGATTGTATGGTGTGTGCCCCTGCCCCTGGGACAGCTTTGTGTCGGGGGCTTCCTGTCAGCCAGCACAATACCTCAGGCCGGCCACACAATGCGCGCCAGCCCCGCACTACACATAAGGCGTCTGTGGAGCCGGCTTTCCCGCGCCACGCCCACACCGAGGGGAGGGGCCGCCAGAGCTGATATAATGAGGTGTGGGAACAATGAGAGCGGCCAGACGCAGCGTGTCCGAGAGAGTGTCCGGGGACACCCAGGGTAAGTGAGGGCAGCGTGAGGTGTGTGCCGGGCGGTATGTGGGTAACACCGGCCGGCTCTTTCTCACACACTACTTATTATTATGAGGGGCTGCCCCAGCTTTCACCATGCCACCTCCACGCCTTTACTTCCCCACACCGGCACCGAACTTACTCCGTGCCCACAGCTGCGTTTGTGTTAACTAATGCTGGCCACACACCATGCAATCTCTGTCCAGTTACTGAAACATTGTCGTTTAAACACCTCTTACATTTTATTTTATTATACGGATTATAATATTTTTTTCTTTATACCCAAATCCTATAAGAAAGGCATTGATTTCACAGCCGGTGTTGGTGGCATTGTAGCTCCTATGGGCAGCCATAGTCTTATCAGGTTGTACAATGTGATTGCTAGGTGTATAGCCCTTGTTGCAGATATAAGGTCAGCACACAGTAAGCTTGCAGTGCCTGTTCTGTGCCTGCATGCTGTCATTGATCTATTTGTAAACATTTGCCCATGCTTATTGTATGGTCATGTGTTTGTGCCCAGCGATCCCCCCATCACACTTATTTGCATTAAACCACCTATAGCTGGCCACATACCTTAATCTGGTGGATATGTAGTGTAAGGAAATGGCTACTGCCCTTTGCTGTTTATCTTGAGCTGACCCCCCCCCCCCATTATTTTGCCCTAGTCTGCTCTTACCTGCCAGCTGAGTACTAGTTCTATTCTTCGATAGAAGCAAGCAGGCCAGTGTCCTCCATTCCGCTATATCTTCCTCAACCTTTTTCTTTTCAGGTGCAACTGAAACCATTTGACCACTTAATTACCAGGGTTGTCAATGTTTGCTTTACTGCTTCCCCAAAAACAAAAATCCCCAGCTGCCCTGCCTTCTACTAGTTTAGTGGCCATGATTTATTTACTTCTGTGACAGGCTTCCTGTCTGCCTGAAAGAATGCCTCAGCACTGCTAGATTACAGCTCTTTGTTTTCCTATTGTAGAACAATGGACCTCAGCTGTTATAGTGCACACTATTTCTATGATGAGGACTGGAAGGAGGACTTCTATCGCTACATTGCTCCCAGCGAGGATATCTGGAAGAAGTTTGAGCTTGTACCTGGTTGCTCTCCATCTAAAGCTGGATGCCTGGGAGGAAGTGGTACTGACTGGGGATCAGAGATGATGGATTTGGGATGGGAGTCTCCTGTGAAACTCCCTGGGCTCAGTTCTATGGTTCTTTTGAGAGATTGTATGTGGAGTGGCTTTTCAACACGGGAGCACCTGGAGAAAGTCATCAATGAGCGAATTACAACTGGCACCCCAAAGCCGACCAACACTACAAAATCTGCTCCGGATTCTGAATCTGTGGAGCCGGCTGTCGGCCATGCAGAGCAAGCGGCACCAGAGGTTATTTTGCCAACAGCCCACCCTGAAAAGTGTCCCAATTCTTCTGGATCGGATAATACCAGTGATTCTGGTAAGGGCGCTTTGGATGGTGATTGATTGTGTGGATGGTGGCCAGTGATTGAGGGTTAATCGTACGAATGGCACTTGGGAAATTTGTCTATGCCTTGGGATGAAAAACAAGTACAAGACTGGAGTGAGCATATTACCCCTTGACATGGTTACTAAATCTGGGGTGGCAATACCTTTGTTCCCATTCATTATATAGCTAATCAGCCATGGCATAGTTGTCACCTTCTGACCAACAATACGAATATACAAATCTTGTTATATTTGGAGTAGGACTGACTGGAAAAATGAACATGGGATTTGTGTATGTATAGCCACATGTTTTTAAGTGTCGGGGTTGAACTGATAGTTACATAAGGTCACTTGACTCTAGCACTTTTCTTCCTGGTCAGATGTGAGTTATATATTCTTGCATGATAGCGAGTAGGTGTGTATCTCCCAGTAATAGAGGCCACTTCCTTATAGCGAGCAAGCTGGTACCTGCATGCTGTACGCACCTAGCACTTGACAGCAGGTAAAGTAGCTTTGATACAAGAATCTATGGTGAGCCAAAAGATTGGGCTCCATTTCTCTCATTGCGTAGGTGAGCCACATGACTGGTCTAGTTATTACCTGGAAAAATTGGCTACCTGCACCAACACACCTAAATGTTTTTAAATGTTTTCAGAAGTTGTGAAGAGAACAAAATGTTTTAGATCAGGAAATTGGCACATGTTGCTGTAGGCACCATTCCCTTTTTTCAGTGTTTCCTACTTCCTTATAAATGTTTCAGTGTGTATAACTGCCTTTGCTGCCTTGTCAAATGATTTTGTTTCACATATAACCTAAAGCCCTGCTTTTTAGTGTCATTAAAAATCACTAAAAGCAAGCATAAACGTGGCAAATCTTTATTTGCTCTTACACACATTAAAATGGGGCTTTATGGAAATTGTCACTTCGATTTAGTGGGTATAGGTTTCTCCAAATTATGATTTTTACCAGGGTCTGCCTATCTTTTTGTTTTAAGAGAACATTTGGCCAAAAAAAGTTAACATGCCTTGTCTACAGCATAACAATTGCACTATTGAATCCTTTTGCAGCCCTGCGTTAGTAGGACAAAGCATGCATGGGTCTATTTTTGACATTTGTTTACAAATCCAATTTGTGGATTGGTTTTCTGTGTTCGGTTTAGCAGGCCTATAGAAGCAATAAATGCTATTTCCATAGTTACAAGAGTGGGGTATATCGAGTAGGGGGCTCTTTTGGTGTGGCTTCTAGTAGGGTTCAAAGAAAGGGGATTCCCCCTCCCCCCCTCTGTTCTGCCAGTGTTACACAATGTGCTTGCAGATGAATGAGATGGCCACATGGCCAGACAAAAGCAACAGCTTGCAGCCAGTCAGGGTCAGACACTATCTGCAGCCAATCGGAGTAGACTGGTATTTGAATTGCAAGCATTGAACCAATTGGAGTTGGGGAACTCAAACAAGATTTATTAATGGGCAAATGAGCCTATTGACATGATTCAATCCTTTGTGATGACTCTTTTGTATTAAAACAGCAGACACCCTTCCCCCTACGCCTCACCCATTTGTGCAGCCTCCTGAACATGCTGCCAGACTACTTAAAGCTCCTTGTTCATTACCATAGAGTTCAGCCCTTTGTTTAGTAACATGAGTTGTCCTGCAAGCAAAGGCATTTAAAAATGTATACTTTAGCATCTCTATGCTTTGTCTGGCAGCGGTCTTTTGCTGCTGTTTGAACCTCTGATAATCCAGGTTATTGTAGATCATGCAGTATAAAGCCTACCAATAAAGGTAACAAATTTACTGAAATTTGTTATGTAGGGTTGTTTGTAAATTGGAAAGGGTTTGTAGCAAAAAATGTTTTGCATGCTAAAGTTACTACATGGTAATTACTACAGTGTCAGATGTAGAAAATCATAGTACTGCCTAGTTAACAAATGTCATTGTGTAGCAACTATTTTGTTTTGCTGATGGAGGCTCTCAAAGTTTTGCCATTTTTTTTCTTGTTACTCTTGGTCTTATTGGACTGAGATGATATACAGAGGCAATCCTACCCAGCCCCACAGTGTAGGGGGGGGATGTATTCCCTTGAGGGTCTTCCATCAGCAGGGGAATCAAAACCATTCAAGAGGTTGCCAGCTTAAGTCCCAACATGAGGGCAATTAGCAACCTGACATGGCAGTGGCAGAGTGCCTGCTCCCAAAAGTCACAAAAGTAAGGTAGCTAGTGGATATTACAAGCCATAAAAGGATGCCTATTTATGCATTTGAATGTCTGCTGGCTTGTTACAATGGAAATCATAGCCCAATGTAGATGCTGACATGTCCTCCAGCTCGGTCATTGCTTTACTTATTGAAAGTTTGATTAGAAAAGGAAAGCCTGTGCTGGAGAGGTAAGCCTCGTGGAGTGAGCAGAGTGCACCGCCGGCCTCCTCCCCCGCTCTGTGGGTGAGGGCGGATGCTGTAAGGAGTGGAACTCAGATGGCTCTGGAGACTTAGACCAAGTTTCCCTTTAAGGGCAGATTCAGCACCATTTTTAGCAGTGCGAATTGTTTAAAAATTAACACTGCTAAAATAGTGCTCAATTGCACGAAGACAAATTTCTGCTGCTGAATTGCCCCTGTAGGTTTAGGTGCTGCCGTAACGCTTGGTGCCTTTTTCAGACATATATATGACTAGCAGTTACTAAACAGTCCATCCTGGGGACTGATTATTTGAAATCTAAGGGCAGCATAACTGCTTTAATAGGCTTGAATAGTTGTTAGACAAAGGCAATGAATAGAGAATTGGTACATACAGACAGCAGACTTGCAATGATGTAATGGGGTCTTTATCCTGCATGTTTTTGGGGGCCTGACAAAGCCAGTTAGAAGCAGTAGCAGGGCGCCAAAGTTTGCCCTATCAATTTAATTTATCCAGGACCATGCAAAAAGTGATCTAACAGGCACTTTGAGGTCTCGATGTGAGTTGGCGCAGCAAGCCTCAGTAGCCCCACAGCTGTCTGACCACAGCAGAGCATGTTCAAAACTTATAAAGCTGCATCATGATACACCCTTTTTAGCTCTGTCATGACACAGATTGCAGAGAACAGTCTTAACATAGAAAGCATAAGGTTTTCACATTTAATATATATATATATATAATATATATATATATAATCTCCAGATGCTTTGAAATTGCTTATATTACACTGTTGTCATTAGGGATAAGGTGGGAAGAAGTTGGTGTGGGGGGGGGGGCAGGTACTGGCTATTGTAGAGATGGGACGAGAGAACAGAAGTGGTATGAATGGATACTTGAGAAAGATTTCAGGAAAATGAAGCGCTCCTCTAGAAAAATGTTACCAATTTTTGGATAGAAGGGCCCCATTTAATAATGCAATGTTTCTCTTTTTAGAAGATGAAATTGATGTGGTGACTGTGGAGAAAAGAAATTCCTACAGAGGTCGTCAACCAGTGACCATCACAGTTCGGGCTGATCCGCTAGATACTGTTACAAAGCTCTTCCACATCTCTATCCACCAGCAGCAACATAACTATGCAGCACGGCTTCCACCTGAGCCCAGCCCAAGCTCTCCTGAAGAATGCCCATCTCCCACCACAGAAGAGCCTGGAGAAGTAAGCTGTTCTTCAATGCAACCCTGCAGTCCATCTGAATGGAGCTCCCCTCCACAATCTTGTGGCTCAGATGGTGAGGACATTATTAAGAGAAAAAATCACAATTACTTGGAGCGCAAAAGGAGAAATGATTTGCGCTCTCGGTTCCTGGCTCTGAGAGAGGAGGTCCCTGGGCTCGCACATGCTTCTAAAACACCTAAAGTAGTGGTGCTCAGCAAGGCCACCGAATATTTGAAGGGCCTGATCCGGGATGAGCAGCGCCTTGTGACGGAAAAGGCAAAGCTTCGATCACGTCATCAACAGCTTTTGAGGAGACTCTCACAACTTAAAGGCCGTTGAATGAGACCTACGGCAGCACTGCCTGGCACATTTGCACATTTATGAGGAGTTCTGGGATTGCACAGTGAACTTGTGGTGGTGTGCTTTTTGGCGCACACGTGGAGAAAGGGCTTGTCTTATTTCAGGTGAATCTTCCTGGGTCATTGGTTCTACAAATGACTTTGTTCCCTCCTTCTTGGAAAAATTTAGACATTAACATTTCTATTGTGTTCTGCCTTCAGGCAGGATTCCGTTTGCCTGCATTTCCTACAGACTGAGACCTAATCCAAGAAGCTAAGGTCGACCCTCAGAGGGTGATGGCTGGGAATATATCATTTAAAGGTGTTTAATCCCACTCCTAATTTCTGTAATGCACTTTAAGCTCCTGATTGCCAGATTCTTGTATGGGGCCCTTTATGTTCTTTTGCAGAAATGTCTGTCCTATACCTGTGTTTTGTATTAGGATTACTTCAGGAATCTATTTGCTGGTAGTGCTATATTGTCACTATGACCATACCTACAAAAAAGTATTCTGCGACTACTTGTAGACTGCCGTGTTGTCATAAAGGGAACAATGGGACTGTCTGGTGTGAAACACTGTATACCTCACTCTTGTCACTTTACACTGGTTTGTCTTTTTATGTGATTTTGTAGTTTTTGTTAAACCTGCTGCTGCCTGCTGGATTTTGTACTGAATGACAAATTTATACTGTATTTTTGTATACCTTTTGCGCAAAATTGAGATTTATTAAAAAAGAAAAAATAGTTGGCAACAGAAATCAAACAAGGTCTTCAGTTTGTATGTGTTAATGCCCTGCACCCTTGCTTCATCTTGTGCAAGGATAACAAAGGATCCATGGAATGATTAGACAACTTAATAATCAGTCCTATCAACGAATCCCTCATTATAGTTGATGGGCTTGGGATTATTCTGAATGTCCACATTCATGGAGCTTATGTTCTGTACAGCACTTGATACGATGAATGTAATGTAGCATGGATCTGCATACGATTGGTCTAAAGGCTCCTATTTTACCTTTTTTTTTTTTTGAAAGAACATGGATGCTGCTGTAGTATCTGAAGCTGATTTGATAATGTTCATAAATGTTCTTTTTGAAGCAGAATATACAAATCAAACACTAATAAAGCAAAACTGCAACCCGCTATTAGACTTTGTTTCCATCCTTGTTGAAGAAATGCTCACTTGGCCTTTTTTTTTTTGGAGGCATGCAGAACACCTGATCACATGAGGATTTATTTGCTCTTATTTTATAAACCAATTTGGTTTTACTGTATGCTACAATTGTCTGTCTGTCTCCAAGTACAGAGACTCTAGAAACAAAGACTTTGGGGGGGGGGGCATTTCACTGCCTGTGGCAAACAAGGCGTAATAAATGGGATAAGGTTCAGGCAGGCAGAAGTTATGGATGCACCATATGCTCAATTTACATACAAACCCATTAAAGAGGAACACATGGGGATTTCAATTTCCTGTGTGGCAACATCCTGAATTGGGATGCCCCACTGTGTACCCCAATTCACGCTGCTTCACTTATATCCCAGAGAGTGGCACACTGTATGCCCCGCCACCCATTCAGGAAGGCCATGCGTGCACACGGCTAAAGGTGTTTTCTCAAGCATTTTCTCAAAGTGACAAATACGAGGACCAAAACCCAGATTTTGACTATCCCTGGCTTTGGTCTTTGCCCATGAGGCACCCCAAATCGGGGATGCCTGGGAGGGAAATGGGCAGCCTGGGTTTTTGGTCTAAGTTTTAAAATGCTCTTCCTGAACCTTATTCTATCCTCCCACATTACATTCAGATTTGATTGGGCATGTTTATAAAGGAATTGTCCAGCCCTAAACCTGAAGAAAACTCCCTTTTTGCGGTCTGCCTTATTTTCCTCTTGGAATGTAAACTAAACATTTGTCAGGATTGTGCCCCCAGGCCTGTGATTTAATTATCGGCATGCTGTTTCCATGATTCTCATAGCTTGGGCTCAGTTTTGATGCACTGGGAGTGGTTTTCATGGCCTTGAGTAAAAAAACAATGCACTACAGCTAACACAATACTTCCAGTGTATAAGTGATCTCTTTAGCAGCGTTGGCTAAGTCTATGCAGTCCAATGACCTATCTAGCTGAGAACCCTGCCACTAACCCCTTTGCTACTGAAACACGACTCTGATAGTTTCAAACTGAAGGTGAATTTCAGCAGAATGGGTTAAACTCATCCATGCCTTAGCCAATTAGATGATTAGCAAGCTAATACATGTTTAGTACCCTTTGCCACAAAATAATGGAAATTTTTCACAATGCCATTGAAAGTTGAATTAGCCTTTACATTTCCAGCCAGTGGGTGTGGCCAATCTTGGTACAATAGCAGGCAGGGTTTATATCAGCATACCTTGTAATCATAATGTTGCAATACAAAGGGGGCAGAGTTATAGACCACCAGTTGAGCCCTATGATTAATGGTCTACTGCCTGGTGGAACTGGGTGCGGGGTGCCAGAAGTCAATGCAGAGTTTCTGCTTCTAGGAGCTGCTACAAATTTACAGGAAGGGAGAGGGCAGATATGCCGAGGTAGGTAGTAGATGTTTTTACATTTTGCCTAGACTGTTTTCTTGGCTGATAACTTGTGGAGAATAGCTACATTCCTGTAATGCTCGTACAGCGGTATAATCTCAATGTTAAAGTGGACCTTAAACTATTGCACTTGTGTCATAGTAGCTGGACGCTAAATATAACCCCCCTCCTTGCCCCCCTCGGCCACCTGCAATGTCCATCTCCACACTCCCTCCCAACACTCACCGCTGCAAATACTGCGATCAAACTTGTAACCTTAGTAATCCCATCCATATGGGAGACTTCAACATTCTCAATTGACATTAAAGTGGACCAACACCCAGGATTTTGACTATCACACAGCGTGGCATCCCGATGTTGGATGCCCCGCGGGGAGGGATCCGATTGGCCCGGGAGTCTTAGATTCCTGGGCCCATCGTGCAGGGTGTTGGTCCACTTTAACTGTCCTGCTGCCACCATAATTCTCTCACCACCTTCTGTCCTCAAATGGTCCGCTGTTCCCACCTATAGAGACGTCGCACACTCAACTTTATCTTCACCAACCTCTGCTCTGTAAGAAACTTTTCTTTAACTCCACTGCCTAATAACACTGACTTTCCTCCACTTCACCTGCTCCAACAAGAAACTCAGCCATAGAAACCTACATGCTTTGGACTTTCAATGCCTCAAATCCCCTTTCACCAGCAGACTTTGCAGCCCTGCGCTACCATAACACACTATCCTCTGCTCTAGGGACACTATTCCATTCTCATCCTTAGTGACCTATCCTCTGCATTTGACACTGTCGACCACTCAATTCGACTCCAAATACTTGCCTCCTTAGGAATTCAAAATCTTGTTCTCATGGCTCTTACTACCTCTCAGATCACACTTTTAGTATTTCCTATTCTGACATGGTATTCTCTCCTTGACCTTTTATCTTTTGGTGTACCACAAGGATCTGTCATCAGATCCCCAACTCTTTTCATCTATACCTATGGCCTTGGACAACTTATAAAACACCTTTGGCTTCCAACACCACTTCTATGCAGATGAAACCCAAATCTACCTCTCAGGTCCTGACCTCTTTGTCATCTCGATCTATTAAACTGAACATGGACAAAACAGACTTGTCATCTTCCCACCATCCAATTCTGCTCCCATCTCCAACATAAATGTCAGTGGCCTCTCCATCACGGCAGCTACTCAACCACGGCATTATACTGACTTTTTCTCTTTCATTTACACCACACATTCAGTTACTAGTCACCACCTGTCGCCCCCAACTCAATAATATTGCCTGCAGCTGTCCCCTTTTCTCACCTGATACCACTAAAATTCTAGTGCATGCCCTGATTATCTTCCATTTAGACTACTGCAAAACCCTCAGGGATCTACCAGTTAACAGACTGGCGCCATGGCCGGCGTCAGCACCCGGCAAAGTGGGGCAGCTGCCGGGGGCCCCTGGCAGGGCGCTTTACCGGCAGACTGGGAGGGCACCATCACAACTGGTGTCCATATCTCCTTGCGGCGCTCCAGCGATGACCGAGGTGGTGGTGCAACTTCTTATCCCTGCCTGGTGGGGACAACACTATGCAGCAATAAGGTTCCACTGCTGCCTGCACTGTCCCCACTGGGGAGAGAGGAAGGGGCCTCCATACCACGTGACAGGCGATCAAGCAGCAGGTGGAAACAAGGAGACCGGGAGTGCGAGCCAGGAGGTAAAATACTGTAGCGGTAAGTTTTTTTTTTTTCCTTTAGAGGAGGTCTTTTTTTCTTTTCTCAGGTCAGGTTTAAAGGGGTTTGATGCACTTCATAGTAGACCAAAACTAGAGTTTTGGTCCAAATAGCATGATCCTTAGGGGACATCCAGTTTTGGGACGTTCTTTGGTGATGTGACGTAACTGTTCACCACAATGGGGCCCACTGAGACCATGCCGCCCAAGGGCCCACATAAACCTGGAGCCGGCCCTGACTGGCACCCCTCCAATCAATCCTCAGCCTGCCCCATCTACTTTGCTCATCCTCTGCTGCTCCTGTCAATTATTTCACTGGCTCCCACTTTCTGAAAGAATTCAGTTCAGATTACTAACCTTGACCTACAAGGCTCTCTACATCCAAGCCCCTCATACATTTCATTACTAGTCCAAAAATACCAACCTTCACTCTGCTCATAACCTCCTCCTGTCCTCTACCTTGATCCTTGTTCACTTCCTTCCACTTTCGAGTCCAGGACACGTGCTGCTCCACTCCTCTGTCCAATGCCCTTCCTCATACAATTCATCACTCCCCTCCCCTTAAAACCTTCAAAACCACTCTTAAAAGCCACATATTTAGAAGAGCCTATCATCTAACTTAACCCACCTGTCCTACAGTCTTATCATCTTTCAGAGAACATTGGGCATCTGCTTAGGACATACCCTTTGTGACCCGGCCTATTGCCTCAACCCAGTAGATCACATGTGACCCTCAGAGCCATGTGATGTGGCCCCTGGCCTACTGTGGGGAAAGTTGGAGGGTTAAATAGAACTGCCATGTAAAGGTAGTTAAATAGGGCTACAGTGAGGATGGGTGATTGTACAGAGAGTGAGACTGTAGAGGCGCAGCGGTGGCTTGGAGGAACATGGTGACATTGATTGTAAAACATCACCCCTGTGTGAAATTGGCATACTCATTTGGTAATATTTTTTCTAATATAATTGTATGCTTCACATTGGTGGGAGCTTAGATGGTTTCAGTATTGGAAACATTATTAAGACGTAGGACTGATGGGGGAGGGTTATAGAGTTAAGCCAATCAGCATTTGTATTGCTATTATGTAGGGATTGTTACATATTTATATGGTGGGGGGGGTGAATTGACATACGAGTGGGGTTTGTGGGAGACGCGTATGTAGTGCGTATCTAGATTGTTATGCTATTCCAAATACAAAAAATTCTGAACCTATTTATTGTTCTCCGCGACCAGGTCACAAATCATCTAAGTGGCCCACCCTCGTCAAAAGGTTGAGCACCCCTGCTTTAGATTGTAAGGGAAGGGCCCTCTTTCCTAATATATTCCTGTATCTTTGTGTTTGTTCCTTTGTCTGTTACTTTCGATTCATAATATTGTGTGTTTTATATGCATTGTTGTCAATGTTGTATTCTAAGTATAACTTGTCTTACCCTGGTACTTCTATCTTGTACAGCACCACAGAATACGATGGTGCTTTATAAATAAACAATAATAATAATAGTAACTGCTAGCAACCATTCAGGTTCAATGTGTAAACTTGATTGGTCATTGGTAGCTGTACAAGAGAATTCGAAAAGTGTTAGGCACTGGTGGACTTCACTTTAGTAACCCTTTAACCCTCTAAACACCAAGCACGTAGATTCTATGTGATCACTTCTACCACCATGAATCACCAATCCCCCTCCCCCCCGGACCAGAGGTAGGTAGAGAAAAACATAATAAAAGCCTTTATTCTGTGTTCACAAGAGACAACCCCGGCCCCATTACCTGCATCCCCAGAATCCCAGGAGGGTACAGAAGAACCCCTAGCCTGGTCACCTTCAGGGCCAGGGGGTGGCCGCTTGGCCTCCATGCCCTGGTCTACCAGCCCCCGGGCTGGCTTTGCTTGAATAATGGGGACCCCACGACATTCTTTTCTTTTTTCAGTTTTAAGGGATTAACCTGGAGTCTCTACGCCAGGTTTTCTTTTATTTAACCATTGATAGCACACATACTAGGTATATTTCATTTGAAAATGTCTTAAAGAGCTCCTTGGCAGGATAGGGTGTCTACATATGTGGTTAAGGGCACTGCTCCTAAAGGGTTTTTTTTATTCACAAAAGAAAAACTTGTTGGAAACCTTTGATTCACCCCAATCAGTGGCAGACTGGAGCCAAAAATCAGCCCTGGATTTTACCAGGCCCTGACCCGCCTGAGACATCCTTGCTGAGACCCCCCCCCTCCAACCATGATGCCGGGGCTATAGCATTGCCCCGCCAGATCGCCCATAAAAAGTCACCTTTTCCTGGTCCTATGGCACATGTGTGGGATCTCATCCAATCAGAGCTGTTTGCCACCCCCAGCCAGTTTGAATGGCTGGACACAGGTGCATTTCAGCCGGGGTTGTGACTAACGATGTTTACACCATGGGGGGTTTCACACACCAGGGCATCCCATTTTGAGATGCCCCAGGGAAGGACCAGTGTACGGCCCTGTAATCTTTTACATTGCAGGGCCAGCCGTGTTGAGTTTTGTACCTGATTTAAAGTGGATTAGAACCCACAACGGCCTGCCCTGAAGTCTAAAAGACTCCAGAAATGGCCAATTCCCTATCCCTGGGGCATCCCGATTAAGGATGCCCTGCTGTGTGAAAACCTGCCTATCACCTTTACATCTCCCACAGCTTGCACCCGCATCCCCGGCTTTCCTTTTGCGGAGGCGTGCCCAGCCATTCAGACAGGATGGGAGCAGTTCTCAAACTAGAGAAAAGCCGAGAATGCGCAGTTTTGAGATCGCTGCTTGCGCCAGCTGGCTGGCCGCATCGCCAGTTTCTCTGTGAAGAGCGCTTTCCAGTGCGCCTGGCCTATCTAAATGGCTGGGCGCAGGAGCACGCACAGCTGTAGGGGAGCGAGAATATGTGTAGGCCTAATACCTGGATATATCAAGAAGTACAAACCCTCCCCTCAGTCTATGTCTTCGTATAATGGGCCAGCATACCTGCACTGGTGGGTGGGGTCATGTAGAGTGACTGCCGGGGACCAATCGGGTTTGCTGTGTGGGCTTGCACATCAAACCTGAATGGTTGTTATTTGCTGCCAAACAAACAAATGAGGGAAGTGGTGACCTGACTTTAGTTCCTCTGTACAGGCCATCTGCTGGGTTGTGGCATATAGGTAAGTTTCCGAAATTACCAGCAGATCTGGGCAGAAGTGGAGTCCTCACGTTATTCGCTCTCAGCAAAACAAGGCTGTGGGTGTAAGGCGATAACTGCTTGTATATTTTTTAACTACAGGTGCCCTTGAACTTATTGGCTTCTGAACAGGTAGTGAGCAAACGTCATAATATTACCTACAACTAATCAGTGGCTTTTGTTTAAGTTTAATGAACACACGCTACTATTCTCTAATAACATGCAACAGCAACTCTGGCTGCTGGAGAAATTGAATATTTCCACAGCAGAGGTTAGTTTAGTTTCAGCTGTTTTAGAAGTCTGTAAGACAAGTGCTGTGAATGTTTCACGTTTTAACTAGCATTTATAATTAGTTGGGTAAGCAGCATGTAACCTTGTTATCATTTCTATTGGGTGCACCTTTGTGTCTCCTCTTTTACCTGTTTATATGTTCCAAGTAGGACAGGGGTCATTGCAGAGAGTAAATGAAAATGCTAATTAGATGATGGAAGAGGAGAAAAAAGGACAGTGTCAAATTACCTATTTTACAGACCGACCTGCATGTTAGGTTTCACTTCATCTATGTATGTGGCGAGCCCCTCATTTGCCAGCTAAAGGATTTTTAATGTTCTGGCCAGGGACAGTGTTACATGTCTTTTTCAAGCCTTTAGGGGACAGCTAATTATGTTCCTAACTTTGCATATCATGAAGGCTTTTGGCACAGTGTCCGGGATTTACCATGCATACTTGGCTAATTGGGGGTTGGTAATAATGTCGCCTGGATTAAGTCCCTATACGATACTCTGTGAGCATTTATACAATATTCAGGCTATAGGTGCCTCCCTTTTCCCAATTTGTAGAGGAACAAGGCAAGGATACCCTCTCTTGCCTTCTTGTTCATATTACCAACTGAGCCTCTTGCCATAGTGGTCAGAAGCATGAGATTGACGTTGCTGGCTATAAACATCAACTTCATCTTTATGCAGAAGATGTACTAATGTTTATAGCTAAACCTCGAACTGGATACTATACAGATTTGGGAAGCCTCAGGCCTGATAGTAAATGCTTCTAAATCCTAAATATTTCATTGTCAGGGTGTATTGAGGTCCACGCTGCTGCCTCCTTCTGTTTCGCTTGGGGATGTTCAATACATAAGCTGTTGGGTGTATATGTAACACCGGATTATGCCGACATGTTTTAGGCCAATTACCCGCAGGCATTTAAGAAAACGAAACAGCTGTTGAAGGCCTGAGATAGATATCACATGTCATGGCTCGGGCATATTTTAGTCATAACAATGACCAAAGTTGGTATATTTGTTCCGGGTCCTCTTGTGCCTTTCTACTTCTTGTGTATAGCTCAGCGGCAAGTTCTTGCTTTCATGTGGGGGAGGCAGCAGGTATGCCGGCCCATTATGTGTAGACAGAGACTGAGGGGATGGTTCGTAGTTCTTCATATTTTCAGGTATTACTTAGGCCTACACATATTCCTGGCTTCCCTACAGCTGTGCGTGTTTCTGCGCCCATTCATTTAGATAGGCCAGGTACTCTGGAACGTGCACTTCACAGAAAACTCAGGGATGCGGCCAGCCAGTTGGCGCATGTCATCCAGCAGCCTGCAGCCTTGAGATGAGTCAATCGGCGATCTCAAAACTACCATAGGGCATGGCTTCAGGGTGGAAAATAACCCGTTTTTTTTTGCTATGTATCTTTATTGAATTTTTAACAATACATAAAGAAAAAGTACAGCATATAGACAAAGTATAGCATATAGGGCGAACATCACAGTGACAAAATTCACCATAGGCTCTCCTCCAGGCCATGGGACTAGATCTTCTACCCACCGTGACCTTGGGCTTACTCCCAGGCCCTGAGGGCTAAAACCAGTCAACAGAGTCACCGCCAGAGGTGATATAAACCATCCAGGCCCCCCCACTAATCCTCTGATCCTCTTGTTTACCTTGTACCGGCCCCATTAGACCACTCATTAAAGCCTGCACTGCAACATCCACCCCACCTGCCCCTCCTATAGAGAAAGAGAAAAGAGGAAATGGAGGGTCCCGGGGCGCCGCATTCCAGTCTCGGACCCGAGAGTACCCAATTACATCCCCTGTCTCTGATCTCATCTCCCCTTGTCCCGCTAATTACCTCCCGTCCACCAGTCCTTTTCTAGGAGCGCCTGAAAACCTGGGGTTCCCCGCGAGACCTCCCACAAGGCCCGTAACCCGTTTTTTTTTACTGACAACAAACATCTACCAAACTTGGAGATCTCCCAATACCTCCAGCTGAAACACTCTGTAAAATCCCTCAGGACCAGGAACAAATAGGTTCCCTGATACCCCATGTACGAACTATGCCCGGGCCCTAAACTCGAAACCCCCCTAAGTTACCAGGTGGGTGGCAGAGCCTGCCCCCCAAAGATTGAGGGCTGGGGGCAGATATGTGACAGTACAGCTAGGGCCTTATTAGTACCAGCCAAGATTAAATGGATATCAAGCTGTTTCACAGATAGTATATGGTGCCAAGCAGGATATAATTTTCCTAAAAGTCTGACCTTTATAGTGGTAAAGGACAAATTATGTCCAACAAAATAATAGTAGCAGTTCTTAGAGATTATGCTCTCCGGTTCAACTAAATATGAGGGATGTGGTTTGCCTGAGGTCGAGGCCCCACGGGTATCCCTTGTCGTGGAGTTTGGGGATTCATTTTGGGACTAAATTAAAAAATTACCCTAATAGTTTCAACCAGTTGACCCCCCCCACCCGTTAGTGTTGCATGTGTTTAAGCTGTATGTGCGTCTTATTATCTTGCTCATTTCTTTTCTCTTTTTACATAATAAGAGCAGCATAGGGGGTCCACTGAGGATGATAGATCATAGTGTGCAGAGAGATTTTTTGTCCCTCCAAAGGATTGGACTATCTCTGTCTTATTCTTTATGCCCCATTATGGTTTCTTTTTTCCAAACTTAATTAAATCATAAAATGTATTCATAGTGCTAATACATACATCACGGTTATTAAAAAGTGGTTTAGATGTTTATTCAGTTACAATAGTTATAAAGAAGGTTGTGTGAAACAATACCATACATGCAGTAACAACTACAGTAAACTCAAGATAAAACTGACCTAAGCACTTTTAAGCTTTTAACATATATTTCACAGGCTGCCCATAGGACTTTTTTAAACAGTGAGTTGGAGGGTATAAGTGATTGAAAAGCTAATTAGATGTGCTAACAGCCCCTATTGTTGTACCATATGCTTCACTGCTTCAGACTTGCCTCGCTAATGGAGACCACCGGCAGCATTTCTATACATGGGAATTTCAGATGACATCCCTAAAAGAATGCTCAGACCTTGTGGCTTTAGACTTTTAGGGAAAAAAAAAACAAGTTCCGCACATTAACCATTATTTAAAGAGAACATTTCAATGGATGCAGCATCACCTCTGTGCAGACAATGACGGGTGCTTGTGTGTGTGCTGTTTGAAGTGCCTGCTGCATCACCTCATCTCCTTTGTCTTTGTTCTGTTCCGTCTGGTTCCCGCACCAGACACAGTCTGCTTACACACCCACTGTAATGCCACACACAAACCAATCAGCCTATTTCTTTCTAAATACTCCTTGCTACCTTGTTCCTATGGCAATTGTTGCTGCAGATTGACAGAGCTTGGTCGCAATTGGATAGCGAATGATTCTTTGTTTCTATGGTGTCCAAGTCACATAATCTAGTTGCTATGAGGTCTGGTATGGTGCTGAGACAGGTCTATTCGCCACTGTTGCCATGGGTACAACCTCCATCTGTCAGGATACACTTGAGCCTGGCCGCTTATTGCTGCGCTACAGAAAGGAACAATAACAACATTGAAGAATTAACTTTGCTTCATATTGTTTATTTCATTTGGCTTGTCTTTATTTTTAATGCACAGCTGGAATGTAAAGGGATGAGAAAAGGGATGAGATATATTTCTACAGAATGTTATTTATTCTGACACAAAAACTCTTAAACCGGACCTTCAGCATGATTTAATGAAAAGCCCAAACTCTTAAAAAACGGTTCCCCAGCATCTAAAATTAATATATTTTACGTTTTTAGTCACTAACTTATTATTCGTTCCCCCACTGGGCTGCAACTCTGTTCAGGAATTTAGGATACGGGCGCCGCCATCTTGACTCAGAAGCATCACACTTACTGAGGAGAGGAGAGTGGGATAAGGTACAGGGGGGCGGGTTATAGCTGTGCTTTGCTCAGACAGAGCAGAGCTGGGGTCAGGTAAATGTCAGCAATCCCAGGATTCAGAGCAGCACAGTCAGGAGGCACTTCCTGTTTGCAGGCTGCCTGATAAGATGGCGGCTTCCATAAGCCGCCATCTTGGATGTTTAAAGGCTCATAACATGCAGTAGATGCAGGTAGGATGATTTTTAATGTGACCAATCTGTATGTACAGGGTGTAGGAAACATATAAGATAGACTCTTATTCAGGGTGAAGGTCCGCTTTAATTTGATTTATAATTCACATTATTTGTGTGTATATATATATATATATATATATATATATATATATATATATATATACACACACATTATCTGTATCCCTGCACTGGCTAAAGTTAGACCTTTATTTTCATATTTTCCCCTATCAGACTGGACACAATTTCTATAGTGGCATGGTTACAGGTAATCACAGGAAATATATATTGCTTTGTCAATGTGATCTGTCACCAGACTTTTTGAATGGATGGATAAATGGGTTCCCAGATCAACTTGTCCCAAAAAGACCCTTCAAAACTGGTGCCAATAAGCTGGGCTGATGCTATTGACAGTATCCACTGAGCCATGGGGTGGAAATAAAAATCTGGTTATACAGCCTTTTCCCAGGTGTTGTATACAGGTTAACAGGAACACCAAAACACCAAGAGAGTTTCTGGTGGGTTGCTTGTCTCACACACAGGACCCTTTGAACGGGAAATGTCTATAATGTGCTGGGGTAAAACAATCTGGTTATATTGCGGTTTCCCCAGGACTGTACACAAGCCAATAGGAGTACAAGGAGATTTACCAGTGGGCTGACTACCCCACCCCTCTTGCAGGACAGTTTAAATGGGTAGAGCCATTGGGTTACCAGATCAGCCTGTCCCTTTGCAGCCAAGAGGCTGGGTTGATGCTTTGGGCAATGCCCACTGAGCTCTGGGGTGGAATAGAAAATCTGGTTAGATTATTTTATCCCCAAGTACTGTGGATCGGTAAGATGCTGGCTTTGTTTCTTGTTTGAGTAAGCTCATGTCAGGTAGAATAGTCGAGGCATGATTGAGGGATGTAAGGAAGAATAGGCACAATCCTGGGTTGAAACAGTTCTTGTGGGCATTGATGATATACTCATGGAAAGAAGTATATGCTTGATTCTTAGTACCATCACTTACTGATTGACCTTGAATAGATAGGTAGGTATTAAAGAGCAACATCAGAGTCCCTGGAGTCTAAAGTACTCCAAGGCCATCTGAGTTCCACGGGAAATTCCGAATTGGGATGCCTCACTGTGTGAAACCCCCTCCTCCGATCGCCAGTTTCTTCTCCTGGAGCCCTCGCCATGTCTGTGTGCTCTGGCCGCATTCCAATCAGCGCACCAAGGGCAGGGCAACCTGGGGGGGTACACACCATGGGGCATCCCAGTTCGCGATGCTGCCACACAGAGGAACAACACATGTGAACAAAACCCAGCAGTGGCGGGCCAGGAATCTAAAAGATCCCGGGGCCGGCCGCTGGCTTTTCCCTGGGGCATCCCAAATAATCCCCCCCAGGGCACCCATAAAAACGTACCTTTCCCCGCACCAACGGCACATGTGTGGGCTCTTGTCCAGTGAGAGCCACCTGCTATGACTATGTCATTTAGCAGGAGGCTCTCATTGTTTACAATGGAAAGTGTGCACCGCTTTGGGATGCCCCAGGAGAACAGAACAAAAAAAAGTCAAATTCCCGCTTTAAGCTGTTCTACTCTGGTTGTATAAAACATGGCAGGTCCAGGGATTGAGCCCTGGTTTTCATGCTCACCTGCTTGAAGAGGTGAGTTGACTTGGGGGGTTTCACGCAGCGGGGCACGGGAAAGGACTAAAACCCAGGATAGTAATAGTCCACATTAAAGAGGAGCACACCAGAATTTTTCTCTCCTAGATATAGTTGCTGTGATTTGGGATGCCCTGCTGTTGGTCCATCACACTCTGACCATAGCTTTCTTAGCCGACCTGACTTCAGTTTGGCTAAGATTTGTGAATGAAGCACCTGCTATTCACAAATGACTGGTACACGCCCAGATACAGATATAGCGGGGATGTGGCCATGGCCGGTGCATGGGCTGTGGGATCACTGGCCATGTAACTATACACAGCGATCACAAGGGTTCCACACAGCAGGCCATGCCAAATTGGGATGTCCCAGGAATAGACCAGAAATCCAGGGCCGATCAGACCGTTTTTGTTGGGGCCCATTAGTAATGTAGAAAAGAAAAGCTGTGGCATAGACCAGAGAGGTGTCTGTCAGTATGTTCCAATCTCTGAGACACCCGCAGATGTTCTGTAAAATGAGCTTTTATTCTGTTTATCACACAGGTAAAGGGGGGCGTATACGGTGCCCTCACCCCACTATGGGTCCTACTGATAACCTCTGCACAATGTCAGTAAACGCTACGCCTCTCGGCTTTCCCCGCCCCCTGTCACGTGACGTAGACAAGATGGCGGCCCGCAGCCTAACGCGCTCGATACCTCTGGTGGTGATTCTGGGGGCCACTGGCACCGGCAAGTCCAAGCTGGCGGTACAGCTGGGCCGCTCCCTGGGAGGGGAGATTATCAGCGCTGACTCCATGCAGGTACCGGCTTTCTGCTATGGCGAGCCCTCTACATTGCAGCTCACTGTCCTTGTATAAGGTCCACGGCACAGCTCCCCCTCGTATCCTGATGTGGGTGCCCCCTCCCTCCTCAAAGCTGACCTAAAGTCCATTATAGCTTTTACTCCCTTTTCCTGGCGATGGGGAGACTCATCCAATGACATGTGAGATGCTGGGACCAATACCTGCTGCACAATACATTTTAAAGCGGACCAAAACCACTGTAATCCAAACGACTTCAAATCCAGGTTACAGCACTACCACTGGGGCACCCCATTCCATTGCTCATGCGAGGTCACAAGTGGCATCCCTCCAGCTGCTGTGCTGGCGGCCTATCTGAGTGAGGTGCTTGCTTAGCTTTCATTTAGTTTTCCTAGCCAATCATTAAAGTGGACCAAACCCCAGGATTTTGACTTATCCCAGGATTTTTGGTCCCTGACCCCAATCGGGGGCGCACCACTGTGTGAAACCCCCCAGGTCACCGAAACAAACTTACCTCTTCCCAGTCCTACAGCGCATTTGTGGCCACTCGTCCAATCAGCGCGCTCGGATCTGCTGACGTTCCTTGGTCTAAGGCGAGCGGCTCTGAGAGCACTGATGGCCGCATCCCCCGCTACCCCCTAACAGAGAGCGTGCCCGTGCTGGTGGCTTGGGTTACGGCCACTGCTTGTGCATGCGTCGTTGGACCGGAACAGAAGGTAAGTGAATGGGGCAACATGGGGGTTTCACAAAGTGGGACATCCTGATTTTTTGATGCCCCAGGGGTAAGAAATCTATTGGCCCAGGAATCAATAAGATCGCAGTGGGTTTTTGTCCACTTTAATAAGCACAGCGAGGGAAGCTGATTGGAGGAGATCCGACGAATGCTCCAGGGGCATTGTGGGCAAGCTTGTTTACATTGTTTACATTGTGGGGAGGAGAAACAAAACTTTTGATTGTAAAAATCCTGTGGGTGTTTTTTTAAAGAAGACCAAAATCCACACCCTCTCAGCTCTGAAATCTATAAGATTCCAGGGCTGCTGGATTTCCTCCCCCCGGGGCATCCAGAATCGCTGTATGAAATCACCCAGATCGCTGGAAACTCGCCTTCTTTCCCAGTTAGCTTAGAACCCCCTTCGGGCAGCCCTGGAGTCTAAAAGACCCCTGGGCCCGGCCACTTGGCTGGCCCTAGGGCATCCTGATTGGGAATGCCCTGCTCTGTGAAACCCCAATGATCACCTGCTAAACTCTGCTTTCCTGGAGTTCCCACTTTAGTTTCGCAGCCTTTAGTTGCATCTCTGGCTCCAGAGGTATGAGATTGTGCCTCAAACTAGAGGGAGGCCGGGGATGCAGCGTTTGAGTACGTTTCAGATTAGTGGCAAAAAAAAAAACAAACTGCAGGTTTGTGGGTGGAGTGGTATAGAGGATTTTGGTCTGCTTTACTGAGGCGAGGTTTTCAGCAGTTACAGGATCCCCCCCTGGCGACCAATAGAGATCTGCAGCCAGGAATGCCCTTGTCACTGGAGCATCATTTTCAGGCTTCCTCAGCCTGGATAAGTAGTGTGGTATCCTAAATCCTGTGGATTAGGTCTATGAACATCCTGTCACCTATTGTTCCCCCTCGCATCCTATTTCCTTGCGTTGTGCCCCCTGAATCCTGGGTGCTTGAATTTTAATTTTGCATAATGCATAAATGGCCATTGTATGCTTGCGCACACATAGGAATTCGTCTCCCGCATTTAATCCATCTGTGCAGTAAGTGTACACATGCCCTAAATAGGGCGCCCGGGGAGCAGTTGGGGGGCTAGGTGCCTTGCTCAAGAACACTTCAGTTATATCCCAGGACCATGATGCGAACCTGCCACCCTCCGGTCACAAGTACACTCCCCTTACCTCTAGGCCACAACTGCCCCAGATGAACGCAACTCAGATGCTGGGGATACCCCAGGGGCACTTTGCCGGCTGGCCCTGGAGTCTTAAAGGCTTATGGAGGTAATATATCCACTTCAAAGAGGAACAACACCCAAGATTGTCCCTCTCCTGGGTATTGTTCCTCTCCAGCAAGGCAGTCCCCATTTGGGATGCCCTGTTGTGTGAAAGCCCAGGGGTCGCCAGTAAAAACTCACATTCCGCTGATCCTACGGTGCATGTTTGGGGACAATCGGGGATTTGGCTGTGGCCTGTTCATGCACTGTGGGATTTCCCACAGTGGGGCATCCCAAATTTTGATGAGCAGATCCAAAAGACTCCAGGGAGGCGGCAGTTTCTCTTTCAATGGTTTGATCAGGCAAAAACAAAAAAGTATACTCTCCTATTGTTCCCTCGGGTCTAGTGTTTTTCCGCAAGAGTGTGTAGCCATTGATTACAGATACTAGAGAAATTGACCTTGCTTAACGGTGACTGAATCTTTGCTTACATCCCCACATGCCAACTTCTTTCATTGCAATGGAGGGACATGCCAAGACGGGTGCAGCAATGCATAGTGTAGATCAGTGTAGATGGGGTGTAGAGCATTCTTGATGGATGCCACCATCCCTGTCTGAAACGTTCTTTTTCCCTCAAGTAAGCATGAGGACGGCAGCCCTGCAGTAGCTGAGGGACAAAAAGTGAGTATAGACTTTATTTTAGTGCCTGGACAGGGACTTTAAAGCAGTTGTACACTGTACAAAAAAACCCTGCCAAACCTAATTAACTCATTAACATAAATATATTTACCTACGGTAGTATGTGCCAGTGCCAGTACTCCGAAATTTCCTCTGTTGGATGATGCCTCCTGTCATTTTAGTAACTGCCACCTCAGTGCTGTTGTGATTGATGCTTCCATCGCCCAATCACTAAAGCAGCCAGGCCAGAAGTGCTGGGGGTGCTTTATAAATCAGGCGCTAATTCTGTACAACAATTTACTACTGTTGTCTGTAGGGTTTTTGTTTTACTTTCCCATGGGCCAGTATGTAGGTTTGAACTTGATGGCCGCTTTTTTATATCTTTTTTTTTCAATCCAAATTACTAATGGGGAGTATTCTATCTTTTCCTATTAGTTGGGTTTCTAAAGTTGCAATAGTTAATGGCTAATGATAGGTTTCCCTTACCCCCCCCCCCCATGCTTAATTACTATTTGATGTGTCAAATTAGTTTTTCATATTCAAACTACCATCTTGATGCGTTGTCATGGTTTGTATGCTGCACCTATTTTCCTTTAAGAATGAAGAATGTCAGGGTTGTTTTAGGTCATTACCACCACAGTGGTGCACCGCCCACAATTAATAGTATTGTGCTACACTGTAAATAACGAAATAATGCAAAATATTGGGCTCATGGACCCTAGTCCAGAAACCCAAACAACAGGAGCACCAATACAATCAATGATAATAAAAATACTATTTATTATACAAAATCTCATTAGATCAAAAAAACAAAGACATAACATACAATACAAAACACATTAAAAACACTGCCTATCCCCAAAGTACATCCACTGCTGCCAACGCAGCAAAATTTACCTGGGAAACTCCTATTATATCAATAGGTGTAAAAAAACCACAAGTATCAACTATTTTTGTGCCGGCACAGAAAAAAACCCTCCCCAAAAAAACAGAGGAGAGGGGGGCCCCCCACTAAATCTAGATTAATAAAGTGACAATGCATAAACCACAAAACCGCAATTCATATTCATTTCAACAATAACAAATCCTAAAAGTTCAATAAGTGTAAGGTATATACAATAAGTGAGCAATTTATATATAAAGAATAATAATATAAAAAGTGTGTTATAAGTGTTTACAAGTATTCAAATCAATCTAGGTCATAGACACAAAACACCAAATGTAAGAAGGACATGTCCAAATAGACCAGCACAAATAGAGCAAACGGGGAAGCAAATACTTAGCCGAACAGCAGATAAGTCATGTAAGGTGAGGAGTGGGGAAGGCAGAGGGGACACCAAATTTATGTTTAATTACTATTTAGTGTCAAATTAGTTTTTCAGATTCAAACTACCATCTTGATGCGTTGTCATGGTTTGTATGCTGCACCTATTTTCCCTTAAGAATGAAGAATGTCAGGGTTGTTTTAGGTCATGGAGAACAATTTTAGCCTAGCTTCAGTTGGGCGCTGCCGTCAGCCTACTGCATGATGCTGCAGAAAACTGTGGTATTGCATAATAACCTCCCAGCGGATGGCTAGTTTTATAACCTAGGACTTTTACAGATGTTTCTGCAAGAGGATGGGGTTTCAGATTTGACTCAACATCACAAATTCCTATTCCTACTTGTCCACCTGTAATAGTGTTTACGTCATTTATTTGTGGGTAAAAAAAACTCAGCAGAAAAGTATGTTACTTTTTCATCAAAGTGAATGAACAGAGGGCAAAAGTGCAGAGGTAAAGCATCCTGCTGGTCCACACTGATTTGGCTCTGATATCCACTAGCCCAGTATGAGATAATGATTTGGTTGTATCTTTTACTTTGCTGTGCATAGAAGCAAACCCTCAGAGAGGCTTTTGAAGGTTTGAACTGACATATGAAAGGTGGGGTCATTTTAGTGACTTTTCATGGAGCAATCCAGTCAGTAAAGTAAATTGTCATGTTGTCTCGTTCAGGTGTATCACGGCTTGGATATCATCACGAATAAGGTGACCGCTGAGGAGCAACGCCTCTGCAAACATCACATGATCAGCTTTGTTGATCCTCTTGTCACCAATTTTACAGTTGTTGACTTCCGGAACAAAGCTGTTGCTCTGATATCCTTTCCATTTGTACAAAAAGTAAACCTATAATATCTAGAATTAAAAAAAAGGTGCACTCCTTAACTCTCCTTAACTTGATATAAATACATTGAAGATATATTTTCACGTAATAAAATCCCCATCGTTGTGGGAGGAACCAATTATTACATAGAATCCCTCCTATGGAAAGTCTTAGTTGATGTGGTAAGTCACTAGTAACAATTTCAATCCAGGCTTTTGAAACAACATGACTACAGAATCTTCTTATTTACCATTATTTGTATTTTAGAACTGCTGATCCAACAGTACATACATGATCATGTGCATTATTACTATTGCTGCTTTCCTTTTTTCATACAAGTCCTTTTATCTCCCCTGGCATGTTTGTATAAATGCCAGCTTTCAGTCAGGCCAGCCTATTTGCAATGGCTTTTCATGGTGCATGCGCAGAATCATCCCAAGCACATGTTTTCGTTATACATTTTACAAATACAATAATGTTAAGTGTGGAGGCATGGTATTGAGCAGAGGGCAGAGAGCACTGTTGGATTTGCCTCTGGCTTTTGCTTTGTTCATTGTTTCATTGAGGGAATTTTATTCTGCAGGGATTCCCGTCAGTAAAAACAAGCAGTGAAGATGATGATGCGCCACTTTCACGAGACAGGAAGTTAGAACTAGAAAAGCTGGATTGTGATGAGCTCTATGCACTCCTAAAAAAGGTGGACCCTGAGATGGCAGCAAAACTACACCCACATGATAAACGAAAAGTGGCAAGGTTAGTTCATGACGCTTATTACCTGTGCTGGGTAATGGGTGTGGGATTGATGCAGGACTTACCAGATATATAGATTTAATAGTAGAGCTCACAAAGCATAAAGAACAGCTCTAGCTAAAGCATTTTCTTCTTTTGCATAGCGTCAGCAATGTTTAGAAATCTACTGTTTTCTTTGCCACCTTTGTAAAACGTATTGTGTGTGTGTTTTTTATTTTTATTTTGTAGTGTAGTTAAATACACAAGGGGGTAAAGTAAATATTTGAAAAAGAGTACAATAACTTGTGTTTCTTGTGTAATAAACTCCTTAGGTTCAGTCTTGCATTTTGATGTCAAAGCATTGGTAATCCATGATATCCGCTTTTGTGACCTTTTGCATTGGGAGGGGGAACTTTATTGCATCCCCTATTTCTTTTCTGCTTCTGTGACATGGGCTACTAGAAAGTGGTCGAGTGGAGCAGCTTTTTCCTCAATCATCCCCCAGGACAGCACCTACGAAATATGACCCTGCCCAGCCAGGTGCAGGAAACGCCAGAAGCGGACCTTCACCCTAAATAAGAGCCTATGTTATATGTTTCCCCCACCCTGTACATACAGATTGCCCACATTAAAAATCATCCTACCTGCATCTACTGCATGTTATGAGCCTTTAATCATCCAAGATGGCGGCTCATGGGTCATCAGGCAGCCTGCAAACAGGAAGTGTCTTCTGACTGCATTCTGGGATCGCTGACCTTTTCCTGACCCCAGCTATGCTCTGTCTGTGCAAAGCACAGCTATAACCCGCCACCCTGCACTTTACCCCACTCTCCTCTCCTCAGTATGTGATGCTTCTGAGGCAAGATGGTGGGGTTTCTGGGGGGTTTCACACAGCGGGGCACCCCCGATCGGGGTGCCCCGCCGAAGTGGACCAAAACCCAGGATAGTCAAAATCCTGGTTGTTGGTCCACTTTAACTACCATGGTAGAATCTGCCCACAGTTAGGCTCCTTTCAGCATTGGAACTGCAAACAACTAGGTATGAAAGGGGCTTTGGGCTTCTTTCACATCACTGCGCTGTATTGCTTTGCATTTGACTTGCATTTGCGTTGCCATAGACTTCAATGGAGTTGCGTTGGAAATGCAGCATGCAGGACTTTTCTGCTAGGTGTGAAAGGGGCCTTGGTCTGCACAGCTTTCTGTTGTAACTGGTAAAGCTCTATTAAATATGCTGCTTTTATGTTATGGTGGCTTGTTTGATAGAGACAAATATGCTGCCTCCAGATATCAGTAAATTGAGTCCAGGTTCGAACTTGCCTACAGGGTTACCAGGGAATCCCTTGGTTGGCCCCTTTTTAGGGTTTTTATCATTAAAGCTTGAGCTATTTATAGCTTTTTTCTTGCATCTCAAGTGCACACTCGCAGACCATATAATTTAGCAGAATGTTTCTGTAAATATGAACCAATGATTACTTGCAAGTGTAGGGTAGGCCTCAGTCTGTTTTAACGGTGGGCCCCAGACACCTCAGTCCAATTAGTCTCTATTTTTTGTGCTGATGCTGACTGTGGCTCTCTTTTCAGTGAGCATTATATTGCCTATTGCTGGCTTTGTAAGTTTGTGGGAAACCTAGTAACACTTATACATTACAGTACTATGTTCTTTGTCTTATTTCTGTATGTGTACAGGTGGTTATTAGCACCCTGTGCGGGTTGACCTTACCTGTTTGTTTGTAGCCGAGCTGGGTGTCCCATTTAGGTCTGCATAGTGAAATATTGTACCCCTTCGGATCCTAGTTGAGTTTCAGCCTGTACATGTTAGCTGGTTGTGTTAGCTTGATTGACCATGCAGTGCCTGTCTAGGTCACACCTGTGGGTAGCTCTATTTCCTAGTGGAGCTTTTCCATTGCCACGCACGCACATGTAAGCAGAATGTTACCTTGAAATTTAGCTGGTGCTGTTTATTATCTTCCATCTGTATTTTTATTTACCTAAGTTGACTTGACTTGGTGTTATCAGGGTCGGTTTTTAAAGACGTCTTAAGCAATTAGAAAATATCTTGCTTAATGCTAGGTTTACATTAGCAGATCAAACTCGGCAAGCAAGCAAGCGACCATACAAATCTGTGAGTGAGCGACTGTGTTCAGACACCAAAGATTTGTTGATCAGTCTTGTTCTCATAGAAAAACACTGTCTGCGTTATGTTTCCATAGACTTCCATGGAGTTACAGATGTGTTGGAAACGTTGCATGCAGGACTTTTCCAGACACATTGCAAATGGATAGCTGTGAAAGAGTCCTGAGTGATTTTTTTTTCCTCTTATGTATAGCCTGGTTTTTAATGGGCCACGTGTATATTGTTTACAGCTGCTACAGTGCCTTTTTAGAAAGGTAGCTCACTTGAAAATGGAGCCGATTAAAACTATATTTTTGCTCCCTTATTAGCTGCTTTTTACCTCCTAGATCAGATTTCTTCCTAAACAATTTAGTTTTCAAGGTGATGGATTACTGTTATCACTTTTGCTGACTATGTGGGCCAACCTGGTATGTCAGGGTGGCTGTGTTAGGACACGGTTTCTCTTTGGAAGTACGGGTTCTTTTACCTCAAAAATAGGTGTTGCCACACTTGGCCAAATGCACTGCTTGATCTTGGGCATGCCAAACAGTTGTTTCTGTAAAATAGATGAGAAGGTCTGGAGATTTTCAGAAGCACATGCACTTGTTTAAATTGCGAGAGCTAGAAGGCTTCAGTCTTGTCCAGTAGCAGCATAGAAGACTGCCTGTGAACCTAGGGGCCACAGTCTATTTGAGTGGAAATTATCAAGACTTTTCACTCTAACTTTTTCATTGTGAGGAGGTAGTTGTCATAGATTTTTTATATGCCTTGTCCCGGGTATCAAGGTCTGAGAGAGTTTTTTTCTTATTTCTTGATAAATCTGCTCTATGACCCTCAAAACTTATAGAGCAGGGATGTCTAACTCATTTTCACCGAGGGCCATGTCATCATTCCAGTTGCCTTTAAGGGCTGGTTAATCACAAATGCAAAACAAAACGCCAACACAACCATTTAAATTTATGGTTACAGACTTAGGCTTTGATTCAATAAAGGTAGAAAAACATTCTCATGGTAGTAAAAAATTCAATTTATGAGAAGACCCCGAGAATGTCACTGTTACTGAATCACCAGATAAAAAAAAAAACAATGAAAGTCAATGGCACTTTTTTACAGTTGCAGTCATTTATCTCTTCTTCTCCAGATCGGTTTGCCACCAGACAGTTTGCATTGGGGCAGGATTAGAGGCGGTCCTGCACAGTGGACTGCAGTGTACCTGCATATTATTCGGCAGTGCCAGACAAGAGAACTGCCCATTTCAAAGGGCCTTGGAGTGGCTGTCCGAGGTCTGCATCTGGCCCCTGGGCCTTGAGTTTCATGTGTTATAGAGGATGTGGTGTACTTGATTAACCCTTTTTGTAGCCAGTGCTTCATATATATTTCTGAATTCATGCAGAACCTTTATTCACTCATAGGTTCTTGTGTAGCAGATACTTTCACCTAAACAATAGGTTACACCTTTTAACCTTGTAGCATATAATGTAACAAGGGAAATGTTACAAATTTGAGCATCTGCTTCTGTTTATTTTCCAGTCTTTATGTTCTTACAAAGTATGAGTATGTGTATTTGAATTTAAAGTAGCACTATCGTGAAATTGAGAGGATGGGTTACTTATACACCTGAACTAAATAACTCCTGCCAAGCTTGTGGTTTATGGTAGGACGAAAATCCAGGGGTGACAGGTGTAGTCTATCAGGGGTGACAGAACCTGTCACCCCTAATTTCCTGTTTTTTCCACATAACCCTATATTGTCCATTCGAATAGTCATGGAAGCACTAATAATTGTGCCCCCCCCCAGTAGTCCATGTACAGCTTGGAGGTACTAGTCGGTTTTAACCAAACTGTATAGCAACCTCTGTGTCTACCTCAGGATCAACAATGGGGATGGGTGTTGGCTTTGTTGGATGTTTGGAAATGTTTCCTGAAGTGCCTGGACAATAGGTCAGTATTTACTAGAGGACTAGCTGCTTCCAGCAATACTGTTGGGGGGTGGTGCAGATGAACTATTTGGATTTGCATATCGGGCTATGGGTCTGAAACCTCTAGTTAACATTGCTGCATACCCCACACAGGCAACAGTCAGAAAAGGTACCTGCAACAGATTTGTAAGGGGCTATATGGTCATTAATTTACCTATGTGTGCACTGTTTGGATTAAGGTGCAGCCAAGATCAGTCTTTTGGAAGGAAGTAGTTTAATGCAATAGTCCCTCCCAAAGATTGTAATTATATCTTTGGTATATATCTCTCGTAGGTACTGTCCTAGGGGGTGACTGGGGAAAATCAGAGTTATTCTTACCTGTTAGCTCATTTTCCAGGAATCTTCCAGGACAGCAGCAGCCCACCCACATTAACTTGGCTGTGGGTTGTGTTTTTTTTTTTTTTCAAATACATAGTATGTAAGACTGAAAAAAGACTTTAGTCCACCCAGTTCAGCCTATTTATTAGTGGTCCAGTAGTCCTAGCTGGTAATGTTACATGCAAGGTAGGCACCCAGGCTGCTTTTGAACTTTTAGTGTATTCTTCATGATTACCTCCTCTGGGAGGGTAGTCATGAAGTGATTACCTGACTTGCCGTTCAAATAGGTGATGCTAAGAAGCCCAATAATTGAAGGAGAAATAGTGGTGCTGTACAGTGTGCCAGCATGTATGTAGATCAAAATGGCTGTAGTATTGTTCCAAAACTTAAAGGGAAATTCCACTTTTGTTGACTTACTCGTCAGACCAATAATCAGGGTTGCCCTGGGGCACAGGGCTACTTACCTTCCACTGGTATGAGCAGTTATGGTGAGTGGTTATGACCTCAGTACAGCACGCTCCCATTGAGATCAATGGGCACGTCCATACACAGAAGCTCATTGTTTACATTGGCACCTATTGACCTCAATGGGAGCCCGTCGTAGTAAGGCTGCACCCACCCACATGCTGTCTTCTCATACCAGTGTTGAAGCTGTGTAATTGATAGGCTGCAGCAGCTTCGGTTGCTTCAAACGTACAGAGGGATCTGCATTAATTGCAATGAATGGAGGTGGGTTTGACGGCTCACTGTGACTGATGGCGGAGGCATTGCCACAGCACTCTCCTCCGCCAGCCATTTGTAAATGGACGGCGCGTGCATGCTCCCGGTTAGAGGAAAGCTGGGGATGCACCCGCCAGTGCGCTGGGAGCTGCTGTCTTAGATGGTGTGACGACAGCGGCTCCGAGCGCGCTAATTGGACGAGCGGCCGCGCATGCGCCCTAGGACCGGAATGAGGTGAGTTTTGGTCCACTTCAAGTGAGCAGGAGCACACACCAAGGCCTAGCTGGACAGTGCTCTGTTGGCAGCTAAGTCACAGCGCTGATATTGTACAGCTTTGTCATGCCAGAATATTCCAAGTATACAGCACGTCCTGTTCCAGAATATTCCTTACACATGGGTAATACATCCACAAGATGGCACTGGACTGCAGAAAGGCTTGTGGCCACTCCTGGCTCCTTAAATAGCCAGGAACCTCCCACTAATTCCCAGAGTCTTTCTGCAGTCTGGACTGCGAAGATGAAGATGGCTTTCTTCTGCGCAGGGAGTGGGCTTTGCCTAGGGCCCTGCAGGCTTATTTCCACCCGTTCTGGACCCACTACCTCCCAGCCACAGCTGACGGTTCGGGTGAAGGTAGGACAGCACTAGGGTCAGGTGCTGAAGGAGCGTTGTTCTGGGCCGCAAGACCCTGTACCAAAGGGTAGTCGGCGACAGGCTTTTTATGGTGAGCCTAGTTGGGATGCCCCCAGCCCTTTATCTCGGGATATTTATCCCTCCTTCTCCCCCCCCCCTTTTCACACTGTTGGTTGTGCAGGACCCCCTCATTACATTCCGCGTGATCGGCAGGGGGCGCCCGGGGAGTACACTCTTGTGTTTTTACTACTGTGTTTTTTTGTCACCTGTGTTTATTATTGTATGGCTAGGGATGCCTATGGTGTACATTATTGTGTCTTGCAGGCGGGTCCCTTGACTGTGGTTCTCTCGGCCCTGCCTATTGCCAATCTCCCACTTCCCCTAGCGGGTTTCGGGGGGCATCCCAAATAGGGTGGCTGTTTAGCTGTGTCCCTGTTCTGACTATTGTGCATACTTTTTGTAAAAATCACCATATGGAGGCTTCTGGGGTTCCTTCGGGACAAGCTCGGCTGTGTGTTGCGTGTGGGGTTTCCCCTATAAGTGAAGATGTCAGGGTATGTGTAACCTGCGCCCAGCATTTGACCCCCAGTGAGGGGCATACTAGCGGCGAGTCCCAATCGGATTTGGCTGCACGGGTGGCCAGCATTAAAAAGCATATTGCTGGGTCGGGCCCGCGTAAGGCTTCTGCCAAGAAGCGGCATCTATCCCCCGCTGTTTCCCTGTTGAGGCTGGGGTTATGGTCCCCTTGAGGAGGGGGAACTATTCTCTGATTCAGAATCATCTGAGGAACAGCCTAGGGTGTATGGTGATACCGGGTCTCCTTTTGGAGAAGACCAATGGTCCTCGGATGACACTGATAGGTTGTTGTCTCACATTTTTGAAGTACTTTGTATTTCCCCTCCTGCAGTGGCTCCGCAGCAGCAGGGTGAGTTTTTTCATACAGTGAAACCACGCTTGGAGTTCCCTGAGAAGACTCACTTTAATAATCTGGTGCTCAAGGAATGGGAACGGCCTAGCAAGCTACCTGGGCTGCCCAAGAGTTGGGACAAGAGGTATCCCTTTCCTGCTGATGTGATTAAGCGTTGGTCATGTACTGCCAAGGTGGACGCGCCCGTTCTGGGGTTGTCAAATACATCTGTCATGCATTCTCCTGACACTACTACCCTATGGGATGGTGAGGACCGGCACATGGACCAGCTGGCTTGTCATGCCTTTGCCTGTGTGGGGACTGCGCTGCGCCTGGTTTGTGCCTCTGCCATTACAGCTATTGCTATTAAAGGGCTGCTTAAGAGCCTCTTAGATGGGGCCTCTGATGTTGCGGGAGGAGAGGAGTATAGATCTCTCCTGCTTTGCTATGAATTTGTTACATATGTTCTATCTGCTATGGATGATGCCATTAGAATGTGTGGGAGGACGTCTGCTCTGTTGGTGGCTATACGTCGCTCTGTCTGGCTGCGTCAGTGGGTAGCTGATAATGCTGCTAAGAAGGCTCTCACTGGTTTTCCCTTTAAGGGGCTGCGCCTCATTGGTGAACGTTTGGACTTGTTTGCCAGGGGTGGTAGGTTACCTCAACGTAGGAGGCCGTCTCGGCCCTTTCGGGGGACTAGTGCCTCTCTCCCCTCCTTCCGCGCTTCCAGGGCGGGTCGAGGAGCTTCCTTTGCTGGAGCACATAGAGATTATTGGGGCAGGGGCAGAGGACGTGGCCGCCACGGCCTCTCTTGGGGTCCCAAGCCCAAATCCTCCCCTAAGCCCCTTCAGGCATGAGGAGGTGCCCTCACCCATCCGGTGGGAGGACGGCTTCGGCTCTTTGCTCACGTCTGGAGGCGATGTGTAGCAGACAGATGGATCCAGGAGGTGGTTTCCTCCGGTTACAAGATAGTTTGCAGCCTGGCCACCCCCAAGGTTCCTCAGATCCCGGATGGCTCAAAACCACCGGTCGGCTCAGGGCCTGCGCCTTGCGGTCCAAAACCTTCTGGAGTTGGGGGTCATCTGCCCTGTACCTTTCAGGGAAAGGGGCTGAGGCTTCTATTCCAATCTCTTCACGGTCCCCAAAAAGGATGGGTCCCTCAGGCCCATCTTGGATTTAAAGTGTCTCAACAAGTTTGTCAGATTCAAGCATTTTCGCATGGAGACGCTGCGCTCAGCAGTCAATTCACTGCGCCCAGGCGACTTCATGACCTCCATAGACATCAAGGATGCTTACCTTCATGTACCAATCTTCCCAGGTCATCAGAAATTCCTCAGGTTTGCTCTGGGAGATCAGCATTATCAATTTGTGGCCCTGCCTTTCGGTATCCCCTCGGCTCCCAGGGTATTCACCAAGGTGCTGGCGGGCGTGATGGCTCTGCTGAGAGCTCAGGGCATTCGCATTCTGCCCTATTTGGACGAAATTCTGATCTCATTCCAGTCCTTCCATCAGGCAGGGCTGGATACCCAGGTTGTGGTGACTACACTAGAGTCATTCGGCTGGGTGATCAACAATCCCAAGTCTTCTCTGTTCCCATCTCTGGTGAGGTCCTTACTGGGCCTGATGCTGGATACATCTCAGGTCAAGGTGTTTCTCCCTCAGCAGAAGGTGGAGAATCTTCAGGCTCAGGCCCAATTGCTACTGTCTTGTCTGCATCCCTCCATTCGGCAGGGGATGCAGCTGGTGGGCCTGATGGTGTCCAGTTTCGAAGCGGTTCCCTATGCTCAGTTTCACATGAGACCTCTTCAACTTCACCTACTGTCGGTATGGGATCGGGACCCTGTGTCTTTGGATCAGGAGTTTGTTCTGTCCCCCCTGACCAGGCGGTCCCTCGTGTGGTGGCTGGACTCAAGGAATCTCTTGATGGGCAGAACCTTTCTGTCTCCTTGCTGGGAGACTGTCACTACAGATGCCAGTCTGACAGGTTGGGTGGGCTTCTGGAAGTCCTTGAAATTCCAGGGTCAGTGGGGCCCTCAGGAGGCCCATACCCCTATCAACATTCTGGAACTGAGGGCGGTGAGGTTGGTTCTCACACAGTTGACCCCACACCTTCGGGGTCGGGCTGTTCAGATCCGCTCAGACAACCAGACGGCGGTTGCCTACATCAGTCATCAAGGAGGGACCCGGAGCAAGAGGGCCCTCAAGGAAGTGCCTCTGATTCTGTCCTGGGCGGAGGAGAATGTTCCCTGCATCTCGGCAGTGTATATCCCGGGGGTGGAAAATCTGGAGGCGGACTCCCTGAGCAGGGGGACTTCTCGTCTGGGAGAATGGTCCCTCAGCAGCAGGGTGTTTCACTCTCTGTGTCACCACTGGGGTCAGCCGGATGTGGATCTGTTTGCGTCAAGTCACAATCACAAGCTTCCAGTCTTTGTCTCTCTGTCCCAGGATTCTCTGGCCTTTGGCCATGGATGCACTAGCATTGTCTTGGAAGAGCTTTCAGCTCCTCTGTGTTCCCTCCGTTTCCTCTGCTGGGCAGGGTGCTACGCAAGATAGCCCAGGAGGGAGTGCCAGCCATCCTGGTGGCCCCCTGTTGGCCAAGAAGGGTGTGGTTTGCAGACATCGTGCAGTTGGCAGTAGATCAGTACGTCCTGCCCAAGGACCCAGATCTGCTCACTCAGGGGCAGCTGTGCCATCCCAATTCACAAACGCTGGCTTTGACAGCTTGGCTGCTGAAACCTCCATCTTGATGGAAAAGGGGTTGCCTGCTTCTGTTACCATGATTAGGGCTAGGAAGAAGTCCTCGTCCTTTATCTATTACAAGGTCTGGCATGCTTACATTGCCTGGTGTGAGTTTAAGTCTTTTCCCTGTAGGGTGTTTTCTATTCCCAGGATTCTGGAATTCTTGCAGCATGGTTTGGATTTGGGCCTTCAACTTAGTACCCTCAAGGGCCATGTTTTAGCCTTGGCTATTTTCTTCCAAAGGTCTTTTGCCAACCACCGTTTGGTTAAGACTTTTTTTCAGGGGGTTACTCGCGTGCGCCTGCCACGTAAGCCTTTGTTACCAGTCTGGGATTTGAATTTGGTTTTATCTGCCATGCAGGGTTCTCCTTTTGAGCCTATTCGTGAGGCTTCCTTGCCTATTTTGACTCTTAAGGTAGCCTTTTTGGTGGCTATACTTCTGTTAGGCGTGTTTCTGAGTTGGCGGCACTTTCCATTAAACCTCCTTACTTTGAGAGACATGAGGACAAGGTGGTGTTTCAGTTCAAGCCAGATTTCTTGCCTAAGGTTGTGTCTGCTTTTCAATCAATATACTCTCAATCAAGACATTGTTTTGCCTTCTCTGTGTCCTAATCCTAGTAACTCTAAGGAGCGGGTTTTGCACTCTGGATGTTGTCAGGACCTATTTGGTAGCTACTGAGTCTTTTAGGAAGACTGATGCTCTTTTTGTTATCCCTTCTGGACCTAGGAAGGGTCTGCCTCCGGCTAAGTCCACTATCAGTAAGTGGATCCATCAGGCTGTGGTACAGGCCTATTCTGCTAAGGGAAAGGAGCCTTACTGCTCATTCTACTCGTTCTATTGGTGCCTCTTGGGCTTTTCAGCACCAAGCTTCTGTTGAACAAGTTTGCAAGGCGGCTACTTGGTCTTCTGTTCATACTTTTTCTATCAAGGTTGATGTTAGGGCCTCAGCCTGGCGAAGTGGCATAACGCCACGCAACGCGTCGGTGGAAGGTTGTGGTCCTGGAGGTCCTGAGCTTAGAGAATGTGGTGATGTTATTTATTTACTTATCTTTTATTCAAATGCATTTGTCTGTATGATGGCGTATGCACTATTTGGATTACACTGACTTCTAATTTTTCAAATCTTGCACAATGCTTTGTTTGAAATATTTTTCACTTGGCACTTTGCACAGTTTTCACATTGAAGCACTTTGCACTTTATTAAAATTCTTTTTAGTATTCCTTGATAATAGACCTTGAATTAATAGCACTTTGCTTGCTTCTTAATAACGCCACCATACAGCCATAGTAGCATATTTACTTAATTCTAATACATTTATTATCAAATATATTTTATACCTTTTAAATTATAGCTCACAACAGGACAATTATCTCCAGAATCTTTTATTTGTGTTTGTTTTTTAATTCAGTCTTTAATGTTGTTTGTCATTTTTCAAGAATGATTAAATAAATGTATTCCTTTATCTGCTGACATGGTTTTGGTGTGCAGTAGTTATGTAAAGGCGTATTTGGGGCCAATCTAGGGCTCTTTATCTTTGGTAGGGCCTCAGCTGATGCTGCTTTTGGCTGCAAAGTTCTGCAGGCGGCAGTGGTTTAAACTGCCCGCTGTTACTTTTGGGGGATCCCACCCTACCTTACGGACACTGCTATTGGATGTTCCATGTGTAAGGAATATTCTGAAACAGGACGTGCTGTATACTTAGAATAATACAATTCTGTGAGTACTCACCTGTAGAATTGGTATTATAAGTATACAGCACATCCTGTTACATCCCGCCCTTGTTATCATTATTCTTGGTTACCTTTTGTATGGTGATTGTTCAGTTTATGTTTATTGATTCTCCCAGCTTCTTGTATAACTGCTTGTCAACACTGGGAATTAGTGGGATATTCCTGGCTATTTAAGGGGCCGGGAGTGGCCACAATTCTTTTTCTGCAGTCCAGCGCCATCTTGTGGATGTATTACCCATGTGTAAGGAATATTCTGGAACAGGACGTGCTGTATACTTATAATACCAATTCTACAGGTGAGTACTCACAGAATTGTATTTTTTGTTGTTGTGCTGACAGCATTTAAATCTGCAGTTACAATTACTCTTGGGAATGGCCATGTTGTCTACTAAATACAATTATTGGGGTTGATGATTATTCCTTGTCCTAATTTATTCCTAAAAATGCATGAAGCATTACTATGGAACTTGCAAATGCCACTCCACCCCCTAGTTTTTTTTCCTGGAAAACTGACCAACCTATAGATGTCAATAGGGAGCTGAATCCTCTGTCATCCTGAGCCTTCCTGAAGACAGATTTTTTGAATGATGACCTTTTTGATAAAACCTTTCCCCCTTAAGTTTTCACATATGTAAATAAAGTTTAGCTTGGCTGTCTATTGTGTTCATGGCTTTGATATTCCTTTTGCTTTGAATGTAGCCCTATTTGTATCCCAGAACCCGATACTGTATAAATGTGCCATTTCCTTTGTGTAATAGTTTTCTTTAGCTTGCCCATTGTGAATGAATAGTTGACAAGCCAGTCTGGTAACATGCTTTCTAGCAAGAGCTTACTTGTTTGAAACCCATGTAGGACATCTCTGTATTTTGCACTTGTACTTCTCCCTTCCCTAAGGCTGAGGTGAGAGATTTTAAGCTTCATTGGGTGCTGAGCTCTGTTAGGGGGTTAGAGAACATAGGGTCTGCTTTACAGGAAGTGGCTGATCATGTAGTGACAGTGTGTCTGTCACACAGGAGCCTGCAGGTATTTGAGGAGTCTGGTGTCCCCCATACTGAGCATCTTAGACAGCAACAGGAGGAGGATGGAGGTGGGCCTTTAGGTGGAGCCTTAAGGTATCCAGACCCATGCATTTTATGGCTCCATTCAGATCAGGAAGGTAAGTGCTAACCCGATGATTATGACCTATAAGCAACATTTACTTCTGTTTGCATATGGCAATAACAAGATGAAAATACACATTTCTTACTGTGCAAACTTTTGGTCACCATCATAAATAATCTTAATAGTAAAACAAAATGCATAAAACACATACATTTACTCAACTAACTTACTGTTACCTTAATCTCACACTGTGCCTGCTGCTTCATATCTCCCCACTGGCTCCAATGTGTCCAGCATGGCCAGTCACATTCCACCCACACCCATCAATCAGTCACAACAGTCAATAACAGAGCCAGCACCTTTGTGCTGGCAGGGGATATGTGCTGACAGCAGCAAAACTGCAGCACTGCGGGAGTTGAAGTGGGGGGACCTAGGATTTTCCCTATACCCGATTAGGTTCCTCACCCAATTTGGGATGACACACTGTGTGAAAGCCATCGGACTGCACGCTCCACTTTACCTCTCCAGTGACCCCATGATACATGTGCTGGCTCTCCTCCAATCAGCATTATATACCGTGCATATTGATCAGCGGCATAGAAAGATGATGGAAGGATTGTGGCAAACCTCCCTGTGGCTTCTTCCCTCTAGTTGTGCACACTGGTACCAATCATTCAGATAGGCCTGATGCTCAAGCACGCGGGAACTGGAAGGGTTGCTGGATATGTATGTTTTATTGTGATCCCAGGGGGGTTTCAGATTGGGGTACCCCACAAAAAAGACCACTGGCCCTTATAAACTAGGTTGGTAGCTTTTTTAATATATTCATCTGCGTTAAAGGAAAAAATGGACCAATAATAAAAATCCATATAAATATGCTCGATGGTGGGGGTAGGGGTCACTTATACTCCTCGCATCAAGAAATATCCAGCCATGCTTGTTTTAAAATGGAAGGAAGGGGAAATCGGGTGACAGGCTCCGTCACCCCAGATAGACTAAACCTGTCATCGCAGGATTTTATACCTACCAGGAGAAGTAAACACAAGCTTGGCAGTTTTATTTAGTTTGGGTGTATAAGTGACCCCTCCACTGTTAGCCAACATGTTTATATGGGTTTTTAATATTACACAATTTCGTGATAGTGCTCTTTTAAAGCGATAGTCCTGGCACCATCGAAAATTACACGTCTGTCCCCCTTGTCCTGTCGCTAAGCTGGTCTCGTTTTCTGTGTGTGGCAGAAACCAGCAATTTAAAAAGGTCACTGTTAAAATAGCGTGGACCGGGCATTGTACGGCCTGTGGGCCATGTGCGGCCCTTTGATTGGCTCTGACCGGCCCGGGCTGAGCTGGCTGGCTGGCGGAGTCCCTCTGCTGGTGATTCGGCATCCCTCCGCTCGTACTGCCTGCGAGGTCCCTCTTCGCAGCGGGTCGCCGCCTCCTGCACTGTACACAGGCGATCACTTAAGCAGCAGCCGATTGGCTGTTTGGCTCGTCGGGCCGATCGGCTGCTGCTTAAGTGATCGCCTGTGTACAGTGCGGGAGGCGCCGACCCGCTGCGCAGAGGGACGGGCGGGCGCCCGCGACAGTGAAGAAGAGGCCAACCAGGGGAGGAGAAGGAGGTAGGCTCCAGCGCCATCTTGCCTGGGTGGAGGGGCGGGAAATACAATTAATATTATGCAGAATTTAGTTCAGCCTTTTGGCCCGGCCCTTCACAATATATTTAGTTTCTCATGTGGCCCCATGGAAAAAATAATTGCCCACCCCTGATCTAGCGCATCTAGCACTCTGTTGTGTATCAGAGAGATGTTTTTGGGAAAATGCAAAGTGAACGTCCAAACACCAGCAGTCTCTCCTAAGAGGAATTTTTGTGGCAAACTGATAGGACTTGCTCCCGCAGCCAAAACAGGAAATCTTGCAACAGATGGTATAGACACCAGTGAGGCCTGATTTCAACATCCTGCAGCCAGTCCGGCATTACTTGTGTTGGACCCTGCAAGCAGTCGGTGGAGGAATGGTGGCAAATTCTCCAGAATGTACACAGCACTCTACCAAACAAGAACCTCCAGAAACTGGATACAAACCGAGCTATAGGAATGGCTGCTGTGTTAAAGGCAGATTTTACTAGTACAGATTTTACTTAGTAGTTGACTGAAAACAAAAACTTCATTATAGAGCTATTAATAGTATTTATTCCCCATATGCACAACTTTTAGCACAATATATACCGTATATTAACTTATTTCCAAGTGAAAGTGCTTTCTTATCACTTTCTATCTTCCAGTTCTTAATTCCAGGCTAAACGGCAGAGTTGATGAAATGCTAAAGGTTGGACTGATTAAGGAACTGCAAGACTTTCACAAGCGCTACAATGAACAGCTTGTTGCACAATCAGGGTAGGTGCTGGAATGCTGAAATGATGCAATGTGTGTGGAAATACGGGTTCTTAAATATATTGGTCTTTATATGTATATTAAACTGTGTGCATGACAGAGGTGGCATCCTGGTCAGTATTGATACTGGGTTAATGGAAAGCTACCACAAATGCATAGCATTGCTCATCATCCAGCTCCAGAAACTAGTAGCACGGCTCACATACGTGGGACAACTGGCAATGGCAACAGCTGGATTTTCATTTCCCTTTTTTTTTTCCTGCCACAGTGATATGCTGAACATAATGGAAATCTGAATTCTGCTTTTTGCCAGAATAAGGAAGTCTTAAGATGAACTGTTCTCTGAGCCACAAATGTGAAGATTTATAGTGATTAAACTCTTTTAGTATCCTTGCCATTTTGTGGCAAACTGCTTTGAAGGGACTTTTACTTCAGACAAGATCAGACAAGTGTCAGAGGCTATGAGGCGACCCGCTTACCTCGCCACCAGGCCTGTGCCACTGATTGGCCTCTCGCTGCCCCAGTTTGGAAATCTCAGAGCTGCGCATCCTATTTCCAGCTGGGCATATGGCCTGTGTACGGATGGCTCTATTGAAAACAATAGGCACCTCTATACAATGGAAATGCCCAGATATGGAGGCACTCATTGTTATTCTTAGTATACAGTACCTCCTGCTCCAAATCTAATACTTCTAATACAGGGGACCTCACACAAATCCCCAGAATTTCTCTGCAGTCTGGCTGCGAAGGACGGGAAATGGCTCTCTACTCACAGGTGAGCGGGGCTATTAGCCCGCGGCCTTGTAGGACTATTCCCACCCGTTCCACTAGTAATATGCCTCCCAGCCTTGGCTGCGCTGTTCGGGTGAAGGTAGGCAGCACCGCTGTTAGGTGCTTAGGAGCGCTTCTCCACCGCAATCCCCCACCAAAGGGTAGGCTGTTCAGGCTTATGGTGAGCCTCTATGGGATGCCCCTTCCGCACTAGTGCCCCCTTGCCCCTGCCCATCGGTGGGCCCTGTTTAAGTGGCCACTGTCCTCCCTCATCCTCCTTGTAGTCTTCGGGGGAAAAGAGGGGGGGTGTGTGTGTGTAAATATGTATGCTATGCATTCTGTGTTTTACACCTTTTTTCCATTCTGTTAGTCTTGTTTCAATCGCGCTGGCTTGTCTTTACTGTCTTTTTTTTAAATTGGCGCCGCCGCGCACTGACTTGGTTCCGCGCTTGGCGGGGGCATTACCTCAGGCGCTGGTGCGCCATCATTGGCTGCTTGCACGTTCTTGGCTTCGCGCTCTTTGGGGGGGCGGGGCCCGTCTATGGCGCGCTCCGCGTCATCACTGATACCGGCCCGCCGCTCGAGGTATACCAACGCCATCTTTATCCTGCCTGTTTGGCCCATGTGCGACGGATCCCTACCTACCGCGTTCTGTAAGTGCCCTCGCGGGCAGCTTTATATCTTTCACTTTTGTTACTGTGTGCTTACAGGTCTTGTCTGCTTATGTCTTTCAGGCGGGACGAACCCTTCTGGCTTCTCCCGGCCCTGTATTAGTATATACTTGTAGGCCTTGTAAAAATAATACTCCCACTTCCCTAGCAGGTTATTGGGGCATCCGGGGTTGCTATTTAGCGTTATTCCCTATTGACGTATAGCGCCGCTATAATCACCATATTGAGGCATCCCAGGATAATGTGACCGGGGTCCCTTCGGGACAAGACTGGCTGTGTGTAGCGTATGGGCAGCCTCATGCTGACGTTGACAAGGCGCGGGTCTGTGTACCCTGTGCTCAGCAGGTGTTTGCATTGCAATCTGGCCTGCCAGTGGCTGCACCTCGTTTCACTTCACCTACTCCCCCAAGCTTAAACATCACTTCTGCTGAGTTGCATACTAGTGGGGATTCTCAGCCTGATGTGTCTTCTAGACTGGCTACTGTTGAACAGTTGATTACTAAGTCCTTAGCGCGTAAGGCCCCTACTAAGAAGCGGCACTTGATGCCTAATGTCACTGTTTTCCCTATGGGAACTTTTGGAAGTTTTGGAATCTTTGTGGCTATACCCCGTCTGATGAAGGGGAGCTCTGTTCTGATTCAGGCTCATCTGATGAGAGACCAAGGGGTCATGACGATTCTGGCTCTGACCCCTGGGCCCCGGATGACACTGACAGATTACTGACCCAGATTTTTGAGATCCTGTCCATCTCTCCCCCGGTTGCGGCTCCCAGGCAAAGAGGGGAGCTTTTCCATACAGCAAAATCATATTTGGAATTTCCCGAGCAGGCACATTTCCATAACCTTGTGCTCAAGGAATGGGAGCGCCCCAGTAAACTTCCCGGGGTTCCAAAGAGGTGGTTAAATGTTGGTCATCCCCCCCCCCCCCCCCCCCGAGGTGGATGCCCCAATCCTAGGGCTATCTAACACCTCTGTCATGCATTCCCCTGACTCTACTACCCCGCGGGATGCTGAGGACCGGCGCATTGATCAGCTGGCATCCCACGCCTTTGCATGTGCAGGGACGGCGCTGCGCCCGGTCTGTGCCTCTGCCATTACTAGAACCCTTATCAGATATATATGCTTGATAGTGCCCCTGATGATTTGCCTTGTGAGGTGTTTAATGCACTCTCCTGTTGTGATGTTTTTATAAATTTTTTCCTCTCAGCATTGGATGACACCATCAGAATGTGTGTCATAACTTCTGCCCTCGTGGTGGCTATACGCCGCTCGGTTTGGCTGCGCCAGTGGGCTGCTGACAACGCTGCCAAGATGGCCCTCACTGGGTTTCCCTTTAAAGCAGGGCTGTGGAGTCGGTAGATAAATGTTCCGACTCCTCAGTTTTTTGTACTTCCGACTCCCCGACTCCTCTGTATTAATATGTGAATGTATTTTATACATTCCTTGAAGGAAAGAAAGGCAACATACATGTCATTACCTCTAGCAGAGAGAGGTAGTTGGGCAGAAGCTGCCTTCTCTTTTCTGTGTGCTGATCTTCTGCTGAAGATAGGGCAGTGGGAGGATCCAGAAAGGGGCCTTTATTATAAAACATGATTTCCCTAGTAGAATCCCATAGTCATGTTTAAAGTTTAAGCTAACAATCGAAGTTTACAAGTTTTTATAGCCTTTTGCTGAATGACAGCAGTTTTTCCAATGGTACAGCTTCAGTCTTGAACTATTGATCCTCCATTCCCTTCACTTATACAAGTGTCTCTAGTCCTGCAAAAAACATATTTACTTAATCCTTTATCAGTGAGAGGCTAGGTTACCCATGGGTTCCCTGTAACAGCAGAACACAGCACTATGCAAAGTATAAGTATTTCCGCTTCTAATTGTGCGTTGCCTGCCATATAGTGAAGCACATGAAAAGCATGCTTCTTCACGGTCACTTAAAGTGGACCAACACCCTCCCATGATTGGCCTGGGAATCTATAAGATTCCCGGACCGATCAGACCCCTGACTGCTGGGCACCCAGATCGCTCTCTTGTCCGTCGCTGCCTCCCGCTTGTCCGTCGGCGGGGATTGGCAGCGGCGGTCACGTGGGAGCGAGGAGAGGTGAGTTTTTCGGGGTCTCTGGGGGGTTTAACACAGCGGGGCACCCCCGATCGGGGTGCCCCGCCGAAGTGGACCAAAACCCAGAATAGTCAAAATCCTGGGTGTTGGTCAACTTTAACGTGTTCGTTTTGCGGTTACGTGAGGCACTGCACGCATTGGTCTTTATTCTTACAATAGAGAAGTCATTAATTATAACTTTTTGTGAATTGGGACACTTAAACTTGCTAAATCAAAATTTAGTCGGAGTCGGTGCATTGTTTGCCGACTCTGACTCCAGGTACCCAAAATTTCCTCCGACTCCTCGACTCCGACTCCACAGCCCTGCTTTAAAGGACTGCGCCTGTTTGGGGACCGCCTGGACCTTTTTGCTAAGGGAGGCAGGTTACCCCAGCGCATCTCGGCCCTTTCGGGGTCAGGGTTCCTTCTCCTCCCCTTACCGTGGTGCAAGACAGGGAAGGGGGGTTTCTGGGGTAGAGGCAGAGGACGTGGACGTCCTGGCTCCTCCTGGGGTCCCTAAGCAAAATCCTCTCCCAAGCCCCATCAGGCATGATGGGGCGCCCTCACCCATCCGGGTGGGGGGACGGCTGCAGCACTTCGCTCACGTCTGGAGGCTTCATGTCTCAGACCGGTGGATTCAGGAGGTAGTGTCAAGTGTTACAAGTTGGAGTTTGCTGCCGATCCCCCTCCAGGATTCATCAGATCCCGGATTCCTCAGGACCCTGTGTCAGCTCAGGAGCTAGTGCAAGCAGTGCAAGGCCTCCTGGAGCTGGGGGTCATCTGCCAGGTCCCCTTAAGAGAAAAGGGCAAGGGCTTTTATTCCAACCTATTCACAGTACCCAAAAAAGATGGTTCAGTCAGGCCCATCCTGGACTTGAAGATCCTCAACAAGTTTGTCAGGGGCAGGCGCTTTCGCATGGAAACTCTGCACTCTGCCATCAGTTCCCTGCGCCAATGGGATTTCATGACTTCTGTGGACATCAAAGATGCTTACCTTCATATTCCTGTATTCCCAGGTCATCAAAGGTTCCTCAGGTTCGCTCTGATGGATCAACACTACCAGTTTGTGGCCTTACCCTTCGGCCTCACTTCAGCTCCCAGGGTGTTCACCAAGGTGCTGGCTGGCGTGATGTCTCTGCTCAGATGTCAGGGCGTCCGCGTGCTTCCCTATCTGGACGACATTCTCATCACTTCCCAGTCTCTACATCAGGCAGAGTTGGATACTCAGCTGGTGGTGTCTACTCTGGAGTCATTTGGATGGGTGATCAACCACCCCAAGTCCTCACTGTCCCCTTCCTTGGTAATTCCATTCCTAGGAATGAATCTGGATACAGTTCAGGCAAGGATCTTCCTTCCTCAACAGAAGGTGGACAGTCTGATTGCACAGGCTCAGTCCCTCCTAGCTTGTCCCCATCCCTCCATCAGGCAGGGGATGCAGCTGGTGGGCCTGATGGTGGCATGCTTCGGAATGGTCCCTTATGCTCAGTTCCACTTGAGGCCCCTGCAACTTCACCTATTGTCAGTATCGGACAAGGACCCAGCGTCCCTGGATGGGATCTGTGTGCTCTCCCCCCTGGTCAGGAGGTCCCTCTCATGGTGGATGGACTCAAGGAACCTGTTGGGGGGCAGATCCTTTCTTGCCCCTTCCTGGGAGACGGTCACCACGGATGCCAGTCTGTCAGGGTGTGGGGGGGGGGGGGTTCCAGGGGAGGTGGGGCCCTCAGGAGGCCCACACACCTATCAATGTCTTGGAACTGCAGGCGATCAGGCTAGTTCTGGCTCACTTGACTACTCACCTTCGTGGGCCTGCCTGTTCAGGTGCGCTCGGACAACGGCAGTCGCCTACATCAATCATCAGGGAGGGACCCGGAGCAAGGTGGCCCTCCAGGAAGTGTCTCTGATCCTGACTTGGGCGGAGGTCAATGTCCCCTGCATATCAGCTGTGTACATCCCAGGGGTGGAAAATCACCTGGCGGACCCTCTGAGCAGGGGGGCCTCTCGCCAGGGAGAATGGTCCCTATGCAGCAGGGTGTTTCAATCTCTGTGTCTCCGTTGGGGCCAACCAGATGTGGATCTGTTTGCGTCCCGCCACAATCACAAGCTCCCAGCCTTTGTCTCTCTGTCCCAGGATCCTCTGGCCTTGACCTCGGATGCGCTAGCAATGTCATGGCAGGACTTTCAGTTCCTGAATGTCTTCCCTCCAATCCACTGCTGGGCAGGGTTCTGCGCAAGATTTCTCTGGAAAGGGTGCCAGCAATTCTGGTGGCCCCCAGGTGGCCAAGAAGAGTGTGGTTCGCAGACGTGGTACAGCTGGCGGTAGATCAGTACGCTCTGCCCTTAGTGCCAGATCTGCTCACTCAGGGCTTACTACGCCATCCCAATTTACAAACTCTGGCTTTGACGGCCTGGCTGCTGAAACCTCCATCTTGATGGAGAAGGGGCTGTCTTCCTCGGTTGTGGATACTTTGATTAAAGCTAGGAAGAAGTCTTCCTCTTCCTTTTATTACAGGTTTTGGCGTGCCTACATTGACTGGTGTGCGTCTCAGTCTCTTCCCTGTCGTGTGTTCTCTATTCCCAGGATTCTGGAGTTCCTGCAGCATGGGTTGGAGATGGGGCTCCAACTCAGTACTCTGAAGGGTCAGGTTTCTGCCCTGGCTATTTTCTTCCAGAAGTCCTTTGCTCAGCACTCTCTGATCAGGACTTTTTTTCCAGCGGGGTCACTCATGTGCGTCCCCCACGTAAGCCTATGGTGCCTGTTTGGGATCTGAACTTGGTTCTGTCAGCCTTGCAGGGTGCTCCCTTTGAACCTGTGCAGGATGCTGCCTTGGCCATTCTTACGCTCAAGGTTGTGTTTCTGGTGGCTATCACTTCTGTCAGGCGTGTGTCTAAGTTGGCGGCGCTTTCTATTTAGCCCCCCTACTATGAGAGACACCAGGACAAGGTGGTGTTTCGTTTCAAACCTGACTTTCTGACTAAGGTAGTGTCTGCTTTTCATTTGAATCAGGATATTGTTCTTCCTTCTTTGTGCCCTAATCCTAGCAATGCTAAGGAGAGGGTTTTGCACTCTTTGGATGTGGTTAGGTGTCTGAAGTACTATCTGGTGGCTACTGCACCTTTCAGGGAAACTGATGCTCTTTTTGTGGTCCCTTCTGGTCCTAGTAGGCCTGAATCACAGCAAGTGGATTCATCAGGCTGTGATTCAGACCTACTCTAAGGGGAAGAATCCTCCCTTCCGCCTTACTGCTCATTCCACTCGTGCTATTGGTGCCTCTTGGGCTTTTCAGCACCAGGCTTCTGTTGAACAAGTTTGCAAGGCCGCTACTTGGTCTTCTGTTCATACCTTTTCAAAGTTTTACAAGGTTGATGTTAGGGCCTCAGCTGATGCTGTTTTTGGCTGAAAGGTTCTGCAGGCGGCAGTGGTTTAAACTGTCTGATATTGATTTTTCCTGGGGATCCCACCCTACTTATGGACACTGCTATTGGATGTCCCAACTGTAAGTATTAGATTTGGAGCAGGACGTACTGTATACTAAGAATAATACAATTCTGTGATTACTCACCTGTAGAATTGGTATTAGGAGTATACAGTACGTCCTGCTCCAACCCACCCTTGGTTGCATTATCGTGGATCCCCTGTACGTTGATTGTTATCCTTGTTAGCTGGGAGGAGCCTATTTTCGATGTCTCTGCAGTCCAGCGCCATCTGGCGGAGTATATCCCAACTGTAAGTATTAGATTTGGAGCAGGACGTACTGTATACTTATAATACCAATTCTACAGGTGAGTAATCACAGAATTGTATTTTTATTGGGAGCCAGCTATACATGGGCTATATACAAGGTGGGGACCTGCTTGTCGGAAACAGGAAACACAGCGCCTGACATGACTTACCAGGGCTGTGGGAGGATAATCTGTGGCGCTGGACCGGCAGTGAGATAAGCTGTGCATCTCATGCCCGCTTGTCTGAGGAAAAGTCCATCAAGTGGCAACTTTAATAAACACAGGGTTAACAGGTTCAGGATAAACTAGGACATTTGTAAAACTGCAAATGGGAATAGTACAATGCTATTACAGACCATATAAACATGATTCAGCATTTAGCTTATACAGATGCACCAACCATGCAGTGTCAATCTTACGACCAATAAAATGAAATGAGACCCGCAATTCCTTGACTGAGAATGGTTCTACTTTTGTTGCTGGTTACAGCATTCTATTAACTTTTGTATCCTTAAATCACGCCCTGTAGTGTTGCCATCTCTGTTTTGTTTTATCCAACTTCTCCTCAGCCAGGATTACCAGCATGGTATTTTCCAGTCAATTGGCTTCAAGGAATTCCACGAATACCTGGTGGCTTTGGACAGCAGCCAATCCCACCACAAAGAGAGACTTTTACAAAAAGGTGAGTAATGTCCTTATTCAATGCTGTGGATTTTTTTTGCCCAGTCTGACCATAGTTTGCTCCTTTTGAGCGGCGTAGATTGAAAAAGTATCTGTAAAGGGACCAACCAAATGATGCACTTTGTTTTCTAGGAATTGAGGCTCTGAAGCAAAGAACTCAGAAATATGCCAAGAAACAGAATAAGTGGGTGAAGAACCGATTCCTGAAAAGTATGTTTCTCATCTCATGTCCCCTATTTTTGTCTGCGTTATGTTTGTTCATTTTTGAAAATGTGACATGTGTGGCATGTCATGGATTTTTTCTCGATCTTTTTCCTGGCCATGCCAACCAGACCTCAGATTATGGGTGCCAAATGGCTCTAGGCTCTCCTTCTTAACTGATAGTACTCCCATGGCATCTGTTGCGTCCCCGCAACCGCATCTGACACAGGATCCTGCGATCCTGGCATTACAACTTGCTGGGGTTTACAGCCCACAGAGAATAATGGGTGCCTTGGTTTGGCTTCATACTTTATACCCCCCCCCCCTCTTTCAAGACTGGAAGTGCAGTATGCTGCGTTGGACACTGGAATCCCTGGAAGGAACAAAATGCTGCAGGAACACTGGCAGGTATAAGGTTTTGAGGTTTGATCGGAAAGTCCAGGAAAAGTGGAAACGTTTATTTAATAGAGAATATATTAAAATATACTTTTATTTGTAAGATCTACATCCTGTCTGTAGATTCTGTTAATGTATAAGAAAATTTAAGTTGCACTGGATATTCAACCTGTTGGCTGGTAGCATTATTTTATTTATTTTCTAAGCGGACCAGCACCAGAAACAAATGCTAGATCAGCTCAGCACACTGAGGACATCTTTTTGACATACAGTAATATACACTTTCAATAATGCTATAGAAGGAATGCCCCTTTAAACAGTAGGTCTGTGCCCAGTTGGATTAACATTAAAACCGTTCCAGCAATCTTGTTTTCTGGGTAGTCTTAGACGCAGATGATATTCCTAAAAAGCTGTCTGTCCTATATGATGTCTGATGCCCACCCTTGATTTATGCCCATAGCTCTGTTGTTGTAGTAATTTACCTATATACTCCAGGGCTTCATCCTTTCTTTATTGCCACTGTGCCACATTAAAGGGGTTATTTAAGAACGGATAGCGCCAGGTAGTGCTTGGTAGTGGCAGGCATCGTCTGTGAATGCCGGACACTGTAGCAAAGCCACATTTAAGAAAGCGAAACTGGTGAGCGCCTTGAACAGTGTAATGTAGCGTTACATGTAATATTACAGGCGGCTCAGTGTATAGCGCCAGCACTCTGGAACCGAGAGCGCCAGGTATTACCTGTGGCTCTGTAGCGCTCTCCCATAAATTTCATTGGGGCTTCATTAGTTGTGTATAAATAGCGTTTGCCTATTATTATTATTTTTTTTTTTTTCTCATCATTGTGTGACCTCTCCCGGCCTGGAAACAAACACTTTTTTCTTTTTCTTTTTTTTATATTTTAATGCAGAATTGCATTTACAGGTCTGGCACTAGTGTTATTGTCCCAGTGTTAAAACAATGTCATTCCATGTGTTTTTGCTTTGTTACTGGTGTATATGTGTTCAAAAACTTACTTTATTCGCACAGCGTCTATTCTAGAGCGCCCAGCTTTAGAGTGCTGACTCTTTGTGTGTCTAGTGTGTCTACTAGCGCTCGCTCTATACAGACTCTTATCTGGCAATACCTGGCGTTAGTAGTGAATCGGCCTCCACATATGATCGACACCTTAATGGTAACAGCAACCCTAATCTGAAAGCAAATGACAAAACCCTTTTGGCACATTGCATGTCCACTTAGTTCTCCTACTTATCTGCTGAATAACTTTTCCATTCTTTAGGCAAATGCTCATTCGGGTCACAAGCTGCCTCATCAGACTGGGGTGTATGGCTTGAGTGGTGCGCTCTCGCTTCCCTCTATGTAATTTGGCTTTCTGACAGGTTGTGCATTTTAAATGCTGTTTGAAGGAATAGAGGATTTTGAGGTTCAGCAGCAGCGGAGGATGAGGAGGGCAGCAGCGGGGAAACTCGGTTTGCAGCACATCCAACTTCTCTTTCTGTCCCTGCTCTGTGCTGCACATGTTAGAGGTGCAGTTGAGGAGGCACAGAGCAGGGACATCTGAGAGCAGCACAGGAGGTGGGCGCCATCATGCTGGATGTGCTACGTTGCCTTTACAAGCACCGCCGGAACCAATGAGGGAGACGACGGCTTCACAGGGGAAGGTGGCGGGCATAAGGGGGGAGACAAAAAATTAAGGGAAAAGGACGGGCTACACAGCGGTGGCGATAAGCAGTTCCGTCCCAGCTGGGTGTTTTTCCTCTCAGGGGGGCATTCCGAATTGGGATTCCCCCGCTGTGTTATCCCCCGCAGGTCGCCCCATTTACTCACCTTCCTGTCGCTCCCCTCCCACCTTGCCCATTCAGAAAGGCTGGGCGCGTGCACAGCTAGAGGGGAGCGAGGACGTGGCCAGAACACACAGACGTGGCAATGACTCCAGGCGAAGGTGGCCCAGTAAACTCGCCCTCTCCCTGATCCAGCAGCGCCACTCCCTGCTATACCTTTAGCAGGGTCCGCAGAAGTAATTTGTGAATGCCCGGTAGCGTGAACGCAACAGTTAGAGGGGGTGCGGCAAGTTAGCAGCAGCGCAGTAGAGAGCATGTTGATTGGACAGGGCATGCTCCATAGGACCGGAGAAACGTGAGTTGGGGTGGGCAACCTGGGTGGTTTCACACCCCGCATCTGGGTTTTGGTCCACTTTAACCGCTATAGTTGTGAACAGTTGTTATAAATGTTAAACCAACTGTTCATTGTCCCTCCCACCTGGTAAGAAGGGTCAGGAGGATTTATTGGGCACTGGACTGTTGCTTTAACAGTTATAGTTAACTGCAAAGAAGAGCTCTAGGTGAATATAGAAGCCTAATCAAGACAAAGCCCAAACCCATCCGAAATGTACTTTGCTTTTAGAGGAGGATTTTTTTTTTTGCCACTGAACACTAGCTTTAAACGCTGCTTAAAGTATAAAGAGACCTAAAATAATCCCCTTATGGGTTGCCTCCCCCCCTCACATCCCTTTAATTAAACTGTAGGCCAGCATTTAGGAAATGCAGCAGAATAGATTGATGTAAAGCATACGCTTCCCATTAGATAAAAACTGTGGAATTAGCCCTCCTTTGTATGTGCAGCATATTGTTGTGATGGGCAGAGCTCAACCCACCCCTTCCACACTTGGATCACTGCCAGTGTCGGCAGCTGCTCCTGGAATATTCTATCCCGGCACGAGACAGGTGCTCAGCCTGCACTGCCTTTCACACTGGAGGAGGAGCAGGTGGAAGGCAGGTCAGCCATCCGTTACCACTCCTCGGTCTAATGAGGCCTCTTTTTCCCTGCCTGTTTGATCTGGCAATTAGCACTGTTTTAGAAATGCCATTCGGATGCAGGCAGGTCTTTTCTCTTGTACATGGTGCAGGTTCGTGTCTAGACCTGACAACCCGCAGCTGTTCCCAGGCACCCTCAAGGTGTCCCAGTGGCATCCACTCTTTGCATAAGGGAGAAGGAACTACTTTGCTAGAATATGTATTGCAGAAAATGGGCCAAAGGGCAGCTAGTTTGTCGTCTTACACATGTGTGTGCAGGGGGTTAAACAGATTGTGTTTTGAGCTTCTGGGCTCCTACACCTTTGTATAAATGGCCTTTGGATGAGGGTGGGTCTCTTTGCCTAGTTGGACAAATACACAGAACGGCTCATTTAAAATCTTTTTGCACTTTGGATATATAAATGTTTAATTTCTGCTTCTTCTAGGGCCTGGGCCTAATGTGCCTGCTGTGTATGGGCTTGATGTGACTGATGTCTCTTCTTGGGATGAAAATGTTTTATCCCCTGCTATACAGATTGTAAGCAGCATTATACAGGTTAGTCTCGGCTTGCTCTAATGGAGTTAATTGTTGTCCTTAAAGTGGACCAACACCCAGGGGTGATCGGCCCGGGAATCTATAAGATTCCCGGGCTGATCACCTCCCTCACCGCGGGGCATCCGAGATCGGGATGTCCCATGGGGTGAAACCCCCCCCCCCCCAAAAGCCCCAAAAAACCTTACCTTATCGGCGACGGATCAGCCGCCGCCGCCTCCCGCGCGCCCCTCTAGCAGAGCCCGCGCCGGCCGTTTGTGAATGGTGGGCTCGGGCGCGCGCCCCGTAAGAGGGACGCGCGGGAGGCGGCGGCTTGTCCGTCGCCGAAAAGGTACGTTTTTTGGGGGTTTCACACAGCGGGGCATCCTGATCTTGGAGTGAAAATCCTGGGTGTTGGTCCACTTTAAATCACACATCAAAATGGTTTAGATCCTGGAGCAAAGAAAGGTGGTTAATCCAGCTGACAAAAGAGGACCTGGTGACAAACCCTAACTCTGGTGGGAGTATAGGTGGCTCCTGGGGCAACTTGTTTTAGCTTGCCCTTTCAGTTAAAGTTTCCTTCCTGCACATGGAGGTCTATATGACAGGAAACTGCTGTACACTGCAGAGAAGCATGTCCCCTATGGATGAAGGTGTGGCTTCAGCCCTATTCTAAGTATACAGTACGCCCTGCTCCAGATATATTACTTACAATTGGGTTATCCTCTGCCAGAAGGCGCTGTGCACTGCAGACATGCAAAAACAGGCTCCTCCCGGCCCTTCATATACCCAGGGACCTCCCACAAATCCCCAGATTTCTCTGCAGTGCTGACTGCGAAGACATGAAGTATCACTCTCTCGCAGGTGAGCTGGGCTATTACAGCCTGCGGCCCTGTTGGACTATTCCCACCCGTTCTCCTTGTGATGTGCCTCCCAGCCTGGGCTGCGCTGGTCGGATGAAGGTAGGCAGCACTATGCGTGCTTAACGGAGCCATGCTCCACCGCAGTCCCCCACCATAGGGTAGGCGGTTTAGGCTGATGGTGAGCCTCATAGTGGATGTCCCTCCCGCATTATTGCCCCATGCCCTGTGTAGCGGTGGACCCTGTGTAAAGGGTCGCCGTCCTCCCTCGTTTCCCCCTGTTTTCGGGGGGAAAAGAAGGGGGGGTGTGTCGGCGGTCTCAGTGTACGGTATTGTCACGCTTATGGCCATGATTTTGCCCCTGACAGGCAACTAGGTGTCAGAGCCGCGCTGCCCTTCTATTTTGGCCTTTCTCAATTTAATAGGCAATAGTGTACAGCACGTCTTGCTTTATTATCCTGCACCTTGGGCAGGAAACTAATTTTGTGCACGCCTACGGGCGTCAGAATGGTGGCGGCGTATTTAGACTTTATGAGTATCCACTAGCAGATGCCTTTACTGGTATATTTTATGCTTGGCTTGTCAAGCCTTTAACGGCTGCTCCAGGGCTTCGCGCTCTTTGGGGGAGGCGGGGACCTGGCGTGGCGCGCTCCGCGTCACGCCCAGTTTAGACCCGCCCTCTGAGGTTCGGTCGGCGCCATTTTGTTGATCTTTGCGCGCGTGTTGGCGGTCCTTCTCCCCAGGTCGGCGAGTGCCCTCGCGGGCGTTCCTCATCATTAGTATTCTTTCTGTTGCGCATGGTCCTGACCCCCCTTATTCCCCTTCTGTCTTTCAGACGTCGAAGAGTCCGGTGGCTTCTCCCGGCCTAACATATATTGTAGCGGGCTTACAAATTCTCCCACATTCCTAGCGGGTCTTTGGGACATCCAGGGTTGCCTATTGCGTAAATCCCTACTGGTATATATTACATTAATAATCACCATATGGAGGCATCTCAGAATTATGTGACCGGGGTCCCTCCGGGACAAGACCAGCTGTGTACAGCTTGTGGACTGCCCCATGCTGATGCGGACAGAGCACGGGTCTGCGGACCCTGTGCTGAACAAGTACTGGCCCTGCAGTCAGGGTTGCCAGTGGCTGCGCCTCGTTTCAGTACACCTCTCTCCCCTTGCTTATATCTCACTCCTGATGAGTCGCACTCGAGCGGGAATGAACAGCAAGTCGTGCCGCGCAGACTGCCTACGGCCGATCAGGTGATTTCGAGGTTGGCAGAGCGCTTGGGCCCTGGTAAAAAGCGGTCCCTGACGCCTCCGGTTTCGCCCATTTCTTCTGAATCTGAAGAGTTCACTGCTGAGCAGGGTTTTGCTCTTTCTGATGAAGGTCGGCTATTCTCTGACTCGGGCTCATCGGACGAGGGGCTGAGGAGTCATGATGATCCGGGCCCCGGTTCTTGGGGCCCGTGTGACACCGACGAATTACTGATAAAGATCTTTGAGGTCTTGTCTGTCTCTCTCTCCCTGGTGAGGCTTCCAGGCCTAGAAGGGAGAGTTTCCATACAGCGCCGCCGCGCTTGGAATTTCTGGAGCAGGATCACTTCCAGGCTCTTGTACTCAAAAGAATGGCAATGCCCTAGTAAACTTCCAGGGGACTGGGATTGGAAATGCCCTTTTCCCCCTGATGTGGTTAACTGCTGGTCATCACCTCCCGTGGTGGATGCAACGAACATTGGGGTTCTTAACCCCCCCTTTATTGCGGCCCCTACTTATCATACCCTTCGGGATGCTGAGGACCGGCGCCTTGATAGGCTGGCTTCCCACGCCTTTTCTTGTGCAGGGACGACTCTGCGCCCGGTCTGTGCCGCGGCCATTGCTGCAGTGGCTGCTAGGACCCTCATCAGAAAGATGATTGATCATCAACCTGAGGATCTCCCCTGGGAGGTGTTTAATGCACTCTCCAGTTGTGATGTATTTGTAAGATTTATCCTTTTGGCGCTGGATGACACCATCAGCATGTGAGCAAGAACTTCCGCCCTTGCTGTAGCTATACGCCGACTGGTCTGGCTGCGACAGTGGGGTGTTGACTACAAAAAAGATTCTTACTGGGCTTCCCTTTAGAGGGCGACGCCTATTCGGGGCCCGTCTGGACCTGTTTGGAAAAAGGACAAAGCACCCCTTTACAGAAGGCGGTCTCGGCCTTCTCGGGGCAGGGGCACCCCTCCACCCCCCCCTATGTTAGCGTCAAACCCGAACCATGGGTGTCCATCCAGCTTTTTGGTATAGATCCCTGCCCCAGGAATGGCAGACAACGCCCTGGTCCCTCCGGCAGGACTAAGTCCAAACCTTTTACCAAAACCCCCCAAGCATGATGGGGATGGCCGCAGCACCTTGCTCCTATCCGGAGGCGTCATGCCTCGTTCTCATGAAGTCAGGAAGAAATTTCCTCTGGATGCAGGATAGTGTCTGCTGGGCGGCCCCTTCCCGAGATATTCAGGATGCTTCTGGTCCCTGCCTCTCTTCTTGTGTTGGCGCAGGCCACGCGCGATCTGCGAGGTCTTGGGTCACCTGCTGGTTGCCTTTAACAGACAGAGGCAGGGGCCTCTACACTAACTCCACATTCCTCCAAAAGGATGAGACACTCTGTCCATTATGGCCTTCCATAGGTGAGGCAATTTACATTCACAGGTGGTTTTACTGCATGGTTTCTCTGAGTTGGGCCGCCAGTGCCCTGTGTCTAGGGACCTCTTGCCGTCGGTAGGGACCTAAGACGCTTATTTCATTGCCATTGTGCCTTCCGGGCACCAAGGACCTTACAGGTTAGTGTTGGTGCTCCAACACTGCTGATTGTGGCCTTGTTATCTGGCCTTGGTTCTGCCCCCTGAGTGATCGCCTAGGCGATGACGGGGGTGATATCTCTACTGAGACCAAGGGGGCGTCCACACGAGGAACTGCCTGGCCGTCCCTCTTTGCTTCCCAATCCCTGCGTCAGGCCGAGCTTGTTACTCGGTTGGTGGTGTCCTTTGGGAGTCTTTGGATGGGTGCTCAGTCACCTCAATTCCTCTTTTTCCCCTTAGTGGTATCTCCATTCCTAGGGTTGAACTTGGATTCGGTTCAGGCGGGAACCTGCTTCCTTGACTATAAATGGACAATCTGTTTGCATGGGCTCGGTCCCTCTTGCTGTTCCCATCTCTTCACCAGACTGGATTGCAGCTGGCGGGCCTGTTGGTGGCTGTTCAAAGGTTGTCCCTTGGGCTCTTCTGCTACTCATATTGTGAATGCTGGACTGGGTTCCAGCTTCCCTGGAGCTGGGTCTGTGTACCCTTCCACCTTGGTACGGTGGTTACCCTTGAGACTGATCAGGGGGCGCCCCCTTCCTTGTGTCTTCCTGCAGTTGGATACCAAATCTATCAGGTAGACGGAGGGGGGACTTTTTTCTCCTAAATTCCCCTGTGATTCCAGGGGAGGTGGGACCTTTAGGGGTCCTTCCATCTGTCTAATTTGGAAGCGGTAGGCCTTCAGGTTGGCTCTATATCGCTGGACTTCTCCCTTGCGGGATCGGTGTATTTGGGGGCTCCTTGGTCTGTCGGACGACAGTGGCCTGTATTAATTATCTGTGTGGACTTGGAAGCAGGATGATCCCCCAGGAAGGTATCTGATCCTGATCTGGGTGGAGGACAGCGTTCCCTGCATATCTGCGATATTCGCTCCGGTGGATGTCCTTCTGCGACAGGATGTGCTAATTCTTGTGTCTCCATGTGATCCGTCTAGTGTGGATCTTTCTGGGCCCGTCACTATCATGGGTCCTAGGCCCTTGTTTCCCTGTCTCAGATTGTTCTGTCCTTGGTCGTGAGGCTTCGTGACTTTATGCTGGACATTCTGTTTCTATATGTCTTATCTTCATTCACCCTGCTGGACAGGGTTCTGTGCAAGTTTGCTCTGGAAGGGGGAACCAGTGATACTGGCTGCCCTTGGGTGGCCTAGTGGAGTGTGGTTGCAGATGTGGTTATGTGGACAGCGGACCTGTACGTCCTGTCAGGAGTGCTGGCCTGCTCACTCAGGCCCCCCTTTTCTATTTCACCCCTATCTACAGACTCTGGTCTGGATGGTCCGACGGTTGATTCATCCACCTTGATGGAAGTGGGTGTACCTTCTGGGTGTCTGTGACTTCTGGAAGCCTAGGAGTTGGCTTCTTTTGCCTCTTCTTCCGTCTATTGTGGGGTATTGTTTACCCATATTGATTGGGTTGAGTTTTTGGTCTCTCCCCTGTGGGCGAGCTCTGTTCCCAGGGTTATATACTTATTACAGCATGGGTTGGAGTTGGCTCTTCTACTCGGTGCCCTGGTGGTTCAGGCTCTGCCCTGTCCGTCTTCTGCAGAAGTCTTACTCAGTTCCTTGCCTGGGTTGACTTTTCTTTCAGGGATTGCTCAGTGACATCCCCCACATAGTTCTCGGGTCCCTTTTGGGATTGATTTCTATTCTGTTTGCCTTGCGGGGTGTTCCCCTTTGGCTCTATTCCGGATGCTGTCTGACTGTTCTTATCCATAAGGTTGCCCTTCTGGGGCTGTTACCTCAGTCGGCCGTGCGCCTGAGCGGGCGGATCTGTTTAGCTAGCCCTCGTTTTCTTTGCTGTATCTTCACCGAGATGAGGTGGCGTTCCGCCTTACGCCGGTTATTCTGCCTAAGGTGGTGTCTTAGGTTCAGGTATTAAGACATTATCCTTCTGGGATTTATTCCTTGTAATGCTGAGGCAAGGGAATCTATTTTCCCTCAATAGGTGCTATTTTTTTCCTGGATTGTCTCCTGTCCCTTAGGGGACTGATGTTCCTCGGGGTTGTGGGCACTTACATCTGGATGTGCCTGGTCTCGTCTGCCTCTAGGGGTTAGGCGGCCTTGGGCCTGGCCTTTACCTGTATAAGATGTACCTTCTGGTCCTGGGGAAGGCTTGGCTTCTTCCTGGGCTGCTTTTAGTTTTGCTCTTGTTAGGCCTTTACTCAAGCCTATTCCTCAAGGGGAAGAGTTCTTCTCACTCTATTCTGATTACGCTGGTGCCTTAGTATCTTTGGGCCTTTCAGCACCAGGTCTTGTTGAACAGGTTTGCTTGAACGCTACTTGTTTTCTTAGTTGTACCCTTTCAAGGGTTGTTTTGATGTTGAAGTTAGAGCCTTTGCTCGTGTCGCTCTTGGTAGCGAGGTATTGCAGGTGACAGTGCTTTCAACTGTCTGCTGTTGCCTTTTTTGTTGGGGATCCCACCCTGTTCTATGGACACTGCTATTGGATGTCCCAATTGTAAGTATTATATCTGGAGCAGGACGTACTGTATACTTAGAATAATACAATTCTGTGAAATACTCACCTGTAGAATTGGTATTATACGTTTTTTGCATTATTCTGGATCCCCTGTATGGTGATTGTTGTTGTTGTTATCATTACCAGTTGTTTTTGGTGGTTGAATTCTCCTGGCTTCTGGTTCACTGCTTTTCAATGCTGGGGATTTGTGGGAGGTCCCTGGGTATATGAAGGGCCGGGAGGAGCCTGTTTTTGCATGTCTGCAGTGCACAGCGCCCTCTGGCGGAGGATAACCCAATTGTAAGTATTATATCTGGAGCAGGACGTACTGTATACGTATAATACCAATTCTACAGGTGAGTATTTCACAGAATTGTATTTTTGTGCATCTGTTTTCTGTACCCATTGGATGAATCCCTGCTAGGAAAAGCTGAGTATCTCTTAATGTGGGGCTTACTGATGGTCTGAGAGGGTTCCAGTGAACAAAGAACCTCCCTGGCACCATATTGCAAGAAAGGATTTTACCTTTAAAGCAGACGTCGAGACTCTGGGTAACCCTCCCGACCTGCCACCCCCCTCTGGTGCTGAAGAAGGACGGGGGCCCTGACCCTGCGATGCTCTCCCGGGCACCTGCGGCTACCACATGGGCAGGGCACAAAGCAGGGGAAGCTGTTCTGCTTTAACTAAAGGACCGGGGGCACTAGGAGAAAGCCGCTGGATCATGAGTGAGGTGCGGCTTTGTCTTCTTGTTAACCCCTCCTCTCATCCTGTTTCATTGCCAGGGGACAGTGGCAGGACAGGAGGGGTACATTGGAGGGAGTGCTGGGGATACCTCCTGGAGGCCTACGCATGAGCATGGGATCGAATACTGAGGGGGGTATATGGTAAAACCAGTGGGTTTTGCACAGCAGGACATCAGCTAGGATCCAAGCTGTTTACATAGGTCTTTTGGGACAAACCTAATAATGAATGTGCTTACTATATATACTTCCTTTTTATTGAAATTATATTTGTGTTTGGTTCATTTATGTTTCCAATGAGTTTGGTGAGCTCTTGTCATTTTTTCTTTTCCGTAAGCCGCACCCCCCACCCACACTACCCAAATGGGTGATAGACGTCTTAGAGCCCTGCTTTTAGTAAATAACCCTGTGGGTCTATGGCATTATTTGTAATCTGGGCATTTCTATAGGCAAACATAAGCTAATACTAACCGTGGGGGCAAAAAGTAGTTACCAAAGCATCCCCAGCTTCTCCACAGTGTTTCTCCAACTAGGAGGTAGGAAGCCTCTCTACTGAGGTAACCCTTGTCAATTGCCATGTAAAAAAAATATATATAAATATATATAAATTAAAAGCCAGGGCATGGCCTGAAGCCAGTGTGAAGATCAAGCTTTCTGCCGAGACTGCACAGTTGGATGGATTTACAGCAGGGGAGATAAGGTAAGTATAGTAAATTATTTTATTTGACCAGGAAAGTCCAACAGTCCACACTTGCTGGGTTTGAGGTGGGGGTTGTCTAGTTAAATCCTGTGTCACTGTATACAAACCCAACTAAAGTTTGCTGTCTTTTTTTAATTTGCATGTGTTTACTCTTAGGGTTTACGGCCAGCCCATGAGCCTATGAAAATCGTGTCTGACAATAACATGAATAAAAGAAGTAGTAGGCTATGCAGTTTGTGCAATCGGATCATCATTGGTGATCTGGAGTGGGCAGGTAAGGACCAACCGTTTTTGCTTACATATTTGCATACTATTTAGAAATGCTGTTTGCTTTACTTTTTTTTTTTTTTTTGCAGCTCACACAAAATCCAAGTCACATCTTCACCATGCAAAAAAGCGGAGGCAACTGGAAGAAGCAGATGGGAGAAGTGTGGAGAAGAGGAAAGCCGAGTGTAGCTCAAGTACAGAGCTGCCTCTGGAAATGGCAGATAGGACTTCCCATACTGATATGGACCATGAGAAAGCAGAGAAGAGGCTCTGCACGGAGGGCAGTATGGATTCCCTGCCTGCAGAAGTTCAATGATTCTAACCACCGGCTTCAGACCGGTTTGTTTTTAAATAAATATTAAAGCTATTTTTATGTATAAAATGTTTAATCTTTTACATCTCTAAACAGAACTGATAGAAGAGCTTCTTTGCTGAGCACAATTAAAAAAAAAAAAAAAATTACATCCTGTTTTAAAGCAAAATAAAATCTAGAATGTTGACTCCTTGCCCTCCCAATCTGGAATGCCCCGCTGTGTGAAACACCCCCCCACTGAAAAACTCACCTTTCCCCCGGTTTCATGTGTGGGATCTCATCCAATCAGAGCGTTTTGCCATGCATATTGAGAAACTCCGGTCATTCTGACTAGACTCCCTCTTTAACATGCTGCTGTGCATCACTAAAACACACACAGCTGTCCCTGATACTCTCCTCTTCCGGGTTGCGCGTCCCACATGACTGTGAGCAGCACATCTGCACGTCTGGTGGCCAAGCATATTACTGTGCAGCTGCTGCCCCTGCGAGCTGATGAGCTGCTCTACAGCTCCCTTAGAAGGATCCTGGAAGAGGTGAGTATCCAGACAGCCCGGGTTCTTTAGTCTAGCAGCAGCGATGCACAGTGGGGCAACCTGTCTTGGGTTGCTCTTGCATATTAAAGAGGGAGTCTGGCAAATAGCTGTATTTACGGCGAGAGAGGAGCCACAACCGCAGAATCTCTGGCCTTCGGCGTGCTTGTGTTTTACAGTGGGGCATCCCGATTTAGGATACCCCAGGTGGGGGCCGGCCGTCCTGGGTTTTGTTCTGCTTTAAAAGGATGTGAGGAAGAAATGACTCGCCTGGTAAGACTGCACAGATTTGTATCCCTGCTGTGAAACTTGGAATGATGGCTGTTTGCACAGTGTGGATGATGAGATGTGTAGACTTGCTACAGCTGCTCCTGGGTATAGGCTGGATGCTGGGACCTAGTTATTATTTAATCCCCTCCGTTAGATTACTGGAGCAAGGACACATTGTGGACAGGCATTCTGCATGCAAAGGGTTTCTTCTTAAAAGCATCCCTCTCCTGAACTGAGGAGGGAAATGTTTCTATGAAGAAACTTGATGATAGAACAAGAGTAGACAAACAAACTTCCAGCAGAGGTAGTTGAAAAATCAACTGTAAGTTATTTTAAAGGGACAGTCCAGGCAATGGCAATAAAGCAATAATAAAGCAGCAAGCAGATGCTGTAGCAGGTCTCCAAAGTGTACCCCTACTTTTCCAAGTATACAGCACGTCCTGTTTCACTTATGCCTTACGTCTGGGTTATCTGCCACAAGGTGGCGCAGTGGACTGCAGAAAGACTTGTGGCATCTCCCGGCCCTATAAAAAGCCAGGAACCTCCCACAAATTCCCAGTTTCCTTCTGCAGTCGGACTGCGAAGATAGAAGATGACTCTCTCTCTTGCGCAGGTGAGCGAGGCAACCAAGCCTGCGGCCCTGCAAGTCTGTTCCCATCCGATTCTGGACTCCCACTGCCTCCCAGCCTCGGCTGATAGATCGGGTGAAGGTAGAAGAGCACTAGGGTCAAGTGCTCCAGGAGCGCTGCTCCAAGCCACAGACCCTGTACCACAAAGGGGAGCCGGCCATAGGCTTTATGGTGAGCCTGATTGGGATTTGGAGTTCATGCACTGCCTTCTGAGAGGGTGAGTTATTTGGGGACTATGTCCTCTTCTTTTACTTCTGGGGCTCCCCCCCTCCCCTCCCTGGCCATGGATACTCACTGCTGCCTTCCCTCGTTTCCCTCTCTTCTCCCCCCTCTCTGACTCCATTCGGGGGGGGGGGGGGGGGGCGGTTAGTGGTGTTTTCTGAGGTAATTTGGTGATTTTGGTGTGTTTTTAGTTGCAGCGCAGCTTTGTACTACGCTTCGCGGCTGTGGGTGCTATAACCTGAGGTAATTTTGCTTTGTCATGGCCCTGGGTTACGTGAGCACCGTTTTCGTGCTCTTCGAGGGGGGGGCGGGGCCTGTTGATGCTGTGGAACGCGCTGTTCCCCTGCGGCCCGCCCCTTGAGGTACCTCAGCCGGCGCCATTTTGTATAACCTGAGTGACCCCATGGTGTCTTAGGTCCATGAGTCCTCCTTGGGGGGGGGGGGGGGGGGGTTTATTGTCCCTGGGATTTTCATGTGCTGCGGGATGCTCATGTGTATTTTTGCTTATGTCTTTCAGGCGGGATACCATTGGGTTGTGGTTCTCCCCCCTCACTCCCCCCTTCACAAAATAGACTTCTGGGGGCATCCCGTGGGAGGGCATCCCGGGTGGCTTCTGTCTTGAGCCTTTACCCACTACTGGTCTATTGCGCCTGTGTTAATCACCATATGGAGGCTTCAGGGGATAGCGTGCTTGGGGGCCCTGCGGGGCAAGCCCGGCTATGTTCCATGTGTGGGTATCCCCTGTGATTAACAGTGTCACGGTGTGCGAATGCCGTGTGCTGACAGTGTCATCTGCGCCTCCCTCTGCTTCACCTACTCCCCCGCTCCTGCAACTAGACCCCTGTGAGGGCATTGTTAGCAGGGAGTCTCATTCTGATTTGGCTCTGCGGGTGGCTAACATTGAGAGGCAGCTTGCCAGGCCTGTCCCTAGGAAGGCCTCTGGCAAGAAGCAGCACCTGGATCCAAGGCCCTCCTCCCCTTGCTAAGGTGTATGTGGGGATTGATGAGTTTGGTGGCTGTCACCCCCTTGAGATGGGGGGACTTTCCCAGGATTCTGACTCCTCTGGGAACCAGTAGTAGGGTTGCGATCGTGACCCTGGGTCGGTGTCCAGAGAGGATTCATGGTACCCTTAGGACACTGATAATCTGCTGTCACATATTTTTTGATATATTGCACATTGCTGCCCCTGAGGTGGCTAAGAGAAAGCAGGGGGAGCTCTTTCGCCCTGGTAAACAGCATCAAATTCACTGAGCAGGAACATTTTACCATTTTGGTACTTAAAGAATGGGAACGTCCTAGCAGGCTGCCTGCTGTGCCCAAGGGTTGGATAAAAGGTATCCCTTTCCTGCTGATCTTGTTAAGAAGGCTTGTCCAATACTTTGGTCATGCCTTCCCCTGACACTACCTCTCTGAGGGATGGTGAGGACCGACGCATGGATCAATTGGCCTGCCATGCTTTTACCTGTGTGGGGGCTGGATTGCGTCCGACCTGTGCCGCTGCCATTACTGCTATTGCCATCAAGAGGCTGCTCAAGCGTCTCCTTGATGGTTCTACAGCTGGTAGTGGGGGGGGGGAGGGGACTATAGTACTCTCATACTTTGTTCTCATTTAGAGGACATTTCGGGGGTCCTCCATCCTCCTCCCTTCCTTTCGGCTCCCAGAGGAGGTCATGGCTCCCTCTTCTCTAGTGGGCGCAGAGATTCTCGGGGCCGTGGCAGATCCCGTGGTCGTCCCGGTCTCTCCGGGATATCAAGCCCAAACCCTCTCACAAGCCCGCTCAGGCATGGAGGGGCGCCCTCGCTCATCTGGGTGGGGGGCGGTTTCAGCTCTTTGCTCACGTCTGGACGCTTCACGTCTCAGACCGATGGATACAGGAGGTATTGTCCTCCGGTTACAAGATCTGAAGGGCCTTAACAAATTGTCAGATTCAAGCATTTTCGTATGGAGACTACGCTCTGCTGTCAGTATTCTTCGCCCGGCCGACTTCATGACCACTGTGGACATCAAGGATGCTTATCTTCATGTGCCTATCTTTCCGGGTCATCAGAGATTTCTAAGGTTCACACTGGAGGACCAGCATTACCAGTCTGCGGCTCTGCCCTTCGGTATCACCTCGGCACCTCGGGTGTTCGCCAAGATACTGGCGGGAGTGTTGGCTCTGCTTCGGATCCAGGGCATCCACATCATTCCTTGCCTGGACGACATCCTGATTGTGGCCCAGTCCTTTCCTCGGGCCGAGCAGGACACTCAGATGGTGACCTCCACTCTGGAGTCCTTCGGCTGGGTGTTCAACTTTCCCAAGTTTTCTCTGTCCCCGTCCTTGGTGAGGTCCTTTCTGGGCATGACTCTGGATACCTCTCAGGTCAGGGTGTTCCTTCCTCAGCAGAAGGTGGAGGATCTTCAGGTGCAGGCTCGGGCTCTGCTATCATGTCCTCATCCCTCCATCCGTCAGGGGATGCAGTTGGTGGGCCTGATGGTGCCCTGCTTCGAGGCAGTCCCCTTTGTTCAGTTTCACATGAGACATCTTTAGTTACACCTCTTGTCAGTTTGGGATCGGGACCCTGTGTCCTTGGATCAAGAGTTTGCTCTGTCCCCTCTGGTCAGACGGTCCCTCTCATCGTGGCTGAACTCAAGGAACCTTTAGTGGGCAGGACCTTCCTGCCCCTGTGCTGGGAGAAAGTCACCACAGATGCCGGTCTGACCGGTTGGGGAGGCTTCTGGAAGTCCCTGAGGTTCCAGGGTCGGTGGAGCCCACAAGAGGACCATGCTTCCATCAAATTCCTGGAACTGGGGGCGATCAGATTGGTTCTTTCTTGCCTGACCACTCACCTTTTGAGGTCGGGCTGTTCAGATCCACTCAGTCAACCAGACGGCAGTTGCCTACATCATTCTTCAGGGAGGAACTCGGAGCAAGCGAGCCTTCAAGGAAGTGTCCCTGATCCTGTCTTGGGCGGAACAGCATGTTCCCGGCATCTCAGTGGTCTACATTCCGGGGGTGGAGAACCAGGAGGCGGACTCCCTGAGCAGGTGGACGTCTTGTATGGGGGAATGGTCCCTCAACAACGGGTGTTCTCTCCCTGTGTCATCGCTAAGGGCAACAGGACGTGGACCTGTTTGCGTTTCGTCACATTCCCAAACTTTCCAGATTTGTCTCTCTGTCTCGGGGTCCTCTAGCCTTTGCCACGGATGCATTGGCTACTCCCTGGAAGAAGTTTCGGCTTCTCTATGTGTTCCCTCTGTTTCCTCTCCTGGGCAGGGTCATGCGCAAGATAGTCCAGGAGCAGGTATCAGCCATCCTGGTGGCCCCTTGTTGGCCAAGAAGGGTTTGGTTCGCAGACGTCGTGCAGTTGGCAGTAGACCGGTACGTCTTGCCCAAGGATCCAGATCTCCTCACTCAGGGGCAGCTATGCCACCCCAATTTACAAACGCTGGCTTTAACGGCTTGGCTACTGAAACCTCCATCTTGATGGAAAAGGGGTTACTTGCTTCTGTTGTTGATACCTTGATTAGGACTAGGAAGAAGTCCTCGCCTTTTATCTATTACAGGCTCTGGCATGTTTACATTGCCTGTAGGGTGTTTTTCTTTTCCCAGAATTCTGGAATTCTTGTAACATGGTTTGGATTTGGGCCTTCAACTTAGTACCCTCTAAGGCCATGTCTCAGCTCTGGCAATTTTTTTCTAAAGATTTTTTGCCGATCACCGGCTGGTTAAAACTTTTTTCCAGGGTGTTTCTCATGTGCGTCCACCCCGTAAGCCTTTGCTACCAGTCTGGGATCTGAATCTGGTGTTGTCTGCTATGCAAGGGCCTCCCTTTGAACCTATCCGTAAGGCCGCCTTGCCCATTTTGATTCTTAAGGTAGCCTTTTTGGTGGCTATCACTTCTGTAGGTGAGTTTCTGAGCTAGCGGCGCTTTCCTTCAAACCTCCTTATTTTGAGCGGCATCAGGATAAGGTGGTGTTTCGGCTTAAGCCAGATTTCTTGCCTAAGGTTGTGTCTACCTTTCATCTCAATCAGGACATTGTCTTGCCTTCATTGTGTCCTAATCCTGCTAATTCCAAGGAGCGGACTCTGTATTCTCTGGATATGGTCAGGGCTCTGAAGTTCTCTTTGGTTGCTACTGAGACTTTTAGGAAGTCTGATGCTCTGTTCTCACTTCTGGGCCTAGGAAGGGTTTGCCTCCGGCTAAATCCATCAGCAAGTGGATCCGTCAGGTGGTGGTGCAGGCCTCTTCTGCTAAGGGGATGGATCCTCCCTTCCGTCTTACTGCTCTTTCCACTCGTGCTATTGGTGCATCTTGGGCCTTTCAGCACCAAGCCTTTGTTGAACAAGTTTGTAAGGCCGCAACTTGGTCTTCTGTTCATACTTTTCCAAGTTTTACAAGGTTGATGTTAGGGCCTCAGCTGATGCTGCTTTTGGCTGCAAGGTTCTTCAGGCGGCAGTGGTTTGAACTGCCTGCCGTTGCTTTTTGGGGATCCCACCCTACCTTACGGACACTGCTTTTGGATGTCCCAGATGTAAGGCATAAGTGAAAGAGGACGTGCTGTATACTTGGAAAAATAAAATTCTGTGAGTACTCACCTGTAGAATTGTTTTTGTAGTATACAGCACGTCCTGTTTCATCCGTCCCTTGTTGTTATTATTATTCTTGGTTACCTCTGTATAGTGATTTGTTCCTGGCTTTCCTGGTTCCTGGCTTTTTATAGGGCCGGGAGATGCCACAAGTCTTTCTGCAGTCCACTGCGCCACCTTGTGGCGGATAACCCAGACGTAAGGCATAAGTGAAACAGGACGTGCTGTATATTACAAAAACAATTCTACAGGTGAGTACTCACAGAATTGTATTTTTCATAACATTCCTCTGACCACCTTCAAATGTGGTCGTAAGGTCGCCTCTGTACCTCAGCGCTTTAACCTTTGAGTAAGTCTGGTAAATGTTGGTCACACTTGCTGAACTCCCATACTTGGGGTGCCTGGGGACCACATGTGCGTGGTTGTGGAAAATTGGAAAGGAAAGGAGGTGCAAGCTTTGTAGACCTACAGCGCACTGCGGGAAATGGGGGAGATGGAAATGTAACAAGTTTTGGGGGATCTCCTTTCTGTTTTATTATTGCCAATGTCTGAGCTGTCCCTTTAAATATTACTGGGATAAGCATACATGTTTTTTCTGCCTGGAGGTTTACTGTTCTGCTGCATAAAGGAAGAAACTGGTAATGGCAGGTGGAAGCCGTGGGCAGTCTGTTACACTCTGCCAATAATTTGGAAGGTCTGGTGTCAATTTGTTTGCTCTCTTGTCAGATATTCCGCATCTTGGGTGTATTTGCAAGCATAAAGCTTTTTCTGTGGTTTGGGGCATCTGTTTGCCCATTTTGTTGCCGAATGAAGTAATCATGGCAGAGAGCACAGTGGGGCATCCCAATTATGGATGACCTGTGGGGATGGAGGAATCTCCCCGGTATTGTGGCACATGCGCAGTCTCCTGTCCATCAGCACACTCTACTGCGCTGACATGAGTTAGTCTAGGCTTGTCTAGGAAGTGTGCCCTGCTAAAGAGATGGCAGGGATGCGGCTGCTGCCAGCGCATGCACCGGGAACGCAGGTGAGTATACCAGGTGGCTCTGAGGGGGGTTCACACAGTGTGGCATCCCGATTCTGGATTACCTGGGGGGTGGAGGAATCTAGCGGTGCACTTTAAGCGATTACCCTGGGGGCATTTTGATTTGTGAAGCCCCACAGTGTGGTCTCCCTGTAAACCCCCCTCCAAACCTTGATTGACAGCTGCAGCAAAGTCTTGCTGCATTCTAAAGCGAGTGTGAATGCTTGCAGGAGGCCCGCATATGTGCTGAAGGAATGAGGAGCAAGAAAGGGGGAACCAGCAGTTTTAAACCCGCAATTGGGGTGCCCCTAGGACAGAGAATCCCCTGACCATAGACTCTAGAGCAGGTCAAAATGGATATTCTTAGTATACAGTACGTCCTGCTCCAGATAGATTACTTACACTTGGGTTATCCTCCGCCAGATGGCGCTGCACTGCAGAGACATGCAAAACAGGCTCCTCCCGGCCCCTCAAATACCCGGGGACCTCCCACAAATCCCCAGATTTCTCTGCAGTGCTTACTGCGAAGACATGAAATATCCGTCTATCACAGGTGAGCGGGGCTATTAGCCTGTGGCCCTGTTGGACTATTTTCACCCGTCCTTCGTGCGATGTGCCTCCCAGCCTGGGCTGCGCTGGTCGGGTGAAGGTAGGCAGCACCATGCGTGCTTAAGGAGCGCTGCTCCACCGCAGTCCCCCACCAAAGGATAAGCGGTATAGGCTGATGATGAGCCTTATGGGATGCCCCTCCCGCATTATGGCCACATGCCCAGTGTAGCGGTAGGTCCTGTACAAAGGGCCGCCATCCTCCCTCATTCTCCCCGTAGCCTTCGGGGGAAAGAAGGGGGGGGTGTGGGTCAGTGCGTATAGTGATTATGTGTATGACTAGATATGTGGTGTCAGCCGCTGCGCTGACTTGTCTGGTTTTACTATTACATGGCCGCCGCCGCGTCTTTTCCCTCATTTGGATGTCCGCGCCGGACGGCGGTTTTACCTTAGACGCTGCGACGTTATCATTGGCTGCTGTCTATAAGCGTTGCACTCTTTGGGGGGGGGGGGGGCTGGTTTGGCGCGCTCCGCGTCACGGCCCGCTCTGGCCCGCCCTTCGAGGTTCGCTCTGCGCCATTTTGCTGTATAGTCGCGCGTGTGTGACGGTCCCCCCTTCCGGGGTCTGTAAGTGCCCTCGCGGGCGACTTTTATGCTCATTGCTTACTGTGCATGGTTCTGAGGCCCTTCTTCTCATTGTGTCTTTCAGATGGGTGAATCCAGTGGCTTCTCCCGGCCCAGTGTAATTGTCAGTTGGGCCTAGTATAGTTACTCCCACTTCCCTGCGGGTCATTGGGGCATCCAGGGTAGCTTACAGCGTCAATCCCTACTGGCCTATTGTGCCTATTAATCACCATATGGAGGCATCCCAGGATAATGTGACCGGGGTTCCTTCGGGACAAGCCCGGCTGTGTGTAGCTTGTGGGGTCTCGCCTATCTGCGGTGACAATGCACGGGTCTGTGTTCCTTGCGCACAGCAGGCGCTAATCTTGCAACCCGCCCCTCCTGTGGCTGGGCCTGCACCTCGTCTCACGTCACCTACTCCCCCAAGCTTGAGTCTAACCCCCAATACAAGCGGGGATTCTCATCCTGATGTGGCTGCTAGACTGGCCAGTGTTGTAAAATTGATTGCTAATACCTTAGCGCGTAAGGCCACCGCAAAAAAGCGTCACTTAACTCCTGATGCCGCTCTTTTCCCTACGGAGTCTGACGAGTTGTTGCATCTATATGGCTATACCCACTCGGACGAGGGGAGCTGTTCTCTGACTCGGGGTCGTCTGACGAGAGGCCCAGGGGTCATGACTATTTTGGCCCTGACCCCTGGACCCCGGATGATACTGACAGGCTGCTGGTTCAGATTTTTGAGGTTTTGTCCATCTCTCCCCCTGTTGCGGCTCCCAGGCAAAGGGGTGAGCTTTTTCATACTGCTAAGGCTCAGTTGGAATTTCCTGAGCGAACCCATTTCAATAACCTCGTGCTTAAGGAGTGGGAACATCCCAGTAGACTTCCCGGGATACCTAAGAGTTGGGACAGAAAGTATCCCTTTCCTGCTGACATGGTCAAGTGCTGGTCATCGCCCCCCCCGAAGTCGATGCTCCTATTCTAGGGCTAACACCTCTATTATGCACTCCCCTGACACTACTACTCTGCGGAATTCTGAGGACCGGCGCATTGACCAATTGGCATGCCATGCCTTTGCATTTGTGGGGGCGGCGCTGCGCCCGGTTTGCGCCTTGCCCATTACGTCTGTGGCGCTCAGGGCCCTGATCAGAAGTGTACTCGAAGGCCCTGATGAATTGCCACCTGATACGGTTAATTCACTTTCTAACTGTGATGTGTTTGTAAACTTTATCCTATCTGCATCGGATGATGTCATTAGGATGTGTGCCAGATCTTCTGCTTTGGCGGTAGCTATACGCCGTGCGTTTGGCTGCGCCAGTGGGCTGCTGCCAAGAAAGCCCTTACTGGGCTTCCATTTAAGGGGCTACGCCTGTTTGGGGACCGCCTAGACCTTTTTGCTAAAGGAGGTAAGTTACCCCAGCGCAGGCGGCAGTCTCGGCCCTTTCGGGGCCAGGGCCCCCTTTCACTCCCCTACCGAGGTGCTAAGCAGGGGGCTTGTGCAGATTCCTGGCATAGGAGCAGAGGACGACATCCTGGCTCCTCCTGGGGGTCTAAGCCCAAACCCTCTCCCAAGCCCCATCAGGCATGATGGGGCGCCCTCGCCCGTCAGGGTGGGGGGGCGGCTACAGCACTTTGCGCACGTCTGGAGACGCCACGTCTCAGACCGGTGGATTCAGGAGATAGTGTCCTCTGGTTACAAGATAGAGTTTGCTGTGCGGCCCCCCTCAAGATTCATCAGGTCCCGGATCCCCCAGGACCCTGTCTCAGCTCAGGTCTTGATGCAGGCCGTGCAAGGACTTCTGGATCTGGGGGTCATTTGCAGGGTCCCCTTCAGAGAAGGAGGCAAGTGGTTCTATTCCAACCTTTTTCACAGTGCCTAAAAAAGATGGGTCAGTCAGGCCCATTCTGGATTTAAAGATCCTCAGCAATTTTGTCAAGAACAGGCGCTTTCGCATGGAAACTCTGCACTCGGCCATCGGCTCTCTGCGCCCAGGGGATTTCATGACGTCTGTGGACATCAAAGATGCTTACCTTCACATCCCTGTGTTCCCGGGACACCAAAGGTTTCTCAGATTCGCGTTGGAAGATCTACATTACCAATTTGTGGCCTTGCCATTTGGCCTCACTTCAGCTCCCAGAGTGTTCACCAAGGTGCTGGCGGGGGTGATAAGGTCAAGGGGCATACGCGTGCTGCCCTACCTGGACGACATACTCATCACCTCTCGGTCTCTACAGCAGGCAGAGTTGGACACTCAGCTGGTGGTGTCCACCTTGGAGTCCTTTGGCTGGGTGATCAATCACCCCAAGTCCTCTCTGTCCCCTTCTTCGGTGACCCCATTCCTGGGAATGATTCTGGATACGGTTCAGTCAAGGATATTCCTTCCTCAACAGAAGATGGAAGCTCTAACTGCGCAGGTGAGGTTCCTGCTGTCGTGCCCCCAGCCCTCCCTCAGGCAGGGAATGCAGCTGGTGGGTCTGATGGTGGCGTGCTTCGAGGCGGTGCCCTTTGCTCAGTTCCATTTGAGGCCTCTGCAACTTCACCTTCTGTCAGTATGGGACAAGGACCCAACGTCCTTGGATGGGGTCTGTGTGCTTCCCCCCCTTGGTCAGGCGGTCCCTTGCGTGGTGGCTGGACCACAGGAACTTGCTAGGGGGCAGGTCCTTTCTGGCCCCCTCCTGGGAGACGGTCACCATGGATGTCGGTCTGTCAGGTTGGGGGGGGGATTCTGGAAGTCCCTGCGGTTCCAGGGGAGGTGGAGCCCTCAGGAGGCCCACTTACCCATCAACATTCTGGAACTATGGGCAATCAGGTTGGTACTGGAGCAGTTGACCAATCACCTGAAGGGTCTGTCTGTGCAGGTGCGCTCAGACAACAGGACGGCGGTTGCCTACGTCAACCATCAGGGAGGGACCCAGAGCAGGGGGGCCCTCCAGGAGGTGTTGCGGATTCTGACATGGGCGGAGGCCAATGTTCAATGCATTTCGGCTGTGTACATCCCGGGGGCGGAGAATCTACTGGCGGACTCTCTGAGCAGGGGGACCTCTCGTCAGGGAGAGTGGTCCCTCTGCAACAGGGTATTCCAGTCCCTGTGTCACTGTTGAGGTCTACCGGATGTGGATCTGTTTGCATCCCGTCACAATCACAAGCTCCCGGCCTTTGTCCCCCTGTCTCAGGATCCTCTGGCCTTGGCCACAGATGCTCTGTCCATGTCATGGCAGGACTTTCGGCTCCTGTGTGTCTTTCCTCCATTCCCCCTGTTGGGCAGGGTCCTGCGCAAGATTGCTCTGGAAGGGGTGCCAGTGATTCTGGTGGCCCCCAGGTGGCCAAGAAGAGTGTGGTTCGCAGACGTGGTGCAAATGGCAGTAGACCAGTACGTTCTGCCAGGAGTGCCAGATCTGCTCACTCAGGGCCCCTTATGCCATCCCAATTTACAAACTCTGGCTTTGACGGCCTGGCTGCTGAAACCTTCTCCATCTTGATGGAGAAAGGCTTGTCTGCCTCGGTGGTTGAGACCATGGTGAAGGCTAGGAAGAAAACTTCTTCTGCCATCTATTATAGGGTATGGCATACCTACATTGATTGGTGTGAGTCTAGGTCTCTTCCCTGTCAGGTGTTCTCAGTCCCCAGGGTTCTGGAGTTTTTACAGCATGGGTTGGATTTGGGTCTAAAACTCAGTACTCTGAAGGGTCAGGTTTCTGCCCTGTCTGTCTTCTTTCAGAAGTATTTTGCTCAGCATTCCTTGGTTAAGACCTTCTTTCAGGGGGTCACTCATGTGCGTCCCCCACGTAAACCTATGGTCCCTGTTTGGGATTTGAACTTGGTTTTGTCTGCCTTGCAGGGTGCTCCCTTTGAGCCTATTCAGGATGCTGCTCTGGCTGTACTTACCCTCAAGGTTGTCTTTCTGGTGGCTATTCCTTCGGTCAGGCGTGTGTCTGAGCTGGCAGCTCTGTCTATTCAGCCCCCATACTATGAGAGACACCAGGACAAGGTGGTGTTCCGCTTTAAGCCAGACTTTCTGCCTAAGGTGGTGTCTGCTTTTCATTTGAATCAAGATATTGTTCTTCCTTCATTGTGCCCTAATCCTAGCAACGCTAAGGAAAGGGTTCTGCATTTCTTGGATGTGGACAGGTGGTCTGAAGTATTACCTGGTAGTCACTGGGTCCTTCAGGAAAACTGATGCTCTTTTTGTGGTCCCTTCTGGTCCTAGGAAGGGTTTGGCTCCTGCCAAGTCTACTATTAGCAAATGGATTCGTCAGGCTGTGATTCAGGCCTATTATGCTAAGGGGAAGAATCCTCCCTTCCGCCTTACTGCTCATTCTACTCGTGCTATTGGTGCCTCTTGGGCCTTCCAGCACCAGGCTTCTGTTGAACAAGTTTGCAAGGCCGCTACTTGGTCTTCTGTTCATACCTTTTCAAAGTTTTACAAGGTTGATGTTAGGGCCTCAGCTGATGCTGTTTTTGGCCGCAAGGTTTTGCAGGCAGCAGTGGTTTAAACTGTCTGCTGTTACCTTTTTTGTTGGGGATCCCACCCTACTTTATGGACACTGCTATTGGATGTCCCAAGTGTAAGTAATCTATCTGGAGCAGGACGTACTGTATACTAAGAATAATACAATTCTGTGAAATACTCACCTGTAGAATTGATATTATGAGTATACAGTACGTCTTGCTCCACCCCACCCTGGTTTTTGCATTATTCTGGATCCCCTGTATGGTCATTGTTATCTTTGTTATAGTTACCAGTTTTTGGTGGTTAAATTCTCCCGGCTTCTTGTTCACTGCTTTTCAATGCTGGGGATTTGTGGGAGGTCCCCGGGTATTTGAGGGGCCGGGAGGAGCCTGTTTTACATGTCTCTGCAGTGCAGCGCCATCTGGCGGAGGATAACCCAAGTGTAAGTAATTTATCTGGAGCAGGACGTACTGTATACTCATAATATCAATTCTACAGGTGAGTATTTCACAGAATTGTATTTTTAGTCCTCTTCGAAGCAAAAAAATGACCCTTTTGAACAACTGATTTGGGATGCCCCTAAAAAGATTCTCAAGAAGCCAAATTCCAACATGGATCTGTAAGTTGGGGACAGGGAGCACCTGCAATAAACCGTATATGTGTGAGGGGATAGGTTAGTTTAGTGTTCCTTTGAACAAGGCCCTTCCCTGCACAGAGTTGCCAGGGAAAAGCTAGGTCTGCTTGTTTTGTAATGAATTAAAGGTGATCTACACCATTCTACAGATGGGAACCAGGGACAAACAGAAATGGGAGTTGTGCCCAGAAAATGTAGATGTACATTGCAAGACATTAATACTCTTACACGGTGAAACTGAGCTTGGATGCACTTGTGGTCTGTGTGTCTCTCCTGGTGACTGCCATCCCCTCCCCTCATCGATCAGGCCCCCAGATGGTGGATTTATTTGGTCAGTAATCTCTTTGCTCCAGTTACACAGCGCAGACACTGCATCTCTGTAGACAGAGAAGCGTTTATTAATTATCCGCTGATTACGACTTGCCAATCCCTGAGCCCTGACTGCTATAGCTAAGTAGCTCATTAGATTTGGACATCTGCGGGGAGTTGTCTGATTTCTTGCCATCTCCTAATTAGGGTGTTGTCTTCTAAGCATCAGAAGCAGAGCTAGGGAAGACAAACATCTCTTGCTATCCAGGCTACTTGTTGCTTTATCCAGCTACATGTAAATACTGTGTCTCTCTGCAAATGGGGATTAATCATGCACACTGACACTTCTCTTGTTCCCAATTTATAGAAAATAATGCCAACTAGGTAACTGAAATCGGCAATGTCCGTGATGTTTATCCCATATCTTTAGGACATAACATATATTGTACATGGGTTTCTTTTGGAAACTATTTAAAGCAGATTTAAAGTTCTCTTTCTTCCCACTCCCAAAACACGTGTCTAATAATAGCTAAAAATTAAAATATTCCGGTAAATATATAATTTTTTTTTTTTCCCCCTGTGTCCTGTTCAGGTAATCCGCCACAAGGTGGCGCAGTGACTGCAAGATCAAAAAATCATAGCTCCTCCCGGCCCCATATAAGGCAGATGTCTCCCAGAAATCCCCAGAATTCATCTTGCAGTCTCACTGCGAGGATCGTTTTTTACTACTCTCTCTGGATATTGCAGGCGAGCGGGGCATTCTAAGCCTGTCGGCCACTGCATCCCTATTCTCGCCTCCTTCCATGGACCCATTCTGCCTTGGCTACGGAACAGGTGATGGTAGGGGAACGCCGAGGGTCAGGCGTTCGGCAGAGCTAAGCTCTGGGCTGCAGACCCTCTCCCGAAGGGTAGCCGGCCATAGGCTATGGTGAGCCTATATGGGGGGGGGAACCACCTAGGGGCCATTTTCATTCCCTCTTTTTACCCACAAGCTTTATTGTGATCATTGTGTGTGTGTGTGTGTGTTTTTTTTATTGTGCCTACTCACCTCCCTCGTTTATGGTTTCCGTCTCCTCTCCCCTCCTGCTGTCAGGCTCTGTGAGGGAGGGGGGGGCAGAGGGCCCCCAGCGGGAGCGGCCGGGCCACCGCTCCGTGCGGGCGCCTGCCTGGCTTCTGCGGGCATGAGCGAGCGCTCCGCGGAGGGGGGCGCGTTCCGCGTCATCACCGCGCGGCCCGCCCCATGAGGTGCTTGTGCGGTCCCGTCCGGCGCCATCCTGCTCAGCGCTCGGGCACAGCACGCGGTCGCCTTCCTCTTGTCGTGCTCTTCTGGAAGTACTGCACTGCCTTACCCAGGAACAGGCGCTTCACTTGACTCCTCTGTCCCCGCTGGTGGTCCGTGAGTCCTTGCTTTTTGTCTCTCCTTTCTTGCATGTGCTGTGGGATGCTCTTAGCTCTTGTTTGTGTCTTCCAGACGGGTCCCATCTTTGCTGATCAGGATTGTGTTCCTCCTGGTCTCCTACCACCCCCACCTCCCCTCTCTCTGCGCCCTCTCTAAGAGGGATCACTAAGAGGGACTAAATTGGGGATCATCTGGGTTTGGGCCGTTAGCGCCTTGTAGCCCGATTAATTTTTGCTATAATCACCATAATGGAGGCTTCTGGGGATAGCGAGCTAGGGGCCCCCTCAGGGCGGGTTAAGCTCGGCCTCATGTGGTACATGCTCTCTGAGCGGTCTCAGCGCAGTTTGTGTCCCTAGCGCCAAGAGCGTTGTTCTGGAACAGGATAGGGCGGGTGTTTCTGCCCCCAGCCCTACATTACCTGCGCCCTCACCTACAGCCCCGTGCCTGCATTTAGCTCCCAGTGAGGGGGAAGCCAGCAGGGGGTCTCAAACAGATTTGGTGTTCCGGGTGGCCAGCCTAGAGAGACAGTTATCTCACACGGCTACAGGCAAGGCCACGTGTAAGAAGCGGCATATTGAGCCGGGCAATTCGCTTTTTGCTGATGATGACGAGGTGTTTGGTGGTCGGGACTCCATGGAGGAGGGTGAGTTGTTTCAGGACTCCGCCTCCTCAGGGGAGTGACCGGGTGGCTATGACAACGACCCTGGGTCTTCCTCGGATGAGGATATGTGGCTCCCTGATGACACAGAGAAGTTGCTATCTTCTGTGTTTGAGACCTTGCACATTGTACCTCTGAAGGCGGCCAAAAAGAAGCAGGGGGATTTATTCCGGCCTGAGAGACAGCGACTTGTCTTTCCTGAACAGGGCCATTTTTCCAAAATGGTTTTTAGGGAATGGGAAAGGCGTAATAAATTGCCGTCGGTGCCTAAGGGTCTTGACAGACGGTATCCTTTCTCTGAGGAGTTGGTTCGCCTCAGAGGTGGATGCCCCTGTGCTGGGGCTATCCAATACCACGGTTATGCCATCACCCAATACGGCTTCCTTGCGCGACCCTGCTGACCGGCACATGGATCAGCTGGCTTGTCACGCTTTCACCTTTGTGGGTGCTGGCCTTTGTCCTGTCTGTGCCGCCATTGTCTCCTTAGCCATCAGAAAGAAGGTGAGACATCTTGTTGATCTTGCCAGATCTCGCAAGTGGGCAGAGGAGTATAAGGACCTTCTAGCCTGCGTGGACTTTATTGCATTTGTTGTCTCGGCTATGGACGATAGCGCCCGTCTTCGCAGCAGGGCTCCTGCCCTGCTGGTTGCACTTCGTCACTCTATCTGGCTGCGGCAGTGGTCAGCTGACACTGCTGCCAAGAAATCACTCACTAGTATCCCCTTCTTGGGGCTTCGGTTATTTGGGGAGTGTCTGGACCTCCTGACTAAGGATGGGAGACTCCCTCAGCGTCGGAAGCCTGCGCGGCCCTTTTGGGGTTCGTCTGCCTATCGCTCCTTTCGAGGAGGAAGAGGCTCATTCTTTTCAGGTGGCCGCAGAGATTCCTGGGGATGAGGTAGGTCTCGCGGCCGACCCAATCCCTCCTGGGGGACTAGATCCAGCCCCCTGCCAAGTCCACTCAGGCATGAGGGGGCGCCCTCACCCATTCGGGTGGGGGGGCGGCTTCTGCTATTTGCTCACGCCTGGAGACTGCACGTCTTGGATCTGTGGATTCAGGAGGTGGTGTCCTCCGGTTTCAAAATAGAGATGGCAGCTTGGTAGCCCCCAAGATTTCTTCAGTCACGAATATCCCAGAATCCATTGACAGCGCTGGGTCTAAGAATGGCTGTTCAACGCCTTCTGCTGTCCGGGGTGATTTGTCCTGTGCCTCAACAGAAACGAGGTTGAGGATTCTATTGCAATTGTTCACGATGCCCAAGAAGGACGGTACTCGGAGGCCTATCCTGGACCTGAAGGGTCTCAACAAGTTTGTCAGATTCAGGAATTTTCGCATGGAGTCTTTACGGTCCGCGGTGAGCTCGCTTCGGCCCGGCGACTTCATGACCACGGTGGACATCAGGGATGCTTACCTGCATATCCCGATATTCCAGGGACATCAGAAGTTTCTGAGGTTTGCGCTGGAGGATCGGCATTACCAGTTTGTGGTGCTGCCATTTGGGATATCCTCAGCCCCCTCGGGTGTTCACCAAGGTGCTGGCGGACGTTATGGCCCTCCTAAGGAACCAGGGCATTCGTGTTCTTCCTTATCTGGACAACCTGCTGATCGCGGCTCAATCTCTTCAGCAAGCCGAGAGCGATACCCGGACGGTGTTGTCCGCTCTTGAGGATTTCGGATGGGTGATCAGTTATCCCAAGTCTTCCATCACTCCCTCAATGGTGAGGTCCTTCCTGGGCATGACGTTGGACACCTCTCAGGTCAAGGTATTCCTCCCCCTACAGAAGGTGGAGGGTCTCCAGACGCAGGCCTTACTGTCTTGCCAGCGGCCATCGATCCGTCTGGGGATGCAGCTGGTGGGCCTCATGGTGTCATGCTTCGAGGCAGTGCTCTTCGCTCAGTTTCACATGAGGCCTCTTCAATTGAATCTTTTGGCCGGTTGGGACCGGACACAGGAGTCCCTGGAGCAAGAATTCTCACTGTCTCCTCTGGCCAGGCAATCCCTCTCGTGGTGGTTGGACTCCAGAAATCTTTTAGTGGGCAGGTCCTTTCTGACTCCTCGTTGGGAGGTCTGACCGGCTTGGGAGGTTATTCTAAGTATGTCACACACCCGCTTCAAGATATTCATTACCTGTGGGTAGTATGGTCCTGTAGAGGGCTTCTGCAGAGATGATTGCAGGAAAGAAAGCCCCTCCCAGTCCATAAGTACCTGGGACCTCCCACTCATTACCCAGTCTTCATCTCTGCAGACGGCGAGCAAGCAGCAGATGATATCTCCTCCTTGCACAGGGGGACTTTAAGGTAGCCGGGTCTACTCCCGGCCTATATATATTTTTATTTCCGTTCGGACTCTTTATTCCCTTTATTAATATATAGCTATTTAAATGCCTCCCAGTCTTGACTGCTGTCCGAGCGAGGGTATAACAGCACCTCAGGTGCTCAGGAGCTATGCTCCACCGCGAGACCCTATAAAGAGGGTAGGCGGTTATACCGGGTTGGTGACTCCGGTTTGGGATGCCCTGTCCAAGAGTTTAATTTTCCCCTTAAATGGCCTATTCCCCTTTTTTAGTTGTGTGGAGGCCTCTTATTCAGCTTCTGGTGTTTTTCTATGGGGGCGCCTGGAAAATAGATTTATTTGAAATGTTTGTTTAAAATGTTTACTTTTCTGGTATGAATAGTTATAATGTAAACTTGTTGCAATCTTTTTTGCTGACAGACACTGGATTTTTACCTCAGAGCTGAGGGGAGGATTTCTCCCCTCATGCTCTTCAGTGAGGGGGCGGGGCCGGGCCTTCGGTATGAGGCCGCAGCCCGCGCCCTTTAGGAGTTTGGAGCTGGTAGCGTGACCGAGCGGGGAGCAGCTCCGCTTGTTATGCGGGCTGCTACCGGCTCTATTATGCGCCCTGTGCCGCGGCTGCCTGCGGCACCGGTGCGCGAGTGTTAATGGAGGGGAGCTTCCCCTCACGTCTGACAGACACTGTGCTGGGTTTTTTTCCTCAGAGCTGAGACAGGTGCTGGATTTTACCTTCAGCTTATTCAGCTTCTGGTGTTTTTCTATGGGGGCGCCTGGAAAATAGATTTATTTGAAATGTTTGTTTAAAATGTTTACTTTTCTGGTATGAATAGTTATAATGTAAACTTGTTGCAATCTTTTTTGCTGACAGACACTGGATTTTACCTCAGAGCTGAGGGAGGATTTCTCCCCTCACGCTCTTCAGTGAGGGGGCGGGGCCGGGCCTTCGGTATGAGGCCGCAGCCCGCGCCCTTTAGGAGTTTGGAGCTGCTGGGCGGAGCCTTGCAGCGCGCGATCCACGCTGGCCACGCCCCCCTGCTGCGTCTCCCGCTCTGATCTGTGTTACCTCAGGACACAGTGTATTGGCGCCCAAAGACTCAGTGAGTGGCCCTGCGGCCGTTGCTTATCTGTACATATTTGCATATATATATATGTATATATATATAGGTATAATAGATATAGGTTTATCTAGGGAGAACCTCTTACTGTCTTTTTCTATGTTTTTCAGGCTGAACTGCCAGGAATTTTTTCAGGTTTCTCCTGGTCCTAGAGTACCTGGGTACTTTTGCTATTTATTACAAAACCTCCCACTTGGACAATATAAGGGCATCCCGGGTTGCTTAATAGCGTAATTCCCTCACTCATAGTGACTATTCAAGTTCACCTTATGGAGGCATCCCAAGATTCCGGGCTCCCCTCGGGACAATCCCGGAAGTGTATGGGTTGTGGGGTATCCCTAACAGGGGATGATTTTTCCTATGTATATCATGTGCACAGCAGACTATTACACGGCAGTCCGGTCCCCAGGCATCTGGGTCAGCGCAGCCGGCTTCATCCTCTCCCCCCCCCCACTTTGACCCGTGCCCCGTGTGAGATTGCCACGGGGGGGAAGTCGCAATCTGATGTGTGTGCCAGGTTGGCCAGTATTGAAAAATTCATTTCCTCCACGGTTGCCAAGAAAGCACCGGCTAAGAGGAAGCATTTATCACCGGTTAATCATTTTGAATATGATGATGACGAGGACGGCCTGGATTGGTCAGATTATTCCCCTCTAGAAGAAGGGGAATTATTTGAGTATTCAGATATTTCTGATGATCAGCAATTTGTTGGTGCTGATTCCGATCGGAGCTCAGGGACTTCCTTGGATACTCCTAATGTTCTGACTCAGATGTTTGAGGTGCTTGCTATCTCGCCTCCGGCGGAGGTTCCTCAACAGCAAGGGAATTCCCTAATCAAAAGCATTTTGATAATGTTATTTCTAAGGAATGGGAAAGGCCTGCCCGGCTCCCAGGCATTCCCCAAAGTTGGGATAAGAGGTATCCTTTTCCAGTGGATACGGTTAAGCGCTGGGCGTCTCCCCCCGAGGTGGACGCCCCTATTTTGGGGTTATCCAACTCAGCCGTATTGAACAACCCTGATTGTTCCTCTCTTAAGGATGGTGAGGATAAACGCATTGACCAGATGGCTTGTCATGGTTTTGCCAGTATTGGGGCAGCAATAAGGCCTGTTTGTGCCTCATCGCTGTTGGCGGTGGCTACGAGAAAGGTGGTCAGGCACTTGTTATCCTCCTCCGGTTTGAATCCAGACAGTGAGGAATTTCGTGAACTAAAACAATGTGAGGGGTTTTTGTCCTTCATGGTGGCCGCTTTGGATGATTCCTTGATGATGAGTAGTAGAGCCTCTGCTCTAATGGTTACTATCAGGCGTTCAATTTGGTTACGCCAGTGGGCGGCTGACTTTGGGTCAAAAAAGTCACTAACAGCTCTTCCCTTCGTTGGGTTACGGCTCTTTGGAGACAAGCTGGATGCCGTGGCCAAGGGGGGCAAACTACCTCAATGCAAGAAGCAACGTCGCCCCTTTCGAGGAGCGTCTTCCTTCACTCCTTCCTTTCGGGGATCTAGAGCAGGAAGAGGTTTCGCCTTCCCTTCTACAAGGGGAAATTCCTGGAATAGGGGCAGAGGACGTGCCCGTTCAGGATACAGTTGGGGCTCAAAACCCAAACCCGTGGCCAAGCCCGCTCAACAATGAGGGGGCGCCCTCACCCGTGTGGGTGGGGGGACGGCTACAGCACTTCTCCCAGGTCTGGAACCGAGAGGTCTCGGACAGGTGGATCAGGGAAGTGGTGTCTTCCGGCTACAAGCTGGAGTTCGAGTCCTACCCTCCCCTGCGTTTCCTCAGGTCTCGGGTGTCCCCGGAGGCACTGGCTGCGCAGCAGCTCCGGTCGGCAGTATCGAGTCTTCTGGAAATGGCAGTCATTTGCCCAGTTCCCTCATTAGACCGGGGTCGGGGTTTTTACTCAAATCTGTTCACGGTCCCCAAAAAGGATGGCTCCGTCCGGCCCATACTGGACCTAAAGATCCTCAACAAGTTCGTCAGACTGCGAAGGTTTCGCATGGAAACGTTGCGCTCGGCTATTCATTCTCTTCGTCAGGGGGACTTCATGACGTCCATAGACATTCAGGACGCTTACCTCCATGTTCCCATTTTTCCCGCACACCAGAGGTTTCTGAGGTTCGCGGTGGAGGATCGGCACTTTCAGTTTGTAGCTCTTCCCTTCGGTCTCACCACAGCTCCAAGAGTTTTCACCAAGGTGCTTGCTGGGGTGATGGCTCTCCTCAGAGCGCAGGGGATTCGCATTGTGCCATATCTGGACGATCTCCTCATCATGGCACCGTCATTCAGCCAGGCAGAATTGGACACCAGGACGGTAATATCCACTCTGGAGAGGTTCGGCTGGGTGATCAACTACCCCAAGTCCTCCCTACACCCGTCCAGGACAGTATCCTTTCTGGGAATGTCTCTGGATACAGATCTGGACAGAGTTTTCCTTCCTCAGTCCAAGGTTCTTCTGATTCAGGAGTTGGTTCGGTCGCTCATGTCCATGCCTCGACCGTCCATCCGTCTAGGGATGAGACTGGTGGGTTTGATGGTGGCCTCATTCGAGGCGGTTCCCTTTGCTCAGTTTCACACAAGGACACTTCAGCTCCATCTGTTATCGGTCTGGAACAGGTCTCCTCAGTCGCTGGATCATCTTTTTCAGATGTCTCCCCGGGTTCGCCGCTCGCTTCGGTGGTGGCTGAACTCAACCAACCTACTGAGGGGCAGATCCTTTCGGACTCCTCAGTGGGAGATAGTCACTACGGATGCCAGCCTCTCAGGATGGGGGGGCTTTTGGAAGGATCTGCAAGTTCAGGGTTTGTGGAGTCCCCTGGAAGCTCATGAGTCTATCAATGTTCTGGAATTGAGGGCCATCAGGTTGGTTCTTTGTCATTTGACTCATCAACTGCGAGACTTGCCGGTCCAGGTCAGGTCGGACAATCGGACGGCGGTGGCCTACATCAATCACCAGGGAGGAACCCGCAGCAGGAATGCCCTCAAGGAAGTGTCTCTGATCCTGGACTGGGCAGAGAGACATGTCCCGTGTATCTCAGCAGTTTACATCCCAGGTGTGGAGAACACGGAGGCGGACTCTCTGAACAGGATGTCAGCCCGCAAGGGGGAATGGTCTCTCAATCCCAGGGTCTTTCACTCAATTTGTCTCAGGTGGGGGTCACCGGCGGTGGACCTATTTGCCTCCCGTCACAATCACAAACTTCCGGCTTTTGTGTCTCTGGCGAAGGACACACTGGCTCTCGCGACAGACGCCATGTCCCTGAACTGGTGGGATCTGGGGTTTCTGTACCTGTTCCCTCCGTTTCCCATAGTGGCCAGAGTAGTGCGCAAGCTTGCTCTGGAGAGAGCAACAGCAATTCTGGTAGCTCCAAGGTGGCCAAGACAGGTCTGGTTCGCAGACGTGGTAAGGTTGGCAGAAGATCAGTTCGTTCTGCCCCTGCTGCCAGATCTGCTCACACAGGGTCATCTTCGTTACCCCAATTTACCAACGCTGGCTTTGACGGCGTGGCTGCTGAAACCTCCATCTTGAAGGAGGAAGGTCTTTCTGACGCTGTTATTCAGACTCTCATTTGTGCTAGAAAGAAGTCTTCTTCATCCGTGTACTATAGGACTTGGAGGTCTTATATTGATTGGTGTGAGGCTAGGGCCTTCCCTTGTAGGGAATTCTCTGTTTCTAGAATTTTGGAGTTCTTGCAACATGGTCTGGACTTAGGGCTCCAACTCAGTACTCTGAAGGGGCAGGTGTCTGCCCTGGCAGTATTTTTCCAAAAGTCTTTTGCACTACATCCTTTGGTTAAGACCTTTTTCCAGGGGGTTACGCATGTGCGGCCTCCTAGGAAGCCTTTGATTCCGGTTTGGGATTTGAATTTGGTTCTTTCTGCGCTACAGGGTCCCCCCTTTGAGCCCTTGCATGATAGTCCGTTGTCTTCCCTTACGCAGAAGGTGGCATTTTTGGTAGCTATCACTTCAGTTAGACGTGTTTCTGAGTTGGCGGCTCTGTCTATTCAAGCTCCATATTTTGAAAGACATCAGGATAAAGTGGTTTTCCGTTTTAAGACGGACTTTCTTCCTAAGGTAGTTTCGTCCTTTCATTTAAATCAGGATATTGTTCTGCCCTCTCTCTGTCCTAACCCCAGCAATGACAAGGAGAGGGTCCTGCATTCTTTGGATGTGGTTAGTGTTGTGAAGTATTATTTGGTGGTAACGTCTGCCTTTCGCAAGACTGATGCATTCTTCGTGGTGCCTTTTGGGCCCAAGAAGGGTCTAGCACCCACAAAGTCTACCATCAGCAGATGGATCCGTCAGGCCATTGTAGGGGCCTATTCTGCTAAGGGGAGAGATCCTCCCTTTCGTGTTACTGCTCATTCTACTCGTGCGATTGGGGCCTCCTGGGCTTTTCAGCACCAGGCCTCTGTTGAGCAAGTTTGCAAGGCCGCTACCTGGTCTTCTGTTCACACTTTTTCAAAGTTTTACAAGGTTGATGTGCGGGCCTCAGCGGATGCTGTTTTTGGCCGCAAAGTTCTGCAGGCTGCAGTAGTTTAAGTTGTGCTTTATACCTTGTTTTTGGATCCCCACCCTTTATGGACACTGCTATTGGATGTCCCACAGGTAATGAATATCTTGAAGCGGGGTGTGTGCCATACTTAGAATAATACCATTTTGTGAATACTCACCTTGTAAAATGGGTATTATAAGTATGTCACACACCCCGCTTCAACCCACCCTTTGGATTCTGCATCCTTCATATGGTGAACTTTGCGTTGTTATGACTGATATTTGGCTCTTCCTGGTCCTTTACCTTACTGCTTTCTTTATACTGGGTAATGAGTGGGAGGTCCCAGGTACTTATGGACTGGGAGGGGCTTTCTTTCCTCCAATCATCTCTGCAGAAGCCCTCTACAGGACCATACTACCCACAGGTAATGAATATCTTGAAGCGGGGTGTGTGACATACTTATAATACCCATTTTACAAGGTGAGTATTCACAAAATGGTATTTTTGAGGTTCCAGGGCCAGTGGGGTCCGCAGGAGGCCCACTTGCCCATCAATCTCCTGGAGCTGAGAGCGATCCGGTTGGTCCTGTTTCATTTGACTCCCCATCTACGGGGTTGTGCGGTCCAGGTCCGTTCAGACAATCAGACGGCGGTCACCTACATCAATCACCAGGGCGGGACTCGGAGCAAGCGAGCCCTCAAGGAGGTGACCCAGATCCTGACCTGGGTGGAGAAGAATGTTCCCTGCATCTCGGCGCTTTACATCCCGGAGGTGGAGAACCAGGAGGCAGACTCCCTGAGCAGGGGGGGCCTCTCGTCTGGGGGTATGGTCTCTCAGCAACAAGATCTTTCACGCTCTGTGTCGCCGCTGGGGTCAGCCAGATGTGGACCTTTTCGCGTCCAGGCACAATCACAAGTTTGTGGCGGATTACCCACATGTAAGAAGTGAAGCGACCTGAACAGGACACAGACAAAAACAATTCTACAGGTGAGTACTCACAGAATTGTAGTATTTTTTTTTGTTCAAGCTTATGTGTGACTAAGAAGGTGGTTAAATACTACTTGACTTTAGGTCCATTTTTCATAGGATATAAGTGGGTACGAGTTCTGCTAAGCTGCAATTCAACCATACCTGAAACCAACTTTTACTGCATCACATAAAAGCAAATCCTATATTATTAACAGTGGAATTGGCATTGAATGTCTCGGTATAAGCACAGGGCTCCAGAGATTGCTCACAGATTTCTTCTATCCGCTTGGCTGGGAGTCTCCACTGCTCTCAATCTCTGTGCTCCGCTGATGTTGCACACTGCTGGGCACTGTAAAGAGCGATTTCCAAAAAGAGGGATTACTTGGCACATGCAGAGAAAGATTCTGTCCCTACCTATCTTAGCTAGTAGGTGGAGCCATAGAATCATGATTCTATTCCTACTTATCTTAGTGACTAGGTGGAGCCATGCCATCTTGATTCTATACCTACCTATCTTAGTGAGTAGGTGGGGCCATACAATCTTGAGTCTATTCCTACCTATCTTGGTGAGTAGGTGGAGCCATGCAATCTTGATTCTATTATTATTATTGTTTATATAGCACCATCAGCTTCCGTAGCGCTTTACAAGGTATGATTACAGACAGGGTAAAGCATAGAGTACAGAGAACAATACAAAATGAGATGCCACAGGTTAAAACACAAGTGTTGTGAGCACAGGAGACAATAGGGAGGAGTGCCCTGCCCTTTCGAGCTTACAGTCTAAATTCCTACGTATCTTAGTGAGTAGGTGGAGCCATGCAATCTTGGGTCTATTCCTACTTATCTTAGTGAGTAGGTGGAACCATGCAATCTTGATTCTATTCCTATCTATCTTAGTGAGTAGGTGGAGCCATGCAATCTTGATTCTATTCCTACCTATCTTAGTGAGTAGGTGGAGCCATGCAATCTTGATTCTATTCCTACTTACCTTAGTGAGTAGGTAGAAACATGCAATATTGATTCTATTCCTATCTGTCTTAGTGAGTAGGTGGAGCCATGCAGTCTTGATTCTATTCCTACCTATCTTAGTGAGTAGGTGGAGCCATGCAATCTTGATTCTATTCCTACCTATCTTAGTGAATAGGTGGAGCCATGCAATCTTGAGTCTATTTCTACTTACCTTAGTGAGTAGGTAGAAACCTGCAATCTTGATTCTATTCCTACTTATCTTGGTGAGTAGGTGGAGCCATGCAATCTTGATTCTATTCCTACCTATCTTAGTGAGTAGGTGGAGCCATGCAATCTTGAGTCTATTCCTACTTACCTTAGTGAGTAGGTAGAAACATGCAATCTTGATTCTATTCCTACCTATTTTAGTGAGTAGGTGGAGCCAGGCAATCTTGATTCTATTCCTACCTATCTTAGGGAGTAGGTGGAGCCATGCAGTCTTGAGTCTATTGCTACTTACCTTAGTGAGTAGGTAGAAACATGCAATCTTGATTCTATTCCTACTTATCTTGGTCAGTAGGTGGAGCCATGCAATTTTGATTCTATTCCTACCTATCTTAGTGAGTAGGTGGAGCCATGCAGTCTTGATTCTATTCCTACCTAACTTAGTGAGTAAGTGGAACCATGCAGTCTTGATTCTATTCCTACCTAACTTAGTGAGTAAGTGGAGCCAGGCAATCTTGATTCTATTCCTACCTATCTTAGTGAGTAGGTGGAGCCATGCTATCTTGATTATATTCCTACCTATCTTAGGGAGTAGGTGGAGCCATGCAATCTTGAGTCTATTGCTACTTACCTTAGTGAGTAGGTAGAAACATGCAATCTTGATTCTATTCCTATCTATCTTAGTGAGTAGGTGGAGCCATGCAGTCTTGATTCTATTCCTACCTAACTTAGTGAGTAAGTGGAGCCAGGCAATCTTGATTCTATTCATACCTATCTTAGTGAGTAGGTGGAGCCATGCAATCTTGATTCTATTCCTACCTATCTTAGTGAGTAGGTGGAGCCATGCAATCTTGATTCTATTCCTACCCATCTTAGGGAGTAGGTGGAGCCATGCAATCTTGAGTCTATTCCTACTTACCTTAGTGAGTAGGTAGAAACATGCAATCTTGATTCTATTCCTACTTATCTTGGTGAGTAGGTGGAGCAATACAATCTTGATTCTATTCCTATCTTAGTGAGTAAGTGGAGCCAGGCAATCTTGATTCTGTTCCTACCTATCTTAGTGACTAGGTGGAGCCATGCAATCCTGATTATATTCCTACCTATCTTAGTGAGTAGGTGAAGGGGACATGGCACATTAGAGATTCATGTTAGGTTTAATATAGTGGGCTGAAAGAGACCAAAAACACATTTTCATGGGTACAATGTAAAGAGCTCTTGCCTAAATCAGGAAGTTGTTTACTTTTCATCTTTGAATAGGAAGCTTTTTGGTCTCCACTATATTAAGCCTAACGGAGGTCTCTATCTAAAGTAGTTTGCTCCACTATTGCAAATGAGCACCAAAACGGATCTCTTTGCATGTACTCGCACACTGTGACGTAGTTAGAAGGCAGCATTGTGGGCACAGCTTTGGGCTCATCAGACTGTGACCAAGATAAGTATGCTCAAAATCTTAAAGTGGACCAAAATCCACCACAATCTTCCCGGACCAATCGTCCCCCCCCCCCCCCCCCCCCGGGGCATCCAAAATGAGGATGCACCGCTGTGTGAAAGCCCCTAGGTCGCCCTATACACTTACCTTCTTTCCCTGCCCAACGGCGCATGCGGGGGCTGCGGCCGTTCCTTGTTAGAGGGAAGCGGGGGATGCGGCTGCCGGCGTGCTCGGAGCCGCTGGCCATAGACAAAGGCTTAGACGACGTGATGGTGAGGTGAGTTGGGCTTGCCGATCTGGGGGGTTTCGAACTGCGGGGCACCCTGTAATATAACCCCTCTCCCCCTTTGTTGTGTTGTCTCTTTAATTAACTTTAATATGACCACCTATTTTGCAGCAGCAGAAACTGAGGAATCTGAAGTTTCGCTGCCACTAAGGTACATATGATTAGATTTTTCTTTCCCTGCAAATAAGTATTTTCCTATTCCTTTATGAAGTAAAGCAACTTAGACTCAACTCAGACCAGAGAAAATCATTCTTTAGGCTCACAAGAGGAAATTGTGTAAGTGAAAAGTGTCCTGTTTGTTTGTACCCCCCAGGTTGCCCCATTTTACTCACCTTCCTTTGGCTCCCATGCCGCAGACTCTGGCAGCAGCGAGTGTGCTGAGAGGCGAGCTCAGCCAACCTGCGCAATTGCTGTGACTCGGCTCCCTTTGGCGCCGCCAGCCCTAAAGTGGCCTTTAGTTATACAGCTTGTTGTTGGGGTCCACCAGAGGAAATAATTGGTGGGCATTCTTGGGATAAATCACAATTAGATTAATATAATAAAAAATCTGACACACTGTTTTAGTATTCTAAGCATACAGTACGTCCTGCTCCATATATAATACTTACACGTGGGTAATCCTCCGCCAGATGGCGCTGTGCACTGCAGACATGCAAAAAACAGGCTCCTCCCGGCCCTTCATATACAGAGGGACCTCCCACAAATCCCCAGATTTCTCTGCAGTGCTGACTGCGAAGACATGAATTATCACTCTCTCGCAGGTGAGCGGGGCTATTACAGCCTGCGGCCCTGTGGGACTATTTCCACCCGTCCTCCTTGTGATGTGCCTCCCAGCCTGGGCTGCGCTGGTCGGGTGAAGGTAGGCAGCACCATGTGTGCTTATGGAGCCATGCTCCACCGCAGTCCCCCACCATAGGGTAGGCGGTTAGGCTGATGGTGAGCCTCTAGTGGATGCCCCTCCCGCATTATTGCCCCGTGCCCCATATAGCGGTGGACCCTGCGTAAAGGGTCGCCATCCTCCCTCGTTTCCCCCAGTAGTTAGGGGGAAAAGAAAGGGGGGGGTATGTGTGTGGTGGTCCCAGTGTACTCTAATGTCACGCTTATGGCCATAGTATTGCCCTTGATTTCAACTGGGTGTCAGAGCCGCGCTTCTTGCCCCTTATTATTGTTTGGCTGCCGCCGTACGTGTGTCCTTTCTTTTACTGAATAGTGTGCTGCGCGGGCGGCGGCTTCGTATAGACGCTGCGGCGTCTTCTTTTTGCAAAGGCTTATATTTAGTGATTTTATCCTTTGCGTGTTTGACTACTACCTCAGAGCTTCAGGGTGGGCGGGGACTTGGCTTGGCGCGCTCCGCGTCATGGCCAAAGATTGGGCCTGCCCTTCGAGGTTCGCTGGGCGCCATTTTGATGATCTTCGCGCGCATGGTGGCGGTCCCCCTTCTCCTTGGTCTGTAAGTGCCCTCGCGGGCAATTCTTTATTAAATATTTTACCAGCTGCGCATGGCCCTGACACCCCTTATTCCCTTTATGTCTTTCAGACGTCAAGTCTGCGGTGGCTTCTCCCTGCCTCATATATATATATATTTAGGGGGCTTAACTACTATTCTCCCACATTAATCAGCGGGTCTTTGGGGCATCCAGGGTTGCCTATTGCGTAAATCCCTGTTAGCCTTGTGCTTTGATATTCACCATATGGAGGCATCTCAGAGTTATGTGACCGGGGTCCCTCTGGGACAAGACCGGCTGTGTTCAGCGTGTGGACTGCCCCACGCTGATGCTGACAGAGCACGGGTCTGCGGACCCTGTGCTGAACAAGTACTGGCCCTGCAATCAGGGTTGCCAATGGCTGCACCTTAGTTTAATACACCTGTTTCCCCGTGCTTAAATCTCACGCCTGATGAGTCGCACGGCTGATCAGGTTATCTCGAGGTTGGCAGAGCGCTTGGGCCCTGGGAAGAAGCGGTCCCTGACACCCCCAGGTTCTCTTTCCTACTGAAACTGAGGAGTTCGCTGCTCCGCAGGGCTTTGCTCCTTCTGATGGAGGTGAGCTCTTCTCGGACTCTGGTTCCTCTGATGAGATGCTGTGGAGTCGTGATGATTCTGGCCCTGGTTCTTGGGGCCCGTGTGACACTAATGAATTACTGATAAGGATCTTTGGGGTCTTGTCTATCTCTCCTCCTGGTGAGGCTCCCAAGCCTAGAAGGGAGAGTTTCCACACAGCGACACCGCGCTTGGAATTTCTGGAGCAGGATCATTTCCAGGCTCTGATATCCAAGAAATGGGAATCCCCTTGTATACTTCCAGGGTTTCCAGGGGACTGGGATTGGAAATACCCTTTTCCCCCTGATGTGGTTAACTGTTGGTCAGCACCTCCCGTGGTGGATGCTCCGATCATAGGGGTTGTTAACCCCTCCTTCATGTCAGCTCCTACTTATTGTACCCTTCGGGATGCTGAGGACCGACGCATTGATAGACTGGCTTCCCACGCCTTTTCTTGTGCAGGAACGGCGCTGCGCCCGGTCTGTGCTGCGGCCATCACTGCGGTGGCCGCTAGAACCCTCATCAGAAAAATGCTTGATAATCAGCCTGAGGATCTCCCCTGGGAGGTCTTTAATGCACTCTCCAATTGTGATGTATTTGTGAGGTTTATCCTTTTAGCGCTGGATGACACCATTAAGATGTGTGCAAGATCTTCTGCCCTTGTGGTAGCTATACGCCGCCTGGTCTGGCTGCGACAGTGGGGTGCTGACGATGTTACAAAAAAGGCTCTCACTGGCCTTCCCTTTAGAGGGCGACGACTATTTGGGGCCCATTTGGACCTTTTTGGTAAAAAGGGCAAAACACCCCTACGCAGAATGCCGTCTCGGCCTCCTCGGGGCAGGGACACCCCTCCCCCTCCCTATGTTAGTGTCAAACACGAACCAGGGGTGTGCTTCCAGCTCTTTGGCGTAGACTCCCCCCCAGGGTTGGCAGACAACGCCCTGGCCACTCCGGCAGGACTAAGTCCAAACCTTCCAAAACCCCCCAACCATGACGGGACGCCCTCGCCCGTCTGGGTGAGGGGACGGCTGCAGCACCTTGCTCCTCTCAGGAGGCGTCATGCCTCGTTCTGGTGGATCCAGGAGGTAGTTTCCTCCGGATGCAGGATAGAGTTTGCGAGGCGGTCCCTTCCCGAGATTGTCAGGGTGCTTCGGGTCCCTGTTTCTCTTCAGATGCTGGTGCAGGCCTTGCACGGCCTGCAGGGTCTGGGGTCACTTGCAGGTTGCCCTTAACAGGCAGAGGCAGGGGCCTCTTCACCATCCTTTCCACGCAGCCTGGCCCATTCTGGCCTTCCATTGGTTTGGCATTTCTACATTCACAGGCAGTTTTCTGCATGGAATCTCTGAGTTGGGCCGCCAGCGTCATGCGCCCAGTGGGCCTCTTGCCGTCTGCGGAGACCTAAGATGCTTATTTTAATACCCCTGTGTCTTCTGGACACCGAGGCTCTTACAGGTTAGTGTTGGAGGGCCAACACTACTGATTGTGGCCTTGTTATCTGGCCTCTCCTCTGCTCCCAGAGTGCTCGCCGAGGCACTGACGGGGGTGATGCCTCTGATGAGACCAAGGGGCGTCCGTGCGAGGACCTACCTGGCCGTCCTTCTTTACTTCCCAATCTCTACGCCAGGCCGAGTTGGTTTCTCGGCCAGTGGTGTTTTTTTTTGGGAGTCATTTGGATTGTCCCCTTATTTGGTATCTCCATTCCTAGGGTTGTATTTGGATTCGGTTCCTGCGAGAACCTTCTTCCTTGGCAATAAGTGGACAATCTGGTTACATGGGCTCTGTCCCTCATTGCTGTCCCCGTACTTTCACCAGGCAGGATTGCAGCTGGTGGGCCCGTTGGTGGCTGCTCAGTGGATGTCCCTTATACTCGGTGCCCTTGGGCTCTTCTGCAGCTTATAGTGTTAATACTGGACAGGGTTCCAGCACCCCTGGAGCTGGGTCTGTGTACCTTCCCCCTTGGTACGGTGGTTCCTCTTGAGTCGGTTGAACTCAAGGAACCGGTCAGGGGGCACCCCTTTACTTGCATCTTCCTGTAGATGGATACCAAATCTATCAGGTTGACGGGGGGGGGGTTATTTTAAAATCCCCTGTGGTTCTGGGGGAGGTGGGGCCTTTAGGGGTCCATACACCTTTCTGTTTTCTGAAGCGTTGAGCCTTCAGTTTGGCTCTATCTCGCTGGACTACTCCTTTTCAGGACTGGTCTATTTGGGGGCTCTTGGTCTGTCTGACGACAGTGGCCTGTATTATTTATCCGTGTGAGACTTGGAGCAGGATGATCCTCCAGGAAAGTATCTGATCCTGATCTGGGTGGAGGACAGCGTTCCCTGCATATCAGTGGTATTCGCTCCGGTGGATGTCCTTCTGCGACAGGATGTGTTGATCCTTGTGTCACTATGGCATCCATCTAGTGTGGATCTTGTTTCCTGTCCCAGGTTATTCTGACTGGTCAGGAGGCTGAGTTACGTTATGGCTGGATATTATGTTCTGTATGTCTTATCTTCATTCACCCTGCTAGGCGGGGTTCTGAGCTAAGTTTGCTCTGGAAGGGGGGACCAGTGATACTGGTGGCCCAGTGGAGTGTGGTGTGCAGACGTGGTACTATGGACAGCGGACCTGTACGTTCTGTCAGTAGTGCTGATCTGCTCACTCAGGCCCCCTTTTTATTTCACCCCAATCTACAGGCTCTGGTCTAGATGGCCTGACGGCTGATTCCTCCACCTTGATGGAGTCGGGCGTATCTTCTGGGTGACTGTGACTATTGGAAGTCTAGGAGCTAGCTTCTTCTTCTTCCGTCTATTCTTGGGTATGGCGTACCCATATTGATTGGTGTGAGTCTGGGTCTCTCCCCTGTCAGGCGCTCTCTGTTCCCAGGGTTCTAGAGTTATTACAGCATGGGTTGGAGTGGGCTCTCCAACTCGGTACTCTGAAGGTTCAGGTTCTGCCCTGTCCGCCTTCCTGTAGAAGTCTTTTGCTCTCCTTTTCCTTGGTTAAGCATTCTTCGGGGATTGCTCATGTGCATCCCCCACGTAATTCTATGGTCCCGGTTGGGATTGAATTTTATTCTGTTTGCCTTGCGGGGTGTTCCCTTTGGACCTATTCCGGATACTGTCTGATTGTTCGTACTCTCAAATTGTCCTTCTGGGGGCTGTTGCTTCAGTCGGACGTGTGCCTGAGCGGGCGGCTCTGTTTAGCTAGCCCTCGTTCATTGATATATACACCATGATGTGGTGGTGTTCCGCTTTACGCCGGACCTTATGCCTGAGGTGGTGTCTTGTGCTCATGTATTCAAGGCATTTGTCTTTCTTCTGGGCCTTATTCCTGGTAACGCTGAGGAAAGGGGGTCTACATTCCCTCAACAGGTGTTGGAAGTTTTTCCTGGATTGTCTCTTGTCCCTTAGGGGGACTGATGCCCCTTGGGGTTTGCAAGCGTCTCCATCCGTATGTGCCTGATCTCGTCTGCTTCCAGGGGTTATGTGCCCTTTGGCCTGGTCTTTCCTTGAATGGATTGTCCCTTCTGGTCCTAGGGAAGGTTTTCGGCTTCTAGCTGATCCTTTTCTAGTATACTGGTCCGTATCCCCGCCTGTCACGCGGGAGACCAGGGTTCAATTCCCCGATGGGGAAAGCTCTAAGATTCCCCGATAGCCTTTGCCAAGGCTACTGTTAGCATTTGGGCTGGTCAGGCCGTTACTCAGGCCTATTCTTTTAAGGGGAAGAATCTTCTTCTCACTTTATTTCTGATTTTACTTGTGCTTTGGTGTCTTTGGGCCTTTCAGCACCAGGTTTCTGTTGAACAAGTTTGCTAGACCGCTACTTGTTTTCTGTTCATACCTTTTCAAAGGTTTTTATGAGGTTGACGTTAGAGCTCTTGCTCATGTCGCTCTTGGTAACAAGGTTGCAGGTGACAGTGCTTTTAACTGTCTGCTGTGCCTTTTTTGTTGGGGATCCCACCCTACTTTATGGACACTGCTATTGGATGTCCCACGTGTAAGTATTATATATGGAGCAGGACGTACTGTATGCTTAGAATAATACAATTCTGTGAGATACTCACCTGTAGAATTGGTATTATACGCATACAGTACGTCCTGCTCCACCCCACCCTGGTTTTACATTATTCTGGATCCCCTGTATGGTGATTGTTATCATTGTTATTATTACCAGTTTTGGTGGTTGGTTTCTCCCGGCTTCTTTTTCTCACTGCTTTTCAATGCTGGGGATTTGTGGGAGGTCCCTCGGTATATGAAGGGCCGGGAGGAGCCTGTTTTCTGCATGTCTGCAGTGCACAACGCCATCTGGCGGAGGATTTCCCACGTGTAAGTATTATATATGGAGCAGGACGTACTGTATGCGTATAATACCAATTCTACAGGTGAGTATCTCACAGAATTGTATTTTTTGATCTCTTGCACTGCTCTTATGGGGGTTGATTTAGAGCCTGGTGAGACTTCTCACTCCTTTTTTAGGAGAGCAAACTGCCATTTACTTTCTTGTCTACAGGGTGTACATTTTCACCTGGCTCTGAATCCACCCCAAGGTAGACAATGAAAGTCGATGGCAGGATTCTCTCCTAAAAAAGGGAGTGAATTCTCAACTGGCTCTGAATCGAGCCAATGGAGCCCACCTGTGGAGGGCCTGTCTGGCGCTAGTAGGATGCAATGCAAAGCACATTCTAAACACAGTTGATGCACTGCCACAGAACATATTGCAGTGTGAACAGGCTACTAGGAAATAATGAGCAGAGGGGGTTTTGTAGTGTTAGACAAGTATTTGCCACCCTCCATGTGCTCATGCTGCATTCTGCGTGGCAATGCTTTGTATTGTTTGCGGGGAAAGCGTGACACTACCTGCAGCCTGGCAGCTAGCCTAAGGTGAGGACACAGACATTTCCACATTTCTAAAGATTAGTAGAGATCTGACATGCAGATATACAAGTTTCTACTGTAACTGCAAACGTTTCTAACTGAAAATAACATGCAAGACAAAATGACAGTTGAAAGGATTACTTCAACCGTGCCTCCATTAACCTCTATAAAGGTTCACCAGGTTGGTAATTTTTGTATAACCTAATAGCTGGACCTTTGGCTATTTGATTCCATAAAGCTAAACAAGTGTTAGACAAACTTGAAACATTGCTTTCCAAAATCTCTTTAATGAACAGAAAAGGACACCTGGGACAGGCAGAGGGTCAATGGCCTGGATATAGCCACATTACTAGCAGCCTGTCTGTAGCCCTATCAGGCAGTATGGGGATGATGCATGAAGCAGTGGGGGGAAGACTTTATACATACCATCGCTATGCACAGCACAGCTCTATGATTTCATACCTCCTTAGTGTCCCTAATTTGGAGTGACTGTCCCACCTTTGAGACCATGTCCCTCTGTGTTCTCATTTGTCCTTCTTTGAGGTGTAACATGCAGAAATGCATCAATAAATGATTCATTTGCCTATTCGTAGTGTTTATATTGTTGTAACTGTTACATCCTATCTCCTATCCATTAATCAATGAGGGGGCGTGGTCTAATTTAAGAATTGTCCCGCTTTTCCACCCTGAAAAGTTGACAGGCAACCAGCCTGTTACATATATAAGCTCTTAGGACCTCCCTGTCCCCTGCATTGCCCAGCAAAGCGACACAGGCATCATGTGACAGTTAAAGCAGAAGATCAGTCGAAAATGACACCAACACAACAAACAGTGCTCATGTGCACCCCCCTCCCCAGGGCAATTTACATTACTGCACATAAAAATTCATTCAATTCTAACTCTTGCTGAGGGAAATTTTAAAAACAAGATGGCGGCTCATGCATTTGCAGGCCACCTGCAAACAGGAAGTGCTGCAGGGCTTCCTGTTACTGTGCATTCAGTTATGTCAGTTGAATCCAAGCCGCAGCATTGCTGAGATGCTGGGAGAGGAAGCTCCAAAATGGCCGCCACCTTTCTTTTCCAGCTGTGCTAGGCTGTCGGTCCCGTTTAATGTAACTTGCCTGAGCTGTAGAGATCTGAAGCCAGGAGCTTGTATGTCTAGGAGCAGGCTGGCAGCCTACACTCTGCACCTGATATCACTCCCCTCGTCTGCAGCACATGGACACGAGGGAACTGTTGTATAAGTTTTTTATTTTTTAGTTGGGGGGGGGGGGGAGTAATCTTACACCCTGCAAAAAAAATTAATTACCGGGATGGGTGGGGGGACAATGGCACCACATATATTAAAGCAGACCAACATCCATTTTACACAAATTGGGTGTTGGTTCAAGTGTGGAAGTAGGCACCTCCCACATACACTGCCAACAGCCCCAGCTTTATTTAACCACATTACTCTGACAATGTCTAGCTGACGACTGGCCACCAGCAGTCAAGTGGTCTGTGTTTCCTTTGGGGCCTAAAATTCCAGAAGGTGGCTCCAAACCACGTGACTGCCAGAAGCCAGTTATGGGGCTGGATTTCATCAGGGAATGAAGGTCAAGATAAGCAAAACCGGGGCTGGTGGTGTATTTGAAAGGGGGAATTGGCAACAAGGATGCCCCCACACTCAAACTAACACACATTTTGTGTAACATGGGTGTTGGTCCAAGTTGTTAGGCCTGAGGCAGGGAGCGATGCTGCCATCCCGGCAGCGACAATACTGGCATCCTGCATATTCATTGCAATGACAATGGCGTCTGTGACTGATAGCAGGTCCCAAACCCAACCCAATGCGGTGGCTAAAGATGGAGCAGGATGCAGCGGCTGTGGCTGAAATTCCGGTAACTTATCTGATCACTGGATCTGAGCTGCTACTTCGAACCGATCAGCTACGGGGGACGAAAGGTAAGTACCCTACTGTTTTTTTTTAAAGAGGAACATCTGTGCTTGGGCCGGCCCATTCCCGCTTCCAAATCGGGATGCTCTTGAAATGGTGTATACATGGTTTTTCCCAGGAAGTGGGGCAGCTGGCAAAATGGAATTGTGTGATACATGGCCCAAATGCGCATCCCAGTTAGGGGCCACCAGCAGTAGGGCCCAGCTACACAGCACATAGCTCCTCAGCCTCTCCGAAGCCTCATCTCACAGATTTCCAGATGTTGTCTTGCACTGTGGCCCTGAACTTTGCTAAAAGCCTGTGAAACTGTAGGAAGAGGTTCAAAGGAAGAAGCTGTAGATTGCAAGAGCAAGAAGCACAGCAGCAGCCAAGATAGGACAGAGAGCCAGCAGATGGAGGAAGAAAGGGCCAGTTCAGGGTGAGGAGGCCTTGCTGTGTATCCCTAGGAGACTCCCTCTGTGACCATCTGCTCAGTTACACAGGGTACAAAGAATAACAGGCAATGATAGATTTATCAAATAGTGATGCTGCCCAAAGCAAACACTCAGCAGATCTGATATGTCTGTACATGGCTGGCCTTAGGTATTGAGGCACCCGGGGCAAAATGTCAGGATTGAGCCTCCCCATAAACATACACAAGGAGAGAAGATGGAAGAGGGGGAGTGAAAGAGAGATGGGGATACTGTGAAAGAGGGAGTAAGATTAAGGCAAAGAGACGGAGGGATCACTGGAAAATATAGAGACGGGAAATGAGAAGAAAAGTGAAAAAGTGCAAGGAGACAACGCAAAAAAGAAAATAGGATAGTAAGAATGTGAAAAAGGCGAATGCGAAATAAAGAGAAAGCCAGAGAGAATGTGGAAGAAGATGTGGGAAAAAACAGTATGAGGGATGGACTGTGGGGAAAAAAGGATGAATAAAAGAAAATGTGGCAAAAAAAGAAAGATGGAGGGAAAGTGGAAAAGAAAGGAGGACAGAAGGTATGTGGAAAAGAGAAAGTGAAGGAGAGGGTGTGGAAAAAACGGACGAAGAGTGGACAAAAGTGGGAGACAGAGGGAAAGTAGAAAAGAGAGAGAGATGGAATAATATGAAGTAAAAAAAAGGCAGGAATGAGGAAAAGAGAGAAAGATGGTGGAAGAATGAGGGAAAGAAAGCAGGAATAGGGAAAAGAGAGGGAGGGAAAGCGGAAAGAGCAAAAGATGGAAGGAATGAAAGAAAAAAAAAGGCAGGAATGTTAAGTAAGAAGGGAAAGTGGAAAAGAGTGCAGAATGAGGAAAAGTAGGAAAGGGCAAAAGAAAGATAGAAGGAAAGTTACGAGTGAAAGGAAGGGAGGTGTTGAAAATGGGAAGGGGGCAGAGATGAAATGAAATAGAAGGCAATGAGGGATGGAGGTGAAAAATATGGGTGTGTCTGAACGGTATTTCCTGTTGCCCCCTTGCAAAGGGGGTTGGGATAGTGCCCTGTGCAACTGCACAGCTCGCACCCCCAAAGGCCAGCGACATTCTTGTATTTCTGTTCCACACCAATTTTTTTACAAGTGAGGAGAAGCATTACCGTCATTAGCCACTGGTCTCCCCAATCCTTGCATTGTTTTGAATGGAGAGAGCATGGCCATGTCCGTGACTGGGGGCTTGAGTAAGACATGGTAGATTCGGTCAGTGGAGTTTGGTAAGGGTCAGGCTACATTGCTGATCGCTGGAAACGATCAGCTGGGGGGGGGGGGAGGAGAGTACCCTTTACTTAGTCTATTAAAAATCAAAAAACGTACCTTTTGTCCCACGCCACTGATCCGTGCTAGGCCGGCTATCACTGCATCCTGGGCACTGTCATGAGGTTGGGTTTGATGTTGGGTCAGGATCACAGGTAAACTAGATTCATTGCAATGGAAGTAGTGGGCCATGGCCTGACACGTCACAGGGCGTGACTATGTCCCTGTGACTGATGGGAGCATATGGTCCATCAAGGAAGCGTTGGTGAATGTAGTTTGAGGCCCCGGAATGCGTGGGAGGTGCGGGCTTGGATCAAGTAAGTTGCTGATCACCGGACTAGCATCGAACAGCAGCAACGGAACAAAAGGTAAGTACCCTTTTGTTATTCTTAGTATACAGTAGGTCCTGCTCCAGATAGATTACTTACACTTGGGTTATCCTCAGCCAGATGGCGCTGCACTGCAGAGACATGTAAAACAGGCTCCTCCCGGCCCCTCAAATACCCAGGGACCTCCCCCAAATCCCCAGATTTCTCTGCAGTGCTTACTGTGAAGACATGAAATTATCACTCTCTCGCAGGTGAGCGGGGCTATTAGCCTGCGGCCCTGTTGGACTATTCCCACCCGTTCCTCGTGTGATGTGCCTCCCAGCCTGGGCTGCGCTGGTCAGGTGAAGGTAGGCAGCACCGTGTGTGCTTAAGGAGCGCTCCACCGCAATCCCCCACCAAAGGGTAGGCGGTATAGGCTGATGGTGAGCCTTCATGGGATGCCCCTCCCGCATTATTGCCCCATGCCCCGTGTAGCGGTGGGTCCTGTACAGAGGGCCGACATCCTCCCTCATTCTCCCTGTAGCCTGCGGGGGGAAAAGAAGAGGGGGGGTGTGGGTGAGTTGTCAGTGTTTCGTGCAATTTGGCGTTTGGTCTGTTTCGATTTGTATATGTGGTGTCAGCCGCCGCGCTGACTTGTCTTTTTTACTATTACACGCGCGTCTTTTCCTTCTTTTGGTTGTTCCCTGCCTGGCGGCGGCGTTGACGCTTCTGCGTTCTCATTGGCTGCTTGTCTGTGGGCGTTACGCTTTTTGGGGGGGCGGGGCCTGGCTTGGCGCGCTTTGCATCACGGCCCGCTCTGGCCCGCCCTTCGAGGTTCGCTCGGCGCCATTTTGTCAGGTCGCGTGCGCGCGCGCGCGCGTGTGTGTGACGGTTCTACCTACCGCGGTCTGTAAGTGCCCCCGCAGGCGGCTTTATGCTCATTCCTTACTGTGTATGGTTTTGACGCCCCTTCTTCTTATTGTATCTTTCAGACGGGTGAATCCAGTGGCTTCTCCCGGCCCGGTGTAATTGATAGTTGGGCCTAGTATAATTACTCCCACTTCCCTAGCGGGTCATTGGGGCATCCAGGGTTGCTTTACAGCGCCAATCCCTACTGGCTTATTGTGCCTATTAATCACCATATGGAGGCATCCCAGGATAATGTGACCGGGGTTCCTTCGGGACAAGCCCGGCTGTGTGTAGCTTGTGGGGTTTCACCTATCAGCGGTGACAGTGCACGGGTCTGTGTTCCTTGCGCACAGCAGGCGCTAACGTTGCAACCCGCCCCTCCTGTGGCTGGGCCTGCACCTCGTCTCACTTCCCCTACTCCCCCAAGCTTGAGTCTCACCCCCATTACATCGCATACAAGCAGGGATTCTCAACCTGATGTGGCTGCTAGACTGGCCAGTGTTGAAAAATTGATTGCTAGTACTTTAGCGCGTAAGGCCACCGCTAAGAAGCGCCACTTAACTCCTGATGCCACTCTTTTCCCTATGGAGTCTGATGAGTTTTTGCATCTATGTGGCTACACCCCCTCGGATGAAGGGGAGCTGTTCTCTGATTCAGGGTCATCTGACGAGAGACCCAGGGGTCATGATGATTCTGGCTCTGACCCCTGGGCCCCGGATGATACTGACAGACTGCTGGTTCAGATTTTCGAGGTTCTGTCCATCTCTCCCCCTGTTGCGGCACCCAGGCAAAGGGGTGAGCTTTTTCATACTGCTAAGGTTCGTTTGGAATTTCCAGAGCAAACCCATTTCAATAACCTTGTGCTTAAGGAGTGGGAACGTCCCAGTAGACTTCCCGGTATACCTAAGAGTTGGGACAGAAAGTATCCCTTTCCTGCTGATATAGTCATGTGCTGGTCTTCGCCCCCCGAGGTGGATGCTCCTATTCTAGGGCTGTCTAACACCTCTATTATGCACTCCCCTGACTCTACTACTCTGCGGGACGCCGAGGACCAGCGCATTGACCAATTGGCGTGCCATGCCTTTGCATTTGTGGGGACGGCGCTGCGCCCGGTTTGCGCCTCGGCCATAACATCTGTGGCACTCAGGGCCCTGATCAGAAGTGTACTTGACGGTGTTTCTGATGATTTGCCACCTGAAATGTTTAATGCTCTATCTAACTGTGATGTGTTTGTAAACTTTATCCTATCTGCCCTGGATGATGCCATTAGGATGTGTGCGAGAACTTCTGCGTTGGTGGTAGCTATACACCGCGCGGTTTGGCTGCGCCAGTGGGCTGCTGACAATGCTGCAAAGAAGGCCCTTACTGGGCTTCCATTTAAGGGGCTACGCCTGTTTGGGGGCCGCCTAGACCTTTTTGCTAAAGGAGGTAAGTTACCCCAGCGCAGGCGGCAGTCTCGGCCATTTCGGGGCCAGGGCTCCCTCTCAATCCTCTTCTGTGGTGCTAAACAAGGAAAAGGGGTGTCTTTCGCGGGGGCTCGTGCTGATTCCTGGCATAGGAGCAAAGGACGACGTCCTGGCTCCTCATGGGGGTCTAAACCCAAATCCTCTCCCATGCCCCCTCAGGCATGACGGGGCGCCCTCGCCCGTCAGGGTGGGGGGACGTCTACAGCACTTTGCTCACGTCTGGAGGCACCACGTCTCAGACCGGTGGATTCAGGAGGTAGTGTCCTCTGGTTACAAGATAGAGTTTGCTGTTCGCCCCCCCCCCCCCCCCCCAAGATTCATCAGGTCCCGGATCCCCCAGGACCCTGTCTCAGCTCAGGTTTTGATGCAGGCCGTGCAAGGCCTTCTGGGTATGGGGTCATTTGCAGGGTCCCCTTAAGAGAAAGAGGCAAAGGGTTCTATTCCAACCTTTTCACAGTTCCCAAAATGGGTCAGTCAGGCACATTCTGGATTTAAAGATCCTCAACAAATTTGTCAAGAACAGGCGCTTTCGCATGGAAACTCTGCGCTCGGCCATCAGCTCCCTGCGCCCAGGGGATTTCATGACGTCTGTGGACATCAAAGACGCTTACCTTCACATCCCTGTGTTCTCAGGACACCAAAGGTTTCTCAGATTCGCGTTGGAAGATCAACATTACCAATTTGTGGCCCTGCCATTTGGCCTCACTTCAGCTCCCAGAGTGTTTACCAAGGTGCTGGCGGGAGTGATGTCTCTGTTGAGGTCAAGGGGCATACGCGTGCTGCCCTACCTGGACGACATTCTCATCACCTCTCGGTCTCTACAGCAGGCAGAGTTGGACACTCAGCTGGTGGTGTCCACCCTGGAGTCCTTCGGCTGGGTGATCAATCACCCCAAGTCCTCTCTGTCCCCTTCCTCGGTGACCCCGTTCCTGGGAATGATTCTGGATTCGGTTCAGTCAAGGATATTCCTTCCTCAACAGAAGGTGGAAGCTCTAACTACGCAGGTGAGGTTCCTGCTGTCGCGTCTCCATCCCTCCCTCAGGCAGGGAATGCAGTTGGTGGGCCTGATGGTGGCGTGCTTCGAGGCGGTGCCTTTTGCTCAGTTCCATTTGAGGCCTCTGCAACTTCACCTTCTGTCAGTATGGGACAAGGACCCAACGTCCTTGGATGGGGTCTCTGTGTTCCCCCCCTTGGTCAGGCGGTCCCTTTCGTGGTGGCTGGATCCCAGGAACTTGCTGGGGGGCAGGTCCTTTCTGGCCCCCTCCTGGGAGACGGTCACCACGGATGCCAGTCTGTCGGGTTGGGGGGATTCTGGAAGTCCCTGCGGTTCCAGGGGAGGTGGGGCCCTCAGAAGGCCCACTTGCCTATCAACATTCTGGAACTACGGGCGATCAGGTTGGTACTGAAGCAGTTGACCCATCACCTGAGGGGTCTGGCTGTGCAGGTGCGCACAGACAACAGGACGGCGGTTGCCTACATCAACCATCAGGGAGGGACCCGGAGCAGGGGGGCCCTCCAGGAGGTGTTGCGGATTCTGACATGGGCGGAGGCCAATGTTCAATGCATTTCGGCTGTGTACATTCCGGGGGCAGAGAATCTACTGGCAGACTCTCTGAGCAGGGGGACCTCTCATCAGGGAGAGTGGTCCCTCTGCAACAGGGTATTCCAGTCCCTGTGTCACCGTTGGGGTCTACCGGATGTGGATCTTTTTGCACCCCGTCACAATCACAAGCTCACGGCCTTTGTCTCCCTGTCTCAGGATCCTCTGGCCTTGGCCACAGATGCTCTGTCCATGTCATGGCAGGAATTTCGGCTCCTGTATGTCTTTCCTCCATTCCCCCTGCTGGGCAGAGTCCTGCGCAAGATTGCTCTGGAAGGGGTGCTAGTGATTCTGGTGGCCCCCAGGTGGCCAAGAAGAGTGTGGTTCGCAGACGTGGTGCAGATGGCAGTAGACCAGTACGTTCTGCCAGGAGTGCCAGATCTGCTCACTCAGGGCCCCTTACGCCATCCCAATTTACAAACTCTGGCTTTGACGGCCTGGCTGCTGAAACCTCCATCTTGATGGAGAAGGGCTTGTCTGCCTCGGTGGTTGAGACCATGGTGAAGGCTAGGAAGAAAACTTCTTCTTCCATCTATTATAGGGTATGGCGTTCCTACATTGACTGGTGTGAGTCTAGGTCTCTTCCCTGTAGGGTGTTCTCAGTCCCCAGGGTTCTGGAGTTTTTACAGCATGGGTTGGAGTCGGGTCTACAACTCAGTACTCTGAAGGATCAGGTTTCTGCCCTGTCTGTCTTCTTTCAGAAGTCTATTGCTCAACATTCTTTGGTTAAGACTTTCTTTCAGGGGGTTACTCATGTGCGTCCCCCACGTAAACCTATGGTCCCTGTTTGGGACTTGAACTTGCTTTTGTCTGCCTTGCAGGGTGCTCCCTTTGAGCCTATTCAGGATGCTGCTCTGGCTGTACTTACCCTCAAGGTTGTCTTTCTGGTGGCCATTACTTCGGTCAGGCGTGTGTCTGAGCTGGCGGCTCTGTCTATTCAGCCCCCATACTTTGAGAGACACCAGGATAAGGTGGTGTTCCGCTTTAAGCCAGATTTTCTGCCTAAGGTGGTGTCTGCTTTTCATTTGAATCAAGATATTGTTCTTCCTTCATTGTGCCCTAATCCTAGCAACGCTAAGGAAAGGGTTCTGCATTCCTTGGATGTGGTCAGGTGTCTGAAGTATTACCTGGTAGTCACTGCGTCCTTCAGGAAAACTGATTCTCTTTTTGTGGTCCCTTCTGGTCCTAGGAAGGGTTTGGCTCCTGCCAAGTCTACTATCAGCAAATGGATCCGTCAGGCTGTGATTCAGGCCTATTCTGCTAAGGGGAAGAGTCCTCCCTTCCGCCTTACTGCTCATTCTACTCGTGCTATTGGTGCCTCTTGGGCCTTCCAGCACCAGGCTTCTGTTGAACAAGTTTGCAAGGCTGCTACTTGGTCTAATGTTCATACCTTTTCGAAGTTTTACAAGGTGGATGTTAGGGCCTCAGCTGATGCTGTTTTTGGCCGGCAGTGGTTTAAACTGTCTGCTGTCACCTTTTGTTGGGGATCCCACCCTACTTTATGGACACTGCTATTGGATGTCCCAAGTGTAAGTATTATATCTGGAGCAGGACGTACTGTATACTAAGAATAATACAATTCTGTGAAATACTCACCTGTAGAATTGGTATTATAAGTATACAGTACGTCCTGCTCCACCCCACCCTGGTTTTTGCATTATTCTGGATCCCATGTATGGTGATTGTTATCATTGTTATAGTTACCAGTTTTTGGTTGTTGAATTCTCCCAGTTTCTTTTTCACTGCTTTTCAATGCTGGGGATTTGTGGGAGTTCCCCGGGTATTTGGGGGGCGGGAGGAGCCTGTTTTACATGTCTCTGCAGTGCAGCGCCATCTGGCGGAGGAAAACCCAAGTGTAAGTAATCTATCTGGAGCTGGACGTACTGTATACTCATAATATCAATTCTACAGGTGAGTATTTCACAGAATTGTATTTTTTTTAATAGGCTGGTGAATCACTGTAAAGAAAGATCCAATTTAAAGAGTTTATCTTAGTATATAAAAACAAATCACCTTATACTTGCCTGATCTTCTGTAGGCAGGACTGCAGACTGAATCTTTGTTGTTCTTCTGCTGTCAGCTCCAGGGTGCTGTATTTGGCGGACAGGTTTCGGGTGTGCCCATGAAGGCTCCCTCATTGGATGAAACAGGGGGAACCACTATGCTATGCTAAGGCTACCTTTACACTGGAGCAAGGCAAAGTGATAATCACTGACACTGTTTTTCTGTGTATCGCGGTGCACCGGCGATAAACCAATGTTTAAATAGCAATCCCTAGTTGCTGTACAGCAATCGTAAGCCATAACGCAGCTTAAAGTGGACCAAAACCCACTGAACTTGTGAAATAAATTTGGCCAAATCCCTGCTGATGCTCCCTTCTTAGGGTGTAGAACTAGACATGGATATTTTCACCTATCAAATTGTCCTGGAACACGTTATTCTTTGCAGTGAAAATTGTCAAAAGGTGTTCTCCATGAGAGGATCAATTCAGGGGATGTTAGGTCAAAATGTGGGTTTTGGTTTGCTTTAAATGCATGGCTTTTTGTGGTGGGGGGGCGAATGTGATTGCCCAGCAAGTATGTGAAAGGGCCAATGGAATTCTATGGGTCATGTTTTAATGGCAATTGTTTTTTGCGTTTGCCTCAATGTGAAAGGGGCCTTAGTGGGGGACATTAAAAAGCATGCTGAAGCTGATCAGAAGTGCGCCGTTAGCTCTGGCAAAACAGCTGCAAAGAAACAGCGAGCGGGGCTGCATTGCATTATGCCTACGGGGGATCAGGTAGGTATAGCCTTGTTTTTGCTTCAGAGCTATACCCAGCTAATGCACATATCCAGCCATGTTGGCTTTGCTGTCAGTCAGGCAGAGAGAGGAGAGCTCATTTCCAGGACTAGTAATGGCCATCAAATGGCTCGACAGCCATTCAACAAATGTTTATTGTTTGATCGCGGGATTGACACACCCTGTAAAATGTATTATAATATGATGAGGCTGAATACAATTATTGATGATGATTACAGAACTTAGTAGCTGACTAGCTGCAGCTTCACTGTCTGCGCAGGTACTTACCTAGAATAAGCATAAGCTTCTTTCTGAGGTTGTCAGGAGGAAGCTACAGTCCTCCACATATGGTGGTCATGCCCTAAAATCCGAGGCTTCTGATCTAGGGTACATGGCTTTTTCAGATGCTTTTTTCGCTAATTATCTGTAGGGACCCCTGGGTTGCCCTCCTCCAGGTTAAACCTGATTGCGTGACAAAGAAAACAGCATAAATTATTGTTGTTCATTCTCTTGGCTGCGAAGCGGTCTATCGCTAAAGCTTGGAAAAAGAGTCCCCTCTCAGGAGGTGCGAGACAAAGGCCGCGAGAACTTTGAGTGAGTGAGTGAGTCTTTGTAAATGGAAAATTGACCAGCATCTTAAATGGCACAAACAAAAAATTCTAGAAGGTGTGACAACTGTGGATAGAGTACACATCCCCTAATCTGCATAGTAGTCCGGTTGGCTGGCTGTGATCTGGGGGTCAATGAATGGCTGTGGCAGTATACAGTTGATCTACCCTTTGACCCCCTTTTTTTCTCTTCTCTCTCTCTTTCTTTTCTTTTTCTCATTCTTTCTCTCCTCTACTTTTTTCACTATTCTTTGTGGTTGGTAATGTCTTATCGCAATCATTGGCAAAGCTTTAACGTAATAATGTTTTCTTTTTCATATTACTCTGTATCACACTGACTTCAGTGTTACTACTTTATTACTGCTTAATAATTAACCTTTGGCCTTGCTGCCCTTAACCACCTGCACTCTAATGTAAAGAAAATGTAAAAAGTCATTAAAAATATTCAAAATAAAAAAAATAAAGTCCAAGTTTCTGACATGCATACTATTTTCTGTTAGTGGATCTCTTAGAATCCACCTACATTCAGCCCTAGCTATTGAGGTATAGTATAGCATGGCTTTCCGATGTGTTTGCAATTTTTAAGGTCTTTGGCAAAAAGCAATGCAAAGTGCATGCACTGTCCTTTACACACCTTGCCACAGAGCAGACTTCTATGGGAAAATATGTCAAGCATGGATCTGCATGGGCCTTGGGTGAGTACAGTGATGCTGTATAGCTGCCGTTCTGTTCACTGTCTGTCTGTCTGTCATTGGTTATTAGTATTGGTCTCAATAAACTAGCAGTAGTACAAAAGACATGCAACACAAAATACATAAACATTTTTACATTTAAGTACTTACCGCTATGCCCTTTGTTATGGGCCCAGTGCTCTTTCAGGGGTGCACCCGTAGAAGAACATTGGGCCCATACTGATGGGCAACAGCTCTTCTGCACACCCAGTGCCCTAAAGTGGGGTGCAGGCAATCAAGTGGAACTTGTATAGAGTTCCCCTGGACACCTTACCAGTAGTAAATGAAAAAACATGCAACACAGTATACAATAAATAGTTTAAATGTAACTACTTAGCGCTGCATGTCTTCTACCTTCTGGGTGGTGTCCTCTTCTCTTTTCTGTGGGTCTTATCCCTCACAGAGGTTGTCTTCTACATTGCTGGCATCTTCAATGGCAGTGACATCAAAAGCAGATACCATCACCATCTCTTGAACCAGGGGTTGCCCTCCTTCTATCCTGGCTCCCAGCCAGGAGTAATGCCATCATTTGATGATATCCAGCGCAGGACAGAGGTACGGGATGAGGTAAGTAGAGTTAGAAGTAAGTTAGAAAAACAAAATATTGTCGGAGGTGTATATATTTTTCAACTTCTTTTGAACTGGTAAGAGATTTCAAAGGAGCCCTATACCACTTTAAAGGACTGGGGGGTGACAAGCCCGGCGGGGTGGCTTGCTTATGCCACATTACCCTCACTCCCAGTGGGCAGAGGACTGCTGTATTGCATAAAACCCATAATATTGCCATAGTTTTACTCTAAGCAGACTAAGCTTATTCTATTTTGGCTTGGTTATCTGGGCTTATGTTGATTAAAGTGATTAGAAGAACTCATTTTCCAAAATATTGCTCTATATCTATTAAAATACTATAATATAGTATAAAATATAATACTATAAAATGCAGGAAAATCAACTGCTAATTAATCCATAATTGTCCTGGGAAAAATATGGTGTAGCAATTATTAGGGGGGTTATTTTATTGATTTATTAGGTTTGTAATGAAGATAAAAATATTGAGTGGTTGATAGAAAGCTTTTTTTCAGACCATTTTTAAGAGGTTAAAATGTGTAAACACAACTTTGTTTCAGATCACTGAAGATTAGTAGTCAGGCGGCTTTCTTTCCTAAACTGCCCACAATAATAGCCAGCGTTTGTTTTTTCTAGGCTTCCACATTCTGAGTAGGGCAGGTATTTTTCTTCTTCCAAGTAGTTCATTAACCGTCACTTCCTCGTCCTACTACCCTCCCCGCCCTTATTGCTCATACAGCGCTCCCGCCACATTCTGCACTCCTTGTTTCTTGGCGGCAAAGCTTTGTTTTATACGCGGGGAAAGCGTGACACTCCCTGCTGCTTGGCAGCTAGCCTAAGGTGAGGACAAAGAGCATAGCCTCATGTACACAGCAGCTTCAACTGTGTGAAATAGTAGTAAGGCTCTGACATGCAAGCATACAAAGTTCTTTCAACTGACAGAAGTTTCTAACTGAAAAAATACCACAGGAGGCAAAAAGTCAGTTCAAGTCAGTTAAAATCAACATGTTAGAAACCCGTGTAACTGATTAGAGAAGGTAAAATGCAGACACAGCATGTGGGAGTGGTGTCTCCAAGCAAAGGAATTTTAAAGTGGAAGTCCAGTCATTGGGTAACTTAGAGTCCTGGGCACAGTCATCTTGTAAAAATGGCAGGTCAGTCACCCAATACTGTGCAGCTGTGTGACTGTACTGGTCATTCATTTAAGTCCAATGGTCACCCAGGTCTACGGCTCCCATTCAGAGTCAATGCCCCCCCCCCCCCCCCCCCCGCAGAATCGGGGAAGGATTGCAGTGATTAAGTGAGGACTTTAATTATTTTAAATAATTACATTTTAATAGGGGGAGGGGGCGGTAGCTGCGGGGATACGAAACGCTCCCCTTTAAGAAGTTTCCCACAACAGTTAATCAAGCAATGAAGCAGAGATGTGGGATAACTCCTGAATCTGGGCTCTACATTTTTTTTTTAAGTTTTAACCACAACCACAATTTACATTTTATTACCTAAGTACATTGATTTAGGAACAAATTATGTTAACCTTTCATTTCTAATAAAATAAAGACCATGGATCAATGCCCACAACAATTAAGGAATATTGACTAAGCCTTCTCTTTGATGGCTGCCTTACATGCTACTTGTAAATACAGGCAATCACTTCTTCTTGGCTCATAACACTGCATGCACCCCCCCCCCCCCCCAATGTCAGCTTAAAGCGGACCAATAGTCAAAAATTACTTAAACCAGACCCACACAACAAACAGTGCTCATATGTATCCCTCCCCAGGGCAATTTACATTGCTGCACATAAAAAATCATTTACCTTTTTCTAACTCCTGCTGTAAAAAATTTTATGAACAAAATGACGGCTCGTGCATTTGCAGGTCACCTGCAAACAGGAAGTGTTTCTGGGCTTCATGTTTCTGTGCATTGTCAGTTGAGTTCAGGCAGCAGCATGGCTGGGATGCTGGGAGAGTAAGCTCCAAAATGGCCACTACCTTTCTTTTTTTCAACTGCCAGGCTGTTGGTTCGGTTTAAATAACCTCTGGAGCAATTCTAATTATTTCCGCTGAAACATTTTTCTGATGGATATAGAGTCATGTTCTCAGGAGAAAATATACTGGCTAACATTAGAGTGACTCTGGAGAAGCGACTAACAGTGTAGAAGCGCTGTTGGGTAAGCAGTGCTTGGTATAGGTGCAGGGCCGGATTAAAGGGCTCCAGCTCCAGTTGAGCCTCTACTACTTTTTAACAGGGGCAGCCATCAATTTACAGTTACAGGGGACATCCACTATTATTTCTGCCAAACTTAAAATGTACTTGTATGGGTGCCTTGGTGGGTCTGGTGTGGGAAAATCTCTACTCAAGTGGAGTTTTGTTAGGGGAAAAAAGTGCTTAACATTTTGGTAAACAATTGTCATAATATTGAGTTTCTCATAAGATCCCAGCTGCAAAAGGTTTTCGCAACAATTTCCATGATGGGGTTATGCTTCCCCCCATCTACTGTATATAACCCCTGGGGGATATAAAATCACTTTCAGTTTGGTCACTAGAGGCAAACAAACTATACAGTTGTGTTATTAGAACGGAAAAGGTGATTGTTAGTACAAAGCATGGGACTCCTGTACCATTAAAAACCTCTTTTTGAAGGATGAACATCCTGTTTTAGTAATTGCACACAGGAAATGAGGCTAACCCCATGCAATGCCATCACAGATACCAAAGATTGTTTGCAGCTCTTTCTCAATCAGCCAATCGGCTATCTCAAAGGTGCTGGGGGCTTGGCTTTGACATTGGATTTGAAAACCGGACCACTGCCATGACAGCCGCACCGCTGCAGGTACTCAGGCGGGAAGGGCGGCTTGGGGGCCGGGGAGACACTATTTTGTTTTCCGTGCTCTTTAGAAAACTATCGGTATATGCTTGAGCAGGCCTTTATATGTGATTGCTGCTATTAGTTACAGCTTTTCCAGATCGGTAATTTCTCTTTTGAAAGTCCAATATATGCCCCGCTACTTCTACATTCATCATTTCAGGGATTATAAAGAGTTGAAATGTTCATCGTTCAGCATCAGCTACTTTTCCCCTATAATAGCATTTCAGCATCATAAATGCTATACAATAATTTAGAGGTTACATGTACCAGGTAAGAATAAAAAGGAGTCCTATATTTATGCAGATCTATACATCAAACCTAGATGAGGGATATGGCCTGAATATAGGGCAAGTTCTTCCAAATGGTCTTATACAGTTTGAATTAAGTGTTTTGTAACAATGTATGACCTAGTCTTTTTATATATTTTAGGTACGTTGTAAATGCCTGACATGAGCATTACCCAAAGCCATGTACATAAATCAGGAAGCTGAACTCCATATTCTCAGAATGGTTTCATGCTGCCTCCTACTGGTCTTTTTAATTCCTCACAGTGCATCTAGAAAGTCATTCAAACACCAATTGGAACAGGATTTTTTTTTTTTATTGAGACAAGTAGAGGGATCACTGCAGAGACAACTGATGATAACATGTCTCGTGAAATTTACAGTGCAGTGTCTAGGTGCGTGTACCCTTGACACTGATAATAACGTAACACCTCTGACACAGGTACACTATATTGTATGACCTTTATATATATACAGTGTCCACATACATATGTATGGAATATCAGGCTGAGGAATTGGCATTCTCTACTTTACTACCTGGTGACAAATATTTTTGGTTGTATCCTTGATCCAGGTTTGTATGCACGCCTTGTCACCCACCTGTGTATCCAATATTGCACCAAAAGCCCAGGACACAGTGTGCTTGTAAAAATATATACAGCGCATTTGAAGAAATGTGTCCCGTTGTTGCACCTCATCTATTGATGTTGATTCAGTAGATGATTTATGGCCATCATCTTGGCAGTGATGATGTAGAGAGTGACTGATCAGTTACAGGAAGTACAACTTTGAACTATAGATATCAAAGCTGCAACATACACAAGGCCCGGGCATAGGGGGTGGGTGGGCTCTAAAGGGGGAACACAAGGGCTATTTTGACATTATGAGACTGTGTACATCATTGGAAAATTGCAGGTCAGTAAAACTTGATTTCTGTGCTGGATTAATGGCTATAGTGGCACAATATAGGAAAATATTACAGTTTATGCTAAATAATATATTAAACCAGAAATACTGGTTCCACACCAGTGTTGGTCAACTCAGTAGAAACCACCAGTCTGAAGTTTTCTTTGTGTCCATCAAATCCCGCATAAAGCTGACTGCACTGGTGTAGCTTGAAGCTTTGTTTTGAGCTATGATGGGAAAACCAAAGCAAGGATGACACTAAGTTGGATGCACAGACCTAAGTTGCCATTATGATTGGCACATGGACAATCAGAGTGCCAACAGGGATGAATGGGGGGCTACATAGTATTCTGCCTAGCAAAATGAGGAAAAGTGGCACTAGACAATTTCTGATCAGCTTAGCTGGCCACAGAGGCAGGCACAAAAGACTGAACATGACAATATTTAGGTGATCAAAACAATCAAGGGAGAAGATGTCTAAGAAGTGGTCTGTTTTTTTTCTTTCTTGCCCACATATGTCCTTTATTGGCCATTCAGGCACTTGTCAAGTAAACTCAGGTAACCACGTGCACACAGACCCCAAATAAATTCACAGACATTGACACACAATTGTTGGTATTCGTATGTTCCACAGGACTTTTCTGAGAATTACAACTTGAACTTTTAAACTCTGTAGTAAAATAACAACACATACAAGAAAATGGTAGCGGACTAGTGATGTACACAGTCTGTCTGCACAGCAGATGTCTAGAAACAGACCTAAGATAGCCACTCGACTGGACACAGACATCTTTTGTTTCACGCAGTGGTAGTGCAAGGGACACACGTACAATGGCTCACTGGAGAAGAGCTCTAATCTGCTTGGATGTGGTGTCATCATTCAGGTGACGAGTTGTATATCTGATGGGACAAAAGAGGCGATAGAACCAAACATGAAGCCCAAATTGCCCCATCCCTGCAGGTGTTACATAACAAAGTACCTGAGAGCATTTAGAAGCCCCTCTGTGCTTGTTGATGGCTGGTCTTTCAGAACCTTGATGCAGCCTTTCATCTGCCCAAAAAGTGATAGATATAATCAAAAATATAAGTGTATGCATCTAAAAGAGATACTCCTAATCTGTGCAGGCAAATGTATATGCAACAGAATATATCAGCATAAACCATACAGCTAAACAGTGGTAAAAAGATGTAGCATACCAATGATACTTGTTCTATCCAGAACTGCCTGTTGATGATTTAGATACAGTGAAATACTAATACTAATATGTCATAAATATTTAGTCCAGAGACATTCAAGGACAACATTGTTTTGAGCCCATTACATTCTTTAAAGTGGACCAAAACGTAGAGTCTTGGTCCCGTTTCTATTCTCCCGAGGTAGCATACTAATTTGGGACACCCTGCAGTGGGAGTCGCTATTGGACTATAGTTCTATAAAAGTTCTATAGTTCTATTGTTCTATAGTAAACCTTTTCTGGGCAGTGAGGTGATCACTTATCATAGGCAACTGGGTGTTACTGGCAATACCCACTGCAGGGCATTCCAAATTGTAATCCCAGAATTGAAATAAGGTCAATACTCTAATTAGAGTCTGAAACAACATGGGAAGTGTCAGAGGTTATTTGTTGGTTAGACAAAGTCTAGTTTTTATTGGGGGTGGGCACGCAGGAGGAGGATGCTCTGGTGGGGCTAGATTTTACTGGACCACTGCTGTTTCAGACTCGTGAACACACCTTCTTCTTCAGACTTGCTAGAGAGGTGGGATTGCTATTTTTGCTGATCAGGAACTTTCTTCAAGAGGGCCTGGAGAAAATAAGTCTACTTAAAAAACTCTGCTGGCACAAAGACGATATGATAGTTCCACCAAGGTGAATTCAATCTTTGGAAGATCCCTAAAAGACACCATCCATGATTCAAGGTAGCCAGCCAGCCAGCCAGACTGTGACTTAGCTGATGGGCTCCTAATACCGGTAGTTAAGACGTAAGGATGATTAGAGTTGCTTCACTCTAATAACATAAACTTCCTGTCTGCATCCATAATTGTAGCCAGTGCCCACCTGTGTTCAGCTTTGGATAAAAAACCTTGATGGGCCAGTGAAGTCCTTTGCTGGCTGCTGCACAGCTCCCACTGTGTGAGCATTATGGACCAGCACAGGATGCTTGGTGCATCCCTTTGGAAATGTGATAGGAGCAACTGTAGAGTCCTGCCAGCTCACATCTCCGAAGATTAGCTAGTGGGGTAATATTGAACCCAGGCCTCCCAGAGCTGATTTAAACATTATACATGTTCTGTGACTAACTAGCATTAAAGAGATGACATAGAACTTGGGTTTACCAAACATCCCCAAACCAAGCTTTAATAACAGCGTTTTTAGTGCATTGTGATACTTTATTTAAACGCAAATACTTACATCGATTTTGGATGTTTTCGCAAATGCTCCAACAGGATGCACATGATCATACAGAATAATAACGCCAACCATGACACGCATGCAGAAGAGCAAAGTTTCATTGCTGGTAAAGCGACTACGGTAACCCCTAGGGGAAGAAAGCATAGACCACTAATAAAGTTGGGGGTATAATCATTTACTACTTACTAGGTAATGCAGCTAGAGGAGACAAAAACAAACATTTCCTAAATGGATACATATATTTATACAAATAGGTGAATTTGCAGTAGGTATATTTGTGGGTCTAGGGTTAGCTTTATAGGGGACAAACTGCTGAGATTTGAGTCAAAGCTGGAGGAAAATAGCCCTCAACTCTATACTCCTCTATCCAGAATGTGCACCCTCGTCTACAATCCACCAAAATCATCAACACAAAAGATCCAGCAGCAGTTCATCAATACCGCAATTTTACCTGCAGCTCTAGATATCTATGCTACATCTGACCTACAACCCCATATATCTGTACCTTAACCAGCCTCCAACTCTAAACATCTTTACCACCACAAAGTGAATAAAGATCTTCGGGATCGGGTACCCATCAGACAAATGGCTCTAAACCAGGGGTACAAGGTCCTATCAGCTGCTACTCGGCCAGATTGCAGACTGACCTGTACGCCAAACTGATCTGCTGTCATCTAAACTTTACCGAAACCATATTTGCTCCATAAATTAAAGATTCCTAGAGGTGGTGAGAATTATCTGTGTGCATTTCTGTGCATTCATAGACTTTATATGGTGGTTTTGTGTGTTTAGGTACTGATAACTCACCACCCAGGTGGTCCTTAAACCCGACCAACAGCCTGGCACAGTTGTAAAAGAAAGGTAGCGGCCATTTTGGAGCTTCCTTTCCCAACTGACATAACTGAAATGCACAATAACAGGAAGCCCAGCACAACTTCATGTTTGCAAGCCCATGAGCGGCCATCTTGTTTTTAAAATGTATCCCAGCAGGTGTTAGAAATAGGTAAATTGATTTTTATGTACAGCAATCTAAATTGTCTTGGGGAGGGATGGAAATGGAAAGTGGTACTTGATGGAAAAAGGTTGGGAACTAGTCTATGCCAAAACCCAGGTCAGTTGTAAATACCAAAGTAAATTCTTGCACATGCATAACCTATGGGAGGCTTGGCACCAGTGACGTGCAGGAAAGTGAATCCAGCTTTTGTAACATGGAATTGGTAGGTAAGTGGTCGCATGTGGCAGTTAAATGTAGCGGGTGGGAAAAGCAAAACTATCCGTCACAATGGTCACTGCTGGGCAGTGCATTACACTATTTAATAGGGATTTGATAGGCTGCCACACATTTTATTTTTTTAGTCTTTCTTGTGTGAAGGGCCTGTTCAAAACAAACAATCTAGTTATGGCCCTGATAAATGACATAAAATGCTGCAGGAATAAAATAAAGGCATATAGAGATTGTATTATTCTGTTTAGATGCACGTGATACTTACGGGTTCTCTAGCATGACTCTGCATACACAAGCCATGGTGCTTAAACAGTCTGTTGTGTCTTCAATTGGCAACGACTTGTTCTGGAGCAACATTAAAACATATTATTAGGCACAGAAAAGTCCCATGTATCTTTCAGTGGTTAAAGCAGATGGAAACCCATTTTTGTAGCTCAGATGATGCTGCAAAGCCACACCCCTCAACGGTTTTGAGATCACCAATTGGATGATCTCAAGGCTGCCAAAGGGCGTGCACCAGCCATCTGGCCGCATCCCCGATTTCCCTGTGAAGTGCGTGCTCCTGCATGTGCGGGCAGGGATGCGGCCTCAATATTCTGTTTCTTTTCCCCTCTATTGGTGAGGCTGGAATATGCCTCTATTCTGGTCTGATGCTAAAATGCCTAAAAGTTTAGAATACTCAGATGCATGCATATACAATTTAATGGTATACACTCTTTATTTTTCCCTTGCAGTGCCACTGTCCGATGTGGGAGAATGAGCAATTCCATCCTCCAGCACCGAGCAGATATGGCAATGTCCAGCGCCCCCTGACTAATTGCATTGCAATGGACCAAAATCTAGGAATATGAGGATCCTGGGTTTTGGTCCTTTCCCCCCGGGGCACCCCGATCGGTGGTGCCCCGCTGCGTGAAACCCCCCCCAGATCACCGAAGTTAACTCATCTCTTCCTGGTCTTACGGCGCATGCATGGACGCTCGGCCTTGGAGTCACTGACGTCACCTTATCTAAGGCTTCATCTAAGTCCAGCGGCTTTGAGTGCGCAGGTGGCGACGTCCCCCGCTTCCCTCTAACAGGGTCATTCACAAATGCCTTGCATGGGCATGCGCCCTTCTAGAGGGATAGCGGGCATGCGGCCGCGGCTTGCACATGCACAGTTGGACCGGGAAGCAAGGTAAGTGTATGGGGCAACCTGGGGGGGTTTCATACAGCAGGGAATCCCGGTTTTGGATGCCCAGGGGGGAGGGAATCGATTGGCCTGGTAATCTTTAGATGTTGACACAGCGAACCTCCTGCCAGAAAGCAGGTCTGATTCATAAAAATGGAGTTTCCCTTTTGAAGGTAAAATCAATATAATGTTGAAGGTGAAAATGTTGCTAGTTAAAATAAGTTTTCTTTCCTTTTCTCTCTAAAATGACACGATTTTGCTAAAGGAGATTCTGTTATTATTTGCAAGTTAAATGATAAAGAGAGCTTTTCCTTTCACTCTAAAAGTACATTTTGTTAAAGAGGAACTCTACCATTGTATTCAGATGGTTTGCTGTCGTGCTGTCTGAGAAAAGACATTGTTTTGATAAAGACTACATAAAAATATGTTAGCTTAAGGGACTGTAGCAGTATTTACACCCTTCTGGGTTTTGATCTGCTGTATAGGGGCATCTCAATTTGTGACCTATATGTGACACCCCCTGTCATATTAATGACTGGCAATCTATTGAATAAATGGATTGCCGTGAAAGTGGGTAAGGCTTTCGCCTTTCACTCACCCCCAAGTCTTTTTACACTGGATGTCAAGGGTAAGGATGGGAAAGCTCCCAAAGTTTGGCCAAACTTTGAATAAATGTTTGGGTACCCAAACCTGAACCTGGTCCAGATTGAAATCAATGGGGACCTGAACTTTTGGTGTGACTGTGGTGGGGGGGGGGCGCAGAATGTGCAGCACTAAGCGTGCTGCTGTAACTCCCCTCACCTGACTATACTCCCCCCCCTCTTTTGAACTTGGCCCCAGCTGGGGCTACAGAGAGAGGGCAGCTGGCTCCCATGAGTGAGGACACTTCTAGTGCCAGCTGACAGTGGGCTGAGGTGAGTGCATCCTTAGGTGGAGTGGGTTGATGGGCTGCTCAGCAAACTGGAACTAGCAGAATTCGTTTGTTTTTGGGGTTTGCCCAACTCTAGTGAAGTGCTTTAAACAATGTCACCCAAATTTGGCCAGAATTCTGTTTGGATCCAGCTGAATCAGCAAAATGATGTGTGCAGTGTATCTTAATTCTGATCTGTGCAGCATCGCTAGTCTTTATACTCACCTCAGACACAAATTTGGTAGTTGCATTACTCAGCGTTTTCAGCATAGGCGTGGCATCCGCATAAAACAGGGACATTCGATTGGCCATCTCATTGTTTACATCGCACTCTGCATCAATCTAAGACACAGAGGCAGACTCTCAGGACAAGAAACACATTTAGATTGAAGAAACAGTTTATTTAAACACATTACCTGAAAGTTGTTTAGTCGGTTACGACTCACAGTCCGCCTATAGTAACTAAAATCATTTTGTATTGCAGGATTTGTCATCTGAGGAAAAAAAAGGCAGGTTATGTTTATTGGAGTGTATTGTGAGTCGTTAGACTTCATTTTCACATTTAAATGAAAGTTTATTTGTCTCTATGTAACGGGTACAAATTGAGATGCCACAGGGATGCATCCTTTTGACGTTAAGCCTGATTTAAAGCCTGACGTTTATGGCAATATCTCCCATCCAGCCCACTCTTTCTAACCCCACAGTAGAGGCATAATTGGTATTACTGGGAAGGGGGAATGTTCTAGAAAGGCTGCATTCAATGTGTAAAGTGGGACCTACCATGGCAACCTTCAGAGCAGTAAAGACATGACTCCTGACGGGCCCACATTGTGGCCTCCTGAATCATGATCAAAACTATGGCTGAAGTTGGAGCAAGCATGGACACCTCCCATTCTATAGTATAGGTTGTGGGTTATGAGAGCCATACTCTATATAGGCAGCCTGTCTGCCCCCCCTAGCCCACAACCTATGCTTGGACCATGCTTTAGTATATACGGCTATAAAGGGCTTCCATGGGCCCCTCCCATCCTATAATATTAGTTGTGGGTTTTGAAGGTGGATACTCTATATAAGCAGCCTATCTGTATAATCCTATGTCCTCCATAGCCCACAACCTAAAATACGGGATGGCGGGGCCCCATTGCTTGGATTATGCTCCAGTTTTCAGCTGTGCATAGCTGCCATGGGGCAAGTCATCACATATTTTAGGTTGTAGATTATGGTGGGGGCTGACATCACCTCTGTATGATGGCGTCATATAACCTGGGGGGGGGGGGGGGGAATTAGAAAAATTTAGAAAATGTTATTTAACACTGTCACTTTCACCTCTATAATTGTATAGATGTACATATAGGTGGTTTTCTTCTACATGGAAACTCCCTATCCTGAGTACGAGAAAGACTGGATTGAAGATTAAGAATAAATGTTTGTGATTCAAATAGGGACTTTTCTTTGTAGGACAGCAGAGAAGAAAATATATTTTGGTTTGATATGCTATAGAAACAATACATTTTTTTCTTATGTTGTTATTTTTCCACAGTTGTCTGATTGTTAAACAGTAATTGAACAGTGTTGTCTGTAAGGTAGTAAATACATGTAAAGGGCCATTTTAGCCAGACTGCCCATTTTAAAAGCTAATCTAAAACAGGGAGGGGGGTTACATATGATTAACACTTACCTGGCCCGGGCGCCGCCATCTTGCTTCGGCGGGCTGTGCTCACTCCCGCCGGATTTGGTGATTGTCGGTCCTGGATTGCGGGCCAGGTAAGTGTTTTTTTATGTAACCCCCTGCCTTGCTTCAGCGCTAGAGCAGGGTGGCATGCCGATGGTTGGACTGGCCCTTTAAGTCCTCCTAAACTTAAACTGAAAAATCCTTCAAGTAAAATAATTTTTTAAATAATCCCCTAACTAAAGGACTTGCCACCTACAATTAGTACTGTATCACTATAGGCAATGTTGGGCTGAAGTACCCTTGACATACCAGAGGAAAACATTCCTGGGGCCCACCCGTCAGCTATATAGAAACAATGCAAAAACACGGAGGTAGTAAAATGCATCATATAAAGTCTTTTAAGTATATAATGCCATGTGTAATAACTGAATAACAAATATACAGAATACCCCAGACAAAGCCCAAACACTGTGTTAGTCTTGGATCTTTGGTACTACCCTGATGGTGGTCCTGGGTCAGTACCTGAGGCTCACTGGAGGATTCTCTGAGGGGCCAGTCCGACACTGACTAGAGCTAAAGATTAAAGCCCTGAATTTTTGTAACACATAGTACAGTTCTGCTAGCGACTATGTACCTTAAGCTCATCAAAGCTGAGGGTGAAGTGCAGGATCTCAGCAAACTGCTTGGCCAGGGCCTGTTCTCTCTCCAGGTGTTGTGTTGGAGCATATGGTGGGGATGTGAGAGCTTCCAGGAGGCTATGTAATGCATTTTCTACAAAAGTTAACAAAAGTTAACACAAATGACACAACAGGCTAATGTTAGATTTACAGAATGTTTATGAGAGATATGCTGCTATTATATGCAGGCATCTGATCTATCTCAGTGCTGTTCTTTTTAAATGGTCCATTTCTTCTGCTCTCTTCAGCAGGACTCCTGTGGATGCCCTTTCCCCAAATCAGGTGCTATGGGAGTGAAATGCTGACATTTTACAATTTAATTCTGCCTAGTCTACTTTTTGCTTGCTGTGTGAATATTAGGAGACTACAATTCAAAATCTGTATTACCACTAACAAAGCTTCTCCATTAATGTCCTCACTAATCCACATATACTATCACACGTGAGGCCTTTGCTCCTCTTGGGATGTCCTACTCCCCTTTTCTCACATGCTTCTTCCATTCCTTTCTTTAGTAATCTGAAACTCCCCAACAAACCTTTAAGCATACCTTTAAAACTCCTTGAGCTATAGTATGGTTCTTGCTGTGATATACACTTCCATACTGTACCTCTTGTCTCAACTGTAAACTGACAAAGGCTAGTAAATTTCCATAGTTAAACTAGCCCAACAGCCTGGCACAGTTGGAAAAGAAAACTCCTCAAAACTCCCTTGCCCCATCTTCAATGATATTGAAGCATTGTCAGCACTTACATATGCTTCTGCATCCACTCAAAGCTGAAATGTCTCTTCACTGATTTTCTAGTGGTAGAGGCCATTTTGGAGCTTCCATTTCCAGCATCTCAGCCATGCTGCTGCCTGAATTCAACTGACATAACTGACAATGCACAGTAACAGGAAACCAAGCAGCACTTCCTGTTTGCAGACGGCCTGCGGATGCATTGTTTTTAAAATTTACCACAGCAGGAGTTAGAAAAAAGTAAATAATTTTTTATGTGCTACAATCTAAATTACCCTCAGGATGGATGCATTTGAGCACTGTTTGTTGTGTTGGCCAGGTTTAAGTAATTTGCGACTGTTGGTCCACGGTAAGGTAACTTTTTTGCTGTACAACCATAGTTACATAACTATCATATTTAAACATCTGGGCTTATTACATTAATCTCTAAAATTATTGTGAGAAACATGTCAACTTTAACTAGAAAGTAACTGTGAATTTAAACACAGAAGAGTAAAAATTACCAAGCCGTAAAGAGAATTCATAGAACCTCTTAAGTTTGGCTACCAGGGGACACACAGAGCGCCATGCCTCCTCCTGAAGATGCACATCTGAAGGGTTTTGTATTGCCTGATAATAACAAAGAAAGCAAAACATTACATTCTGAAAATAAGTAATACAAATGCCACTATATGTATATATTTATAATTATTTATAAATATTTATTATTTCATGCCAAGATTCCTTGAAAATTAAAAAACAAAGACATAGGAATCAGGGGCTGTATTCTAAGTAGTAATCTGAGACTTGTGCGATAGCGCCTTCTTCAAGGTGCAGCACAGTTTTCTAGGCTATGCCAGTCTTAGACCTGCTTAGTTCCCCTACCTACCAGTCTGTGGACTCGATCCCACATAGTCCTGTAGGCTGAGCTAGTCTAGGTGCATGCGGCGCTATCTTCTCCCAAGCTAGGAGCACCCTCGTAACCATCCCCAACGCAGTGTTCACCACTGAAAATATGTATAAGCGGTGTGCACATTCATGAAAGGTGAAAGCCCGCTCCCACATAACTGGCACTGGAGCGTTCTGCCTGCACTGGAGCTGACAGTGCTGAAACCGGACTCCATTGGATTGAGTTTGTGGCCAGGAGGGTAAAAGAGATTTGCTTTAATTCATTGCCTGGACAGGGATTTAATACTGCAACATTCTGTTTTAGTAAATAAAATCGTGTGCATGAAAAGGCTTTACTCAGGGGCCATCTGATGTGGTCCTTGACCTTCAGTGAGGAAAGTGAGAGTGGTAAATATATATACATATACTGTAAATCTAGGGTTGTGGTGGAAGGACATATGAGTGACGTTTGTAGAGATAGTGGATATCACATAGCTGTAGAAAATCTTCATTATGATATTCCAAATGAAACATTCTGAACCTATTCATTGTGGTCCATGACGAGGTTCCAAATCATTTAAGGGGCCCACTCTGGTTATAAGGTTGAGAAACCATGCTCTAGGGGCGCTCCAGACAGCATAACCGACAGGAGCTTTCTTTCACTCAGGGCTGGACAGGCCAATGGGAATGTCGGAAGAATTCCGGAATGTGCCGCTTTGGGGTCTCCTGAGCTGGGTGTTGCCCCAACAGACAGACCACCTCACCCATAGCCTGTGCTGTAGTTTATCTATTCCTGCAATGCTAAAGACATGGAGCACGCCTGTTGGCCAGCCAGGAAGCACATGAAGGCCATGTCTCAGCAGGGATGCTATAGGAGCAATGAGATCCTGTGGTGATTTTTGACCCCAGTCTTCCCCTGATCACAGATACTTTAAGGAGTCAGAACCCGGTGACCTGCTTACAGTTTCCCTACTGTACTATTTCTTCTGGTTTTCCCAGATATGTTCCCCATTCTTGAAAAACAGACCTGTCAGGCTGATGACTGTTGTGTTTTTTAGTGATATACACTTCACAATGAAATCAGTGATATCGCAATATCACGTAGAAGATCTCAACTGACTGGTCATAAAGACTGATAACCTCACCACCACCACAGAAATGTTTTATTTTTAAATCCTTTGCACTTTGGAGTTTGAGTTAGAGAAATGTTCCAGTTAAGGGGCTTTATTATGGTAAGTGTAAAACTGCTGAAAATGATATTACTGATCAGGATTAATGCAGGAAGTTAACTTTTTAATTGACTTTATAGTTTTTTTCTAATTCTTTATTTACAGTTACTGTAAATTATACAGATTTAAAAGCACTGCTTAAAAGAACATTGATCAAGGTTTAACTCACCTGTCTTATTTCCTGTCCAGCCCCCCGATATGACTGGAGCTCTGCCAGGATACTCTGGGCCTCTTCTAGGACAGAGTTGACCTGATTCCACACTACTGTTTCGGCCTCTGTAGGCTGTGCATCTGTGGACCCCAAAACAGACAAGTAGCCAATTTACCAATGAACAATGAGCTGACAATCTAACATAAAACAGCTTATTGGGTTTAAAGGCAGAGGTGCAGTTGCAAGAGCAAGAATACATGCAGTAAGCAGTAGATGCTGAAGGAAAGCGACACCGAGTAGAATCCAGTGTGAGTTTATCTGTAAACCAACCCCGGACCTGTAACCACAAACCTTCCCAGCTTACAGTCGTCCCTTGAGTTAGGCCCAAGCCAAGAGGCCTTTGTTTTGCTCATCCGATTGGGGATGCTCTAGAGTGGGAAAACCACTGCTTTCCTCCACCCCCCAGCATATGCATGATGCCTCTGGCAGCAACACTGCCATGTGTGTTTGCTGTCCCGGCTTTGCCGGAGGAAGTGGGAAGCTGTGGGCTGCTGTGGAGTGTTGCTAAGCTTAGCCACAGTCAATGAGCCATGACTATATAAGAAAACTAGGGAGGTTCAAACTACGGGACATCTCAAATCTTTGGGATGCCATTAGAGATATCTCCTGAATAGTGCCTACTGATTTCCTTGAGTTGTGGGACATTTCTTTTTTGATTTAAATCACAATGACAAATTGGCCATAACCAAATTAACCCTCAGGTACACAATAAAAGTATCAGCAGCCTGTTCTGAATATTGTATACAATATTTTTTATTTAATTTTTTATTTAATACATTTGTAATTAATTGCAATGAATAAAACAGAACATTGGGTTAAACACACATTAACACATATATTGATTAAACATACACCAGCAATAAGAAGGTAAAAAAAAGTTGTTAATAGGCATAAGGCATAGTGAAAAGAACAGAGATTTGCACGTTTTCAAAAACCCATATTTAAGCAAAAACACCTTTTTGTTTTGTCAGGAGCAGGATTTTTTTTCAAGAAAAATATTAGGCAATTTTACATGGCTGTGCATTAATAAAATCATGAAAGCTCCCACTGGTTAAGTGCTTTGATAATACTGACTGCACATTTGGGTAACCCCTACAGTCCACAATAGTAATACACAAATCTGTGGAATCGGCAATGAATATTTGCATATTATAAGATTCTCTACTCTATTTGACACTAAGGTCATTTCACACTTTAGTAAGTTAATCTTATCGATTTAGTTTAATCCAAACTAACCAAATATCTACTGAAAAAAACAAATGATTTTCCAGAACTCTGGGAAATGAATTAATGATGAAATAAACAAACATAAAAGTATAAGTAAAACAAAAAAGAAACATGAATAAATGAAAATGATCTCACGTTCAAAGTCAAGGAAAAAAGTGGGACACTGTTCTAGGTCGCTATAAGACAAGACTTTAAGAAGGTTCCCCATCTGACACCTGAAAAGAAAAGACAAAAAGGAGCAAATAATGGGTGATGATGCTGGGAGTGAGGTGGAGATTATTAGAGAAGACGATGACCCTAATGTACAATAAAAGTTAGATGTTCAATATCAAGGCAACACTGTTTTAAAATGTTCCAGTGGTTTGAAATTAATTGTGAACACCAGTGCTGAAATCTCCCATCTCTGCCTACAAAATCTGGTTCTAAGTAACATAACATTAAATGTAAAAACCCCTCAAGATATAGCAAATATATAAAAATAGAGAGGCAGGTGCAGCCATCTCCAAAACTGTATCTATGTATAATTTGGGGCCCACCAGGGGAAATGTTGTCATGATGGTGGCCCTGGGTCAGTGCCCACCAGAGAACACATTGGCACCCATTTGTGTTCCTTTGCCTTTATTGTTTGGGCCAGTCTAATTTTATCAGAGATGTTGTGTGCGCTAATATGCTCATGTTATTGACACCGAAGATTTGTTGGTCAATCAGGGCGACTTCTGTTTCCACATTCCAACCATCAAGCAATAAACAAGAAATTTTTAGGCATCCGAAACTATATGACTGGTAGCTAATTAACCAATTCTCTAAATTGCTGTTGCATTAGCGATTTATCGCTCGATAATCGCTCTGTCTAAACAGGCCGTTAGGGAGCAGGAGGCAGGGCAGTACAATATAGTTCTAGACTGGCCCAAACAATAAAAGGCAAAGGAACACAAATGGGTGCCAATGTGTTCTCTGGTGGGCACTGACCTAGGGCCACCATCGTGACAACATTTCCCCTGGTGGGCCCAAGGTTTTCCAGTCTGTCATTGCGAATATTTCACATGTCCCAATGAGGCACCGATATTCCTCACGAGAGTACAAAAAGACAGGTGCTCATCACAGTTGGGGGGGGGGGGGGGGGGGGGGCATTTAATAGATCTTAATGACGTGTGAGGTTAAGGGGCACTAATGAAAAGAGAAAAAAAACTGCATCCTATGGGAATCTCAAAATCCTATGTCAGAGCATTTTTTTTTATATAAGTAAGTCTGCCCCTAAACCCAAGTACTACTTTTCGGTTACACACAAACAAGCTTTGATTCATTGACATGCAATAAAAGTTAGTTTGAATACAGGCGCCAACTATTGCACAATAATACAGTTTAACAAGACAACAAACATTCTACATATTATTTGTCCTATTCACTTCCTCTGCTATGGTTACACCTTCAGGATAACCGTTAGAGAGGAACAAAACTCAGGATTTTCACTGTGCGGGGGTTTGTTCCTGTCCCTGCCTGGGCCAACCCAATTTAGGATGCCCTGCTGTGTGTATCCCTCTAGACCGCCCATAAATTCACCTTTCTGGTGAGAAAATGGCAGAAACAGCCAGTAATATTTTGCTTGTAAGTGAAATATGTATTACAATACATAGAAGGAGTGGTATTTCCTCGCCCCTTGTATAAGGGAGAGGAAAGCCTTATTGGTTATAAACTGAAGGATCTGCTCATGTTGACGTGTTTTCACCACTTTAGGGAAGTGAACTGTGTTCATTTCAAATTTCTAATCATGTGCAGGATTTCTGTATTTTTTCACTTCCTCTCCACATGCTTGGAAGTTTGAAGTGAACACAGATCACTTCCTCAAGACAGGACAGATTTCTTCTAGTCTGGCAACACTTTATTAGTTAGAAAACTGTTCTAACAATTTCTTTTCATGTTTTGCTTTTTTACTTTTTACCAGATGGGTCGGCACTCCAAAAAATATGCAAAAAATCTAAAAATAGAATTAGCTGCTCTAATGGGGTGCTACTTCCTTTGGGACCAATTCCCCTATGGTCCCTATGTACATTCATAGACCAATTCCAAATATAAGGAAGCAAAGCACACCCAATATATTCATATGCAAAAAACCGATTTTTAATTCATAAAAGAAGAATACTAGCAGAAATTATCACTACTATATACAATAACAATGATGACAACCAACTCAATCACATATAGAAAAAAAGAAATGCTCAAAATGTATATATTTTTAAGAAAAGGATACACTATTCCAACAGAGCCATATATGTTGTCCTGGGGGGGCTGTATGTACCAGAATACTGTAATGTATAAATATAAATTATCCTTAGCGATAGCAGTAAACAAAAAAACTATATGGTAGGTAAAAAAGTTACCTCAGTATATACTAATCCGGTACCAATACAGGGATCCCCAGTGAAGTCACATACAGGGTTAAGTATCTAATGCATCTCAATAATTAAGGTCAAAGCATCAGTGTATATATATACAATCAACCATAATACATTTCAATATGTATCTGCATCAGTGTATACTGTTGTCATCATAAACAGACACACGGTAATACAATAATTTTGCTTAAAGGCGGGTCCAATCATGACACCCAGTCAGCGTTATGATAAGCAACATAGAATAAATGCAAACATGAAGTGGCAGTAGCATTGTATAAACAGAACAATTATGATACAAATGATCGCTCAATAACTGATTATACACTGATGCTTTGACCTTAATTATTGAGATGCATTAGATACTTAACCCTGTATGTGACTTCACTGGGGATCCCTGTATTGGTACCGGATTAGTATATACTGAGGTAACTTTTTTACCTACCATATAGTTTTTTTGTTTACTGCTATCGCTAAGGATAATTTATATTTATACATTACAGTATTCTGGTACATACAGCCCCCCCAGGACAACATATATGGCTCTGTTGGAATAGTGTATCCTTTTCTTAAAAATATATACATTTTGAGCATTTCTTTTTTTCTATATGTGATTGAGTTGGTTGTCATCATTGTTATTGTATATAGTAGTGATAATTTCTGCTAGTATTCTTCTTTTATGAATTAAAAATCGTTTTTTTGCATATGAATATATTGGGTGTGCTTTGCTTCCTTATATTTGGAATTGCTTTTTTACTTTCAAATTAGGTTCAACTGAACACAAGTCATTGCATTCCTGCATTAAAGGGTATACAGAAAATGTCTCATCACACGAATTCATTTCTATTCGGTCAAAGTAGGAAACTCTAGGTCAATGCTTTTCTACCTTCCAGTGGCTTATTATGATGATATGCTCTACAGGCCTTGAGTGAGGCTTTGTAGAGAGATTTTTAATCTAGGTATTCTGTAAGAACTTGTCAGCAAGATAATCGGATGTCACATTAGTACTGAATAGAGATGAGCGAGTAGTATTCGACCGAGTCGGTATTCGATCGAATACTACTCTATTCGTCATACTCGATTTCGATCGAGTACAGCGGCGATGGCGCACTCACAATTCGTTTCCCCTCACACCTTCCCTGGCGCGTTTTTTACACCAATCACCATGCAGGGGGGGTGGGACAGGTCCTGGGAGGACGCTGGCATCGCGAGAACGGCGTCTAGACGCATTGGCTGGAAAAACCATGTGACCTCGAATCTACAAAACTCAGCACTTCCTCTTCGTCAGCATTAGCAGCTTGAACTTAGTGAGGGATAGACGCTCACAGCAGGGAAAGACAGGCTGTAGCTGGCAGGGCCCCAGAAGCTCGGAATATCGCATTTACCACCATATATACCAGCTACCAGAAGACAAGAGAGTCATTGAGAGCCCTTATTAGGGCTACTATGCTGAACAGTATATAGCTCATATGTAGGCAGGCAGGGCCCCAGAAGCTCAGAATATCGCATTTACCACCATATATACCAGCTACCAGAAGACAAGAGAGTCATTGAGAGCCCTTATTAGGGCTACTACGCTGAACAGTATATAGCTCATATGTAGGCAGGCAGGGCCCCAGAAGCTCAGAATATCGCATTTACCACCATATATACCAGCTACCAGAAGACAAGAGAGTCATTAAGAGCCCTTATTAGGGCTACTATGCTGAACAGTATATAGCTCATATCCTATGTAGGCAGGCAGGGCCCCAGAAGCTCAGAATATCGCATTTACCACCATATATACCAGCTACCAGAAGACAAGAGAGTCATTAAGAGCCCTTATTAGGGCTACTACGCTGAACAGTATATAGCTCATATCCTATGTAGGCAGGCAGGGCCCCAGAAGCTCAGAATATCGCATTTACCACCATATATACCAGCTACCAGAAGACAAGAGAGTCATTGAGAGCCCTTATTAGGGCTACTACGCTGAACAGTATATAGCTCATATGTAGGCAGGCAGGGCCCCAGAAGCTCAGAATATCGCATTTACCACCATATATACCAGCTACCAGAAGACAAGAGAGTCATTAAGAGCCCTTATTAGGGCTACTATGCTGAACAGTATATAGCTCATATCCTATGTAGGCAGGCAGGGCCCCAGAAGCTCAGAATATCGCATTTACCACCATATATACCAGCTACCAGAAGACAAGAGAGTCATTAAGAGCCCTTATTAGGGCTACTACGCTGAACAGTATATAGCTCATATCCTATGTAGGCAGGCAGGGCCCCAGAAGCTCAGAATATCGCTTTTACCACCATATATACCAGCTACCAGAAGACAAGAGAGTCATTAAGAGCCCTTATTAGGGCTACTATGCTGAACAGTATATAGCTCATATGTAGGCAGGCAGGGCCCCAGAAGCTCAGAATATCGCTTTTACCACCATATATACCAGCTACCAGAAGACAAGAGAGTCATTAAGAGCCCTTATTAGGGCTACTATGCTGATCAGTATATAGCTCATATGTAGGCAGGCAGGGCCCCAGAAGCTCAGAATATCGCATTTACCACCATATATACCAGCTACCAGAAGACAAGAGAGTCATTGAGAGCCCTTATTAGGGCTACTATGCTGAACAGTATATAGCCCATATGTAGGCAGGCAGGGCCCCAGAAGCTCAGAATATCGCATTTACCACCATATATACCAGCTACCAGAAGACAAGAGAGTCATTGAGAGCCCTTATTAGGGCTACTATGCTGAACGGTATATAGCTCATATGTAGGCAGGCAGGGCCCCAGAAGCTCAGAATATCGCATTTACCACCATATATACCAGCTACCAGAAGACAAGAGAGTCATTGAGAGCCCTTATTAGGGCTACTATGCTGAACAGTATATAGCTCATATGTAGGCAGGCAGGGCCCCAGAAGCTCAGAATATCGCATTTACCACCATATATACCAGCTACCAGAAGACAAGAGAGTCATTAAGAGCACTTATTAGGGCTACTATGCTGAACGGTATATAGCCCATATGTAGGCCGGCAGGGCCCCAGAAGCTCAGAATATCGCATTTACCACCATATATACCAGCTACCAGAAGACAAGAGAGTCATTAAGAGCCCTTATTAGGGCTACTATGCTGAACGGTATATAGCTCATATGTAGGCAGGCAGGGCCCCAGAAGCTCAGAATATCGCATTTACCACCATATATACCAGCTACCAGAAGACAAGAGAGTCATTGAGAGTCCTTATTATTAGGGCTACTATGCTGAACAGTATATAGCCCATATGTAGGCAGGCAGGGCCCCAGAAGCTCAGAATATCGCATTTACCACCATATATACCAGCTACCAGAAGACAAGAGAGTCATTGAGAGCCCTTATTAGGGCTACTGTGTTGAAGGGTATATAGCTCATATGTAGGCAGGCAGGGCCCCAGAAGCTCAGAATATCGCATTTACCACCATATATACCAGCTACCAGAAGACAAGAGAATCATTGAGAGCCCTTATTACGGCTACTATGTTGAACAGTATATAGCTCATATGTAGGCAGGTAGGGCCCCAGAAGCTCAGAATATCGCATTTACCACCATATACCACCATTTACCACCATTTACCACCTTTAAGCTTCCCTTACTGCTGGGGTGACACACTGTAACAAACCTCCTCCTGTAAGCTTCCCTTACTGCTGGGGTGACACACTGTAACAAACCTCCTCCTGTAAGCTTCCCTGACTGCTGGGGTGACACAATGTAACAAACCTCCTCCTGTAAGCTTCCCTTACTGCTGGGGTGACACAATGTAACAAACCTCCTCCTGTAAGCTTCCCTTACTGCTGGGGTGACACACTGTAACAAACCTCCTCCTGTAAGCTTCCCTGACTGCTGGGGTGACACACTGTAACAAACCTCCTCCTGTAAGCTTCCCTTACTGCTGGGGTGACACACTGTAACAAACCTCCTCCTGTAAGCTTCCCTTACTGCTGGGGTGACACACTGTAACAAACCTCCTCCTGTAAGCTTCCCTTACTGCTGGGGTGACACAATGTAACAAACCTCCTCCTGTAAGCTTCCCTTACTGCTGGGGTGGCACAATGTAACAAACCTCCTCCTGTAAGCTTCCCTTACTGCTGGGGTGACACACTGTAACAAACCTCCTCCTGTAAGCTTCCCTTACTGCTGGGGTGACACACTGTAACAAACCTCCTCCTGTAAGCTTCCCTGACTGCTGGGGTGACACACTGTAACAAACCTCCTCCTGTAAGCTTCCCTTACTGCTGGGGTGACACACTGTAACACACCTCCTCCTGTAAGCTTCCCTGACTGCTGGGGTGACACAATGTAACAAACCTCCTCCTGTAAGCTTCCCTTACTGCTGGGGTGACACGATGTAACAAACCTCCTCCTGTAAGCTTCCCTTACTGCTGGGGTGACACACTGTAACAAACCTCCTCCTGTAAGCTTCCCTGACTGCTGGGGTGACACAATGTAACAAACCTCCTCCTGTAAGCTTCCCTTACTGCTGGGGTGACACACTGTAACAAACCTCCTCCTGTAAGCTTCCCTGACTGCTGGGGTGACACACTGTAACAAACCTCCTCCTGTAAGCTTCCCTTACTGCTGGGGTGACACACTGTAACAAACCTCCTCCTGTAAGCTTCCCTGACTGCTGGGGTGACACAATGTAACAAACCTCCTCCTGTAAGCTTCCCTTACTGCTGGGGTGACACAATGTAACAAACCTCCTCCTGTAAGCTTCCCTTACTGCTGGGGTGACACACTGTAACAAACCTCCTCCTGTAAGCTTCCCTGACTGCTGGGGTGACACAATGTAACAAACCTCCTCCTGTAAGCTTCCCTTACTGCTGGGGTGACACAATGTAACAAACCTCCTCCTGTAAGCTTCCCTTACTGCTGGGGTGACACACTGTAACAAACCTCCTCCTGTAAGCTTCCCTGACTGCTGGGGTGACACAATGTAACAAACCTCCTCCTTTAAGCTTCCCTTACTGCTGGGGTAACACACTGTAACAAACCTCCTCCTGTAAGCTTCCCTTACTGCTGGGGTGACACACTGTAACAAACCTCCTCCTGTAAGCTTCCCTGACTGCTGGGGTGACACACTGTAACAAACCTCCTCCTGTAAGCTTCCCTGACTGCTGGGGTGACACACTGTAACAAACCTCCTCCTTTAAGCTTCCCTTACTGCTGGGGTAACACAATGTAACAAACCTCCTCCTGTAAGCTTCCCTGACTGCTGGGGTGACACACTGTAACATACCTCCTCCTTTAAGCTTCCCTTACTGCTGGGGTGACACAATGACACAAGAGGACATGTCTGACCACATCACACACACACACACACACACACACACACACACACACACACACACACTGACAATTAGGGGTGGGGTCTATTTATTTTCCTATGCCATCTGTGGTTGTCATTAGGCAACGTGATTTTAAGGGGTGCAGAATTTTGTTCTTTTTTGTACAGTTTGGCTTGGGGTCCATGGCAATGTAGAGGAAAGAATGTTTCCTTGTCTTGTCTCACTTTACGTAGAAGTTATATTGTGTTTGGAGTGTATTGTTGAGTGGCTGTGATAGTGGCGTAATAGTGCGACTTGGGCGCGTTATATGCACCCAGACATGCTTCCCCTGCTGTCCCAGTTGCATTCCAGCAGTGTTGGCATCATTTTCTGATGTTTCAGGGTGGACTTGGTGACCTCCAAGTGGTCGAATTGAGATTTCCAAGTGGCGAGCATTTTTTTCCCATAGACTATAATGGGATTCGATAATCGGTCGAGTAGTCGAGTAACGCGGTCTATTCGAATCGAAATTCGAAATTTCGAATATTTCACTACTCGCTCATCTCTAGTACTGAATTCTGTCTAGCAGTACAGTATGATAGAATAAATGATTATGAGTACTATCAGTTATGTTATGACTCAGTTTGGTAAGGATGAAGTTGACTGCACAATATTTCAGGAACATTGCAAAAGAGAAGTCAGCTAAAGTGGAATCTCATTCATCACTAACCCAAACTATTCTATTACATCTTTAGAAATACAGAGCTTACCAAACCTTCCGGCAAGGTAGGAGCTCGTCAGCTGCACTCTTTAGTCATAGAAAAGCTGAGTCTTCAGAGGCAGTGAGAGGTTTCCTCATGCAACACACAATAAAGTGAAATAAAAAAAGATGTTTCTTCTATTTAACATTCAAAACCCCCTGCACATAAAATGTTTTACAGGGGATGTGCAAATTATTTTAAATGGTGTGGGTATTCTATTATTTAAAATAATAAGCAGCATATTGGTAATCCACATACATCAAGCATATGCAAATATGTTTTTTGGTTTACCCATAGGCTGCTGTTATTTTATAATTTCTAAAATAAAATATCTACCCCATTAAAAAGAACTTGCACCTCACCTGTACATCTGCCTTATCACATGTGCAGGAACGTTCAATTCTTTTAAATAGAAGAAAACTATTTTTTATTTCACTTTTTGGAACCCCCCCCCCTTCCGTGGTGCCACAGAACTTACCTCCTTCCTGGCACCCTCTGCGATGTAAACACCCGGCAGCTGCATCCCTGCATCTTCGGGCTGCGAACAAGCTCCCACCCCCAGCCATTCAGATAGGCTGGGGACAGAAGCGCGCGGCTGCGCTACTGGGAATGCGGACGATTGTATGTAAACAGAGCCGTTGCCGAGCATTACATATGCACGCCAAACAGCAGATTGGACAAGAGCCTGCACATGCGCCATAGGACCAGGAAAGGGTGAGTTTTACAGGGCGTTCTGGGAGGATTCCCAATTTGGGATGCCCCTGGGGTACAGAACAAAAGCCGGGATCATCTAAATCCTGTGTTTTGTTCAGCTTTAATATAAACATGGTTTCTGCCTTTTTTCCATTGCTATGATGCACTGTATAGATCCAGTTTTAATAATCATCCTATGGTGTTGGGAATGAGAAAAAACAGGATTGAAATCATTGATAGATTACCAACTGATTTTAAGATACATCTAGATTTGTGGCTCTGGGAAACTGCTTTAATTGTAATTTAATTTCCAACTCATCCCTTTGGAAATAGTGTATGTTATAACAAAAGGTATTTCAAATGACCAATCGCACCAGAATGCTATATAAAAAAGTTACCACATGCATCTAACACAGCAGAACTATATTCCAGGAAAATGAAAACATTACCTTTTTATTTTTTGTTCTTTTGGATAAAATGGCGTCTTAATGTTAATTTGGGACACAGACAATATGGGTTATATGTCCACCTATCCAAAGAATTAACAACTTCCCTATTGGGTTATAACTCTTAGATAGGAGCTGTCAACAGCACTGAAAAAGGAGTAATGTGGGGCAAAAGCAACAGCAACATTACTGCATGGCAACATGCCATGGAAGTTGCAATCATTACAAACCTATGATGTGTTCTCAAAATATTTACAGCAAGTGCACAGACATTACATCTCAAAGCAGTTCCATCGCGTGTAGAGCACCCCACAAAAACAAGCCTGGAATGAAAACTGTACATAAGTTATAAAACTTTGTAAAGGTATGAACAGAGGACCAGATGGCTGCATTGTAAACCCCATGCAGTGGACTTTGATCCCAAAACCCAGATCCCTTATTCTTGGAAGATTAAGTATTGGGCACAAAATGTAACATGGCACTGTTTATTATGATTGGACCCTCAAAAACAATAAAAAGAAGGCTCACTTAACAGAAACAGCTGTGACTACTGTATGTCCAGCAAATGTAGACTTTAATTTGTCGGGTGAAACAGAGGCTGAAACAAGCATGGGAGAGCATTGTCACTGATGTGAAAAGTGGAACTACACTGGGAAGAAACTGAGGCGACAAAAGCATCAGCCCTTATAACTGTGAATTAATAGATCAGAGCAGCCTAGACAACATTACTACCTGTGAGGAGATTCTCCTCACAACTAGGAAAACCAGCTTGAGAGTGAACAAGCATAATCATTGTCTCAAAGTGGTCTTGCCAGGAACAAAAGTACTTGTTCAAGTACTTGTTCAAGGATGCTGAATAATGAGTAAACAGAATCTGAATACCCCACCAAAACCTGTACAGTATGATACGCCTTAACTGAGGAAGGCTTGGTGGACATGTGGACAGTGTTTGCATCCAATACACTTCTTGGCACATCTAGCACATCAGATGGGGACCCTGGACTGGCTAACAAAAAATACACTTATGTCCAGAATGGTGACACAGATTGGAGCCTACTTTCACCAAGAAAAAACATTTGCTTGGACTGACTTCCTCACTGTACAGGAAATACTGCAATATTTTACTCTGAGAATTTAGATAACCTATAGATCGAGAAAATAGCATCTTCGCAATCACTGCCCTGTTGTAAAAAAATGTTGCCATCTTACAGGTAAGTGTTTAAAGTTAAAATGTACATTTAAACATCCAACCACTTTTGCTCTACCATTATAGAATTACCTCAGAAAGGTGCTCTTCAAATAGAAAGTGCCAGTTTATGACACATTTCAGGCGCATAGTTATACTCACTGCCCTGTATCTGATGCCATCATGGTAGTTTGAGATATAGGATGCTGTCTAACTGGATGCATCCCAAAGATACAACACAATGAGACATCCATCAGTTGCAGCTCTCACACCTCAATAGTGAGGAAATGTTCCAACCTCCTTATGTCTTCCTGTGTTCTACAATGCTTCCCCAAGAAGAGAGTCATCACTACTTGCCACATGTTTACAAGGAATAACAATTTCCAGTATACTTCCTGGAAGCACCACCTTCTGAACCAGCTCTACACTACTTATGCAATAGCTTTCCTGTGTATTGATATCTTGCTCATGTTTGGGAGATGTAGTTGCACGTGATGATCCCGTACGGCAGGTTTATTATCTCTAGTTGATGCTCCAACATCCACCCTCAAACCTACACTATGATGCCCCTTCATCTCCCTTTTCTTGCAAAAAAGTTTCTAACAAAAAGTTGACCCTATCACCTTGAATATGTGTTTGGTGAGGTATTTCAAGCACATTTCAAATCCTTGAAGGCTGCAGCATCAGCTAAGGGGTTAGATGGTGGAAATATGTCCCATACTCTAAGAAAAAGGGTACAGTTTTATCCATGTGCATTGGATCATCGTGTATGTTTGGAGTCCACCCATTTTAAGGCATATGTATAGAGTAAGATAACTAGTAGGTAGTGAGATTGGGAAATTGCATATCAAACCCTCTTACCTTCAGCACAGGAACACCTAGGGGTTGTATGCTGAGTCCACTGCTCTATTCACTCTACACACATGATTACGTTGCCATCTCAGACTCCACCACTATCATCAAGTTTGCTGATGATGTTGCCGTGGGCCTGAATGACAATGAGAAGGCCTACCTTGAGGAGGTAAAAATCCCTGGAAACCTGGTGCCAAGGGAATCATCTCCAGCTGAATATCACATTCAGCTCTATCATCACGTTAGAAGACTTCAGGAGTGAAGAAGAGCTTCCACTTCCTTGAGATAAATTGTACTCCAGTGAAAAGTGTGTGGGAATTCAAATACCTTGGTGTAAACTTCACAAGAGACCTCTTGTGGTCATACCAATGCAATGGTGAAAAAGGCACGTCAGCATCTCTACCACCTGAGGCACTTGAAAGACTACAAGCCGTCAACAAAAAGAGCTTCTACAGCTGCACCATCCAGAGCATCTTAACGGGGAACATCACCTGCCGGTATGGTAACTTATATGCTTAACACTGCATTACATACTATGTATGGGTGTGTATGTGGGACAGTCTAAAGGTCAGTCAAGGTTAAGTTAGATGGTGAGCGGTGGAGAATCTTTTAACGGAATGGTGCATGAGAAGGTTAGCAGACACCTGTTTGGCAGCCGCTGTCCTTTTTCCTCTGACACCAGGGAGCAACTAGTTCTATCTAGCTGTATTGGGGTTGTTATAGCCCAATTGTTTTCTAGTTTTAAATCTTCTGATATATGATGACCTGAGTTTAACCCTAGGAGTAATGCCTCTATTCCCCTCTAGAACAAGAAATATAATTTTAGTGGGGCCCAGGGAGCTAGACAGACTATAGGGTCAATTCACAGCCTTCTACATTCGTTCCCGTTTTTATCTCTCCGTGTGAACATTACACATGGCTTTCTTCAGTATCGGAGCTTTCACATGATTCAGAGCCTCGCATCTCGTATTGTTCCCGATGATGTGAGAGCCATTGAGAACGCTGTGAGAATCTCGAAGCCAATTTGACAGACGAAGCTCTCGTGTATGTTGATCGTAGCATTTTTAGAGCTTTTTTTTAACAGATTTTGTGTGAATGTCAGGTGAGATGTGTGAATTTCAGGTGAGATTCTTCTAGTTTACATTGGAAAATTCCTGTTTTTACCTTCATTTAGCCCCTAAATTCCGTGAACTTTTTGTTTTTTGTAAAATGTATACACATACACTGGCTTTTTTGGTGGATTCTACACACATGCAAGCCTATTTTTTTAACTGTTTCACATACCCTGGTCCTGCTAGCCTATTACTTACTTATTGCTGAGCCAACTCTCTTCTGTTCCAAACTACTTAGTATGATTCTTCTTCTCCTGAAGCATACCTTAACCACTTTAATTCATTCTTCTTTTTAATTCATAAAGCATACCTTAACCACTTTAATGCGTTCTTCTTTTTAATTCATAAAGCATACCTTAACCACTTTAATGCTTGCCATGCATTCTTCTCTACTTCTTCCTAGTTGAAGAAGGGATGCCCACATGGATATAATGTAAAAATTACTGAGGTAATGCTACTTAGTGGCACGTAGCATCTGGTGAACGCTGGGCGCTGTACGTAAAACCACATTTAATAAAGTGAATTTGGTGAGTGCCTTTAACAGCTCCATGTAGCATCACATGTATTATTACAGGCAGCTCAGCAGGTTCAGGAGCGCCACATATTACCTTTTGCTCAGTGTCGCTCTGCCATACATTTCAATGGGGTTTCATTTGTTGGTGTTTAAATAGTGTGTTGGGCAATTAAAATGTTTTTAAATCATTGTGTGACCTCTCCTGGTTGCAAACAAACACTGGCCACGCCCACCCGCTGCCCGGACCTTCGTGATCGCATGTGGGGGAGCAGATGGAGGAGCGGCGGGGGCTCTGTCTCTGGCCCCGCCGCTGTCATCGCTGCCTGAAAAGACAGCGATCGCAGCGGCGGGGCCGGGACAGAGCCAGCTCGTGAATGGGGTGGGCGTGGCCTGCGTCGACGCTGCGGCGCAGGCCACGCCCACCCCATTCACGGAGCCGGCCGCTCAGCGCAGTGGTGTCAGCGGACAGGTGAGTTTAACTTTTTTTTTTTTATTACTATGGCGCCTGCCTATACTAACGGGGGGAGGGGGGTGGGAATGGGGGGATGGGGATGCCACACAGCCTAAGGGGATTGGGGGGATGGGGATGCCACACAGCATTTGGGAATGGGGGGATGGGGATGCCACACAGCCTAAGGGGATTGGGGGAATGGGGATGCCACACAGCCTATGGGAATGGGGGGAGGGGGATGCCACACAGCATTTGGGAATGGGGGGATGGGGATGCCACACAGCCTAAGGGGATTGGGGGGATGGGGATGCCACACAGCATTTGGGAATGGGGGGATGGGGATGCCACACAGCCTAAGGGGATTGGGGGGATGGGGATGCCACACAGCATTTGGGAATGGGGGGATGGGGATGCCACACAGCCTAAGGGGATTGGGGGGATGGGGATGCCACACAGCCTATGGGAATGGGGGGAGGGGGATGCCACACAGCCTATGGGAATGGGGGGAGGGGGATGCCACACAGCCTTTGGGAATGGGGGGAGGGGGATGCCACACAGCCTTTGGGAATGGGGGGAGGGGTATGCCACACAGCCTATGGGAATGGGGGGATGGGGATGCCACACAGCCTTTGGGAATGGGGGGAGGGGTATGCCACACAGCCTATGGGAATGGGGGGAGGGGGATGCCACACAGGCTATGGGAATGGGGGGATGGGGATGCCACACAGGCTATGGGAATGGGGGGATGGGGATGCCACACAGGCTATGGGAATGGGGGGATGGGGATGCCACACAGGCTATGGGAATGGGGGGATGGGGATGCCACACAGCCTTTGGGAATGGGGGGAGGGGTATGCCACACAGCCTATGGGAATGGGGGGAGGGGGATGCCACACAGGCTATGGGAATGGGGGGATGGGGATGCCACACAGGCTATGGGAATGGGGGGATGGGGATGCCACACAGCCTATGGGAATGGGGAGAGGGGGATGCCACACAGCCCATGCTAATGGGGAGAGGGGGATGCCACACAGCCCATGCTAATGGGGGGAGGGGGATGCCACACAGCCCATGCTAATGGGGAGAGGGGGATGCCACACTGCCTATGGGAATGGGGAGAGAGGGATGCCACACAGCCTATTCTAATGGGGGGAGGGGGAAACCCACACAGCCAATGGGAATGGGGGGAGAGGTGGATGCCACACAGCCTATGGGAATGTGGGGAGAGGGATGCCACACAGCCTATACTAATGGGGGGAGAGGGGGATTCCACACAGCCAATGGGTATATGGGGAATGGAAGGGGGGGATGCCACACTGGATATATGGGGAATTGGATAGGGGAATGACACTGTCTGTAATGGTGCGTTTTTGATTGAAATTTTTTTTTTCTTATTTTCTTCCCCCAAATCCTAGGTGCGTCTTATGGGCAGGTGCGTCTTATAGGGCGAAAAATACGGTATATAAACTATGAAATTATTATTCTTAATGTATTTTTAGTTTTAATATTTCTAATATTTTTGGGGGGAGGTGGTTAATGTTTTTGAAAATGTAATTATATAAAATATAAAAGTAAAAAATATATACCTTATCAAAAAATAGGTCACATTTTATTAAAAAATATTTCAAAATGTTTATTTTGAGGAGTGTTTAAAATAAGGTGACAGCCTCCCAGTGCCTTAAGAACTCAATTCTGTTTTCTCACACACCACGAAAGCACAAATCTCACCAACAAATAGTGCCCGGAAGTGCCGTCGGAAATTTCCCGTTGTAAAGCCCTCTCTCGCGTGCTAAATCTGGGCTCTGAATCATGTGGAAGTCTAAGTCATCACGAGTTTTACACATGAATGTGAAAAAAATACAACGCAATTACACATAACGGAAAAGACTTTCACACACAACGAAAACACTAATACGATGAAAAAAGGTAACGAGAAACTCACAAATGGCCAAAACCAACGGAAAAAATACACATACACATGCTTTTTCATGTGAAAGTGCATGTGAAAGAGACTTTGAATCAGCCCTTATTAAGTCAAAATCTGACACCATTAAATTCTCCTTTATAAATATAACAATAGTATGTTATAACAATGTGTTAACTACTAAATCTGTGCAACATTAACTGTAGTTCACTAGCATAGATTTAAAAACCTTAAAAACTTATTATGGATAAGAACATAAAATACAAACCCTTTCATATATATATATATATATATATATATATATATATATATATATATATATATGTGAGTGTGTGTGTAATTCATAAACACCTATTATGTGGGTGGCACATAAACTGTATTCCTATTAAATCCTAAAAAGAAGGTCACGTCTAGCAATTTCAGTGCTTTCCATGCCAGAGCCTGATGCCATAGCCAAAAAGAAATCTAGCATATATTGCCACTGTTCTCTACGGCAGTGGTTCTTAACCTTTTTATGCCGGGTACCCTTTCACGACAAGAAGCTCCAATTGAGTAACTCCAAGGAGGGGAACAATCATATATATATATGTTTTAGCAAGAACAATTAATGTTTTACTGTTAAAAATAATATATCAGGGTGTGGTTAGCCGATGGCGGTGTAGGAAGCACAACTCAGGAGCTCTGCACAGTGTAAAACAAAGACGGACACCCAGGACACCTTACAGCACTTTTACCTTTAATGCCCAGGTGCAGGAGACTCGTGGGCACACCGAGGAAGCAGCAGCTGACCTCTATAAGCCAGTACTTTGAAGCAGCGGGCCGCGCTGGGGCAGAGAACTGCGCTGGCAAGATGGCGGCGATGCGACAGAGGAGCGCGCCCTGGGAGCGTGAGAGGAGGTCAGTGCCGGGTTGGGGTCTCCTTTAACAGCCCGGGCTGTCAGCGGGGGAGGCCACGAGCGAGAGCCCCGAGAAGTGCCTGCTCCCGAGCGTGCCGGGGGCAGACTGTTGGCGGAGATGACAGTGCGGCCAGGGAGAGGAGCGATGACACCGCCTGAGGAGGTGGGGGTGGCGGCGGGGAGCGGCCCCCAAACGGAGGAGAGGAGAATGTGCCCTCTCGTCTACACCTCGGCTGACTGCTGAGCTTGAAGGTGAGGAGGGGGAAAGCGGAGGCAGACGGGGGACACCAGCGGGAGATATCGCTACAACTGAATGGAGGCAGCATAATGAGAACTCACAGGGGCAGAGATCAGAGCCCCTGCAGATAGTGGGAAACAGCCACTCTACCTGCACAAATGATGGCACCAGGCTGACATGCGGACAGAGATCCCCTACTGGCCCTCAGCTCCATGTAAACCACAGCGAAAGAGGGGGGTGAGCCCCATCCCCCAGCATGGCCCTGAAGAGCTTCGGGAATACGAGGCGGGAGGCAGTGGTGCAATTTTCCAGCCACTAGGTGCTGCAACAGAGTCCGCTCCCGCGAGAAGGGTCTGGGGGGGCACTCCCGAGAGGAACCACCTGTCCCCTGTGAGATCTTGGGGAGCGGGTTTCTCTGAGAGTGGGGTCTGGTCCCCTGGCCCCCCCCCACCCAGGTGCAACAACAAATTTGTGGCAGACTCGCCTGCGACTTTTCCTGACGGGATGCCCTCAGCTATGCATCATGTACCCCCGTCCCTGCTTTTGGCCCTGGCTGACGTGGTTAGATCCAATATCTCGGATGTCCTGCGGGCGCTCCCTTCTCGCTCAGATTTTGATGGATACATTGCACAAATGGAGAATACTCTCCGAAGAGAACTCATCACACTTCAAAATTCCATATCAGAAGTCTCCCACAGGGTTGACTCCATCGAGCTGGACCAGTCCACCCTGACCTGGAGGATAGTGGCCCTGGAGCAACTGCAAAGAGAGGAGAGAATGCATACCTCCGCCCTCTACCTGAGTCTGGATGACCTCGAGAACCGAAGCAGACGCAACAACGTCAGGCTGCGGGGGGAATACGATTCTGGGGTCCCCCCCCCACGGATGACATTGTTCTCGACAGAATCCATCGCGCCCTGGGCCCCTGACGACAAATGCGCAACGTCCCAGAGACGTGATTTGCAGAATACATTATTACAAGACCAAGGAAGATATCCTGAGAAAAGCGTGGGAGAAAGGCCTGACCAGATTTGAGGGCTCTTCCGTGGCAGTCCTTCCTGACCTCTCATCCAGGACACTTCAAATGAGACGAGTATTGCGACCCTTGCTGGAGGTGATCCAGCGCCAGGGGGCCTCCTATTGTTGGGGGTTCCCGTTTCACCTTATTGTCTGCAGCAATGGGAGATCCTTCGCTTTGAAGATGACCGACCAGCTTCCACAGCTCTTTGTCTTTTTGGAAACTGACCCGATCCGGATCCCGGATTGGCTCGCACCGACTCTGGAACTCCTGCCTGGTGGGCCAAGAGATCGGGGACCACGTGTGCCACTGCCACCTAGGGGGCTAGAGGGGGCCCAAGATGCCGGGAACCCCTGCCTGGTGATAGAGTCTGGGGTCGGATAGTGGGTGGGCTGTGAGTCCCCCCCCCCTTATTGGGGCCCCTTGGGGATAGCCCTCACCCCGACCCCCAGCCAATGCGTATAGTCAGTTTGTTGGCCCGGGATGGAAGACTGAAAGCTCTTGCCCCCATGGTGGGACCAATGGGTCTCCCCCCTCCGGGGAGGGGGGGGGTTGCACCACAAAAGGGGTGTGGGCCCCCGGGAGGTTGGGAGATAGGGTCTATAGAAGCCCAGGCGGTTCTGTTGGGGTGGTGGGAAACCGGGGTGATGGGAAACCAGGTCGATGGGGGCCCCGGGGGCACCTGCCGGGGGGAGGTCCGACTTTAATCGCACTCTTCCTTACCGTAGTAACTTAAATCGCTTGGTTCTCTTGGTTTATGGCTTAATGGTCGCCCTGGGGGTGTCCCGTGTGGGGGGGTCCTGGCGGGTTGGCTCGCCGCCCTGGTTGCCTGGGCCCGCTCGCACGCCCACTTGCTGTGGGATGGGGGTGGGGCTGGGTGGTGTGGGGGGCGCGCTTCCCTACAAATACGGGGAACGGGTGTCGCCGCGAGGGCGTCCTCTCGACCTCACAGTTGGGACAGGGGATGCCCGCAGGATTGTTATGTTGAAATTTCATTATCTAAAATGTTTAAACTGTTGAATATTCTTGTTGCTGAGTCATTATTGAACCTTAAAAGTGCCAAAATGTCTGATGATCTGTACCTCCTGTGCCCGGGGCCGAGGGGTTTGGCGTCGATGTTGTGACGATGTTTGGGCCGCTAGACCGAGCCATGGTCCTGGCTGCGCCGCCCTACCTCCCCTGGTTTGCACGGGGGGGGGGGGGGCTGGCGGGGGGGCCTAGACACCCGCGAGATGAGGGCGTGCTTCCCCTTGTCCGCACAGGTCATTCACAGCCTCGAGGCCTCGCGCCCATAAGATACCACAATGTCATAATGTTATAATGCTGTTTGTGCCTTTAATTGAAGAGACACTAGTTTTCTTATTTCTTGCTGTTTTATTAGTCCGTGTCTGATGTGACAGTGCTTATCAGTTTGTGCATCTCCTACGCCTATGCGGTTCCCGTCTTACATTTCCCCAACTTAGGTGTCCCTGATTGGGTTTTGCGCCATTCTTACTGGCACTAACTTAGACAGGGAAGCGAGGGTGCCCATGGCCTTGTGCCCCGTGATATCCCTCGTAATAGAGTCTCTTGCAGGTACACCTGATCCCGGTGTCCTGCTTTCCAAACCAACCCCTACCCGAATAGCAACCTTCCTGGCCTCTCCCTGTCCCTGCCTTCCCTCCCCCCTTGCAGGTGCTGTGCATCTGACCGACTAACCCAGTCCCCTCCCCTTCTACCCCCCTGTTACGCTGGATCACCTTCCCCGTTCTCTCCGCCTTTCCCCCCTCATCCATTTGCTCCCCCTCCTTTTTTCTTCTCCTCTCTCTCTTCCTTCTCTCTCTTTCCCTATTCTCTTACCCCACCCCTCTTTCCCTGCCATTCCTAGACCCTACCTCTCCTAACCTTCCACCCCGCTTCACGCTTTCATCCCCCCCCTTCTGCATTCGCCGCCTCGACCTGCACTCGTCCCAGGGCCTATGGCTAAGCTGACAGTCTGCTCCCTGAATGTCAAAGGATTCAATGTGCCCAAAAAAGCGCTCTAAGGTGCTATATGACCTGCACAAACAAAAAGTGAGCGTCCTCCTTCTCCAGGAAACTCACTTCCAGGGAGACAAAGTGCCAAACTTACACCATAGATATTTCACATCCTGGTACCACAGCACCAACCCGCAAAGCAAATCATGGGGAGCGTCCATTGCAGTTCATAAATCCCTTCACGGAGATAGACCACCTGGTGGACCCTGAGGGGAGGTTCGTCTTTCTTAAGATGGCGATTCAGCAAAAGAGATACACGGTGGCAAACCTGTATCTGCCGAACCATGACCAAGCTGGGACCCTTCAGAAGTACCTTAAGAAGTTAGAGGAGTTTGGGAGACTTCAACCTCACATTAAATCCATTTCTGTATTCCTCATCCGGCAAATCCTCAATACCATTGGGAAAGCTCCAGTCTCTGCGGAAGGCACTCCATGGCATGCAACTGATGGATATATGGAGACTGGAACATGGGCAGGCTAAGGACTATACGTTCTTTTCACCCATGTACGGATCTTATAGTCGCATTGACTATATCCTCTTAAGCCACCATGCCTTGCAGTGGCATCCTGAAACTCGCATTGGCCCCTTTTTGTGGTCGGATCACGCGCCGGTCTTTGTAACGTTTGATCTGCCAAGCGCAGCGCCGAAAAGCTGGAGCTGGCACTTGAATGATAACCTCCTGAGGGATGTGGCATGCCTGAAAAAAGTTAAAGAGGCGATCACTAACTTTACAGCCAATCACGTAAGGGACGACTGCTCGCCAGCGATCCAATGGGAGGCACTTAAGTGTGTTCTCAGCCGAGTGTTCATCCAAGAGGGTTCCAGACTGAAATGCGAGAAGGCGGCGTTGGTCGCTAGGACACTGCAAACTATCAACAACTTGGAAGCCAGGCATAAGCAGGACCCCACTCTGGAACTGCTCTCCGAGCTCTCGCTCAATAGAAACAAGTTGCTCAAGATATATGATCAGGCACATCTTAGGTACAGAAATAGGAGACAGGCCGCAATGTATGAGCAAGCAAATAAATGTGGGAGGCTCCTGGCCAGGTCTCTTCACTACAGAGCAGGAGCGACATTCATTCCAAGCATCAACTCGGGGAAAGGAGAGATCATCACGGATCTATCCAAGATCCCAGAGGTATTTAGAAGCTTCTATAGCAGCTTTTATAACCTCCAACGGGATCCTACACAAGCCTCAGAAGCAGCTTTAGAGGCAAACATAAACGACTACATCACGGAGACTCCACTCCCAACAATCTCGACAGACCTGGAGGTGCCCTTTACAGAACCTGAGGTCCTGAAAGCCATCAAGGAAGCCACTGTGGGGAAAAGCCCAGGACCGGATGGCTTCACCCCACGATTCTTTAAGACCTTGGCCCCGCAACTTGCTCCCTGGCTGGTGAGGGCCTTTAATCATGTAGGGGCAGATGATCCTTTTCCGAGGCAGGCTTTGGAAGCCATGGTTAAGGTGATTCCTAAGCCGGGAAAAGATCCCTCGGCATGCGGCAGCTATAGACCTATTTCTTTACTAAATGTAGACCTGAAACTATATGCAAAAGTAGACAGAATTTGTATGAAAACCGCGCTATATGACTACAGATAGATTCTAGTCCTCTTAAAGATATGAATAATGCTGCTCAACGTGTGGAAGCCTAATATCCCCAATAGGTTCAAAGTACAATACACAAACAGAAAAACACAGAGCATGTAATTGATAAGCAAAAATAGATCTTTCAAAAATTGGCCCTTTTGTAGCTAATAATAATCTAGTGTCTAAATTCCTTGGATTTACAGAGGTATATATAGTATAGTCCACGTGTTAGTTGATTTTAAACTGTAATTAGAACTGATACTTCCAATTGTCCCAAGTTTTTACACATCAGGGGCCCTTCAGTGCTCAGGAATATAAGTGACGTCCACCACGTGCCCACCACCTGTTTTATGTACTCTTACCAGGTGGCGTACAGTGTTATGCCTTTAGAATAAGCTCTTGATGTGTAAAAACTTGGGACAATTGGAAGTATCAGTCCTGATTACAGTTTAAAATCAACTAACACGTGAAAGTCACTTGGACTATACTATATATACCTCTGTAAATCCAAGGAACTTAGCCACTAGGTTATTATTGGCTACAAAAGGGCCAATTTTTGAAAGATCTATTTTTGCTAATCAATTACATGCTCTGTGTTTTTCTGTTTGTATATGCAAAAGTAATAGCCACCAGAATCAAACCACTGATCCCTCAACTAATACATCTGGACCAAGTAGGATTCACCACTGGTCGTGAGGCCAGAGATAATACCAATAAATTGCTGGACCTCATCGCTCATGTACACAAGACTGGTACTCCGGCTTGTGTCTTATCCTGCGACGGCGAAAAGGCGTTCGATAGGGTAAGCAGGCGCTTTCCCAAGGCAATCCTCTCCCAGGTTGGCATGGGCCCCACTATCATCTCCAAGATCTTGGCGTTATACCAGAACCCATCAGCCTGCGTGAGAGTCAACGGTATGTTGTCGGAATCTTTCACAATCACAAACGGTACTCGCCAGGGCTGCCCTCTCTCACCCCTGCTATACATACTAACAGTGGAGCACCTGGCGATAGCTATAAGGAACAATCCAGATGTCAAGGGAATTGAGTGTGGGGGTGACAATATAAAACATCGATTTTTGCGGATGACTTACTCCTCCACCTGACCTCTCCGGCCATATCGTTCCCAGCGGTACTTAAGTTTGAGCATTTTGGCCGGCTGTCCAATTTTCGTTTCAATTACGCAAAGTCAGAAGCACTGAATCTCACCTTGCCTCAGCCCTTAGTGGAAAGGCTCCGGAGCAGTTTCCCTTTCAAATGGCAGCCCTCCACAATAAAATATCTGGGAACCCTGATACCGTCGGACTTAAACAGCCTCTACGAGTTGAACTTCAGAGCACTGCAGACTAGAGTCAATCAAGATCTTGCAAAATACAATAGAGGCCGTTACTCGTGGTTCGGCAGGATAAACATCTTGAAGATGGACGTCCTCCCCCGATTCCTTTACCTCTTTCAAACAATACCAATCAGGCTTCTCCGAAGCTTTTTTAAAGCCATACAAGCGTCATTTTCGAAGTTCATCTGGGGCTTGCGGAAGCCACGCATCAGATTCAACATATTAGCTAGGCCCAAGAGTGCTGGCGGAACTGGGGCTCCGGACCTAAAACTCTATCATGCTGCTGCTGTCATCACGAGGATGGAAATATAGGAAAGAGGACAAGCTCTGGGTGAAATTGGAACAGAATCTCCTGGGATATAACCCGTGCTCCCTCCCGTGGGTATCCACCGCGGGTGATGCAAACAGAAAAGGGTTTCCCTATTTGATCCAGCATTTTCTTTCCAGTTGGGACAGTCTGCAGAAAAGGGTTTCCCTATTTGATCCAGCATTTTCTTTCCAGTTGGGACAGTCTGCAGCGTCAGAAAGAGCTGGTGAGTAGGCCAGGCCCCCTTACGCCTCTATTTAACAACCCGGAGTTCACACCAGGACCGAACACTCCCCGCTTCTTGATATGGAGAGAAGCTGAGGACATTAGGTTGAGGGACATTCTGGTAAGAGGGAGGCTGCCATCCCTAGCAGAAATGAGAGAACGAGCTGTCGTGGCCATTTGTCTTGGTTACACCACTGGCAGCTGGAGGCGTTTCCTACTATAGGGGGGCGCTTAACTAAGGCATCCCTCCCCCTGACGCCTTTGGAGGAATGCCTCATGCTGGCGCAACCACTGGAACACGTGATTTCGACATTCTATAGTATACTAGTGGCTTCCAGGCACACTTCGGAACTGGAGTTTATGTCCAGCTGGGAGAGAGACCTGGGGATGACTATTACAGAAGAGGAAACTCGGAAGATCTTCGCGTTGACACATAAGCTTGTTGGGGCCAGCTCAGCCCAGGAGAAAAACTATAAGGTCCTCATGTGGCGGTATAGGTGCCCAGCAGATATTGCGTCATACTCATCTGGTGGGTCGGACGCATGCTGGAGATGTGGGGCACCCCGGGGAGGGATTTTGCACATCTGGTGGGGGTGCCCTCCAATCCGGAAGCTCTAGAAAACTGTCCTCAAGATTCATATGGAGGTAAAAGGCTCTGTGGTGTTGAACAACCCAGGGGTCGCTCTGCTCTCTAAAGAGGAAACGGACTCGCACTGGACAACCTGGATGAACTGGATCAGGTTCATTGAATCGGACGAGGCGAAGACCTTCGTGGGGGCGGATGGTGGCCGTGGATGAGAGTTCCCAAGGGCGAGGCCCGATACGTGAGACGCCTAACCAGTGCATATGCTATTACGGGGCTCCCCTGCCTACACTCTTGCCTTCCCTCCCCGTATGTTACCTCCCCCCTCCCCATTGCCCCTGCTTTTTCCCCCGCCCCCCTCCTCTTAGTTCAATTTCTATTTCTTTTCCTTTCTTACTGCTGTCTCTTTTCACGTCATGCGTTCCCCCTCCCCCAGTTTGACTTGGACCGCCCCCGCTGATCTCCCTCTTATCTCGACTTGCTCTTGAGGGGGCCCGTTTGGGGCGCATGCGCTTCGGGCCTTCTTTCCGCCCCCGGTGGCGATCAGGGGGTGATTCTTGGGCTCTTTACCCGGGCTGCATATGGTGAACTCTCCACACGATTCCCCCCGTGGGGGGCTGCCTGGCGCGGTGCGGTCTGGGGGGGCCCCCCTTATGTGTTCACTGTGGTGCTGGGAGCACCCACTGTCGATGGCCATGACCATGCTGCGGACAAATGTCTGGTTGACCCGCATCTTAGGAGTAAGAGATGCAAACACAGTATATTGCCGGGTGCGTGCGCTTTGCATTGAGGGTGACTGGCTGGTGGGGGAGTTGGCAGTGATCCAGCTGCGCCTGGAGATGGGGGTGGGGTTGGGGCCTGGTATGACGCTCTGTTTATACGACTGTACCTTCTACTAAAGAGATTAAACTAAAAATAATATATCAAACCCATCAGCCTGCCAGTGTCGGTACAGTACTAAACATCACTGTTCAATCCTCTGCGCGTACCCCCTAGGATACATGTACCACAGGTTGAAAAACAGTGTTAAATGCAGCTGTCTAAAGCTCCACGTCCTGATCACACAAGTCTCTCTAGCCAATAGCTTAGCCCAATTTGTATCCCCGACCATCAATTTGATACAGGTTCCCCAAAAACTTTTCTTTCATCTGCTTCTATTAGGTTATTAATACGGAAAAGTGTGCAACAGAAAAACTACAATCAGGCTTTTATTTATAGTGACACTAGTAAATGTCTAGCTGCCAAACTGAAAGTCATTGTATAGGACCTCTTTTATGGCAGGGGATGCTTCAAATGATCAAAAGAGAGCCAGAGCTACTGAGTGTTAGCTACTAGTGCCAAAATGAACGTGTCTATGACTACATGTTTACAGCTAGTCATTTTCACTATGTTGATCACATCAGCAAGTAATGAGCAGTAGAATATATATATATATATATATATATATATATATATATATATATGTTTATATAAATATATATATTACATAGTAACTAAAATTTGGAAATGGAAAATGGAAAAAAAAGAAGCGTAGATAGCAGTAGCCATCATCACAAAGGAACCATTTCTCTAAAGCTCTATGTACATAGCCTACTTTACCATGTCCCCCAGGCAGTGCCATTTCATCACATACTCCATCCCCTGTCGTTTACACTCCAGTTGGTACTAGTGCTGTCAGTATACATAACATGCTCATACATTGCTGAGAGTTTTAGCTGGATGTTAAATCTGGGTTTATACGTATAGCAATAAAAGGTCACTACCACCATTGTAGGTAACATCCTACAGTGTACACTTGTGTCTTTAATTTCTTGACAAATCCCTTTATCTACAAAAGTACAAAAAAAATACAACTTACTTTCAAAATCCAGGAAAAAATGTGGACAGTTTTCTAAATCTTTTCCCAAAACTTTAATGAGATTTCCCATGACCCGTCACCCTAAAAGAAAAAAAAGAAGAAACCATTACACATATATACATATATCCAGCATATGTTCATGTCTATTAACCTAAATACATTACAAATGCCCCCTCCCCCAGTGTTTGGATGAATGGCATGTTAGTGAAAGCTGTCATGAAACACAAAAGTGTGTAGAAGCTGGATGCCGCCGCCGCCATTCTTACATGCTGCTGAATTGTATGGTTCCCCTGTATATTGTTAGCGGAAATGCAGCTTTTCGTCTTACCACTTCTGTTTTTGTCTATTTCTGAGCAGTAGAAGGAAGCTGGTAGTCAGTTTGTATTCCTCACACTTCCTGTGTGACAGACTTAAAGCTCACCAGCACCCAATACATATCACTGCTGATACATATATACCTTATTTAGAAGTGGGGGCTTGGAAACCTCTTCTAGTGGAGGTTCCAGAGTTAGTCGGTGGTAAGTAAACCAAAACATGACTGGGATTTATACAGCTCTATTCTTAGACAAACATGGACAACCAAAAATTAATAAAATATAAAAAATATATAACAGTTAAGGAACAGATTTGACTGACCACTTAGTGATGTTTCTGCTGTCAGTCCTCTGTGTATTTAAAGGCAGTATGAGAATGTGAAATACACAGCTTTTCCTGACTGGAAACACTATGTATTGTGGTCCAGGGGCTGTATGAGACAATGAGAACCAGGCCCCCCTAATATTATTGATAGCTCAATGGAAGCAGAGGCATACCTAGACTATGGCAGGTTCTAGACTTAACCCGGGTGCCATGTAAATGGGGAGCCACTGATAACATTCTTTTTATTTGTTATTTTTTTTAACAATAAATCTTTATTGAGGTAGATAGGGCAGTAAGGCAATCGAGAAGCAACAGTTTCATACAACAGACATGTCCAGAGCACATAGTACACAAAGAGATAAGAATGATCATTACATGCATAACCTGCTAGACCGCCGCATACTCCACCCTCCTGACTATCACCTGGATTGAGTCTCACTGTTCTCATCCACCGGCCTTTTTGTTTTATGGGTAGAGGGAGAAATGGGGATAGGGGCCAAAGGCAATAGGGTTAAGAAGTAGGGGAGTGTAGGAGAGAAATGAGGGGGAAAGATAAAGAAAACAGGGAATAAGGAAAGGGGGGAGCGTCTCTCCGGTCCACACACCACAGGGCCACCCCACACCGCGGCCAAGCATATGCCCCGCCGCCTGGACCAGGCACCTCACGTCGCTGTTTGTCTCTCACCATTACCCCATGCGATTCATGCTGTACTTCCCAGTATCTTGCCTTCAGTGAACATGATCCACTGCAACCACACTATGCTTTTCCTCCGAGCACCTGAGAAGGGCCGCCAGGTCCTCCATACGCCTAATGTCCTTTACCCTACGGATCCAGGAGCTAATGAGAGGTGGGCTGGAGGTCTTCTACTGGGCCAGTATACACGCCCTGGCTGCGTTCACCAGGTAAATAGTCAGCGACTTTCTATATTTCCCAACTGCTCCACTGATGGAGTGCAGGAGAAGGGTTTCCGGGGGAAGGTGGGATGTCGTCTCCCGTTATCTTGCAGGTCCACGCTATAATGCCCCTCCAAAAGCTCCGTATTTTCTCACATTCCCAGAATATGTGGAGAATGGTTCCTTGGGCCTTCTCACATCTCCAGCAGAGTGGCGAGACCGATGGGTAGAACCGATGCAGCGTCTGGGGAGTCCTGTACCAGTGGCAGAGGATTTTGTATCCCGCCTCCTGGTATGAGTTGCTAACCGATGCTCGCTGTGCCAGTTCAAGAATTTTCTTCACTTGATTTGGAGAAAAGTTCACTTTGAGGTCCCTTTCCCTCTCCATTGAAATAATTGGAGCAGGTGTGGCCAGTCATTGTGACTGATGCCAGAAAGAAGGGAGAAGGCAGCAACACAATCACGGGCCGTGGTCTGGTGCATTCTGAATCTGTGGCTTTAAAGATAAGCTTTAAAGAGGAACTTCGGACATAATATAAAAAACGAGCCAACTGTCCCCCCCCATCGGCCCCTACTTACCTTTTGGATGTCGCTGATGCCTGCTTCCACGACATTAGGCTGCTTCGGGGTCCGATCCTTGCCCCTGCCGCCAGCTTAGCCATCTGTGAATGACAGTACGGCTTTAGCTGGCCTCTGCAAAGTCCAGTGCCGCTCAGCGAAATCTCATGAGATTTCAGGTGGCTCCATCTCATCCCAGCCATTGGCACTACGTAGGCACAAGAAACAGGGGCATTTCGCATTGCCTGATGGGATTCAAGATGGCGCCGCCCATCAGAAGGTCGCCGGAATCCAAGGAACCCAGAAGATGGATCCCAGGGGAGGTGAATAGAGGCTACCCAAAGGTAAAACCGGAGGGGGGCAGCGGATCATTGAGGTTTGGGGGAGGTTTTAAGAAGAAAGAAAAAAGGAGGGGGGCATAGCAAGAATTAAAGAAAATGGGGGGGGGGGGACAAAGAAAAAGGAGCTTCATAATTCATTTCTGATCATACCTACTTAAACTAGATAGTAGCACCCAAGTTGGGGAACGCATATGACACCCAATGACGCTTTTGTCGGTGCCCTTGAATTAACTTGTCAAATTATCATTAATCATGAATCCCTTTCACCTCTCTCTCACCGCTTGAAATGAAACAGTGGGCTTCTCACTGATCACACTGTAACAAGTGGTGACCTGGCATGTATTCCATACCTAAGATATTCCTCTGCATATCCATAGCTCTGTATCTCAGATGCTTTCCCCCCTCACACATCACCCTGCTGTCTGACAACCGCTGGCCCTCGCCTTGTCAATGGAGCACCACCAACAGCCTGGGCTGACACCTGCTCCAGGGCATGAGCCAATGCTGTTAGATATGTGCACAGGTATTTTTCAGGGTCAGTGCACTTGCACACTGAAGATGGGTGCAGCTTGCCTTCTGGGCTATTTTCTGTAGATAAGCCTCTGAATGGATGTGATCTGTATCATACATACTGAAAAACAACATCCATGGAAGTTCTTTGCAGTTGAACGCACTTTTTCTTGCCAACAATGCTACTTTGTAAGGGGTGTAGAATGGTAATCTGCTAATAATTTAAAGTGGGTTGGCAAAAGAGAGCAATGTTCTACATTTGCACACAGGCTAAATATGGAAATGGAGACCACTGACGTTCTTCTGCAACACAATTAAAGGCAATGTAAGGGACTGATGCTACCTAGCAATTAGCAGTACAATCAATTAAAGCAAAAAGAAAACATGAATTACCTTATTAACCAAAGGCTTGATCCTAATGAGTCAGACGGGTTGGATCTGCCCCCTTTCTAAGCTCCAAGGCTATTGCATAACTGGAAGTAGGGTCGTGCACCATCCAAGCATATTGTTGTCATGGCCATCCAGCCTACAGGACTGGAAGGGATCAGGGCTGTGGGCAGTCAAGTAAGTAGTTAAAGAGGAACATGAGACCTTTACTGATGTGCCTCTGTAAACATCCCTAAAATGCAGCATCCGGCAGCATTACTGGCGCCTTTGCACCCCTCCCTTAGCCATCCCTGAGTGAAGGCTGCAAGCCTTAGCCATACTTACCCTTCACTGTCCCCATTCAAATGTGCGGCACCGCTCTTCAAATCTTGCGGGATTTGTGCTGAGTGTCATTGCAGCCTATGCAGTGACACTGCGCATGTGCGAGATGTGAGGGGCGGCTCAGAGAGTGACGGGACGGCAAGATGGCACTGCCCGACGGAGACGGCGCGGAACTGAGGGATGCCAGAGCGCGATGCAACCAGACAGGTTAGTCAAAAGTTGTGAAATGTGAAACCGGAGGGGCAGGGGGGAACGAGCAAGCCAGGTTTGGGGAGTTTTTATTAACTCCCCAATACCTGCAATGTTCCTCCTTAATGCTTTTTAAGTTTTCAAAAGCCTGAGCAGTGTTTCCCAACCAGTAGTTGTGGCAAGATCAGGTGGTATGTGGTGAGGATGCAGTTTGATCTGTACCTCCAGCCTGATCTGCTGCCACCCATAAATACAAAACTGCTTCCAAATTTCCTCCAGTCCTGCACATAGCACTGACCAAATTCTTGAATACACCCGGGCTCAGCTAATTACCTGGGTTGCATAGGAGTTCTATTTTTCTAAATCCTGGCGTGTTGAGGTAAATGGTCTGTGGAGTGCAGGACTGGAGGAAATTCACCCTGGAGGAATAGGTCAGGTTGCGGTTCCTGTTATTGTCACTATTGAGGTCCATACATACCTACTAACTTTTCACGATGGAAAAGAGGAACATTTGTTAAATTACCACGCCCCCTCATTGAGGGATGGATAGGAGATAGGGTGTTACAGTTAAAACAATATAAACACTTTAAATAGGCAAATTAATCATTTATTGATGCAGATCTGCATGTTACACCTCAAAGAGGGACAAATGAGAATTACGAGGGGCAGGGGAACATGTACTCAAAAGAGGGACAGTCCCTCCAAATCAGGGACAGTTGGGAGGTATACATGTCATAATAAATAGGGGGTCTATGGGAGCCTTGACACTGAGGTTGTAAGGCTCGGAAATTCTGGAAATATGAAATAGGTATGTGTGCATTTAAAAAAAAGGAAACAACGGAAAAACGAAGATATATATGCTTGATATAAGCAATGCAGAAAATAAAAGATAACATTTGGGGCCCCTGACTACATGCTCTGCACTGGGGTCTTGTCTGCTTGCTGTTCTTCCATATCAATAATTTTATTCCATAAACCTTTATGAGCATGTTTGTATTAAGCGTGTGCTCAGGAGGACCTCAGCCGGTCTGCACCCAGCTACAGGAAATTGCATCTTCAAACATTTCATTATTTATCATATTTCTTAAATTCCTTTCTTAGGCTGTTTTATTACATCCCAGACTAAAACTAGCTTCCTTTATGAAGTGGCTTTGTACAGACTTGTGGACATGTGGAGCTGATTATCCAAAGGTCTGACAGCTAAGCCTTGTTGGGTCTAATGAATGTGAAGGTCATTATACGATAATCACCCATTATAAGGAAACAGGTAGCCACTGATCTCAGTATGAGATGGAGCTCTGAGGTATGCCAGGGTTAATGGAATGACATGTTTCCAATGAGCCAGTGTCCTACTTATAGGTCCCATTCCTTCCTCACCAATTACAGCTCAGTGACTAGCAGCTGGGGAGCAGTCACCTGGAGTCACTTCATTAGCACACGGAGCTGGGGAGCCAGTCATGTGGACACAGCGCATGCACCAAAGCACTTTACGCTCAACTCCGGCCTAAACTTTCTTTCACAATGTCACACTTTTGCCTCTACTAGTCTCAGGGATACACTAAAATAACCTAATCCCCCCTCCCCACACCATCAGTGAGCCCTGCATTGAGAGTTATCCACCTTTTGCTAAAAGAGTCCACGTGGCACTGCACTGTGTAAATGTTTCTGATCCCCTTCATGAGGATTCAGGCTCACAGGCAGCATGAGTAGGTGACTTAGGATCCTTGTGGATTTGAACCCTGCATGTTCTACTTTAACACATGAATTGTTCCTTTTATAGCAGAGCTGCATCTGCACTCCATCCATCTTCATAGTAGGCTCAGTTTTAGTTTGTTAAAGGAACCAAAGGGAATAAACAACATGATACTCCCCTTTTATCACCTGAAGGAGCTTCCTTCTGATTTAATGCTCAGAAAAGTCTCTGTTTTTTAGATCAGGGCCCCTCGCACCCCCCACAACAGTCACAGTGACACTGCCCTACTGCAACCCCTATTTTGCAGTGAATGGAGTTGAACGTGAAACTGTGACTGATACTGGGGCAGTACCATGACTGACAGCGAGCATTGGTGTCAGGGCCCCAATGAAATGGGGACATTTATGTCCTGAGCTTTGGATGGAGGAAGCTTTTATGGTATCCTTAGGGATCCTTAGTAGAGGCATCACAAATCAGGATAACCCTGCTGCTCTTTGCCATCGGTTTTATCAGTAGTCTGCCCCTAGCTCTACTTATGTGGTATGACACCCGCTGTCTTCTCTAGATGACGACACTTCGAATACAAACTAAGTAGTAGTTATTGATATTTTATTAGTCATAAATTGGCTAGGGGCTGAATGGTTTCTACATGAAGAGTTAAAATGTTACTGTATGAGCAAAGCCAGGGCGCCATTTAATGTCTGCACTAGAACCAAGTCACATTTAGTTATGCCTTTGTTTACCACTTTACATGCATGAGCAAACTACACATTGCTCCTAGTCCAGCACTCTGACACTTACCTGATCGCCCGATCCAAGCCCTGTGCTACCCGGCACGATCGTCCACAGCTTCCATAGTACTGACTATGGACGACCGGATTAACCATCACAGGTACTATACCATTGCAGTGAATAGAGCAGGCATGCTAGGCTTTTATACCACAGAGGAGGAGCCTCCGTGCAATCCTCCCATATCCCCCTTCCATGACTGTCCCCTCCAGAGACAATATTAGTCACATGGGAGGTTCCACAGAGGCTCCTCCTCTGTGGTATAAAAACCTCTCTGCCCCACATTATCTTGATGATATGACATGTAAGCAGGAGGTTGGACCTGTATCCTCCTTTACTACACAGATGCCATAATAGCAGCTCCCCGAAAATTGGCAGACCAGCTCCCGTCGGATCATGAAGAAACCCTCAAACTGGTGGACGTGAAGAGCGAAAGCCGTCCAGCAGGGCACAGGAGTAGGAAGATGCTCTTCTTTTTTCTTAATGTTTTTGTTATAATAGTTTGTGAACTGGTAATGGGTCCAAGGGGCTCCTATACCAGTTCACACATTTGGTGGCCAGCATAGCACAGATAGGCATGCTGGATGAATTAACCTGGACTTTCTTATTATCCTGATGAGGCGAAACCGACGGAATTGGCAAGATTTGGATCAAATCTGACTTAGGCCCAGATCTGAAACCCATCACTAGTGCTAAGCTGTATATACATCTGAAAGCAGAGTAAAACCCTCAGTGGATGGCGCTATCTTGCCCCAGGGCATCCTAAACAGAATGCCCCGATTTGCTTCCGGGGTAGCTGGTAAACTCACCTTTCCCGCGGCACACACGATGCTGCAAATACCGACTGCTGCATCCCCGTCTTCCCTGTAGTTGTGCATGCTCCCACACCCAACCTTTCTGAATGGCTGGGCGCGGGAGTGACCACATCCAGTGCGAAAGCTGGGCAATGCGGCGGCCAGCTGCCAAATATCACCGGGCACCTTTGAGATCAGCCATTCGGTGTTCTCAAAAGGGGCAGGTAGGTGTGGCCTCGACGGTGGAAAACCCCATAATTTTAAAAACAAGGCCACTGCTGAGTTGGCAGCATTGTCCAAACTGTTCAGACGGGGTGGTGAGGGGTCCAAAAATAGATTTTGCTTCAATTTAAAGCCTAGCTGTAGCTAAACAATGCCTGCAGTAACCGGGGGGGGGGGGGGGGGCAGTGGGGGAACGTGCTCCAGGTGTAGCAGGTCAGGGGGGCGCCAAAAGGGGTCCTGAGCACAGGTGGGGGGAACCATTTCGGATCTTTGACCCTGGCGCCAGAAAGCCTAGATGCGCCTCTACCTGGGCCAGTTGCCTTGGCAGCTATGTGCCATTTCAGGCTGGCTGTGCAACCCTACTGGACTAGGATAGGCAATGTGCAGCTAGCCTGTAGTAAAGGTAAGCTTGGGCAATTATCTAAAGCTACACATGGGCTTTAATGCTCTGCACTGCATTTTTAGCCGTACATTACAGATTGCATTCCTCTCTGTGATGACAGGAGCTGTCACTTCCTAAATGCTACAGAAATACTGACCTAAACTTTAGGAGACTTACAGGATAGGCTTCCCCAAAGCCCAGTAATGCTGTTTGGCTAATGCTGGGTTTACACAAGAAGATAAATTGGCTGTTCGCTCAGTGAGCGAATGACCATACAAATCTGCGATTGATTTGTTGGTCAACTGGTAATCGCGTTTTCTCATAGCATAACTTTTTTTAGGGCAACCTCTGTTTACACATTCCAACAATCAAGTGATGAAAGAGAAATATTTGGTTAGTCAATATGACAATGATAACGGCTGAATGATTAACCAATTCTCATTCATCGCTTGATTACACCGCCCGTCTCCACGTAGCGATTATCGCTAAATTGTGGTCACTTTAGCGATTTGTCGCTCGATAATCGTTCCATATAAACAGGGAATTACTTGCCCAGGATCTTTGATCCCCTGGGGGACCAAAAGTCACTTCGCAGCCAGAGCCCCCTGGTGGCAGGCTTACCCCCTCTCAGAGGATGTGGCTATGCTTTAAATGCATTATACATTTTACCTAAATAGTCATATTTATGAATCTTATTGAAATCACAACAAAGCCTAGGAAACATAGCCAAGGTAGAAAGTACCTTGGTACTTAGTAGTGTAACTAGTAGTAACTAGTAGTGTGTTAGTAACATGCACATTGCTTCCAAACTCTCACTTCTTCATTCTCCTTTTATAGAAACACATTGTGGCTAAGCAGAAACAATGCTTCTCTCTTTGCATTCTGCAAGCTGATACGACACAGTTTTCATGTATACATTTTACTGCTGGATCTATCTATCTATCTATCTATCTATCTATCTATCTATCTATCTATCTGTATAGTTTATATATGAATGAATATATATATTTATTCATGCTAGTGGAGTAAATCCAGCCTGTGTACAACCCCTACATTATGAATATTCACACTTTCCAAGGAAAATGTGTATACATACAGATGTTTATGTATATCCAAACCACATCCCCCCAGTAAAACACAGGGTGTAAACTGAAGTGTTCCTAGCTTTCAAACCAGCAGTATAGATGCCTATTTATTTGTATTCCTAATTAATTCAGACTGCTATGACACATAGGTTGTACAATGTTGCATACAGTGTTTGCATTCAGTTTGGCTTGTCTGGGAATGTATCCATCATCACTTGCACCTTATGCCTGCAAAACAACTGTACAACAGTGAAGATACACATAGCATCTTGATAAGAAAACCACGCTTGCATGGTAGATAACTGCCATTGCATACACTAATATTAATGTGCTGGACACTGATATAGCAAATATTTGAATAATTTGATTCTTCTAATATTCAACCCTTTCACTGATATTGGACACAGTGTGCAGTTTAGTGAGGCCCTGTTGCCAACAAAGCAAAGAGACTGCTTCTCATTCTTCAGTTGATGCAGAACCAAGAGATCACACCATCATTTTCCAGCCTATGGAAAAAAGATTTCTTTTGCAGTCGTAAGCATGGCATATATTGTGTTTCTCACTTTTTGGTAATATATAACAACGTAATTGACTGTTTAGGCAGTTATATGTCCCTTTCCACCAAAGTAAGCTGTAAGTAGGTAATATTCTATTTTAAAAAATGATAGGCTATGTAAATGGTCACATCTATCTATCGATCGATCTATCTATCGATCTATCTATCATTTCATAAAAAAGACCTATTAGGCTAAGGAGAAGCACAGGACAGTGGTGCAGTAACTGGTCATACACAACAATAAATGAGCTTCGAATGGTAGTAACATGATACTGTTACGTCTTACATCAATAAAGGATTTACTTTCACTGTCATTATATAGCAGTAGCTGCAATGAAATCTAAACTATATACACTATATTTACAGACTATACAGATGTTAAGATCATCTCTCTCATTTTCTGATTTTTCCTAGGTGCCTATGCACAAATGTTGCCAGTGCTGGCCATTAGAGGGTCACCCCGCTACATGAAAGCGTGGTACCACTGCTGTTGGCGAGCCGCAGACAACTCCCAAGCTTCTCCCTCCACTGAATCAGCTGTGTCTAACACAGTGCAAATCCATTATCCAGCATCACTAGCGGGAGAGAAGATTGTAAGGAGGGGGAGAGGCACACAGTGCGGCAGGAGAAGTGAAGGAGAGAAAAATGGAGGGAAAAGGATGAGCAGGAAGAGAAGAAGAGGAAATGAAGGCAAGGGTTACAATGGAGAGAACTTGCCAGGCAAAGCCTTGACAGCCCACTACACATTTATGTTACACTTCACACGCGGTGAATACTATACATATTGATGTGTAAGGTTTTGCAATAATATATAACTATACTATACCTCTCTTTTTTTACCTCTGTATATTTGCTTGATCAGTATAAATGTAACATATTATCATACCGCACCCATCTATTGCTCACCTGCTATCCTAAAAGCAGGTAGTCATAATTATACCTTTCTACAGGCTTCAGCCTGTTTCTTTCACCTTAATGTATAATAAAAACTGCATATATATTTATACATAGTCACAAAGCTGAATCAAAGGCCACAATGGCCTCTTTTTTCTCACCATCCTGTAAAACATGCTTTGTGTCCATTTTGTGTGCATTGCAGGTAGTGTTACTGCAAATGCCTTCAGTAAAATGAAAATCCTAAAGAAATTCATACATCTAGAAAGCTCTGTAAAATGCATGCTTAAAATGATGAAATGTCTAAATAAATGAACACACACATGCACATAGACAGGAATGGATGCCATGTCCTCTGCTGCCTGGGATACACAGCACACTCACCGCACAGCCGGCAGCAGGAGCATGTGAGGATGGAGAGTCAGCAGCAGCAGCAGCAGAACAGTGATGCTGTATGTGTATGTGTGTGTGGATGTGTATGTCTCTGTACCGAGGAGTCCTGCAGCTGCTAACTGTGCAAAAATACATCACAAAAGCAGACACCCTCCCCCCCACCCCACCAGACCAACTGTGACGTCTACATGGGAAGATTAACCTCCTATATGCTCAGCCCTAGCCGATTACCCCCATGTGGAGCATCAACTATGAGGCGCATCCCTGGTTTAGCGCAGTACATCTTTATTAACCCCCTCTATGTTGACTGGTGCATTCAAATCATCGCTGATCTTAGATAACAATGATTCCTTCCAATGTCACAAAGGACAGGCATTGTCTGTCACTGGGGTGCAAAAGATGTCTATATGTTAATCCTGGATTAAGAGTTATAAGGTTACGCAGCCCCTTCAATGCAGCATCCACCATCGGAATCATGAATGAAGACACGACTCGTCTGTAGCCAGAACCGAGCAAGAAGATTCGCAGAAAGAAATGTCACTCACATATGAGGATAAGTTCTCCTTAGCACCAGAAGGGGTTACTATGGAGACAGCCAATAGACAGTCAATAAAAGCTTCACGTGCCTAGTAACTGAATCCCACAAACCCAATTAATATAAGGTGTAAGCTGGAGAAAAGATGTCTGGGTCAGTGTTCATCTTAATATTAATATTATCGAATGCAGCATTCATTGCTTTTTCTGTGGAGCAACTGCTTATTGCTATCAATATTCCCCTATAGCACCAGTTACATAGTAAAAACATATGTCTATCAAGTTCAACTAAGGGATGGGGTTGGGAAAGTTTTATTATTTACAGCTAATATTAACAGTATATTTTATTTTCTTATTAAAAAAAAAATCTAATCCTTTTTTAAAGCCATCAGTTGCTGATGCTGTAACAATCTTCTGTGGTAGGCTATTCCACATATTTATAGTTCTTATGGTAAAAAAGGAGATTGAATCTTTTTTTCCCCAGATGGAGGGAGCACCCCCTTGTTATTATAGAGGACTTTGCATGATATAGTTATTCCCAATATTTTTCGTATTGGCCATTGATATATTTAAGTTAATTACCAGTATGCCCCCTATGCCCTCTCCTTCATAATTAAGACCCTTTATTCAGTTTGGTGCCTCTCCTCTGCTCCCTTTCGAAATCAGGGCATTTCTATTAACTGGTGCTCAGAACTGGACAACATATTCCAGATGAGGGTGCACCTAAGCCTTATAAAGCATCAATATTTTGTCCATATTCATTCTATGCCTATTAAATGCATGATAATATCTTGGTAGCCTTGGAAACAGCTGCCTGACATTGCATGCTGTTATATAGCCAGTGATCTACAAGGACACCCAGATCCTTCTCCACAAGTGACTATCTCAACTTTACTCCCCCTAGGACATATGTGGCCTTCAGATTATTAGACCCCAAGTGCATTACTTTACAATTATCCACACTGAACTTCATTTGCCAAGTGGATGCCGGATGCTCAAAGTGTCTGAGTCAGCTTGCAGCTTATTGACTGTTATAAACACATTACAGACAGGCATAGAATAGTGTCTAATCATGCCTTCACCTCTTTGGTAGTGAAGCGGCAATCTTGAGATGTTTTGTATGCTTAAACTAGTCCTAGAGGCTAAGCAAATGCAGAGGTGCTCAAAGTGGCTTATCATTTTATTGGTTGTCCAATCTCTAAAATTAAATATGTATAAAATCGGGGAAGGGAACTTATCACCTCCATGCTCTTATGCCAATACCATGGCCCACAAACAATTCCAGAGGTACAGGAGAAAAATTGACATGTGCCTTTTTTATAAGGTGGTGCTATAGTCATCATGAACACCAGTGACTGCAAACAGGAGGCATACAGACAGCTGTCTAACACCTTACACTATGCCAAACTACAGGAGGATCCCACAAACATCTACACAAAGGAACTCCTAAAACTACTTAAAGGCCTTCCCAGGGATTCCGTAATGCAACTGATACCAGAAGACCCAAAGGTGGCCTGCTTTTATATGCTCCCCAAAGTTCATAAACCAGGAACTTCGGGAAGACCTATAATCTCTGGTAATGGACTTTGACCGAAAACCTGTCAGGCTGGGTGGAACATAACCTAAAACCTCTGGTCTGGGAGACACCAAGTTTTATCCAGGACACAACACATCTTCTTAATAGACTATCTGCAATTGGACCTTTACCAGAGGGAGCCATCTTGGCCACTATGGATGTAGAGTCACTTTATACCAACATCCCACATGATGACGGTATAGCTGCTTGTGCACGGTACCTGCAGGAACACAACCTACCTGCAGATGAGATCACCGAAATAATACATTTCATCCTGACCCACAATTACTTCTGTTTCGGCCAAGATCTATACCTGCAGCAGATGGGTGTGGCAATGGGCTCAAGATTTGCACCACAATATGCAAATTTATTCATGGCAGAGGAGTTCCTATCACAATGTGCCACTAGACCAATAGCCTATTTTCGCTACATTGATGACATCCTAATCATCTGGTCTGCAAGCCAGGAAGACCTAATTTACTTCCACATGAATTTTAACGACTTCCATCCCACAATACTCACCCATTCACCAACATAAATCAGTTTCCTTGACACCACCATACGTGTTAAGGGAAAGGCCCTACAAACATCCACAGACCGACCTGCATAGCTTAACCATAACAACTTCCACCCAAAGCACAACAACTTACTTATATCTGTTTGAAATCCATTTTTGGACTACAGGTTCTCCTTAAATGATAAAGGATGTTCATCTCAAGATTTGGGGCTATTAATGTCACTGAAAAAAATGAATGCTGACTTTACCAGTGTGTGCTACTATAAAACAGACCTCCCCGTTGTGTTAAGAGCAAGCATTTTGTAGATATGCCAGAGGGTCATTGTATCATCATATGCATTAGAAATACATTTGTGTTGTGTTTTTTAAAAAGAATTTTTTTTGAATAAACAAATGGTATAGTCTATGGCAACACAAACGCAATGCATATGCATGTAAGTTGTTTAGCTGGGTCTATAAATAGACCTAGGTTTGCTGTAAGACTCAGCTAGACGGAGAACTGAGAACCCAGAGCATCTTTAAGGTGAGAGCTTAATAGCCATCTTACTAGGGAAAGAAGCCTTGGAGGTCTAGCCAGAGGAGAACGCACAGTTGAAGAAAGGCTGAGTTTGACACGCTTTCCCATGGCCATTAGAGGAGGAAAACCAAGCTGGGACGGAATCCTGAAAGGGTGAAACTGATGAAAGACAACCTTGGGAGTCATCGGGTCCTGATATGTTGTTTTGTCTCCCTCAGTTAGGAGATAACCAGTTAGCAACATTTATCAGACCTGAGTGAGTGCCCTCATATCTGCTGCTCCCTGACCCAATACTGCTGCCAGAATGGTAAGGCAAGACCAAGTTAAGGCAATGATACATTATATGGTACACAGTGCTTCAAGTTCCATCGGATTGTCTTCAACTCACTCTACTTCTGCCAAAAGTGCAGAGCCCTCCTCCTCAACCCTTTCAAATCAGTGAGGCTGTCTCAGCCACATGTTATGGCGCAGTCTCTATGATGACACTCCTAGCTTGGATTCTGTGGGCCATCCACTCACTCATACCCCAGTTTCAGACATAGAGTTCCCAGATGCCCAACAACTTGTGTTGGAGGATGTGGATGAGGACCATTGCAGGACAACTGTTGTGCCAACTGCTGGGGCTTTCTGTAATGTGGAGGCTGAGAAGGAGGTTAGTGTGTGGAAGAAGTGTGTGGAAGACATTTCAAGGGGTTATGACGGGTCCTAGACCCAACAGAGTTCAGAGGAAGAGGTGATGACAACACAGCCCCAGGAAGCCAGCAGAAGAAGGAGAAGGGTGCAAACTATCAGCGGTCATCCCATTACTACTACTGCCCACCACTCAGAGACTGAGCATGGCAAAGCTGGCTCAAAGGATCTCACCAGTATGGTATTTTTTCAAGTAGTGCACTGACATCAAGACACAGGTCAATTGCACGCTGTGCCACCAGTCACTGAAGCGAGGGAAAGCTGTGATTAATCTTTGCTCCATGTCCATGGCCAGGCACCTGCAAAGCAAACAAAAAAATATTAGTGTAAACAAAATGTATATTATTAAAATAAGGACATGCAGGCACCTGAGGCTCCCTCTGCTGCTTCCGTTGTCTCAGCCTCTACCACCCCCGCTAGAGATGAGCGAACTTTTGAAAAATTCGATTCGATTTTTCCGACAAAAATCGTTTCGACCCGAATTTATTTGCGACAAATCTCTATTAAAAACGGCTATTTCTGAGCCTCCTAGAGCCTCAATAGGTTTGTAAACCATTCTGCCTTGCTGTAACACGCATAGGATGCGTGCTGGGTTAGTTAAATAATACTTTAAATAAATATCACATGCAGATCAGAGGCATCGCTAATAGAATCGCAGAGCGGCACAATTGCAGAGAGTTGAAGTGGCATCACTATGAGGGGCAGGAGCCCAAACATTGCTTTAAAGAGACACTGGAGTTGGCAGCAGCAGGAGCCCAAAAATTGGATGAATCACACCCTGGAGTTGCAAGCAGCAGCAGGAGCCCAAACATTGGCTGAAAGAGACACTGGAGTTGGCTTCAGGAGCCCAAAAATTGGATGCATCACACCCTGGAGTTGCAAGCAGCAGCAGGAGCCCAAGCATTACTTTAAAGAGACACTGGAGTTGGCTTCAGGAGCCCAAAAATTGGATGAATCACACCCTGGAGTTGCAAGCAGCAGCAGCAGGAGCCCAAACATTACTTTAAAGAGACACTGGAGTTGGCAGCAGGAGCCCAAAAATTGGATGAATCACACCCTGGAGTTGGCAGCAGCAGCAGCAGGAGCCCAAACATTACTTTAAAGAGACACTGGAGTTGGCAGCATGAGCCCAAAAATTGGATGAATCACACCCTGGAGTTGCAAGCTGCAGCAGCAGGAGCCCAAACATTGGCTGAAAGGGACACTGGAGTTGGCAGCAGGAGCCCAAAAATTGGATGAATCACACCCTGGAGTTGCAAGCAGCAGCAGCAGGAGCCCAAACATTACTTTAAAGAGACACTGGAGTTGGCAGCAGGAACCCAAAAATTGAATGAATCCCACCCTGGAGTTGGCAGCAGCAGGAGCCCAAACATTACTTTAAAGAGACACTGGAGTTGGCAGCAGGAGCCCAAAAATTGGATGAATCACACCCTGGAGTTGCAAGCAGCAGCAGCAGCAGCAGCAGGAGCCCAAACATTACTTTAAAGAGACACTGGAGTTGGCAGCAGGAGCCCAAAAATTGTATGAATCACACCCTGGAGTTGCAAGCAGCAGCAGCAGGAGCCCAAACATTGGCTGAAAGGGACACTGGAGTTGGCAGCAGGAGCCCAAAAATTGTATGAATCACACCCTGGAGTTGCAAGCAGCAGCAGCAGGAGCCCAAACATTACTTTAAAGAGACACTGGAGTTGGCAGCAGGAGCCCAAAAATTGAATGAATCACATCCTGGAGTTGGCAGGAGCAGCAGCAGCAGGAGCCCAAACATTACTTTAAAGAGACACTGGAGTTGGCAGCAGGAGCCCAAAAATTGAATGAATCACACCCTGGAGTTGGCAGCAGCAGCAGCAGGAGCCCAAACATTACTTTAAAGAGACACTGGAGTTGGCAGCAGGAGCACAAAAATTGGATGAATCACACCCTGGAGTTGCAAGCAGCAGCATCAGCAGCAGGAGCCCAAACATTACTTTAAAGAGACACTGGAGTTGGCAGCAGGAGCCCAAAAATTGGATGAATCACACCCTGGAGTTGCAAGCAGCAGGAGCCCAAACATAGCTTGAAAGACACACTGTAGTTGGCCTCAGGAGCCCAAAAATTGGATGAATCACACCCTGGAGTTGCAAGCAGCAGCAGCAGGAGCCCAAACATTACTTTAAAGAGACACTGGAGTTGGCAGCAGGAGCCCAAAAATTGGATGAATCACACCCTGGAGTTGGCAGCAGCAGCAGCGGGAGCCCAAACATTACTTTAAAGAGACACTGGAGTTGGCTTCAGGAGCCCAAAAATTGGATGAATCACACCCTGTGGAGAGTCATGTGGAGAAAAAGTAGCTTAGTTAGTAATATCTACATAAAATTATGAATAAACAAATGCAAAAGTATTGCCAAAGTGAAGTTTTGTTTGAGGGTGTGTTTCACCACCTTTTAATTAAATCAGAAACAACAAGGTATCATTGCCTCTGACTAATTAGCCCTCAAAAATTCTTGGAATTTTTAATCTGGATGTCTGATCCGTCTTATCCGAAGAATATTAATAAAAAGTAAGAGTAACGTAAAGGATTTTTTTATCAATACTTACTTGTGGTCCGATGTGGAGGAATGTCTGTAACTGGAGAGCAGCGCCTTAAATCTGTTTAGCACGATCCATCTTTCTTTAGTGTTGGTCTGGCCCCGTCATCAATCTACTGGAATACATCAGGCATTGTTGGGAGGAAAGCTTGGCTGATCCATGCGCCATTCATTTCCACGCAGGGCAGTCTCTGGAAAAAAGAAAAGTATGTATAAACCAGGGTCTTTTTCATATAAAAACAAATGGTTATTCTTGCTTTTCAACCATATGTTCCACAGCTTTACCAGTCATTGTGTCAGCCAATGAAGCAACTTTGTCTGGAAGTGCTGCAAAAGCAGTCCACTGCATCACAAGTGGCATCTGACACCCCCAGTCAACTGTCTGTTGTCTGTTGTTATGCTTTGGGTTCAGCTCCACTATCCATTGATGAAGATCTGATAATCATAAAATTCAGCAGCTACTGCCCAGCCAAGAAGTGGAGGAGACACTCGCCTCTTCTTCCACTAGCCGGGCAATTAGTGATGAGGAGAGTGTCGTGGGAGGAGGTGTTGCAAGCGGAGGTAGTGGAAGGGGGTCCCTGGAGTCTGCGGCGGCGGTGGCGGCGGCAGCAGCAGCAGCAGCAGCAGCAGCAGTGAATTATTGGGGACTGTTGGTAGGAAAAATCAGCTACTCAGCGATGTGGCAGTTTTTCATGTAGCATCCACAATCCTGTGGAGAAAAAGTAGGTTAGTTAGTATATATACATAAAATTATGAATAAAGAAATGCAATAGTATTGCCAAAGTGAAGTTTTGTTTGAGGGTGTGTTTCCACCTTGTAATTAAATCAGAAACAACTGGGTATCATTGCCTCTGAATAATTAGCCCTCAAAAATTCTTGGAATTTTTAATCTTGATGTCTGAGGGATTTCTCCTGCCTGCTGCATTACCCAGTGGTGGACCTTTCAGAGAACTGATGGCTTGAGAGTCCCATGGTATCATTGCTTTGCAAAGATGGCAGTACCTGCCCTGTAAAATGTTGTTGAACAGAAGGTGGGCCAGTCCTTTAGCCTGTCAGTGTGTACCAAAGTGCACAGTGTTGTCTACGTCTGGAGCTGTAACTATGGACTCATGGTGGACAATATATATACATTTAGGCCCCCTTGGTGATTGTGGTTTCACGCTGTTCTTCACATGGTTTTCCTTGAGTCACACATGGGAGGAACTACTAAAAATGAGAACTCAATCCATGAAATCATTGCTTAATCCACGAAAACAGCTCATTTGGACCCATGGTAACTGATACTTGGAAGAACATCTTGTTTGCGCTGCGACAAGGAAGCCAGAGTCATGCGTCCTGACATGGCACACATGTTCAGTCTAGTTGTCAAGCGTTTTCTGAAGTCTTACCCCCATCTGAAAGACATCCGAACAACAGGAAAGAAAGTTAGCATGCACTTCTGTCACTCCTACACCACCAAGCACAACCTTATTGAGCCTCAGCGTCAGAACGGTGTACCCCAACATAGTCTGATTTGCGATGTTTCCACCCGTTGGAATTCCACCCTCCATATGCAGGATCCACTATAGCAGTGGTCCCCAACCCTGTCCTCAAGGCCCACCAACAAGCCAGGTTTTGCAGATCTCCACAAAGATGCACAGGTGGAGTAATTCGTGCAGCTGCAGAGCAATAGAGCTGGCTATTTGGAGATCCAAAAAACATGACATGTTGGTGGGCCTTGAGGACAGGGTTGAGGACCACTGCACTATAGGAACAGAGAAAAGCCATCACGGATTTCTGGATGATCCAAACGGATAGGGGGACACCCCTGTGTAAATTCAATGTAAACCTTTGGCAGCAAATACGTGACACCGACCGTTTGCTCAGGCCCTTTGAGGAAGCTACTTTATTAGTTAGTTGCCAGGACTATGAGATGAACGATGACATTCCACTGCTTCATGTACTACAACACATGTTGGAAACCATGGCTGGTCAGGGCACTGGAGACATGGCACATACATTTCACAGCCACATGAAGCCTGTGGGGGCTGAAGTGGAGGAGGAGGAGGGGGTGGGGCACAGCAAACCACAGTTTAGGTTTCACAAAATGACCATTTTATCTAGTCATCTGACAGGAGAGGAGGAGCAGGAGCAGCCACAGGAGCTAGAGGGTTGTGAGGAAGGCGAGACAGAGGACCCAGACACACCGTGGCAGTTTACAGTGGAGATGGAGACAGGTAGTCCCTCCGAGTCACTTGCACAAATGGCACGATGCATGCTCACATGCTTGCGTACTAGTGAGCGCAGAATTGTCTCCATTTGTCAGCGGGAAGACTTCTGGCTCTCCAACTTATTGGACCCTCGCTTCCGGCACAAAATGGGGGCATTTTTTACGCCCATTGAGAGGGAGGAAAAACTGACCTACTACAGGGACATCCCATGTAGCCAGTTGGGCGATGTCTATCTGCGCCATGGCCCATACTCCCGCAGGTCTGACTCGGGGGGACCTCTGCGATCACCTTCCACTGCCATGGCTGCTGGGGGGGTGGAAGGAGCAGCAGCAGCAGCTCCATCAGCAGCAGCCTCAGTCTTCAGTCGCTAGTGAGTAGCTTTCTACACCCGCATAGTGAGTCTACTCATGAGCAGCAGGAAGACCTGGAGCTGGACCTCAAACAGCAGGTCATGTCATACCTTGACATGACCATGCCAACACACCTTCAGGATCCACTGGATTTGCTGGGAAGCCAAACTTGACTTGTGTCCGCAACTAGCAGAGTTTGCCCTGGAAAAGCTGTACTGGCCGGACAGTAGTTGATTTAGATGGCAACTGGGCTGCTCTATATAATGAAGCAAAAGGGCAAATTTACCTCACAATATAAGCTATTGCCCCTCAGATTTTCACAGGGGCTGCTCCATATAATGGTGCAAAACCATGAATTTACCTCATAATATAAACTATTGCCCCTCAGATTTACAAAGGGGGTGCTCTATATAATGAAGCAAAATGGCAAATTTACCTCACTATATAAGCTATTACAGCTCTATATAAATAAAAATAAATAAATAAAAAAAGGGCCTGTAGAAGCTTATTTAGTATAACAGATAGGGTGACATGTGCTGGTTTGGGATGCCCATATGGGCTAGTGTTTTGGCAGCAGTACAAAAACCAATGCAAAATGCTATAGCTTAATAAAGCTGATGCTGATCAACGCTTATTTAGTATAACAGATGGGGTGCAACATGCAGGTTTGGGATACCCTGCGGCCTGGTGTATTTAAAGCAGACCAAAACCAATTCAAAATGCAATAACTTAATAAAGCTGAGGCTGTAGATGCTTATTTAGTATAAACAGATAGGGTGCAACGTGCAGCTTTGGGGTGCCCTGCGGCCTGGTTCAATGAAAGCAGTCAAAAAGGAAGTGCAAACTGAAGTAGCTTAATGAAGCTGATGCTGATCAACGCTTATGTTGTATACCAGATAGGGTGCAAGGTGCAGCTTTGGGGTGCCCTGCGGCCTGGTTTATTAAAAGCAGTCAAAAACAAGTGCAAACTGAAGTAGCTTAATAAAGCAGTTGATGCTGATCAACGCTTATGTTGTATAACAGATAGGGTTAAAATAGCATGTGCCTTGGGATGCCCGTGTGGCCTGGTATATTTCAAGCTGAACAAAAAGTAACAATGATCCAAGTATGAGAAATGCTTGTGCTTAACAAATAGGGTTAAACAGCATGTGCCTTGGGATGCCCGTGTGGCCTGGTATATTTTAAGCTGAACAAAAAGTAACAATAATCTAAGTATGAGAAATGCTTGTGCTTAACAAATAGGGTTAAACAGCATGTGCCTTGGGATGCCCATGTGGCCTGGTATATTTTAAGCTGAACAAAAAGTAACAATAATCCAAGTATGAGAAATGCTTGTGCTTAACATATAGGGTTAATCAGCATGTGCCTTGGGATGCCCGTGTGGCCTGGTATATTTTAAGCTGAACAAAAAGTAACAATAATCCAAGTATGAGAAATTATTTTGACCTTCTTTACAGCGCCATACTTTGAAAAAAAATCCTTAATTTCATGCCGATCAATCCAAAGGTCAATGCCCCTAACAAAAATAGGGTTCGGCATAAGTTTTCCTTCTGGAAGGACGTAACCTTTAGTTTACATGGTTGGGGTAGGTTATCTTACAAATTGGGATACCCCAGGCAGCAGTGTCATTGAAAGAGACAGATGCAGGCCATACGCAAGCAGAGAAACTCAGGCTGCAACAGGCCTCTTTAGTTTACATGGTTGGGGTAGGTTATCTTACAAATTGGGATACCCCACTTTATATGATACCGAATATAAATGCACACCAAAAGTGGACAATCAGCCTCCAAGAGGCCTGCTTAGTTTAAATAAGAGAGCTGCTTAGCTTAAATAAGAGAGCTGCTTAGTGTAAATAAGAGGCCTACTTAGTTTAAATAAGAGAGCTGCTTAGTGTAAATAAGAGAGGTAGGTTATGTGATGTTACAGAATGGGATGCCTCAAAGCAGACTTGAGATCAGTATATATGCACACAGCAACAGTGTGTAAGCAGGCTGAAACAGCCCAAATTACTTGAAATAACTGTGCAGCTTACAGTAAATGCAGAGGCTAATGGTATGTTACAGAATGGGATGCCCCAAACAGTCTTGAGATCAGTATATATGCGCACAGCAGCAGTGTGTAAGCAGGCTGCAACAGGCCAAATCACTTGAAATAAGTGTGCAGCTTAGAGTAAATACAGAGGCTAATGGTATGTTACAGAATGGGATGCCCCAAGCAGACTTGAGATCAGTATATATGCACACAGCAGCAGTGTGTAAGCAGCCTCATACAGGCCAAATTACTTGAAATAAGAGTGCAGCTTAGAGTAAAGACAGAGGCTAATGGTATGTTACAGAATGGGATGCCCCAAGCAGACTTGAGATCAGTAATATATGCACACAGCAACAGTGTGTAAGCAGGCTGAAACAGGCCAAATTACTTTAAATAACTGTGCAGCTTACAGTGAATACAGAGGCTAATGGTATGTTACAGAATGGGAAGACCCAACAGCAGTGCACCTGGGAGCAGTAGTACTATGCAAAGCAAAAGTGTCTTTATCAGGCCAAATTACTTTTAGAATAAGTGCAAAGGGTTATAGTAAATAGAGGCTGGTGTAGTCACAGAATGGGATGCCACAACAGCAGTGCACCTGGGAGCAGTAGTACTATGCACAGCAAAAGTGTCTTTATCAGGCCAAATTACTTTTAGAATAAGTGCAAAGGGTTATAGTAAATAGAGGCTGGTGTAGTCACAGAATGGGATGCCACAACAGCAGTGCACCTGGGAGCAGTAGTACTATGCAAAGCAAAAGTGTCTTTATCAGGCCAAATTACTTTTAGAACGAGTGCAAAGGGTTATAGTAAATAGAGGCTGGTGTAGTCACAGAATGGGATGCCACAACAGCAGAGCACCTGGGAGCAGTAGTACTATGCAAAGCAAAAGTGTCTTTATCAGGCCAAACTACTTTTAGAATAAGTGCAAAGGGTTATAGTAAATAGAGGCTGCTGTAGTCACAGAATGGGATGCCACAACAGCAGTGCACCTGGGAGCAGTACTATGCAAAGCAAAAGTGTCTTTATCAGGCCAAATTACTTTTAGAATAAGTGCAAAGGGTTATAGTAAATAGAGGCTGGTGTAGTCACAGAATGGGATGCCACAACAGCAGTGCACATGGGAGCAGTAGTACTATGCACAGCAAAAGTGTCTTTATCAGGCCAAATTACTTTTAGAATAAGTGCAAAGGTTTATAGTAAATAGAGGCTGGTGTAGTCACAGAATGGGATGCCACAACAGCAGTGCACCTGGGAGCAGTAGTACTATGCACAGCAAAAGTGTCTTTATCAGGCCAAATTATTTTTAGAATAAGTGCAAAGGGTTATAGTAAATAGAGGCTGGTGTAGTCACAGAATGGGATGCCACAACAGCAGTGCACCTGGGAGCAGTAGTACTATGCAAAGCAAAAGTGTCTTTATCAGGCCAAATTACTTTTAGAATAAGTGCAAAGGGTTATAGTAAATAGAGGCTGGTGTAGTCACAGAATGGGATGCCACAACAGCAGAGCACCTGGGAGCAGTAGTACTATACAAAGAAAAAGTGTCTTTATCAGGCCAAATTACTTTTAGAATAAGTGCAAAGGGTTATAGTAAATAGAGGCTGCTGCAGTCACAGAATGGGATGCCCCAACAGCAGTGCACCTGGGAGCAGTACTATGCAAAGCAAAAGTTTCTTTATCAGGCCAAATTACTTTTAGAATAAGTGCAAAGGGTTATAGTAAATAGAGGCTGGTGTAGTCACAGAATGGGATGCCACAACAGCAGTGCACCTGGGAGCAGTAGTACTATGCACAGCAAAAGTGTCTTTATCAGGCCAAATTGCTTTTAGAATAAGTGCAAAGGGTTATAGTAAATAGAGGCTGGTGTAGTCACAGAATGGGATGCCACAACAGCAGTGCACCTGGGAGCAGTAGTACTATGCACAGCAAAAGTGTCTTTATCAGGCCAAATTGCTTTTAGAATAAGTGCAAAGGGTTATAGTAAATAGAGGCTGGTGTAGTCACAGAATGGGATGCCACAACAGCAGTGCACCTGGGAGCAGTAGTACTATGCACAGCAAAAGTGTCTTTATCAGGCCAAATTACTTTTAGAATAAGTGCAAAGGGTTATAGTAAATAGAGGCTGGTGTAGTCACAGAATGGGATGCCACAACAGCAGAGCACCTGGGAGCAGTAGTACTATGCAAAGCAAAAGTGTCTTTATCAGGCCAAATTACTTTTAGAATAAGTGCAAAGGGTTATAGTAAATAGAGGCTGGTGTAGTCACAGAATGGGATGCCACAACAGCAGTGCACCTGGGAGCAGTAGTACTATGCACAGCAAAAGTGTCTTTATCAGGCCAAATTACTTTTAGAATAAGTGCAAAGGGTTATAGTAAATAGAGGCTGGTGTAGTCACAGAATGGGATGCCACAACAGCAGTGCACCTGGGAGCAGTAGTACTATGCACAGCAAAAGTGTCTTTATCATGCCAAATTACTTTTAGAATAAGTGCAAAGGGTTATAGTAAATAGAGGCTGGTGTAGTCACAGAATGGGATGCCACAACAGCAGTGCACCTGGGAGCAGTAGTACTATGCACAGCAAAAGTGTCTTTATCAGGCCAAATTACTTTTGAATAAGAGCAAAGGGTTATAGTAAATAGAGGCTGGTGTAGTCACAGAATGGGATGCCACAGCAGCAGTGCACCTGGGAGCAGTAGTACTATGCAAAGCAAAAGTGTCTTTATCAGGCCAAATTACTTTTAGAATAAGTGCAAAGGGTTATAGTAAATAGAGGCTGGTGTAGTCACAGAATGGGATGCCACAACAGCAGTGCACCTGGGAGCAGTAGTACTATGCAAAGCAAAAGTGTCTTTATCAGGCCAAATTACTTTTAGAATAAGTGCAAAGGGTTATAGTAAATAGAGGCTGGTGTAGTCACAGAATGGGATGCCACAACAGCAGTGCACCTGGGAGCAGTAGTACTATGCACAGCAAAAGTGTCTTTATCAGGCCAAATTACTTTTAGAATAAGTGCAAAGGGTTATAGTAAATAGAGGCTGGTGTAGTCACAGAATGGGATGCCACAACAGCAGTGCACCTGGGAGCAGTAGTACTATGCACAGCAAAAGTGTCTTTATCAGGCCAAATTACTTTTAGAATAAGTGCAAAGGGTTATAGTAAATAGAGGCTGGTGTAGTCACAGAATGGGATGCCACAACAGCAGAGCACCTGGGAGCAGTAGTACTATGCACAGCAAAAGTGTCTTTATCAGGCCAAATTGCTTTTAGAATAAGTGCAAAGGGTTATAGTAAATAGAGGCTGGTGTAGTCACAGAATGGGATGCCACAACAGCAGAGCACCTGGGAGCAGTAGTACTATGCAAAGCAAAAGTGTCTTTATCAGGCCAAATTACTTTTAGAATAAGTGCAAAGGGTTATAGTAAATAGAGGCTGGTGTAGTCACAGAATGGGATGCCACAACAGCAGTGCACCTGGGAGCAGTAGTACTATGCACAGCAAAAGTGTCTTTATCAGGCCAAATTACTTTTAGAATAAGAGCAAAGGGTTATAGTAAATAGAGGCTGGTGTAGTCACAGAATGGGATGCCCCAACCGGAGAGCACCTGGGAGCAGTACTACTATGCACAGCAAAAGTGTCTTTATCAGGCCAAATTACTTTTAGAATAAGTGCAAAGGGTTATAGTAAATAGAGGCTGATGTAGTCACAGAATGGGATGCCACAACAGCAGTGCACCTGGGAGCAGTAGTACTATGCACAGCAAAAGTGTCTTTATCAGGCCAAATTACTTTTAGAATAAGTGCAAAGGGTTATAGTAAATAGAGGCTGGTGTAGTCACAGAATGGGATGCCACAACAGCAGTGCACCTGGGAGCAGTAGTACTATGCACAGCAAAAGTGTCTTTATCAGGCCAAATTACTTTTAGAATAAGTGCAAAGGGTTATAGTAAATAGAGGCTGGTGTAGTCACAGAATGGGATGCCACAACAGCAGAGCACCTGGGAGCAGTAGTACTATGCACAGCAAAAGTGTCTTTATCAGGCCAAATTACTTTTAGAATAAGTGCAAAGGGTTATAGTAAATAGAGGCTGGTGTAGTCACAGAATGGGATGCCACAACAGCAGTGCACCTGGGAGCAGTAGTACTATGCACAGCAAAAGTGTCTTTATCAGGCCAAATTACTTTTAGAATAAGTGCAAAGGGTTATAGTAAATAGAGGCTGGTGTAGTCACAGAATGGGATGCCACAACAGCAGTGCACCTGGGAGCAGTAGTACTATGCAAAGCAAAAGTGTCTTTATCAGGCCAAATTACTTTTAGAATAAGTGCAAAGGGTTATAGTAAATAGAGGCTGGTGTAGTCACAGAATGGGATGCCACAACAGCAGTGCACCTGGGAGCAGTAGTACTATGCAAAGCAAAAGTGTCTTTATCAGGCCAAATTACTTTTAGAATAAGTGCAAAGGGTTATAGTAAATAGAGGCTGGTGTAGTCACAGAATGGGATGCCACAACAGCAGTGCACCTGGGAGCAGTAGTACTATGCACAGCAAAAGTGTCTTTATCAGGCCAAATTACTTTTAGAATAAGTGCAAAGTGTTATAGTAAATAGAGGCTGGTGTAGTCACAGAATGGGATGCCACAACAGCAGTGCACCTGGGAGCAGTAGTACTATGCACAGCAAAAGTGTCTTTATCAGGCCAAATTACTTTTAGAATAAGTGCAAAGGGTTATAGTAAATAGAGGCTGGTGTAGTCACAGAATGGGATGCCACAACAGCAGTGCACCTGGGAGCAGTAGTACTATGCACAGCAAAAGTGTCTTTATCAGGCCAAATTACTTTTAGAATAAGTGCAAAGGGTTATAGTAAATAGAGGCTGGTGTAGTCACAGAATGGGATGCCACAACAGCAGTGCACCTGGGAGCAGTAGTACTATGCACAGCAAAAGTGTCTTTATCAGGCCAAATTACTTTTAGAATAAGTGCAAAGGGTTATAGTAAATAGAGGCTGGTGTAGTCACAGAATTTGATGCCACAACAGCAGTGCACCTGGGAGCAGTAGTACTATGCAAAGCAAAAGTGTCTTTATCAGGCCAAATTACTTTTAGAATAAGTGCAAAGGGTTATAGTAAATAGAGGCTGGTGTAGCCACAGAATGGGATGCCACAACAGCAGTGCACCTGGGAGCAGTAGTACTATGCAAAGCAACAGTGGTTAACCAGGGTGAAACAGCTAACAAAGCCAGTGACCCAGGCAGTAACACTCAGGCTGCATGAAAACAAAAAAAAATCCCTGTCACTGCATCCGTTTTTTTCCTACCTTTCCCTGCTTCTCCCTGACTTCCTGCCTGTCTCCCGCCGGTCTACTGGCTGTCTACTGGCTGTCCCTAACTCTCTACCTATCTCTCCCTGAATACAGTCTGCAGTGTCCTCCTGAGTCCTAGCTCTCACGAATGCAATAGACAAATGCGCAAAAGCAAGATGGCCGCCGCCTTATATAGCGCTGTGACGTCACCGGGCTTGCTGGCTGCTGATAGGCTGCATGTGACTGTCCCAGCATACACTGCCCCAGCTTACATGTCTGGACATGTCACGTAGACCATCCTAGAATGCCTGTCATTGAAATGAATGGATTTTAGAAAAAAACTTCGCTCGATTGAATCGCAGGGAAATTCGGATTCGATCCGAATTTGTCATGAAATTCGGATCGAATCCGGGTTCGTCCGGATCGATTCGCTCATCCCTAACCCCCGCCATAACGACAAGGCACCTGTCTCCCCCCAAAGGAAGGATGTGAGATGACCACCACTGCCAAGCTTGTCCACACCATCCCAGGGAAGCATTCAACTTTCGATTCTGTCAACAATGAACAGAAAGTGGAAGTTTGGACCATCTCACCCACAAGCCCTGGCCTTCAATGCGTGCACATTTCTGGCCTTTAAATTGCTCTGATTCTGGCTGGTGGAGACGGAAAGCTTTGAATATCTTATGGCGAGACGGACAGTTACCTCAATAAGTTAGAACGTGGTGTTAATAAAAATCTTATGCCTGCATCTGCCCCACAGTACATCATTCCCAGCCACCCACCACTTTTCTCAGCTGGCCATCCCTGCCCTGTACCAACAGGTTGTGGAGAAAATAAGGTGTGAACTGCACAATACTATATGTTGCAAGGTCCACATCCCAACTGATGTAGACGACTAAGCATGGGCAGGGACGTTACATCTCATTAACTGCCCACTGGGTTAATTACGTCTGGGCCCGAGCTATGAAGCACTTTGGCACATTTAACTCTACCACCCAGGATTGCTGGACATCACTTGTTGACTCCTGTAGCCCCCTACTCCTCTCTTGCCTCCTCATCCAGTCAGTGCAGTGCCTGCAGCCCCAGTTGGATCACACCATGGGGAAAAGGCAGCAGGCTGTGCTAAAGCTACTCTATGTAGGCGGTAGACCACACACTGCCCAGGAGCTGTGGACTGGCATCCAGGAGCCGACAGATGAGTGGTTGCTGCTGCTGAACCTTGTAGCATCCTTGGGCAAAGCCAGGTTGATGTACATCCATTGCCAGGTGCATGCGCTCAACTTGTTTGTTCTAAGCCTCCTGGCCAATTATTTGTAAAGTATGTGTCGTGTACACACTTTTGGTGTTCACACCCAACTGCTGCTCACCTATCTGTACTGCAGAGGATGGATGTGCAATGAAAAGGACAATTGGCAGATGTTTTTTCTATGGGGCACAGTAGCTGCCATTCCCTGAATAAACAATCAAGAGGAGCAACGAGCAGATGTCTTTAAATGTGAAGTTAAATAAGAGTAAATACAGCTCCTGAATCCAAGCGACATAGAATCCAGTGCACAGCAAATGGGTTCACAGCTTACAAAGTCCATAAAAATTAACTTTTAATGCAACTGATTCAAATAATAGTTGTGGTCACATACCAAACTCCATTTAGTACAGGGATCAGATGACAGGTGATGCATTTCGGACTTTGTAAGCTGGGAACCCTTTTGCTGTGCCCTTAAATGTGCCCAGTAGCTGGCAAGCCCTGAACGTGCAATTAAATGGGCACTGAGCAGATTCTGTCTATGCCCACTGACTGCAGTTAAATTGGGCACAGATGAGTTGCTGTATTAAACAACCAGTAAGTGCAATAAAGATGGGCAGAGGTAAGTAGTTGTAGAAAATACCCAGTATATGTTATGCAGATTAGCACAGATGAGTTGCATTGTATACCCAGTATTTGCTATGCAGATGGGCACAGATGACTTGTATTACATTCCCAGTATATGCTATGTAGGTAGGCAGAGATAACTTGTATTATATACCCAGTATATGCTATGTAGGTGGGAAGAGATAGCTTGTATTATATATCCAGTATATGCTATGCCAATCTGTATATGCTATGCCAATCTGTATATGCTATGCATATTGGTACAGATGAGTTGTATTATATACCCAGTATATGCTATGTGGATCTGCACAGATAACTTGTATTATATATCTAGTATATGTTATGCAGATTGGCACAGAAGAGGCCTAGAGGTGAGTACTTTTATCAAACACCCAGCATGTAGAATGCAGGTGGGCACAGGTGAGTACTTTTATTACACCCAGTATGCCGAATGCAGTGCCCAAAGATTGGTCTCCTGCATTCTACATACTGGGTGTTTGATAAAAGTATTAAAAATGAAAAATGATCACAATCTCAGCCAAGCCCAGTACAGTTGTTGTGGTTTTTAAAATGCTGGTTGATTGACTTCTGAGCAGCCAATCAGCTTCCAGGGTTTCCGGGGTCGGCACAGATTTCTTGTGCTTGGGCTCGCTCATCACTAGTTACAAGTATCCAACTGATGCATGTACCCGCGCCAGGCATTTCTAAATGGCAAACACACACATACAGCATAGCTGGCAGTTCTGTGAAAGGTCTTACCAACATTTCCTGGCAGACAGCCGGTTCCTGTTGTACATGACACCCCTATATTAGACAATACTTGAAACTATAAATATAACTAAAAATGCATTGCTTGCTCAACTTCAGACATTTTTTTCAGTGCAGCACATGGAGGAGGCAAGAAAAAAAACAGGTTAAATCTCAAATAATGTTGTGACATCTTCTAGCATAGAAAAAGCCATTTTTGCAAACATTTTCATGTTTTATATATTTCTGCAGAAATGACATTACAGGTCTGGCATTAAAGTGTTCATGTTACAATGTTATTACAATGTAATTCCATATGTTTTCGCTTTGTTACTGGTGGATACATGCTAAAAAACAGACTTTAAACACACAGACTCCGGCGCTCTGGGCTTCAGAGAAGCATTTTTCAGCGCCGGAGTTTTGTGAGGATGTTTTTTTCATGAATAAGTTGTGAGTCGGTCATGCGCTCCTATATCATTGCTGCACAGCGACTTAGTCGCTATGAACTAGCGACCCACGGCCGAACACAGTGACTACTAGCGGGCGCTCTGAAATGCCTGCTACAGACGCTCATCTGTCGCTACCTGGCGTTAGTGATGAATCAGCCTGCCCGTAATTCAGCTACTGTTAAATGGTCCTTGCTTAAACTCCCTTGTCCAGGCAAAAAATTAACTTACATTTTGGCCCTCATGCCTAATACTATGGAGTCATTCGGGCTGCAGGGGTATGGTATCATTGCTGTGAACAGGGTGCGGCTGCGGCAGGGTCCACCCAGGCCAGCGCATCTCTGCTGCCAGTCATGAGGGAGCAGGGATTGTTGCAGAAGATGCATCATGTGAATGTCCACCGCTGATATGCTTTTTAGTGGTGGACACTCATATGCTGCCCAGTCAAGAGTGCACAGCAAGTGTGACTGATAGCCCTGAAACAGGACCTATGCAGGACTCGAGGGGTAGGGATGGATTAGGAATAATATTGTCTTTTCCAAGGCCTATTGTTTCTGTTTCTTAGTGGAGCAAAAGAAATAAACAGTGTCATCTGTAGCCAAGAATCATGGCTAAAAAACAAGAACTGAGCCAGTGGTGCAAGTAAAGCATTTAATAAAGAAATAAAAAAATAGAAGGCTACACCTAAAGAACCCTAATGCTTAAATCATTGGTGTACCATTCTAGCATAGATTGCAGCACCACCCTTTAAACCAACTGATGGATTTCACAATGGAAAATACACAAAATTAAAAATAAAGGCAGTTGTTTGGGCGCGGCAGCTTTGAAGTGCCCATGGCCAATGTAACAAAATTGTCCTTAGTGGGTGTAACCCAAAAAATTTGGAAGCTTTGCTTCCTGTTTCATCTCTGGCAACAGAAAGTTAATTTACCACAAAATCTGTGTGTGTCGTTGGAAGCAAAAGCAAGTTACCAAGGCAAAATATGGGCTTCCTGTTCCTGTCCATGCAGCAAGTAGGCCCCTATCCGAATCAACAGGATATTCATATACATAAAATCATACAATCAGGATATTAATACACATAAAATCATACAATCAGGATATTAATACACATAAAATCAAACAATCAGGATATTAATACACATAAAATCAAACAATCAGGATATGAATACACATAAAATCAAACAATCAGGATATTAATACACATAAAATCATACAATCAGGATATTAATACACATAAAATCAAACAATCAGGATATTAATACACATAAAATCAAACAATCAGGATATGAATACACATAAAATCAAACAATCAGGATATTAATACACATAAAATCATACAATCAGAATATTCATACACATAAAATCAAACAATCAGAATATTAATACACATAAAATCAGAGCTGTAGCTAGCTTCTTTTGCGCCCGAGGCAAGCCTGAGGCAAGCCGCAAAAAAAAAGAAAATTATATATATATATATATATATAGTACATGCGGGATGCAGCAAGAGAGCAAGTCAGCTAAGACTGAAACAAGGGATCAGCAGTAAGTGAGTGGAGAGAGTGGAGATAGTTCATCGGTGCCTGGGGAGGTGGTTGTTGTGTGTGTTGTTGGCAGATGCCCGCACCTGCGTAGAAAAGCACTGTTGGCACCCATGATCAGGGGTGAACCTAGCCTCTCTGCTGCCTGAGGTGATCTTTAGTTGACTAGCTAATTGTCTAAGAAAAATACCACTAACTCCAGCTGCCTTGACGTATTACTACAGAATGGGGCAGTCGTGGCCTAGAGGTAAGGGTGCAGACATGAATCTTGGTCCAGGGATATGACTGAAGTGCTCTTAGGCAAGGTACCTAACCCCCAAATACTCCCCAAGTGCCATACTTAGGGCAGCCCCCTGCTTCAGGGATGTGTACACCCGGTGCATGGATGAGTTAAATGCTGAGGAAGAATACCTGCGTGTGCCATCTATACCACAGAAAAAAAGTCTTACCCAAAGAGATAACAGAATAAAGCAAGCCCAAAGAAATTGCAGAATAAACTGTATCCAGATATAAAGCAGTGGGACCTCTTTTTGAAAGTCAGTAGCCAAACTATTACTATTTTTACCTTTTGTTGAGTCGAGAGTCAAAACTTTCGTAGTCTGGTTGTTCAGCAGCTTTAGGCTCCTGATGCAAGAATGGAGCCCACAATTAATAGGCATAATACAAAAAGATCAACCCACATCCCATAATTAATAATCAGAACCCCAAACACAACTGTTGGCTTAGCCGGCCAGTCAGTGCAGTAGCAACCCTGCTCTCACAGTGATTAGCCAGTTAAGCAGAGATTCAGTTATAGCCACCGAGTGCAGGGGAATGGCCACCTGTTGTGGGCTAGGTCACATTTTTTATTTTTAAAGTGGACCAATCACCAGCCCAGCTGGCTCTGAACTCTAAAATACTCCAGGGTCAGCTAAGTGCCCCTGATTCAGGATGCCCCATTGTGAGCCCCCGCAGTGGCCTGAAAACCCCTAACATTTCCGTCGGTCCCTTGCTTGCATGCCGCACTCCCGGCATCCCTACTGCAAAACATGCTCCTTCTCCCTGCCATTCAGATAGGCTGGGCGAGGGAGCGTGCATAAGGGAACTAGGGATGCAGCTGCTGTCACTCCCGATTCCGACACACAGCTCAAAATAATGCCATTAGTATGCACAGCATAACACAGATTGGACGAAAGCCTGCACATGTGCAGTGGGAACCGTGAAAAGGTTGAGTTCAGTGGGCAATCCTGGGGGTTTCACACAACAGGGTATCCCAAATCAGAATGCCCCAGGGACAAGTACCAATCACCAGGATAATTAAATTCCTGGTGCTCATGTCCAGGAAGCCAGACATACACTTAAACCCATCAACATTCATCACAGACATCCAAAACCAATTTTATAAAAAAAATATGCTCACTGTGCTGATGCTCATATACTACCCCTGCAAACCCAATCTGTATTACCCCAATAAAACAGGGCAGATTGTAGACCGGTGGCCATTGGGTCCAGAGTCAACGTGGCAGCTAGTGGCCAATCATAGGTCCATTTTGCCAAGGGAGCGAGGATCAGGTAAGAAATGGGCCTTCAATGAGGGAGAGGGCAAACACCCCATCAACCCCTCACACCATTAGCCCCACAAACCAGTTAACCCACAAACACACACCATTATCCTCATTACACCGCCCAACCACTCTTACACCCCAAAACACACACACTAATAACCCCACACATGTGAAACCAGACCTTAACCAGTTTCATGCAGCAGCATCCCTTTGTCTTAAAGTGGAACAACACCCAGGATTTTCACTATCCTGGGTTTTGGTCCACTTCGATTGGGGGTGCCCCGCTGTGTGAAACCCCCCAGAACGCCCAAAAAAACTCACCTCACCCCGCTCCTACGCGAGCGCTCGTCCAATCAGAGCGATCAGAGCCACTGTGGTATGGATGGACAAGCGACGGACAACCACATCGGCTCTGAGGCCGCTGGAGGCCGCCTCTCGTGCTTCCTTCTAACAGGAAGCGCGCCCGCGCCAGCCATTCACAAATGGCCGGCGCGGGTGCGCGTCCTGCTAGAGGGAAGTGTGAGAGGCGGACCGCGCATGCGATTTTGGGTGCCCCGCGGGGAGGGAGCTGATAGGCCCGGGAATCAATAGATGCCAAGCGGCATCCAGCCTATCTAAATGGATGGGGCGGGAGTGTGCGCACAGCCTGAGGATGCAGAGGATTGAAAACAATGAGAGCCATTTGCCGAATTACATTGTCATGGCAAACAGCCCTGATTGGCCAGGAGTTCACACATGCACCGCTGGAACCAGGAAAGGTAAGTGATTACTGGCACCGGGCTTAACTCAGCAGGGCAATTCAGGGATGCCCCTGGGGCTGGCCAGGCTGGGTGGTGTTCCACTTTAACCCCTCACCTACACACATACACAATTACCCCCCAAACACTCTACTACCCCCACTACACACACTTCACACATATTGTAAAAGTATATCAAAACCGATTTGGACAGCCCTAAAGTCTAAAGGACTCCAGGGCCAGCTGTTTCCCTCTTTTGACCTAGGCTATCCCACTCTGTAAAACCCCCTCGGATCCCACAGTGCATGCGCAGCCAGAGATGGCATCTTCGTGGCTAAATGGCCAGTGTGGGCACGCAGAGCGGGAGGTTCCTGGCACTTCATTCATTCAGAATAGATTGCAGGGTGATGCAAAACATTCTAATTTGCTGTAAGCCTGGGCATGCGCCATGGGAGCATTACTGGAGGTTTCACACACAGGGACATCCCCAGGTTTATCAGCTTTTAAAGCGGAATAAAACTCATTAATGGTCGGCTTGAAAGATTGCAGGGCTAGCTGTTGGCTTTCCATGGGGCATCCTAATTCCAGATGCCCCACTGTGTGAAACCCCCAGGGCGCCTGTAGACACTCACCTTCCCCCTCTCCAGCAGCACTTGTGCGGGCTCTCGTCCGATCAGAGCCATTTGCTGAAGGATGTAAACACTGCAATGGGCTCTGATTGGACAAGAGACCGCGCATGCACCACTGGACCGAGAAGAGGTGAGTTTTACTGGCCAAACTGGGAGATTTGCCCAGTAAAACCCAGAAGGTGGATGCCCTGGCAAGGTGTGTAAAAATTGGCCAAAAATAAAACTTAGCAGATCGGTGAGGATTATCTTTAAAGCAGAGCCAAACCTGTGAATTTGACTTTATTGCTTTGTTCTATGCCGTCGGGGCATCCTAAAGTGGGATGCCCTGCTGTGTGAAACCCCCAGGGAAGCCAAAAAAACTCACCTGCTTGGCCGCGCCCATCAGAATGGCTGGGGTGGGAGCACCCATAAGACGCACATGCTCTCCGCTGTAAACAATGACGTCAAAGCAGGCGGCTCTCATTGGACGAGAGCCCGCGCATGCACCACTGGAGTGGGGAAAGGTGAGTTTTTATGGGCGTCTGGGAGGGTGTCCACACAGTGGGGCATTCCATTTGGGGAAAAGACAGTGGCAGGCCCTGGAATCTTTTAGATTCCTTACCGGCCGCTGTTGGATTTTGTTCTGCTTTAATCAGGGTTCCATCATGCAAACCATAGCCAGATTGGTCAGTGCTTTATTAAATGGTAAATACATATAAAGTCTTAGAGAGAGATACACAGACACAGACACAGACACACACATACAGTGTCACAGACAGACAGACAGACACACACACAGACAGATAGAGAGAGAGACACACACACACAGACAGATAGTGTCACAGACAGACACACCCACACACACACACACACAGATAGACAGTGTCACAGACAGACAGACAGACAGACACACACACACAGACAGATAGAGAGAGACACACACACACAGACAGATAGTGTCACAGACAGACAGACAAACACACACAGACAGAGAGAGACACACACACAGACAGATAGTGTCACAGATAGACACACACACACACACACACACACACACACACACACACACACACACACACACACAGATAGACAGTGTCACAGACAGACAGACAGACACAGACAGATAGAGAGAGAGACACACACACACAGACAGAAAGTGTCACAGACAGACAGACAGACAGACACACAAACAGATAGAGAGAGACACACACGCACAGAGCTGGCGCTGTGAAAATCACACTACTGGCGCTCATCTGTCGCTACCTGGCGCTATTAATGAATCGGCCTCCCCGACAGTGTCACAGACACACACACACAAACACACACAGACAGGTAGAGACACACACACAGACAGTGTCACAGACAGACACACACACACACACACACACACACAGACAGGTAGAGACACACACACAGACAGTGTCACAGACAGACACACACACACACACACACACACACACACACACACACACACAGACAGGTAGAGACACACACACACACACACAGACAGTGTCACAGACAGCCAGACACACACACACACACACACACACACACACACACACAGACAAATAGACAGTGTCACAGACAGACAGACAGACACACACACACACACACACACACACACACACACACACACACACACACACAGATAGACAGTGTCACAGACAGCCAGACAGACACACACACACACACACAGACAGACAGACACACACACACACACACAGACACGCACACGCACACAGATAGACAGTGTCACAGACAGACAGACAGACAGACAGACACACAGATAAACAGTGTCACAGACAGACAGACACACACACACAGATAAACAGTGTCACAGACAGACAGCGAGAGAGAAACACACACACCTACCTACATGAAGCTTAGCAGTGCTGCAGATTTCCTCCTCACAGGCTGGGAGAAACAGGCAGCAGGTTGATGATGCGTCTGGGGGGCAGAGCCTCCTGAATCAGGAAGCCACACGCTGCTTCTCTGCCTGTGCGGCCCCAGTCATCGCACACACACAGCCTGGCTGCCCTTCTTCTAACTCCCGCCCCCTGGAAACACAGCGCCCACGCTACGCCCCTCGGTCTTACCACAAGGTCAGCATTATTGGTGCTCCTCCATTCATGCGTACATCTGATGCAGTGCCACGCCCCCATCTCCAGCACGTCGCTCCTAACATAGGAAGAAGACAGGCTGCAGCTGCAAGCAGGGATGGGGCGGAGCTGGGCTGGCCGATGAGGAGCTGGGCTTGTCAGGGCTGGGGATCGCTCGCAAGTTGATTTTTTAATTAAATCGATACGGCCATGGCTGCGCCCCCTTGCATGAAGCTGTAGCTGTGCCCGAGGCCAGTGCCTCATTCGCCTCATGGCTGCTACGGCTCTGCATAAAATCATACAATCAGAATATTCATACACATAAAATCATACAATCAGGATATTCATACACATAAAATCATACAATCAGGATATTCATACACATAAAATCATACAATCAGGATATTCATACACATAAAGTCATACAATCAGGATATTCATACACATAAAGTCATACAATCAGGATATTCATACACATAAAATCATACAATCAGGATATTCATACACATAAAATCATACAATCAGGATATTCATACACATAAAATCATACAATCAGGATATTCATACACATAAAATCATACAATCAGGATATTCATACACATATTCATACAATCAGGATATTCATACACATAAAATCATACTATCAGGATATTCATACACATAAAATCATACAATCAGGATATTCATACACATACAAAGGGGAAAGGGGTGAGATTTGGCAACAAGGCTTCCTTAAAGTGAACCAACACCCAGGATTTTGACTATCCTGGGTCTTGGTCCACTTCGGTGGGGCACCCCCGATCGGGGTGCCCCGCTGTGTGAAACCCCCCCGAACAACTCACCTCTCCCCGCTCCCAGCGCCGACGGACAAGCCGCGGACAAGCGCCTCCTCCGCCACCGCCTCCCGCGCGTCCCTCTTGACGCGCGCGTGCCCGCGCCGGCCATTCACAGACGGCCGGCGCGGGTGCGCGCACGTCTAGAGGGGCGCGATGGAGGCAGCGGCGGCCGGCCGCCACCGAAGATAAAGTAAGGAGTTTGGGGTGTTTGGGGGGGTTTCACCCCGCGGGACATCCCGATCTCGGATGTCCCGCGGGGAGGGAGGTGATCGGCCCGGGAATCTTATAGATTCCCGGGCCGATCACCCGTGGGTGTTGGTCCACTTTAAAGATGCATTTCCTATCAGATCCTAACAGATCAGATCAGTGTGTCAGGGCAAACTGGCTTTCTGGTTGTTTGTAGGTTATGTAGGAGACAGAATGGAGCGGCCTCTTTCTCGCTGCATCAATGTAGAAAGTAAAAGACAACCTTGGTTGGCCATATACCTCACAACATTTTTATTTAATTTGCATTGTAACCTGGCAGATGTTATGATGATATTCTCCCATGCCTATCCCTGCAAAAAACAGGACCATAAAAACATATTTCTTCCAGGACTGCATCCACTGATGGCCAGTCGCAGACCCGTGTAACTGCCAGCAGTAGATTGCTATGGCCCCACCAATTATTGTAACTGGCTGCTGTCAGTTCCGTTGGTCTGGCACAGGATAGATGAGTTCCAGGGGCCTGTTTTGGGGGTTTGTGGATGGGGGGCTATGTGTGAGGAGGGCATCACAAACAGGATGCCCCTCCCCTCCCCTCCCGGCAGAAGCAGTGGAGCCAGGGCCAGATTATGAGGGGGGGGGCACAACAGGCACACACTCTGGGGCCTCCACCACTTGCCCTGCAAAGGGGGCCTCCACCAAACTTTGGCATATAATCTGGCTTTTCAGTCTTTGGCCGGACAGGCCACAGGGCCATCAACAAAGCTATTGACAACAGTAACAGTTGTAACAGGATGGAGAGTATAGAGCTACATTGATGGGTGTGTGCAGAGCTGTCACTGCACATAAGCCACCAAGCACAGCCGCTGGCAGCTCAATGCAGGGAACAGTTGTCTGCTGGAGCAGCTGGGTGAATACACCCCCACCCACCCAGAATGACAAAGCAGGAGATCCCGAGCAGCACGCACCCACATAAGGGTGGCACAAGGAATTTGATCTGATGTTCCAGTAAGTAGGCGGGTGCCAGACAACCACCAATCAGTTACTTGGCTGGACTATTATTTTAAAGGAAAGGAAAGGCCCCCACCAGATTTTGTGCCCAGTGGCCTCCACCACATTAAGTGCGGCCCTGAGTGGAGCTGTTGCCAATTTAAAGAGATCCCAGAATGTGAGAGTCCTCTGTGAGACTGGCAGGCTGATTCATCATTAGCGGCAGGTAGCGACAGATGAGCGTCTGTAGCAGGCATTTTCAGAGCGCCCGCTAGTAGTCACTGTGCTCGGCTGTGAGTCGCTACTTTATAGCGACTCAGTCGCTGTTCAGTAATGGTGAATACATTGTGAGGAGTCGCTATTTGACCAGTACAGCGCTGTATGGGAGCGCATGTTAGCGACTGCTCATAGCGACCGACTCACAACATATTCAGCAAAAAAATAGCCTCACAAATCTCTGGCGCTGAAAAATATTTGTTTGAAGCCCAGAGCGCAGGAGGCGGTGTGTTTAAAGTCTGTTTTCCAGCATCTATCAACTAGTAACAAAGCGAAAACATATGGAATGAAATTGTAACAACATTGTAACATGAACACTTTAATGCCAGACCTGTAATGTCATTTCTGAGGAAATATATAAAAAATGAAAAAACTGCTTTTTCAATGCCAGAAGAGGTCACAGAATTATTTGTGACTTTTTGGGAAAAAATAAAAAACAAATACCCCGTTTAAAGAGAAGAAAAGGTTCAGCCATTGAAATGTATGGGAGAGCGTCAGGTAGCGAGAGGTCATACCTGGCGCTGTACAAGCCTGAATGCCGGCGCTGGTCGCTGAGGCTGTGAAAATTATGAATCAGACGCTACATGGCGCTATCCCAGTCGCTAAACAGATTCTGCTTGATAAATGTGTAATTGCGTGCCGTGTTCGGCGTCCACCAGTCGCTACCTGTCGCTACCTTTCATTAACCAGCCACTACCTGACGCTATCCCTTCTTAAATAAGGGCCTGTGTGTTTTTTTGTGATAGAATTCTGTGAGACTGGCAGCCAGTGGTTAGATAGGCAGAGAGGAGAAGCAATGAAAAGCGAGAGGAGGGATGGGATGGATAAGGCGAGCAGCAGAATTCAAAATAGATTTCAGGAGTGCCAGTTAGTTTGTTGGTAACAGAGGAGTAGCTAGGCTTTCTGGCACCCAGGGCAAACATTCAAAATGGCCCCCCCACCTGTTCTCAGGTCCCCCTTTGGCGCCTCCCTGACCTGCCGCACCCGGGGCAAGTGCCCCCCTGCTCCCCTGTAGCTACGCCCCTGGTTGGTAAGCAACAAAGGTGGGTGTTGCAGTAGTCAAGTGACCAGCACTAGTATTTTAGTGGTGTCAGGTGAGAGGAAGGGATGGATGCGGGAGGCGGTGCACTTACCTCTGTGCACCACTTTTGGCATCACCTCTTCCTGCCTTACTTCAGGTCACATCACCTTTTCCCTTCTGACCCCTGCACACTTTTTCCAAGCTCACTTCTGCTCCCCCCCCACTCAGCCCTCATCACCTCTGCCCACTTTGTCCCACCTCACCTCCACTCATCTCAGCCCACATCACCCTACCCACCCCTTTCTACCTTCCTACCTCTCCATATCTGCCAACAATACAGTTAGTGCCCCACTTCAGGCAGGGGATGAGAGTAGAAAATGGACCAGGAGTGATATGGTTTGTTCTAACTTCCAATACGGGTGAGTGGAAGCATCCATTGCTGTTTATTGTATGCTGGTTGGAGTAGGTCAGGTAAGTTACATTTTTAAGTTGGCTGGGCAACCATTTTTAAGAAAACTAAAACTCTAAAATGATGCTCCCACCCCATTTGACCCCCCCCCCCCAGGAGCATCTGCTTTTGAGGGTGAGTTAAGGGGATGCCAAGGGGTTTCCCCAAATCAGGATGATCCAAGCATAGGGAATTGTCTGGGCCAATGGACTTTTAGACTCCAAGGCAGGTTTCAGTTCTCTTTAATATGCTGATAACCTTTACATTGTGGTCATTGGGGCTGAGCCAAGTGAAGGAGACTAGCTGGCTGCTGTGTGGCAACAACCTTCCAGATCCTAGGACACAACAGTAAATAAATAGAAGACTATTTCAGTGTGCGCTGAACAGTTTAGTGAATCCCAGCTTTGTCTATTGTACATGCTTACATGGCTGCGCTAGTCTAGCACAGCTCGCCGCAAATATAGTAAACTACGTCTGTTATTTCTGTCTAAATATGAATGACCCCTATTATGGAAGGTCATTAAAAAAATAGCACAATGCTTCCGCAGACATTTGTCAGAACCACGTCTCCCTCTAGTGGTATTCTGTCTTAATGCTTTTACTGGAGCATCTATGTCATATTCATATGTTTCTAACAAATAGATTCACATTCCTACAACATTTATAAAAAACATACAATTACAGTTACACACCTTCCAAAACGTAAAGTAATCAGTCAATAAAGTAATCACAATTTAATTTATTTAGAGTATTAGCTTTGTATAAATTTACAGGATTGAGGGCAGGGGGATGCCTGGCTGTGTAAAACCGCCCAGAACACCGCTATTCACTAACCACTACATCGTTCCTATGGCGCATGCGTGGGCTCTCCTCCAATGAGAGCTGTCTGCTATGACTATGTCATTCGGCCTACGACTCTCATTGACTTCAATAGGTAGCGCGCACTGCCACATACCTGTAAGCGTGTGCACTCCCGTCCCAGTCTTTCTGAATGGCTGTGGCGGGAGCATGTGATGGAACTGAGCCTTACGTTTTGTAGGTGCAGATAATGTGGCTGGTGTGGGTATGGGCCCTGCAGACATAAGCTAAGGCTATAGCATGGCTGGGGGGCACAAGGGGGCATAGATTGGATAGGGCGTATTGGAAGTGTCATGCAAGCCAGGCCGAAAGCAGTGCGGCCCACCATGAATTCTAACCTATGCCCAGGTTAGTGGTCAGACAGGATTCTTCTGACACAGGAGTCCACTCTCCTTTCAACCAGGGACTAAGCTGGTGGGAGGTGGACACCTTCAATCTTTCTGCAGCCCTAAAGGGACTCTAAAACCAATGGCAATAATAAGGCAGTAAGCAGCTCACCTTATGCCTCTCCCATGTGCCTATCCTCCATTTCCTGCACTGCCAGGTGGAAACCTACCAGGCCTCTGAAGTTCGAACCTCCTTCCAATTTCATTTCCCAAGGACCATGCAAAAAAGTGGTCTAATGGCCATTCTGTCTCTTGGTGCTCTCAGTGTGAGCAAGAATGGCAAGCCAAGTGGTCCCGCAGCTATCTCTGATCACAGCAGAGCATACTCGAGACTCCGCAGATCAGCTATGACCCAGAAATTGAGGTGAAGAAAGTGGCTTTACATAAGGTATTCACATATAATCAGAGGATTTTAAAAGCTTCAGAATGGCTAACATTACATTGTTCCCAAGGGGGAGAAGGGGGTAGAAAGTTTTACCTGTTCTTTGTAGCTGAGACTTGTCCCTTTTTCTGGAGCCCCTGTACATTTCAGCGGAGGCGAAGCAGAGCATAGATGAACCAGGGGTTGATTCAGAGCTTGGTGAGAAAATTACCATTGACTTCCATTGTCCAACTTACGGCTGATTCAGAGCTAGGTAAAATTTAACACCTGGCAGGCAAGGAAGTCAATGGCAGTTTTCTCTCCCAAGAAAGAAGTGAGTTTTCTCATCAGGCTCTGAATCATAGCTGCATTGTAGAATGCTACTAAACACTTCTTGAGTTGCCTGACTATGATGGGTTAACTTCAGGAAGGCCCAGATTTTCTTGTTCCAGCCTAAGCTGCCAGTGATAACGCCCTTGGGGAAATTAGATTCTTTAATTCTTTTGATCAATGCCCCCTGCAGGTTCAGGGAAATTCCTATAGATTTTTATGAGATTTCATTAAGTTACTGGAAAAAAATGCAACTTGAATTAAAAGAGTATTAGGGAGCATCAGAGTAGTTTTTAGGCAAAATAGCGCCCAGTACGGGAATGAAAAAAATTCTGCCCCCTCCTCACCAACCCTATGTTGCTGCTGCTGCCCCATACAGGTATGTGTCACTCTGTGCCTCTACCTTAGCAGCAGGCAGAGCCCCCTCCCCATTACTGAGCCCAATATGGGGGGATGAGGGGCCTAGGATAAAGGTGCCCCCAATGGCCTTGGTGCCCAGAGCCCTCGCCCTCCCCTAGAATCAGCCCTGCAGCATATTTAGAGCCCTTTGTAATCAGATTCAGCATCTCCCGCATTTATAGCAGCTTCTATATGGGCCATTAGGTCTGTAGCTATCTGACAAAGATGCTTGTGGCGATTGGTCTGAACCTATCTGCAGAACATCACAATAAGTTAGATATAGGCCAGTCCAGACCTAATGACAGAGCGATGCAGGAAACATCTGCTGTCTGAAATGGCCCGGTCATTTTTCAAGTTTCATAGTCAGCCATTTCAGGCCCGTGTACAGCCCCAGCACTCGAATGATACTGCACAGATGGCTCACTATATGATAACAATGATTATTCACGAGCAGCAGGTAATGCGGGATGGCTGTTTTCTACAGCAGTGGAGCACAGCTTATCCACTCTGCAGTAATTAGAGGACTGTCTGTTATTGTACTAGTGAGAGTGAACTATGTAAATCTGCCATTTCTGTATTTTATTATTTATACAGATGCTCTAAACTACATACAGCTTATTAGTGGCATCCCAAGTAGACAAAACACTTTGGCCCTAAATTTAAAGTTGACCAAAACCCAGGGTTTTCACTATCCTGGGTTTTGGCCTGTCCCCCCTGAAACATAACCCATAACCGAAATCTCTCCGCCAATTTCTCCTCTCAGCAAACCTGGTCTGCCACAGGAGTCCTATTCTCTGCTGGAAGCCGTGCTTTGTTTATCAAGTGGCAGTGGCTTCGGCACAGCTTGGGCCTTGGATGACACTTTCATCAGGTATCGGCAGATGAGCGTCTGTATGGTGGCGCTTAGAGCGACCGCAAGTAGACGCTGTAAACATGTTTCGGGCGCTGTAACATAGCTCCTCAGTCGCTGTAGTAACCTGGCCCGCATTGATGAATGTGATGTATGCTGGGCGCTCTAACACCAATACAGAGCTGGAGCGAGCAAAAGGTAGCGCCAGCTCAGTGCGACCGACTCTCGGCGCTCCACACCATACTTATCAAAAAAGGACACATACACAGCGTCGGCGCTCTAAAGCTGGGCACTGTAGCATAGAGCGCCAGATGCTGTGTGATTAAAGTCTGTTTTTGAACACATATTCACCAGTAACAAAGCGAAAACACATGGAATGACATTGTTTTAACACTGGGACAACAATACTTTAGTGCCAGACCTGTAATGACAATTCTGCATAAAGAGATAAAAAGTCAAAAACGTTTCCAAAATTGTTTGTTTGCAGCCAGGAGAGGTCACACAATGATTTGAGCAAATAAAAAAAAAACAATCGTCAAACACGCTATTTAAACACAAACAAATGAAAGGCCATTGAAATGTATGGGAGAGCGACACAGAGCGACAGGTATTACATAGCAAGCATGGAAGCTAGAGCGCCGGCGCTATGCGCTGAGCCATCTGTAATAATACATGTGACGCTACATGATGCTGTTAAAGTCGCTCACCAGATTTACTTTCATAAATGTGGTTTTGCATACAGCACCCGGTGTTCACCAGACACTACCTGCCGCTACGAGGCACTACCTTTCTTAAATACCTTAATCTCTACAGCAGCTGGGCTGCAGCTATTGCATGGGCTGGGTGATGAAAGTGCCAAAAACCTTGGTTTTTCACTATCCCGGGTTTTGGTCTGTACCCCAGTGACATACCGTTGTGGGATGCCATGCTGTGCACAGCCTCCTCCACTAAGCTTTTTTGGCACCCTAAATATAGGTTAGCGAAAGAAGGTGCACAGATTGTGCCCATCGCCGTCCCTTGCTGCTGGTGATACAGTTGGTTTCCAAAGAGGAAGGTATTGTGGGTTAGGATAAATCTTAGTAGTTGCAGGAGTAAAGTGCTTCTACATCAAGGGTAACCAATCTTGAGTTTGGGGGTACATATAAATGAGTGGCTATAAAAACTGAATGGTAGTGGAACTGCTTGTTGTGATTGGCGGCAGCACCCCCTGTATCCCCCTATGGCAACAGATCGCTGCAGCTATTGTGGGATGCAGGATTATCAGCAAGGTATGTAAAACGGGCAACAAGCACAGTTTTACACAGAGGAGCACCCCAAATCTAGATGTCCCATGGGGGGGGGGGGTTTGGTCCAATTTAAAGTCCTAGCAGCGCAGAGACATCAGCTGCCAAATAGAGAAGGATTTCAGGTCTGCGTGCTGTTTTTCTGCTGGGCTTCCTGATACTGTGCATTGTCAGTTATGTCTGTTGGGAGAGGAAGCTCCAAGATGGCCGCTACCTTTCTTTTCCAACTGTGCCAGGCTGTTGGTCCAGTTTAACAGCATGGCTTTTAAGCACACTTATGGTTCTAACCTTGAGGGGGCAGGCTTCCTTGTTGATTGGACACAGGGGTGCCCCATGTGACAGTCCACACTGGGGTGCTTACATATGTGTTGAGTAGTCAAAGGGTGCCAGGAGCCGGTCACAAACCAGCCAGGGGCATAGTCTCAGGACTGAGTCTGGCAGCAGAGGATTTGGGCTGTAAGGGACTGGGTCTGCTGTAGGTCAGCATGACAGGCGTTGTGACATATAGGGCCTTGTGGAAAGCACCCCCCCTCCCCAAGCAGGACATACAGTGCCTTTGTCACATGTCGTGTCCCTTGCAGTGAAGATGCATCAGGAACCAAACATACTAGTGGCGGCTACAATAGAAAGATGTTGAAATGACACAGTTGAGTATGGGAGAATCCATAATGTGGTTACCAGACAATCCACTGGCAGCTCAAGACACACAAGTCAGGGACCCTTTCTTACAATGAAAACATCCAAGCTCATCTGTGTTTTTCAAAAATCAACATCATGTCTCTCCAGTGCATGTGGGGAAACGTGTTATGGTCTGGTGAGCTTAGGGTTGAACCTTTTGGCCATAATGTTTGGCACAAAGCCAACACTGCTCAATGCCAAAAGAACACCATAACCACAGTGAAGCATGGCAGAAGTAGAATTATGCTTTGGAGCTGGAATTGGAGATTTAGTCAAGGATTACGAAATTGTATAGTTCCAAATATCAGTAAACTGTGGCACAGAACCTTCAGGACTAATTTGAAGAGGAATTTCACTGTTCAGCACTCAAAGCGGACCTCCACATCAACAAAATAATGGCTTCGCCAAAAGATCTATGTTTTGGAATGGCCCAGCCAGAGTCCAGACCTGAATCAAATGTAAAATCTGTGGGCTGACCTACTGTACACAGGATTCACAATCTAGCTGACGTGGAGCCATTTGGGTAACGAATTCCAAGTCAAGATGTGACATGCTGCTGCTACCTAAAAAGCCTAAATGACCTAATTGCAAGGGTCGTTCAAGAAGTTTAAGGGTGTGCTGATTTATACATTTAGAGGTGACATTAACAAGGAAGTCCAGTCAAAAATGACAGGATTTCCTCTCCTTTATGCAGTAGGGGGGGCACCCCAAATCAAGATGTCCCACTGTGAATAGGCACCCTGCAAGCCAGAAAACAGGGCAGCCAATACTCACCATGTCGCCTATAGACTAGCAGTGCATGGTCGCCAGTGAGGTTGTGGCTAGCAGCCTCATGAGATGTGGATCCTAGAAGAGGCGAGTATTGCCAATGTCCTGCCGGGCATCCCAATTTAGTATGTGCCCTGCTGCATATTTAAAAGGATGTCCTGTAATTTTTGACACTTTAAAGATTACATAGTTACATAGTTCATACGGTTGAAAAAAGACATATGTTCATCAAGTTCAACCAAGGGTGTTGGGGTAGAGGAAGTTATTTTTGTATTTTATTTTATAGGGGAAGCTATTTATTTATTTTACTGATAACTGCTAATAGTAACTGTTAATGTTATTTTCTTCTAAATAAGCATCTGATCCTTTTTTGAAGCTGTCAGCGGTTGATGCTGTAACAAGCTTCTGTGGGAGGCTATTTAATAGTTTATAGTTCTTATGGTAAAAAACGATTGTCGCCTCCGGAGACTAAATTTCTTTTTTTCCAATCGAAGGCAGTGCCCCCTTGTCTTTAGAGAGGATTTTACCTGAAATAGTGTTTCCACAAAGTTATTGTATTGACCATTTATATATTTATACAAGTTAATCATGTCCCCCCTCAGCTGTCTCCTCTCTGCACCCTTTCCATAGTCAGAGCGTCCTTTCTATGAATGGGTGCCCAGAACTGGACGGCATATTCCAGGTGAGGGCGTACCAGTGCCTTGTAAAGAGGCAAAATAACATCTCTATCCAGTGATTCCAGGCCTCTATTAATGCATGATAATATCTTGGTGGCCTTGGAAGCAGCTGCTAGGCATTGCATGCTGTTATTTAGCCTGTGATCTACCAGTACCCCCAGATCCTTCTCAACAAGTGACTCTCCCTGTTTTACTTCCCGAGGATATATGTGGCCTTCAGGTTGTTAGACCCCAAGTGCATGACTTTACATTTCTCCACTTTGAACTTCATTTGCCAAGTGGATGCCCAGACACTCAAAGTGTCCAAGTCAGCCTGAAGCTTGTGAACATCTTCAATAGACTGCACTGTGCTACATATCTGTGTGTCATCTGCAAAAATAGAGACAGTGCTTCTAATTCCATCTTCTATGTCGTTTATAAACAAGTTGAATAATAGTGGGCCCAGCACTGAACCCTGGGGTACGCCACTTACACCCGGTAACCATTCAGAAAAGGTATCATTAACCACAACTCTCTGCACACGATCCTTCAGCCAGTTTTCAATTCAGTTACAAACTGTGTTTTCTAATCCTAAAGATCTCAATTTCCCCAATAAATGTCTATGGGGCACAGTGTCAAATGCTTTTGCAAAATCCAGAAAAACTATATCCACAGCCCCCCCTCTGTCCAGGTTTCTACTCACCTCCTCATAGAAGCCAATCAGGTTAGTCTGGCAGCTTCTGTACTTACAAAAACCGTTTTGGTTGTCAATTATAATATTATGGATAGTTACATATTCATGTATATAGTCCCTTAAAAGCCCCTCAAGCAATTTCCCCACAATGGATGTTAAGCTAACAGGTCTGTAATTGCCCGGAGAAGACCTAGAGCCCTTTTTAAAAATGGGCACCACATTTGCCTTGCGCCAGTCCCTTGGCACTATACCAGTTGATAGTGAGTCTTTAAAGATCAGCAACAGGGGTGATGAGATAATGGAACCGAGTTCTTTGAGAACTCTTGGGTGAAGTCCATCTGGTCCTGCAGTCTTATTCACATTTAAATTATTTAGTTTTTCTTGGATGATATCCACATTTAGCTTTATACTTGGGCTATTGCTATCAGTGGCATTGCCTGTGTTAGCTCCTTGCTCTTCTCTTGTGTACACAGAGCTAAAGAATCCATTTAACAGCTCCGCCTTATCTTCATCCCCAGTGACCATTTCCCCATTATCATTAATTAAGGCACCTACCTGTTCTGATTTAGTTTTCACTTTCATTTTGTGCTTTTACCAACCTTATTTCTTTCGTACACATTTTATTTACTAGTTTATACTTTTTTTTTTTTTGTCACAGATGAGAGTTCAGCCTTGTAATGTTTAAATGCCCTTTTTTGTTCTTCATTGCCCTTTTAACCGCAGGTGTCAGCCATGAGGGGTTTAATTTTAGCTGCTTATATTTGTTACCTGTAGGAATACATTTTGCAACATTGGTACTCACAATTGATTTAAAGCACTCCCATTTGGCATCTGTATATTTATTCCTGAACAGATGCTCCCAGTCAATGCCCTGGAGTGCTGCTCTGAGCTTGGGGAAGTTGGCCATCCTAAAATTTAATGTTTTTGCCCTCCGAGGCAGAAAATCTTTCTTACAGTTTATGTTAAATACAACTATATTGTGGTCACTGTTACCAAGATTTTCACTGACTGTTACTGTCCCCATCACCCCTAGTAGGTGCCTCCACGAACTGATTCATATAGTTATCTTGTAGCAGGCTGAGGGATGCTCTCCCCCTTGTAGTGGAAGCAGAACCATGTATCCAGTCGATTCCTGGGTTGAATTCCCCCATCACCACCACTGTACCAGCCTGTGATGCCCGCTCTATCTGTTTAATTTGTATTTATTTGGGGGCCTATAGATTACACCAAACTGTATTTTAACATTGTTTACATCGCCCCCCCCACTTCTACCCACAAGGATTCTACATCCTCACAATCTTCTGCTAGTATCCCCTCATTAATATATGCTTTGAATTCTTGCTTTACATAAAGACACACACCACCCCCTTTCAATTTTGCTCTGTCTTTCAGAAAAAGAGCAAAACCTTGTAGATTGACAGTCCAGTCATGTGTGGAATCCAGCCATGTCTCAGCCACACCAACAACATCAATATTCTCTGCCAGCACCAGAGCCTCAAGCTCCCCCACTTTACTTGCCAGACTTCTGGCATTTGTGAACATACATGTCAGGAATCACCTACCTGGCCCCCGTTCCAGCGCCGTCTCCAGGCGTCCGGCCGTGGCTGTTGGTGTGCGGCGGGCGCGCCGGGCGGCGGCGGATCCGGCGGCGTCGGCTCGAGCAGCGCTCAGCTCGGCCACGCCCCCCGCTTCCTCGTCCTCTGGACGTGCTCGCGCGCAGGCCGTTGCCGACCCCTGCCGGAACCGACTATTCTGATCTCCGTTGCCGACCTCTGCCAGTTTTGACCATCCTCGATCTTGATTCCTGTTGCCGACCTTTGCCTGTTTTGACCATCCTTGATCTACTCTCCAGTTGCCGACCTTCGCCTTTCAACCCAGACCACGTATTGCCTATCCCATTGTTCTGTCGCCTCCTCGGGTCTCCTGTTACCAACCTCCAGCCTGTCCTTGGACTTCCACCTTACGCTCATATACGGGCTACCCAATTCCACTTCCAGCCGCGGGCTCTCCAGTCCTCTGTACCGTAAGGTTTCATCCTTTGAGCCATAAAGTCCTGGGGGCAACCGATCCCGAGCAGGCGTGTTCTGCGTCTCGGCAAGCGGGGGCTCCTATAGGTGAAGCTGGCTGCGGAGATTGGGGGTTGAGGTCCTTACCAAGAGAGCTGGAGTTGCCCAAGTGGTTAATTGTGGTACCCGGAGCGTGACAATACACTTTAAGTTCCTATCTAGTTTGACACATTGAGGTAGAGTATTAGCTTCTGCAGTAATGCATCCGCCTAATTTTTCACTGCTGGTTTGCACATGGATCTCCTTATCCATCATAGCAGTCCTCCCCCATTCTAATTCTCCACCCACCATCATATGCTGCCACTAAGTAACCTGTCTTCACTTTTGTTTTCACTCTTGCCTTCCTCCCTCATCTCTAGTTGAAATAACTCTCCATCCCCTCTGGTATCCTCTTACCCAGCACAGCAGCCCCCCCCTTCCATTCAGGTGCAAATTATCTGTAGAATACAGTTTGTACCCCAAAGTCAGCCCAGTGCTCTAGGAACCCAAATCCCTCTGCCCTGCACCAGGACTTGAGCCATACATTTAACTCTCTAAGCTCCTGCTGTCTCTCATGTGTAGCGCATGGCACTGGCAGTATTCCAGAGAATACAACCTTGGAAGTCCCTCCCTTCAACTTGGTGCCTAATTCCTTAAATGTATTTTTAAGGATCCTCCATTTCCTATTAATTCTGTCATTGGTCCCCATGTGGACCATGACAGCTGGGTCATCCCCAGCCCCTCCCAATAATTTATCCACCCTTTCCACCACATGCCGAACCCTGGCACCAGGGAGACAGCAAACCATTCGGTTGAGGCGGTCTTGGTGACAAATTATTCTAACAGTCTGCCTGATAATAGAATCCCCTATTACCAGTAACTGTCTAGACCGACCTGCAGTCCCAACTACCTGCTCACTAGCTGGGCTGTCCCAGCTGTTAGGGAGAGCAGTATTCGCTAAGGTTGCCATTTCTCAGACTGACACTCTTGCATCATTACCCAACTTGGCAATTTTGCTAGGGTGCACAGACACAGGTATGGCCTTCCTTTTCTGTGCTTCCTTTCTACTCCATCTATCTACATTTACCCAGCTACTTATCTGCTCCTCATGACCCATTACTCCACCCTCTGTATCTACCCCATTTACTACCTGCTCAGTGAGCAGAACGCTCTTTTCCATATTGTCAATCCTCCTCAGTGTTGCATTTTGCTCCTCCAGATCTCTAACCCGAGCTTCCAGGTTTGCAATGTGCTTACATTTACCAAAGCGGTATTCACCCGGGAACTGCTGCTCCTGAAGCGTATACATATGACAAACTGTGCACTGAAGTAGACCTCCAATATTGCTAGCCATTATCCTAGTTACAAAACAGCAGTAAAAACAATTTTAGTGCTTACAGTTGCAGCAACTTTGGCTTTAAACTTCTTATTTTAACACATAGGCAATAATAACACTTGAACACTTGAAGTCCCAATATAAAGTTTCTTAATGAAAAGTCCCCTCACTTGAAAATACAACCAGAAACTCGCAAAAGCTCCTAAACTCGCTTTAAACAATCTTATTCATACAAAGCAATACTTCCCTTCCAAATGGCAGTCTCTGTCTGGCAAAAAAGGTGGGAATTTGAATTGTATTGGTATGTTTTTACATGATAAATGCTTTTCATATCCACTGTATAGTACTTATTTACAGAATGTGTTGTAAATACTCAAATGGTGACATCTAGTGGTAAAATATAGGAAATACCACTACAGATTTACCTGTCTAGTATAATGATAACAGATATTACCCCTTCGGGTGTATTTCGATTCTAAATTAAACAGATCTCTATCCTGGGTTTTGTTCCTTTTTTTGTTTGGAATGTTCCACATGTGAAATCCCACCGATTGGCATACAACTCACCTTTCCATTGAACCCATGGTGCATTCACTGGCAGTTAGCCAGGTGAGTATACCATTTATTTGAGGGGCTTCACACACCATCTAATAGATTCTAGGCTGGTGTTTTCTTCTCTTTAAGAGAAAATAGATAATGTGAAAATAAATAGGGGAACTTAAAATGTATAAAATGTAGGTAATGGTAGTCACATGCAACCAAAAATTTAAAAAACAAAATATCAAAATTGAGAAAATAATAGAAAACCTAGCTAAAGATATAAATATAGATTTTCAGTAGCTAGTGAGAGACCCATGTTAGGCCATATGGAGGGGTTAAGGAGATCTGAACACCCTCTATTAAAAGTGATCCTACACCCAGAAAGGAAGTTTGTGTTGTCACCTTCTATTCCCAGTCCATTGCCTGCAATCCCAATATCAACAGACCACATTTGGTCTATTTTCTGTGTTGCATAAGGAGAGGCTTCTTTTTGTAGCCGAGTTGTCCTTTTTGCGGAAATTATGGTATGCGTACGCCAAATTGAGTGTTCACCGTATAGATACAGCTCAAGGCATCCGTGTGCCCGTAATTTCACGGGTTTTGCCTCTGCTTGCGCAGGATTCAGAGCCCTGATTTGTGGGTTTTCGGACCTATAAAGGTTGTAGGTTTTCAGTTCAAGCTTTCGCCAAGCTGGAATATTTGAACGGTCTTTTTTTCCAATGAAAATGCAGCCTACTGTCTCTACATCAACGATGGAGCCCCTTGATGAGTTCTGTGAAGAGTACGAGCGTCTGCAGCAGCGGCTGTTAACCAGAGCTTAGGCATACCCGCAGTCGTCTGGATATTGATCAGAAGACTGATCAACAGGTGTTCGAATTGACCCGACTGAATCGCCTTTTTCTTGGGAATCTTTACTCAGAGTTGTGACCATGGTTGACCCCCACCACTAGCAAGGGGCATGCAATAGAAGGTATGACCAAATTGGTTGGCTGCCTCCAATTGTTTGTGAATGGCTCCTTCCAGAGCCCTGATTACATTTCTCAATGGCATGGCTGTCCTGCAGGAGAAATACATCTCATTTCCTGGCAGCATGGCAGCTTGGAACACAGTGAGGTTGGGTTTTTTCAACATTGAGAATATGCCAAGTGTCATGGGCACCATCGATTGTACACATGTGGCCCTGGTTCCCCCAGCTGCTCAGGAGTATATGTTTCCATATGCTTAGGTCCACATTGCTCCTCCTTGTAGCCCACTCTCCTCTCTTGAGGCTAGCCTAGTTTCCACTCCACCCAAACAGCTTCTTGTGTCTCAGTCTGTTTAGGTCCACATAGCTCCTCCTTGTAGCCCATTTGTGACGATTGCACAGGTTGATCAGACCTATTGATCGTTCATCTGATCAGACCGGCCAATCGTACCCCACGTGTGTCACTGCAATTCTTCAATTGGCAACACACGTGGCTATAAACTGCTGCACAAACAGTGCTCAACTCTATAATATCGTACAGGCCACACACAATACAGTCAGTTAGAACGTATCGATCAACCCACAACCACTTCCAGGCGGAGGCGATTGAGCGTCCTAGGCAAGTTAGGTAGCCAGGCTCTTCAGAAATAGCGTGAGCTTTTTAGATCAGATCAATTCAGAGCATCTGCTGTATTTTTAGAATTTATTTAAACAAACAGAAAAAAACAACAAGAAACACGATGCAAGTTGATAAAAACAGAGTTAACCATAAAACGCGGTAAATAAGATAAATAGCAATGCAAAATAAGAAAAGGTGAAAAATATACTTAAGAGTCCATCTGGGCTGGGTTCTGTTCGATCAAATAAAATCCCCACACGCTTTCTGGTCTTATTCTGCTTGGATGTTAAAAGCAGCGTGTGTCACTCTTGATGGTCAAATTCGAGTGTCCTCGGCCATTCTTCCCAGCCATGCTTATAGCCCAGAACAGGGGGTCTCCCTACCCCTCCCACCAGGGGCTGGTGTTGGTATCACAGCCTCAGAATATTCCAATCTCATTTCTGCTATATGATACCAACTGACCACATTCCAAGGGAGGGAGTGACAAGTAGGAGAGGGACCTCGCTGTCTCAATTCGGGATCTATTAGTGATTTGTTTATTTTTCTTTTCCAAGTGGTTTAATTACTAGGTAGGAGAGGGGACAAGAATGTGAGTAGGACAGGACACATTTGATGGGGGTTATCAGCATTGACCTGGCATGTGAGGGTTAGATAACGGTAAAGTGGGAGGGGGGACAAGAGATGAGGGGTTTACACCAAAGGCCAGCTAAAATCTATATATATATATATATATATATATATATATATACACATATATATTACACCAACCTACACACATAGAGAAATAAAATACACCTAGGATGTTCTGTCACACCAGTCTTCTCTCTTGGGGCTAGCCTAGTTTCCCTTCCCCACAAACAGCTTCCCCGTGTCTCAGCACATTTGAAGTGTCTCAGTCTGTTTAGGTCCACATAGCTCCTCCTTGTAGCCCACTCACCTCTCTTGAGGCTAGCCTCCCCTCCCCCAAAAACATTTGAAGTGTCTCAGTCTGGTTAGGTCCACATAGCTCCTCCTTGTAGCCCACTCACCTCTCTTGAGTCTAGCCTAGCCTCCCCTCCCCCAAACACCTTTCCTGTGTCTCAGTTTGTTTAGGTCCCCATAGGTCCTCCTTGTAGCCCACTCAACTCTCTTGAGGCTAGCTTAGCCCCCCACCCCCCCCCCAAACACCTTTCCTGTGTCTCAGTCTGTTTAGGTCCCCATAGGTCCTCCTTGTAGCCCACTCAACTCTCTTGAGGCTAGCCTAGCCTCCCCTCCCCCCAAACACCTTTCCTGTGTCTCAGTCTGTTTAGGTCCACATAGCTCCTCCTTGTAGCTCACTCTCCTCTCTTGAGGCTAGCCTAGCTTCCCCTCCCCCCAAACACCTTTCCTGTGTCCCATTTGGCCCTTGTTTTACTTTATTTTTCTGTTCATTTGTTGTCAGTCTAGTGAGCCTTATTTATTTGTGGCTTCTTTTCAGCAGCCGCAAGATGGGCCACTCCAATGTGTCCTGGGGCCAGATCTTCGCTTTTTGAGTTTTGGCCAGCTTCCTTGACTCATCCCACAATGCATTTATCTTGAATTGTTCCTGTTCATACACCTGTTTTGAGAGTGCCGATCTGACTGGCGATTGGCTTGTGGGTAAGTTTGTTTATTGCTGGAGTGGATCTGTGTGTTTATTGATTATGTTACATTTGCAATGTGTTTTTATTTCTGTTTTGTGCCCCTTTTTGTAATTGGTCTAAGCAGGGCCGGCTCCAGGGTTTTGTGGGGCCCCCGGGTAAACAGAGTCTTAGTGGGCCCCTTGTGTCAAATCACATGCCCCTAAATGAAAAAGAAAAGTTAAAAGGGCAAGAGAAATAGAATGAGGGAGAAAAAAAGATAAAGAAAAAGAGACGAAAAAAAGGCAGAAAGCAGGGTAGAAAGAGAGAAAATAGAGGGATAACCTGAGGAGAGGGATAATGAATAAGGAAATAAAAGAAAGGGGAGAAATATATATATATATATATATATATATATATATAGAGAGAGAGAGAGAGAGAGAGAGGGAGGGGCTGGGGGGCCAGAGAAAATGTGGCAAAGAAAAGAGAAAGAAAGGAAGGGAGGAGAAAGAGAAAAGAAAAAAAATTTGAGGAATGAAAGAGAAAGAGGGTAGTGAGATGGAGAGCAAATAAGAAGAAGAAATAAAATAATAATAATAAAGAAACAAAATGAGAGAGAGAAAATAGAAGCGTAAGTAGTAAGGAGAGAGGGAAGAGAGTAAGAAGAGAAATGAGGAGGGAAGGCATAAAGGGGAGATAAGGAAGTGACAACTGAAGGAAGGAAGAAAGAAAGAAAGAAAAAGAAAGGAAGGAAGGAAAGAAGACAGAAAAGAAAAAAAGAAAGGAAAGAAAGAAATTAGGAAATAAAGAAAGAAGGAAAGGAAGGAAGGAAGCAAAGTGGATAAGAAAATGCAAGGAAGCGATAGAAAAGAAGGAAGGAGGCAGTAGAAGAGTGAGGGAGAAGGAGAAAGAGAGTAATGCGGGGAGAATGAAATATATGGAAGGAAGAAAAGTTGACAATGGGAGAAAGGAAGGAGTAAGGAAGGGGAGGGGAAAAAGATAGAAAGGAGAAATGTACAAAAAAGGTAGAGAGGGGAGGGAAGGTAGAGAAAATAGAAAGGGGAGAAAGAAAGAGAAAACGTTGAGAAAGCGTGTGGGAGAGAGAAAGCAAGGCAGTGAGGGAGAAAAAAAGACAGACAAGGACACAGAGAAGGGTTGGGGAGGAAGGGAGAAAGATGGAGAAAGAAATTAAAGAAATAGTGAGAGAAGGGAGGAAGGGAAAAAGAAGCAAATGGAGAAAAAAAAGAAGGAAAAACAAAAAACAGGACAGAGAGAGTGAGAGAAAGTGGGGATGCATCCGGGCCACTGATCTTGTACCTGCTGCCACTGTTCGGACTGTTCGGGCCCCAACCCCACCGATTGTGTTGAGGCCCCCGGATGGCTTCGTGCCGGTGGGACCACAAAAACAAAAACTGTTTCATGACCCCGTGATCACCGACCTAAGTGGGCCCCCTGGCTCCGAGGCCCTCGGCACGTGACCGAGTTTGCCACCCTTTTGCGCCGGCCCTGGGTCCAAGTTTCTTGTGTAAGCCAGTTGGTCTCCCTGCCCTCCATCACTTTGACTGTGCTCATGCCACTCTTTGAATATCCCCTTCTCCCAAATGCTTAGTCTGAGCATCCTGGCCCTACTCTTTTGTAATACTTACTATTTGGTTTAGGCTGTTTTGCTGTTGTGTTGCCTGTTAGTAATTAAATTTCCATTTTCATTTGTCTTTTAGGTGATTCTGGTTATCTGTGGCTGCCCTGGCTCCTGACGCCTTCTTAAGGCCCCAGACACCTGCCAGGAGGCTTATGATGGGGTCCACCACCACACACAGGATGTAGTTAAACGTGCCTTTGGGCTGTTGAAGGACAGATTTCGCAGTCTGGACCACACAGGGGATGCCCTTCAATACAAGCCAGAGAAGGATGTACAAATTATCATGGCGTGCATCAGCCTTCATAACTTTGCCTTGAGCGAGAGGGTGGCAGCGTATTTAGAGGAGACAACCCCTGCTTCTGCTCCAGAGATTCCTGGCCATCTGTATGCTGTCACCCAGAGCTGTGCGGCCCAAAGCATTCTGTAGCATTTGGTGGACTCCTCTTTTTCTTGAATTTTATTTTTTTTAACTTATGTCATGTGTGCTTAATTATATCCCTTGCCCTGTCTGGGTGTGATTAAATAACACCCATACAAAGTTCTTGTTTTTGATATTTATTCTCTAATTACTTGTTAATTGTCACAAGTTGTTGGGTTATGGCACAACTGTGGATACAGGTCAACAGTAAATTGATCAATGGGTGTTTGGGTGTTTGTAGCTTGCTGTACCTCAAACCTCACCAGCCTTTGAA